>JASDDO010000022.1:301695410-302978669 GCA_030015575.1 Agapanthus africanus | reverse complement strand
ACCTCGTCGTCTCCTTGTGCCGAAGATGGATCCACCCGAAAGCTTCTACCTTTGGCTCCAACCTCAATCTAGAGGAAACTAAAGTGTTAGGTTTGCTAAACCTTCAACCTTAGGATGAGTAGAGAGTGGTTTTGGTGTTTTATCTCAAAGGAAAATGGTTCTTAACTCATGAGAGGGATTTTTCCTTGAGCTAGAGGAAGAGGGAGAGCAATGGAGAGAGCTTGGATGAGAAAGGGTGAGAATGATAGAATGAATGAAGACTTTTGCAACCATGCTCTCAAAAACCAAAATAATCATAATAATAATTGTAATCAAGTATTTTGTGATGGTTCATTTCAATGACAATATCATTTCATGCATTTAATGCATTTTGTGAACATACAAGCAAGCAAAAGTCATAGCCATGAAATGATAGCCATTGTAATGGTGATGGTCAATAAGTCCAAGCTAGTCAACCGGTCAACAAGTCAACAAAGTCAAACTTTCAACCCAACCATGGCATAATAATACTTAATTAATATTATTACTAATCATATTTCCTATTCTCATTAGGGTTTAGAAAAAGTCAACAGTCAACAACCCTAATGAGAATCCTCTGCCTCTGTCTCGGTCAACCGTGCATACACACCCGCATCCGCGTTCCGAGGAACACGAACACAAACAAGATAAAACCAATCCCAAAACGTATACTAGGATCTGGCTTAAACCAAAGCCCGCTAGTAATAACTGCCCGGACACCAAACGTGCACAAGTGCGCGGATGTGACCGAACCCTGTCGCAAAACCATGCGACCTCTACTCTTTTTGCCCAAAAGCGAATAGCTCTCTGTGTGGGACTCTAAAGACTCGACACTACGCTGGCAGTAGGTTTAATCACAGACCGCAAGCGGCACTAGCTGTGTGTAACGGCCCCCAGGTGGATGCCGATAATAAGACTGATGAGGTGAAACCCATCCGAACTCCTACTGAGCCTGAATATGACAGTCTCCGTACAGTCCGGTCTGTTCGTCTGAGAATATCGCATGGCGGGCCTAGGGGGCGGTAAACGTCAGTTTCCTAATAGCGGTACAAGTCGTGTCGGAGTGTAGCCCAGAACACCCTGAGATAACACTGGAAACCCACCAGTATATCTCGCTTGCCCTGGCCAGGGACGACTATGTGTAATGGCTCTCCTTGACACAGCGCGATATCAACTCCCAATACTGGGAGAGACGAATCCTGTCTAACCGTCACTGCCTCCAAGTGCTTCGGGACTGCACCCAACTACTATCTGTTTGCACGACTCCTTTGAGCCGTGGTAGGGTAGTAATCAAAGTACAGTGGGAATACACTCGAGGCGAAGTGACAGTGTCAAGTCAGCGGACTAAGCTGTACTCATGTCACCTGGGAAATGATAACTGACGATAGGTATAGTACCAACCAACAGTTCCTGACGAGTCCTGTCCAGTGTACTCGTAACCTAACGAGCACCCGCATACTATCTTAAGTATGACGTACTTACGACTGTGGGACAGACCGTCTCCCCTGCTGGGATGAGAAGCGCATACGCTAGTCTACTCCGGAGTATCGATGCCCTGTCTCGATAGTCCTACGACTAGGGACCTGTATAAGGATGTGCTTATGGATTACCCAGCCCCCACGAGTGTGACTGCCATCACAACGCTGGTAATCAAGCAAAGATCCTAAGGGCTCCACTAATGTGTATATGTGATATACTAAAAGAAACACATGTACACATTAAAGTAGAAAAAAACCAAGTAGCATACTACTATTTTGAGCAAGATTGTCTATACAACTGTGAATATCCCAAGCTTTCATTAAGTAATATACAAACTAGTATGATACAGTAATGGCCTCTAGGGCATATACACTAACAATCTCCCACTTGCACTAAGGCCATGTACTGGCGTATCGAAGACCTATCATCTCGATCAGCCACTCGAACTGAGTCTGGGGTAAGGCCTTCGTGAGTTGATCAACAGTGTTATCTTCCGTAGCAACTCTCCGAACCTCGATCTCCTGGCGACCCACGATCTCCCTGATCAGGTGATACTGCCTCAAGATGTGTCTGGACTTCTGATGGGACCTGGGTTCCTTCGCTAAAGCTATAGCCCCGTTGTTGTCGCAATACAGTGGTATTGGATCCACAATGGACGGAACCACCTGAAGTTCCGTTAAGAACTTCCTCATCCAGACGGCTTCTTTTGCGGCATCAGCATCATCGATATATTCCGCTTCCATCGTCGAGTCAGCAACGGTTTCCTGTTTGGAACTCTTCCAACACACCGCCCCTCCATTGAGGGTAAAGACATAACCCGACATGGACTTGGAATCATCCTTGTCACTTTGGAAGCTGGAGTCAGCAAAGGCCTCGATCTGGAGGTCTTTTCCGCCATACACCAAGAACATCTCCTTAGTCCTTCTCAGGTACTTAAGAATGTTCTTTACCGCTATCCAGTGCTTCTCCCCAGGGTTTGACTGATACCGGCTTACCACACTCAGTGCATAAGCTACATCTGGTCTGGTACACAACATCGCATACATTATAGAGCCTACCGCAGAAGCGTAGGGTATAATAGACATGCGATCCCTTTCCAAATCAGTCTTGGGAGACATCTCTTTGGAGAGGGTGATCCCGTGACAAGCCGGTAGATTACCGCGCTTGGAATCTTCCATACTGAATATTTTCAGTATGGTGTCGATGTACCTGGACTGTGAAAGTCCTAATATCCTCTTGGATCTATCACGATGGATCCGGATCCCCAGAATGTAAGAGGCATCACCCAAGTCTTTCATGGATAACCTGTGTGACAAGAAACCTTTGACAGATTGTAGCATAGGAATGTCATTTCTTATAAAGAGAATGTCATCCACGTATAAAACGAGGAATACGACAGTTCTTGCTACAAATCTACTATAGATTCATGGTTCATCTGGATTTTTGATAAAGCCAAATTCTTTGACCGTCTCATCAAAACAGATGTTCCAACTCCGCGATGCCTGCTTTAGTCCATAGATGGACTTAAGCAACTTGCACACCTTTCCGCTGCTCCCACTCTGAATGAAACCCTCTGGCTGGTCCATATAGACACACTCCTCTAAATTTCCATTTAGAAAAGCGGTCTTTACGTCCATCTGCCAAATCTCATAACCGTGGAAGGCAGCAATGGCAAGAAGGATCCGAATGGATTTCAGCATAGCCTCCGGAGAAAAGGTTTCGTCATAGTCCAAACCAGGTCTTTGACGAAAACCCTTTGCAACAAGTCTAGCCTTATAGGTCTCGACCTGTCCATCTACACCAATCTTCCTCTTGAAGATCCACTTGCATCCTACGGGTTTTACCCCATCTGGAGCAACGTTCAAAGTCCATACTTTGTTGGTGTACATGGACTCCATTTCGGTCCGCATTGCATCCAGCCATTTTACCGAGTCAACGCTGTGAATGGCCTGCTGGAAGCTAGTCGGCTCATTACTATCAATGATGCAATCCTCTCTATCCCTGTCTATGAGAAAACCGTAGTATCTCTCGGGCGGATGAGACTGCCTACTACTCCTGCGAAGCGGCGTAGGAATGTCCTGTTCTTTCGAACCCTCTGGTTCTACTAAGCTTTCAGTAATAGCTTGTGGTTCTAGAATTTCTTCCAGTTCTATTGCGCTCCCACTTATCTGATTTTCCAAAAATTCAGTTTCCAAGAAGTGGGCATGACGAGAAACAAAAACCTTTTGTTCCTCTTTGCAATAGAAGAAATATCCCTTGGAGTTCTTTGGATATCCCACAAACTTGCACTGTACTGAGAGTGCCTCGAGTTTGTCCGCATGCTGCTTTTTGACAAAAGCTGGACATCCCCATGTCTTAATGTGCTTAAGATAGGATTTCTTCCCACACCACATCTGATATGGTGTGGTAGGCACAGTCTTAGTTGGAACTCGGTTCAAAAGGTATGCAGCTGATTCTAGTGCATATCCCCAGAATGATCGTGGTAACTCAGCGTTACTCATCATGGAACGTACCATATCCAATAGGGTTCGGTTTCGTATCTCCGATACACCGTTATGTTGGGGAGTGTATGGAGGAGTAAGCTGAGAGAGAATTCCATTCTCTTTTAGGTAATCCAGGAACTCGGCACTCAAGTATTCACCACCTCGATCAGATCTCAGTGTCTTGATACTTTTCCCGGTTTGTTTTTCTACTTCATTCTTGTACTCCTGGAATTTTCCAAAGGCTTCAGATTTATGTTTCATTAAGAAGACATATCCGTACCTTGAAAAGTCATCCGTAAAAGTAATGAAGTAAGAATAACCGCTTCGTGCATGCGTAGACATTGGACCGCACACGTCGTTGTGTGCGAGTCCTAAAAGCTCGCTTGCTCTTACTCCGTGTCCAGTGAACGGAGTCTTTATCATCTTTCCTTTGAGACAGGATTGACAAGTTGCATATGATTGATATTCGAACGTATCCAAATATCCTTCAGTATGTAACTTAGTCAACCTTCTCTCATTGATGTGACCCAGTCTACAATGCCATAAGAAAGCATGATTGATTTCTGGAGACTTTCTTTTGTGTGTATTCTGGACATTGAAAATCTGTGGTTGGTTTAATACGTATATACCATTGCTTAATGTACTTGACCCAATCAGAACTTGATTAAGGTGAATGTTTACAACATTGCTTACAAATGCAAATTCATAATTTTTTTTAGATATTAAAGATACAGAAATGATATTACAAGTTGCATTGGGTACAAAATAACAATTACGCAAAACCAAAACATGTCCATCTGACAATCCCAGGTGATAGTCCCCCACGGACTCAGCATCCTTGCCAGCTCCGTTTGCAACTCTGAGGGTCATATCACCTGCCTTCAAAACCCTACGCTTTCTCAGTGCCTGCAAAGAATTACAGATATGAGATCTTGATTCAGTATCCAATACCCAGGAAGTAGAGTTTATTGATAGACAGTTTTCAATAACATACACACCTGAAGCCGAAGCCGCAACTTTCTTCGGGTCCTGGCTCTTGGCCTTCCAAGCCCTGCAATCCTTTTTCCAGTGTTATTTCTTATGACAATAGAAGCACTCTTCCTTTCCCACAAGCTGCCCCGCTATCTTTGTTGCCTTTACTTTTCCCTTCGTTTCCACTTTACTAACACCGCCCCTTGGTTTGGTGGGGGTTTTCTTCTTCTTTCCCTTGGCTTTCGCCCTGGACCTAGAAGAGGAAGGTCCTCCAACAAACAAAGTGGATGTTTCCCTACCTTTCTGTAGGGTGCCCTATGCACTCCTCAGCAGGTTGAGGAGTTCTGATTGATTCTGAATTCCGATTGTGTCGTGTAACTCGAATAAGTTTCTTTGTGTCGGTATTTAGAAAATGAATATAATTCACAATCAAAGAATTATTTGATCGCAATCAACTACGGTGTCAGATGTAGATCGTTAGCGAGTGCGGATCGTCCACAGGGATTTTGCGATTCGTTTGTAATTTTGATTTGTTTGAATTGAAAAGTTAATAGAAAAGAAAAGAAAACATGATTCAAGATTTTTATCGATGGGTTTCAAGTGCCACTACTCTAATCAAGAATCAAGAAAATGATAAAAATTGAGAATCGAGTTTCGATAGAATTCCAATCACTTTAGGGTTTCAAGATTTGAAGTAAAGCTCGTAGGAATCGAGTAAATTGTAGATGTGATGAAGATTCAAGATTACGATTTCTTATCTAGTAACAAATTGATCCTAAATCGATGTCGAATTCATCGAGGATCAAGGATCTTGCGAAGAATTAGGGTTCCTCATCCTATCCTTTGTCCTTTCGATGAATAACATTCACTAGATAGCTTCTTCAAAGTCGAATGATCAATTGCCGATCTCTAGATCGTGCGAAAGGAATCAAGAACACATTCGCATCGATCTAGATCATCGATCAATCGATTTTCAAGAATTTACAATTGTTTTAAGACTTAAGGAAACGTTTAACAATTCATCAACATCATCATTTTACAATTGTTTCGATTCCTCCACGAGCGGAGTTTTATTCAAACATCATCATAAAGTACATATTCAAGAATCGAAATGAATCATAATGCTTGAATTAAAAATAAGCAAGTTGAAGAATCTTCACCTTTATTACATCAACAAGTAGTTACAACTCTCAAGATTTACAAGAGGTAGGAACTTCGCTCGTCGAATCTTGCATCGCTCGCCTTCTTAAGTCTTGGATCGCTTCGATCTCGTGCTCCGTTGAATACCGGCTTTGCTTCTAAAGGATGCTTGAAGACTTGCTTTGCTTGAACTCCATGGATCTTGAATTGGGTATTTCTAGATTGGATTAGGGTTAGGGTTTGGAGGTGGAAATTAGGGAAGAAGAATGAACTAGAATTTAGCCAACAATGAGTTGTCTAAGATCTATAATATGAGATGATATCTAAGATGATATGAGTCAAGTGAGCCTAGGGGTCTATTTATAGGTTTCCCAAACCCTAGGTCTAGGTTTTTGAATTTGCAATTCCCTCCAAAAGTTTGTTGTAAGTTAGTTAGGAGCTTAGCTTAGGCTTTAAGCTAGGAATGTTTAGCTTAGAAACCCTAGTTTGCTGAACTGGCAGAAGCTTCTGGAGTTTTCTGGAACTTGCATATGTTTTCTGAGGTGTAGGACCTGAGGTAAGAGTAATGCACTTGAGGTGATGATGTGGCTAAGTAGCCGCGGAACCGCGGCGCAAGGCGGTTCCGGCCGCGGTTCCGCGGCCATGTGGCTTCTGTGGGGCTTCAAACTTGCAGTGTTGGCTTCTTCTGTATTTTGATGTATTTTCTGATATGTTAATCTCTGAATGCTTCTTAGAAAAATACCAGATTCCAAATCTATGAGTTGGCGTCTTTTTAACAGTCTTCGTTTGTAAATTTGACCGATCTTCTATAATTGTAACACCTTAGAATGTGTTTTGTAGCTAATTATATTTTAATGTATGGTTTTTAATAAAAAGTTTACCAAATTAAGTTTCAAATATTTTATCCTATTTATTGAGTATTTTATTAATTTTTTCCTAAGCTTGCACATACTTGTGCATGATAACTAGTGTTGTTTTGGGGGTTTAACCATGATTAGCAACATGGTGAACTAACCATTTTTCCCTAATCTAGTTTAATATTGTATTAGGTGCTTTTGGGTTTTAAGTATGATGGTTGTTTTAAAAACAAAATGAATTCTTTTGTTATTGGGTTGACTTGGTGAGAGAGAGAGAGAGAGAGGGTGCATTATGAGGCATGATGGCTTGCCCATGCCTTCAATTAATGAAGAGAGAGAGAGAGGAGGGGGTTGACTTGTTAGTGTTCTCTCATTCTCACTCATTTCTCTCATCCTCTCACTCTCAAACTCACACACACACACACCCACACATCATCAGCAGCAGCAGCAAAGACAACAACAACAAGAATATCAGCAGCTTCAGCAGCAGAGGCAGCAACACCAGCATCAGCTCCAGCTTCTTGAGAGCAGCAGCAGCAGGAGCTTCAGCAGCAACAAGAGAAGAAAGTAGCAGCTGCAGAAGCAAGGCAGCAGCACCAGGGGCAGCAACAACAACCTCGACATCAACAACAACAACAACAGAGATAGCAGCAGCAGCCATCATCATCAGCAGCAGAAGCAGCCTCAGCCTCAGTAGCAACATAAGGCAGCAACTATAGCAGCTCTCTTCTTCCCCCATCCACTTCTTCACCTACCTTCTAGGGTACCTTAGGGTATATTTCTGAACCCAAATTCCCTAGTTGCTTAGCTTGTGTGCTTATTAACGTCGGTTTGTGTTAATTAGCTAGTTTAGTGCTAATTATGGTGATTTATGATGGAATTTATTTTAGTGATGTTTGTGTTAGCTAACCTAGCTTATTTTAGTGTTATTAGGGTCACATCAACTGAGATTTAACTCAGATTACACTAAAATACCATAGGGTTTCCTTTTAGTGCAAATCGGTGTTTTTAAGCGTTATTTGTGACTTTCTGTGATCTGCTATTGACCCGGGACCTTCAGGTTAAAATTAAGAAAACTGGGGCATGTACACTAGGTCTAGATGTCACGACCCGAAAGAGCACGTGACTGGCCCTCGAACCATATGAAGTCTATAGGACTCCATCTGATCCAAGTAAGCCAAAAGCCCAGAAATCTAAAACCATTTTAAGAATAAGTAAAGAAACTGGTTTAAAGGAGTGAAGAAAACATGTTTGAAATCAAGGTTTTTAAATAACTAAGCCGAAGGTGCGTTTTAAAAACAGTAAGTCTTTTCTAAAAATTTCGGCAGAGTTTCTTTTGTAAAACTGGCCCCAAATGGGGTACAACAAAATAACAATATATATGCAATGATAAAGGCATCCCCAAGCGGGAGCTAGCTCTTCGTCAATAGACGGTCACAACCACACATGCAACAATAATATACAACGCCAAGTGGCGAGGATCAAATCCAAAAGAAAGCTCAAAAGCAACAAGAAACCGCAATACTACTAAGCGCGACTCTAAGGTCGAAATATACAACACTAAAGTCTAGGTCTGAAAGAATATACAAGTTTTGGTTGATGGAAATTCTAGATACAATGAAATAAATAAATACAATGGTGGTTCTTGATGCAAAAGAAACCACCTACCAAATGCGATTCACCCTCAAGGAAGCAATGTGCCAGAAATGCTGCAAGGAACCTGTACGGCAAAACCTGCAAGAACTGTGGCACAACGGGGGTGAGTTGCCAACTCGTGAATAGAAATATCTACAAGCAGAAACCGAAAGCAAGACATAATCCTAGGTCAATACGATCAGTATATAAAATCCTCAAAATAACATGCAGCCTATAACAAGGCTAGGGTAAATATCTAACCCGAGTGCAATCTCATGTGTCTGTGTCTGTGTCAGTGCCTCAGATAACAATATAGCATATGAATGAGATATGAATGCGTGAAAACAGAATACATTTACATGGAGCAACTGTTTTCATACTTTAGTGAGATTTCCCTTGTATTTTAAAAGATGAGGTACCATAATGAAATCAGCATAAAACTGTGCCTAGCATCGGCACAAACGAAATCCCAATATCTCGATATCTCAAAGTCTCAACCACAATATCTAGGGCGCCGTCAGTCCAGACCGGCCCCTACCATAAATCTCAGACCACGACGGTATCCTCCGGATATCCGACGCGTCGGGTAAAATCACCGGTAGGTAGTACTCCCCTGCCAGGCTCAACGTCATCACCACATTCCTCTTGCCCCGGGGTACCGTACCGGGTCCACCATGTACCCGAAACGGTTCATCCGTCTCCTCGAATCGGGTTTCCAAATCCATCAGCAAACTCATGGTGGACGACTCATACATCATAGGAAAACCGCACTTTTTATTTTAAAAGAGAGAATATGATTATTTGTGTCTTTGCGGTTTTCCTCCAAATCCAGAAAATCTCATAGAAATCCAAATCCAAAGCTCAATAGCACGTAAAATAGTGAATATATGCATGATAATCCATGAATGCGGCATAACAATGAATAACAGTATGCATGTAGTAGCAGGTAATAACTACAATGTCTAAACTATTAGCTAACAGGCTATATCAAGCAATAATATTTTCTAAGGTGTACGTGACATGGCAATTACCGATGAAGATGTGTGTGAGCCGGCAAGTAAGTGTACGTGGTACATACGCATCATCGGTAATGGTGCTGGTGTCCTATCAGCATGATATTAATAATGGAGTATGAAACATAATATAAGAATGCGATGCAAAGCGAACCACAAAAAAGGAGTGGGAGCTGAAACTAGACGTAACTAAAACTAACCTGCATTAATCTAACGTAAGTCCTACAATTGGTGCCTTTTGAAATAACACGAATCATGGGGTTTTGAAAATAGGGGCTACGGTGTTTTTATGAAAAGATACGTCGTTTTTGAAATATCCGTAGATTCCCTTGAGCTGTCTTTAAAAATGCCCACGATTCGTTAGTTTTTGAAATAGGTAAGAAGTCTAATCTACTCTGACAACTACACTAACTATACGGCTGAACTAACAAACTGAACTACAGGTAAGGAAACCGCCTAACATCTGAGTCGATATATATATATATAAGTCGGTGATCCCGCCTCAATAGTATCGCGTACGATACAGTATATCATCTGACATCCTCAAGTCATGAGCGCGGATCTATCATCAATGTAAAGCTCATACGGTAAATCGTCGTACGGCATCCCAATAGCTGGGTACAGGTCAACCTCTCACTATCTCGTCACATAACAGGTATCACTATCATCAGATCGTATAGTCTGGGGGTACTACTCTAAGTCTAGTACAAATCGATACCATCAATGAAGTATGCGTGCGGGGGTAAACACATATCCCAAGCCCGCAAGAATCACATTTCGTATCTCAAATACGAATCATATCCGATCACCGATCTCGCGGCATAAAGCTCACATCATCGACTCATCTCCAAAGTCATCCCATATCAACAAGTACAGTGCAAGTATAAGAAACACACAAGTGTATGCGTGTGGGTGCAAATCTATCCTATGGTTCGCAACTAGGAACTACGCTAGTTATTTCTACCCCTAACTAACCATAACACACTGTAGCTATCACACAAATAAATATACCACATAGTACTAATTACAGACTGCGGGGGTGCTATACGCCATCCACCCGACTTCCCCCTGTAGATATAATCTACTCACCTTGCATCATCATATGCGGACGTCACCACACATTTGCTTGCCGTCCCGAAGTCTTCATGGGTACCTATACATCAAAATATCGTATATGCGCATTAAAACCAAATCCAAGCTAAAACGGCGCATGAGATCCCAAAACGATACGATAAGGGGCCTATAGGTGAGAACCTATGGCACGCCTTCAAAACCATCAATAAATCCTCTATATCGTCGTATAAACGCCAAATAGTCGAGGCAAAACACAATCCACAATTTCAGAATCAAAATACGGAATACGGAATACGGAAACACGAAACCAAAATAGCAACTTAGGATATATGTCCCAGATTTCACCCTAGGTCAATTTATACAAATCTATATATACCAGGGGCCTAACATAAACATGAAGGAGCTACAGAACCAACACGACCCAAAATGGTGGGACCCAGGCCGCAATTTGCGGCCAAAAGAGGAAAATTGGCGGCCGGGAAAGGGAATTGGGGGCTAGGGTCTTGGGGTTAGTTTCCTGGGTGCCTGCACATATCTCTATCCACTCAATATTATTTTAGGATGTCTCGGGTGATAGCAGATTCAAATAAACCCTCACAGATTTCACAATTTCCTCGATATCGGTTTCTAAAATCCGTATTCTGGTTCTAGCTTCAGGTTTTGGGTTCCAATTCAAACACTAGGGTGTTGGTAAGACCTCTACTGAGCTCAATTTCATATTACAACCCATAATTCACCACAACCCTAACTAGGTTTTCATCAAGTCCATAATATCACACAATATCGATATAATCTTAACTTGGGGTTAAAGGAAATGCTACAATTTAGCTAATGGTCCAGAAATTACCTCAATTGGCAACTCAAGAATTTTCTTGAGTTGCCCCTAGTGGCCAAAATCCATGCTTCTTTAGCTCCATGTGTAGATCTAGGGATTGTGCACAATTTTAATGAAATGAGTGTGAGGTTTTGGGGGTGTTTTAAAGATGATTTGAGGATCTTTAAGAGGGGAGGGGATGAGGTGTAGGAGCAGCAGCAGGAGGAGGATGAAGAGGGAGGAAAATGTGAGGAAACAATTGACTAAGTCCTTGGTCAATGGTGCCCCATGCCTCTCATTCTCACCAACTCCCATTTTCTTTAATCTTTTCTTTTTCTTTTTTCTTTTTAAACCATAATCCTTCTCATAAGAATAGTAAACCCAAATATCATGAAAGAAAATGCACAAGTGTGAGAAAAAGTGATATGTGCAAGTTTTGCACAAAATTGCCAAAAAAAAAAAAAACCCGATTAGCGATTTTAATCGCGATTAGCACTAAATTAGTGTCAAACTAATCACAAAAACTTAAAAATGTCATAATTCACTAATTTATCCTATTTTAGAATTTTCCATAATTTTTCTCAAATTTTTCCTATTTATTTGCATTTAATTATAGATTTAATATTAAAATAATCAATAAAATAATATTAAATTATAAAAATTCCCAAAACTAATATTTTATATTTTTGAAAATGTTACAATCTACCCCCCTTAAAGAAATTCGGTCCCCGAATTAAAATTTAAACCCCCAATACTAAAACAATTTCAGTAATAATCCAATTGTCGGGGCTCCGAAGACATCAATACATAGAGAATATCATAAAATGTACAGGTCTACTAGAAATCAATCCACAAAATGTATATATAAGAATATCCTATGCGTCTGGTGCGCCAGGAATCAAAATCCATATATGTGTCAAACAAGTGTACAACAACATCTAGGTGCAACGGGTGTGCACGAAACATCTGTCGTAGGCAACGTGTGTGCCTGACAGAAAAAAAAATCAAGTGCATGTGACATGCACGAAGAATCTCGATTTAGTGTATCGGGTGTGCACCAAAATCGTATATCAAAACACTAAAGGTGCATGAAAACTATGGTGGAAGTGTAAATCAAATCACTGTATAAGATAGGCGTAAAATCACAATCAATACCTCGAATGTAATAACTATGCGCAAAATATATAAATATCCAGTGGGTGCATGAAACAAATATCATGAAACTCAGTCATCAAAACCAAATCATGCAAACAGAACGCCCAAAATACCGAATCCAAAACGACGGATACGTGATAATCGAATCACAAAATCATAAATACCGTCGTCGGTAGTTCCTCCTTCAAAGTCGAGAAGGAGTTGGTGCAATCCACTGCTAGCAGCGCAGGATATCTACTTGCCTCCTGCTCACGGTCTGGCGTCCTCTGACTCTGGGTCCTTATCTTCCTTGCGGATTTCCTATCACGCGGTCAATCGGCTCATCGGCCCTGTCAGGTGTGCTAACGGGGACGATTCCGTTCTGGCATTTCTCTTGTCACCTCTCGGTCAACCCTCACGACCACTCGTAAGGCAGCATATCACTGGCATCGGCCTCTGGCTCTCTGAACGCACGGCACACATCTGATCCTGGATGCAAACATCATTGCAGCAATGTCCTGAAAGGAATCCTGCTCAGGGCCTCTTCCAATCATGCCTAAGCCGAACTGTACGAAGGCTGGTACTTCTGCATAAACTCTTTTCGCTCAATGGACATCTGTGTCCTCAGCACAATATTTCTCGGAAATTGGTCGCATCCCAACGCCTCTGTAAGCAAATCAGGTCTCTAGTCTCGACGGGAAGCAATGACAGCTCGTCGGCGTCTCACACGAACCTCTTGTTCCAACTGTCTCTATCGTCGTCCACTATGACGTTACGCCAAGCTACGATGCACTGCACTGTTCTCGGCCACGGTCAATCTGAAGTCTCTCGCACGGACTCGAAATCGCGTACTCTGTAGCTTCATCATTCTGTAGCAGATATCAGGCCGAACTGGTCCTCGGGAACACGTCCCAACCATCGGAGGAATACTTATCACTCGTCCGTCCTTGATCCATTCGCACTGCATCTGGGTAAGTTCCTTTATCCAAATCTGGTCAACTACCGCGTCGACAATGCCGAACTCAGGCCTGCTGGGTGTGCGCAACCATGACCACTCCTGGGTCTAGGTCTTCTCGTGTCGTATTCCGGAAAGGTCCTGTCGAGGTTTCTTTCTCAAATCTCATTTCCTGCCGCATTTCCCGGAAGTCGTCATCCAATGCTGAAGCTAAAGCTTGTTCCGGAACGGCTGCATACTTATCACGCTTCTTTCTAGAAGATATATCCATATACCACGTCTCGGGGTGCATATCACATCTCTAATGTCAGCGGAGTGGGACGTCATCTCGTCGAAATCTCGTACGAACTCTTTACTCCACCTGCGTCAATGTCGACTGATTCGGACTCGTCTCATCATGGCTATACGAACTGCGCTCCGACGGCTATGCTCGCATCTGGAGTCTCCCAAGCAGTGTCCCATCACGATATCCGAAAGATGTCGAACCATCCGATCGACTCGTCAGATCCTCATAATCCCCCAAGAGCTCACATCTCGGGTACAGTTTAATAGTATCGAGTACATGCCACAGCGTCGGTGGTCCAGCCGTAGAAGGGCAAACCCAAGCCTCACTAATGGCGCCGAGGAACCGCCGCAAACCCGAAGGTTCAAAGGCTTTCACACGGTCATTAAGTCGAGTTAGGGTTTCATTCTTCTAGAGGGTCCATAGAATCACCTGCATGTCTTTCCGTATACTTTAAACTTGGAAAATAGGTTCCTGACATTCGATCGTCTCAATCGACTCTCAACGAACCTGCGTGAAGTCGTCTCTAGCTGGAAACAATCTATCTGATGACCTCGCATCGGTAAACGAACGAACCACATGTCCTAGTCATTTATCCTCAGGTGACTAGCGACTCGCTATCATCTCTCTAAGTATATGCTCACGCTGCAGTAGCTCCAACCATCTGGGCGACATCTCGTCATTTGCAGCAGCAACTGGCTCATTCGCCTGTACGCCGAACAGCGCCTCAATCCTCCAGGAAAGACAACGCATTGGCGGTCATCTCTGAATCGGTCGGCTCTAGATCTGAGTAAGACTCTCCACACTGGAAATCTTCAACTCAACTGGGCCCGCTCTGGCGCAAAATCGGACGAATCACCTTCGTCTCTCAAATCGGTGGACTAGCTATCATCTGTCTCATATCTGCCTGAAAGCTCCGGCAATCTCAGCTCGTAAGCTTCGGAAGCGACATCCTGTCAATCTCAGCAACAGCTGGTCCATCTGTCTGCACGATAGGCGACATCATAATCTCTGAGGTATGCTGTACATCAACAGTCCTCTCTCAACTGGCAGCTCTAACAATGACCCGGTCATCCGGTGCAAGACTAAACACTTGCCTCCACTAGAGGTCACAATCACCAATCACTAACTCGAGACGTTCCCATGTCACCAGAAAACACAATGGTCGGCCCTCGTACCAAACGAGCTCACACCGGCCGTAACCCTAGCAGCAGCCCAAACTGCGCTCAAACATGGTGACAGGAACCTCAATCGAGTATCAAGAGAGCATATCAATGGCAAGAAAGGGAACAACAGGTCCAGAGTGGATACATGATCATAGGAAAGAACAGCATCAATGAAGGTATGATCATGAAACTAATAGAATCGGAAATCTCAAATGGATGTATGATCCTGGATATAAAGAGAATCACTGATCTCGAAAATATGCACATCCTAAGGTTCCTTAAACGGAGTGGCGTGTCGTAAGTATGCCGCGGAACATACCAACGGTACGTCACTCTACTTTAGTCACCTATTCCATCAACCAAGGGTCATCCTAATACGACGAAAGTTCGGGTCTAATACCCCCTCGACCAAGTCTAAGTTCCGTAAGGTCAAGCCTAAGTTCCGTATATAAATAACTCCCTAGGCTCCACATAGTCAAACTTAGACTCGAACCAAGGTCAACCTAGCGCTCTGATACCAACTTTGTCACGACCCGAAAGAGCACGTGACTGGCCCTCGAACCATATGAAGTCTATAGAACTCCATCTGATCCAAGTAAGCCAAAAGCCCAGAAATCTAAAACCATTTTAAGAATAAGTAAAGAAACTGGTTTAAAGGAGTGAAGAAAACATGTTTGAAATCAAGGTTTTTAAATAACTAAGCCGAAGGTGCGTTTTAAAAACAGTAAGTCTTTTCTAAAAATTTCGGCAGAGTTTCTTTTGTAAAACTGGCCCCAAATGGGGTACAACAAAATAACAATATATATGCAATGATAAAGGCATCCCCAAGCGGGAGCTAGCTCTTCGTCAATAGACGGTCACAACCACACATGCAACAATAATATACAACGCCAAGTGGCGAGGATCAAATCCAAAAGAAAGCTCAAAAGCAACAAGAAACCGCAATACTACTAAGCGCGACTCTAAGGTCGAAATATACAACACTAAAGTCTAGGTCTGAAAGAATATACAAGTTTTGGTTGATGGAAATTCTAGATACAATGAAATAAATAAATACAATGGTGGTTCTTGATGCAAAAGAAACCACCTACCAAATGCGATTCACCCTCAAGGAAGCAATGTGCCAGAAATGCTGCAAGGAACCTGTACGGCAAAACCTGCAAGAACTGTGGCACAACGGGGGTGAGTTGCCAACTCGTGAATAGAAATATCTACAAGCAGAAACCGAAAGCAAGACATAATCCTAGGTCAATACGATCAGTATATAAAATCCTCAAAATAACATGCAGCCTATAACAAGGCTAGGGTAAATATCTAACCCGAGTGCAATCTCATGTGTCTGTGTCTGTGTCAGTGCCTCAGATAACAATATAGCATATGAATGAGATATGAATGCGTGAAAACAGAATACATTTACATGGAGCAACTGTTTTCATACTTTAGTGAGATTTCCCTTGTATTTTAAAAGATGAGGTACCATAATGAAATCAGCATAAAACTGTGCCTAGCATCGGCACAAACGAAATCCCAATATCTCGATATCTCAAAGTCTCAACCACAATATCTAGGGCGCCGTCAGTCCAGACCGGCCCCTACCATAAATCTCAGACCACGACGGTATCCTCCGGATATCCGACGCGTCGGGTAAAATCACCGGTAGGTAGTACTCCCCTGCCAGGCTCAACGTCATCACCACATTCCTCTTGCCCCGGGGTACCGTACCGGGTCCACCATGTACCCGAAACGGTTCATCCGTCTCCTCGAATCGGGTTTCCAAATCCATCAGCAAACTCATGGTGGACGACTCATACATCATAGGAAAACCGCACTTTTTATTTTAAAAGAGAGAATATGATTATTTGTGTCTTTGCGGTTTTCCTCCAAATCCAGAAAATCTCATAGAAATCCAAATCCAAAGCTCAATAGCACGTAAAATAGTGAATATATGCATGATAATCCATGAATGCGGCATAACAATGAATAACAGTATGCATGTAGTAGCAGGTAATAACTACAATGTCTAAACTATTAGCTAACAGGCTATATCAAGCAATAATATTTTCTAAGGTGTACGTGACATGGCAATTACCGATGAAGATGTGTGTGAGCCGGCAAGTAAGTGTACGTGGTACATACGCATCATCGGTAATGGTGCTGGTGTCCTATCAGCATGATATTAATAATGGAGTATGAAACATAATATAAGAATGCGATGCAAAGCGAACCACAAAAAAGGAGTGGGAGCTGAAACTAGACGTAACTAAAACTAACCTGCATTAATCTAACGTAAGTCCTACAATTGGTGCCTTTTGAAATAACACGAATCATGGGGTTTTGAAAATAGGGGCTACGGTGTTTTTATGAAAAGATACGTCGTTTTTGAAATATCCGTAGATTCCCTTGAGCTGTCTTTAAAAATGCCCACGATTCGTTAGTTTTTGAAATAGGTAAGAAGTCTAATCTACTCTGACAACTACACTAACTATACGGCTGAACTAACAAACTGAACTACAGGTAAGGAAACCGCCTAACATCTGAGTCGATATATATATATATAAGTCGGTGATCCCGCCTCAATAGTATCGCGTACGATACAGTATATCATCTGACATCCTCAAGTCATGAGCGCGGATCTATCATCAATGTAAAGCTCATACGGTAAATCGTCGTACGGCATCCCAATAGCTGGGTACAGGTCAACCTCTCACTATCTCGTCACATAACAGGTATCACTATCATCAGATCGTATAGTCTGGGGGTACTACTCTAAGTCTAGTACAAATCGATACCATCAATGAAGTATGCGTGCGGGGGTAAACACATATCCCAAGCCCGCAAGAATCACATTTCGTATCTCAAATACGAATCATATCCGATCACCGATCTCGCGGCATAAAGCTCACATCATCGACTCATCTCCAAAGTCATCCCATATCAACAAGTACAGTGCAAGTATAAGAAACACACAAGTGTATGCGTGTGGGTGCAAATCTATCCTATGGTTCGCAACTAGGAACTACGCTAGTTATTTCTACCCCTAATTAACCATAACACACTGTAGCTATCACACAAATAAATATACCACATAGTACTAATTACAGACTGCGGGGGTGCTATACGCCATCCACCCGACTTCCCCCTGTAGATATAATCTACTCACCTTGCATCATCATATGCGGACGTCACCACACATTTGCTTGCCGTCCCGAAGTCTTCATGGGTACCTATACATCAAAATATCGTATATGCGCATTAAAACCAAATCCAAGCTAAAACGGCGCATGAGATCCCAAAACGATACGATAAGGGGCCTATAGGTGAGAACCTATGGCACGCCTTCAAAACCATCAATAAATCCTCTATATCGTCGTATAAACGCCAAATAGTCGAGGCAAAACACAATCCACAATTTCAGAATCAAAATACGGAATACGGAATACGGAAACACGAAACCAAAATAGCAACTTAGGATATATGTCCCAGATTTCACCCTAGGTCAATTTATACAAATCTATATATACCAGGGGCCTAACATAAACATGAAGGAGCTACAGAACCAACACGACCCAAAATGGTGGGACCCAGGCCGCAATTTGCGGCCAAAAGAGGAAAATTGGCGGCCGGGAAAGGGAATTGGGGGCTAGGGTCTTGGGGTTAGTTTCCTGGGTGCCTGCACATATCTCTATCCACTCAATATTATTTTAGGATGTCTCGGGTGATAGCAGATTCAAATAAACCCTCACAGATTTCACAATTTCCTCGATATCGGTTTCTAAAATCCGTATTCTGGTTCTAGCTTCAGGTTTTGGGTTCCAATTCAAACACTAGGGTGTTGGTAAGACCTCTACTGAGCTCAATTTCATATTACAACCCATAATTCACCACAACCCTAACTAGGTTTTCATCAAGTCCATAATATCACACAATATCGATATAATCTTAACTTGGGGTTAAAGGAAATGCTACAATTTAGCTAATGGTCCAGAAATTACCTCAATTGGCAACTCAAGAATTTTCTTGAGTTGCCCCTAGTGGCCAAAATCCATGCTTCTTTAGCTCCATGTGTAGATCTAGGGATTGTGCACAATTTTAATGAAATGAGTGTGAGGTTTTGGGGGTGTTTTAAAGATGATTTGAGGATCTTTAAGAGGGGAGGGGATGAGGTGTAGGAGCAGCAGCAGGAGGAGGATGAAGAGGGAGGAAAATGTGAGGAAACAATTGACTAAGTCCTTGGTCAATGGTGCCCCATGCCTCTCATTCTCACCAACTCCCATTTTCTTTAATCTTTTCTTTTTCTTTTTTCTTTTTAAACCATAATCCTTCTCATAAGAATAGTAAACCCAAATATCATGAAAGAAAATGCACAAGTGTGAGAAAAAGTGATATGTGCAAGTTTTGCACAAAATTGCCAAAAAAAAAAAAAACCCGATTAGCGATTTTAATCGCGATTAGCACTAAATTAGTGTCAAACTAATCACAAAAACTTAAAAATGTCATAATTCACTAATTTATCCTATTTTAGAATTTTCCATAATTTTTCTCAAATTTTTCCTATTTATTTGCATTTAATTATAGATTTAATATTAAAATAATCAATAAAATAATATTAAATTATAAAAATTCCCAAAACTAATATTTTATATTTTTGAAAATGTTACATACCACCACCTGAGCACGAAACCTTAATTCCAAACAGTGGCCGCAGATTTATTAGGTTTGGCCGCAATTTGCGGCCAAGTATGGGGCAAGGGTGTTGGGGTTTTGGGTAGGGTACTCTGCTGTGTTGTATAGTGTTTTGGCATGTCTAGTTTTGTAAGATTTGACCTGTAGGAAAATCTGGGACAATATACCGTTTTTCATGTCCGTTGTGTTTGCGCGATACGCGCGATACGTGAGTTGGTTCTGTGATCCAGCGTATCTCGGCGTGTCGCAATGGTTTTAGATGCGTATACACACGTTTTAGCGTATCGTGCACACGCGCGTTTTGTTCGCGACGCGAGTTTCTCGTTTTGGTTCGATATCGCGTTTTGCGGAATATTTGGCTTATATATGATTTCCATGTCTTATTTGCAGGTTTGCAGGCAGGGACTACGGACACTGCTACAGAGGGGAGCGGATGGTAGGATTCACCTGGCGTGGAGCGTAGGTGAGTAGATTTAACATCTACAGGGGAATCGCCCGCATGGCGTTATGCGTCTGGGCTTGGATTCAATACCTGTCGCATATTCTACGTCATTGTTAGAATTGCGCCTTTACCTTATTTCCTTGATATAGTTGTACTGTGACTAGCAGCCGTAGGACATTGCACATATTATTGACGGTTCATGTTGCACGATCACAGATTGTATGCTACACACACCGTCAATAATTGCCATGTCACACACAACCTTTATAGATACTATATTGCTTATCATACTTGACATCTAGCTTATCGGTATACCTATAGTGTATCTTACCATTAGTGATAGGTACATCTACACCTTGCGATACAGCTACAGGTATACCTTGCACATATTTTACTTATACCCAGGAGGGTACCCTTCATATTCTACTTATACCCAGAGGGGTATACGACATCTTTTACTTATAGGTAGACACCTTTACTTAGCTGTACCTTATTGATTTCGCATACATCTGGTTTCAGCTACATATTCTCATTTATATGCTCGCATTTCAGATATATCGCATATATTTATTCCTGGATTGCGCCTTGTTATTGGATTTCACATGATGATTCTGGATTTGGGAACCGCGGGAGTTCATGAAATTATGCATACATTGAAAAACCCGGTTTCCTTGATATGATATTTGCGCAGCCACCATGAGATTTATCGGTTCTGATTATATACTCCATACGAGGTGTGGTTGCCGTATGAGGGTACATGGTGGGGCCCGGTATGGTTCTGATTGATCATTTCTTTGTGTGTCGGTTTAGAAAATGTATAGAATCACAAACAAAGAATTATTTGACCGCAATCAACTACGGTGTTGGATGTAGATTGTAAGTGAGTGCGGATCGTCCACAGGGACAGTGTAATAGTTCGTCTTTTGAATTAGATGAGTCGAAACTTTAAAGAAAAAAAAACAAAACAATTCATGATTTGAAATTAAAGATCAAGAATTAAAAAAAATCTAGATCTAATAACAAGAAAAAGATAGAATCAAGAATTGATAGTTTGTTGATTTTTCCAAACCAAATATCAAGAATCGAAATGAGGCTCGTAGGAATCGATCGGATCTATAGATGTGATGTAATCTCACGATGTCGTATTCTTATCCTTCGATGAATTGATACTAGATCGATGATGATCGACAAGAATTAGGGATTTCTAGTGAAACTAGGGTTTCATCTTATCCCTTGTTCTTTCGTCGATATCATTCACATTCTAGCTTCTAGTAATTTCAAGAAACGATCGTAGATCCCTAATTTCGAGCGATAACAATCAAGAAAGCATCGCAACGAAACTAGGTCGTCGATTCTTGAACTTGCTAGGGTTTACAAAACTCGTAGGACTTAAAAATCGTATTAAGATTTGTTACATCATCTTTCTATTGATCGTCTCGACTCCTTAACAAGCGGAGTTTTACTCAAACATCACAACAAGAACAATAATTACAAATTGAGATCTAATCATGATGCAAGAATTAAAAGAAAGCAAGATTAAAGAATTTCACCTTTTATTTATATCAACAATTTCATTACATCCGCTCAAGAACTACAAGAGGAAGAACTCGATCGTCGATTTGGCTTCGCTCGTCTCCGTGAGTCGCGGATCGGCTTGGATCACTTGCTCGGTTGGAGATCGGCTCCGCTCATAAAAGGTTGAAGGTCTTCTCACTTGATTGGTACTCAAGATCTTGAATTTGGATTGGAATTAGGGTTAGGGTTTCGCACAAGCCTTGTCACTAGACTTGTGGAAGAAGATGATGTAAGAGGGAAAGAATAATGAAGCTAATGAAGAACGAACTAAGATTGAACAACTAAAGAACTAAAGATTGATTAGCCTTTAACCCTAGGTCTAGGCTTCTATTTATAGATATCCAAACCCTAGATCTAGGATTTCAAATTTTAAGTTTCCCTCCAAAAGTTTGTTGAGGAAATTTGAATTTCCCTCCAAAAGTTAGTTAGAGGAGAAACTTCTAGATGTGATTAGTTAGGAGGGAGCTTCTAGAAATAGTTTGTTAGGAGCTTAATTAAGATTAGCCTTGCTTAATGATCTTTGCTGATCTGGCAGTAGCTTCGAGATCCTTCTGGAATTTGACATATCATTCTGAGCTGTGGCCACTGAGATAAGAATAACGCACTAAAAATGGCATGATGATCTGACCAAACCGCCGCGGAACCGCGGCGCAAGCCGGCTCCCGCCACGGTTCCGCGGCTCTTTTGAAGCTTCAGGGCTTGGTTCTTCTGGTGCTTGTTGGGCTTGAGTTGTGGGCCTTTCTTTGATATGTTGAATTGTATTTCTCCCTTTGGATTGCTACCAGATCTCAAAACTTGGAGTTGGTGTAATGTTTGATCAGCAAATTGACAATTTTTGCTTTTCTTCCGGATTTTCCTGCACAATTTCTCAAGACAAGTGTTGCGCAATATAGAGATGATGCAATGCCATGAAATGCAGTCAATTTCCTTAGAAATGTCGGTTTTAGAGTCTAACACATGCAATCTGATATTTAACGACTGATTTGCTAATATGTGAAATATGAATACCGAACTCTTCTAAATGAGTGCAAATGATAGGGAAATTGCCGTGTTAAAAATACATTATTTTCGACTGATCAAATTCCCCTAAACTTAATTTCGATCGTCTCGAGCGAATATTTTATTAAAAAGAGAAGGAGAAAATAAAGAAAGAGAAAAAACTAACTAGCACACTTTCGTAGGCAACACGATTGCACTGAGCACGTGCAACAAGCCTTTAAACCTCTAGGTGTCCCTAGTAGGAGGAGTGTTGTCTCCTGAAGGTTTTCAGCGGATTGCACCCACAAAATCCAATAATAAAAGGAAGATCATGAATATTACATTTAAAGAAAAGAATTGTAAAAGAAAAGCTTCGAAAATTAGGGTTTCCAACTAAGCTAGCTTTTCGGTTGTCATGAGCCCTATCTTAATGGTCATGAAAAGATGTTAGAAGTCACGTCCTCCCTCAATAAAACATCGTCTTATTCTTCATTCCTATCTTTCTTCCAAACATCGATCATATAACCCTGCGTGTGTGTAAAGACATCCCTACATCCGGAGAATTCAATTCAAGCTATCATACTCTTGCCCATTTGCCTCAGTACTTTTTAATTAATGAATATTTAGATGAGATTGCTTACACACTTTCATGCGACCGTTAATACTTCTTGAGGTACTAACCGACCGATTACTCCTGTGCTTGCTTACTTGGTGTATTTTCCTCGTCTTGCACCACCTCAGGCATAGCAGTGACTCCCAGACCAGTTGGCCTTAGGGCACTAGGTGAAGAGGCACCCTCGCTATATATTTTTTTATTGCCCTTGGTGATAACAAAACCAGTGTCCATTTTTCTCACCACTTTATATTATCTTCATTTTTTTTATTTCCTTCATACTTTTGGCTTTAAGACAAGAGCATTTCAAGGTATCCTCTACTATCCCAGGCTTCAATACGTGTGTAAGTGCGAATAGCAGGGTATCAACGTTCAAAATGTTTGGCTTTCCAGAATAGAAACTATTTTTCAGACTTATTTTTATCCTCAGATTAGGGACGTCCTTCATCTTACTAACCCTTGGGACAACGGCTCATAACTACTTATTACTAGTTCGTATAATAAAACTTCTAATTTTCTTGGTTTTCTTAAATTTTTCTAATCTCATGGATGTAATTTTTCATTATCTAAACTTTTATTATCTTATTTATGTACAAAAAATATTTTTATCTTTTGAAATTGTTTAAATTTTTATAGGTTTTCAAAATGTTTTGTGCTTATGCAAAGAATGATGCAAATGATGCGAAAATAAGCAAAAACCTCCCCCAAACTTGTTTTCAACAGTGTCCTCACTGTTGCCATCTGCTAAATCTCAAAAAAACTGTAAGCTTGGGAGGAATTTATTAGTGGGGGCAAAATATTTAAGTGAAGATCCTCCCCCAAACTTATTTTTGGCTCAAATTTTTGTAAAAATTTTCTTTTCAAGAGCCAGATAATGTACCCCCCCAAACTTGAGTTATGCAATGTTAATCTTTGAAAATCATATGAGGGGGTCAAAAATCAGTGGTCGATGCCAAGCTTTGCAAAGACCAAAAGTTAACACCAACCATTCAATTTTTTTTATCAATGTAGTGCTCTGGTTGGTGGAAGAAAGAGTTGGGAAAGGTTAAGTGGTGGAATAGAATGTGTGTGCGTCTTATTTTGGAGAGACGATGCAGTGAATGTGATGGATTACTCATATTCTTTTTACAGTTCAGAAGAAGGGGTGGAGGTTCAATTTCATTGATTGGGAGATGATTCATCTCAACACCCGTGTCATTCAAAAATGCGAGTTCATCAGCGAAGATTTCCTCAAAAGTTCCATCCATACCCCGATGAATAATGTCATCACAAGGTGCGGGGTGATCTTCAGACTCTAAGAATGGTTCATAATCAGTGTTAATTGTTGACCCGGACATCTCGGTGGAAGAGTCCGTATGTGTATAATACATAGTTGTGTCAAACAATAACATATGAAAAGAGTCAAGATCGATATCAGGAGGATCATCAAATTCGCTGCTGTCGACCTCCATTAAGTCGACAGAACATACCTGAGCAGTAGGTTCGGAGGGTACACTTCCCAACTTGTAAATGTTCAGCTCTATTGACCTATTCCCGAAAGATAGGGTCATAGAACCATTACGACAGTTGATTATTGCGTTGGAAGTGGCCAAAAAGGGGCGACCTAAAATCACCGGAATTTGGTTTCGTGGGTTCGCTACAGGCTGTGTATCAATTACAATAAAGTCAACAGGGAATATGAATTCCCCGATTTTTATTAACACATCCTCCAGTTCACCTCTAGGTTTGGTGATAGATCGGTTAGCCATCTGGAGAGTGCAATGGGTTGGCTTCAACTCTCCGATACCTAGTTGCTCATAAACTGAATATGGAAGCAAGTTAACACAAGCGCCAAGGTCTAGTAGAGCACGGTTAATATGTTTTTCCCCGATAGAAATGGAAATAGTAGGATATCCAGGATCCTTACGTTTCCTCGGTAATTGCTGGGGAAAGGCTGTGTCTACTGTCTTTTCCATGAAAATCTTCTTGGGCACTTGAGTCTTCCTCTTCCTAGTGCACAAGTTCTTAAGAGTTTTCGCATAGGACGGAACTTGTTGGATGGCATCTAGGAAAGGGATGTTGGTGTTAACTTGCTTAAAAATGTTCATAATCTTCTCCATATGTGGACTTGGTGTGTTAGCCCTTAAACGATTAGGATAAGGTGCTTTAGCAATAAGCGCTGGGTCCATCATAGGAGAAGGAAGTGGGTGTGGAACCGATCCCAGAATAGAAGTGGGGATCGTCCGTGGAGGAGTAAAAGAGGTGGGCTGAAGTAGCGAGCCTTTTGGGAAACGAAGAATAGGCTCGGAAGAAGGTGGTGGGGTAGAAGAACTGGGGTCAGAATTAGAAGTGTATGTGTGAGGAAAGGTCTCAGCCGGGGTGTTATTGATTGATTTATCAGTATCATCAAACTCTTCCCCAACGTGAGTGTCAAGCGCTCTTCCAGATCTCAACGTGATTGCATCCACATGATGTGAATAGCCAGGATTGGGTAAAGGTTGAGCTGGAAGTTTCCCTTTCTCTCTTACACGCATTTCGGCTTTTAGTTGTGAAATTTGTTCTTCCATCGATTTGATATTCTCATTTTGAGAGACAATGATCTTTATCACATTCTCGACGGAAGATTGCAAACTTGCCGTCCCTTGGATGGATTGTTTCATGAAAGTATCCAAGGTTTGTGCTAGTGCAG
This sequence comes from Agapanthus africanus, assembly GCA_030015575.1. NCBI lineage: Eukaryota > Viridiplantae > Streptophyta > Magnoliopsida > Asparagales > Amaryllidaceae > Agapanthus > Agapanthus africanus. Next base: position 302,952,687 of record JASDDO010000022.1, on the reverse strand, counting down.
AGGTATTATCTGTACCGGTCAATTGCAAAGGACTAGACGGTGCAAAAGTGTTGGCCGGATTTTGAAAGTTTTGTGCTTGGAAGGGGTGCTGACTCAATTGAAGTGGTGGCTGCTGTTGTGGTGGAGGGACCCTTTGGAAATGATTCATGTTTGGAACCGTGTTTTGAGATTGTGATTGGTTCCAAGCAAAGTTAGGGTGATTCCTCCAACCCTGATCATATGTGGAGGAAGATGGATCGTTTCTAGGTCTTTGAAATGCGGCATTGGTATGCTCATGACCTTGAAACGGACATTCTTCCGTCAAGTGAGACGGATCAGAACAACATCCACATACAGTTTTGGAGAGTGATATTTGACTTAGGGCGGCTAAGAATTTGTTTTCCATAGTCTCAAGTTTCTTTTGCAAAGCTGAAATGTCAGCTCTAACTCCTATGGAAATATCATTGCCATCCCTAGACGATTGACTCATACCCTCCCACTGTAAAGATTTTTCAGCGAAATCTTCTAGAAATTTCCAGGCTTCCCCATCATCTTTAGTCATAAAGTTTCCTTGACACATTGATTCAAGAGTCTGTCTTGTGTTAGGATTAATGCCCTCATAAATGATTCGGCACAGTTCCCATCTCGGGATGCCGTGATGTGGACATTGGACTAACAGATCCTTGAAACGTTCAAGACATTTTGAAAATGTTTCATTTGGAAGCTGGGTGAATTGATAGATTTCGCTACGGACTCGAGCTGTCTTTTGGTGTGGGTAGAATTTCTTAAGGAATGCTTTGACGAATTCATCCCAATTTGAAATGGAATGTGCGGTAGTGTTATATAGCCATTTCTCGGCTAAATCGCACAAGGTGAATGGGAGAAGACGTAGACGTAAAACATCCACAGAAAGCTGTGAAGTACCCATCATTGCGCATACATTTTCAAATTTTGTGATAAACACGTATGCGTCCTCAGACTCGAGACCGTGAAATTTTGGTAGAAGATTGATGTATTGGGGTTTTATTTGAAAATTTTTCCCGTTGGCTGGTGGAATGGAAAGACAAGTGGAAAGTGGACCTCGTGTAGGATAGCACCTCTCTTGGAGAGAGATGCGAGGTGGATTCTGCGCACCAACGGACGGCGGCAGGGTAGTGGAAAAGAAATTAGATGGAGGTGGATCCATCGATGTGGGTGTGGTGGGGGGTAAAAGAAAGGGTAAATGTAGAAATACCGACTTTTGGGTCGATCAAGGAAACGCGGACTTAACGGGCACTAAAAACCCGTGTCCAGCCTATCTTGCACTAAAAAGGGTTAGTACAAGTGGCAGCGTGAATTTACAATTAGGGGAATGATGAAAGAATGCGGTGTTTGTTTTGAAAATTGGACAGATTTTTTTTTGAAAAAAAATGATGCAACAAAATAAATGCAACACACAAAACCCTAATATCTAGTGGTCACCTAGGTCAAACTCTAGACCGCTCCTAACTGCCAAAAGACAAGTCGCAGGATAGAATCCTCCACTGCCTCTTTGTCCTCCTGTGGCCAGGTAAGTGCCAGGTAAGTGGGAAGGTACTCCACTACGTAAGTAGTGGGCCTAATTAATAACCACTAGCTTTCGACACATTTGCCTTAGACACCACAAGAAAACGCGGATAAGTAATGAATTACCCACGGCCTTCTTCTGTCCTAAGTGAGCGCGACGGTCCTTAGAGTCATCTCTAGATATTTTTTAGTAATTGGGGTAAATGCGGATGCAAGTTTGTGATTTTTGGGGTTTAGGAAGGGTAATGAACTCCCCACCTAATCTGGATTTGGTCTTTGCCCCTTAATTTCCGTATTAATTATGCAAACAACCAAAAATCAAAACACGCACAATTTAATTTTGCTTTTTGCGCGCTGCGATTATTTGCAAAGAAACTTGCACAAAATGTTAATTGGAGCAGATGAGGGGAGAGATAAGAAAGTTAGAGACTCACAGAGCAAAATTGGCACAGTGAAACAGCAAGATTGCCGCGGAACCGCCGCAGGAGAGGGGTCTTTGCCGCAGAATCGCGGTGGGTAGAAGAGATCTATGCACGAAAATTTAGGTAATTGCTTCTGTTGATCCCCTTAGCTCTCTGGAATATTCATAAAATTTTTATCCAAGCTCCAATGATTCCAGATTTTCTCGCAATCAAATCACAACACACGTATTAGGGTTTGTGCGAGTTTAGATCTAAAAATTATAATGGAATAAATTTTTCAACTCAAATTTCAAAATTACGAACAATTAGCGCACTATCCCCGGCAACGGCGCCATTTGATTGATCATTTCTTTGTGTGTCGGTTTAGAAAATGTATAGAATCACAATCAAAGAATTATTTGACCGCAATCAACTACGGTGTCGGATGTAGATTGTAAGTGAGTGCGGATCGTCCACAGGGACAGTGTAATAGTTCGTCTTTTGAATTAGATGAGTCGAAACTTTAAAGAAAAGAAAACAAAACAATTCATGATTTGAAATTAAAGATCAAGAATTAAAAAAAATCTAGATCTAATAACAAGAAAAAGATAGAATCAAGAATTGATAGTTTGTTGATTTTTCCAAACCAAATATCAAGAATCGAAATGAGGCTCGTAGGAATTGATCGGATCTATAGATGTGATGTAATCTCACGATGTCGTATTCTTATCCTTCGATGAATTTATACTAGATCGATGATGATCGACAAGAATTAGGGATTTCTAGTGAAACTAGGGTTTCATCTTATCCCCTGTTCTTTCGTCGATATCATTCACATTCTAGCCTCTAGTAATTTCAAGAAACGATCGTAGATCCCTAATTTCGAGCGATAACAATCAAGAAAGCATCGCAACGAAACTAGGTCGTCGATTCTTGAACTTGCTAGGGTTTACAAAACTCGTAGGACTTAAATATCGTATTAAGATTTGTTACATCATCTTTCTATTGATCGTCTCGACTCCTTAACGAGCGGAGTTTTACTCAAACATCACAACAAGAACAACAATTACAAATTGAGATCTAATCATGATGCAAGAATTAAAAGAAAGCAAGATTAAAGAATTTCACCTTTTATTTATATCAACAATTTCATTACATTCGCTTAAGAACTACAAGAGGAAGAACTCGATCATCGATTTGGCTTCGCTCGTCTCCGTGAGTCGCGGATCGGCTTGGATCACTTGCTCGGTTGGAGATCGGCTCCGCTCATAAAAGGTTGAAGGGCTTCTCACTTGATTGGTACTCAAGATCTTGAATTTGGATTGGAATTAGGGTTAGGGTTTCGCATAAGCCTTGTCACTAGACTTGTGGAAGAAGATGATGTAAGAGGGAAAGAATAATGAAGCTAATGAAGAACTAACTAAGATTGAACAACTAAAGTGTTGGAGATAATGCCCTCAGAGTCAATTATTGGGTCACAGGCACGTGATTGCAATGATTGAGGGAGGACCTATCCCGGTAGGACAGTCTTACTCGAGATGATAGTATACTATCTGGTTTACCTTTATCATCGTGTACTGCTTCAGGTGACCTGACAAGTCGCTATTACACGTTGGTAGAGCCCCTAGGATTCTTGCTTGACCACCAGCAGTATGAGGGCGATCATATAAGTGGGAGCTGGGGTCTATAAGCACATCCTTAAAAGGTCCCTAGTCGTGGGAGATTCGAGACAGGGCAACGATTCTCCAGAGTAGACTAGTGTATACAGTCGAGACCCCGACGAGGGGCGGTGGCCGGTCTCACAAGCCACTGGTGTCAGTTGGTTCACCTAAGATGTATACAGGTGCTCATTGGGTTATGAGTACACCGGACAGGACTCGCTGGGAACATGCTAGTTGGTCTTATACCTGACGTCAGATAGCAGTTCCCTGGTGACGTGTACAGGTTAGTTCATCGACCTGGGGATCGTCATTTGTCTCGTGTGAGTTCCCACTGTACTTTGATTGCTACCCTACCACGGCTCAAAGGAGTCGTGCAAACAGGTTTTAGTTGGGTACAGTCCCGAGCCACATGGAGGCAGTGAGCGGATCTTCGGAGGTTCGTCTCTCCCGGTATTGGGGGTGAGGTCGCGCTGTGTCTAGGAGAGCCATTACACAAAGTCCTTGGCCAAGGCAGGAGATTTATTGGTAGGTATTCCAGTAGTATCTCAGGGTGTTCTGGGCTACACTACGACACGACTTGTACCGCTTTTGGGGGTCTGATTTTTACCAACCCCCTAGGCCCGACATGCGATGCTCATAGACGAACGGACCGGACTGTACGGATATTGTCACTGACAGGCTCAGTAGGGAGTCAGGATGAGTTCGCTCATCGACGTCCCTTTTGGTCGATAGCTGGTGGCCCGTCACGTATTGGCTTATACCTCTGACGTGCTGGTGGTTAAATCCACAGCCATAGTATTGACGAGTCTTTAGAGTCCACCACACTTTCAGTTACTCAAGCTTTCTGGCGAAACGCTGTAGAGGCCGTATGGAGATATGGCAGGGTTCGATCAGATACGTGCGGTATTGCACGGATGGTGATCGGACGGTTTTTACTAGCCGGCTTTGGCTTAAGCCGGATCTTAGTATTTGATAGTGTAGTTTTGTCTCTTTGCATTTGTATCCGGTCGGAATACAAATGCGGGTGTGTATGCACAGTATCGGGGTTTTCCTGTAATTTATTATGGGACCAGTTTTCTGGGGTTGCCAGTTTGCATTCCGTTCCGGCCGGTTTTCTCTTTTTCCTTCCCGGCCGGACTTTTCCGATGGAGGGGGTTATTTGCAATTGTGCAAATAACATTTGTAGAGGGGGTTTCTTGCAATTGTAGAGATTATGATGGCATCTTATCTTTTCCACCATCACTTGCATTAATTGTGATTTGAGAGAGTATGGGTTTGATGTGGATTTGTGACCTTATCTTCATTAATTCCTTTTTCTACACCCACTTGGATAATGGGGGCCGGCCACTGTTTGGGCTTGGAGTATGGTTTTAATTTGTGAATGGATTATTTCTTTCATGATTAATTTTTGGTTGACCCCTTCCCTTTTTGTGTGCTGTGAAGGAATTGATTTTCTATTGGTATTAATTCATTCACATTTTTCATTCTAAAAGGAGAAGGAGCTTGCTTCATTTTTTTTCTGGGGAGCACCAACAGGGGCTGGCCGAGCCCTATGATGTATGGATGCTCCATTTTTCTTTAAGCATCCATTGAAAATTCTTGTCCAAAAATTCCTCCAACTTGGCAACCTCATAAACCCCAAAGAGACCCGCTTGCTACACTATTCTACAGCAAATCTTGGACGCGTCGGGCAGCCAACTTCGCGCCCGAGTTGCCTCGGTATAGAGGTAGGAGCCCGTAAAAGACGCAGGCAGTGTGGTGCCCTTCCGGCGAGGAGGCGACGACCGGATTTTCCGCGGGAGATCGGGACGACGACGAGAAGACTGGAGGACTCGGATCACTCGGTATATCTCTAACCCATCTTCTAGTTAGCTTAGACTTGTTAATGGTTACGATCCGGGTGTTTAGTGCGCGGTGGTGCCGGTTTGCTAAGTCCACAAAATTTAAGTTTATCACCGTTTCCGCGTTTGGCCGTCGGATTGACGGCCGGGGCGCCGCCGTGCACTTACAGTGGTATCAGAGCCTCGCCATTAAGCTAGTCTAGCTTTGTGTAATGTGTTTTTCAGTTCCGATCGATCAAATGTCCCAAAACCCGTATTTTCTTCACGACAGTTTTCTGTTGAAATTTTTTGGTCTCTAAAAATTTTTCAGGTTGTAGAAAACACATGTACTGGAAGTTCTAAGACTAATGGGAAAATTCGACACAGTGATCTCTCAGCCAGAGCACGGAACCGCGGCCAAACCCCACTTTCGGCCGCGGTTCCGCCGCAGTCCGGAGAGGTCAATGGGTCAACTTTTTCCAGTGGGCTTCAGGGGAGAAAATAGGTATTTTGGAACATTAATATTGGGCCCAGAATTTCTGTGAGTGCTACAGTATTGCTTGGGGGCCCACTTGTTAATTTTTGATCGATCGGATATTTTAAACACATTATTTCACAGTATTTACATTATATCTGCGACCGTGAATGTCACTTGATCGGTAAATCCGGTCTAACTGCTATATCCCGGTTAGACGGATTTGCGAACATGACTTTCACGTTGATGTTCTGTTTTTGCTGTGATGTTGCGGATCGGTCGTGGGGATAGCCTGGATGCAATGCTAGTACAGTGTTGGTGTATTATGTACATTTGATATTGCGGGCCGAGCGTCCGACATGTGGACTGCCGTCCCTGCCTGATTGTATTATTATTTTGGGGCACGGCCAGGTTGCGGTCGATGTACCCGGTGTATGTATATTTTACTTTCTGTACTAGGATTACCCCGCGGAGGAGTGCACGGATAGCCGGGTTCTGGAAGGCAACAAGCCCGCATCTCATGGCATTGAGACGGAGGGGGCTTCTATCTAGGATTGGCGGGCTATTCGCCGCACTCGTAGGGGGTACAGGTTGACCCAGGAGGGGTGCCCAAGTTGCCGGATTCCGTGAAGTGCTGGGTGGTCCATTCACGGTGCTGAAAGGGGCTGCCTCGCTTCAGGTTTTGGCGGGTAACTTGCCGCGCCCGTAGGGGTCTAGGATTTCATTGCACAGGCTATCCACACGACCAGGGGAACGTCGGGTTTCAGTAGTGGCTCTGTGAAACCCGGGGATCCCAGATATCTGTATTGTTCTGTGATCCTGTACATTTCTGTGATGTTGCATTTTATTCACGCCTTGAGCGAAATATAATATATTGGTATATATATTAGTAGATGTTGTATATGTTTTTCATCCGCGCTAGTCCAGTCCCCGCTCTGCCGTTAGTTAGCTAACCTAACGGGTGATGACGGGACCCAGTGGCAAATGCGGATGGCATATATGTACGTCAGTATATTTTCGTTCTTTGTGGTGTGATCATTTGATGGGACTGCGTTGATTCGGATCAATGCAAGATAAACAAACCTATTCTGATGTTGTTGGAACACTTTTCAAAAAGCTGTTATTGCAAGGACGTTCACTTTTGTTTTGCATCGTGGTATTCATTTGGAATATCCTGCTCCTCAGTCGACGAGGCAAGGGCCGAGATCCCTTCACCGGGAGTGACCCCTTGGACAGAAGTTTGCGTCAGGGCATTAACTTCACTATAGCCGATTACTTTTGCTTTGCATCGTGGTATTCATTTGGAATATCCTGCACCCCATTCTACGGGGAAAGAGCCGAGATCCCTTCACCGGGAGTGACCTCTTTAGTAAAAGGTTTTCGTCACTATATTTTCTAAAAAGCTATTCGTTCCTTCAACGAGATCAAGTTCATTACGTTAAAGGTTTTCGCCAGAAACCATTCGTAGCCCTCCGTCGTTTCATATGGGTAGTCAATAGTATTCAAGTTGTGTTTGTTGGCCTTAGTCAAGGCACAGTGTTTGGTAGCTATTGGATATTCATATGCTGCATAGATAGATGCGTTGGTTTGGGACAGTCGTATAGCCTTGTTGGCCTTAGTCAAGGGCTTGTACGGGTGGGTTCAAATCAACCTGGACAATGACGGGTAGAACTTGACATGTGACTTATGATTTGTTGGCCTTAGTCAAGGTCATAAGAGCATGGGGTAAAAATCCACATCGGGAGTTTCAAAAGTACTGAAACTTGCCAGATATGCGCATACCTTCTGGAGTGTGATACCGTGAGCGGATTCCGTCACGTTATCATGCAATGATAGTTGGATCCCGATTCCCACTGATGAGTTGGTTTACTCCTCGGGTGACCCCGACTAATTCTTCTTTCAGGTTTGGAGGAGAATTTGAGGTACAGTGGGAGGTTTCCAGATTAGATAAATTGGTAACCATTCTGATCTAGGGTAGAGTGCACACTGAGTGTTTCTTTTCTCTCTCTCTGGCAGCGACCATTGACCCGACCCTAGACTATGACTCAGTGACCAAGTTGACCGAACCTTCTTAACACTGGCTTTTGGATTGTCAGAGTTGCAGACCTCATTGCCACTCCTACTTTTACCCTTTTCTCCAGGACACCCCGTATTACTACGAACGTCCACTTCCATTGGACAAAACCATCGTATGGTTAGATACGAACTCGAAGGGATTCGAGGATGGTTTCTGGTTCTGGAGAAAAACGGATAGGATTATTCAGTTGTCTTTTCCCTTTTACCTTCTCTCAAGTTGTGAGTACTCTTTGGTTTAGGAGATAGTACACCTATTACGCAAATTGGATAGTCTTCTTCCAAACCTTAGGCTGGTGCCGACCGGTAGGGAATGAAGAAAACCAATTAGCCTAAACGGTGTGCAGAAGGTATTAAGATTAAGACAAAGTAAGGGATTAGTAAGAGGGCAAAGTAAATTGCGACTGATATTCACGACCAAACCAAGTATTTCTTCGCCAATCCTAAATCAACTTTGTATTTCTCCAGGACACTCCGTATCACTACGAAGATCCATAGTTTATTGGATACTCCATCGTATGGTTATATACGAACTCGAAAGGAACTTGTTCCAGTTCGGGGATGGATTCTGGTCCAGGAGAAATAGGAATATGGTTTATTCGGTTGTCTTTTATCTTCACCTTCTCTCGTATTGCGAGTGCTCCTAGGATTAGGACAGTACACCCATTATGCTTACTGGATAGTCTTCTTCCAAACCATAGGCTGGTGCCGAATGGTAGGGAAGGAAGAAAACCATTTGGCCTAAGGGGTGTGCAGAAGGTAATGACTAAAGACATATAAAGGGATTTGGAGAGTTGGCAAAGAATTATACGGTTATAGTTGTGAATCTGGATAATGATAGAGGCATTACTAGGAATACCAGGATACCCCATCGAAACATTTCAATGTTTCAGTTTCACTGTGTACTGTTAAAGAAAAACTGATTTCCCGATTAGACACTTGCTCCAGGGTATGTATTTACCAGGCATGATTCTCACATCTGTATGGTTTTACAGATGATGAGTAGGAGTAGGTTATTGGGAATTAGGCGTTCATCCTCATTATATCAGGATTCGTTGTAATCGGTGATATTTGAGGAAATCGCCTGGGTTGTTTGCCGGTCGACAGACATTTGGTTTTGAATATCCGCTGTTATGCACCAATTTCAAATTGATATATCTGTACGTCTATTTTTATAGAGTGAGATATACCTTTTGAAATTATGTCGATGACATTTACCTATATCAGTGGATGGTTAGGTAAGGAGCATTAAACAGCGGTGTAATTCTTCTTAACCATAAGTACAGTTTTCAACCTACGACACACAGTGAAAGAGTTGTTAGACTCAGCGGACTCATACAGAGTATTGTATGTTGTCCAGTGTCCATTAGGACAGAGGGGTTGGTCCTCATACTATATTCTGTTTACTTTTGACTTCTCTAGTTCATAGACATGTGTTTTCGTAGAAACACAGGGTCTGAGTTTTGAGGAGTTATAGGTATTTGAATAGAGTAGAGAACCAGGTGTAGAAAGTATCGGGATTCTTCAAAGTAATCGAAGATGTAGATACTTGTGTATGGTATTCAGTTGATAGTAATGATAAAGAGAAATTACTTCTCTTTCAGGTTACTCATAATTGGAAGCATTCCTAAGTTGAGTAACGCTGATCAGCCTCCTTCCATTTAGTTGACATGCACTGGAGATAGCTGCATGTTTTGAATCTGGTTCAATTAAATCAGTGCCTCTGGTTCTATATTGGATATAGAACAGTTCATATCTTAACGTTGTTAAGGTACGGGGAGTTGTCCGGCTTATGATTAAAACCAGACACTGGACAACTCAAGGCACGTTTCTGTAATGGCTGTTTGTGGGTTGACCCAGGCTATGACGAGGGTTGATTTTCTACCATCTGGCAGATCAATAGAAATATTGTTCTAGACTCGCCACAGTTTTATTAAAAATGGATTTTTTCAAAAACAGTAGTGGGAGCATGGTAGAACTGGAAGTGATTCCAGAACCACAAACGATTACTGAAGATTTGATAAGGAACCTAAAGATTCAATCTGTTTTGACATTCCATTGGCCACTCCGCAGATATGGTGGGTAACTTCAGGCACCCGAGAGGTACTCCGGTAGCCTCAAGGACGGTGACAGGGAAGTTCTTGTTTACCCACACTTGCCATTGTTGTTGTTCCAGGCTGCGAGACCCGGCAGGAGGATGAGTATAGCGTCGTTCTAAACTAGTTTTAGAAATGCACGTCTATATGACTCTGGCAGTGGGTTGTCGTAGTCAGTGGGAGCAGCGGAAGCATTGGTGGACATCAGGCTTATGTCTATAGACTAAAGCAGATGTAGCGGAGATAGATCATCTATTTCTGATGTGACAGTTATGGGTTTGACGTCATCAGAATAGGGGATGGATCTGTTGAGAAGGTAGTAGGGTGTGATATCCTGGTATTTGGATGACATACACAAAGTAGGAAAAGAAATTCCTATACTACGATCGGTTATACTTTGGTCGTCACACAGTAGTTTCTCCACAAAGGACTTGGACATTATATCAGACATACTGGTTACTAGATCTATGGTTTTAGATCTAGATTTGGGTGGTTTCCCAATCTGGGTACTTAGACAGCATTCTAAGAGTATTTAGAATGGACGACTCCTGGCATGGTAGTGTACCTGCAGGTAATGGAGTCACCCTCTCTAAAGGTGTCTTACAGACTAAAGGGGAGAGGGATGTTCATGATTGGCAGATCACTTGCTTAGGCAATTGAGTCAATCATGAGATGTCAAGTACTACACCAGATGTTGTTCTTGCACTAGATGCAATAAGTTGATATTGATCCAATCCTGGAGGAACAGTCGGAAGCAGTTTTAGAACATAAGTGAATGTTCTAGGGATATGATAACGGCTGCCTCCTTTAGGAGACGGTTATCATTCCAGGCTTCCAAGGTGACATGGACGACAAGGAGATTGTCAGAGTTATAGTTTTTCCTTCTGACGAGGGGCAGTATTTTGGACAGGTGGTCCAAGGCAATACTGAGGGTGGCATGGCGCAGGATACTGATTAAGTTCAGTTGACGATACAGTCTAAGAAGTTTGGATTTGGAGTTCATTTATGAGCTAGGTCCCATCAGACATCCAGACATTCTAAGACAGGTATTGCTCATTTCGGGAGATGGCTTTCTCCGCGAACTTGAGACATAGAGAGAGACATAGAAAGAAACATCAGAGCGGATCCACTCGCTGAGGCTATTCCTCGAACGCAATAGTTTCGCAAACAAGCTTTGTGAGACTGACCAGTAGAGGAGTTGGGTGTTCGGTATCACACGGGCTGTGAGTATGCGACGTCGCAATAATTAGCCTTGAGTGCTAGTGGGAGATTGTTGGAGATAATTCCCTCAGAGTTAATTATTGGGTCACAGGCACGTGATTGCAATGATTGAGGGAGGACCTATCCCGGTAGGACAGTCTTACTCGAGATGATAGTATGCTATCTGGTTTACCTTTATCATCGTGTACTGCTTCAGGTGACCTGACAAGTCGCTATTACACGTTGGTAGAGCCCCTAGGATTCTTGCTTGACCAACAGCAGTATGAGGGCGATCATATAAGTGGGAGCTGGGGTCTATAAGCACATCCTTAAAAGGTCCCTAGTCGTGGGAGATTCGAGACAGGGCATCGATTCTCCAGAGTAGACTAGTGTATACAGTCGAGACCCCGACGAGGGGCGGTGACCGGTCTCACAAGCCACTGGTGTCAGTTGGTTCACCTAAGATGTATACAGGTGCTCATTGGGTTATGAGTACACCGGACAGGACTCGCTGGGAACATGCTAGTTGGTCTTATACCTGACGTCAGATAGCAGTTCCCTGGTGACATGTGTACAGGTTAGTTCATCGACCTGGGGATCGTCATTTGTCTCGTGTGAGTTCCCACTGTACTTTGATTGCTACCCTACCACGGCTCAAAGGAGTCGTGCAAACAGGTTTTAGTTGGGTACAGTCCCGAGCCACATGGAGGCAGTGAGCGGATCTTCGGGGGTTCGTCTCTCCCGGTATTGGGGGTGAGGTCGCGCTATGTCTAGGAGAGCCATTACAAAAAGTCCTTGGCCAAGGCAGGAGATTTACTGGTAGGTATTCCAGTAGTATCTCAGGGTGTTCTGGGCTACACTCCGACACGACTTGTACCGCTTTTGGGGGTCTGATTTTTACCAACCCCCTAGGCCCGACATGCGATGCTCATAGACGAACGGACCGGACTGTACGGATATTGTCACTGACAGGCTCAGTATGGAGTCAGGATGAGTTCGCTCATCGACGTCCCTTTTGGTCGATAGCTGGTGGCCCGTCACGTATTGGCTTATACCTCTGACGTGCTGGTGGTTAAATCCACAGCCATAGTATTGACGAGTCTTTAGAGTCCACCACACTTTCAGTTACTCAAGATTTCGGGCGAAATGCTGTAGAGGCCGTATGGAGATATGGCAGGGTTCGATCAGATACGTGCGGTATTGCACGGATGGTGATCGGACGGTTTTTACTAGCCGGCTTTGGCTTAAGCCGGATCTTAGTATTTGATAGTGTAGTTTTGTCTCTTTGCATTTGTATCCGGTCGGAATACAAATGCGGGTTTGTATGCACAGTATCGGGGTTTTCCTGTAATTTATTATGGGACCAGTTTTCTGGGGTTGCCAGTTTGCATTCCGTTCCGGCCGGTTTTCTCTTTTTCCTTCCCGGCCGGACTTTTCCGATGGAGGGGTTATTTGCAATTGTGCAAATAACATTTGTGGAGGGGGTTTCTTGCAATTGTAGAGATTATGATGGCATCTTATCTTTTCCACCATCACTTGCATTAATTGTGATTTGAGAGAGTATGGGTTTGATGTGGATTTGTGACCTTATCTTCATTAATTCCTTTTTCTACACCCACTTGGATAAAGGGGGCCGGCCACTGTTTGGGCTTGGAGTATGGTTTTAATTTGTGAATGGATTATTTCTTCCATGATTAATTTTTGGTGGACCCCTTCCCTTTTTGTGTGCTGTGAAGGAATTGATTTTCTATTGGTATTAATTCATTCACATTTTTCATTCTAAAAGGAGAAGGAGCTTGCTTCATTTTTTTTCTGGGGAGCACCAACAGGGGCTGGCCGAGCCCTATGATGTATGGATGCTCCATTTTTCTTTAAGCATCCATTGAAAATTCTTGTCCAAAAATTCCTCCAACTTGGCAACCTCATAAACCCCAAAGAGACCCGCTTGCTACACTATTCTACAGCAAATCTTGGATGCGTCGGGCAGCCAACTTCGCGCCCGAGTTGCCTCGGTATAGAGGTAGGAGCCCGTAAAAGACGCAGGCAGTGTGGTGCCCTTCCGGCGAGGAGGCGACGACCGGATTTTCCGCGGGAGATCGGGACGACGACGAGAAGACCGGAGGACTCGGATCACTCGGTATATCTCTAACCCATCTTCTAGTTAGCTTAGACTTGTTAATGGTTACGATCCGGGTGTTTAGTGCGCGGTGGTGCCGGTTTGCTAAGTCCGCAAAATTTAAGTTTATCACCGTTTCCGCGTTTGGCCGTCGGATTGACGGCCGGGGCGCCGCCGTGCACTTACATAAAGAACTAAAGATTGATTAGCCTTTAACCCTAGGTCTAGGCTTCTATTTATAGATATCCAAACCCTAGATCTAGGATTTCAAATTTTAAGTTTCCCTCCAAAAGTTTGTTGAGGAAATTTGAATTTCCCTCCAAAAGTTAGTTAGAGGAGAAACTTCTAGATGTGATTAGTTAGGAGGGAGCTTCTAGAAATAGTTTGTTAGGAGCTTAATTAAGATTAGCCTTGCTTAATGATCTTTGCTGATCTGGCAGTAGCTTCGAGATCCTTCTGGAATTTGACATATCATTCTGAGCTGTGGCCACTGAGATAAGAATAACGCACTAAAAATGGCATGATGATCTGACTAAACCGCCGCGGAACCGCGGCGCAAGCCGGCTCCCGCCGCGGTTCCGCGGCTCTTTTGAAGCTTCAGGGCTTGGTTCTTCTGGTGCTTGTTGGGCTTGAGTTGTGGGCCTTTCTTTGATATGTTGAATTGTATTTCTCCCTTTGGATTGCTACCAGATCTCAAAACTTGGAGTTGGTGTAATGTTTGATCAGTAAATTGACAATTTTTGCTTTTCTTTCGGATTTTCCTGCACAATTTCTCAAGACAAGTGTTGCGCAATATAGAGATGATGCAATGCCATGAAATGAAGTCAATTTCCTTAGAAATGTCGGTTTTAGAGTCTAACACATGCAATCTGATATTTAACGACTGATTTGCTAATATGTGAAATATGAATGCCGAACTCTTCTAAATGAGTGCAAATGATAAGGAAATTGCCGTGTTAAAAATACATTATTTCCGACTGATCAGGTTCCCCTCGGCAAGAAGATCGATGGATGTTGCCGATTGAGTCTGGAGGCGGGCGAGTACCTACTGGTGACAGTACTGATGACTCGGCGGGGATCATGGAGATACCGTTGGGAGTCATGTACGTATGCATACGTCGAAAGGCGAGGGTCAGAGCTAGGCACTCGTGCTTTCGAGATAGCGTATGATACGTGATCAGGATTTCTGTGTCGATGCTTGGCACATGGTTTTCATGATATTTCTTTAACACCTTTGTATATATTACAGGCAATTTAGCCGTTGTTATATATACCCTTACACCAATATTAGTGCAATGGGACGCTAATATATGTGTATTGCCCCCATTATATTTATTTCTGTATATATATATTTATGATGCTAGAATCTTACTTGAGATGTGATTTGGGATATTAGGTGATTCATTGAGATTGGATACAGGTTACCTATGAGGTTGTTGATTTGTACATTCGAGATATAGGGGATCTATTCGATATTGTACATTGAGGAGATGTGAGACTTACATGATATGAGAGCCCAACTTAGGGGCTGATTTGAGAATTTGGGATTTGAGTGTCTTGATGGATTGTGATCCTACCACGATGTCAGGTTTCCGTGGGAACGACATATTTCACTCCATACCTCATACCTATTCACCTATGCACGGTTTCATATATTGGTAGTACCTGTTAGTGTACCCTTATGATTGCTGCATATCTACTTTCTCATATCCCTATTGCATAGTTATTGCATACCATTATCATGTCATTATTGCTTCACATATTGATTGTACTTTCCATTATTCTACATTCACATCACATTGTTTTTACTGTAATCGTATATCTTAGATTCATGCTGTACGTACATTCCTGCGATTACCTGCATATGTTATCTACTATTCACGAGTTGGCAACTCACCCCCGTTGTGCCACAGGTGTTTCAGGTTGTTTCCCAGAGTAGTCGAGGCAGGCTATTCAGTACCCATCTATCATCTTTTGCTACAGATACCGCATCAGCTCACAGTACTATTTTGCTTAGGTGGGTTAGATGAATATCTGTATTTCATATTGTACATTCGTTGTATCTTGTACTCTCCATCTACTATTATGTTGTTGACTTAGATACTTGGTGATGACGTTATTGTATATTAATTGTGGATTTGTTGTCTTTTATATACAGCTTTCTTTCTACTGTCTTTATTTCTTCGCTACGGCGTCGTATATTTGTATTGTATTCATCTTGGCTAGTTTTTACAAAAAAAGGGGTGTTGCCAAAATTTTAAAGATAGAAAGTAGAACTTTTAAAGAATTTGGGTTGCAATTTCAAGTGTTTCAAAAACTTATATTATCTTTTCTGTATTTTCTTGGTTTAGATTTCTGGGTTTTGGCTTTCTTTTACTGCGTTACGTCTTTAGGCGTTGCGTAGTATTAGGGCCGTCACGGGCCAATTTTGGGTCGTGAAAAAGTTGGTATCAGAGCGCTAGGTTTTACCTTTCGAAGTGTAGGATGACCTTAGTATGATGGAGTAGGTAGCTTAAGCAAAGTAACGTAGTGTGTGTATGTCTGCAGCATACCCATGATGCGATACTTCGCCTAAAGTGACCTAAGTACAAATTGTTTGAAATTCCTTCCTTGATGATTCATATCCTTGAGATTCGATTCCTATTTCTCTTCGAATCTTATATCTATTTATAGCCTTGCCGCCGATGACTATGGGGACTCAGGGTGATGCAGCGAGGGCCGAGGTCGGAGTTGGCTCGGGTGAGACGAGTACTGACCAGGATGGCACTCTAGTTGCACAGGTGCAGACGGATCAGCCTACGACATATACTATTGATAGACTTTTGGCAGAGATGCAGGACTTCCGCTAGACGATGAGTTCATTGGTTGATGTCGTTCGAGAGCTACGACAGGAGGTTGTTACCACTGTTACTCAGTTGTCACTTACGATCAGCATGCAGCAGTCCGTCACCTACATAGCACCAGTGGTTGCAGCTCCAGTTGACGAGGCTCATATTCCAGAGGCTCAGAGAGTTCCAGGACAGTGGAGGACTCGTACCAGTGTACCAGCCCAGAGGCAGAGGTTTGGTCATCGAGACAGATTTCGTGGCCGTCGCGGGAGTAGCAGAGGCTTAGGACGAGGACAGTCGTTCAGCTCTCATCCCCAGGATGGTCAGCAGTCAGCGCGTGGATGTTTTCGATGCGGAAGCCTTCAGCACTTCGTCAGGGACTGTTCCTTAGCACCTCGTCAGGATCGGTTTCAGAGAGGCCGTGGACGTGGAAGGTTCGCTCAGAGGGCTCAGTCTTCCAGAGGAGTTCAGCCAGCTACGGGTATAGGGCAGACACAGGAGTTTGCTTCTACTCATCGGGACGCGCAGGCGTCCAATGCTGAGTTTTCAGGTATCCTAAATTCGCATGTTCTTTTGATGTATTCGTTTGTTTTTCATGCTTGTGCCGTGGTTGGGTAGATTAGTCGTAGTTGTGCTAACTTCTGTCAGCGATTCTTTTGTTGCCCGACACGTATTCAGTTGCGTACCAATCGGATAGGAGATAGAGATTCGTCCGTCGTTTTGATCCTTCTAGAGATGTTGGATTTGACGTTCTCCTGGGCACGGACTGGTTAGTTACATGCTAGGCGTTTGTGGACTACCGTGAGGAAACAATCAGGTTTGTTTTCCCCGGCAAGTCAGTTCTTGTTATGCAGGTAGATAGTTGTGCCGCCTCTCACAGCTTGAATTCAGCCTTTTTCGCTAGTCGGCTTTTGAGGAGATGTCGTGGATTCTTGGCGTTCATTTGTGATACCGGAGCCAAAGTGGGATTGTTGGACCGAGTTCCTTTCGTGCGAGAGTTTTCTGACGTTGTTCCAGATGGGCCGGCGAAGCTTGGGAGCTTAAGGATCAGCTGCAGAGTTGTGGTTTGGGGAGTTTTGTGTGTCTGAGTGTTTCACTTTTGGAAGCTCCTATTTCTGTTCGTCAAGTAGAAAGACGGCAGTTTGAGGTTATGTATCAACAGATCGTTAATTGAATCGGCTTACGGTGCGGAGAGGTATCCTTCATCTCGCATTGACGATTTCTTCGATCAGCTCCAGAGCGCGAGACATTTTCTAAGTTTGTTTGGGATCAGGTCATCATTATTGCGGATTCGGGGTGATGGAATTCCGAAGACTGCCTTATGCGTGCGACGAGCTTTGCGTGTTTTTGTGAGTCGTTGGATTCACTGATGCCCTAGCATCATTCGTAGATGTGATGAACCGGATTTCTGCAGGCCGTTCCTCGACCAGTTATTGTTGTGTTATTTACGACATTCGGGTCTATCTAATGTGTCTTGAGGAACAGGAGAAGCACTTGAGGATTTGTTATGCAGATACTGGGAGAGCACCAGCAGTTTGCTAGATTCTTGGAGTGTTTCTTCAGGCTTGTTTGTGTTGACTCCTAGGTCTTGTATGTAAGTGCACGGTGGCGCCCCGGCCTCCATCCCGAGGCCAAAATGCGGAAGCGGTGATATACTTTAATTTTTCTTGAACTGGCACCACCACGCACTAATACCCGGATCGAACCATTAACTAGTCCTAGCTAACTACAAGATGGGGAAGAGAGATATACCGACTGATCCGAGTCCTCCGGTCTTCTCGTCGTCGTCCTGATCTCCTGCGGAAACTCCGGTCGTCGTCTCCTTGCCGGAAGGGCACCACATCGTCTGCATCTTTTACGGGCTCCCACCTCAATACCGAGGCAACTCGGCCATGAAGCTGGCTAGTCGACGTGCCCAAGGTTTGCTGTAGAATGTGTAGTGCTCATGTCTCACTTTGGGGTTCATGGAGGTTGCCTTTTGTGGAGGAATGACACTTGGAGTTTTGGAGATGGAACTTGTGGGATTTTTGCAACATGAAATGAGCCAAAAGCCCACACCAAATGAATTGGGCAGCCCCTCCCTAATTGGCCGGCCACTCCTAAATGGTGAGGTTGGAATGAATAATTTAGAGAGTGAGTGAAGTGAAAAGGGATGTGTATCAATCATGATGCAAGAAAAGAATGATGATCAAAAGCAATGAACACAACCATAACCACACTCAACCACAACCATTATCAA
The DNA here is from genome assembly GCA_030015575.1 of Agapanthus africanus. NCBI lineage: Eukaryota > Viridiplantae > Streptophyta > Magnoliopsida > Asparagales > Amaryllidaceae > Agapanthus > Agapanthus africanus. The sequence continues at coordinate 302,934,254 of JASDDO010000022.1, read as the reverse complement.
AACCATGATGACTTCAAAAAGTCAAGTCATCATGAAGAAGTCAAGAAGTCAAGGGATGGTTCATTATCATGATATAAGGAAATATGCAAAGAACCCCTCCACAAATACTTATTTGCACAAATTTAAATAAGCCCTCCTCCACCAATCTTCGGCCAATGAACGATACAAAGGAAATTGGCCGAAACGGAAAGCAAACTGGCAACTCCAGAAAACTGGTCCAGTAATAAATTACAGGAAAACCCTGATACTGTGCATACACACCCGCATTTGTATTCCGACCGAAATACAAATGCAATAAGACAAAGTCTACACTGTACTATATTAGGATCCGACTTAAACCAAAGCCGGCTAGTAATATCCGTTCGATCCTGATCCGTGCAATACCGCACGTATCTGATCGAACCCTGCCATATTTCCATACGGCCTTTAGTACAAACTGTCCGATCCTGATCCGTACAATACCGCACGTGTCTGATCTGCCATATCTCCATACGGCCTCTACAGCGTTTCGCCCGAAAGCTGAGTAACTGAATGTGGGGGACTCTAAAGAATCGTCAACACCTTGGTTGTGGATTTAACCACTAGCACGTCAGAGGTATAAGCCAATACGTAACGGGCTACCAGGTGTTGACCAAAAAGGGACGTCGATGAGCGAACTCATCCTGACACCCTACTGAGCCTGTCAGTGACAATATCCATACAGTCCGGTCCGTTTGTCTATGAGCATCGCATGGCGAGCCTAGGGAGTTGGTAAAAGTCAGACCCCCAAAAGCGGTACAAGTCGTGTCGGAGTGTATCCCAGAACACCCTGAGATACTACTGGAATACCTACCAGTAAATCTCCTTGCCTCGGCCGAGGGCTTCGTGTAATGGCTCTCCTAGACACAGCACGACCTCACCCCCAATACCAGGAGAGACGAACCCCTGAAGATGCGCTCACTGCCTCCATGTGGCTCGGGACTGTACCCAACTAAAACCTGTTTGCACGACTCCTTTGAGCCGTGGTAGGGTAGTAATCAAAGTACAGTGGGAACTCACACGAGATAAATGACGATACCCAGGTCGATGAACTAACCTGTACACATGTCACCAGGGAACTGCCATCTGACGTCTGGTATATGACCAACTAGCATGTTCCCGGCGAGTCCTGTCCGGTGTACTCATAACCCAATGAGCACCTGTATACATATTAGGTGAACGAACTGACACCAGTGGCTTGTGAGACCGGCCACCGCCCTTCGTCGGGGTCTCGACTGTACACACTAGTCTACTCTGGAGTATCGATGCCCTATCTCGAAACTCCCACGACTAGGGACCATTTAAGGATGTGCTTATAGACTACCAGCTCCCACGTATATGATCGCCCTCATACTGCTGGTGGTCAAGCAAGAATCCTAGGGGCTCTATCAACGTGCAATAGTGACCTGTCAGGTCACCTAAAGCAGTACACGATGATAAAGATAAACCGGATAGCATACTATCATCTCGAGTAAGACTGTCCTATCGGGATAGGTCCTCCATCAATCATTGTAATCACGTGCCTGTGATCCAATAATTGACTCTGAGGGCACTATCTCCAACAATCTCCCACTTGCACTCAAGGCTAATTATTGCGATGTCGCATACTCACAGCACGTGTGATACCGAACACCCAACTCCTCTACTAGTCAGTCTCACAAAGCTCGCTTGCGAAACTATTGCGTTCGAGGAATAGCCTTAGTGAGTGGATCCACCTTGATGTCTCTTTCTATGTCTCTCTATATCTCAAGTTCGTGGAGAAACCCATCTTCCGAAATGAGTAATACCTTTCTTAGAATGTGTCTGGATGTCTGATGGGACCTAGCTCATAAATGAACTCCAAAACCAAACTTCTTAGACTGTATCGTCAACTGAACTTAATCAGTATCCTGCGCCATGCCACCCTCAGTATTTCCTTGGACCACCTGTCCAAAATACTGCCCCTCATCAGAAGGAAAACTATAACTCTGACAACCTCCTTGTCGTCCATGTCACCTTGGAAGCCTGGAATGATAACTGTCTCCCGAATGAGGCTGTCGTTATCATATCCCTATAACATCCACTTATGTTCTAAAACTGCTTCCGACTGTTTCTCCAGGAATGGATCACTGTCAACTTATTGCATCTAGTGCAAGAACAGCATCTGGTGTGGTACTTGACATCTCATGATTGACTCAATTGCCTGAGCAAGTGATCTGCCAACCATGCACATCCCTCTCCCCTTTAGTCTGTAAGACACCTTTAGAGAGGGTGACTCCGTCATCTGCAGGTACACTACCGTGCCAGGAGCCGTCCATTCTAAATACTCTTAGAATGCTGTCTAAGTACCCTTAATTGGGAAACTACCCAAATCTAGATCTAAAACCATAGATCTAGTAACCAGTATGTCTGATATAATGTCCAAGTCCCATGTGGAGAAACCACTGTGTGACGACCAAGGTATAACCGATTGTAGTGTAGGAATATCACTTCCTACTCTGTGTATGTCATCCAAATACCATGACATCACACCCTACTACCTTCTCAACAGATCCATCCCCTATTCTGATGAAGTCAAACCTATGACTGTCACATCAGAAATTGATGATCTATCTCCGCTATATCTGCTTTAGTCTATAAATAGACATAAGCTACCTGTCCACCAATGCTTCCGCTGCTCCCACTGACTACGACAACCCTCTGGCAGAGTCATATACACGTACACTTCTGAAGCCAGTTCAGAATGACGCTATACTCATCCTCCTGCCGGGTCTCGCAGCCTGGAACAGCAGCAATGGCAAGTGTGGGTAAACAAGAACCTCCCTGTCACCGTCCTTAAGGCTACCGGAGTACCTCTCGGGTGCCTGAGGTTACCCACCTTATCTGCGGAGTGGCCAATGGAATGTCAAGCCAGATTGAATCTTTAGGTTCCTATCAAATCTTCAGTAATCGTTTGTGGTTCTGGAATCACTTCCAGTTCTACCATACTCCCACTACTGTTTTCTGAAAAAATCCATTTTTATTAAAACTGTGGCGAGTCTAGAACAATATCACTATTGATCTTCCAGATGGTAGAAAATCAACCCTCGTCATAGCCTGGGTCAACCCACAAACAGCCATTACAGAAACGTGCCTTGAGTTGTCCAGTGTCTGGTTTTAATCATAAGCCGGACAACTCCCCGTACCTTAACAACGTTAAGATATGAACTGTTCTATATCCAATATAGAACCAGAGGCACTGATTTAATTGAACCAGATTCAAATCATGCAGCTGTCTCCAGTGCATGTCAACTAAATGGAAGAAGGCCGATCAGCGTAACTCAACTTAGGAATGCTTCCAATTATGAGTAACCTGAAAGAGAAGCAAGTTCTCTTAATCATTACTATCATCTGAATACCATACTCAAGTATCTACATCTTCGATCACTTTGAAGAATCCCGATACTTGCAATATCTGGTTCTCTACTTTATTCAAATACCTATAACTTCTCAAAATTCGGACCCTGTGTTTCCACGAAACACCTGTCTAAAAACTAGAGAAGTCATAAATAAACCGAATATAGTACGAGGACCAACCCCTCTGTCCTGATGGACCCTGGACAACATACAATACTCTGTATAAGTCCTTGAGTCTGATAACTCATATACTGTGTGTCGTAGGTTGAAAACTGTACCTTTGGTTATGAAGAATTACACCGCTGTTTAATGCTCCTTACCTAACCATCCACTGATATAGGTAAATGTCGTAGACATAATTTCAAAAGGGTATGTCTCACTCTATGAAAATAGACGTACAGATATATCAATTTGAAATTGGTGCATAACAGCGGATATTCAAAACCAAATATTTGCCGTCCGGCAAATAACCCAGGTGACTTCCTCAAATATCACTGATTACAACGAATCCCGATATAATGAGGATGATCACCCAATTCCCAATAACTTACTCCCACTCATCATCTGTAAAACCATACAGATGTGAGAATCATACCTGGTAAATACATACCCTGGAGCAAGTGTCTAACTGGGAAATCAGTTTTCGTTTAACAGTACACAGTGAAACTGAAACATTGAAATGTTTCGATGGGGTATCCTGGTATTCCTAGTAATGCCTCTTCCAGATTCACGACTGTAACCGTATAATTCTTTGCCACATCTCCAAATCCCTTCATATGTCTTTAGTCATTACCTTCGGCACACCCCTTTAGGCCAAATGGTTTTCTTTCTTCCCGACCGTTCGGCACCAGCCTATGGTTTGGAAGAAGACTATCCAATAAGCATAATGGGTGTACTGTCCTAATCCTAGGAACACTCACAATGCGAGAGAAGGTGAAGATAAAAGACACCTGAATAAATCTTATTCCTATTTCTCCTGAACCAGAATCCATCCCCGAACTGGAACAAGTTCCTTTCGAGTTCATATATAACCATACGATGGAGTATCCAATAAACTGTGGATCTTCGTAGTGATACCGAGTGTCCTGGAAAAATACAAAGGTGATTTAGGATTGGCGAAGGAATACTTGGTTTGGTCGTGAATAGCAGTCGCAATTTACTTTGCCCTTTTACTAATCCCTCGCTTTGTCTTAACTCAATACCTTCTGTACACCATCGTTAGGCTAATTGGTTTTCTTCATTCCCTACCGGTCGGCACCAGCCTAAGGTTTGGAAGAAGACTATCCAATTTGCGTAATAGGTGTACTACTCCTAAACCAAGGAGTACTCGCAACCTGAGAGAAGGTAAAAAGAAAAGACAACCGAATAGTCCTATCCGTTTTCTCCAGAACCGGAAACCATCCTCGAATAAATTCCTTCGAGTTCGTATCTAACCATACGATGGTTTTGTCCAATGGAAGTGGACGTTCGTAGTAATACGGGGTGTCCTGGAGAAAAGGGTAAAAGTAGGAGTGGCAATGAGGTTTGCAACTCTGACAATCCAAAAGCCGGTGTTTAAGAAGGTTCGGTCAATTTTGGTCACTGAGTCATAGTCTTAGGGTCGTGTCAATGGTCACTGCCAAAGAGAGAGAGAAAAGAAACACTCAGCGTGCACTCTATCCTAGATCAGAATAGTTACCAATTTATCTAATCTGGAAACCTCCCACTGTACCGTCAAATTCTCCTCCAAACCTGAAAGAAGAATTAATCGGGATCACCCGAGGAGTATACCAACTCATCAGTAGGAATCGGGATCCAACTATCATCGCATGATAACATGACGGAATCCGCTCACGTCATCACACTCCAGAAGGTATGCGCATATCTGGCAAGTTTCAGTTTCTTTAGAAACTCCCGATGTGATTTCTGCCCCATGCTCTTATGACCTTGACTTTGGCCAACATATCATAAGTCACATGTCAAGTTCTACCCGTCATTCTCCAGGTTGTTTTGAATCCACCCGTACCTACCCTTGACTTTGGCCAAAATGGCAGTACGACTGTCCCAAACCAACGCATCTATCTATGCTGCATATGAATACCCCAATAGCTACCAATCACTGTGCCTTGACTTTGGCCAACATACACAGCTTGAATACTATTGAACACTCATATGAAACGACAGAGGGCTGCGAATGGTTTCTGGCGAAAACCTTTAACGTAAAGAACTTGATATCGTTGAAGGAACAGATAGCTTTTAAAATATAGTGACGAAAACCATTGCTAAAGAGGTCACTCCCGGTGAAGGGATCTCGGCTCTTTCCCCGTAGAATGAGGTGCAGGATATTCCAAATGAATACCATGATGCAAAGCAAAAGTAATCGGCTATAGTGAAGTCATTGCCCTGACGCAAACTTCTGTCCAAGGGGTTACTCCCGGTGAAGGGATCTCGGCCCTTGCCTCGTCGACTGAGGAGCAGGATATTCCAACTGAATACCACGATGCAAAACAAAAGTGAACGTCCTTGCAATAACATCTTTTTGAAAAGTGTTCCAACAACATCAGATTAGGTTTGTTTTTAACTTGCATTGATCCGAATCAACGCAGTCCCATCAATTGATCACACCACAAAGAACGAAAATATACTGATGTACGTATATGCCATTCGCATTCGCCACTGGATCCCGTCATTACCCGTTAGGTTAGCTAACTAACGACAGAGCGGGGACTGGACTAGCGCGGATGCAAAACATATACAACATCTACTAATATATATATACCAATATATTATATTTCGCTCAAGGAGTGATAAGAAATGCAACATCATAGAAATGTACAGCATCACAGAACAATATAGATATCTGGGATCCCCGGGTTTCACAGAGCCACTACTGAAACCCGACGTTCCCCTGGTCGTGTGGATAGCCTGTGTAATGAAATCCTAGACCCTTACGGGCGTGGCAAGTCACTCGCCAAAACCTGAAGCGAGGCAGCCTCTTTCAGTACCGTGAATGGACCACCCAACACTTCACGGAATCCGGTAACTTGGGCACCCCTCCTGGGTCAACCTGTACCCCCTACGAGTGCGGCGAACTGCCCGCCAATTCTAGAGTAAAGCCCCCTCCGTCTCAATGCCATGAGATGCGGGCCCGTTGCCCTCTGGAACCCGGCTATCCGTGCACCCCACCTTGGGGTAATCCTAGTACAGAAAGTAAAATATACATACAACGGGTACATCGACCGCAACCTGGTCGTGCCCCAAAATAATAATATAAACAGGCAGAGACGGCAGTCCACATGTCGGACGCTCGCCCCGCAATATCAAATGTACATATTACAACCACAACTGTACTAGCATTGCATCCAGGCTATCTCCCACGACCAATCCGCAACATCACAGCATAACACAGAACATCAACGTGAAAGTCACGTTCGCAAATCCGTCTAACCGGGCTATACCAGTTAGACAGGATTTACTGATCAAGTGACATTCACGGTCGCAGATATAATGTAAATACTGTGAACTAATGTGTTTAAAATATCCGATCGATCAAATTTACCAAGTGGGCCCCCAAGTACTACTGTAGCACATCAAGAAATTCTGGGCCCAAACATAATATTCCAGAAACCCTATTTTCAACCCAGAGAGCAACTGCAGAAATTTGATGCAGTGATCTCAACATAGTGCGGCGGAAGCGCGGCCCAAAGGAAGGTTTGGCCGCGGTTCCGCGCTCCCACTGTGGAGTCACTGTATCGAATTTCTACAGTGTTCTTAGAATTTCCAGTACATCACTTTTCTACAACCTGAAAAAATTTTCGAGCCAGAAAAAAATCGACAGAAAACTGATGTGAAGAAAACGCGGGTTTTTGGAATTTTGGTCGATCGGAAATGCAAACACATTAAACAAAGCTAGACTATGTTAATGGCGAGGCTCTGATACCAGTGTAAGTGCACGGCGGCGCCCCGGCCTCCATCTCGAGGCCAAAATGCGGAAGCGGTGATATACTTTAATTTTTCTTGAACTGGCACCACCGCGCACTAATACCTGGATCGAACCATTAACTAGTCCTAGCTAACTACAAGATGGGGAAGAGAGATATACCGACTGATCCGAGTCCTCCGGTCTTCTCTTCGTCGTCCCGATCTCCTGCGGAAACTCCGGTCGTCGTCTCCTTGCCGGAAGGGCACCACATCGTCTGCATCTTTTACGGGCTCCCACCTCAATACCGAGGCAACTCGGGCACGAAGCTGGCTAGTCGATGTGCCCAAGATTTGCTGTAGAATGTGTAGTGCTCATGTCTCACTTTGGGGTTCATGGAGGTTGCCTTTTGTGGAGGAATGACACTTGGAGTTTTGGAGATGGAACTTGTGGGATTTTTGCAACATGAAATGAGCCAAAAGCCTACACCAAATGAATTGGGCAGCCCCTCCCTAATTGGCCGGCCACTCCTAAATGGTGAGGTTGGAATGAATAATTTAGAGAGTGAGTGAAGTGAAAAGGGATGTGTATCAATCATGATGCAAGAAAAGAATGATGATCAAAAGCAATGAACACAACCATAACCACACTCAACCACAACCATTATCAAAACCATGATGACTTCAAAAAGTCAAGTCATCATGAAGAAGTCAAGAAGTCAAGGGATGGTTCATTATCATGATACAAGGAAATATGCAAAGACCCCCTCCACAAATACTTATTTGCACAAATGCAAATAAGCCCTCCACCAATCTTCGGCCAATGAACGATACAAAGGAAATTGGCCGAAACGGAAAGCAAACTAGCAACTCCAGAAAACTGGTCCCGTAATAAATTACAGGAAAACCCCGATACTGTGCATACACACCCGCATTTGTATTCCGACCGAAATACAAATGCAATAAGACAAAGTCTACACTGTACTATATTAGGATCCGACTTAAACCAAAGCCGGCTAGTAATATCCGTTCGATCCTGATCCGTGCAATACTGCACGTATCTGATCGAACCCTGCCATATTTCCATACGGCCTTTAGTACAAACTGTCCGATCCTGATACGTACAATACCGCACGTGTCTGATCGGACCCTGCCATATCTCCATACGGCCTCTACAGCGTTTCGCCCGAAAGCTGAGTAACTGAATGTGGGGGACTCTAAAGACTCGTCAACACCTTGGTTGTGGATTTAACCACTAGCACGTCAGAGGTATAAGCCAATACGTAACGGGCTACCAGGTGTTGACCAAAAAGGGACGTCGATGAGCGAACTCATCCTGACACCCTACTGAGCCTGTCAGTGATAATATCCGTACAGTCCGGTCCGTTTGTCTATGAGCATCGCATGGCGGGCCTAGGGAGTTGGAAAAAGTCAGACCCCCAAAAGCGGTACAAGTCGTGTCGGAGTGTAGCCCAGAACACCCTGAGATACTACTGGAATACCTACCAGTAAATCTCCTTGCCTCGGTCGAGGGCTTCGTGTAATGGCTCTCCTAGACACAGCGCGACCTCACCCCAATACCGGGAGAGACGAACCCTTGAAGATGCGCTCACTGCCTCCATGTGGCTCGGGACTGTACCCAACTAAAACCTGTTTGCACGACTCCTTTGAGCCGTGGTAGGGTAGTAATCAAAGTACAGTGGGAACTCACACGAGATAAATGACGATCCCCAGGTCGATGAACTAATCTGTACACATGTCACCAGGGAACTGCCATCTGACGTCTGGTATATGACCAACTAGCATGTTTCCGGCGAGTCCTGTTCGGTGTACTCATAACCCAATGAGCACCTGTATACATCTTAGGTGAACGAACTGACACCAGTGGCTTGTGAGACCGGCCACCGCCCCTCGTCGGGGTCTCGAATGTACACACTAGTCTACTCTGGAGTATCGATGCCCTATCTCGAAACTCCTACGACTAGGGACCATTTAAGGATGTGCTTATAGACTACCAGCTCCTATGTATATGATCGCCCTCATACTGCTGGTGGTCAAGCAAGAATCCTAGGGGCTCTATCAACGTGCAATAGTGACCTGTCAGGTCACCTAAAGCAGTACACGATGATAAAGATAAACTAGATAGCATACTATCATCTCGAGTAAGACTGTCCTATCGGGATAGGTCCTCCATCAATCATTGTAATCACGTGCCTGTGATCCAATAATTGACTCTGAGGGCACTATCTCCAACATTGTAGTCACGGGAGACGGTTTCGTATGGTTCCGAGGGAGATCGTGGCCATACCGCTTAGGCCCAGACTTGTATGCAGGATGGAGGTCCGCAGATTTTCGGGCTTAGTAGGTTCTTACCGCCGTTTCGTGCAGGATTGCTTGAGTAGTGCTGCACCATCGACTGCATTGACCGGAAGGGAGGTTTCCTTCTTTGGACTGAGGCATGTGTGCGGAGTTTTCGGCAGTTGAAGATTCTGTTAAACAACTGCATCAGTTCTTCCTTTGCTTTCTGGTTCTGGCGACCTTGTTGTTTATGTAAGTCCACGTTGCCCACCCCGGTACTTACGGGGAGGCGGAAAACGGAATAAAAATCAAATTTTTACTACTTTAGGCAACATGGACTAGACAAAGGAGGATCTTTGCTAAACAAAAACAAGCTTAAGCTAACTAGAAACTAGCTAAAGGTTAGAATGGTTATACCTAGGGCTTTATGTCCTTCTCTCCTTGCTCCTTGGAGTAGTAGAAAGGGATCACCTTTGTCGTCTTCTCACATCGAAGAAGGATCCACCCGAAAGCCTCAACCTTTGGCTTCAACTCCAAGCTAGAAGTAACTAGGGTGCTAGAAGTGCTAATCCTAGAACCTTAGATGAGAGTAGAGATTATCAAGAAGAGGTTTTTCTCAAGCTCAAGTGTTTCTCAACACATGAGAGGGGAGAGCTTGAGGAAGAGGAAGAGCAAGAGAGAGAAAGTAAATGATAGAATGAGAGAAAATATGAAGCATTCTCTCATATATGTGTGAATTTTTATAAACTGATAATTAGTAAGATAATTGTCATGGCTTAATCAAGACATGACCATTATCATTTCATTTTTAATGCAAATTGCAAGGATCAAAGAGCATCTTCCAAATGAAATTATGATGGTCAAAGTGTCAACCTAGGTCAACAAGTCAAGATTGTCAAATGGTCAACAACCATAACCATGCAAAATTATATTAAACTAATATCAATTAACCATAATACACACATAAGCATTAGGGTTAATAAAATGACAATGGTCATTAACCCTAATCAAAGTCCTCTCCCTCTGTCTCAAGCAACTGTGCATACGCACCCGTATTCGTGATCCGAGGAACACGAATACAAAGAGATAAAACCAATCCCAAATCATATACTAGGATCTGGCTTAAACCAAAGCCCGCTAGTATAAGCTGTCCGGACAACAAACGTGCACAAGTGCGCGGATGTGAACGAACCCTGTCGCAAAACCATGCGACCTCTACTCATTTTGCCTAAAGGCGAATAGATCTCTGTGTGGGACTCTAAAGACTCGACACTACGCTGGCAGTGGGTTTAACCCCAGACCGCAAGCGGCACTAGCTGTACGTAACGGTCCCCAGGTAGATGCCGATAAGAAGACTGACGAGGTGACCCCATCTGAACTCCTACTGAGCCTGTATGTGACAGTCTCCGTACAGTCCGGTCTGTTCGTCTGATACATCGCATGGCGGGCCTAGGGGGCGGTGAACGTCAGTCCCCTAATAGCGGTACAAGTCGTGTCGGAGTGTAGCCCAGAACACCCTGAGATAACACTGGAAACCTACCAGTATATCTCGCTTGCCCTGGCCAGGGACTACTTGTGTAATAGCTCTCCTGGACACAGCGCGATGTCAACCCCCAATACCGGGAGAGACGAATCCTGTCTAACCGTCACTGCCTCCAAGTGCTTCGGGACTGCACCCAAAAACTACCTGTTTGCACGACTCCTTTGAGCCGTGGTAGGGTAGTAATCAAAGTGCAGTGGGAACACACTCGAGGCGAAGTGACAGTGTCAAGTCAGCGGACTAAGCTGTACTCATGTCACCTGGGAACTGATAACTGACGATAGGTATAATACCAACCAACAGTTCCCGACGAGTCCTGTCCAGTATACTCGTAACCTAACGAGCACCCGCATACTATCTCAAGTACGACGTACTGACGGCTGTGGGACAGACCGTCTCCCACACTGGGATGAGAAGCCCATACGCTAGTCTACTCCGGAGTATCGATGCCCTGTCTCGATAGTCCAACGACTAGGGACCTGTATAAGGATGTGCTTATGGATTACCCAGCCCCTACGAGTGTGAGCGCCATCACAACGCTGGTAATCAAGCAAAGATCCTAAGGGCTCTACTAATATGTATATCAGCGATATGCTAAAAAACATATGCACTTATTAAAGCAGAGACAAACCAAGTAGCATACTACCATTTCGAGCAAGATTGTATATACAACTGTGAATATCCCAAGCTTCCATCAAGTAATATACAAACTAGTATGATACAGTAATGGCCTCTAGGGCATATGCACTAACAATCTCCCACTTGCACTAAGGCCATGTACTGGCGTATCGAAGACCTATCATCTCGATCATCCGCTCGAACTGAGTCTGGGGCAAGGCCTTAGTGAATGGATCTGCTGTGTTATCTTCTGAAGCAACCCTCCGAACCTCGATCTCCTGGCGATCCACGATCACCCTGATCAGGTGATACCGCCTTAAGATGTGTCTGGATTTCTGATGGGACCTGGGTTCCTTCGCTAAAGCTATAGCCCCGTTGTTGTCGCAATACAGAGGTATTGGGTCAACAATGGACGGAACCTCCTGAAGTTCTTTCAAGAACTTCCTCATCCAAACAGCTTCTTTTGCGGCATCAGATGCAGCGATGTATTCCGCTTCCATAGTCGAGTCAGCAACGGTTTCCTGTTTGGAGCTCTTCCAACACACCTCCCCTCCATTGAGGGTGAAGACAAATCCGGACATGGACTTGGAATCATCCTTGTCACTTTGGAAGTTGGAGTCAGCAAAGGCCTCAATCTGGAGGTCTTTTCCGCCATACACCAAGAACATCTCCTTAGTCCTTCTCAGGTACTTGAGAATGTTCTTTACCGCTATCCAATGTTTCTCCCCAGGGTTTGACTGATACCTGCTTACCACACTCAGTGCATAAGCCACATCCGGTCTGGTACACAACATCGCATACATTATAGAGCCTACCGCAAAAGCGTAGGGTATAATAGACATGCGATCCCTCTCCAAATCAGTCTTGGGAGACATCTCTTTGGAGAGGGTGATCCCGTGACAAGCCTGTAGATTACCGCGCTTGGAATCTTCCATACTGAATCTTTTCAGTATGGTGTCGATGTACCTGGACTGTGAAAGTCCTAATATCCTCTTGGATCTGTCACGGTAGATCCGGATACCCAGAATGTAAGAGGCATCACCCAGGTCTTTCATGGAGAACCTGTGTGACAAGAACCCCTTGACAGATTGTAGCATAGGAATGTCATTTCCTATTAAGAGAATGTCATCCACATATAAAACGAGGAATACTACAGTTCTCGCTACAAATCTACAATAGATGAATGGTTCATCTGGATTTTTGATAAAGCCAAATTCTTTTACCGTCTCATCAAAACAGATGTTCCAACTCCGCGATGCCTGCTTTAGTCCATAAATGGACTTAAGCAACTTGCACACCTTTCCGCTGCTCCCACTCTGAATGAAACCCTCTGGCTGGTCCATATAGACACACTCCTCTAAATGTCCATTTAGAAAAGCTGTCTTTACGTCCATCTGCCAAATCTCATAATCATGGAAGGCAACAATGGCAAGAAGGATCCGAATGGATTTCAGCATAGCTACTGGAGAAAAGGTTTCGTCATAGTCCAAACCAGGTCTTTGACGAAAACCCTTTGCAACCAGTCTAGCTTTATAGGTCTCAACCTGTCCATCTAAACCAATCTTCCTTTTGAAGATCCACTTGCATCCTAAGGGTTTTACCCCATCTGGAGCAATGTCCAACGTCCATACTTTGTTGGTTTACATGGACTCCATTTCGGTCCGCATTGCATCCAGCCATTTTACCGAGTCGACGCTCTGAATGGCTTGCTGGAAGCTAGTAGGCTCATCACAATCTATGATGCAATCCTCTCTATCCCCGTCAATGAGAAAACCGTAGTATCTCTCGAGCGGATGAGACTGCCTACTACTCCTGCGGAGTGGCGTGGGAATGTCCTGATCTTTCGAACCCTCTGGTTCTACTACGCTTTCAGTAATAGCTCGTGGTTCTGGAATTTCTTCCAGTTCTATTGCGCTCCCACTTTGTTCTTTTTCTATGAACTGGTGTTCTAGAAAGTGGGCATGGCGAGAAACAAAGACCTTTTGTTCCTCTTCGCAATAGAAGAAATATCCCTTGGAGTTCTTTGGATATCCCACAAACTTGCACTGTACTGAGCGTGCCTCGAGCTTGTCCACATGTTGCTTTTTTACAAAAGCTGGACATCCCCATGTCTTAATGTGATTAAGATAGGGTCTCTTGCCACACCACATCTGATATGGTGTAGTAGGCACAGTCTTAGTTGGAACTCGGTTCAAAAGGCATGCAGCTGTTTCTAGCGCATATCCCCAGAACGATCGCGGCAACTCTGCGGTACTCATCATGGACCGTACCATATCCAATAGGGTTCGGTTCCGTCTCTCCGATACACCGTTATGTTGCGGAGTGTATGGAGGAGTAAGCTGAGAGAGAATTCCATTCTCTTTTAAGTAACCCAGGAACTCGGCACTCAAGTATTCACCACCTCGATCAGATCTTAGTGCCTTGATACTTTTGCCTGTTTGTTTTTCTACTTCATTCTTATATTCCTGGAATTTTTCAAAAGCCTCGGATTTATGTTTCATTAAGAAGACATAACCGTACCTTGAAAAGTCATCCGTAAAAGTAATGAAGTAAGAATAACCGCTTCGCGCATGTGTAGACATTGGACCGCACACGTCACTGTGTACGAGTCCCAAGAGCTCGCTCGCTCTTACTCCGTGTTCAGTGAACGGAGTCTTTGTCATCTTTCCTTTGAGACAGGATTGACAAGTTGCATATGATTGATATTCGAACGGATCCAAATATCCTTCTGTATGTAACTTAGTCAACCTTCTCTCATTGATGTGACCCAGTCTACAATGCCATAAGAAAGTTTTATTGATTTCTGGAGACTTTCTTTTGTGTGTATTCTGGACATTGAAAATCTGTGGTTGGTTTAATACGTATATACCGTTGTTCAATGTACCTGACCCAATCAAAACTTGATTAAGGTGAATGTTCACTACATTACTTACAAATGCAAATTCATAACCTTCTTTAGATAATAAAGATACAGAAATGATATTACAGGTTGCATTTGGTACATAATAACAACTACGCAAAACCAAAAAGTGTCCATCCGACAATCCCAGGTGATAGTCCCCAACGGCCTCAGCATCCATGCTAGCACCGTTTGCAACTCTGAGGGTCATGTCACCTGCCTTCAAAACTCTACACTTTCTCAACGCCTGCAAAGAATTACAGATATGAGATCCTGATCCGGTATCCGATACCCAGGATGTAGAGTTTATTGATAGACAGTTTTCAATAACATACACACCTGAAGCTGAAGCCGCAACTTGCTTCAAATCCTGTGTTCTGGCCTTCCAAGCCTTGCAATCCTGTTTCCAGTGACCACTTTTGTGACAGTATAAGCATTCTTCCATCCCCACCAGCTTTCCCTCTACCTTTGTTTCCTTTCCCTTTCCCTTCGTATCCACTTTACTGACACCGCCTCTTGGTTTGGCGGGGGCTTTCTTCTTCTTACCCTTGGCTTTTGCCCTGGATCTAGAAGAGGAAGATCCTCCTACAAACAAAGTGGATGTCTCCCTACCCTTCTGTAGGGTGCCCTCAGCACTCCTCAACATGTTCAGAAGTTCGGAAAGTTCAACCTCCTTTCCTTGCATGTTGAAGTTAAGGATAAACTGGGCGTAAGTGGAAGGAAGGGACTGGAGATTCAAATCAGTGTAGAGTTCATTCTCCAACGTGGTCCCAAGGTCCGCGAGCTCCTCTATGTAGCCAATCATCTTAAGCACGTGTTCCGCTACCGATGATCCGACGGCCAATCTGTCCGAAAATAGCTTCTTCGACACTTCGTATCTTGCGATACGAGACTGCTCTCCATACAGTTCTTTTGTATGGAGAAATATGGACTCCAGGTCCATATTCTCATGCCTCCTCTGATGTTCGTTGTCCATCGAGGCAAGCAAGAGGCATTTGGCCTTCGCGCAATCGATCTCCCATGTCTTACGGATTTCTTTATCCGCGACGCTGGAGGTGGGACCTGGGACAGGGGGAGCTTTGGTGGTAAGTACATACCCCAAATTGTCGTAAGTGATTGCCATCTTGACATTCCTGAGCCAATCTTTATAGTTTGGCCCTGTCAGTATGTTTTTATCTAGTAATAACTTAAGTCCGGTCATGTTGAATGGTCGCTGCAATTAGGAGAGAGAAAAGAAACACTTTAGCATGATGCTCTTGCAAGTTTAGAGTGGTTTTTAGTTTGTCTAAACTGGATGGCTCCCACTGTCTCTCGAATCCCTTCTCAAACCGTAAAGAAAGAATTAGTCGGGATCAATCTCACCGTACAATACTTGTTTAACCGTTCAGCCAGGCCAGTGTCGGTACTTCGAGGGAGGTTTTCCAACGCTTTCGCGAAGTTCCTTAATTAAGTAACCTCTTTTCCCTGTGGGCGTAGCCCCGCTAACACCTTTCTAGACACCTACTAGGTTTATAGCATTGATCGTTAAGTGAGAGTTTTCCCGAGGAGTAGCATATACTCACAGTAGGATCGGGATCCAAATATCATCGCGTGATAAAACCGAAGGAATCCTACCAGAATTATCACACTCCAAATGGTATGCAGCGCTAGCAAGTTTCAGTGCTTATGAAACTCCCGATGTGGATTTTTGCCCCATGCTCTTATGACCTTGACTTTGGCCAAAATATCATAAGTCACATGTCAAGTTCTACCCGTCATTCTCCTGGTTAATTTGGACCCACCCGTGCCTATCCTTGACTTTGGCCAAAATGGCAGCACGACTGTCCCAAACCAACGCATCTATCTATGCTGCACATGAATACCCAATAGCTACCAATCACTATGCCTTGACTTTGGCCAAAATATATAGCTTGAATACTTTTTGACCATTCATGTGGAATGACGGAGGGCTACGAATGGTTTTGGCGAAACCGTGAACGTAGTGAACTTGATATAATCGATGGAACGAGATAGCTTTTAAAAGGAGTGGTTCAAGCTCCGCGTTTAAAAGTTTAGTTTTGAAAAGAACCGAGTGGTTTTCAAAGTGTTCCAATCGACTTTTACTTGGTTTATTTTCTTGCATTAGTTCTTTTAATGCGTCCCATCATTTAATCCTACCATTGCAGAAAACAACCAAAATATGACGTACGCTTATGCCATTCGCATTCGCCACGGGGCCCCGTCATCACCCGTTTGGTTACTTAACTAACGACAGAGCGGGGTCTGGGCTAGCGCGGCTGTAAAACATAAGCAACGCCTAAATAGTTATCATATATATATATATAGCAATGATAGACATTACAGATCACAGATAAATACATTGGATATACTAGGAATCCGCAATCCGTTCGAGCCTGCAACGAAAAGCGGATTACACGGTCGCGGTGAATATCCAATACCCCACCCAAGACCCCTACGGGTGCGGCAAACTACCCGCCAAGTACCCAAAGCGAAGCAACCTCCCTCAACACCGTGAGTAGGCCACTCGGCACTTCGAGATACCCGGTAGTTTGTGCACCCCCTCCATGGGTCTATCCTAGGAGCAAAAACATTAAAAAGAAATATACAATGACGGCTACAACCCCGACCCGGTTGTGCGGCCATACAAATAATATTACATCAATTTACATATTATAATGAATGAAAGAAAAAGAAACACTCATCTCACATCCACCCCGGCTATTCACCCGCGACAATCCAATGCATTCATATACACATACCAGCATCAAACACAGATCACAGATATGTATAACCCCCACTAATCGACATATAGCGATTAGCCGACGTTCAATACATATAAACATCACAGATATAACCCTTTAGTCAAAGTGTAGTGAAGTTCCATCAAAAATACGGATTTATAGGCCCCCAAAAACAAATTTCTTTTCTGGAAAACCTGGGCACAAATAAACCATCTTAAAAATCCCAAAACCAAGCCAGAAGAACACTGCACCAAACTCGACCCAGAACCGAGTCAAAATGGCCGCGGTTGCGTGGCAATAGCTTGCTATTGCCGCGGAACCGCGGCGCTTTGAACGATTCACTGGATCGTTTTTGGTGGCTTTCTTCACAAAACCTGTTAGTGTTTATGGCCTAGAAGGCCATTACTGTATCATACTAGCTTGTATATTACTTAATGGAAGCTTGGGATATTCACATGTATATAACAGTCTTGCTAAACATGGTAGTATGCTACTTGGTCTTTCTATCTTAATATGTGAGTATACGTATTGATAGAGCTCTTAGGATCTTGCTTGTCTACCAGCGTTGTGATGGCAGTCACACTAGTGGGGGCTGGGTAGTCTACAAGCACATCCTTATTCAGGTCCCTGGTCGTTGGATTATCGAGACAGAGCATCGATACTCCGGAGTAGACTAGTGTGTACGCTTCTCATCCCAGTTGGGGAGATGGTCTGTCCCACAGCCATCAGTACGTCGTACTGGAGATAGTATACAGGTGCTCGTTAGGTTACGGGTACACCGGACAGGACTCACAGGGAACTGTTGGTTGGTTTGATACCAGTCGTCAGTGAACAGTTCCCAGGTGACATGAGTACAGCGTAGTCCGCAGACTTGACACTGCTACTTCGCCTCGAGTGTGTCCCACTGTTCTTAGATTGCTACCCTACCACGGCTCAAAGGAGTCGTGCAAACAGGTAGCAGTTGGGTGCAGTCCCGAGCACTTGGAGGCAGTGGCGGTTAGACAGGATTCGTCCCTCCCGGTATTGGGAGTAGATATCGTGCTGTGTCAGAGAGCCATTACGCAAAGTCCCTGGCCAGGGCAAGCGAGATTTGCTGGTAGGTTCCAGCAGTTTCTCAGGGTGTAATGGGCTTCACTCCGACACGACTTATACCGCTATTAGGGGACTGACGCTTGCCGCCCCCCTAGGCCCGATATGCGATAGTCATGGACGAACGGACCGGACTGTATGGAGATTGTCACATCAGACTCAGTAGGAGTTCGGATGGGTTTACTCATCGGCCTTCTTATCGACAACTACCTGGGGACCGTTACGTACAGCTAGTGCCGCTTGCGGTCTGTGGTTAAACCCACTGCCAGCGTAGTAGTCGAGTCTCTAGAGTCCCACACAGAGAGTTTCCTACTCCAGGCGAAACGATATAGAGGTTGCATGGTTTTGCGACAAAGGGTTCGGACGCATACGTGCGTTTACGCGCGTACGACTTTCGGACAGTTTTTACCAGTCGGCTTTGGTTTAAGCCAGTTACTGGTATCCGGTTATTGGATTTTTACAGTCTAAAGTTTTTCCGTATTTTTACGGATCGGAGGGGCGTTCTCGTAATTACTCGAGAAGCTTCTAGAAGATGTGACTAAGGAGGTTTGTTTTGGAAAGAGAGTGAGTCATAGTGGTGATTCATTCACTTCATTAATGCTCATTTATTGCTTAATGACTCATGTTAATGAATCATCACAAGATATTTTGTGAAGCATGCTTATTCATTTCCTTTATTGATTTATTGAAAATAAGAATGCTTCATAATATTATGATACACTCTCTCTCTTCTCTCATTATCATATCACACATTCTCTCTCCTCAAGCTCTCATCTTCTAACCCTAATCCTTAATCCTCATGTGTTGAGATCAAAGGATTAGTTAGACTAAACAATCCATAACCCACACTCTTTATCATCCTATCATCTTTGATTAGCAATCAAAGTTGATTAGTTACCTCAAGTTAGAGGTTTAGCTTGGAGTTTCGCTCTCGGGTGGATCGTCTACTACCTAGAGAAGGCCGAGGAGAACCAAGGAGGACATAAAGAAGAAGGACCGGTTCATTAGGTATAATCCCTAATCTCTTTAGTGAGAAGAAACTTTAGAATACGGTTTTTTAGGGTTTAGCTTCGATTCAAGCGGTTAGTCGATGTTCGTTGTTTAAACTTGATAAGTTTTTGTAAATTCCGCCTCCCCATAAGTACTGGGGTGTACTACATCGACTTACAGTGGTATCAAAGCCTCGCTAAACACTAAATAACTTAATCGCAAATTTGTACGAATTTCGAACGAAAAAACGATCCCGGAAAACCCTAGTTCTGTTAAGTTTCTGTCGAAGAGAAAATGAAGTCCTAAAATTTTTTTGGTGTGTTCAGAGAGAACACCCAAGAAAAACGAGCCCATGATTCGACTAAAGCGCCGCGGAAGCGCCGCGGATCCCACCAATCCGCCGCGCTTCCGCGGCCGAGTTGCCGAGTCATGAGCTCATTTTTCATGGGTGGGTCCCCTGTGACATTTGGGGTTTTCTGGAATATTTAATTATTGCTCAGGTTACTGTTTAACAGAGCAGATTTTGGAGCAATTTTGAAGTTGTTTATTCGATCGAAAAATACAGTATTTGCGTATTGGATTATATCTGTGATTGTTTGATGTGTTCGTAAACCTCCCCCAACTGCTAGTATGTCGGTTGGCAGGGGGTTGCACATTTCTGAAATGGTTATATCTGTTTGTGCATATAAACTGTATTGGACTGTTGTGGTGTATAGCCGGGGTTAACAATGGTTTATTGATTTATTCATTTGTTGTAAATGTAATTTGTTGTAATATTATTTTCGCGGGGCACTTCCAGGTTGCGGTCGTAGCCACCGTTGTATTATTTCATTTTACTGTTTTTGCTCCTAGGACTGACCCAAGGTGGGGTACACAGACTGCCGGGTGGGTAGTTTGCCGTACCCGTAGGGGTCGAGGGTGGGGTAAACGGCTATTCATCACAACTGTGTAATCTGTCTTTTCTTGCAGGCTCAAAAGAAATACAGATTGCTTGCAAATCCAATATTGTTTATCTGTGTTCTGGAATGAATATCATTGCGTCAGACGAATGTAAAATATCTATATTTATTATAGCTATTTAGACGTCACTTATGTTTTACACCCGCGCTAGCCCAGCCCCCGCTCTGTCGTTAGTTAAGTAACCTAACGGGTGATGACGGGACCCCGTGGCGAATGCGGATGGCATAAGAGGACGTTATATTTTCGTTGTTTTCTGCAATGATAGGTTAATGATGGGACGCATTATCTGTAATGCAAAGTAAAACAAACCAAAGTTTTAATCGTTGGAACAATTTAAAAGAAACCACTCGGTTATTTTTAAAACAGATATTTTTTAAATGCGGAGATTTAACCACTCCTTTTAAAAGCTATCAGGTTCCTTCGGTTATATCAAGTTCACTACGTTCACGGTTTCGCCAAAACCATTCGTAGCCCTCCGTCATTTCATCTGGGTATTCAGTAGTATTCAAGCTATGTATTTTGACCTAACGCCAAGGCATAGTGTTTGGTAGCTGCTGGATATTCATTTGTTGCATAGATAGATGAGTTAGTTTGGGACAGTCGTATTATCATTTTGGCCGAACGTCAAGGATATATACGGATGGGTTCAAACTGACAGGATAATGATGGGTAGAACTTGACATGTGACTTATGACATTTTGACCTAACGCCAAGGTCATAAGAGCATGGGGCAAAAACTTATATCGGGAATTTCTAAAGAAACTGAAATTTGCAAAGAGATGCATACCATTTGGAGTTTGATGAATGTTGGTAGGATTCCTTCAACATTATCATACGATGATATTTGGATCCCGATCCTACTGTGAGTATATGCTACTTATCAGGATATTCGTCGCTTAACGATCAATGCTATAAACCTAGTAGGTGTCCAGAAAAGTGTCAGCGGGGTTACGCCCCCAGAGAAAAGAGGTTATTTAATTAAGGAACTTCGCGAAAGCGTTGGAAAACCTCCCTCGAAGTATCGACACCGGCCTGGCTGAACGGTTAAGCAAGTATTGTACGGTGAGAATAGTCTTGGCTAATTCTTCTTTTATGGTTTGAGGAAGGATTCGAGAAACAGTGGGAGCCATCCAGTTTAGATAAACTAAAAACCACTCTAAACTTGCAAGAGCATCATGCTAAAGAGTTTTCTTCTCTCTCTCCTAATTGCAGCGACCCTGAAAATGACTGGACTTAAGTTACTTTTAGAGAAAAATATACTGACGGGGCCAAACTATAAAGATTGGCTGCGGAATGTCAAGATGGCTTTGACCTATGACAAACTGGGGTACGTCCTCACCGCTACAGCACCTGCTGCCCTTGGTCCCAAATCCAGCAATGCGGATAAGGAAATCCGTAAAACCTGGGATTTAGATTGCGCGAGAGCCAAGTGCATCGTGCTTGCCTCGATGAATAATGAACATCAGAGGAGGCACGAGGATATGTCTCTAGATGGCATATTTCTCCATACAAAGGAACTTTATGGAGAGCAATCTCGTATAGCAAGATACGAGACCTCTAAGAAATTGTTTCGAGCGAGGTTGGCTGTCGGGTCATCTGTAGGTGAACATGTCCTACAGATGATCGGCTATATTGAAGAGCTCGCGGACCTTGGGACGACTTTGGATAATGAGCTCTATACAGACCTTGTTCTCCAGTCCCTTCCTCCCACCTACGCCCAGTTTATCCTCAACTTCAATCTTCAAGGAAAAGAAGTTGAACTTGCGGAACTCCTGAACATGTTAAGGAGTGCAGAGGGCACCTTGCAGAAGGCAAGGGAAACACCCGCTATGTTTGTTGGCGGTTCATCTTCTTCAGGGTCCAAGGCTAGGGCCAAAGGAAGGAAGAAGAAGGCCGCACCCAGACCTAGAGGAGGTGTTAGTAAGGTGGGAAAGAAGGGAAAGAAAAAGTTTACAGCACCGGTAGTTGGCCTGGATGAGTGCTTCCATTGTCACAGGAAAGGGCACTGGAAGAAGGATTGCAAGGCGTGGAACGCCAAGAACCAGGAATCGAAGCAAGCTGTGGCTTCGACTTCAGGTGTGTTTGTAATTGAGAATTGTCTGTCGATCAACTCTACTTCCTGGGTATTGGATACCGGGTCAGGATCTCATATTTGCAATTCATTGCAGGCACTGAGAAACCGTAGAGTGCTGAAGGAAGGTGATATGATCCTCAGGGTTGCTAACGGAGCTAGCGTGGGAGCTGCGTCCGTCGGGGATTATCACCTAGGATTGACGAGTGGACACATTTTGGTTTTACATAACTGTTATTTTGTACCCAGCTTAACGTGTAATATCATATCAGTTTCCTTGTTATCAAATAAAGGTTATGATTTCACGTTTGTAAGAGATGTTGTCAACATCCACCTTAATCATGGTTTGATTGGGTCCGGTACTCTAAATAACGGCATATATGTGTTAAACCAACTCCAAATTTTCAATGTCCAGAACACACTAAAAAGAAAGTCTCCAGATTTAAATAAAGCTTTCTTATGGCATTGTAGACTGGGTCACATCAATGAGAGAAGGTTGACTAAGTTGCATAGAGAAGGATATTTGGACACGTTCGAATATCAAACTTATGACACTTGTCAATCTTGTCTCAAAGGAAAGATGACAAAGACTCCATTCACTGGACAAGGAGTAAGAGCGAGCGAGCTCTTAGGACTCATACACAGCGATGTATGCGGTCCAATGTCTACACATGCAAGAGGTGGTTTTTCCTATTTCATTACTTTCACGGATGATTACTCAAGATACGGATTCATTTATCTGATGAAACATAAATCCGAGGCTTTTGAGAAATTCCAAGAGTATAAGAATGAAGTAGAAAACCAAACCGGCAAAAGTATAAAGACACTAAGATCTGATCGAGGTGGTGAATACTTGAGTGCCGAGTTCCTAGGTTACCTAAAAGAGAAAGGAATTCTCTCTCAGCTTACTCCTCCATACACTCCACAGCATAACGGTGTATCGGAGAGACGGAATCGAACCCTATTGGATATGGTACGATCCATGATGAGTAATGCTGAGTTACCGCGATCTTTCTGGGGACATGCGCTAGAATCAGCGGCATATCTTTTGAACATGGTACCTACCAAGACTGTGCCTACCACTCCATATCAGATGTGGAGTGGGAAGAAACCCCATCTACAGTATATAAAGATTTGGGGATGTCCAGCTTTTGTTAAAAAGCAGCATGTGGACAAGCTCGAGGCACGATCAGTAAAATGTTTGTTTGTGGGATATCCAAAGCACTCCAGGGGATATCTATTCTATTACGCAGAGGAACAGAAGGTATTTGTTTCTCGTAATGCCCATTTTCTAGAACATCAGTTTTTAGAAAAGGAATCAAGTGGGAGCGAAATAGAACTGGAAGAAATTCCAGAACCACAAACTGCTGCTGAAAGTTTGGTAGAACCAGAGGTTCAAGAAGAACAGAACATTCCCGCACCCCTCCGCAGGAGTAGTAGGCCGTCTCGTCCGCCTGAGAGATACTACGGTTTTCTCATAGATGGGGATAGAGAGGATTGCATCATAGATGATGATGAACCTACTGACTTCAGGCAGGCCATCCAGAGCGGCGACTCGGTACGATGGCTAGATGCAATGCGGACCGAAATGGAGTCCATGTACACCAACAAAGTATGGACTTTGGACTTTGCTCCAGATGGGGTAAAACCCATAGGATGCAAATGGATCTTCAAGAAAAAGATTGGTGTAGATGGACAGGTGGAAACCTATAAGGCTAGACTTGTTGCAAAGGGTTTTCGTCAAAGACCTGGTTTGGACTATGACGAAACTTTTTCTCCAGTGGCTATGCTCAAATCCATTCGGGTCCTTCTTGCTATTGCTGCCTTCCATGATTATGAAATCTGGCAGATGGACGTAAAGACGGCTTTTCTGAATGGAAATTTAGAAGAGAGCGTCTATATGGATCAGCCAGAGGGTTTCAATCAGAGTGGGAGCAGCGGGAAAGTATGCAAGCTGCTTAAGTCCATTTATGGACTAAAGCAGGCATCGCGGAGTTGGAACATCTGTTTTGATGAGACAGTCAAAGAATATGACTTTATCAAAAATCCAGATGAACCGTGCATATATAGTAAAGTTGTGGCCAGAAGTGTCGTATTCCTCGTCTTGTACGTGGATGACATTCTATTGATAGGAAATGACATTCCTATGCTACAATCTGTCAAAGGATTCTTGTCACACAGGTTCTCCATGAAAGACCTGGGTGATGCCTCTTACATTCTGGGGATCCGGATCTATCGTGATAGATCCAAGAGGATGTTGGGACTTTCGCAGTCCAGGTATATCGACACTGTACTGAAAAGATTCAGTATGGAAGATTCTAAGCGCGGTAATCTACCGGCTTGTCACGGAATCACCCTCTCCAAAGAGATGTCTCCCAAGACTGATTTGGAAAGGGAACGCATGTCTATTATACCCTACGCTTCTGCGGTAGGCTCTATAATGTATGCGATGTTGTGTACCAGACCAGATGTAGCTTACGCACTAAGCGTGGTAAGCCGGTATCAGTCTGACCCAGGGGAGAAGCACTGGATAGCAGTAAAGAACATTCTCAAGTACCTGAGGAGGACTAAGGAGATGTTCTTGGTTTACGGCGGAAAAGACCTCAGGTTGGAGGCCTTTGCTGATTCCGGCTTCCAGAGTGATAAGGACGATTCCAAGTCCATGTCGGGTTATGTCTTTACCCTCAATGGAGGGGCGGTGTGCTGGAAGAGCTCCAAGCAGGACACCGTTGCTGACTCGACGATGGAAGCGGAGTATATAGCTGCTTGCGATGCCGCAAAAGAAGCAGTCTGGATGAAGAAGTTCCTAACAGAACTTCAGGTGGTTCCTACCATAGTTGATCCAATACCTCTGTATTGCGACAACAACGGAGCTATAGCTTTAGCGAAGGAACCAAGGTCCCATCAGAAGTCCAGACACATCTTGAGGCGGTATCACCTGATCAGGGAGATCATTGATTGTCAGGAGATCGAGGTTCGGAGAGTTGCTTCAGAAGAGAACATTGCTGATCCATTCACGAAGGCCCTTCCTCAGATTCAGTTCGAGAGGCTACTCGAGATCATTGGTCTGCGATATGCCAGTACATGGCCCTAGTGCAAGTGGGAGATTGTTAGTGTTTATGCCCTAGAAGGCCATTACTGTATCATACTAGCTTGTATATTACTTAATGGAAGCTTGGGATATTCACATGTATATAACAGTCTTGCTAAACATGGTAGTATGCTACTTGGTCTTTCTATCTTAATATGTGAGTATACGTATTGATAGAGCTCTTAGGATCTTGCTTGTCTACCAGCGTTGTGATGGCAGTCACACTAGTGGGGGCTGGGTAGTCTACAAGCACATCCTTATTCAGGTCCCTGGTCGTTGGATTATCGAGACAGAGCATCGATACTCCGGAGTAGACTAGTGTGTACGCTTCTCATCCCAGTTGGGGAGATGGTCTGTCCCACAGCCATCAGTACGTCGTACTGGAGATAGTATACAGGTGCTCGTTAGGTTACGGGTACACCGGACAGGACTCACAGGGAACTGTTGGTTGGTTTGATACCAGTCGTCAGTGAACAGTTCCCAGGTGACATGAGTACAGCGTAGTCCGCAGACTTGACACTGCTACTTCGCCTCGAGTGTGTCCCACTGTTCTTAGATTGCTACCCTACCACGGCTCAAAGGAGTCGTGCAAACAGGTAGCAGTTGGGTGCAGTCCCGAGCACTTGGAGGCAGTGGCGGTTAGACAGGATTCGTCCCTCCCGGTATTGGGAGTAGATATCGTGCTGTGTCAGAGAGCCATTACGCAAAGTCCCTGGCCAGGGCAAGCGAGATTTGCTGGTAGGTTCCAGCAGTTTCTCAGGGTGTAATGGGCTTCACTCCGACACGACTTATACCGCTATTAGGGGACTGACGCTTGCCGCCCCCCTAGGCCCGATATGCGATAGTCATGGACGAACGGACCGGACTGTATGGAGATTGTCACATCAGACTCAGTAGGAGTTCGGATGGGTTTACTCATCGGCCTTCTTATCGACAACTACCTGGGGACCGTTACGTACAGCTAGTGCCGCTTGCGGTCTGTGGTTAAACCCACTGCCAGCGTAGTAGTCGAGTCTCTAGAGTCCCACACAGAGAGTTTCCTACTCCAGGCGAAACGATATAGAGGTTGCATGGTTTTGCGACAAAGGGTTCGGACGCATACGTGCGTTTACGCGCGTACGACTTTCGGACAGTTTTTACCAGTCGGCTTTGGTTTAAGCCAGTTACTGGTATCCGGTTATTGGATTTTTACAGTCTAAAGTTTTTCCGTATTTTTACGGATCGGAGGGGCGTTCTCGTAATTACTCGAGAAGCTTCTAGAAGATGTGACTAAGGAGGTTTGTTTTGGAAAGAGAGTGAGTCATAGTGGTGATTCATTCACTTCATTAATGCTCATTTATTGCTTAATGACTCATGTTAATGAATCATCACAAGATATTTTGTGAAGCATGCTTATTCATTTCCTTTATTGATTTATTGAAAATAAGAATGCTTCATAATATTATGATACACTCTCTCTCTTCTCTCATTATCATATCACACATTCTCTCTCCTCAAGCTCTCATCTTCTAACCCTAATCCTTAATCCTCATGTGTTGAGATCAAAGGATTAGTTAGACTAAACAATCCATAACCCACACTCTTTATCATCCTATCATCTTTGATTAGCAATCAAAGTTGATTAGTTACCTCAAGTTAGAGGTTTAGCTTGGAGTTTCGCTCTCGGGTGGATCGTCTACTACCTAGAGAAGGCCGAGGAGAACCAAGGAGGACATAAAGAAGAAGGACCGGTTCATTAGGTATAATCCCTAATCTCTTTAGTGAGAAGAAACTTTAGAATACGGTTTTTTAGGGTTTAGCTTCGATTCAAGCGGTTAGTCGATGTTCGTTGTTTAAACTTGATAAGTTTTTGTAAATTCCGCCTCCCCATAAGTACTGGGGTGTACTACATCGACTTACAAAACCCTGAGATGATTTTTGACGTACGATTTATTTTATTTTGAACAGAAAACAAAATAACAGAAAGTTAGGGTTTTTGTAAACTCGGTTTTGCGATTTTTCCGATTGAACTTCCATACACTTTACTACCTAGCTAGTTTATGTTTAGTTAGGCTCTGATACCACTGTAAGTCCACGTTGCCCACCCCGGTACTTACGGGGAGGCGGAAAACGGAATAAAAATCAAATTTTTACTACTTTAGGCAACATGGACTAGACAAAGGAGGATCTTTGCTAAACAAAAACAAGCTTAAGCTAACTAGAAACTAGCTAAATGTTAGAATGGTTATACCTACGGCTTTATGTCCTTCTCTCCTTGCTCCTTGGAGTAGTAGAAAGGTATCACCTTTGTCGTCTTCTCACATCGAAGAAGGATCCACCCGAAAGCCTCAACCTTTGGCTTCAACTCAAAGCTAGAAGTAACTAGGGTGCTAGAAGTGCTAATCCTAGAACTCTAAATGAGAGTAGAGATTATCAAGAAGAGGTTTTTCTCAAGCTCAAGTGTTTCTCAACACATGAGAGGGGAGAGCTTGAGGAAGAGGAAGAGCAAGAGAGAGAAAGTAAATGATAGAATGAGAGAAAATATGAAGCATTCTCTCATATATGTGTGAATTATTATAAATTGATAATTAGTAAGATAATTGTCATGGCTTAATCAAGACATGACCATTATCATTTCATTTTTAAAGCAAATTGCAAGGATCAAAGAGCATCTTCCAAATGAAATGATGATGGTCAAAGTGTCAACCTATGTCAACAAGTCAAGATTGTCAAATGGTCAACAACCATAACCATGCACAATTATATTAAACTAATATCAATTAACCATAATACACACATAAGCATTAGGGTTAATAAAATGACAATGGTCATTAACCCTAATCAAAGTCCTCTCCCTCTGTCTCAAGCAACTGTGCATACGCACCCGTATTCGTGATCCGAGGAACACGAATACAAAGAGATAAAACCAATCCCAAATCATATACTAGGATCTGGCTTAAACCAAAGCCCGCTAGTATAAGCTGTCCGGACAACAAACGTGCACAAGTGCGCGGATGTGAACGAACACTGTCGCAAAACCATGCGACCTCTACTCATTTTGCCTAAAGGCGAATAACTCTCTGTGTGGGACTCTAAAGACTCGACACTACGCTGGAAGTAGGTTTAACCACAAACCGCAAGCGGCACTAGCTGTACGTAACGGTCCCCAGGTAGATGCCGATAAGAAGACTGACGAGGTGACCCCATCTGAACTCCTACTGAGCCTGTATGTGACAGTCTTCGTACAGTCCGGTCTATTCGTCTGATACATCGCATGGCGGGCCTAAGGGGGCGGTGAACGTCCGTCCCCTAATAGCGGTACAAGTCGTGTCGGAGTGTAGCCCAGAACACCCTGAGATAACACTGGAAACCTACCAGTATATCTCGCTTGCCCTGGCCAGGGACTACTTGTGTAATGGCTCTCCTGGACACAGCGCGATGTCAACCCCCAATACCGGGAGAGACGAATCCTGTCTAACCGTCACTGCCTCCAAGTGCTTCGGGACTGCACCCAAAAACTACCTGTTTGCACGACTCCTTTGAGCCGTGGTAGGGTAGTAATCAAAGTGCAGTGGGAACACACTCGAGGCGAAGTGACAGTGTAAAGTCAGCGGACTAAGCTGTACTCATGTCACATGGGAACTGATAACTGACGATAGGTATAATACCAACCAACAGTTCCCGACGAGTCCTGTCCATTGTACTCGTAACCTAACGAGCACCCACATACTATCTCAAGTACGACGTATTGACGGCTGTTGGACAGACCGTCTCCCACACTGGGATGAGAAGCGCATACGCTAGTCTACTCCGGAGTATCGATGCCCTGTCTCGATAGTCCAACGACTAGGGACCTGTATAAGGATGTGTGCTTATGGATTACCCAGCCCCCACGAGTGTGAGCGCCATCACAACGCTGGTAATCAAGCAAAGATCCTAAGGGCTCTACTAATATGTATATCAGCGATATGCTAAAAACACATGCACATATTAAAGCAGAGACAAACCAAGTAGCATACTACCATTTCGAGCAAGATTGTATATACAACTGTGAATATCCCAAGCTTCCATCAAGTAATATACAAACTAGTATGATACAGTAATGGCCTCTAGGGCATATACACTAACAATTTAACTGTAATGTTTCTTGAGTGGGGCTCGAGTGTGTACTGAGGTGACACTATAGAGTTATCGCTTTTGCTTCCCTACATTTGGAGGAAGTACGAGAAGGATATTCCACTCTTTATCTGGAGATGGCCGCGGTGATTTTGCGTTGGAGATTTGGAGACACTATCTGTTCGAGAGTCATGTCAGATTTTCACGGACCACCAGAGCCTAACGTGCATCTTCCTGCAGCGGATTTTGATTGTTTTGATAGTCTTCTGCAGATTTACAGTTCTTGTATGATCGTTGAGTACAGCTTAAGTTCGTCTCTACGGAGGGGACAGCTTGGTCATGTCCACGCCCGACCACTTTCCTTAAATCGTTTTCGCGAGACACTGCCCGCCGATGCTTGTTCATCAGAGATACTTGAGCATACTCGGCTGGGTAATGATTCGGAGTCCTTGATTTGTGACACGGTGTGCTAAGTTAGGGACGCGTGGGTGTACCTGATGTTATCAGGTAGAGACGTGTAATCCTAGCACATGCACATCTGTCAACTCTCTATATGCATTCAAGTTCCACCAACATTTAACGTGACTTGTGAGATAGTTACGGGTGACAAGGATGTAAAGAGAAGTTTCAGGTTTCGTTTCAAGGTGTCTGTCTTGTTGTGTGCTTGGGTCAAGCATCTGAGGCCGGCTGGAGAGTTGCAACCTTTAATCGTTCCGAAGTAGGAGTGGGAGCAGATCTCCACGAGTTTCGTTATGGTATCTACCCAAGTTTAGTCAGGGTGTGACTCCATTCGGATTCTTGTCGTCTGGTTTTACTCAGTTTGCTTAGTTGTTCCTTGTTAAGTTGTGTGTTTGTTTTGATTGTTGTCAGCGGTTGGGGATCGTCACTCGCCATCGTTAGGGTTCTCCTTCGATAACTGTTATCAGGAGACACTCCAATTGGCCACCTTTAGGCTTAGGGGTTAGGTCGTGTCGATCACCAGTCTGTTGTTTTTCTGACTCTGCGTAAGTAGGATTTTGGACCCCAGCTATGTCTAGAGACTTCGGAGATGGTCCAGTTGTGTTAGGTCAGGATGGGAATTGTCCATTGCGAACTGAGGTCTTATGCCGACTGCGTTGGTTATAGACTCGAGTTCGCAGGGACAGATCATTTATTCCTACGGACTTTCCGATGAATGGCGTGTTGAATTTTGGGAAGCTTATCCCAGAATTTTGGTCCTTCTGAGATCCTATAAGCGAGTTAGTTTCGTTGCACTTAATTTGGCACTTCCGCCCAGATTATTGGATTTTCACCCCGTATTCCTTATGATCATACATTACAATTACCTTCATGATCTTTCTTACATGATTTGGCACCAGACCATTTGGTTTGGACGCGATCTTTCGTTCACCAGCAGCCAATTGTGTTAATGGCTCGGCAGGTGGGGAAACACCGGTCAAGGGTCTTGCCGTCTGTGAAGGGTTTTCTTGGACGTAGTCGTATAGTGAGATAATCACTTGGGAGGCTGCGAGCGAGATTTGGGGGTTGTAATCTTCTCTTTGAAGGTACGCGTAACAGTATATTTTTAAATTTGGGGACGAATTTCTTTTAAGGGGGGGATTGTAACACCTTAGAATGTGTTTTGTAGCTAATTATATTTTAATGTATGGTTTTTAATAAAAAGTTTACCAAATTAAGTTTCAAATATTTTATCCTATTTATTGAGTATTTTATTAGATTTTTCCTAGGCTTGCACATACTAGTGCATGATAACTAGGGTTGTTTTGGGGGTTTAACCATGATTAGCAACATGGTGAACTAACCATTTTTCCCTAATCTAGTTTAATATTGTATTAGGTGCTTTTGGGTTTTAAGTATGATGGTTTTTTTAAAAATAAAATGAATTCTTTTGTTATTGGGTTGACTTGGTGAGAGAGAGAGAGGGGGTGCATTATGAGGCATGATGGCTTGCCCATGCCTTCAATTAATGAAGAGAGAGAGAGAGGAGGGGGTTGACTGGTTAGTGTTCTCTCATTCTCACTCATTTCTCTCATCCTCTCACTCTCAAACTCACACACACACACACCCACACATCATCATCAGCAGTAGCAAAGACAACAACAACAAGAATATCAGCAACTTCAGCAGCAGAGGCAGCAACACCAGCATCAGCTCCAGCTTCTTGAGAGCAGCAGCAGCATGAGCTTCAGCAGCAACAAGAGAAGCAAGTAGCAGCTGCAGAAGCAAGGCAACAGCACCAGGGGCAGCAACAACAACCTCGACATCATCAACAACAACAACAGAGACAGCAGCAGCAGCTATCATCATCATCAGCAGAAGCAGCCTCAGCCTCAGTAGAAACAGCAGGCAGCAACTACAGCAGCTCTCTTCTTCCCCCATCCACTTCTTCACCTACCTTCTAGGGTACCTTAGGGTATATTTCTGAACCCAAATCCCCTAGATGCTTAGCTTGTATGCTTATTAACGTTGGTTTATGTTAATTAGCTAGTTTAGTGCTAATTATGGTGATTTATGAGGGAATTTATTTTAGTGATGTTTGTGTTAGCTAACCCAGCTTATTTTAGTGTTATTAGGGTCACTTCAATTGAGATTTAACCCAGATTACACTAAAATACCATAGGGTTTCCTTTTAGTGCAAATCGGTGTTTTAAGCGTTATTTGTGACTTTCTGTGATCTGCTATTGACCCGGGACCTTCAGGTTAAAATTGAGAAAACTAGGGCATGTACACTAGGTCTAGATACCACCACCTTAGCACGAAACCCTAATTCCAAACAGTGGCCGTAGATTTATTAGGTTTGGCCGCAATTTGCGGCCAAGTAGGGGGCAAGGGTGTTGGGGTTTTGGGTAGGGTACTCTGCTGTGTTGTCTAGTATTTTGGCATGTTTAGTTTTGTAAGATTTGACCTGTAGGAAAATCTGGGACAATATTCCGTTTTTCATGTCCGTTGTGTTTGCGCGATACGCGCGATACGTGAGTTGGTTCTGTGATCCAGCGTATCGCGGTGTGTCGCAATGGTTTTAGACGCGTATACACACGTTTTAGCGTATCGTGCACACGCGCGTTTAGTTCGCGACGCGAGTTTCTCGTTTTGGTTCGATATCGCGTTTTGCGGAATATTTGGCTTATATATGATTTCCATGTCTTATTTGCAGGTTTGCAGGCAGGGACTACGGACACTGCTACAGAGGGGAGCAGATGGTAGGATTCACCTAGCGTGGAGCGAGGTGAGTAGATTTAACATCTACAGGGGAATCGCCCGCATGGCGTTATGCGTCTGGGCTAGGATTCAATACCTGTCGCATATTCTACGTCATTGTTAGAATTGCACCTTTACCTTATTTCCTTGATATAGTTGTACTGTGACTAGCAGCCGTAGGACACTGCACATATTATTGACGGTTCATGTTGCACGAGCACGGATTGTATGCTACACACACTGTCAATAATTTCCATGTCACACACAACCTTTATAGATACTATATTGCTTATCATACTTGACATCTAGCTTATCGGTATACCTATAGTGTATCTTACCATTAGTGATAGGTACATCTACACCTTGCGATACAGCTACAGGTATACCTTGCATATATTTTACTTATACCCAGGGGGGTACCCTTCAAATTCTACTTATACCCAGGGGGTATACGACATCTTTTACTTATAGGTAGACACCTATACTTAGCTGTACCTTATTGATTTCACATACAACTGGTTTCAGCTACATATTCTCATTTATATGCTCGCATTTCAGATATATCGCATATATTTATTCCTGGATTGCGCCTTGTTATTGGATTTCACATGATGATTTCTGAATTTGGGAACCGCGGGAGTCCATGAAATTATGCATACATTGAAAAACCCGGTTTCCTTGATATGATATTTGCGCAGCCACCATGAGATTTATCGGTTCTGATTATATACTCCATACGAGGTGTGGTTGCCGTATGAGGGTACATGGTGGGGCCCGGTATGGTTCCCCTCAGCAAGAAGATCGATG
Source organism: Agapanthus africanus (assembly GCA_030015575.1). Taxonomy (NCBI): domain Eukaryota; kingdom Viridiplantae; phylum Streptophyta; class Magnoliopsida; order Asparagales; family Amaryllidaceae; genus Agapanthus; species Agapanthus africanus. The sequence goes on along the minus strand of JASDDO010000022.1, from coordinate 302,900,567 downwards.
GATGTTTCCGATTGAGCCTGGAGGCGGGCGAGTACCTACCGGTGACAGTACTGATGACTCGGCGGGGATCATGGAGATACCGTTGGGAGTCATGTACGTATGCATACGTCGAAAGGCGAGGGTCAGAGCTAGGCACTCGTGCTTTCGGGATAGCGTATGATACGTGATCAGGATTTCTGTGTCGATGCTTGGCACATGGTTTTCATGATATTTCTTTAACATCTTTGTATATATAACAGGAGATTTAGCCGTTGTTATATATACCCTTACACCAGTATTAGTGGAATGGGACGCTAATATATGTGTATTGCCCCCATCATATTTATTTCTGTATATATATATTTATGATGCTAGAATCTTACTTGAGATGTGATTTGGGATATTAGGAGATTCATTAAGATTGGATACAGGTTACCTATGAGATTGTTGATTTGTACATTCGAGATATAGGGGATCTATTCGATATTGTACATTGAGGAGATGTGAGACTTACATGATATGAGAGCCCAACTTAGGGGCTGATTTGAGGATTTGGGATTTGAGTGTCTTGATGGATTGTGATCCTACCACGATGTCAGGTTTCCGTGGGAACGACATATTTCACTCCATACCTCATACCTATTCACCTATGCACGGTTTCATATATTGGTAGTACCTGTTAGTGTACTCTCATGATTGCTGTATATCTACTTTCTCATATCCCTATTGCATAGTTATTGCATACTATTATCATGTCATTATTGCTTCACATATTGATTGTACTTTCCATTATTCTGCATTCACATGACATTGTTTTTACTGTAATCGCATATCTTAGATTCATGCTGTACGTACATTCCTGCGATTACCTGCATATGTTATCTACTATTCACGAGTTGGCAACTCACCCCCGTTGTGCCACAGGTGTTTCAGGTTGTTTCCCAGAGTAGTTGAGGCAGGCTATTCAGTACCCATCTATCATCTTTTGCTACAGATACCGCATCAGCTCACAGTACTATTTTGCTTAGGTGGGTTAGATGATTATCTGTATTTCATATTGTACATTCGTTGTATCTTGTACTCTCCATCTAATATTATGTTGTTGACTTAGAGACTTGGTGAGGACGTTATTGTATATTAATTGTGGATTTGTTGTCTTTTATATACAGCTTTCTCTCTACTGTCTTTATTTCTTCGCTACGGCGTCGTATATTTGTATTGTATTCATCTTGGCTAGTTTTTACAAAAAGGGGGTGTTGCCAAAATTTTAAAGATAGAAAGTAGAACTTTTAAAGAATTTGGGTTGCGATTTCAAGTGTTTCAAAAACTTATATTATCTTTTCCGTATTTTCTTGGTTTAGATTTCTGGGTTTTGGTTTTCTTTTACTGCGTTACGTCTTTAGGCGTTGCGTAGTATTAGGGTCGTCACAGGCCAATTTTGGGTCGTGACAATAATGTCCTGCACAGACTTCGAAACACAAGTTGCGATATATAGGATTGATGCCATGCTATGAAATGCAGTCAATTTCCCTTATAGTGCCGGTTTAAAAGTCTAACACATGCAATTTGATATTTAACGACTGATTTGCTAATATGTGCGATATGAATGCCGAACACTTCTAGATGAGTGCAAATGATAAGGAAATTGCCGGTTAAAAGATGCAGTATTTTCGACTGATCAAATTCCCCCAAACTTATTTTCGATCTGTAGGGTTCCTAGGCACCCTAGTGAGGTCTCTAAAGGCATCTACCATGCCAATTTCAAAAATATGGTTCCGAGAAACCCTAGTGTACGGATCGTTGGCTAGAAATCTAGGCGAAACGGCTAACTAGTTAACACTTAACTAAGAGATACGGAAATACAACCTTTGTAGAACCGGTTCTCCACCTCCATAGCTCCGCAACGAAGTCGTCTCCGCTGTCCAAAAGGAATCCGGGCACTAGAGTCGGCTTCGTCGGAGAAAAAGCGAGCTAGGTCGTCGATGTCCATGCCGAAGATGATCTACGTCGAGGCATCGATAAATCAAGCTCCACCTTCACCAAGCCCTAAAAACTTGTGAAGGAAACACACTCTACTACTTGGCAAGAGGTAGAAGATGAAGAAATACGAAGTGGGTAGACTTTAGAATTGGATTTCTCACTCTTTATCATCAATCACCATTGATGACCTTGCTTTCTTCACTTGAAGAAAAATGAGGAAGAAGAAGATAATAGTTATGATAAGTTAATTAAAATGAAATGAATAATCAAACCTTATCATAACAAGACCATGTTTAATTGTAGAGAGTTAACTCAAGTTAGATGAATGGTTAGGGTTTGTATAAGAAGACAAAATGGTTGCTATGGTCAAAGTTCATGAAGCTTCAAAGAATACAAACAAAATAGCAACCATTTTCTCATTTCCTTTTTCTTTTTTTTCAAGAAGAAAAAGATTAATAAATGAATAAGGAAATCAAAACCCTAATTATCCACTTAAAACATGGTTTAATTCTTTACATTTAACCAAAATGCATGTATCATCAAACATGATACAATCAAGTGCACAAAATCATATCGCATATGTAATGCGCACATTCGAGTGAGAAAATCCATTATAAAGTGAACCGATACTAGTTAATGCAAAGTAATATATCAAATATATAATTATGCATTAAATCATTAAATCAACACTTGATTTAATGATCCGGTCATATCGCATATAACCGGCTAGTATCATTAGTAACAACTTATCGAATCAACACTTGATCCGATAACCCGGCTATATCACATATAACCGATCAATGTCACATCGCGAGAATCGAATACAATATCACATACTCGTATTATTCTCGGTCCCGCACATATCTCATATGCGCTCCTATTTCGTTTCGCTTGAGCCAGGAAACCTCTGTGTAGGACTCTAAAGACTCGTCAATACGCCGGTATCAGATGATGATCATATCAAACACCCACAAGCCGCAAGCGGTCTGCTAAACGTAACGGCCACCCGGGTATTGAGCGATCAGAAGATCGACAAGCAAGCCCGCTCATACTCCTGTGAATCCAACCAGTAACACTACCGTACAGTCCGGTCTGATCGTCTGATATGTGGCATATCTTGCCTAGGGGTGGTAAACGTCAGACCCCAATAGCTCGATAAGTCGTGTCGATATGAGGTCTATAACACTTCGAGAAACTACTGGTAACACTTACCAGTAAATCTCAGCAACCCTGGCCAGGGATTTCCTATTATAGCCAATCGAACACAGCGCAACATCAACTCCCTATACCGGGAGAGACGAATCCCCTCCTATCGCTCATTGCCTCCATGTGACTCGGGACTGTACCCAAAAACCACCGTTTTGCACGCCCTCTTGGACGTGGTAAGATGGAAATCAAAGCACAGTGGGAACCACACAAGACTCTATGACGATCTCGGGTCAACAGACTACTCTGTACCAGTGTCACCTGAGAACTGCCATCTGACGTGAGGTATAATACCATCTGGGAGTTCTCGGCGAGTCCGTCCAGTGTACCCAGTCTCCACCGAGCACCCGTATATCATCTCTGATGTCAAACACCGATGGATATGGGATCATCCATCGCCCATCTGTATGGGTCGAGAAGGTACACGCTAGTCTACTTTGGAATATCGATGCCCCATCTCGATACACCCACGACTAGGGACTTTGAAGGATGTACTTATGGACTACCATGTCCCCACTAGTATGATCCGCATCATAGTCCAGGTAGTCAAGTACACATCCTAAGGGCTTTACCAACATGTAACAGAGAGACAATCAGTATACACGTTAAGGTAAAGAGCAACCAGATAGCATACTATCATGTCGAGCAAGAATGTCCTCCCTATATATGTCCCAGCATCCACTACAATATACATCCAATGTACAGTAATGGCCTCTAGGGCATACATATAACTAACAATCTCCTACTTGCACTAGGGCCATCTGTAACAGTGGTTGTAGTATCTCATACTGAACCATCCCATAAAAGTCTCTCTTTGGGAACAGGCCTTCGTGAGTGGACCGTGTTGTCCTCTGAGTCTACTCTCCTAACCTTGATCACCCTGGAGATCAACCATCTCCATGATCAAGTGATACTGCCTTAGAATATGTCTGGATGACTGATGGGACCAGGGTTCCTGGCATAAGCCACAACTCCATTGTCACACAATGGTAGGAACCTGGTTCATCTCATGAACCTATATACACCCAAACAGCTTCTTTGGTAGCATCTCAAGTAGCGATGTATCCTGCCTTTATCGTCTAGTATGTTACGGTATCTAGCTTGGAACTCTTCCAACATACCGTCCCTTTACTGAGGGTAAAGACAATGCCTGCGACTGACATTCAGTCGTTTTTATCACCCTGGAACCCTTCCAGTGATTCTCCCCAGGATCGATTGATACCATCTCACTACATCTAGTGAGAATCCTAACATCCATTTAGATCTATCTCATAGATCCAAAACCCCAGGATTAAGTAGGTATCACTTTGATCCTATATGGAGAATCATAGTGACAAGCGGAGATTGATCGAGCGTAGCACAAGAAACTCCTTTCTTATCAAGAGTATGTCATCCACGTACTCTACGAGAATCACCAGCATACTCCCTACTACCTTTTTGTTTATACAAGGTTCATCTACCATTTTGATGATGTCAAAATCCTTGACTAATCCATCAAAACAGATGTTCCAACTCCGCGATGCCTGCTTTATCATATAAAACATCTTGCACACGTTTCCGCTGCTCCCACTGTCTACGAGGCCCTCTGGCTGTGTTCTTATAGACCTTCTCTTCTAAATCATTATTTAGAAAAGCTGTCATGGCACCCAACCACCAGATATCGTAGTCATGGTATGTAGCCGTGGCAAGTAGGATCTGGATGGACTTAAGCGCAGCTACTTGAAAAAGGTTTCATCATAATCCACGCCTGGCAAATGATGCAAACTTTTAACAAGTCTAGCTTTGAAAGTCTCAACTTTTCCATGTGCACCAAGTAATCTTCTCAAGATATACTTTCTTCTGATGGGGATTTAACCCTTCAGATATAACAAACAAAGTCCATACTTTGTTGGTGTACATAGATTCCATCTCAGATCACTAAGCATCCAGCCATTCTTACAGAGTCTTACTCCTGATGGCCAGCTCGAAGCTAGTTGGGTCATCATCTCATGATGCAATCCTCGCTCCCACTGTCATAGAGAAACAGAAGTATCTCTCAGGTGGGTGAGGAATCCTACTAGATCGGCGGAGAGGCTGAGGTTCGTTGGAATCTACTGAATCCTTTGGTTCTATCAAATCATCAGCTGCAATTTGTATGGCTGGAACATTTCCAGTTGTACATAACAGACGTTGCCTCGAGCGTGTCCGGATTTTGCTTTTAGACATAGGCCGGACAACCCCAAATCTTAACTAACTTAAGACATGGGCTCTTCCCTTTCCATATCACATATGAAGTGGTAGGCATAGATTTGATTCGAACCCTATTCAATAGGTATGCAACTTCACAAGCGCATAACTCCCAAAAGGAAATAGGTAACTCAGTAGTACTCATCATAGAGCGCACCTTATCATATAGGGTGTGATTGCTCCGCCCCGATATACCATCGTGCTATGGTGTATACGGAGGAGTAATGCCGAGAGAGAATCTCATTCTCCTTTAGAATAGTCCAGGAATTCCATGCTCAAGTATTCTCCTCCTTGATCACATCAAAGGACATAATACTTATACCCGTATTTTGGTTCTCTACTTCTATCTTATATTCTGTAATTATCTCAAAAGGTTCGGACTTGTGTTTCAACAGGAACATATGTCTGAATCTAAAGAGATCATCAGAGAACGTAATGAAGTATAAAGAACCAGTCCTGGCATGTGTAGACAGGGGACCTACATACATCAACATGTATCATCCCTAGAGTTCACTAACTCTTTCTCTGTTTCCAATAAACAGGGCTATGGTCATCTTATCTTTGTGACATGACTGACAAGTTTCACAAGATGTAAATTTAAACTGATTTAAATATACATCTAAATGTAACTTTAGCCAGTCGGGTCGCATTGATCTGACCTAGTCTACAATACCTCAAGAAGAATTCGTTCATTTCTGAACTCTTCCTCTTTTGTGTGTTCCATATACTAAGAACTGTAGTTTGATTTAGAACATTAATGCTTTTAGACAACGTGCCTGAACCGATCAACTTTTGATATAGGAAATGTTCAAAACATTATCCAACAATACAAAATTTTATCATTTCTTTACTAATAAAGAGACTGATATGATTTTGTATATCAGGTTCGATATCTAATAACATTCGTTCAGAATCAATGTATTGGTAATACAGGGTGACAGTGACCAACAGACTTGGCTGCAACATTTGCCCCGTTTTCTTCCTCATGAAACTTGTCACCCGTTCTCAGTTTTTCTACCCTTTTGTAGCCCTATGTAACAGATTACATATCTGGGATCCTGATCCGGTATCATATACCAGGGATGCGGAGGATACTGAGAAACAGTTCTGTATAATGAACACACCCGAAAATGATGCATCAGCATGCACTCTCTTCGTTTGGGCGGCACGGGAAATCTGGTATTCCCCAATTTCCTGCTCTGTCTTATAACAATTATAAGTTGGAGCGGGACCAACGTTCCCCAGCTCAGTATAACAAGCGGGTTCGGTCAATAATCCGTTTTATTATCTTGATTAAGGCGTGATATGGTCGCTACCAGGAGAGAGAGAGAAGAAAACACTCAGCGTGCGCTCTTGCAAGAATAGATTGGTTATTATTTTATCTAATCAGGATGGCTCCCACTGCTTTTTATCAAATCTTCCTTCAAACCCTAAAAGGAAAGACTAGCCGGGATTTATTACACACTACAAGTTCGCCAATCTTTCAGCCAGGCCAGTGTCGTTACTTTGAGGGAGGTCCCCCGTGCTTTCGCACGAACCTAATTAATGTAAACCTCGTTTTCCCAGAGGCGTAACCTCGTTAACACCTTTCTAGACACCTACTTGATCGGCTAATTGTAATGTGTAAAACTCTCCCAGGAGTAACTCTTACTCGCAGCGGGTATCGGGATCCAACTATCTCATAGAAGGTATGCAATCTCATTGCAAATTTCAACACTTGAAATTCCCGATAATATTTTGCCCCTAACCTCCTATGACCTTGACAAAGGCCAACAAACCATAGGATGCTAGTCAAGTTCAACCCGTCATTTCCTGATTGAATTAAACCCACCCGCACGGCCCTTGACAAAGGCCAACAAGGTCGCACGACTACCCTAACCCAATGTGCATCATATGCATAAGCAGATAAGCACCAGTTAGCTACCGCACACTGTGCCTTGACAAAGGCCAACAAACGCAGCACGAATACTAACTACTACTTATCTGAAATGACGGAGGGCTACGTCAGGTTTTTCTGAAAACCTATTGCGTAATGAACTTGATATCGTTGTAGGATCGAATGAATTTTAAAATGGAGTGCTTTTGAGGCTTTTCTAGTTTTGCTAAAGGGGTCACTCCCGGTGAAGGGATCGTCGGTCCTTTCCTCGTCGAATGAGGTGCGGGATATATCATATATATCACTGTACAAAGCATAAACTCTTAAAAGCTATCAAAAGACAAACCGAGTGTGTAGCATCTGCCAGTTATTGCTAAAGGAGTCACTCCCGGTGAAGGGATCTCGGTCCTTTCCTTATCGAATAAGGTGCAGGATATATCACATATACCGCTGTGCAAAGCAAGAACTGTAGCTACCTGTTTTATTTTGAAATTCGATTCTACAACATCTTAGGTTTCTTTTATTTCATTAATCACATTAATGAAGTCCCATCATTTAAGTACCTAAACATTACAGATAAATACGACGTACACTTATGCCATCCGCATTCGCCTCGATGTCCCCTCGTGCACCGTTAGGTTAGGTAACTAACGGCAGAGCGGGGCAGGGCTAGCGCGGGTGTAAAACATAAGTAACGCCTATATAATATATCATATATACTATATACTGTATCTATCAAAGAACATCACATGATCACATCACAGATATCGCAGCAGAAGAATCATATGAAATATTGGATATACTAGGACGTCCGTGTTTTCAATACGAGCCAGTATAAAACACGGATTCCACGGTCGTGATGAATAGCCAAACCCACACCCCTAGACCCCTACGAGAGCGGCAAGCAACCCTACCAATTCTAGAGTTAGGAGACCCGGCCTCGACTCCTCGAGTTGGTCTCCCACTGGACTCCAGAACCCGGTTACTTGTGCCCTCCTCCTTGGGTCTATCCTAGTGCGGAAAAGTAAATAATATACAAAGGGTGACAACTTCCGCAACCTGGAAGTGCCCCAATAAAAGAATATTACATACAAGTTTTTACATGAATGAAAATGAAAAACACTCATCTCACATAAAAACCCCCGGCTATTCAAACACGACGATCCAATATAACATATCCAGAAACACATAACAACACATGTCATCAACGTAAGTAATTATGCGCATCCCAATTGTCGTTGACATATAGCAACGAAACCGGCGATATCACATATTACACTTACGGTCACAGAAAAGAAAGTGTAAAACTACAACAGTTGGAATCCGCAACCACCTCAGACATCGCATGCCTGACCAAATGAATTACTTAGACATCGCATGCCTAACAATTATAAACCCCGCACTTTAGTCTCATTATCGAAAACTCTTTTCAATATTAAGTCGGGGAATTCAACAAGATTCCCGACATCCTGATCGAATGCTCGTCGCAAACTTCAGTAGGCGGCCGCACCCCCGATACCGTCGACGAAGTGCACCAAGGCGGAACACCGCCACCGCGAGCACCCGAACGGATGCTTTCGGCGACGGGGTTCTCCTACAGTCACTTGGTCGGGGCTATGGGGTGCAGCTGTCTATTAAGTTTACCCGGCGAGTATCCACGTACGCTACGTGATTGCGACGGACTTTTGATCACATCAAAATTCCGTGGCAACCGATCAAGTGAGACTAAACTGCTATGTTTATAACATTCATTTAGTGAGCGGCACCATATTTTTGAAATTGGCACGGTAGATGCCTTTAGAGACCTCACTAGGGTGCCTAGGAACCCTACAGTGGTATCAGAGCGGATCGTTGGCTAGAAATCTAGGCGAAACGGCTAACTAGTTAACACTTAACTAAGAGATACGGAAATACAACCTTTGTAGAACCGGTTCTCCACCTCCATAGCTCCGTAACGAAGTCGTCTCCGCTGTCCAAAAGGAATCCGGGCACTAGAGTCGGCTTCGTCGGAGAAAAAGCGAGCTAGGTCGTCGATGTCCATGCCGAAGATGATCTACGTCGAGGCATCGATAAATCAAGCTCCACCTTCACCAAGCCCTAAAAACTTGTGAAGGAAACACACTCTACTACTTGGCAAGAGGTAGAGGATGAAGAAATAGGAAGTGGGTAGACTTTAGAATTGGATTTCTCACTCTTTATCATCAATCACCATTGATGACCTTGCTTTCTTCACTTGAAGAAAAATGAAGAAGAAGAAGATAATAGTTATGATAAGTTAATTAAAATGAAATGAATAATCAAACCTTATCATAACAAGACCATGGTTAATTGTAGAGAGTTAACTCAAGTTAGATGAATGGTTAGGGTTTGTATAAGAAGACAAAATGGTTGCTATGGTCAAAGTTCATGAAGCTTCAAAGAATACAAACAAAATAGCAACCATTTTCTCATTTCCTTTTTCTTTTTTTTCAAGAAGAAAAAGATTAATAAATGAATAAGGAAATCAAAACCCTAATTATCCACTTAAAACATGGTTTAATTCTTTACATTTAACCAAAATGCATGTATCATCAAACATGATACAATCAAGTGCACAAAATCATATCGCATATGTAATGCGCACATTCGAGTGAGAAAATCCATTATAAAGTGAACCGATACTAGTTAATGCAAAGTAATATATCAAATATATAATTATGCATTAAATCATTAAATCAACACTTGATTTAATGATCCGGTCATATCGCATATAACCGGCTAGTATCATTAGTAACAACTTATCGAATCAACACTTGATCCGATAACCCGGCTATATCACATATAACCGATCAATGTCACATCGCGAGAATCGAATACAGTATCACATACTCGTATTATTCTCGGTCCCGCACATATCTCATATGCGCTCCTATTTCGTTTCGCTTGAGCCAGGAAACCTCTGTGTAGGACTCTAAAGACTCGTCAATACGCCGGTAGCAGATGATGATCATATCAAACACCCACAAGCCGCAAGCGGTCTGCTAAACGTAACGGCCACCCGGGTATTGAGGATCAGAAGATCGACAAGCAAGCCCGCTCATACTCCTGTGAATCCAACCAGTAACACTACCGTACAGTCCGGTCTGATCGTCTGATATGTCGCATATCTTGCCTAGGGGTGGTAAACGTCAGACCCCAATAGCTCGATAAGTCGTGTCGATATGAGGTCTATAACACTTCGAGAAACTACTGGTAACACTTACCAGTAAATCTCAGCAACCCTGGCCAGGGATTTCCTGTTATAGCCAATCGAACACAGCGCAACATCAACTCCCTATACCGGGAGAGACGAATCCCCTCCTATCGCTCATTGCTTCCATGTGAGTCGGGACTGTACCCAAAAACCACCGCTTTGCACGCCCTCTTGGACGTGGTAAGATGGAAATCAAAGCACAGTGGGAACCACACAAGACTCTATGACGATCTCGGGTCAACAGACTACTCTGTACCAGTGTCACCTGAGAACTGCCATCTGACGTGAGGTATAATACCATCTGGGAGTTCTCGGCGAGTCCGTCCAGTGTACCCAGTCTCCACTGAGCACCCGTATATCATCTCTGATGTCAAACACCAATGGATATGGGATCATCCATCGCCCATCTGTATGGGTCGAGAAGGTACACGCTAGTCTACTCCGGTATATCGATGCCTCATCTCGATACACCCACGACTAGGGACTTTGAAGGATGTACTTATGGACTACCATGTCCCCACTAGTATGATCCGCATCATAGTCCAGGTAGTCAAGTACACATCCTAAGGGCTTTACCAACATATAACAGAGAGACAATCAGTATACACGTTAAGGTAAAGAGCAACCAGATAGCATACTATCATGTCGAGCAAGAATGTCCTCCCTATATATGTCCCAGCATCCACTACGATATACATCCAATGTACAGTAATGGCCTCTAGGGTATACATATAACTAACACGATCGTCTCGAGCGAACTTTTTATTATAAAGAAGGAGAAAATAAAGAAAGAGAAAAACTAACTAGCACACTTTCGTAGGCAACACGATTGCACTGAGCACGTGCAACAAGCCTTTAAACCTCTAGGTGTCCCTAGTAGGAGGAGTGTTGTCTCCTGAGGGTTTTCAGCGGATTGCACCCATAAAATCCAATAATAAAAGGAAGATCATGAATATTACATTTAAAGAAAAGAATTGTAAAAGAAAAACTTTGAAAATTATGGTTTCCAACTAAGCTAGCTTTTCGGTTGTCATGAGCCCTATTTTAATAGTCATGAAAAGATGTCAGAAATCACGTCCTCCCTCAATAAAACATCGTCTTATTCTTCATTCCTATTTTTCTTCCAAACAACGATCATATAACCCTGCGTGTGTGTAAAGACATCTCTACACCCGGAGAATTCAATTCAAGCTATCATACTCTTGCCCATCAGCCTCAGTATTTTTTAATTAATGAATATTTAGATGAGATTGCTTACACACTTTCATGCGACCGTTAATACTTCTTGAGGTACTAACCGACCGATTACTCCTGTGCTTGCTTACTTGGTGTATTTTCCTCGTCTTGCACTACCTAAGGCTTAGCAGTGACTCCCAGACCAGTTGGCCTTAGGGCACTAGGTGAAGAGGAACCCTCGCTATAATTTTTTATTGCTGCCTTGGCGATAATAAAACCAGTGTTCATTTTTCTCACCATTTTATATTTTATTCATTTTTTATTTCCTTCATACTTTTGGCTTTAAGACAAGAGCATTTCAAGGTATCCTCTACTATCCCAGGCTTTAAGACGTGTGTAAGTGCGAATAGCAGGGTATCAACGTTCAAAATGTTTGGCTTCCAGAATAGAAACTATTTTTCAGACTTATTTTTATCCTCAGATTAGTGACGTCTTTCATCTTACTAACCCTTGGGACAACGGCTCATAACTACTTATTACTAGTTCGTATAAGAAAACTTCTAATTTTCTTGGTTTTCTTAAATTTTTCTAATCTCATGGATGTAATTTTTCACTATCTAAACTTTCATTATCTTATTTATCTACAAAAAATGTTTAATATTATTTTTATATTTTGCAAATTTTAAATTTTTATGGATTTTGAAAATTTTAAATTTTTATAGGTTTTAAAAGAAATGTTTTGTGCTTATGCAAATGATATGCAAATGATGCAAAAAATAAGCACAAACCTTCCCCAAACTTGTTTTCAACAGTGTCCTCACTGTTGCCAACAGCTATATCTACAAAACCTGTAAGTCTGGGAGGAATTATTAGTGGGGGCAACATATATAAGTGAAGAACTTCCCCCAAACTTACTCTTTTCACTCACCTCCATTCAAAAGATGATGCAGTGATATACTGGACATGAAGGTGAGACGGAGGAATTTTAATCAAGATAAACTGGCTTCTGTAAGAACAGGAGCTCCTCCGTGGGGTCAGTGGAAAAATACGGCTTTAGTCTATGTCCATTCACTTTGAAAAATGTGCCGTTTTTAACATTTTCTACTTCTACTGCCCCGTGCGGGTATACAGACCGCACAACAAAAGGTCCCTTCCACCGAGATAGAAGCTTACCCGCGTGAAGGTGTAGTCGTGAATCGTAAAGAAGGACTTGTTGACCTGGTGAAAATGTTTTCCTCAAAATGTTTTTATCGTGAAAAACCTTGGTCCTATACTTTATGATTACAGCGTTATCATAAGCTTCATCGCGGAGTTCGCTTAGCTCATTAAGTTGCAGCTTCCGAAAGTTGCAGGCTTGGTTTAGGTCAAAGTTTATTTCCTTAATAGCCCACAATGCTTTATGCTCAATCTCGACGGGTAAATGACATGCCTTCCCAAACACTATCCTATATGGAGACATCCCTAGGTCGGTTTTAAATGCAGTTCGGAATACCCAAAGAGCATCCGTCAGTTTGGTCGACCGGTCTTTTCTATTCTTAGCAACAGTCTTCTCCAGGATAAGTTTGATCTTTCTGTTTGAGATCTCAGCCTGCCCACTTGTTTGGGGATGATAGGGTGTAGAAAGTCGGTGGTTGATTGAGTATTTCCGCATCAAAGTCTCGAAAGACCTGTTGCAGAAATGTGTCCCATTATCGCTAATAATAGCGCGTGGGTGTCCAAATCGCGAAAAGATATTCTCTTTTAAGAACTTAATGACAACTTTCCTGTCATTAGTGCGACATGGAATGACTTCAACCCACTTTGAGACATAATCGACCGCCAGCAGTATGTACAAATTCCCAAAGGAATTGGGAAAGGGACCCATAAAATCAATGCCCCATACATCGAATATTTCAACAACCAGAATGGGTTGCTGAGGCATTTCATTTTTCCGGGAGATTCTACCCATGTACTGACATTGTGTACAGGTTTTGCAATAGTCAAATGCGTCCTTGAACAAGGTCGGCCAATAAAATCCACATTGCAAAACCTTCTCCGCCGTCTTTTTAGGACCGAAGTGACCCCCACAGGCCTGATCATGACAAAAAGAAAGAACACTCTTGAACTCTTCTTTCGGTACACACCGGCGAATGATCTGATCAGGACAATACTTAAACAAGTATGGATCATCCCAGCAAAAGTGTTTTACTTGGGATAGAAAACGGTATTTGTCCTGTTTTGACCAATCGCTGGGTATAAGTCCCGTGACAAGATAGTTCACAATATCCCTGAACCATGGTTCATTGGATATGCTCAAAAGTTGTTCGTCAGGAAACGAATCATTGATCGGCAGGGTCACAGGGGAAGAAGAGATGCGTGAAAGATGGTCAGCTACTACGTTTTCACATCTTTTCTTATCTTTGATAACAAGATCAAATTCTTGTAACAGAAGGATCCAACGTATTAGTCGACCTTTTGCATCTTTCTTCGCCAGAAGATGTTTTAAGGCGGAATGGTCAGTATACACAACTATAGGTGGGCCAATTAAGTAAGGCCTGAATTTTTCTAATGCAAATACAACCGCTAAAAGTTCCTTTTCGGTGGTTGTATAATTGATTTGTGCATCATTCAAGGTCTTACTTGCATAGTATATCACGTGTGGCATCTTTTCAATGTGCTGTCCTAAGAATGCACCTACTGCAAAGTCGGACGCGTCACACATCAGGTCAAAGGGGTAGTCCCAATTTGGAGACGATAGAACGGGGGCTGAAGTGAGTGAGTGTTTAAGTGAGTTGAAAGCTGTCTCACAGTCCGAGTCAAAATGGAAGGTCGTATCCTTGGCCAGGAGAAGAGTTAAAGGTCTAGCAATTTTGCTAAAGTCCTTAATAAATCTCCTATAAAAGCCAGCATGGCCAAGGAAAGATCGAATATCTTTGACGCTTTTAGGATGAGGGAGGTTTTGAATGACATCTATCTTAGCTCTGTCAACCTCAATGCCTTTCTGTGAAATAACATGTCCAAGTACAATTTCTTCTTGGACCATGAAATGGCATTTTTCCCAGTTCAAAGTTAAGTTCTTCTCCTTGCAGCGAGTAAGAACAGCGTCAAGATTCGCTAGGCAATCAGAAAAAGAGTCTCCAAAAATCGAGAAATCGTCCATAAAGATCTCCAGAAAATTCTCTACCATATCAGAGAATATCCCCATCATACACCGCTGAAAGGTAGCGGGAGCATTGCATAACCCAAAGGGCATGCGACTGTAAGCAAAGGTACCAAAAGGACAAGTAAAAGTGGTTTTGTCTTGATCCTTTTTGGCGATGGGGACCTGATTATAACCTGAGTATCCGTCCATAAAGCAATAATACTCTCGTCCCGCTAAGCGTTCCAGCATTTGATCAATGAATGGTAGAGGAAAGTGGTCTTTCCTCGTGGCAGCATTAAGTTTTCTATAATCAATACATACATGCCACCCAGTTTGGGCGCGTGTCTGAATCAACTCATTTGCCTCATTGGTTATAACAGTGATGCCGGACTTCTTAGGGACGACATGTATAAGACTCACCCATTGGCTATCGGAGATGGGGTATAATACCATTATCTAGGCATTTGACGATCTCTTTCATCACTGCTTCCTTCATGACGGGATTCAACCGTCTCTGTGGTTCTCGGGTTGGTCTGGCATCATCCATCACATGTATATGATGTTCAACAATCAAGGGACTAATCCCTTTTATGTCCGCCATAGTCCAACCAAACGCCTCTTTGTTAGATCTCAATACCGATAAAAGTGCATTCTCTTGCTCTAATGATAGAGAAGTGGATATTATAACTGGTAAAGACTCCTTCTCACCTAAATAAGCATATTTAAGATGAGAAGGTAAAATTTTTAGATCAAATTCAGGCGGAGAAATGATAGAAGGAGGGATCATCGAGTGATTTTTGGAATTACAAAGAAGCTCAAAGCCTGTGAAAGATACAGACTCGGGTGGAGAAAAGTCAGGAGTGCAGGACTCAAGTGTAGAAAAAGTGTCCTCACTAAGATCATGTGTAAAGTCAAACAGAGATGTGTTAATGTCGTCGAGATCAGTAAAGCAAAGTTCCTCAGCTCCGCAACTATCGGGAGCGATCTCATGGACAGAGCACACATCTAGAATATGAGCAGAGGGTTCTGATGGCTGACTTCCAACTTTGTAGATATTTAGTTCAATGGTCATATTTCCAAATGATAAGTTCATTGAACCATTTCTACAGTTTATAACAGCGTTGGAAGTGGCAAGGAAAGGACGACCGAAAATCACCGGAATTTGGCCCCGGGGGTTTGCTACAGGCTGTGTGTCGAGCACAATGAAGTCTACAGGGAATACAAATTCCCCGACCTTTATCAACACATCCTCTAGTTCACTCCTTTGTTTGGTGATTGAACGGTCTGCCATTTGGAGAGTGCAGTGAGCAGGTTTCAGCTCTCCAATCCCTAGTTGCTCATATACAGAATATGGAAGGAGGTTAACACTTGCGCCAAGGTCTAAAAGAGCACGATTTATGTTTTTACCCCCAATAGAAATCGATATTGTAGGACATCCTGGGTCCTTTCGTTTTTTTGGTAGCCGGGGGATAAAAGCAGTGCTAATATTATTAGACATAAAGACCTTCTTCGGCACTTGAGTCTTCCTCTTCCTAGTGCACAAGTCCTTAAGAATTTTCACATAAGCGGGGACTTGTTGAATCGCATCTAGGAGAGGGATGTTGATGTTAACCTGTTTGAACATTTCCATAATTTTCTCCATATGAGGACTCGTTCTGTTACCCCTTAACTGATTCGGGTAAGGAGCTTTCACAATAAGCAACGGGTCCATCATAGGAGAAGGAAGAGGGGGCAGACGAGATCCCAAAAGAGGAGTGGGGACCGTCTGTGGAGAACTATAAAGGTTGGGCTGAGGTGTCGAGCCTAGTGGGAAATGGAGAATAGGCTCACGAGAAGGCGGTGGGGTAGAAGAACAAGGATCAGAAGTAGAAGTGTGTGTGTGAGGAAAGGTCTCAGCCGGGGTGTTAATGATAGGATTTTCAATATCATCAATTCCTTCCCCGACATGGTTGTTCAGCACTCTTCCCGATCTCAACGTTGTGACGGCAATTACATTGTAATGCCCAGGATTCGGTAGGGGTTGAGACGGAAGTTTCCCTTTTTCTCTCGCACTCATCTCGGCTTTAAGTCGTGCAATTTCAGCTTCCATCGATATGATACTCTCAGCTTGGGACGCTGAGTTTTTCTTTATCTCACTGACGGAAGTTCTAACCTCAGCCGAAACCTCTATGAAATTTGACAAGAGTGATTTCATGGTTTGAGTGAATTGAGAGAGTTCGTCAGAACCGGTCAACTGCATAGGATTAGACTGTGCAGTAGTGTTGACCTGGTTGTGGAAATTTTGTGACTGGTAGGGGTGCTGAGTGAGTTGAAGTGGTTGCTGTTGTGGTGGAAGAGCCCTTTGAAAATTATTTTGGCTTGGAACCGTGTTTTGAGATTGTTGTTGGTTCCAAGCAAAATTCGGGTGATTCCTCCAACCCTGATTGTACGTGGAAGAATATGGATCGTTTCTAGGTCTTTGAAATGCGGCATTTGTATGCTCGTGACCTTGAAACGCAGAGTTTAATGGACATTCTTCTGTTAAATGAGACGGATCAGAACAACAGCCACATACAGTTTTGGGGAGCGACATTGGGTTTAGGGAGGCTGCAGAAAATTTGTGTTCCATAGCGTCGAGCTTCTTTTGCATAGCTGCCATCTCAGCTCGAACACCTATGGACACATCTATTTGGTGTACGCCACCCCTATTCAATGATTGGGTTCCACTCTCCCACTGTAGTGATTTTTCAGCGAACTCTTCTAAAAATTTCCAAGCTTCCCTATCATCCTTGGTCATAAAAGTGCCTTGACACATGTTTTCAAGGTTCTGTTTAGTGTTTGGGTTAATGCCCTCATAAATGATTCGGCAAAGATCCCATCTCGGGATGCCGTGATGAGGAAATTGAACCAATAGATCCTTGAAACGTTCAAAGCATTTTGAGAATGGTTCAGTAGGGAGCTGGGTAAATTGATTCAGTTCGCTACGGATTCGAGCTGTCTTTTGCATTTGGTAAAATTTCTTAAGGAATGCCGCGATGAAATCTTCCCAATTCGTGATTGAATGTGCGGTAGTGTTATATAGCCACTTCTCGGCTATATCGCACAAAGTAAATGGAAGAAGTCGTAGACGCATAGCTTCCACTGAAAGTTGTGACGTACCCATCATTGCGCATACGTTTTCAAATTTGGTAATGAAAACGTAAGCGTCCTCAGTCTTAGGTCCGTGGAATTTAGGTAAAAGGTTGATGTATTGGGGTTTAATTTCAAAATTATCCCTGTTGGCTGGTGGAATGGATAAGCAGGTCGAAAGAGGACCTCGCAGTGGATAGCACCTCTCTTGGAGAGAGATGCGGGGTGGATTCTGCGCACCAACGGACGGCGGCAGATTAGTGTTAAAGAAATTCGATGGAGGTGGATCCATCTATGTGGGTGTGGTGGTGGGTAAAGAAGAAGTAAATGGAGAAATACCGACTTCGGAGTCGATAAAGGGTACGCGGACTAAACGGGCACTAGAATCCCATGTCCAGCCTATCTTGTACTAAAAAGGGTTAGTACAAGTGGCAGCGTGGCTTATAATTAGGGGTAATGAATGAATGAATGCGGTGTTTGTTTTGAAAAGTGGACGGATTTTTGAAAATATGATGCAACACAACAAATGCAACACACAAAATCCTAATTCTAGGGTCGCCTAGGTCAGATCTCTAGACCGCTCCTAACTGCCAGAAGACAAGACGCAGGATAAATCCTCCACTGCCTCTTTGTCTCTCCTGTGGCCAGGTAAGTGGGGGGTTCTCCACTACGTAAGTAGTGGGCCTAATTAAGTAACCACTAGCCTTCGACACACTTGCCTAGACACCACAAGAGAAACGCGGATAAGCAATGAATTACCCACGGCCTTCTTCTGTCCTAAGTGAGCGCGACGGTCCTTAGAGTCATCTCTAGATTTCTTTTAGTTAATTAGGGTAAATGCGGATGCAAGTTTTGCGATTTTCGGGGCTTAGGAAGGGTAATGAACTCCCCACCTAATCTGGATTTGGTCTTTGCCCCTTAATGTCCGTATTAATATGCAAACAACCACTAAAATCAAAACAAGCACAATTTAATTTTGCTATTTGCGCGCTGCGATTTATTTGCAAAGAAACCTGCACAAATATGTTATTTGGAGCAGATTTGAGAAGGAGATAAGAAAGTAAGAGTTACCTGAGAAAAATTTGCACAGAGAACCCTTCAGCAAGCCGCGGAACCGCCGCACGAGACGCTTGATGCCGTGGAAACGTGGTGATGTTGAGGAATTACTGCACAAAAATTCTACAGAATGCTTCTGTTCACCCCCTGAGTTCTCTGGAATTCTCCAAAAAATTTTCCAATTTCACAGCAAGCTCCAGATTTCCTTGCAATGAACCACAACAAATCGTTTAGATTTTGCGCGAATTTTGATCACAAAAATTACAATGGAATAAATCTTTCAATTCAAATTTCAATATAAAACGAATTAGCATGCGATCCCCGGCAACAGCGCCATTTGATTGATTCTTAATTCCGATTGTGTCGTATAACTCGAATAAGTTTCTTTGTGTCGGTATTTAGAAAATGAATATAATTCACAATCAAAGAATTATTTGACCGCAATCAACTACGGTGTCAGATGTAGATCGTTAACGAGTGCGGATCGTCCACAGGGATTGTGCGATTCGTTTGTAATTTTGATTTGTTTGAATTGAAAAGTTAATAGAAAAGAAAAGAAAACATGATTCAAGATTTTTATCGATGGGTTTCAAGTGTCACTACTCTAATCAAGAATCAAGAAAATGATAAAAATTGAGAATCGAGTTTCGATAGAATTCCAATCACTTTAGGGTTTCAAGATTTGAAGTAAAGCTCGTAGGAATCGAGTAAATTGTAGATGTGATGAAGATTCAAGATTACGATTTCTTATCTAGTAACAAATTGATGATAAATCGATGTCGAATTCATCGAGGATCAAGGATCTTGCGAAGAATTAGGGTTCCTCATCCCATCCTTTGTCCTTTCGATGAATAACATTCACTAGATAGCTTCTTCAAAGTCGAATGATCAATTGTCGATCTCTAGATCGTGCGAAAGGAATCAAGAACACATTCGCATCGATCTAGATCATCGATCAATCGATTTTCAAGAATTTACAATTGTTTTAAGACTTAAGGAAACGTTTAACAATTCATCAACATCATCATTTTACAATTGTTTCGATTCCTCCATGAGCGGAGTTTTATTCAAACATCATCACAAAGTACATATTCAAGAATCGAAATGAATCATAATGCTTGAATTAAAAATAAGAAAGTTGAAGAATCTTCACCTTTATTACATCAACAAGTAGTTACAACTCTCAAGATTTACAAGAGGTAGGAACTTCGCTCGTCGAATCTTGCATCGCTCGGCTTCTTGAGTCTTGGATCGCTTCGATCTCATGCTCCATTGAATACCGGCTTTGCTTCTAAAGGATGCTTGAAGACTTGCTTTGCTTGAACTCCATGGATCTTGAATTGGGTATTTCTAGATTGGATTAGGATTAGGGTTTGGAGGTGGAAATTGGGGAAGAAGAATGAACTAGAATTTAGCCAACAATGAGTTGTCTAAGATCTATGATATGAGATGATATCTAAGATGATATGAGTCAAGTGAGCCTAGGGGTCTATTTATAGGTTTCCCAAACCCTAGGTCTAGGTTTTTGAATTTTCAATTCCCTCCAAAAGTTTGTTGTAAGTTAGTTAGGAGCTTAGCTTAGGCTTTAAGCTAGGAATGTTTAGCTTAGAAACCCTAGTTTGCTGAACTGGCAGAACCTTCTGGAGTTTTCTGGAACTTGCATAGGTTTTCTGAGGTGTAGGACCTGAGGTAAGAGTAATGCACTGAAATTGAGGTGATGATGTGGCTAAGTAGCCCCGGAACCGCGGCTCAAGGCGGCTCCGGCTGTGGTTCCGCGGCCATATGGCTTCTGTGGGGCTTCAAACTTGCAGTGTTGGCATCTTCTGTATTTTGATGTATTTTCTGATATGTTAAATCTCTGAATGCTTCTTAGAACAATACCAGATTCCAAATCCATGAGTTGGCGTCTTTTTAACAGTCTTCATTTGTAAATTTGACCGATCTTTTATAATGTCCTGCACAGACTTCGAAACACAAGTTGCGATATATAGGAATGATGCCATGCTATGAAATGCAGTCAATTTCCCTTATAGTGCCGGTTTAAAAGTCTTGTAAGTCCACGTTGCCCACCCCGGTGCTTGCGGGGAGACGGGAACGGTATAAAAATCGGATTTTTATCGAACTAGGCAACATGGACTTTCAAAAGGAGGATCTTTGCTAAACAAAAACTAACTACAAAGCTAACTAGTTTTAGCTACATGGAAGAAAGGTTATACCTAGGGCTTTATGTCCTTCTTTCCTTGCTCCTTGGAGTGAAAGATGTGATCTTCTTGTCGCCTTCTCTAGTCGAAGAAGGATCCACCCGAGTGCCTCAACCTTTGGCTTCAACTTCAAGCTAGAAGTAACTAAGATGCTAGAAGTGCTAATCCTAGAACCTTAGAAGAGAGTACAGATTATTTTAGAGTGATTTATCTCAAGCTCAAGTGTTTCTCAACTCATGAGAGGGGAGAGCTAGAGAGAGAGGAAGAGGAGGAGAGAGAACTAATATGATAGAATGAAAAGAATAATGAACCATTCTCACATATATGTGTGAATTATGAAATTAGATAATTAGCTAAGATAATTGTCATGGTTAATCAAGACTTTACCATTATCATTTCACATTAAATGCAAATTGCAAGGATTCAAGAGCATCTTCCATATGGAATGATGATGGTCAACATGTCAACCTAAGTCAACAAGTCAAGATAGTCAAATGGTCAACAACCCTAACCATGCACAATTATATTTAACTAATATCAATTAATCATAATTCTCACATAAGCATTAGGGTTAAGAAAATGACAATGGTCATCAACCCAAATCAATGTCCTTTCCTTTTGTCTCAGTCAACTGTGCATACGCACCCGTATTCGTGATCCGAGGAACACGAATACAATGAGATAAAACCAATCCCAAATCATATACTATGATCTGGCTTAAACCAAAGCCTGCTAGTATAAGCAGTCCGGACAGCAAACGTGCACGAGTGCGCGGATGTGAACGAACCCTGTCGCAAAACCATGCGACCTCTACTCATTTTGCCTAAAGGCGAATAACTCTCTTTGTGGGACTTTAAAGACTCGACACTACGCTGGCAGCGGGTTTAACCACAGACCGCAAGCGGCACTAGCTATACGTAACGGTCCCCAGGTAGATGCCGATAAGAAGACTGACGAGGCGAACCCATCTGAACTCCTACTGAGCCTGAATATGACAGTCTCCGTACAGTCCGGTCTGTTCTTCTGATACATCGCATGGCGGGCCTAGGGGGCGGTAAATGTCAGTCTCCTAATAGCGGTACAAGTCGTGTCGGAGTGTAGCCCAGAACACCCTGAGATAACACTGGAAACCTACCAGTATATCTCGCTTGCCCTAGCCAGGGACTACTTGTGTAATGGCTCTCCTAGACACAGTGCGATGTCAACCCCCAATACCGGGAGGGACGAATCCTGTCTAACCGTCACTGCCTCCAAGTGCTTCGGGACTGCACCCAACTACTACCTGTTTGCACGACTCCTTTGAGCCGTGGTAGGGTAGTAATCAAAGTACAGTGGGAACACACTCGAGGCGAAGTGACATTGTCAAGTCAGCGGACTAAGCTGTACTCATGTCACCTTGGAACTGATAACTGACGATATGTATAATACCAACAAACAGTTCCCGACGAGTCCTGTCCAGTGTACTCGTAACCTAACGAGCACCCGTATACTATCTCAAGTACGACGTACTGACGGATGTGGGACAGACCGTCTCCCGTGCTGGGATAAGAAGCGCATACGCTAGTCTACTCCGGAGTATCGATGCCCTGTCTCGATAATCCCACGACCAGGGACGTGTAAATAAGGATGTGCTTATAGATTACCCAGCCCCCATGAGTGTGACTTGTTAGTTATATGTATTCCCTAGATGCCATTACTGTACATTGGATGTATATTGTAGTGGATGCTGGGACATATATAGGGAGGACTTTCTTGCTCGACATGATAGTATGCTATCTGGTTGATCTTTACCTTAACGTGTACACAGGCTGTCTCTCTATTACATGTTGGTAAAGCCCTTAGGATGTGTGCTTGACTACCTGGACTATGATGCGGATCATACTAGTGGGGACATGGTAGTCCATAAGTACATCCTTCAAAGTCCCTAGTCGTGGGTGTATCGAGACGGGGCATCGATATACCAGAGTAGACTAGCGTATATCTTCTCGACCCATACAGATGGGCGATGGATGATCCCATATCCATTGGTGTTTGACATCAGAGATGATGTACGGGTGCTCAGTGGAGACTGGGTACACTGGACGGACTCGCCGAGAACTCCCAGATGGTATTATACCTTACGTCAGATGGCAGTTCTCTGGTGACACTGGTACAGAGTAGTCTGTTGACCCGAGATCGTCATAGAGTCTTGTGTGGTTCCCACTGTGCTTTGATTTCCATCTTACCACGTCCAAGAGGGCGTGCAAAATGGTGGTTTTTGGGTACAGTCCCGAGTCACATGGAGGCAATGAGCGATAGGAGGGGATTCGTCTCTCCCGGTATAGGGAGTTGATGTTGCACTGTGTTCGATTGGCTATAACAGGAAGTCCCTGGCCAGGGCTGATCAGAGAATTGCTGGTAAGTGTTACCAGTAGTTTCTCGACCCGTTATGAGCCTCATATCGACACGACTTATCGAGCTAATGGGGTCTGACGTTTACCACCCCTAGGCAAGATATGCGACATATCAGACGATCAGACCGGACTGTACGGTAGTGTTACTGGTTGGATTCACTGGAGTTTGAGCGGGCTTGCTCTTCGATCTTCTGATCGCTCAATGTAAGTGCACGGCGGTGCCCCGGCCGTCAATCCGACGGCCAAATGCGGAAGCGGTGATAAACTTAAATTTTGCGAACTTAGCAAACCGGCACCACCGCGCACTAAACACCCGGATCGAACCATTAACTAGTCTAAGCTAACTACAAGAAGGGGAAGAGATATACCGAGTGATCCGAGTTCTCCGGTCTTCTCGTCGTCGTCCCGATCTCCTACGGAAACTCCGGTCGTCGCCTCCTTGCCGGAAGGGCACCACAACGCCTGCATCTTTTACGGGTTCCCACCTCAATACCGAGGCAACTCGGGCGCGAAGTTGGCTGGCCGACGCGTCCAAGATTTGATGTAGAATGTGTAGTGTAGAGGTTATGTCTCATTTGGGGTTTTGTTGCCTTTGAAGATGATGGAGAAATCAAGATAAGAAAAATGGTGCTTGCATTTTTCTAGCATGAAATGAGATCAAGAATGAAACTCTCAAGAATGAAAACCTCAACTTCTCTTTTCTCAAATGAATCCTTATCATGTAGGAATGGTGGAGGAAAGAATATATGAAACATAACAAGAAGGGAGGTGAGTGTAGGAGAAGAGAATGGGTGACCACAACCAAACATCATCATTACAAAACTCACATCAACTCCAAATCAACCCTAATCACCATCAATGCAAAAGGTTGATGTAAAGAGAATCAAAATGATGGTGGAAAAGAAAAGATGCCATCATAATCAAAACATTTGCAAGAAACTCCCTCCATAATTGTTATTTGCAAACTTGCAGATAACACCCTCCATCGGAAAAGTCCGGCCGGGAAAGAACAAAGGAAAACCGGCCGGAACGGAATGCAAACTGGCAACTCCAGAAAACTGGTCCCGTAATAAATTACAGGAAAACCCCGATACTGTGCATACACACCCGCATCTGTATTCCGTCCGGATACAAATGCAATGAGACAAAATCTAAACTGTACTATACTAGGATCCGGCTTAAACCAAAGCCGGCTAGTAATATACGTTCGATCCTGATCCGTTCAATACCGCACGTATCTGATCGAACCCTGCCATATAACCATACGGCCACTAGTACTAACCGTCCGATCCTGATCCGTGCAATACCGCACGTATCTGATCGGACCCTGCCATATCTCCATACGGCCTCTACAGCGTTTCGCCCGAAAGCTTGAGTAACTGTAAGTGTGGTGGACTCTAAAGACTCGTCAATACTATGGCTGTGGATTTAACCACTAGCACGTCAGAGGTATAAGCCAATACGTGACGGGCCACCAGCTATTGACCAAAAGGGACGTCGATGAGCGAACTCATCCTGACACCCTACTGAGCCTGTCAGTGACAATATCCGTACAGTCCGGTCCGTTCGTCTATGAGTATCGCATGGCGGGCCTAGGGGGTTGGTAAAAGTCAGACCCCCAAAAGCGGTACAAGTCGTGTCGGAGTGTAGCCCAGAACACCCTGAGATACTACTGTAATACCTACCAGTAAATCTCCTGCCTTGGCCATAGACTTCGTGTAATGGCTCTCCTAGACACAGCGCGACCTCACCCCCAATACCGGGAGAGACGAACCCCTGAAGATCCGCTCACTGCCTCCATGTGGCTCGGGACTGTACCCAACTAAAACCTGTTTGCACGACTCCTTTGAGCCGTGGTAGGGTAGTAATCAAAGCACAGTGGGAACTCACACGAGACAAATGACGATCCCCAGGTCGATGAACTAACCTGTACACATGTCACCTAGGAACTGCTATCTGACGTCAGGTATAAGACCAACTAGCATGTTCCCGGCGAGTCCTGTCCGGTGTACTCATAACCCAATGAGCACCTGTATACATCTTAGGTGAACCAACTGACACCAGTAGCTTGTGAGACCGGCCACCGCCCCTTGTCGGGGTCTCGACTGTATACACTAGTCTACTCTGGAGAATCAATGCCCTGTCTCGAAACTCCCACGACTAGGGACCTTTTAAGGATGTGCTTATAGACTCCGGCTCTTACTTATATGATCGCCCTCATACTGCTGGCAGTCAAGCAAGAATCCTAGGGGCTCTATCAATGTGCAATAGCGACCTGTCAGGTCACCTAAAGCAGTACACGATGATAAAGGTAAACCAGATAGTATACTATCATCTCGAGTAAGACTGTCCAACCGGGATAGGTCCTCCCTCAATCATTGCAATCACGTGCCTGTGATCCAATAATTGACTTTGAGGGCACTATCTCCAACACTCAATACCCGGGTGGCCGTTACGTTTAGCAGACCGCTTGCGGCTTGTGGGTGTTTGATATGATCATCATCTGCTGCCGGCGTATTGACGAGTCTTTAGAGTCCTACACAGAGGTTTCCTGGCTCAAGCGAAACAAAATAGGAGCGCATATGAGATATGTGCGGGACCGAGAATAATGCGTGTATGTGATACCGTATTTCATTCTCATGATCAATGTGTCGGATGGTTGTATACGATATAACCTAGTTATCGATTCAAGCGTTGAATCGATAAGCCGATACATTGAATACTAGTCGGTTGTGTGAGACATGACCGGATCTTTGAATCAAGTGTTGATTTAATGATTTAATGTATAATTATATATTTGATATATTACTTTGCATTAACTAGTATTGGTTCACTTTAAATGGATTTTTCTCACTTGGATTGTGCACATTGTACATGTGATATACATTTGTACATTTGATTGTATCATGTTTGATGATACATGATAGTTTGGTGTATGGATTAAACCATGGTTGGTCAATGGTTAGGATTTCTTTTGCTTCATTTATTCATTTATTTATCCATTTTGTTTATTTTAGCAAAAGAAAATAATGAAGAGATAATGGTGGCTTTCTTTGTTTGTTTATGAACCTTCATGAAGGTTTGACCAAAGTGACCATTTTGTCTTCATGTCCTAACCCAACCATTCACTAACCCTTGTTAATTCTCTACACCTAACTATGGTTTGATTATGATAAGAATGATTATTCTTTTCTATTCTTTAATGAATGATAACTTATCATCTTCTTCCTCTTCTTCTTCTTCATGAAAAAACCTTACTTCATCAATGGTGGATTGATGAAACAAGTGAGAAATCCAATTCTAAGTCTACCCACTTCCTATTTCTTCATCCTCTACCTCTTTCCAAGTAGTAGAGTGTGTTTCCTTCACAAGATTTCTTGACTTGGTGAAGTTGGAGCTTGATCTAGCGATGCCTCGACGTAGATCATCTTCGGCACGTTGTCGACGACCTAGCCCGGTCTTTTCTCCGATGAAACCACCGTGAGAGTCATGGTTCGATTTGGACAGCGGAGAGGACGTCATTGCGGAGCCGTGGAGGTGGAGCACCGGATCTACAAAGGTTGTATATCCGTATTCTTGTAGTTAAGTAGTTAACTAGTTCTTTTATCGCATAGAAATCTAGCCAACGATCCGTATTAGGGTTTCTCGACACCCCGTATTTTTGAAATTAGCATGGTTGATGCCTTGTGAGACCTCAATAGAGTGCCTAGGATCCCTAACAGTGGTATCAGAGCCTAGCTAGAGCCTTAGGCGAAGTCCAGACGGAATTTGAAGTCCGAACGAACCCGAAACCCTAAACCAAACTTGCTCTCTGGACTTTTTCTAAAATCCGGAGTTTTTCGAAATTAAAAATGCTTAAAAAATTCAGCAGGGAATTATAAGAATTACGGCGCAAAAATTGAGTCATGAACAGTAAAAACCGCGGCGGAACCGCGACAGAAGCCTGGCTTCTGCGGCGGTTCCGCGGCGATCTGATGACGTCAGCTTCCTATGTTTGCACAGTAACTCTTAATAAATTATGCTGGATTTTCTGGGTATTTTTAAATTTTATTCAAGAGTTGAATTTTCTGGAGTTGTTTTGGGGATTCGGTGTTTCGATCGGAGTATCAAATTTTGTCTGTATGGCTTTCCGGATAAATTTTTAGAATATGTTAAAAAGTTCGACCGGATATAAATACCCAATTTTTCCCCTGTCGCGAAATTTCCAAGTGTTGGATTTTTCCGTAGTTTAAAGACGTTCTCAGTAGTGCAAGTAACGCAATGGACCCTCTAGAAGACAACAAACCTTAACTCGATTATGTGACCGTCTTGAACTGCCCTTTGAACCTTCGGGTTTGGGGCAGTACGGCGTGCCACATGTGAGGCGTTGGCTTGACCCTTCTACGGCTGGACCGTTGGTATTGAGGCACGAACTGAATTTTTTTAGACTTGTTTCATGTGTTGAGCTGTTTCGGGAAAACTTGGGTGTTCGATTGTTCGATCGGAAATTTTAACATTTTCTATTTATCCGGAATGTGATACAACAATTGGAATTCACAATAAGTTATGAGATAACTGAATGAATGTTATAAACATAGCAGTTTAGTCTCACTTGATCGGTTGCCACGGAATTTTGATGTGATCAAAAGTCCGTCGCAATCACGTAGCGTACGCGGATACTCGCCGGGTAAACTTAATAGACAGCCTCACTCCATAGCCCCGACCAAGTGACTGTAGGAGAACCCCGTCGCCGAAAGCATCCGTTCGGGTGCTCGCGGTAGCGGTGTTCCGCCTTGGTGCACTTCGTCGTCGGTATCGGGGGTGCGACCGTCCACTAAAGTTTGCGACGAGCATTCGATCAAAATGTCGGGAATCTTGTTGAATTGCCCGACTTGATATTGAAAAGTGTTTTCGATTTTGAGACTAAAATGTGGGGTTTATAATTGTTAGGCATGCGATGTCTAAGTAATTCATTTGGTCAGGCATGCGATGTCTGAGGTGGTTGCGGATTCCAACTGTTATAGTTTTACACATTCTTTTCTTTGACCGTAAGTGTAATATGTGATATCGCCGGTTTCTTTGCTATATGTCAACGACAATTGGGATACGCATGTTTACTTACGTTGATGACATGTGATGTTATGTGTTGCTGGATATGTTATATTGGATCGTCATGTTTGAATAGCCGGGGGTTTTTATGTGAGATGAGTGTTTTTCATTTTCATTCATGTAAAAACTTGTATGTAATATTCTTTTATTGGGGCGCTTCCAGGTTGCGGAAGTAGTCACCGTTTGTATATTATTTACTTTTCCGCACTAGGATAGACCCAAGGAGGAGGGCACAAGTAACCGGGTTCTGGAGTTCAGTGGGAGACCAACTCGAGGAGTCGAGTCCGGGTCTCCTAACTCTAGAATTGGTAGGGTTGCTTGCCGCTCTCGTAGGGGTCTAGGGGTGTGGGTTTGGCTATTCATCACGACCGTGGAATCCGTGTTTTATACTGGCTCGTATTGAAAACACGGACGTCCTAGTATATCCAATATTTCATATGATTCTTCTGCTGCGATATCTGTGATGTGATCATGTGATGTTCTTTGATAGATACAGTATATAGTATATATGATATATTATATAGGCGTTACTTATGTTTTACACCCGCGCTAGCCCTGCCCCGCTCTGCCGTTAGTTACCTAACCTAACGGTGCACGAGGGGACATCGAGGCGAATGCGGATGGCATAAGTGTACGTCGTATTTATCTGTGATGTTTAGGTACTTAAATGATGGGACTTCATTAATGTGATTAATGAAATAAAAGAAACCTAAGATGTTGTAGAATCGAATTTCAAAATAAAACAGGTAGCTACAGTTCTTGCTTTGCACAGCGGTATATGTGATATATCCTGCACCTTATTCGATAAGGAAAGGACCGAGATCCCTTCACCGGGAGTGACTCCTTTAGCAATAACTGGCAGATGCTACACCCTCGGTTTGTCTTTTGATTACTTTTAAGAGTTTTTGCTTTGCACAGTGATATATATGATATATCCCGCACCTCATTCGACGAGGAAAGGACCGACGATCCCTTCTCCGGGAGTGACTCCTTTAGCAAAACTAGAAAAGCCTAAAAAACACTCCATTTCAAAATTCATTCGATCCTACAACGATATCAAGTTCATTACGCAATAGGTTTTCAGAAAAACCTGTCGTAGCCCTCCGTCATTTCAGATAAGTCCTAGTTAGTATTCGTGCTACGTTTGTTGACTATGTTAAGGCATAGTGTGCGGTAGCTAATTAGTGCTTATCTGTATAAGCATATGATGCGATTGGATTAGGGTAGTCGTGCGACTTTGTTGACTATGTTAAGGGTCGTGCGGGTGGGTTTAATTCAATCGGGAAATGACGGGTTGAACTTGACTTGCACTTATGATTTGTTGACTATGTTAAGGTCATATAGCTGCTAGGGGCAAAATATTATCGGGAATTTCAAGTGTTGAAATTTGCAATGAGATTGCATACCTTCTATGAGTTAGTTGGATCCCGATACCCGCTGCGAGTAATTGTTACTCCTGGGAGAGTTTTATACATTACAATTAGCCGATCAAGTAGGTGTCTAGAAAGGTGTCAACGGGGTTACGCCTCTGGGAAAACGAGGTTTACTGTAATTAGGTTCGTGCGAAAGCACGGGGGACCTCCCTCAAAGTACCGACACTGGCCTGGCTGAAAGATTGGCGAACTTGTAGTGTGTAATTAATCCCGGCTAGTCTTTCCTTTTAGGGTTTGAAGGAAGATTTGATAAAAAGCAGTGGGAGCCATCCTGATTAGATAAAATAATAACCAATCTATTCTTGCAAGAGCGCACGCTGAGTGTTTTCTTCTCTCTCTCTCCAGGTAGCGACCATATCACGCCTTAATCAAGATAATAATACGGATTATTGACCGAACCCGCTTGTTATACTGAGCTGGGGAACGTTGGTCCCGCTCCAACTTATAATTGTTATAAGACAGAGCAGGAAATAGGGGAATACCAAGATTCCCATGCCGCCCAAACGAAGACAGTGCATGCTGATGCATCATCTTCGGGTGTGTTCATTATACAGAACTGTTTCTCAGTATCCTCCGCATCCTGAGTATATGATACCGGATCAGGATCCCAGATATGTAATATGTT
Source organism: Agapanthus africanus (assembly GCA_030015575.1). Classification (NCBI taxonomy): domain Eukaryota; kingdom Viridiplantae; phylum Streptophyta; class Magnoliopsida; order Asparagales; family Amaryllidaceae; genus Agapanthus; species Agapanthus africanus. The sequence goes on along the minus strand of JASDDO010000022.1, from coordinate 302,869,867 downwards.
ACATAGGGCTACAAAAGGGTAGAAAAACTGAGAACGGGTGATAAGTTTCATGAGACAGAAAACGGGGCAAGAGTTGCAGCCAAGTCTGTTGGTCACTGTCACCCTGTATTACCAATACATTGATTCTGAACGAATGTTATTAGATACCGAACCTGATATACCAAATCATATCACTCTCTTTATTAGAAAAGAAAGGATATAATTTTGTATTGATGGATAATGTTTTGAACATTTCCTATATCAAAAGTTGATCGGTTCAGGCACGTTATCTAAAAGCATTAATGTTCTAAATCAAACTACAGTTCTTCGTATACAGAACACACACAAGAGGAAGAGTTCAGACATGAACGAATTCTTTTTGAGGCATTGTAGACTAGGTCATATCAATGCGACCCGACTGGCTGAAGTTACATTTAGATGCATATTTAAATTATTTTGAATTTACATCTTGTGAAACTCGCCAGTCATGTCACAAAGATAAGATGACCATAGCTCTGTTTATTGGAAACAGAGAAAGAGTTAGTGAACTCTTGGGATGATACATGTTGATGTATGTAGGTCCCCTGTCTACAAATGCCAGGACTGGTTCTTTATACTTCATTACGTTCTCTGATGATCTTTCGAGATTCAGACCTATGTTCCTGTTGAAACACAAGTCCGAACCTTTTGAGATATTCACAGAATATAAGATAGAAGTAGAGAACCAAAATACGGGTATAAGTATTATGTCCTTTGATGAGATCGAGGAGGAGAATGCTTGAGCACGGAAATCCTGGACTATATTAAAGGAGAATGAGATTCTCTCTCGGCATTACTCCTCCGTATACACCATAGCACGATGGAATATCGGGGCGGAGCAATCACACCCTATATGATATGGTGTGCTCTATGATGAGTACTACTGAGTTACCTATTTCCTTTTTGGGAGTTATGCGCTTGTGAAGTTGCATACCTATTGAATTAGGGTTCGAATCAAATCAAAGCCTACCATTTCATATGTGATATGGAATGGGAAGAGCCCATGTCTTAAGCTAGTTAAGATTTGGGGTTGTCCGGCCTATGTCTAAAAAACAAAATCCGGACAAGCTCGAGGCAATGTCAGTTATGTACAACTGGAAATGTTCCAGCTATACAAACTGCAGCTGATGATTTGGTAGAACCGAAGGATTCAGTAGATTCCAACGAACCTCAGCCTCTTCGCCGATCTAGTAGGGTTCCTCACCTACCTGAGAGTTACTTAGGTTTCTCTATGACAGTGGGAGCGAGGATTGCATCATGAGATGATGACCCAACTAATTTCGAGCTGGCCATCAGGAGTAAGACTCTGTAAGAATGGCTGGATGCTTAGCAATCTGAGATGGAATTCATGTACACCAGCAAAGTATGGACTTTGGCTGCTATATCTGAAGGGTTAAATCCCCATCAGGAGCAAGTATATCTTGAGAAGATTACTTGGTGTACATGGAAAAGTTGAGACTTTCAAAGCTAGACTTGTTAAAGGTTTTCGTCATCGACCAGGCTTGGATAGTGATGAAACCTTTTCAAGTAGCTATGCTTAAGTCCATCCAGATCCTACTTGCCACGGCTACATACCATGACTACGATATCTGGTGGTTGGGTGTCTTGACTACTTTTCTAAATGATGATTTAGAAGAGAACGTCTATAAGTACATAGCCAGAGGGCCTCGTAGACAGTGGGAGCAGCGGAAACGTGTGCAAGATGCTTTATAGGATAAAACAAGCATCGCGGAGTTGGAACATCTGTTTTGATAGATAGTCAAAGAGTTTGACATCATCAAAATGGTAGATGAACCTTGTATAAACAAAAAGGTAGTAGGGAGTATGGTGGTGATCCTCGTAGAGTACGTGGATGACATACTCTTGATAAGAAAGGAGTTTCTTATGCTACGCTCGATCAATCTCCGATTATCACAAAGATTCTCCGTATAGGATCAAAGTGATACCTCCTAAATCCTGAGTTTTGGATCTATGAGATAGATCTGATTGGATGTTAGGATACTCACTAGTAGTAGTGAGATGGTATCAATCGATCCTGGGGAGAATCACTGGAAGTGTTCCAGGGTGATAAAGACGACTGAATGTCAGTCGCAGGCATTGTTTTTACCCTCAGTAAAGGGACGGTATGTTGGAAGAGTTCCAAGCTAAATACCGTGGCATACTAGACGATAAAGGCACGATACATCGCTACTTAAGATGCTACCAAAGAGGCTGTTTGGGTGAATATTGGTTCATGAGATGAACTATGTTCCTCCCATTGTGTGACAATGGAGTTGTGGCTTATGCCAAGGAACGCAGGTCCCATCAGTGATCCATACATATTCTACGGCAGTATCACCTGATCATGGAGATAGTTGATCTCCAGGGTGATCGAGGTTTGGAGAGTAGACTCAGAGGACAACACGGCGGATCCACTCACGAAGGCCTATTCCTAGAGAGAGACTTTTATGGGATGGTTGAGTATGAGATACTGCAACCACTGCTACAGATGGCCCTAGTGCAAGTGGGAGATTGTTAGTTATATGTATGCCGTAGATGCCATTACTGTACATTGGATGTATATTGTAGTGGATGCTGGGACATATATAGGGAGGACTTTCTTGCTCGACATGATAGTATGCTATCTGGTTGATCTTTACCTTAACGTGTACACAGGCTGTCTCTCTATTACATGTTGGTAAAGCCCTTAGGATGTGTGCTTGACTACCTGGACTATGATGCGGATCATACTAGTGGGGACATGGTAGTCCATAAGTACATCCTTCAAAGTCCCTAGTCGTGGGAGTATCGAGACGGGGCATCGATATACCAGAGTAGACTAGCGTATACCTTCTCGACCCATACAGATGGGCGATGGATGATCCCATATCCATTGGTGTTTGACATCAGAGATGATGTACGGGTGCTCAGTGGAGACTGGGTACACTGGACGGACTCGCCGAGAACTCCCAGATGGTATTATACCTTACGTCAGATGGCAGTTCTCTGGTGACACTGGTACAGAGTAGTCTGTTGACCCGAGATCGTCCTAGAGTCTTGTGTGGTTCCCACTGTGCTTTGATTTCCATCTTACCACGTCCAAGAGGGCGTGCAAAACGGTGGTTTTTGGGTACAGTCCCGAGTCACATGGAGGCAATGAGCGATAGGAGGGGATTCGTCTCTCCCGGTATAGGGAGTTGATGTTGCACTGTGTTCGATTGGCTATAACAGGAAGTCCCTAGCCAGGGCTGATCAGAGAATTGCTGGTAAGTGTTACCAGTAGTTTCTCGACCCGTTATGAGCCTCATATCGACACGACTTATCGAGCTAATAGGGTCTGACGTTTACCACCCCTAGGCAAGATATGCGACATATCAGACGATCAGACCGGACTGTACGGTAGTGTTACTGGTTGGATTCACTGGAGTTTGAGCGGGCTTGCTCGTCGATCTTCTGATCGTTCAATACCCGGGTGGCCGTTACGTTTAGCAGACCGCTTGCGGCTTGTGGGTGTTTGATATTGTTAGTGTATATGCCCTAGAGGCCATTACTGTATCATACTAGTTTGTATATTACTTAATGGAAACTTGGGATATTCACCTTGTATAAACAATCTTGCTTAATATAGTAGTACGCTACTTGGTTTGTTTCTACTTCAATGTGTACTTGTGTTTATTTCAGTATATCACTTATGCGCATTAGTGGAGCCCTTAGGATCTTTGCTTGATTACCAGCGTTGTGATGGCAGTCACACTAGTGGGGGCTGGGTAATCTATAAGCATATCCTTATACAGGTCCCTAGTCGCAGGACTATCGAGACAGGGCATCGATACTCCGGAGTAGACTAGTGTATGCGCTTCTCATCCCAGTGTGGGAGATGGTCTGTCCCACAGCCATCAGTACGTCGTACTGGAGATAGTATACGGGTGCTCGTTGGGTTACGAGTACACTGGATAGGACTCGTCGGGAACTGACAGGTTGGTATTATATCTATCGTCAGTTATCAGTTCCCAGGTGACATGAGACAGCTTAGTCCGCTGACTTGACACTGGAACTTCGCCTCGATTGTGTTCCCACTGCACTTTGATCACTACCCTACCACGGCTCAAAGGAGTCGTGCAAACAGGTGGTGGTTGGGTGCAGTCCCGAAGCACTTGGAGGCAGTGACAGTTAGACAGGATTCGTCTCTCCCGGTATTGGGGGTTGACATCGCGCTGTGTCTAGGAGAGCCATTACACGAGTAGTCACTGGCCAGGGCAAGCGAGATATACTGGTAGGCTTCCAGTGTTATCTCAGGGTGTTTTGGGCTTCACTCCGACACGACTTGTACCGCTATTAGGGGACTGACGTTTTACAGCCCCCTAGGCCCGACATGCGATGTATTAGACGAACAGACCGGACTGTACGGAGACTGTCATATTCAGACTCAGTAGGAGTTCAGATGGGGTTCACCTCGTCAGCCTTCTTGTCGGCATCTACCTGGGGACCGTTACGCACAGCTAGTGCCGCTTGCGGTCTGTGGTTAAACCCACTGCCAGCGTAGTGTCGAGTCTTTAGAGTCCCACACAGAGGGTATTCGCCTCTGGGCAAAACAGAGTAGAGGTCGCATGGTTTTGCGACAGGGTTCGTTCTCATTCGCGCACTTGTGCACGTTTGGAGTCCGGACGGATTTTACTGGCTGGCTCTGGTTTGAGTCAGATACTGGTATATGTTTTGGGGTTGCTTTTATCTCTCAGTATTCATGTTCCTCGGAACAAGAATGCAGGTGTGTATGCACAGTTGTTTGAGGAGGAGGAAGAGGACTTTCATTAGGGTTTCGGAACGGGTGCGTATGCAAAGTTCACAGTCGTCTTTTTCCAAACCCTAATGGATTTATGTTATATCAATTAATAATATTAATAAAATGAAATTGTGTCATGGTTGGTTTTTGTTGTCTAGTTGACCATGGTTGACTTGTTGACCATGGTTGATGTTTTGACCATCATCATTACAAAAGAAAGATGCTCTTTGATTCTAGCATTTTCTTTTAATGTTTGAAATGATAATGGTCATTCCTAAACCTTCCATCAACTATTTCATTTTCATTATTATTATTAATTTGATAATTCTTTTTCTTTTGGTATTATGGTTGAAAGAAAGAAAAAGATAGCTCATTCTATCATTTAGCTTCTCTCTCCTCACTTCATCTTCTTCTTCCTCTAGCATAAGGAGAACCCTTCTCATGTGTTGAGAATCCCTCTCCTTAAAAGAAAAGCACCCTTTAGACACTCTCTACTCACTTTAGGATCAAAGGTTTAGCAAGCCGAAGATTCTAGTTCTCTCCAAGTTCGAGAAAGAGCCCGAAGGTTGAACCCTCAGGTGGATCCATCTTTGATGGAAGAAGGAAACAAGGAAGAACCATCAACCTCTACAAAAGTTTGAAGAAGAAGGAGTTCAAGTTAGGTATAACCATCTCTCCGAGTAGCTAACTCTCTTTAGCTTGTTTGCTAGTTTAGTTTAGAAAAGATCCCGACTTTGTTAGTCCATGTTGCCCCATGCGCTAAAAATTTGATTTTTATACCGTTTCCGCCTCCCCGCAAGAACCGGGGGTCGCAACGTGGACTTACAGTGGTATCAGAGCCTAACTAAACTTAAACTCGCTAGGTAGTGAAGTGTAACGAAGTTCGGAACCGAAAAAATTCAAAAACCAAACTTTACAAAAACCCTAGTTTCTGTTAAAAAATTTTCTGGTCAAAACAAAATTTGTTATATACCAAAAATTATCTCAGGGTTTTTTAAAGATAACCACCAAAAACGAGCCAGAGATCTTACCAAACGACCGCGCTTCCGCGGCCACAGCAAGCTATGTCGCCGCGGATCCGCGGCCGTCTAGTCTCCTCTCTGCCTCGATTTTGGTGCAGTGTATCTCTGTGTTGGTTTTAGGATTTTTAAGATATATTATATGTGCCCAGATTTTCCAGAATAGAAATTTGTTTTTGGGGGCCTATAATTCCGTATTTTTTCCGAACTTCACTACACTTTGACTATGATGGTTATATCTGTGATGTTTGTATGTATTGAACGTCGGCTAATCGCTATAAGTCGATTAGTCGGGGTTATACATCTCTGTGATCTGTGTTTGATATTGGAATGTGTATATGAATGTGTTGGACTGTCGCGGGTGAATAGCCGGGGTGGATGTGAGATGAGCTTTTGTTTTTCTTTCATTCATTTGTAACATGTAAATTGATGTAATATTATTATTTGTTTGGCCGCACAACCGGGTCGGGGTTGTAGCCGTCATTGTATAATTCTTTTTACTGTTTTTGCTCCTAGGATAGACCCATGGAGGGGTGCACAAACTGCCGAGTACTTGGTGGGTAGTTTGCCGCACCCGTAGGGGTCTTGGGTGGGGTATTGGCTATTCACCGCGACCGTGTAATCCGCTTTTCGTTGCAGGCTCGAACGGATTGCGGATTCCTAGTATATCCAATGTATTCATCTGTGATCTGTAATGTCTATCATTGCTATATTTATAACTATTTAGGCGTTGCTTATGTTTTACAGCCGCGCTAGCCCAGCCCCCGCTCTGTCGTTAGTTAAGTAACCTAACGGGTGATGACGGGGCCCCGTGGCGAATGCGAATGGCATAAGCGTACGTCATATTTTGGTTGTTTTCTGCAATGGTAGGATTAAATGATGGGACGCATTAAAAGAACTAATGCAAGAATATCACGCATTAAAAGAACTAATGCAAGATAATAAACCAAGTTAAAATCGTTGGAACACTTTCGAAAAACCACTCGGTTCTTTTCAAAACTAACTTTTAAACGCGGAGCTTGAGCCACTCCTTTTAAAAGCTATCTCGTTCCATCGATTATATCAAGTTCACTACGTTCACGGTTTTGCCAAAACCATTCGTAGCCCTCCATCATTTCAGTTAAATATACGGTAGTATTCAAGCTATGTATTTTGACCTCACGCCAAGGCATAGTGATTGGTAGCTACCGAATATTTATCTGTTGCATAGATAGAATGCGTTGGTTTGAGACAGTCGTACTGCCATTTTGGCCTACGTCAAGGGTAGGTACGGATGGATTCAAATTAACCAGGATAATGATGGGAAGAACTTGACATGTGACTTATGACATTTTGACCTCACGCCAAGGTCATAAGAGCATGGGGCAAAAATCCACATCGGGAGTTTCATAAGTACTGAAACTTGCTAGATTTGCATACTATTTGGAGTGTGGTGATTCTGGTAGGATTCCTTCAGTTTCGTCACGCGATGATATTTGGATCCCGATCCTACTGTGAGTATATGCTACTCCTCGGGAAATTTCTCACTAAACGATCAATGCTATAAACCTAGTAGGTGCCTAGAAAGGTGTTAGCGGGGCTACGCCCCCAGGGAAAAGAGGTTATTTAATTAAGGAACTTCGCGAAAGCGTTGGAAAACCACCCTCGAAGTACCGACACTGGCCTGGCTGAACGGTTAAGCAAGTATTGTGCGGTGGGATTGATCCCGACTAATTCTTCCTTTATGGTTTGAGGAGGGATTCGAGAGACAGTGGGAGCCATCCTGTTTAGACAAATTAAAAACCACTCTAAACTTGCAAGAGCATCGTGCTAAAGTGTTTCTTCTCTCTCTCCTAATTGCAGCGACCAATCGACACGACTGGACTTAAGTTACTTCTAGATAAAAATATATTGACAGGGCCAAACTACAAAGATTGGCTCAGGAATGTCAAGATGGCAATCACTTACGACAAGCTGGGGTATCTTCTTACCACCAAAGCTTCCCCCGTCCCAAGTCCCACCTCCAGCGTCGCGGATAAGGAAATCCGTAAGACCTGGGAGATTGATAGCACGAAGCCAGGTGCCTCGTACTTGCCTCGATGGACAATGAACATCAGAGGAGGCACGAGAATATGGACTTGGAATCCATATTTCTTCATACAAAAGAACTGTATGGAGAGCAGTCTCGTATCGCAAGATACGAAGTGTCGAAAAAGTTATTTTCGGCAAAGTTGGCCGTCGGATCATTGGTAGCGGACCACGTGCTTAAGATGATTGGCTACATTGAGGAGCTCGCGGAACTTGGGACCACGTTGGAAAGTTAACTCTATACGGATTTAATTCTCCAGTCCCTTCCATCCACTTACGCCCAGTTTATACTAAACTTCAACTTACAAGAAAAGGAAGTTGAACTTTCAGAACTCCTCAACATGCTGAGGAGCGCAGAGGGCACCTTACAGAAAGGTAGGGAAACACCCGCTTTGTTTGTAGGAGGATCTTCTTCCTCTAGGTCCAAGGCGAAAGCCAAGGGAAAGAGGAAGAAAGCCCCCGCCAAACCAAGGGGCGGTGTTAGTAAAGTGGGTACGAAGGGAAAAGAAATGGCAACAAAGATTGCGGGGAAGCTTGTGGGAAAGGAGGAATGCTTCTATTGTCATAAGAGTGGACACTGGAAGAAAGATTGCAGGGCTTGGAAGGCCAAGACACAGGAACTGAAGCAGGTTGCGGCTTCAGCTTCAGGTGTGTATGTTATTGAAAACTGTCTTTCTATAAACTCTACTTCCTGGGTATTGGATACCAGATCAGGATCTCATATCTGTAATTCTTTGCAGGCGTTGAGAAACCGTAGGGTTTTGAAGGCAGGTGACATGACCCTCAGAGTTGCGAACGGAGCTAGCATGGATGCTAAAGCCGTGGGGGACTATCACCTGGGAATGTCAGATGGGCATGTTTTGGTTTTGCGTAATTGCTTTTTTGTACCCAACGCAACTTGTAATATCATTTCTTTATCTTTAGTTTCTAAAGAAGGTTATGAATTTGCGTTTGTAAGTAATGTTGTAAACATTCACCTTAATCAAGTTCTGATTGGGTCAGGTACACTGAGAAATGGTATATACGTGTTAAACCAACCACAGATTTTTAATGTCCAGAATACACACAAAAGAAAGTCTCCAGATATCAATCAGGCTTTCTTGTGGCATTGTAGACTGGGTCACATCAATGAGAGAAGGTTGACTAAGTTACATACAGAAGGGTATTTGAATCCGTTCGAATATCAATCGTATGCCACTTGTCAATCCTGTCTCAAAGGAAAGATGACAAAGACTCCGTTCACTGGACACGGAGTAAGAGCGAGCGAGCTCTTGGGACTCGTACACAGCGATGTGTGTGGTCCAATGTCTACACTTACGCGAAGCGGTTTTTCTTACTTCATTACTTTTACGGATGATTTTTCAAGGTTCGGACATGTCTTCTTGATGAAACATAAATCCGAAGCCTTTGGAAAATTCCAGGAATATAAGAATGAGGTAGAAAAACAAACCGGCAAAAGTATCAAGATTCTAAGATCGGATCGAGGTGGAGAATACTTGAGTGCCGAGTTCCTGAACTACTTAAAAGAGAATGGAATTCTCTCTCAGCTTACTCCTCCATACACTCCGCAACATAACGGTGTATCGGAGAGACGGAACCGCACTCTATTGGATATGGTACGGTCCATGATGAGTAACGCTGAGTTACCGCGATCATTCTGGGGGTATGCGCTAGAATCAGCTGCGTACCTTTTGAACCGAGTTCCCACTAAGACTGTGCCTACCACACCATATGAGTTATGGAGTGGGAAGAAACCCTATCTTCAATATCTGAAGATCTGGGGATGTCCGGCTTTTGTCAAAAAGCAGCATGCGGACAAACTCGAGGCACGCTCAGTACTGTGCAAGTTTGTGGGATACCCAAAGAACACCAGGGGGTATCTTTTCTACTACGCAGAGGAACAAAAAGTCCTTGTTTCTCGTAATGCCCACTTTCTAGAACACCAGTTCTTAGAAAAGGAAATTAGTGGGAGCGCAGTAGAACTGGAAGAAATTCCAGAACCACAAACTATTACTGAAAGCTTAGTGGAACCAGAGGGTTCAAATGAACAGGACATTCCTACGCTGCTCCGCAGAAGTAGTAGGCAGTCTCATCTGCCCGAGAGATACTACGGTTTTCTCATAGACGGGGATAGAGAGGATTGCATCATAGATTATGATGAGCCTACTAGCTTCCAGCAGGCCGTTCAGAGCATTGACTCGGTAAAATGGCTGGATGCAATACGGACCGAAATGGAGTCCATGTACACCAACAAAGTATGGACGTTGGACATTGCTCCAGACCGGGTAAAATCCGTAGGATGCAAGTGGATCTTCAAAAGGAAGATTGGTGTAGATGGACAAGTTGAGACCTATAAAGCTAGACTTGTGGCAAAGGGTTTCTGTCAAAGACCTGGCTTGGACTATGACGAAACCTTTTCTCCAGTGGCTATGCTGAAATCCATTCGGATCCTTCTTGCCATTGCTGCCTTCCACGATTATAAGATTTGGCAGATGGACGTAAAGACCGCTTTTCTAAATGGAAATTTAGAGGAGTGTGTCTATATGGATCAGCCAGAGGGTTTCATTCAGAGTGAGAGCAGCGGAAAGGTGTGCAAGTTGCTTAAGTCCATCTATGGACTAAAGCAGGCATCGCGGAGTTGGAACATCTGTTTTGATAAGACGGTCAAGGAATTTGGCTTTATCAAAAATCCAGATGAACCATGCATCTATAGTAGATTTGTAGCGAGAACTGTAGTATTCCTCGTTTTATACGTGGATGACATTCTCTTAATAGGAAATGACATTCCTATGCTACAATCTGTCAAGGGGTTCTTGTCACACAGGTTCTCCATGAAAGACCTGGGTGATGCCTCATACATCCTGGGGATCCGGATCCATCGTGATAGATCCAAGAGGATATTAGGACTTTCTCAGTCCAGGTACATCGATACCATAGTGAAGAGATTCAGTATGGAAGATTCCAAGCGCGGTAACCTACCGGCTTGTCACGGGATCACCCTCTCTAAAGAGATGTCTTCCAAGACTGATTTGGAGAGGGATCGCATGTCTATTATGCCCTACGCTTCTGCGGTAGGCTCTATAATGTATGCGATGTTATGTACCAGACCGGATGTAGCTTATGCACTGAGTGTAGTAAGCCGGTATCAGTCAAACCCTGGGGAGAAACACTGGATAGCGGTAAAGAACATTCTCAAGTACCTGAGAAGGACTAAGGAGATGTTCTTGGTGTATGGCGGAAAAGACCTCCAGATCGAGGCCTTTGCTGACTCCAGCTTCCAGAGTGACAAGGATGATTCCAAGTCCATGTCGGGTTTTGTCTTTACCCTCAATGGAGGGGCGGTGTGTTGGAAGAGCTCCAAACAGGAAACCGTTGCATACTCGACTATGGAAGCGGAATATATCGCTGCATCTGATGCCGCAAAAGAAGCTGTCTGGATGAGGAAGTTCTTAAAAGAACTTCAGGTGGTTCCGTCCATTGTTGACCCAATACCTCTGTATTGCGACAACAACGGGGCTATAGCTTTAGCGAAGGAACCCAGGTCCCATTAGAGATCCAGGCACATCTTGAGGCGGTATCACTTGATCAGGGAGATCGTGGATCGCAAGGAGATCGAGGTTCGGAGGGTTGCTTCAGAAGAAAACACTGCAGATCCATTCACCAAGGCACTGCCCCAGACTCAGTTCGAGCGGCTGATCGAGATGATAGGTCTTCGATACGCCAGTACATGGCCTTAGTGCAAGTGGGAGATTGTTAGTATATATGCCCTAGAGGCCATTACTGTATCATACTTGTTTGTATATTACTTAATGGAAGCTTGGATATTCACCTTGTATAAACAATCTTGCTCAATAAAGTAGTATGCTACTTGGTTTGTTTCTACTTCAATGTGTACTTGTGTTTATTTCAGTATATCACTTATGCACATTAGTGGAACCCTTAGGATCTTTGCTTGATTACCAGCGTTGTGATGGCAGTCACACTAGTGGGGGCTGGGTAATCTATAAGCACATCCTTATACAGGTCCCTAGTCGCAGGACTATCGAGACAGGGCATCGATACTCCGGAGTAGACTAGCGTATGCGCTTCTCATCCCAGTGTGGGAGATGGTCTGTCCAACAGCCATCAGTACGTCGTACTGGAGATAGTATACGGGTGCTCGTTGGGTTATGAGTACACTGGACAGGACTCGTCGGGAACTGACAGGTTGGTATTATACCTATCGTCAGTTATCAGTTCCCAGGTGACATGAGTACAGCTTAGTCCGCTGACTTGACACTGGCACTTCGCCTCGAGTGTGTTCCCACTGCACTTTGATCACTACCCTACCACGGCTCAAAGGAGTCGTGCAAACAGGTGGTGGTTGGGTGCAGTCCCGAAGCACTTGGAGGCAGTGACGGTTAGACAGGATTCGTCTCTCCCGGTATTGGGGGTTGACATCGCGCTGTGTCTAGGAGAGCCTTTACACGAGTAGTCCCCTGGCCAGGGCAAGCGAGATATACTGGTAGGCTTCCAGTGTTATCTCAGGGTGTTTTGGGCGTCACTCCGACACGACTTGTACCGCTATTAGGGGACTGACGTTTTACCGCCCCCTAGGCCCGACATGCGATGTATTAGATGAACAGACCGGACTGTACGGAGACTGTCACATTCAGACTCAGTAGGAGTTCAGATGGGGTTCACCTCGTCAGCCTTCTTGTCGGCATCTACCTGGGGACCGTTACGCACAGCTAGTGCCGCTTGCGGTCTGTGGTTAAACCCACTTCCAGCGTAGTGTCGAGTCTTTAGAGTCCCACACAGAGGGTATTCGCCTCTGGGCAAAACAGAGTAGAGGTCGTATGGTTTTGCGACAGGGTTCGTTCTCATTCGCGCACTTGTGCACGTTTGGAGTCCGGACGGATTTTACTGGCTGGCTCTGGTTTGAGTCAGATACTGGTATATGTTTTGGGGTTGCTTTTATCTCTCAGTATTCATGTTCCTCGGAACAAGAATGCAGGTGTGTATGCACAGTTGTTTGAGGAGGAGGAAGAGGACTTTCATTAGGGTTTCGGAACGGGTGCGTATGCACAGTTCACAGTCGTCTTTTCCAAACCCTAATGGATTTATGTTATATCAATTAATAATATTAATAAAATTGAATTGTGTCATGGTTGGTTTTTGTTGACTAGTTGACCATGGTTGACTTGTTGACCATGGTTGAAGTTTTGACCATCATCATTACAAAAGAAAGATGCTCTTTGATTCTAGCATTTTCATTTAATGTTTGAAATGATAATGGTCATTCCTAAACCTTCCATCAACTATTTCATTTTCATTATTATTATTAATTTGATAATTCTTTTTCTTTTGGTATTATGGTTGCAAGAAAGAAAAAGATAGCTCATTCTATCATTTAGCTTCTTTCTCCTCACTTCATCTTCTTCTTCCTCTAGCATAAGGAGAACCCTTCTCATGTGTTGAGAATCCCTCTCCTTAAAAGAAAAGCACCCTTTAGACACTCTCTACTCACTCTAGGATCAAAGGTTTAGCAAGCCGAAGATTCTAGTTCTCTCCAAGTTCGAGAAAGAGCCCGAAGGTTGAACCCTCAGGTGGATCCATCTTTGACGGAAGAAGGCAACAAGGAAGAACCATCAACCTCTACAAAAGTTTGAAGAAGAAGGAGTTCAAGTTAGGTATAACCATCTCTCCGAGTAGCTAACTCTCTTTAGCTTGTTTGCTAGTTTAGTTTAGAAAAGATCCCGACTTTGTTAGTCCATGTTGCCCCATGCGCTAAAAATTTGATTTTTATACCGTTTCCGCCTCCCCGCAAGAACCGGGGGTCGCAACGTGGACTTACAGATATGATCATCATCTGCTGCCGGCGTATTGACGAGTCTTTAGAGTTCTACACAGAGGTTTCCTGGCTCAAGCGAAACGAAATAGGAGCGCATATGAGATATGTGCGGGACCGAGGATAATGCGTGTATGTGATACCGTATTTCATTCTCACGATCAATGTGTCGGATGGTTGTATGCGATATAACCTAGTTATCGATTCAAGCGTTGAATCGATAAGCCGATACATTGAATACTAGTCGGTTGTGTGAGACATGACCGGATCATTGAATCAAGTGTTGATTTAATGATTTAATGCATAATTATATATTTGATATATTACTTTGCATTAACTAGTATTGGTTCACTTTAAATGGATTTTTCTTACTTGGATTGTGCACATTGTATATGTGATATACATTTGTACATTTGATTGTATCATGTTTGATGATACATGATAGTTTGGTGTATGGATTAAACCATGGTTGGTCAATGGTTAGGGTTTCTTTTGCTTCATTTATTCATTTATTTATCCATTTTGTTTATTTTAGCAAAAGAAAATAATGAAGAGATAATGGTGGCTTTCTTTGTTTGTTTATGAACCTTCATGAAGGTTTGACCAAAGTGACCATTTTGTCTTCATGTCCTAACCCAACCATTCACTAACCCTTGTTAATTCTCTACACCTAACTATGGTTTGATTATGATAAGAATGATTATTCTTTTCTATTCTTTAATGAATGATAACTTATCATCTTCTTCCTCTTCTTCTTCTTCATGAAAAAACCTTACTTCATCAATGGTGGATTGATGAAACAAGTGAGAAATCCAATTCTAAAGTCTACCCACTTCCTATTTCTTCATCCTCTACCTCTTGCCAAGTAGTAGAGTGTGTTTCCTTCACAAGATTTCTTGACTTGGTGAAGTTGGAGCTTGATCTAGCGATGCCTCGACGTAGATCATCTTCGGCACGTTGTCGACGACCTAGCCCGGTCTTTTCTCCGATGAAACCACCGTGAGAGTCATGGTTCGATTTGGACAGCGGAGAGGATGTCATTGCGGAGCCGTGGAGGTGGAGCACCGGATCTACAAAGGTTGTATATCCGTATTCTTGTAGTTAAGTAGTTAACTAGTTCTTTTATCGCCTAGAAATCTAGCCAACGATCCGTATTAGGGTTTCTCGGCACCCCGTATTTTTTAAATTGGCATGGTTGATGCCTTGTGAGACCTCACTAGAGTGCCTAGGATGCCTAACAGTGTGACTGCCATCACAACGCTGGTAATCAAGCAAAGATCCTAAGGGCTCCACTAATGCGTATAGGTGATATAATAAATGAAACACATGTACACATTAAAGCAGAGACAAACCAAGTAGCATACTACCATTTCGAGCAAGATTGTATATATAACTGTGAATATTCCAAGCTTCCATCAAGTAATATACATACTAGTATGATATAGTAATGGCCTCTAGGGCATATACACTTACAATCTCCCACTTGCACTAAGGCCATGTACTGGCGTATCGAAGACCTATCATCTCTATCAGCCACTCGAACTGAGTCTGGGGTAAGGCCTTCGTGAATGGATCTACAGTGTTATCTTCTGAAGCAACCCTCCGAACCTCGATCTCCTGGCGATCCACGATCTCCCTGATCAGGTGATACCGCCTCAAGATGTGTCTGGATTTCTGATGGGACCTGGGTTCCTTCGCTAAAGCTATAGCCCCGTTGTTGTCGCAATACAGAGGTATTGGATCAACAATATACGGAACCACCTGAAGTTCTTTCAAGAACTTCCTCATCCAGACGGCTTCTTTTGCGGCATCAAATGCAGCGATGTATTCCGCTTCCATAGTCGAGTCAGCAACGGTTTCCTGTTTGGAACTCTTCCAACACACCGCCCCTCCATTGAGGGTAAAGACAAAACCCGACATGGACTTGGAATCATCCTTGTCACTCTGGAAGTTGGAGTCAGCAAAGGCCTCAATCTGGAGTTTTTTTCCGCCATACACCAAGAACATCTCCTTAGTCCTTCTCAGGTACTTGAGAATGTTCTTTACCACTATCCAATGTTTCTCCCCAGGGTTTGACTGATACCTGCTTACCACTCTCAGTGCATAAGCCACATCTGGTCTGGTACACAACATCGCATGCATTATAGAGCCTACCGCAGAAGCGTAGGGTATAATAGACATGCGATCCCTCTCCAAATCAGTCTTGGGAGACATCTCTTTGGAGAGGGTGATCCCGTGACAAGCCGGTAGATTACCGCGCTTGGAATCTTCCATACTGAATCTTTTCAGTATGGTGTCGATGTACCTGGACTGCGAAAGTCCTAATATCCTCTTGGATCTGTCACGGTAGATCCGGATCCCCAGAATGTATGAGGCATTACCCAGGTCTTTCATGGAGAACCTGTGTGACAAGAACCCTTTGACAGATTGTAGCATAGGAATGTCATTTGCTATTAAAAGAATGTCATCCACGTATAAAATGAGGAATACTACAGTTCTCGCTACAAATCTACAATAGATGCATGGTTCATCTGGATTTTTGATAAAGCCAAATTCCTTGACCGTCTCATCAAAATAGATGTTCCAATTCCGCGATGCCTGCTTTAGTCCATAAATGGACTTAAGCAACTTGCACACCTTTCCGCTGCTCCCACTCTGAATGAAACCTTCTGGCTGGTCCATATAGACACACTCATCTAAATTTCCATTTAGAAAAGCGGTCTTTACATCCATCTGCCAAATCTCATAATCATGGAAGGCAGCAATGGCAAGAAGGATCCGAAGGGATTTCAGCATAGCTACTGGAGAAAAGGTTTTGTCATAGTCTAAACCAGGTCGCTGACGAAAACCCTTTGCAACCAGTCTAGCTTTATAGGTCTCAACCTGTCCATCTACACCAATCTTTCTTTTGAAGATCCACTTGCATCCTACGGGTTTTACCCCATCTGGAGCAATGTCCAACGTCCATACTTTGTTGGTGTACATGGACTCCATTTCGGTCCGCATTGCATCCAGGCATTTTACCTAGTCAACGCTCTGAATGGCTTGCTGGAAGCTAGTAGGCTCATCACAATCTATGATGCAATCCTCTCTATCCCCGTCTAGGAGAAAACCGTAGTATCTCTCGGGCGGATGAGACTGCCTACTACTCCTGCGGAGTGGTGTGGGAATGTCCTGATCTTTAGAACCCTCTGGTTCTACTAAGCTTTCAGTAATAGCTCGTGGTTCTGGAATTTCTTCCAGTTCTATTGCGCTCCCATTAATTTCCTTTTCCAAGAACTGGTGTTCTAGAAAGTGGGCATGACGAGAAACAAAAACCTTTTGTTCCTTTTCGCAATAGAAGAAATATCCCTTGGAGTTCTTTGGATATCCCACAAACTTGCACTGTACTGAGCGTGCCTCGAGCTTGTCCGCATGCTGCTTTTTGACAAAAGCTGGACATCCCCATGTCTTAATGTGATTAAGATAGGGTCTCTTCCCACACCACATCTGATATGGTGTAGGAGGCACAGTCTTAGTTGGAACCCGGTTCAAAAGGTATGCAGCTGATTCTAGCGCATATCCCCAGAACGATCGCGGTAACTCAGCGTTACTCATCATGGACCGTACCATATCCAACAGGGTTCGGTTCCGTCTCTCCGATACACCGTTATGTTGCGGAGTGTATGGAGGTGTAAGCTGAGAGAGAATTCCATTCTCTTTTAAGTAACCCAGGAACTCGGCACTCAAGTATTCACCACCTCGATCAGATCTCAGTGCCTTGATACTTTTGCCTGTTTGTTTTTCTACTTCATTCTTATATTCCTGGAATTTTTCAAAAGCCTCGGATTTATGTTTCATTAAGAATACATATCCGTACCTTGAAAAGTCATCCGTAAAAGTAATGAAGTAAGAATAACCGCTTCGTGCATGCGTAGACAATGGACCGCACACGTCGTTGTGTACGAGTCCTAAGAGCTCGCTCGCTCTTACTCCATGTCCCGTGAACGGAGTCTTTGTCATCTTTCCTTTGAGACAGGATTGACAAGTTGCATATGATTGATATTCGAACGGATCCAAATATCCTTCAGTATGTAACTTAGTCAACCTTCTCTCATTGATGTGACCCAGTCTACAATGCCATAAGAAAGTCTTATTGATTTCTGGAGACTTTCTTTTGTGTGTATTCTGGACATTGAAAATCTATGGTTGGTTTAATACGTATATACCATTGTTTAATGTACCTGACCCAATCAAAACTTGATTAAGGTGAATGTTCACTACATTACTTACAAATGCAAATTCATAACCTTCTTTAGACAATAAAGATACAGAAATGATATTACAAGTTGCATTTGGTACAAAATAACAACTACGCAAAACCAAAAAGTATCCATCTGACAATCCTAGGTGATAGTCCCCCACGGCCTCAGCATCCATGCTAGCTCCGTTTGCAACTCTGAGGGTCATATCACCTGCCTTCAAAACCCTACGCTTTCTTAACGCCTGCAAAGAATTACAGATATGAGATCCTGATCCAGTATCCAATACCCAGGAAGTAGAGTTTATTGATAGACAGTTTTCAATAACATACACACCTGAAGCTGATGCCGCAACTCGCTTCAGATCCTGGGTTCTGGCCTTCCAAGCCTTGCAATCCTGTTTCGAGTGTCCACTTTTGTGACAGTAGAAGCATTCTTCCTTTCCCACCAGCTTTCCCGCTACCTTTGTTGCCTTTGCCTTTCCCTTCGTATCCACTTTACTGACACCGCCCCTTGGTTTGGCGGGGGCTTTCTTCTTCTTTCCCTTGGCTTTCGCCCTGGACCTAGAAGAGGAAGATCCTCCTATAAACAAAGTGGATGTCTCCCTACCTTTCTGTCGGGTGCCCTCAGAACTCCTCAACATGTTCAGAAGTTCGGAAAGTTCAACCTCCTTTCCTTGCATGTTGAAGTTTAGGACAAACTGGGCGTAAGTGGAAGGAAGGGACTGGAGAATCAAGTCAGTGTAGAGTTCATTCTCCAATGTGGTCCCAAGGTCCGCGAGCTCCTCTATGTAGCCAATCATCTTAAGCACGTGCTTCGCTACCGATGATCCGACGGCCAATCTTGCCGAAAATAGCTTCTTCGACACTTCGTATCTTGCGATACAAGACTGCTCTCCATACATTTCTTTTGTATGAAGAAATATGGATTCTAAGTCCATATTCTCGTTCCTCCTCTGATGTTCGTTGTCCATAGAGGCAAGAACGAGGCATTTGTCCTTCGCGCAATCAATCTCCCATGTCTTACGGATTTCTATATCCGCGACGCTGGAGGTGGGACCTGGGACAGGGGGAGCTTTGGTGGTAAGGACATACCCCAACTTGTCGTAAGTGATTGCCATCTTGACATTCCTGAGCCAATCTTTGTAGTTTGGCCCTGTCAGTATGTTTTTATCTAGTAATAACTTAAGTCCGGTCATGTTGAATGGTCGCTGCAATTAGGAGAGAGAAAAGAAACACTTTAGCATGATGCTCTTGCAAGTTTAGAGTGGTTTTTAGTTTGACTAAACAGGATGGCTCCCACTGTCTCTCGAATCCCTCCTCAAACCATAAAGGAAGAATTAGTCGGGATCAAACTCACCGTATAATACTTGCTTAACCGTTCAGCCAGGCTAGTGTCGGTACTTCGAGGGAGGTTTTCCAACGCTTTCGCGAAGTTCCTTAATTAAGTAACCTCTTTTCCCTGTGGGCGTAGCCCCGCTAACAACTTTCTAGACACCTACTAGGTTTATAGCATTGATCGTTAAGTGAGAATTTTCCCGAGGAGTAGCATATACTCACAGTAGGATCGGGATCCAAATATCATCGCGTGATAAAACTGAAGGAATCCTACCAGAATCATCACACTCCAAATGGTATGCAGCGCTAGCAAGTTTCAGTACTTATGAAACTCCCGATGTGGATTTTTGCCCCATCTCTTATGACCTTGACTTTGGCCAAAATATCATAAGTCACATGTCAAGTTCTACTCTTCATTCTCCTGGTTAATTTGGACCCACCCGTACCTACCCTTGACTTTGGCCAAAATGGCAGCACGACTGTCCCAAACCAACGCATCTACCTATGCTGCACATGAATACCCAATAGCTACCAATCACTATGCCTTGAATTTGGCCAACATACATAGCTTGAATACTTTTTGACCATTCATGTGGAATGATGGAGGGCTACGAATGGTTTTGGCAAAACCGTGAACGTAGTGAACTTGATATAATCGATGGAACGAGATAGCTTTTAAAAGGAGTGGTTCAAGCTCCGTATTTAAAAGTTTAGTTTTGAAAAGAACCGAGTGGTTTTCAAAGTGTTCCAATCGACTTTTACTTGGTTTATTTTCTTGCATTAAGTTTAATGCGTCCCATCAATTAATCATACCATTGCAGAAAACAACCAAAATATGGTGTACGCTTATGCCATCCGCATTCGCCATGGGGCCCCGTCATCACCCGTTAGGTTACTTAACTAACGACAGAGCGGGGGCTGGACTAGAGCAGATGCAAAACATAAGCAACACCTAAATAGTTATCATATATAGATATATAGCAATGATAGTCAATCCAGATCACAGATGAACACTTTGGATATACTAGGAATCCGCGATTTGTTCGAGCCTACAACGAAAAGCGGATTACACGGTCTCGATGAATAGCCAAACCCCACCCTAGATCCCTACGGGTGCGGCAAACTACCCGCCAAGTACCCGAAGCGAAGCAACCTCCCTCAACCCGTGAGTAGGCCACTCGGCACTTCGAGATACCCGGTAGTTTGTGCACCCCACCTTGGGTCTATCCTAGGAGCAAAAACAGTAAAAAGAAATTATACAATGACGGCTACAACCCCGACCCGGTTGCGCGGCCAAACAAATAATATTACATCAATTTACATATTTTACAATGAATGAAAGAAAAAGAAACTCTCATCTTACACCCATTCCCGGCTATTCATCCGCGACAATCCAACGAGTTCATATACACAAACCAATAAGCATTACAGATCACAGATATGTATAACCCCCACTAATCGACGTATAGCGATTAGCAGACGTTCAATACATATAAACATCACAGATATAACCCAATAGTCAAAGTATAAGGAAGTTCGATCAAAAATACGGATTTATAGCCACCCCAAATACAAATTTCTATTCTGGAAAATATGGGCACATATAAAATATCTTAAAAATCCCAAAACCATAAAATAAGAACACTGCAAGAGAAACGAGCCGCGGCAGAAGTAAGCTTCTGCCGCGGAACCGCGGTGAGTTGGTCGGTTTGCTGGTTCGTTTTTCTTGGGTGTACTGTAAAAACCCTGAGCCGATTTTTAAGGTGTGATTTATTATTTTTAAAGCAGATTTAAAAATCGGTAGAAACTAGGGTTTTTGGAAAAAAGATTTGTGATTTTTACCGATCGAACTTCTATACACTTTACTAACTAGCTAGTTTATGTTTAGTTAGGCTCTGATACCACTGTAAGTCCACGTTGCCCACCCCGGTGCTTGCGGGGAGGCGGAAACGGTATAAAAATCGGATTTTTATCGAACTAGGCAACATGGACTATCAAAAGGAGGATCTTTGCTAAACAAAAACTAACTACAAAGCTAACTAGTTTTAGCTACATGGAAGAAAGGTTATACCTAGGGCTTTATGTCCTTCTCTCCTTGCTCCTTGGAGTGAAAGATGTGATCTTCTTGTCGCCTTCTCTAGTCGAAGAAGGATCCACCCGAGTGCCTCAACCTTTGGCTTCAACTTCAAGCTAGAAGTAACTAAGATGCTAGAAGTGCTAATCCTAGAATCTTAGAAGAGAGTAGAGATTATTTTAGAGTGATTTATCTCAAGCTCAAGTGTTTCTCAACTCATGAGAGGGAAGAGCTAGAGAGAGAGGAAGAGGAGGAGAGAGAACTAATATGATAGAATGAAAAGAATAATGAACCATTCTCACATATATGTGTGAATTATGAAATTAGATAATTAGCTAAGATAATTGTCATGGTTAATCAAGACTTTACCATTATCATTTCACATTAAATGCAAATTGCAAGGATCAAAGTGCATCTTTCATATGGAATGATGATGGTCAACATGTCAACCTAAGTCAACAAGTCAAGATAGTCAAATGGTCAACAACCCTAACCATGCACAATTATATTTAACTAATATCAATTAATCATAATTCTCACATAAGCATTAGGGTTAAGAAAATGACAATGGTCATCAACCCTAATCAAAGTCCACTCCCTCTGTCTCAGTCAACTGTGCATACGCACCCGTATTTGTGATCCGAGGAACACGAATACAATGAGATAAAACCAATCCCAAATCATATACTAGGATCTGGCTTAAACCAAAGCCTGCTAGTATAAGCTGTCCGGACAGCAAACGTGCACAAGTGCGCGGATGTGAACGAACCCTGTCGCAAAACCATGCGACCTCTACTCATTTTGCCTAAAGGCGAATAACTCTGTGTGTGGGACTCTAAAGACTCGACACTACGCTGGCAGTGGGTTTAACCACAGACCGCAAGTGGCACTAGCTGTACGTAACGGTCCCCAGGTAGATGCCGATAAGAAGACTGACGAGGCGAACCCATCTGAACTCCTACTAAGCCTGAATGTGACAGTCTCCGTACAGTCCGGTCTGTTCGTCTGATACATTGCATGGCGGGCCTAGGGGGGCGGTAAACGTCAGTCCCCTAATAGCGGTACAAGTCGTGTCGGAGTGTAGCCCAGAACACCCTAAGATAACACTGAAAACCTACCAGTATATCTCGCTTGCACTAGCCAGGGACTACTTGTGTAATGGCTCTCCTAGACACAGCGCGATGTCAACCCCCAATACCGGGAGAGAGGAATCCTGTCTAACCGTCACTGCCTCCAAGTGCTTCGGGACTGCACCCAACTACTACCTGTTTGCACGACTCCTTTGAGCCGTGGTAGGGTAGTAATCAAAGTACAGTGGGAACACACTCGAGGCGAAGTGACAGTGTCAAGTCAGCGGACTAAGCTGTACTCATGTCACCTGGGAACTGATAACTGACGATAGGTATAATTGTAAGTCCATATTGCGACCCCCGGTGCTTACGGGGAGGCGGAAACGGTATAAAAAACGAATTTTTATCGCAAGAGGCAACATGGACTAAACATGGTCGGGATCGTTGTCTAAACTATACTAGCAAATACACTAAAAGGAGTTAGCTACTATGGAAGATGGTTATACCTAAACTTGAACTCCTTCTTCTTCAAACCTTGTAGAGGTTGATGGTTCTCTTTACGTCGCCTTCTCCCGTCGAAGATGGATCCACCTCGAAGGTTCGACTTTGGGCTCTTCCTCGATCTTTGAGTGAACTAGGGTTTCCGGTTTGCTAAACCTTCATCCTAGAATGAGTAGAGAGAGATTAGGGTTTGCTTTTCTTTCTAAAGAGAATGATTCTCAACACATGAGAAGGTTTCTCTTTTCAAGAGGAAGAAGAAGATGAAAATGAGGAGAGAGAGAGGTTATGATAGAATGAGCTCAATTATTTCTTTCTTGCAACCATATTGCAAAAGAAATGAATTATCTAAATGATAATAATTGAAAATGAGAATAGTTGATGGTAGTATTTTGAATGACCACAACCATGCTTCATTTAATAAAAAGTAAGCATGAATCAAGGAAGACTTTCAAGGCATGAAAGTGGTCAATGGTCAACAAGTCAACTAAGGTCAACAAGTCAACAAAAACAACCATAACATAATTCTCATTTAATTATTATTATTAATAGATAATATATAAATCCATTAGGGTTTGGAAAATGAAGACTGTCAATTGTGCATACGCACCCGTTCCGAAACCTTAATGAAAAACCTCATTCTCCGCCTCAAGCAACTGTGCATACACACCTGCATTCTCGTTCCGAAAAACAAGAATACCAAGATATAAAAGCAACCCCCAAAACATATACCAGTATCTGGCTCAAACCAGAGCCTGCCAGTATAATCCGTCCGGACTCCAAACGTGCATAAGTGCGCGGATGAGAACGAACCCTGTCGCAAAACCATGCGACCTCTACTCTGTTTTGCCCAGAGGCGAATACCCTCTGTGTGGGACTCTAAAGACTCGACACTACGCTGGCAGTGGGTTTAACCACAGACCGCAAGCGGCACTAGCTGTGCGTAACGGTCCCCAGGTAGATGCCGACAAGAAGGCTGACGAGGTGAAACCCCATCTGAACTCCTACTGAGTCTGAATGTGACATTCTCCGTACAGTCCGGTCTGTTCGTCTGATACATCGCATGGCGGGCCTAGGGGGCGGTAAACGTCAGTCCCCCAATAGCGGTACAAGTCGTGCCGGAGCGAAGCCCAAAACACCCTGAGATAACACTGGAAACCTACCAGTATATCTCGTTTGCCCTGGCCAGGGACTACTCGTGTAATGGCTCTCCTAGACAAAGCGCGATGTCAACCCCCAATACCGGGAGAGACGAATCCTGTCTAACCGTCACTGCCTCCAAGTGCTTCGGGACTGCACCCAACCACCACCTGTTTGCACGACTCCTTTGAGCCGTGGTAGGGTAGTGATCAAAGTGCAGTGGGAACACACTCGAGGTGAAGTGCCAGTGTCAAGTCAGCGGACTAAGCTGTACTCATGTCACCTGGGAACTGACGACTGACGATAGGTATAATACCAACCTGTCAGTTCCCGACGAGTCCTGTCCAGTGTACTCGTAACCCAACGAGCACCCGTATACTATCTCCAGTACGACGTACTGATGGCTGTGGGACAGACCATCTCCCACACTGGGATGAGAAGCGCATACGCTAGTCTACTCCGGAGTATCGATGCCCTGTCTCGATAGTCCTGCGACTAGGGACCTGTATAAGGATGTGCTTATAGATTACCCAGCCCCCACTAGTGTGACTGCCATCACAACGCTGGTAATCAAGCAAAGATCCTAAGGGCTCCACTAATGCGTATAAGTGATATAGTAAAATAAACACAAGTACACATTGAAGTAGAGACAAACCAAGTAGCATACTACTATTTTGAGCAAGATTGTATATACAAGGTGAATATCCCAAGCATCCATTAAGTAATATACAAACTAGTATGATACAGTAATGGCCTCTAGGGCATATACACTAACAATCTCCCACTTGCACTAAGGCCATGTACTGGCGTATCGAAGACCTATCATCTCGATCAGCCGCTCGAACTGAGTCTGGGGCAGGGCCTTGGTGAATGGATCTGCAGTGTTGTCTTCTGAAGCAACTCTCCGAACCTCGATCTCCTTGCGATCTACGATCTCCCTGATCAGGTGATACCGCCTCAAGATGTGCCTGGATCTCTGATGGGACCTCGGTTCCTTCGCTAAAGCTATAGCCCCATTGTTGTCGCAATACAGAGGTATTGGATCAACAATGGACGGAACCACCTGAAGTTCTTTCAAGAACTTCCTTATCCAGACAGCTTCTTTTGCGGCATCAGATGCAGCGATGTATTCCGCTTCCATCGTCGAGTCTGCAACGGTTTCCTGTTTGGAACTCTTCCAACACACCGCCCCTCCATTGAGGGTAAAGACAAAGCCCGACATGGACTTGGAATCATCCTTGTCACTCTGGAAACTGGAGTCAGCAAAGGCCTCGATCTGGAGGTCTTTTCCGCCATACACCAAGAACATCTCCTTAGTCCTTCTCAGATACTTGAGAATGTTCTTTACCGTTATCCAGTGTTTCTCCCCAGGGTTTGACTGATACCGGCTTACCACACTCAGTGCATAAGCTACATCCGGTCTGGTACACAACATCGCATACATTATAGAGCCTACCGCAGAAGCGTAGGGTATAATAGACATGCGATCCCTCTCCAAATCAGTCTTGGGAGACATCTCTTTAGAGAGGGTGATCCCGTGACAAGCCGGTAGGTTACCGCGCTTGGAATCTTCCATACTGAATCTCTTCACTATGGTGTCGATGTACCTGGACTGAGAAAGTCCCAATATCCTCTTGGATCTATCACGATGGATCCGGATCCCCAGGATGTATGAGGCATCACCCAGGTCTTTCATGGAGAACCTGTGTGACAAGAACCCCTTGACAGATTGTAGCATAGGAATGTCATTTCCTATTAAGAGAATGTCATCCACGTATAAAACGAGGAATACTACAGTTCTCGCTACAAATCTACTATAGATGCATGGTTCATCTGGATTTTTGATAAAGCCAAATTCTTTGACCGTCTCATCAAAGCAGATGTTCCAACTCCGCGATGCCTGCTTTAGTCCATAGATGGACTTAAGCAACTTGCACACCTTTCCGCTGCTCCCACTCTGAATGAAGCCCTCTGGCTGGTCCATATAGACACACTCCTCTAAATTTCCATTTAGAAAAGCTGTCTTTACGTCCATTTGCCAGATCTCATAATCGTGGAAGGCAGCGATGGCAAGAAGGATCCGAATGGATTTCAGCATGGCTACTGGAGAAAAGGTTTCGTCATAGTCCAAGCCAGGTCTTTGACGGAAACCCTTTGCTACCAGCCTAGCTTTATAGGTCTCAACCTGTCCATCTACACCAATCTTCCTTTTGAAGATCCACTTGCATCCTACGGGTTTTACCCCGTCTGGAGCAATGTCCAACGTCCATACCTTGTTGGTGTACATGGACTCCATTTCGGTCCGCATTGCATCCAGCCATTTCACTGAGTCAATGCTCTGAACGGCCTACTGGAAGCTAGTAGGCTCATCATAATCTATGATGCAATCCTCTCTATCCCCGTCTATGAGAAAACCGTAGTATCTCTCGGGCGGATGAGACTGCCTACTACTTCTGCGGAGCGGCGTAGGAATGTCCTGTTCTGTTGAACCCTCTGGTTCCACTAAGCTTTCAGTAACAGTCTGTGGTTCTGGAACTTCTTCCAGTTCTATTGTGCTCCCACTTATCTGGGTTTCCAAAAACTCAGTTTCCAAGAAGCGGGCATGCTGAGAAACAAAAACCTTTTGTTCCTCAGCGGAATAGAAAAGATACCCCCTGGAGTTCCTTGGGTATCCCACAAACTTACACTGTACTGAACGTGCCTCAAGCTTGTCCGCATGCTGCCTTTTTACAAAAGCTGGACATCCCCATACCTTAAGATACTTAAGACAGGGTTTCTTCCTAGTCCACATCTCATAAGGGGTGGTAGGCACAGTCTTGGTGGGAGCCTTGTTCAAGAGATACGCAGCTGCTTCTATTGCATATCCCCAGAATGATCGCGGTAACTCAGCGTTACTCATCATGGACCGAACCATATCCAATAGGGTTCGGTTCCGTCTCTCCGATACACCGTTATGTTGCGGGGTGTATGGAGGAGTAAGCTGAGAGAGAATTCCGTTCTCTTTTAAATAGTCCAGGAACTCGGCACTTAAGTATTCTCCACCTCGATCCGATCTTAGAATCTTAATACTCTTGCCGGTCTGTTTCTCTACTTCATTCTTATACTCCTGGAATTTTTCAAAAGCTTCGGACTTATGTTTCATTAAGAAAACATAACCGTACCTTGAGAAGTCATCCGTAAAAGTAATGAAGTAAGAATGTCCGCTTCGGGCATGTGTAGACATTGGACCGCACACGTCACTGTGTACGAGTCCCAAGAGCTCGCTCGCTCTTACTCCATGTCCAGTAAAAGGAGTCTTTGTCATCTTTCCCTTGAGACAGGATTGACAAGTGGCATACGACTGATATTCGAACGCATTCAAATACCCTTCTGTATGTAACTTCGTCAACCTTCTCTCATTGATGTGACCCAATCTACAATGCCATAAGAAAGTCTGGTTTATTTCTGGAGACTTTCTTTTGTGTGTATTCTGGACATTAAAAATCTGTGGTTGGTTCAATACGTATATACCATTACTCAAAGTACCTGACCCAATCAAAACTTGATTAAGGCGAATGTTTACAACATTACTTACAAACGCAAATTCATAACCTTCTTTAGAAACTAAAGATACAGAAATGATATTACAAGTTGCGTTGGGTACAAAAAAGCAATTACGCAAAACCAAAACATGTCCATCTGACATTCCCAGGTGATAGTCCCCCACGGCTTTAGCATCCATGCTAGCTCCGTTTGCAACTCTGAGGGTCATGTCACCAGCTTTCAAAACACTACGGTTTCTCAACGCCTGCAAAGAATTACAGATATGAGATCCTGATCCGGTATCCAATACCCAGGAAGTAGAGTTTATAGAAAGACAGTTTTCAATAACATACACACCTGAAGCTGAAGCTGCAACCTGCTTCAATTCCTGTGTTCTGGCCTTCCAGGCCCTGCAATCATTCTTCCAGTGTCCTTTCTTATGACAAAAGAAGCATTCTTCCTTATCCACAAGCTTCCACGCTATCTTTGTTGCTTTACCTTTTCCCTTCGTATCCACTTTACTAACACCGCCCCTTGGTTTGGCGGGGGCTTTCTTCTTCTTTCCCTTGGCTTTCGCCTTGGACCTAGAAGAAGATGATCCTCCTACAAACAAAGTGGATGTTTCCCTACCTTTCTGTAGGGTGCCCTCTGCGCTCCTCAGCAGGTTGAGGAGCTCTGAAAGTTCAACCTCCTTTTCTTGTAGGTTGAAATTCATTATAAACTGGGCGTAAGTGGAAGGAAGGGACTGGAGAACTATATCCGTATATAGCTCACTCTCCAATGTGATCCCTAGGTCAGCGAGCTCCTCAATGTAGCCGATCATCTTTAGCACGTGCTCGGCTACTGATGATCCGACGGCCATTCTTGTCGAAAACAACTTTTTCGACGCTTCGTATCTTGCGATACGTGATTGCTCTCCATACAGTTCTTTTGTATGAAGCAATATGGACTCCATGTCCATATTCTCATGCCTCCTCTGATGTTCGTTGTCCATCGAGGCAAGCAGGAGGCACTTGGCCTTCGCGCTATCAATCTCCCAAGTCTTGCGGATTTCCTTATCCGCGACGCTGGAAGTTGGACCAGGGACAGGGGGAGCTTTGGTGGTAAGAAGATACCCCAGCTTGTCATAAGTGATTGCTATCTTGACATTCCTGAGCCAATCTTTGTAGTTTGGCCCTGTCAGCTTGTTTTTATCTAGGAGTAACTTAAGTCCAGTCATGTTGATTGGTCGCTGCAATTAGGAGAGAGAAGAAGAAACACTCAGCATGATGCTCTTGCAAGTTTAGAGTGGTTTTTAATTTGTCTAAACAGGATGGCTCCCACTGTTTCTCGAATCCCTCCTCAAACCATAAAGGAAGAATTAGTCAGGATCAATCCCACCGTACAATACTTGCTTAACCGTTCAGCCAGGCTGGTGTCGGTACTTCGAGGGAGGTTTTCCAACGCTTTCGCGAAGTTCCTTAATTAAAGAACCTCTTTTCCCTGGGGGCGTAGCCCGCTAACACCTTTCTAGGCACCTACTAGGTTTATAGCATTGATCGTTAAGTGAGAAATTTCCCGAGGAGTAGCATATACTCACAGTAGGATCGGGATCCAAATATCATCGCGTGACGAAACTGAAGGAATCCTACCAGAATCACCACACTCCAAATGGTATGCAAATCTAGCAAGTTTCAGTACTTATGAAACTCCCGATGTGGATTTTTGCCCCATGCTCTTATGACCTTGACGAAGGTCAACAAATCATAAGTCACATGTCAAGTTCTGCCCGTCATTATCCAGGTTAATTTGAATCCACCCGCATATACCCTTGACGAAGGTCAACAAGGTAATGTGAGTGTCCCAAACCAACGCATCTATCTATGCTACATATGAATACTTAACAGCTACCAATCACTATGCCTTGACGAAGGTCAACAAACACAGCTTGAATACTATTTGAATATTCATACGAAACGACGGAGGGCTACGAATGGTTTTGGCAAAACCGTGAACGTAGTGAACTTGATTTGGTCGATGGAACGAGATAGCTTTTAAATGGAGTGGCTCAAGCTCCGCATTTTAAAAGTTAGTTTTGAAAAGAACCGAGTGGTTTTTCGAAAGTGTTCCAACGACTTTAACTTGGTTTATTATCTTGCATTAGTTCTTTTAATGCGTGATATTCTTGCATTAGTACTTTTAATGCGTCCCATCATTTAATCCTACCATTGCAGAAAACAACCAAAATATGACGTACGCTTATGCCATTCGCATTCGCCACTGGGCCCCGTCATCACTCGTTAGGTTACTTAACTAACGACAGAGCGGGGGCTGGGCTAGCGCGGCTGTAAAACATAAGCAACGCCTAAATAGAAAGCAATGATAGACATTACAGATCACAGATGAATACATTGGATATACTAGCAATCCGCAATCCTTTCGAGCCTGAAACGAAAAGCGGATAACACGGTCGCGGTGAATAGCCAATACCCCACCCAAGACCCCTACGGGTGCGGCAAACTACCCGCCAAGTACTCGGTAGTTTGTGCACCCCCTCCATGGGTCTATCCTAGGAGCAAAAACAGTAAAAAGAATTATACAATGACGGCTACAACCCCGACCCGGTTGTGCGGCCAAACAAATAATAATTATTACACCAATTTACATTTACAATGAATGAAAGAAAAACAGAAGCTCATCTCACATCCAACCCCGGCTATTCACCCGCGACAGTCCAACACATTCATATACACATTCCAGCACATTACAGATCATGTATAACCCCGACTAATCGACTTATAGCGATTAGCCGACGTTCAATACATGCAAACATCACAGATATAACCAATATAGCCAAAGTGTAGTGAAGTTCGGAAAAATACGGAATTATAGGACCCCAAAAGGAAATTTCTTTTCTGGAAAATCTGGGCACATATAATATATCTCAAAAATCCCAAAACCAAAACCTACAGACACTGCACGAAAAACGACGCGCAGAAGACGACAAAGCGCGGCGGTTCCGCGGCACGAGCCTACCTCGTGCCGCGGATGCACGGCGCTTTGAGCTCAACACTGGATCGTTTTTCATGGGTGTTTTTAGAAAACCCTGAGATGATTTTACAAATATAAATTTTTTCATTTTGAGCCAAAAAAAATTCAACAGAAACTCAGGTTTTGAAAAATACGGTTTTTGGGTTTTTTACGGTTCCGAACTTCGTTACACTTCACTACCAAGCTAGTTTAAGTTTAGTTAGGCTCTGATACCACTGTAAGTCCATATTGCGACCCCCGGTGCTTACGGGGAGGCGGAAACGGTATAAAAAACGAATTTTTATCGCAAGAGGCAACATGGACTAAACATGGTCGGGATCGTTGTCTAAACTATACTAGCAAATACACTAAAAGGAGTTAGCTACTATGGAAGATGGTTATACCTAAACTTGAACTCCTTCTTCTTCAAACCTTTTAGAGGTTGATGGTTCTCTTTACGTCGCCTTCTCCCGTCGAAGATGGATCCACCTCGAAGGTTCGACTTTGGGCTCTTCCTCGATCTTTGAGTGAACTAGGGTTTCCGGTTTGCTAAACCTTCATCCTAGAATGAGTAGAGAGAGATTAGGGTTTGCTTTTCTTTCTAAAGAGAATGATTCTCAACACATGAGAAGGTTTCTCTTTTCAAGAGGAAGAAGAAGATGAAAATGAGGAGAGAGAGAGGTTATGATAGAATGAGCTCAATTATTTCTTTCTTGCAACCATATTGCAAAAGAAATGAATTATCTAAATGATAATAATTGAAAATGAGAATAGTTGATGGTAGTATTTTGAATGACCACAACCATGCTTCATTTAATAAAAAGTAAGCATGAATCAAGGAAGACTTTCAAGGCATGAAAGTGGTCAATGGTCAACAAGTCAACTAAGGTCAACAAGTCAACAAAAACAACCATAACATAATTCTCATTTAATTATTATTATTAATAGATAATATATAAATCCATTAGGGTTTGGAAAATGAAGACTGTCAATTGTGCATACGCACCCGTTCCGAAACCCTAATGAAAAACCTCATTCTCCGCCTCAAGCAACTGTGCATACACACCTGCATTCTCGTTCCGAAAAACAAGAATACCAAGATATAAAAGCAACCCCCAAAACATATACCAGTATCTGGCTCAAACCAGAGCCTGCCAGTATAATCCGTCCGGACTCCAAACGTGCACAAGTGCGCGGATGAGAACGAACCCTGTCGCAAAACCATGCGACCTCTACTCTGTTTTGCCCAGAGGCGAATACCCTCTGTGTGGGACTCTAAAGACTCGACACTACGCTGGCAGTGGGTTTAACCACAGACCGCAAGCGGCACTAGCTGTGCGTAACGGTCCCCAGGTAGATGCCGACAAGAAGGCTGACGAGGTGAAACCCCATCTGAACTCCTACTGAGTCTGAATGTGACATTCTCCGTACAGTCCGGTCTGTTTGTCTGATACATCGCATGGCGGGCCTAGGGGGCGGTAAACGTCAGTCCCCCAATAGCGGTACAAGTCGTGCCGGAGCGAAGCCCAAAACACCCTGAGATAACACTGGAAACCTACCAGTATATCTCGTTTGCCCTGGCCAGGGACTACTCGTGTAATGGCTCTCCTAGACACAGCGCGATGTCAACCCCCAATACCGGGAGAGACGAATCCTGTCTAACCGTCACTGCCTCCAAGTGCTTCGGGACTGCACCCAACCACCACCTGTTTGCACGACTCCTTTGAGCCGTGGTAGGGTAGTGATCAAAGTGCAGTGGGAACACACTCGAGGCGAAGTGCCAGTGTCAAGTCAGCGGACTAAGCTGTACTCATGTCACCTGGGAACTGACGACTGACGATAGGTATAATACCAACCTGTCAGTTCCCGACGAGTCCTGTCCAGTGTACTCGTAACCCAACGAGCACCCGTATATTATCTCCAGTACGACGTACTGATGGCTGTGGGACAGACCATCTCCCACACTGGGATGAGAAGCGCATACGCTAGTCTACTCCGGAGTATCGATGCCCTGTCTCGATAGTCCTGCGACTAGGGACCTGTATAAGGATGTGCTTATAGATTACCCAGCCCCCACTAGTGTGACTGCCATCACAACGCTGGTAATCAAGCAAAGATCCTAAGGGCTCCACTAATGCGTATAAGTGATATAGTAAAATAAACACAAGTACACATTGAAGTAGAGACAAACCAAGTAGCATACTACTATTTTGAGCAAGATTGTATATACAAGGTGAATATCCCAAGCATCCATTAAGTAATATACAAACTAGTATGATACAGTAATGGCCTCTAGGGCATATACACTAACAATAATGCCAACCAACAGTTCCTGACGAGTCCTGTCCAGTGTACTCGTAACCTAACGAGCACCCGTATACTATCTCAAGTACGACGTACTGACGGTTGTGGGACAGACCGTCTCCCGTGCTGGGATAAGAAGCGCATACGCTAGTCTACTCCGGAGTATCGATGCCCTGTCTCGATAATCCTATGACCAGGGACGTGTAAATAAGGATGTGCTTATAGATTACCCAGCCCCCACGAGTGTGACTGCCATCACAACGCTGGTAATCAAGCAAAGATCCTAAGGGCTCCACTAATGCGTATAGGTGATATAATAAAAGAAACACATGTACACATTAAAGCAGAGACAAACCAAGTAGCATACTACCATTTCGAGCAAGATTGTATATACAACTGTGAATATCCCAAGCTTCCATCAAGTAATATACATACTAGTATGATACAGTATTGGCCTCTAGGGCATATACACTAACAAGTCTAACACATGCAATTTGATATTTAACGACTGATTTTCTAATATGTGCGATATGAATGCCGAACACTTCTAGATGAGTGCAAATGATAGGGAAATTGCCGTTTAAAAGATGCAGTATTTTCGATTGATCAAGTTCTGAAAGTTCAACTTCTTTTTCTTGCAAGTTGAAGTTTAGGATAAACTGGGCGTAAGTGGAAGGAAGGGACTGGAGAATCAAGTCAGTATAGAGCTCGTTCTCTAACGTGGTCCCAAGGTCCCCGAGCTCTTCAATATAGCCAATCATCTTAAGCACGTGTTCCGGTACCGATGATCCGACGGCCAATCTCGCCGAAAATAGCTTTTTCGAGACTTCGTATCTGGCGATACGGGATTGCTCTCCATACAGTTCTTTTGTATGGAGAAATATGGATTCAAGGTCCATATTCTCGTGCCTCCTCTGATGTTCATTGTCCATAGAGGCAAGCACGAGGCACTTGGCCTTCGCGCAGTCGATATCCCAGGTTTTACGAATTTCCTTATCCGCGACGCTGGAGGTGGGACCTGGCACAGGGGGAGCTTTGGTGGT
The DNA here is from genome assembly GCA_030015575.1 of Agapanthus africanus. Taxonomy (NCBI): domain Eukaryota; kingdom Viridiplantae; phylum Streptophyta; class Magnoliopsida; order Asparagales; family Amaryllidaceae; genus Agapanthus; species Agapanthus africanus. Next base: position 302,835,936 of record JASDDO010000022.1, on the reverse strand, counting down.
AAGAAGATACCCCAGCTTGTCATAAGTGATTGCCATTTTGACATTCCTGAGCCAATCTTTGTAGTTTGGCCCTGTCAGTATGTTTTTATCTAGAAGTAACTTAAGTCTGGTCATGACGATTGGTCGCTGCAATTAGGAGAGAGAGAAGAAACACTCAGCATGATGCTCTTGCAAGTTTAGAGTGGTTTTTAGTTTGTCTAAAAAGGATGGCTCCCACTGTTTCTCGAATTCCTCCTCAAACCAAAAAGTAAGAATTAGTCGAGATCAATCTCACCGTACAATACTTGCTTAACCGTTCAGCCAGGCCAGTGTTGGTACTTCGAGGGAGATTTTCCAACGCTTTCGTGAAGTTCCTTAATTAAATAACCTCTTTTCCCTGGGGGCATAGCCCCGCTAACACCTTTCTAGACACCTACTTGGTTTATAACATTGATCGTTAAGTGAGAAATTTCCCAAGGAGTAGCATATACTCACAGTAGGATCGGGATCCAAATATCATCGCGTGACAAAACCGAAGGAATCCTACCAGAATCATCACACTCTAAATGGTATGCAGCGCTAGCAAGTTTCAGTTTCTTTAGAAACTCCCGATGTGGATTTTTTACCCATGCTCTTATGACCTTGACTTTGGCCAACAAATCATAAGTCACATGTCAAGTTCTACCCGTCATTCTCCAGGTTAATTTGAACCCACCCATACCTACCCTTGACTTTGGCCAACAAGGCAGTACGACTGTCCCAAACCAACGCATCTATCTATGCTGCACATGAATACCCAATAGCTACCAATCACTATGCCTTAACTTTGACCAACAAACATAGCTTGAATACTATTGACTATCCATGTGAAATGACGGAGGGCTACGAATGGTTTTGGAAAAACCGTGAACGTAGTGAACTTGATATAATCGATGGAACAAGATAGCTTTTAAAAGGAGTGGCTTAAGCTCCGCGTTTAAAAGTTGGTTTTTGAAAAGAAACCGAGTGGTTTTTTTTTTGAAATTGTTCCAACGACTTTACTTTGGTTTATTTTCTTGCATTATTTTAATGTGTCCCATCATTTAATCCTACAATTGCAGAAAACAACGAAAATATGACGTACGCTTATGCCATCCGCATTCGCCATGGGGCCCCGTCATTACCGTTAGATTACTTAACTAACGACAGAGCGGGGGTTGGACTAGCGCGGATGCAAAACATAAGCAACGCCTAAATAGATATCATATATAGATATATACATTCGTCACATGCAATGATAGCCATTCCGGATCACAGATGAATACATTGGATATACTAGGAATCCGCGATTCGTTCGAGCCTGTAACGAAAAGAGGATTACACGATCGCGATGAATAACCAATACCCCACCATAGACCCCTACGGGTGCGGCAAACTACCCGCCAAATACCCGAAGTGAGGCAACCTCCCTCAACAACGTGAGTAGGCCACTCGGCACTTCGAGGTACCCGGTAGTTTGTCCACCCCACCTTGGGTCTATCCTAGGAGCAAAAACAGTAAAAGAAATGATACAATGGCGGCTACAACCTCATCCCGGATGTGCGGCCATATAAATAATATTACATCAATTACAAATTACATGAATTGAAAGGTAAAGAAAACTCTCATCTTACAACCCCCCGGCTATTCATCAGCGACAATCCAACGAATTCATATACACAACCATCAACATTACAGATCACAGATATGTATAACCCCCACTAATCGACGTATAGCGATTAGCAGACGTTCAATACATATATCACATCACAGATATAACCCGTTAGCTAAAGTCTATAGAAGTTCGATCAAAATACGGATTTGTAACCACCCCAAAACACAAATTTGTTTTTTGAAAAATCTGGGCAGGAAAAACATATTGTAAAAATCCCAAAACACCCCACTGAACACACTGCAGGAAAAATTTCCCACGGCCGAGTCAACTCGGCCGCGGATCCGCGGCAAGAGCATGCTCTTGCCGCGGTTCCACAGCGCGTTGATCGAGTCACTGGACCATTTTTCTTAGGTGTGTTTTAAAAACCCTGAGCCGATTTTTAGTATATGATTTATTATTTTTTGAACAGAAATAAAAATCGGCAGAAAGTTCATGTTTTAGACGTGTTTTGCGTTTTTTTTCTCCGATCGAACTTCTAGTTACTTTTCTAACATGCTAGATAGTGTTTAGCTAGGCTCTGATACCACTGTGAGTCCACGTTACCCTTCCCGGTTCTTTCGGGGATGCGGAAGCATTGTAAAACGATTTTTCGGTGGAGGTAACATGGACTCAAAAACCGGATCTTTGCTAAACAAACTTTTTCGCAACCTAACTAAGAGTTTAGCTACTATGTTAGGGGTTATACCTAAACTTGAACTACTTCTCTTCGACTCCTTATGGTGGTCGGATCGGCCTCACCTCGCCGTCTCCTTGTGCCGAAAATGGATCCACCCGAAAGCTTCTACCTTTGGCTCCAACCTCAATCTAGAGGAAACTAAAGTGTTAGGTTTGCTAAACCTTCAACCTTAGGATGAGTAAAGAGTGGTTTTGGTGTTTTATCTTAAAGGAAAATGGTTCTCAACTCATGAGAGGGATTTTTCCTTGGGCTAGAGGAAGAGGGAGAGCAATGGAGAGAGCTTGGATGAGAGAGAGTGAGAATGATAGAATGAATGAAGACTTTTGCAACCATGCTCTCAAAAACCAAAATAATCATAATAATAATTGTAATCAAGTATTTTGTGATGGTTCATTTCAATGGCAATATCATTTCATGCATTTAATGCATTTTGTGAACATACAAGCAAGCAAAAGTCATAGCCATGAAATGATAGCCATTGTAATGATGATGGTCAACAAGTCCAAGCTAGTCAACCGGTCAACAAAGTCAACAAGTCAAAAAAGTCAAACTTTCAACCCAACCATGGCACAATAATATTTAATTAATATTATTACTAATCATATTTCCTATTCTCATTAGGGTTTAGAAAAAGTCAACAGTCAACAACCCTAATGAGAATCCTCTGCCTCTGTCTCGGTCAACCGTGCATACACACCCGCATCCGCGTTCCGACGAACAAGAACACAAACGAGATAAAACCAATCCCAAAACGTATACTAGGATCTGGCTTAAACCAAAGCCCGCTAGTAATAACTGCCCGGACACCAAACGTGCACAAGTGCGCAGATGTGACCGAACCCTGTCGCAAAACCATGCGACCTCTACTCTTTTTGCCCAAAGGCGAATAGCTCTCTGTGTGGGACTCTAAAGACTCGACACTACGCTGGCAGTGGGTTTAACCACAGACCGCAAGCGGCACTAGCTGTGCGTAACGGCCCCCAGGTAGATGCTGATAAGAAGACTGATGAGGTGAAACTCATCCGAACTCCTACTGAGCCTGAATGTGACAGTCTCCGTACCGTCCGGTCTGTTCGTCTGAGAATATCGCATGGCAGGCTTAGGGGGCGGTAAACGTCTGTCCCCTAATAGCGGTACAAGTCGTGTCGGAGTGTAGCCCAGTACACCCTGAGATAACACTGGAAACCCACCTGTATATCTCGCTTGCCCTGGCCAGGGACGACTATGTGTAATGGCTCACCTTGACACAGCGCGATATCAACCCCCAATACCGGGAGAGACGAATCCTGTCTAATCGTCACTGCCTCCAAGTGCTTCGGGACTGCACCCAACTACTACCTGTTTGCACGACTCCTTTGAGCCGTGGTAGGGTAGTAATCAAAGTACAGTGGGAACACACTCGAGGCGAAGTGACAGTGTCAAGTCAGCGGACTAAGCTGTACTCATGTCACCTGGGAACTGATAACCGACGATAGGTATAGTACCAACCAACAGTTCCCGACGAGTCCTGTCCAGTGTACTTGTAACTTAACGAGCACCCGCATACTATCTCAAGTACGACGTACTTAAGACTGTGGGACATACCGTCTCCCCTGCTGGGATGAGAAGCGCATACGCTAGTCTACTCCGGAGTATCGATGCCCTGTCTCGATAGTCCTACGACTAGGGACCTGTATAAGGATGTGCTTGTGGATTACCCAGCCCCCACGAGTGTGACTGCCATCACAACGCTGGTAATTAAGCAAAGATCCTAAGGGCTCCACTAATGTGTATATGTGATATACTAAAAGAAACACATGTACATATTAAAGTAGAAACAAACCAAGTAGTATACTACTATTTTGAGCAAGATTGTCTATACAACTGTGAATATTCCAAGCTTCCATTAAGTAATATACAAACTAGTATGATACAGTAATGGCCTCTAGGGCATATACACTAACATTTACCTTTAATGGAGGGGAGGTCTGTTGGAATAGCTTCAAGCAGGACACCGTTGCCGATTCGATGATGGAAGCGGAGTATATCGCTGCTTGTGACGCAGCAAAAGAAGCAGTCTAGATGAAGAAGTTCATAACAGAACTTCAGGTGGTTCCGTCCATTGTTGATCCAATACCTTTGTATTGTAACAACAAGGGGGCTATAGTTTTAGCAAAGGAACCCAGGTCCCATCAGAAGTCAAGACATATCTTGAGGCGGTATCACCTAATCAGGAAGATCATGGATCATTAGGAGATCGAGGTGCGGAGAGTAGACACGGAGAACAACACTGCAGATCTACTTACAAAGGCCACCCCTCAGACGCAGTTCGAAAGGCTATTCGAGATGAATGTTCTGCGATATGCCAATACATGGCCTTAGGGCAAGTGGAAGATTGTTAGTGATATATGCCCTAGAGGCCATAATTGTATAGTACTGGTTTGTATACTATATTTTGGAAGCTTGGGATATGCACGGATATAATAACAGTCTTGCTCATTATGGTAGTATGCTACTTGGTTTGATTCTATCTTAATATGTGTATATGTTTATTTTAACGTATCGCTAATACATATTGATAGAGCCCTTAGGATCTTTGCTTGACTACCAGCGTTGTGATGACAGTCATACTAGTAGGGGCTAGGTAGTCTATAAGCACATCCTTATACAGGTTCCTAGTCGTAGGATTATCGATACCGGGTATCGACACTCCAGAGTAGACTAGTGTCTACGCTTTTCATCCCAGCAGGGGAGATGGTATGTCCTACAGCTTTTAGTATGTCGTACTGGAGATTGTATACAGGTGCTCATTGGGTTATGACTTACACTTGTTGGATATATGTATGCCCTAGAGGCCATTATATGTATAGTGGATGCTTGGACATGTATATATGTATATTTGATATATGACTTTCTTGCTCGACATGATAGTATGCTATCTGGTTTTACTTTATCTGACATGTTTACTTGATACCGTTCATTTGATATATGTTGATAAAGCTTTGAGGATATTTGCTTAACTTCCATGGCTATGATGAAGATCATACTAGTGGGGCATGTGTGGTCTATAAGCATATCCTTAAATGTTCCTAGTCGTAGGTATATCGAGACAGGGCATCGATATTCCAGAGTAGACTAGCGTGTACGTTTCTTGACCCATATGATGGGCGATGGATGATCCCATATCCATTAGTGTTGTGATATCGAAGATTGTATACGGGTGCTCAATGGAGACTGGGTACACTGAACGGACTCACAGAGAATTCCTATATGGTATTATATCTATCGTCGGATAGCAGTTCTCTGGAGACACTGGTACATGTTAGTCTGTAGACCCGAGATCGTCATAGAGTCTTGTGTGATCTCCCACTGTACTTTGATTTCCACCTTACCACGGCTCTACTGAGTCGTGCAAACAGGCGGCTTTTGGGTATAGTCCCGAGACATATGGAGACAGTGAGCGATATGAGGGATTTCGTCTCTCCCGGTATTGGGAGTTGATGTTGTGCAATATGCGATTGGCTCTGACTTGAAGTCCCTGGCCAGGGCTGATGAGATTTACTGATAAATGTTATCAGTAGTTTCTCGACCGGTCATAGACCATATCGACATAACTTATTGAGTTATTAGGGCTCGGCGATTCCATCCCTAGACTTGATATGCAACATATCAGACGAAGAGACCGGACTGTACGGTAAGTGTTGCCAATGGCTCGACAGGAGTTTTGACGGGTTCGCTTGTTTTTCTTCTGATCGATCAATACCCGGGTGGCCGTTACGTTTAGCTGACTGCTTGCGGCTTGTTGGTGTTTTGATATGATCATCGCCTATTGCCGGCGTATTGACCAGTCTTAGAGTCCCACACAGGATTTTTCTAGCTCAGGCGAAATGATGTAGAGTGCATATGAGATATGTACGGGAGCTCGACTAAATGCGAATATGTGATACCGTATTTTAATCGGGCGTTTATTATTGGTCGGGTCGCATTTGATGTGACCGATTTATTAAATCAAGTGTTGATTTAATATTGACTTTTAGCTCACTTTTAATTAAACCTTTTCTTTTGGATGTATGCATATATGTTTATACATACACATAATGATGTGCATGCACACATACACATGATGATGTGCATGCACACATGCACACATACATATGTATCATGGTTGATGATACATAGAAGATGGCAATACAAGACTTACATGGTTGATAAATATCTTCTATTTTGTTTATGGATTAAAGAAAAAGGAAATTAGCTAAAATGACTCATTCTTTCTACACAAATCTTAGTTGACCTTTGACTTAACCCTAGTTAGATTTCCTTTGTTTTTTAACTCATCCACAAAATATCTAGATATTTAGATAACCATGGTTATATTTGAGAGTGTCTCATATATATTCTTTGTTTTTCATTTTTATGAAAAAAGTTTTTTTCATTATATTGAAAAAAGCTTTGCCATCTTCATCTTCCTCCTTCTTCAAGCTCTTTTGAGTTTTGTTTTGAGTGAGAAACTTAAAAAGAAAGGGTTTTTAAGTGAGTTTACAAACCACACAACCATTCTACACTACCCTAGCCCTTTAGTGTAGAGTGTTTGCTTCATTTTATGAAGCGAAGGGCTTGATCTAGAAATCTCCGGGTGAATCATCGTAGACGACGAAGGACCTTGAGCGGAGTCGTTCCAAGCTTCGTACAAAGCCGTAGGATTCCTAAAGACCGAAGGAGTTGGCTACAAAGGTTGTATTCCCTTTTCCTTTAGCTTAGACTTCTTATTATGATGATATTACCCTAATCTATAGTTACGGTTCGTAGTTCGTTTGTAATAGCCTTCTAGAATTTAAAAGTTCACTACTTTATGATGTTGCAACCTTACTAGAGGCGCTACTACACACCAACATGGTATCAGAGCCTAGCTAGAGCTTTGGGGGTAAACCGGAGGACGTTTAAAAACTCAATCGAACATGAAAAATGATGTTTTTGCATGCTCACCGGAAATTTTTTCAAAAGTTGGAATTTTTGTAATTAAAAATATTCAGAAAATAGAGCAGGGTTTTCTATGGATCCCGAAGAAAAACGAGCACCTAACTCGACACAACGACCATGGAACCGCGGCCAAATAGGTGTATTTGCGGCGGTTCCGCGGCGCCGTTGGTGAGGCTTGGACCGTGCGCTATTATGTTGATCCGTAGGTACCATATATGCTCTCAGGGAATTTTTATGCAGGTTCAATTGTTGAGATCTATTACTACAGTGGGTATGTTGATGTGTTGATTGATATATTTTAACGTCGTCTATGCTTTTCAATTGTTGATGTGATATGATGTATAGGATCGTCGTGATCGAATGACCGGGGTTTTTATGTGAGACGAGAGTTTATCTTTTCATTCATAAAATTCATTGTATATATTATTCTTTTATTTGGGCACATCCGGGTTGAGGATGATGTCTCCATTGATATATATTTTACTTTTCCGCATTAGGATAGACCCAAGGAGTGGAGCACGAGTGAACGGGTTCTGGAGTTCAGTGGGAGGCCATCTCGAGGAGTCGAGACCGGGTCTCCAAAACTCCAGAATTGGAAGGGTCACTTGCCGCTCTCGTAGGGGTCTAAGGGTGTGGGCTTGGCTATTCATCACGACCGTGGAATCCGTAGTATAAAATACGGAGTTCCTAGTATATCCTATATTTTCATATATGTGTTTCTGCTGCTAATTATTCTGTGATGTGATTGCTTAATATCTGAGACGAGTGTAATATTGTTATATATGTGATATGTAATACAGTTTTTCGTTTCTTTCTGTAATAGATTAGGAACTTAAATGATGGGAATACATTAATGAGATTAATGTAAAAGAAAAGAAACCTAATGATGTTGTAGAATCGGATTTGAAATCCACTCGGCTCCTTTTTTTGAAAAAGCAAGTTTCAAAAGATGCGGAGCTTAAGCCACTCCTTTTCTAAAAAACTATTTAGATTCTACAACGAAATCAAGTTCAAAGCGTTAAAGATTTTCATAAAAACCATCCGCAGCCCTCCGTCATTTTAGGAAGCAGAGTACTTAGTATTCGTGCTACGTATGTTGATCATAGTCAAGGCTTAGCGTACGGTAGCCAAGTGATGTCTTCCTACAAAGCATATGATGCGATATGTTAGGACATTCATATGATTATGTTGATCATAGTCAAGGGTCATATGGGTGGGTCTAGTTAATCACGAAATGACGGGTGGAACTTGACTAGTGCTTATGATATGTTGACCATAGCCAAGGTCATAAGCATCTATGGGTAAAAACTATATCGGGAATTTCAAGTGTTGAAATTTGCAATGAGATTGCATACCATCTATATGATAGTTGGATCCCGATCACTGTGAGTATGAGTTGCTCCCAGGAGAGTTTTACATTTTACAATTAGCTAATCCAGTAGGTGTCTAGAAAGGTGTTAACGGGGTTTGACCTCTGGGAAAAACGAGGTTTATTTTAATTAGGTCCATGCGCAAGCACGGGGAACCTCCCTCAAAGTACCGACACTGGCCTGGCTGACCGGTTAGCGAAACTGTAGAATGTAATTAATCCTGGCTAGTTTTCTTTTCAGGTTTGAAAGAAAAATTGATAAAAGCAGTGGGAGACATCGATTAGATAAGATAATAACCAATCTGATCTTTGCAAGAGCATTTCGCTGAGTGTATTCTTTTCTCTCTCCTAATGGCAGATACCGATGATGGGACTTAAGCTTCTTTTAGAGAAAAACAAACTGACTGGACCAAATTATAAAGAATAGTTGAGGAACTTGAATATTGCGCTCACATATGATAAAGTATCATATGTCCTCACTATCAAAGCCCCACCCGTCCCAGGACCTGAATCATCTGTTTCGAATAAAGAGATCCGAAAAACATGGGATATTGATTGCAACACGGCCATGTGCCTCGCGCTTGCTTCTATGGACAGTATCCATCAGAAACAACACGAGAAGATGGATGTACAATCCATCTTTCTTCATACAAAGGAGTTGTATGAAGAGCAATCTCGTACTTTACGATACGAGGCATCTCAAAAGCTGTTTCGGATTCGGTTGGCCCCCGGTGCATCAGTAGGAGACCATGTTCTGAAGATGATTGGTCTTATAGAAGAACTTGAGGAACTGGGATGGAGTATGGATAATGAGCAATATACAGATATTGTTCTGCAGTCTCTCTCCCCCGCCTTTGCTCCGTTCATAGTGAATTTCAATATGAACGATTTGGAGAAATCATTGCCTGAACTTCTCAATATGTTGAGAAATGCAGAGAGCATGCTTAAGATAGCGAAAACTCCTGCTCTGCTTTATGGGCCATCTTCCTCTTTAGTCCCGAAAGCTAAGGCCAAGGGAAAGAAGAAGAAGAATCCCACCAAGTCGAGAGGTGGAGTTGAAAAGGCGAAGGGGAAAGACAAGTCTGGGACCGCGGGAAGTGGAAAAGGAGAATGTTTTTACTGCCACAAGTCGGGACACTGGAAATGCAGTTGTGCTTTGTACCTTGCAGATCTCAAGAAGAAGAAGCATGTTGATGCTTCCGCTTCAGGTGTGTTTGTAACTGAAAACTGTTTTTCATTAAACTCTACATCTTTAGTATTAGATATCGGATCTGGTTCTCACATCTGTAATTGTATGCAGGGAATGAGAAACAGTAGAGTTTTGAAGACTGGGGACCACACTCTACGGGTTGGAAATGGTTCCAATGTACATGCTGTATCCGTAGGAGAGTATCATCTGGCGTTGCTTTCAGGATGTATTTTGGTTTTGAACCCTTATTATTTTGTACCTGGTATGCTATGTAATATAATATCCGTATCTTTGTTGGACAATGAAGGATAACATTTTGTGTTGCAAAATAATGTTATGAACATTAATTTGAATCAACAGTTGATTGGGTATGGTACACTAAGTAACGGAATTTACGTCCTAAATTAACACATAATATTCAATATACAACATACAAATAAAAGAAAGATTTCAGATATAAACGAATCTTTTCTTTGGCATTGTAGACTTGGTCATATTAATGAAATAAGACTAAACAAGCTACATAAAGATGGATATTTAAAACCTTTTGAATATAAATCTTATGCAACTTGTCAGTCTTGTATCAAAGGTAAAATGACCAAAACTCCGTTTATAGGACACGAAGAGAGAGCTACAGAACACTTAAGCCTCATACATAGTGATTTATGCGGACCAAAGTCTACACATGCTAGAGGCGGTTTTTCATACTTCATCACTTTTACTGATGATTTCTCAAGATTCGGACATGTGTTTTTATTGAAGCATAAATCTGAAGCTTTCGAGAAATCTAAGGAGTACAAACTTGAAGTAGAAAAACAAACTGGCTCGAGTATCAAGAAACTTCAATCTGATCGATGTGGAGAGTATTTAAGCACTGAGTTTTCAGACTTCTTAAAAGAGAATGGGATTCTCTCTCAGCTCACTCCTCCGTACACACCACAACACAATGGTGTGTCAGAACGGAGGAATCGTACCCTATTAGATATGGTACGGTCCATGATGAGTGATGATGAGTTACCACTTTCCTTTTGGCGACATGCATTAGAGACAACAATTTATCTATTGAACAGGGTTCCATCAAAGAACGTGTCTACCACTCCATATGAGATGTGGTGTGGAAAGAGACCATCTCTTAAAAGAGTTAGGATATGGGGTTGTCCAGCCTATGTCAAAAAGCAGAATCCGGATAAACTCGAGACACGATCGGTCATGTGTACATTTGTGGGATATCCAAAACATTCATATGGATATCTTTTCTACCACAAGGAGGAACAAAAGGTGTTTGTTTCTCAACATTTCACATTTTTGGAAAATGAAATTTTTACAAATAGTACTGATGGCAATGCGGTAGAAATAGAAGAGGTTCTAGAGACACAAATTACTCAGGACGAATTGGTTGAAACTGATGTTGCAGTAGAACTTCAAGAACCTAAGCCGCTCCGGAGATCTAGTAGAACTTCTCGCCCGCCGGAGAGATACTATGGATTTCTCATTGATGGTGATAGAGAAGATTGCATCATGGATGATGATGACCCTACTAGTTTTCAGCAAGCTATCACGAGTGGTGACTCAGTGAAGTGGATGGATGCCATGAGATCCGAAATGGAGTCCATGTACACCAACAAAGTATGGACTTTGGACGTTGCACCTTCTGGGATAAAATCCGTTGGGTGCAAATGGATCTTTAAGAGAAAGATTGGTGTAGATGGACAGGTAGAGACCTATAAAGCAAGGCTTGTAGCGAAAGGTTTTCGTCAAAGACCAAGACTGGACTATGATGAAACTTTCTCTCCGGTAGCATGCTTAAATCCATTCGGATCCTACTTGCTATTGCCGCTCACTACGACTATGAAATCTGGCAGATGGACGTTAAAACTGCATTTCTGAATGGTGAGTTAGAAGAATGCATTTATATAGATCATCCAGAGGGCTTCATTGACAGTGGGAGCAGCGGGAAAGCATGTAGATTGCTTAAATCCATTTATGGATAAAAGCAGGTCTCATGGAGCTGGAACATCTGTTTTGATGATACAATAAAAGAGTTTGATTTTATCAAAAATATAGATGAACCATGCATTTATAAGAAGATTGTAGGGAGTACTGTCACATTCCTCGTATTGTACGTAGATGGCATTCTCTTGATTGGAAATGACATTCCTATGCTACAATCGGTCAAATTATTCTTATCACAAAGGTTCTCCATGAAGGACCTGGGTGATGCCTCGTGCATTTTGGGCATAAGGATCTATAGAGATAGATCCAAGAGATTATTGGGATTGTCCCAATCAAAGTACACTGATACCATCCTAAAAAGGTTTAGTATGGAAGATTCCAAGCGTGGTGCCTTGCCCGCTTGCCATGGAATCATTCTCTCTAAGGACTTCTATCCGAATACTGATGAAAAGAGAGCTCGCATGAGCATTTTACCCTACGCTTCAGCCGTAGGATCTATAATGTATGCGATGATATGTACTCGCCCTGATGTAGCTTATGCACTAGCTGTAGTAAGCAGGTATCAATCCAACCCAGGGGAGCAACACTGGATAGCCGTGAAGAACATTCTTAAGTACTTACGAAGGACTAAAAAATTGTTCTTGGTGTATGGTAATGGGGATCTCCAAATGGACGCCTTTACCGATTCCAGCTTCCAAAGTGATAAGGATGACAGTAAATCTATCTCAGGTTTTGTATTTACCCTTAATGGAGGGGCGGTATGTTGGAAGAGTTCCAAACAGGATACCGTTGCAGACTCCATGATGGAAGCTGAGTATATTGCTGCAAATGATGCTGCCAAGGAATCCGTCTGGATGAGGAAGTTCGTTGCGGAGCTAGGAGTAGTTCCAACCATTATTAATCCTATACCATTGTATTGTGATAATAATGGAGCTATGGCATTGGCCAAAGAACCCAGATCCCATCAAAAGTCCAGACACATCCTCAGGTGATATCATTTGATCCGGGAGATAGTTGATCGCCATGAGATCGAGATTCGGAGAGTAGATATAAAGGATAACACCGCGGATCCACTCACCAAGGCCCTTCCACAGCCGCAACATGAGCGACTTTTTGAGATGTTGGGTATGAGATACGCCAATAATTGGCCTTAGTCCAAGTGGAAGATTGTTGGATATATGTATGCCCTAGAGGCCATTATATGTATAGTGGATGCTTGGACATGTATATATGTATATTTGATATATGACTTTCTTGCTCGACATGATAGTATGCTATCTGGTTTTACTTTATCTGACATGTTTACTTGATACCGTTCATTTGATACATGTTGATAAATCCATGAGGATATTTGCTTAACTTCCATGGCTATGATGAAGATCATACTAGTGGGGCATGTGTGGTCTATAAGCATATCCTTAAATGTTCCTAGTCGTAGGTATATCGAGACAGGGCATCGATATTCCAGAGTAGACTAGCGTGTACGTTTCTTAACCCATATGATGGGCGATGGATGATCCCATATCCATTGGTGTTGTGACATCGAAGATTGTATACAGGTGCTCAGTGGAAACTGGGTACACTGCACGGACTCACAGAGAATTCCTATATGGTATTATATCTATCGTCGGATAGCAGTTCTCTGGTGATACTGGTACAGGTTAGTCTGTAGACCTGAGATCGTCATAGAGTCTTGTGTGTTCTCCCACTGTACTTTGATTTCCACCCTACCACGGCTCTACTGAGTCGTGCAAACAGGTGGCTTTTGGGTATTGTCCCGAGACACATGGAGACAGTGAGCGATAGGAGGGGTTTTGTCTCTCCCGGTATTGGGAGTTGATGTTTTGCAATGTGCGATTGGCTCTGACTTGAAGTCCCTGGCCAGGGCTGATGAGATTTACTGATAAGTGTTATCAGTAGTTTCTCGACTGGTCATAGAACATATCGACATGACTTATTGAGTTATTAAGGCTTGGTGATTCCATCCCTAGACCTGATATGCAACATATCAGACGAAGAGACCGGACTGTACGGTAAGTGTTGCCAATGGCTCGACAGGAGTTTTGACGGGTTCGCTTGTTTTTCTTCTGATCGCTCAGTACCCGGGTGGCCGTTACGTTTAGCTGACCGCTTGCGGCTTGGAGGTGTTTTGGTATGATCATCACCTACTGCCGGCGTATTGACGAGTCTTAGAGTCCCACACAGGATTTTTCTAGCTCAGGCGAAATGATGTGGAGTGCATATGAGATATGTGCGGGAGCTCGACTAAATGCGAGTATGTGATACCGTATTTTAATCGGGCGTTTATTATTGGTCGGGTCTCATTTGATGTGACCGATTTATGAAATTAAGTGTTGATTTAATATTGACTTTTAGCTCGCTTTTAATTAAACCTTTTCTTTTTGATGTATGCATATATGTTTATACATACTCGTGATGATGTGCATGCACACATACATACATACATACATATGTACCATGGTTGATGATACATAGAAGATGGCAATACAAGACTTACATGGTTGATAAATATCTTCTATTTTGTTTATGGATTAAAGAAAAAGTAAATTAGCTAAAATGACTCATTCTTTCTACACAATTCTTAGTTGATCTTTGACTTAACCCTACTTAGATTTCCTTTGTTCTTTAACTCATCCACAAAATATCTAGATATTAAGATAACCATAGTTATATTTGAGAGTGTCTCATATATATTCTTTGTTTTTCATTTTTATGAATTTTTTTTTACATTATATTGAAAAAAGCTTTGCCATCTTCATCTTCCTCTTTCTTCAAGCTCTCTTGAGTTTTGAGTCCTAAAGACCGAAGGAGTTGGCTACAAAGGTTGTATTCCTTTTCCCTTTAGCTTAGACTTCTTATTATGATGATATTACCCTAATCTCTAGTTACGATTCGTAGTTCGTTTGTAATAGCCCTCTAGAATTTAAAAGTTCACTAATTTATGATGTTGCAACCTTACTAGATGCGCTACTACACACCAACAACACTGGACATGACTCATGGGGAACTGCTGGTTGGTATTATACCAATCATAAGGTAGCAGTTCCTATGTGACATGAGTACAGCTTAGTCCGTTGACTTGATATTGCTACTTCGTCTCGAGTGTGTTCCCACCGTTCTTAGCACAGCTCAAAGGATTTGTGCAAACAGGTAGTAGTTGGGTACAGTCCCGAAGCACTTGGAGGCAGTAGCGGTTAGATATGTTTCGTATCTCCCGGTATTGGGGGTTGATATCGCGTTGTTTTCGGAAAGCCATTACACAAAGTCCTTGGCCAGGGCAAGAGAGATTTACTGGTAGGTACTTAAGTAGTTTCTCAGGGTGTTTTGGGCTCTACTCCGACATGACTTATTGCGCTATTAGGGGTCTGACGGTTACCGCCCCTAAGCCCGATATGCAATACTTTTAGACGAACAGACCGGGCTGTACGGAGATTGTCACAGATAGGCTCAGTAGGAGTTCGGATGAGTTTTCTCATCGGCCTTCTTATCGACAGATACCTGGGTAGCCATTACGTGCAGCTAGTACTACTGACGTGCTTGTGGTTAAACCCACTATCAGTGTACTGTATAGTCTTTAGAGTCCCACACAGAGGGTTACCTTACTTCGGACGAAACGATGTAGAGGTCGTATGGTTTTACGGCAGAGTTCGATCATATACGTGTACTTGTGCATGGATCATGATTTGGATGGATAATACTAGTAGGCTTTGGTTTAAGCCGGATCCTAGTATTAGATTATTGGATTATTTTCGTCTGATTGTATTCGTATTTTTCGGAATACGGATACGGGTATGTATATACGGTGAGGGGTATTCTTGTAATTTGTGCAAGTGTGCTTCTAGAAGAAGACACCTCATGTGTTGTATTAACCATTTTGTTAAATAGTTAATGAGGTGGAGGATGAGGTGTAGATTTATAATAAATGAAGCATGGCTACTTGGTGACTTATGGATGACTATTGAGGCATGGTGCATTATGTTATTATTATTGTTGCATTATTAGTTTGCTTCATAGTTATCAACATTAGCCATTCATCATTCATTTTATCCTCAACACTCTCTCTCCTCCAAGCTCTCTTCTTCTTCCTCAAACCCTAATTGTCTCATGAGTTGAGAAACCTAAGGTTCTTGAGACTAATCAATCCATAATCAATCTCAATATCTTCTAGGCTATGTAGATTAGCATACTAAGTACCCTAGTTACCTCAGTCTAGAGGTAGGAGCTTAAAGTACACATTCCCGGGTGAATCGTCTTTGACGCGAGAAGGCTAACCTTGCAAGCTCGATCCGATCTTCGAGGAGCCAAGGAGAGGAGGACAAGAAGCCCCGAAGGACCAGTACACGGAGGTATAACACTTTTACATAATAGTTAAACCTCTTGTAGTTTGTTAGTTAAGGTTCAAGTAAAGATCCTGGAGTTTAATCGGTGTTGCGAAGCTTGTAAAAATCGTTTTTTGCACTTTCTGCCTCCCCGCGAACCCGTAGGGTGCGCAACATCGACTTACAATTATTTTTAAGATCAAAGACGCGTTTGTGTAGATCAGGTGTGTAATCACACCAATCAAGTTTCAGATGGTTTATCTTTCAGACTTAGTTTCAATAATACTCTTTCATATCCACTTCACTTTATGAATTTTTCTTGATATTATTTATTTCAGAACAAACCTGTTTGATCCTGAAAAAGTTTATAAATTTTAAACGTTTTAAGACATATCAAACTTGTCATCTAATTTTCAAACCCCACGATAAGTGTAGTATGATGCAAAGACGTATTTAAACTCAAAACAGAGTTATCTTTCGGGTTTTCAATTTCTAAAAATAGGATTTAGATGTTTCTATCTTAGCAAACTAAACCGTCGGTATTTCAAATATAAGTTTTCTTTCTAGCTAACCGACGACAAAGTTTTCCTGTTTTGGATTTTTTTCCAAATTTTATGGGTTTTCAAATATATATACAAATGCGGAATTTACACATGAATGCAAAGATAGAAATCTTACCGAGCATACCCCCAAACTTAAACTGGACAGTGTCCTCACTGTCATGCCACACATAGAGGTCACAAAAGTTTTAAAGGGTCAAAATTTGTCAGTTTTTTTAACAAGAAAATTGCAGACAAAATATATACACAAAAATGCCCTCTAAACTTAATTGAAACGGTGTTTGCACTATTTAAGCATTGAAATTTAAAGTTGGGGGGAATAATATCAGTATATACAAAGGCTTTACACAGA
This sequence comes from Agapanthus africanus, assembly GCA_030015575.1. Lineage (NCBI taxonomy): Eukaryota > Viridiplantae > Streptophyta > Magnoliopsida > Asparagales > Amaryllidaceae > Agapanthus > Agapanthus africanus. The sequence continues at coordinate 302,818,866 of JASDDO010000022.1, read as the reverse complement.
CCAAAAATTAACACCAACCATTCAAAATTTTTATCATGATTAGACCAGGGTTGGTGAAAGAACGTGTAGAGGAAGGAAGTTGAGCAAGCGAGACTGTGTATGGGTAGAAACGGTATGAAATCTTGGTGAGAAGAATGAACGGGAGAACGAAATGAAGTGGATGAACGAAATGGAGTACGAACTTGAGCTTGTAAATTGATTGAATAAATTAGTACAGTCTCTAATGATTGGAGTATAAATCTGAAATTTTCTAACCGTACTAATTTATTAATATTTTTTGAAATGGGACCAAACTTCTCAAGATTCATAAGAAAACATGGGCCGACCGAAATTGGTGAACCAGAGAGATGAAGGTGAAAAGTTGTTTTGCAATATGGATAGATCGATGGAAAAGATGGAGGGAAGTAATTGAGGAATAGTATCGGTTAAATGTCCAGGAGGATATTCAAAGTCAATGGAAGGGACATGATGAATCGGAAAATCCGACTCATCCAATAAAACGAGTTCATCCTTAAAAATATTCTCAAGATTAAGCTTATCCACACATTTAGTCAAATCATCATCAATAATATTAAGAAGCAAATGGGGTTCGGGAAAAGCAGTTAATGATTCGGGATGATACTCACACGGATTTGAAGGAAAGTGTTGAATTGGTGAGAAAAACTCATCCAAAATTGTGGGTTCGTCATCAAAATTATCCTTAATATTAATATCCTCAATCAAGTTAAACTTGAATTTCTCAGACACCTCATTAAAAACATGGTTTTCAATTGTTGGATTATAAATCACATTCGGTTGTTTTTCTATATTGGAGATGTAGAGATCAAACCGAGTGGTATTGGTTTCACTAGAAACGGTCCCTTCATAATTGGGTAAATCAAACACATCGTAGTCGCATAACTCATCAAACATGCTATCCTTAATTGGTGAATCATTTGGTTTACTTGATATATTTTCAGAATTGGAGATGTAGAGTTCACTCGGAAATGGATAGGTTTGATTTTGAAGGGTGCAAGGCTCACTTTCACTACTCAAATCATCAATCTGTTTTATTGCCACGTCATACACAGTAAAATTTTGAGCTATTTGGGAACTGGACGATGGTTCGTTAGGTTGTATGAGTGCAGCCATGGATGAATTTAATTACTCTTCTGTCAGCAAGAAGCTACCCAAAATTCTTTCAATGATCGTTCAAGACTAGACAGGGTTTGTGAAAGGGTTCCAATAAAATATTTGAATTCATTTGGAAACATGGAACTCCATATTTCATGTTCAGAAGCAATGTATAGAGACGGTGTAAAGGTTGTGTTGGATTGGAAGTGATTGAACTGTTGGTTACTAGTTTTATCAATATGTTCAGCAATGGACATGTGTTTAGAAGTTGCCACAGTAGACTGAAGAGGAATATCAACATACGAAGGCGGGAAAGTTTGATACGGTTGATGGGTATTTGAGTGGGGTGTCCAATTGGTTTTTCTAGAAGGTTCTATCCTATCACTCAAATAAATTTTGGGTATGAATGCATCGTTGGAAGTTCTACCAAAGCAAGAACTATATGATAAAATATCTGGTTGAGGGTAGTTGGTCGATTTGGGTTACCCATATAAGAAAAGTGAAAAGAAGAGCGGATAGAAAAGGAGGTGAAGATTTTTTTTGTTAGTTTTTAACAAAAGAATGAATTGAAATTAAGGTAAAATAAAAATCAATCACGACTCGATAACCACACAGCTGATCAATTTAGGGTTGACCTAGGACAACCAAGACTTACTCCAGAACTTGATTGTCGAAGTAAAACTGAATCGAGAAATGGGCTCATAATATACTGATCACGAAGTCAGATAAGTGTAGAGATAAAGGGAGCTTGTCCAATGCTTCCGCGAAGTTCTTTAATTTAGAGTAACTCTTTCGCTTTCGGCGGTTGCGTTTTGAACACTTGTCTAGACATCCCGTGAACAATATAACGTTAAGAGGTGTTCTAAACACAGTCAATTTTCCCTAATGCGCGCGAAGTCCTTAAAAGCTGAAAGTCTAATTTCTTTTAAATTAATGTGGATAAAATTTATGCTCAGTTCTGTAGGACTACGGTAGTGCCCCGGCCGTCTATCCGAGGCCAAAATGCGGAAATGAAAATTTTTCTTGACTTTTAAACCGGCACTACCGCATCCTAAAACCCCGGATAGTAACCATTAACCTAATGCTAGCTAACAAGAGAATGGGTAGGAAGCTATACCGAGCGATCCGTGTCCTTCGGTCTTCGGCCTCCACTCCGATATCCTCGCGGAATCTCCGGTCTTCATCTCCTCGTCGGAAAGGGCACCACATCGAGAAGTCTTTTTACGGGCTCCCGCTTCATCCGAAGCAACTCGGGCGTGAAGTGTGCTAGCCGACGCGTCCAAGGTGTTGTAGAGAATATTTGTGACCACTTTGTCTCTTGCATCCATGACTTTGGATGGAGGTTGAAGTGTTGCCATTGATGGAAGCAAAAAGCTAGAGGAAGAAGAAGAAGAACAAGAGCTTTTCTTTTTCTTTTCTTTTCTCTTGTTGTAAAATGAGAGTGAGATAATCAAAATACAAGACCAATAATATCAACCATGGCAGCCCCTCTCTCTCTCCATCTCATTTCAACACATTAAACAATTCACTAATGTGACATTTTTGCTAAAAAAGAGACCATGAGTCATAGTATAAGTCTATGTCACATTAATGCATTGTTATGATGATTTCTAGCTCATTATTTCCTTAAGCAAACATTAATCCAAATGTTTCCACAACAAAAAGATCCGACAACATCTAAAGTAAACTCGGGACGGATCACAAGGATACCCCTCACCTGTATATACATACCTGCACCCGCATTCCGACTGAATGCAAATGTGATGAGACTAAAGTAATCCAACAAATATAATACTAGGATCCGGCTTAAACCAAAGCCTACTATTATGATCCGTACGATCATGATCCGTGCAATACCGCACGTATAAGATCGAACCCTGCCATATATCATACGGCCTCTACAACGTTTCGCCCGAAACTTGAGAAACTGTCTGTGGGGGACTCTAAAGACTCGTCAATACTATGGCTGTGGATTTAACCACTAGCACGTCAGAGGTATTAGCCATACGTAACGGGCTACCAGGTATTGACCAAAAGGGACGTCGATGAGCGAACTCATCTTGACACCCTACTGAGCCTGTCAGTGACAATATCCGTACAGTCTGGTCCGTTCGTCTATGAGTATCGCATGGCGGGCCTAGGGGGTTGGTAAAAGTCAGACCCCCATAAGCGGTACAAGTCCTGTCGGAGTATAGCCCAGAACACCCTGAGATACTACTGGACTACCTACCAGTAAATCTCCTGCCTCGGCCGAGGGCTTTGTGTAATGGCTCTCCTAGACACAGCGCGATCTCACCCCCAATACCGGAAGAGACGAAACCCCTGCCGATCCGCTCACTTCCTCCATGTGGCTCGGGACTGTACCCAACTAAAACCTGTTTGCACGACTCCTTTGAGCCGTGGTAGGGTAGTAATCAAAGCACAGTGGGAACTCACATGAGACAAATGATGATCTCACGTCGATGAACTAACCTGTACACATGTCACCAGGGAACTGCTATCTGACGTCTGGTATAATCCCAACTAGCATGTTCCCGGCGAGTCCTGTCCGGTGTACTCATAACCCAATGAGCACCTGTATACATATTAGGTGAACCAACTGACACCAGTGGCTTGTGAGACTGGCCACCGCCCCTCGTCGGGGTCTTGACTGTATACACTAGTCTACTTTGGAGTATCGATGCCCTGTCTCGAAACTCCCATGACTAGGGACCTTTTAAGGATGTACTTATAGACCCCAGCTCCCACGTATATGATCGCCATCATACTGCTGGACATCAAGCAAGAATCCTATGGGCTCTACCAACGTACAATAGTGACTTGTAAGGTCACCTGAAACAGTACACGATGATAAAGATAAATCAGATAACATACTATCATCTTGGGTAAGACTGTCCTACCGGTATAGGTCCTCCCTCAATCATTGCAATCACGTGCCTGTGATCCAATAATTGACTCTGAGGGCACTATCTCCAACAATCTCCCACTTACACTCAAGGCTAATTATTGCGATGTCGCATACTCACAACCCGTGTGATACCGAACACCCAACTCATCTACTAGTCACTGTCACAAAGCCCGTTTGCGAAACTATTGTGTTCGAGGAATAGCCTCAGTGAGTGGATCCGCTTTGATGTTTCTTTCTATGTCTCTCTTTATCTCAAGTTCGCGGAGAAAGCCATCTCCCGAAATGAGCAATACCTGTCTTAGAATATGTCTGGATATCTGATGGGACCTAGTTCATAAATGAACTCCAAATCCAAACTTCTCAGACTGTATCGCCGACTGAACTTAATCAGTGTCCTGCGCCATGCCTCCCTCAGTATCCGCCTGGACCACCTGTCTAAAATACTGCCCCTCGTCAGAGGGAAAACTATAACTCTGACAGCCACTCTGTCATTCAGGTCACCTTGAAAGCCTGGAATGATAACTGTCTCCTAAAAGAGGCAGTCATTATCATATCCGTAGAACACTCACTTATGTTCTAAAACTATTTCCGAATGTTTCTCTTGGATTGGATTAATATCAACTTATTGCATCTCGAGCAAGAACAACATCTGGTGTGGTACTTGACATCTCATGATTGACTCAATTGCCTAAGCAAGTGATCTGCCAATCATGCACATCCCTCTCCCCTTTAGTCTGTAAGAAACCTTTAGAGAGGGTGACTCCATCATCTGCAGGTACACCACCATGCCTGGAGTCGTCCATTCTAAATACTCTTAGAATGATGTCTAAGTACCCTGATTGGGACACTTCCCAAATCTAGACCTAAAACTACAGATCTAGTAACCAGAATGTCTGATATAATATCCAAGTCCCATGTGGAGAAACTACTGTGTGGCAACCAAAGTATAACTGATCGTAGTATAGGAATTTCACTTCCTATTCTATGTATGTCATCAAATACTAGGACATCACACCCTACAACCTTCTTAACAGATCCATCCCCTATTCTGATGAAGTCAAACCTATGATTGTCACATCAGAAATAGATGATCTATCTCCGCTATAGCTGCTTTAGTCTATAAATAGACATAAGCTACTTGTCCACTATGCTTCCGCTGCTCCCACTGACTACGACAACCCTCTGGCAGAGTCATATACACGTGCAATTCTAAAGCTAGTTTAGAACTACGCTATACTCATCCTCCTGCCGGGTCTCACAGTCTGGAACAATAGCAATGGCAAGTCTGGGTAAACAAGAACCTCCCTGCCACCGTCCTTGAGAATACCGAAGTACCTCTCAAGTGCCTGAGGTTACCCACCAAATCTGCGGAGTGGCCAATGGAGTGTCAATACAGATTGAATCTTTGGGTTCCTATCAAATTTTCAGTAATCGTTTGCGGTTCTGGAATCGCTTCCAGTTCTGCCATACTCCCACTACTGTTTTCTGAAAAAATCCATTTTTATTAAAACTGCGGCGAGTCAAGAACAATATCACTATTGATCTTCCAGATGGTAGAAAATCAACCCTCGTCATAGCCTGGGTCAACCCACAAACAGCCATTACAGAAACGTGCCTTGAGTTATCCAGAGTCTGGTTTTAAGCATAAGCCGGACAACTCCCCGTACCTTAACATCGTTAAGATATGAACTGTTCTATATCCAATATAGAACTAGAGGCACTGATTTAATTGAACCAGATTCAAATCATGCAGCTGTCTCCAGTGCATATCAACTAAATGGAAGGAGGCTGATCAGCGTTACTCAACTTAGGAATGCATCCAGATATGAGTAACCTGAAAGAGAAGCAAGTTCTCTTAATCATTACTATCAACAGAATACCATACATAAGTATCTACATCTTCGATCACCTTGAAGAATCCTGATACTTGCAACACCTGGTTCTCTACTTTATCCTTATACCTATAACTTCTCAAAACTTAGACGTTGCATTTCTACGAAACACATGTCTAAGAACTAGAGAAGTCACAAGTAAACAGAACATAGTACGAGGACCAACCCCTCTGTCCTAATGGACACTGGACAACATACAATACTCTATATAAGTCCACTGAGTCTAATAACTCAATCGCTTTGTGTCGTAGGTTGAAAACTGTACTTATGGTTAAGAAGAATTACACCGCTTTTTAATGCTCCTTACCTAACCATCCACTGATATAGGTAAATGTCACAGACATAATTTAAAAAAGGTATGTATCACTCTATAAAAATAGACCTACAGATATATCAATTTTAAATTGGTGTATAACAACGGATATTCAAAACCAAATATTTGCCATCCGGCAAACATCCCGGGTGACTTCCTCAAATATCACCAATTACAACGAATCCTGATATAATGAGGATAATCACCCAATTCCTAATAACTTACTCCCACTCACCATCTGTAAAACCATACAGATGTGAGAATCATACCTGGTAAATACATACCCTGGAGCAAGGGCTAATTGGGAAATCTGTTTTCTATTAACAGTACACAGTGAAACTGAAACATTGAAAATGTTTCGATGGGGTATCCGGGTATTCCTAGTAATGCCTCTTCCATTATCCAGATTCACAACCGTAACCGTATATTTCTCTGCCATCTCTCCAAATCCCTTCATATGTCTTTAGTCATTACCTTCTGTACACCCCTTTAGGCTAAATGGTTTTCTTCCTTCCCTACCTTTCGGCACCAGCCTATGGTTTGGAAGAAGACTATCCAATAAGCATAATGGGTGTACTGTCCTAATCCTAGGAGCACTCGTAATGCGAGAGAAGGTAAAGATAAACCGAATAAACCTTATTCCTATTTCTCCTGAACCAGAATCCATCCCCGAACTGGAACAAGTTCCTTTCGAGTTCGTATATAACCATACGATGGAGTATCCAAATAACTGTGGATCTTCGTAGTGATACGGAGTGTCCTGGAGAAATACAAAGGTGAAGTGAGAGTGGTAATGAAATACTTGGTTTGGTCGTGAATAGCAGTCGTAGTTTACTTTGCCCTCTTACTAATCCCTTGATATGTCTTTACTTAATACCTTCTGTACACCATCGTTATGCTAATTGGTTTTCTTTATTCCCCACCGTTCGGCACCAGCCTAAGGTTTGGAAGAAGACTATCCAATTTGCGCAATAGGTGTACTATCTCCTAAACCAAGGAGTACTCGCAACCTGAGAGAAGGTAAAAGGAAAAGACAACTGAATAGTCCTATTCGTTTTCTCCAGAACCGGAAACCATCCTCGAATAAATTCCTTCGAGTTCGTATATAACCATACGATGGTTTTGTCCAATGGAAGTGGACGTTCGTAGTAATACGGGGTGTCCTGGAGAAAAGGGTAAAAGTAGGAGTGGCAATGAGGTATGCAACTCTGACAATCCAAAAGCCAGTGTTTAAGAAGGTTCGGTTAATTTTGGTCACTGAGTCATAGTCAAAGGTCGGGTCATGGTCACTGCCAAAGAGAGAGAGAAAAGAAACACTCAGCGTGCACTCTAACCTAGATCAAAATGGTTGTCACTTTATCTAATCAGGAAACCTCCCACTGTACCGTCAAATTCTTCCCCAAACCTGAAAGAAGAATTAGTCGGGATCACCCGAGGAGTAAACCAACTCATCAGTGGGAATCGGGATCCAACTATCATCACATGATAACGTGACGGAATCCACTCATGTTATCACACTCCAGAAGGTATGCACATGCCTGGCAAGTTTCAGTTTCTTTAGAAACTCCCGATGTGTGTTTTTACCCCTAGGACCCAAGTGACCTTGACGAATAATCAACAAATCAAAAGGTCCTAGTCAAGTTCAACCCGTCATTATCTTGATTGCGTTAAACCCACCCGCACGACCCTTGACGAATAATCAACAAAGTCATACGACTGTCCTAACCAATCCACTTATCCATTCGACAAAAAGCATTACAGAGCTACCGCACACTACGCCTCGGCGAATAGCAACGACAAACGTAGCGCGAATACTAAGCAATACTAATCTGAAATGACGGAGGGCTACGAATGGTTTTTGGCGAAAAACCTTTTACCGTAATGAACTTGATATCGTTGAAGGAACCGGATAAATTTTTTATAAAATATATTGGCGAAAACCTTTGCTAAAGAGGTCACTCCCGGTGAAGGGATCTCGGCTCTTTCCCTGTAGAATGAGGTGCAGGATATTCCAACTGAATACCACGATGCAAAGCAAAAAGTAATCGGCTACAGTGGAGTTATTACCCTGACGCAAACTTCTGTCCAAGGGGTCACTCCCGGTGAAGGGATCTCGGCCCTTGCCTCGTCGACTGAGGTGCTGGATATTCATAACCGAATACCACTGTGCAAAACAAAAGAGAACGTCCTTGCAATAACAGCTTTTTTGAAAAATATTCCAACAACATCAGAATAGGTTTGTTTAGCTTGCATTGATCCGAATCAATGCAGTCCCATCAATTGATCACACTAATAAAGAACGAAAATACGATGTACGTATATGCCATCCGCATTCGCCACTGGGTCCCATCATCACCCGTTAGGTTACTTAACTAACGACAGAGCGGGGACTGGACTAGCGCGGATGCAAAACATATACAACATCTACTAGTATATATATCAATATATAATAATCGCTCAAGGCGTGATAAAATGCAACATCACAGAAATGTAATAAGCATCACAGAACAATACAGATATCTGGAAGCCCCGGGTTTCACAGAGCCACTGCTGAAACCCGACGTTCCCCTGGTCGTATGGATAGCCTGTGCAATGAAATCCTAAACCCCTACGGGCGCGGCAAGTTACCCGCCAAAACCTGAAGCGAGGCAGCCCCCTTCAGCAACGTGAATGGACCACCCAGCACTTCACGGAATCCGGTAACTTGGGCACCCCTCCTGGGTCAACCTGTACCCCCTACGAGTGCGGCGAATAGCCCGCCAATTCTAGAGTGAAGCCCCCTCCGTCTCAATGCCATGAGGTGCGGGCCCGTTGCCCTCTAGAACCCGGCTATCCGTTCACCCCACCGCGGGGTAAACTTAGTACAGAAAGTAAAATATACAACGGGTACATCGACCTCACCCCGGTCGTGCCCCAAAAGAATAATGTACAAACAGGCAGTGACGGCAGTCTACATGTCGGACGCTCGCCCCGCAATATCAAATGTACATATAAAACGAAACCGTACTACCATTGCATCCAGGCTATCCACCACGAAAAAACCGCAACATCACAGCACAACACAGAACATCAACGTGAATGTCACGTTCGCAAATCCGTCTAAAAGGGCTATAACAGTTAGACAGGATTTACCGATCAAGTGACATTCACAGTCGTAGATATAATGTAAATACTGTGAACTAACATGTTAAAATTTTCGATCGACTAAAATTCCCAAAGTGGGCCCCAAGCACAATACCCAGTACTCAAATAAATCTGGGCCTAAAAGGAATATACCAAAAACCCTATTTCCATGTCAGAGAGGCACTGTAGAAATTTGGTGCAGAGAGGAGTCCAAAGTGCGGCGGAACTGCGGCCAAAGCATGGGTTTGTCCACGGTTCCGCGGTGGAACAGTAATGTTAGCGCACCAAATTTTCACAGAATGCATAAAAAACCCTGCACGGTTTTTTGACATGTACCAAATAATTTTTTGAGCACTGCAAAAATTCGACAGAAATTGCACTTTAGAAATCGGGTTTTCGGAAAATCCGTTCGATCGAACTTGTAAACACGTTAGAGCAAGCTAGACTAGGTTAATGGCGTGGCTCTGATACCATGTAGGACTACGGTAGCGCCTCGACCGTCTAGTCGTGGCCAAAATGCGGAAACGAAAATTTTTCTTGAGTTTTAAAACGGCACTACCGCATCCTAAAACCCTGGATCGTAACCATTAACCTAATGCTAGCTAACAAGAGAATGTGTAGGAAGCTATACCGAGCAATCCGTGTCCTTCGGTCTTCGGCCTCCACTCCGATCTCCTCGAGGAATCTCCGGTCTTCATCTCCTCGTCGGAAAGGGCACCACATCGAGAAGTCTTTTTACGGGCTCCCGCTTCATCCGAAGCAACTCGGGCGCGAAGTGTGCTAGCCGACGCGTCCAAGGTGTTGTAGAGAATGTTTGTGACCACTTTGTCTCTTGCATCCATGGCTTTGGATGGAGGTTGAAGTGTTTCCATTGATGGAAGCAAAAAGCTAGAGGAGGAGGAAGAAGAAGAACAAGATCTTTTCTTTTTATTTTCTTTTCTCTTGTTGTAAAATGAGAGTGAGATAATCAAAATACAAGACCAATAATATCAACCATGGCAGCCCCTCTCTCTCTCCATCTCATTTCAACACATTAAACAATTCACTAATGTGACATTTTTGCTAAAAAAGAGACCATGAGTCATAGTATAAGTCTATGTCACATTAATGCATTGTTATGATGATTTCTAGCTCATTATTTCCTTAAGCAAACATTAATCCAAATGTTTGCCACAACAAAAAGATCAGGCAACAACTAAAGTAAACTCGTGACGGATCACAAGGATACCCCTCACCTGTATATACATACCTGCACCCGCATTCCGACTGAATGCGAATGCGATGAGACTAAAGTAATCCAACAAATCTAATACTAGGATCCGGCTTAAACCAAAGCCCACTAGTATGATCCGTCCGATCATGATCCGTGCAATACCGCACGTATAAGATCGAACCCTGCCATATATCATACGGCCTCTACAACGTTTCGTCCGAAACTTGAGAAACTGTCTGTGGGGGACTCTAAAGACTCGTCAAATCTATGGCTGTGGATTTAACCACTAGCACGTCAGAGGTATTAGCCATACGTAACTGGCTACCAGGTATTGACCAAAAGGGACGTCGATGAGCGAACTCATCTTAACACCCTACTGAGCCTGTCAGTGACAATATCCGTACAGTCCGGTCCGTTCGTCTATGAGTATCGCATGGCGGGCCTAAGGGGTTGGTAAAAGTCAGACCCCCATAAGCGGTACAAGTCGTGTCGGAGTGTAGCCCAGAACACCCTAAGATACTACTGGAATACTTACCAGTAAATCTCCTGCCTCGGCCGAGGGCTTTGTGTAATGGCTCTCCTAGACACAGCGCGATCTTACCCCCAATACCGGGAGAGACGAAACCCCTGCCGATCCTCTCACTGCCTCCATGTGGCTCGGGACTGTACCCAACTAAAACCTGTTTGCACGACTCCTTTGAGCCGTGGTAGGGTAGTAATCAAATCACAGTGGGAACTCACACGAGACAAATGACGATCTCAGGTCGATGAACTAACCTGTACACATATCACCAGGGAAATGCTATCTGACGTCTGGTATAATCCCAACTAGCATGTTCCCGGCGAGTCCTGTCCGTTGTACTCATAACCCAATGAGCACCTGTATACATCTTAGGAGAACCAACTGACACTAGTGGCTTGTGAGATCGGCCACCGCCCCTCGTCGGGGTCTCGACTGTGTACACTAGTCTACTCTGGAGTATCGATGCCCTGTCTCGAAACTCCTACGACTAGGGACCTTTTAAGGATGTGCTTATAGACCCCAGCTCCCACGTATATGATCGCCATCATACTGCTGGCCGTCAAGCAAGAATCCTATGGGCTCTATCAACGTGTAATAGTGACCTGTAAGGTCACCTGAAACAGTACACGATGATAAAGATAAATCAGATAGCATACTATCATCTTGAGTAAGACTGTCCTACCGGTATAGGTCCTCCCTCAATCATTGAAATCACGTGCCTGTGATCCAATAATTGACTCTGAGGGCACTATCTCCAACAATTTCGTGATTTTTGGGCCACGGAGAAGGGTGATGAAATCTCTTACCGTATCTTTTTGGGGTTCTTTACCCTTAAATGTCCATATTAAGATGCAATGCGCAATCAATAAAAAGATTATTCAAACATTAAACAATCGTTTTTAAAGTTAGGCAGCGGCGCTGCAAAAAATACAGGTTAGTCTTTTTTTGGCTATTGGCGGAGAATCTTTGCAAAGAATCATGTAGAAAATAGAGTATTGGAGCGTCGGATTTGAGTGAGAAGGAGAGAGAAATATGCACCGAAAGTTTTGGGTTTAGAAACCCCCGTTGAGTCAATCCTGATAGCTTGAAAAGTTTTCTTGCGCGGGTCAAACAATCCGGATCTTGGGCACTGTACTTTACTATCGTCTTGTTCTTGATTGTTCATTTTGTTTCGCACGATTGCTGTTCGCAAATCCGTCAAAATATGAAAATGTAGGAAAAATGATATTTTTAGCAAAAAAGCGATATATATGACCAATATGCTGGACATAGACAATTGTGAAAATAAAAGTATTAAAATGGATCAATAATAGGATAACAGAGCAGACACTAAAAGATGGGAGAATATTGGGCAAATGGGGCTGCAAATAGCGGATTTAATGAATAAACCGTCGGCCCAAAGTAAAAATTATGGTTCCAACTTAATGTTAGTTATATGTATGCCCTAGAGGCCATTACTGTACATACGATGTATATTGTACTGGATGCTTGGACATATATAGGGAGGACTTTTGTCACGACCCAAAGTTCGGCCCGTGACCGGCACTTAACCACGCAACGCCTACATGCGTAACATGACTAAGTAAGCCGAACCCAGAAAAAAAATCCATAAAAATTTGGAGTGTTAAAACATTTAGAAAACTTTAAGTTACTTAGTAGCAATCCCTTTTGGTTCAAGTTATTATTTAAATCATTTTGACAACATTTCCTTTTCAAAAAGTTTGTCCCGAAATCGGGTAAAAGGCGAGATATAATTAAAAATAACATGTGAAATAAATAAAGCATCATAAATAGGAGAATCGCGCCCAACGGCGGAGAAATCACCTCAATATAATATACGACGCCGAAGCGAAGAATGAGAAGTAAAGTGAAAACAAATATCATAAGAGGTAAAACTGCATGAATAAAGTCGGCTCACAACGAGCTCGACACCAGAATACAAATAACATACATCGTCCTCACAACTGTCTCTAAGTCAATACATGAAAGTAGATGGAGAGTACTAGATACATCAAGATGCAACTGAAAAGTAAACAGATACCGTACAAAACCCACCTAATAGCAAAAGGGCTAACACGCCTCAGCAATGGTATCTGTGTCAAAAGGTGCGGTAAACAGCCAGCCGCGACTACTCCAAAAGGTAACCTGCAAGCACTGTGGCACAACGGGGGTGAGTTGCCAACTCGTGAATAGTAGATAACATATAAATGTAATCGCGAGTATGCACGTACTGCGATACTCTAACCTATGCCAACAGATAACATCTATATGATGAACTGATTACTCATATCAGGCAGCAAATGTAATCTAAAAGTCTCCCCATATGATGTGCAAGGTATGCAATAATCATGTCTGATATGGAATCTAACAACCCTATATAGCATGAGCAGGATATGCGATAATCATGTATAGCATGTGTACTATATCAGGTACAATAGGTACAGGATGAGATGTCAACATTAAATGCTGAGTATGGGAATAAATAGTGTCTACACGAAATATCAACGTGGAAAAATGACCGGTGTCCATCAATACACCCAATTCCCAGTAAAACTGAGACGCCGTCATCCACATTGGCCCTAAAATCCTGTGAATCTCATACAATCGTGAGTGCCCAATATCGGCACCCAAATCTCAGAAAATCAACCGTGTCCAGCATCGACACGCAAATACTCCAGTTTGGGGCATCCGTCCATCGGATCTGCCCACGGCTCCGTCTGCGGAATCGGCCCCCGGCAGTACGCGTCGTCCCGTATCCATCTATCGACTCTGGTCGGTATCCTCCGGATAATCGCCAGGTCTAACCAATCACCGGTAGGTAGTAGTCCCTTCGCCGGGCTCACCGTCTAACAATACGAGTCTTCTCGCCCCGGGGTACCGTACCGGGTCCACCATGTACCCGCAATCGGTGCCTACCTCTCCTCGAATCGGGTATACTCACACAAGCTCTCTGGAACCGAGAAAACTCATGGTGGACTCACTAAAATATCATTTCAAGGGAAACCGGGTTTTTAAACAGTGCGTATTTCTTAAATTAGTACTTCGGTTCCCAAATCCAGAAATCACATAATCAAATACAATGCGTAATCCATGCAACATGTCGTATGACGCTAAGAGTAAAGAAAGGGAAAACCGCTCTTTTGAAAGATCTAGTTTTGAGAATAACGCCTGCGGTCCTTTAGTTTTTAAAACAAGTCTATATCATCCATGTATGTAGCATATGAATATGTGTATCGGTATGGATGTATGCATGGATAAGTATACAAAGTGAATATAGCAATGTACATGTGCACAACTGTGGACATATGATGCATATGTGCCCAAGTAGGGTTATATCAATGAAGGTACTCACGAAAATGCATATACAGTGTGCATGGTATGAATGTCCATTTGATAGTATGCGGTAATCATGACAACATCAATAAAGCATAATCAAATATGCGGTTTATAGCAATCCTATAATGTGAGTGTCATGGCAATCACAAACGGTGTGAGTGTAGCATATAAATCGTGCTCGTGCAACTTAGACCGTTAGTGACAGTGCAGTGTTCTATACTACCATTACTATATGTATAAGGAGACATGCTACTCTAGCATGTCTACATGATCACATAAAACTAACATCCTATTACGCCCTGACGCTTAACGCCATACGGGCGATTTCCCCGTAGATGTTAAATCTACTCACCTGGTCGCGTGCTAAGTATAGCCGACCACCTGCTTCCCTTTCCTGGCGGCGTCTAAAGTACCCGCCTGCGAATCTGGAATTAACATAAGAATACTAATATATCAAAATCTCGTAAAACGCGATATCGGAACGAAACGAGAAACTCGCGTCGCGAATTAACGCGCGCGCGCAGCGCGATACGCTGGAACAGGTGTGTGTGTGTCCAGAACTCGATCCGATACGCCGCGATACGCTAAATCACAGAATCCACTCACGTATCGCACAAAACAAAATACCAGAAAATGACATACAGTCACAGATTTTACCCGGGTTAGGATATTACAAAACTATATATACCCTGGACCCACAAAATGTAGCAGACACCTGTACCAAAAACCCTAGCCCCAAACCCCACTAGTCTGGCCGCAAATTGCGGCCAGAACGAATATTCCGGCGGCTTCGAGTTGAAGTGGTGGGGTCGGGCTCTGGTGGTGGGGTCAGGGTGTCACCAGTAGGCTATGGTCCATTCAATTTTATTCTGAACCTACATGGGTAACAGCAGATCTCAAAAAGCCATGTTTTGCTTAAAAACGTCAAGTTTTGTACAATTTGAAAACTGAGGGTATTTTAATGTAATCTGGGGTTATCCTAGGTTAATCTGGCCTTAACAACACTTACTTAGGCTAGTCTACCCAACACCAACCTCACTTAAACACACTTCCACATAAAACACCTAAACAAGCACAAAAAACATAAATATTGCTAATCGAAGCTACTTCTACACAACTAAGAAAACAAGGAAGGAGTTTAGAGGTTATACCCCACAAGGAACCTCACAAACAAGGAGAAGGAGAAGAAGAAGAGGGGGTGGAGCTTGCTGGGGTGCTGCTGTTGCTGCCTGGAATTGCTGTTGCTGTTTAAAGGCTGAAGCTGTTGCTTTTGTGATTGTTTTCTGTTGTGTTGTTGTGTTGTGTTGTGTTGTGTTGTGTGAGTGTTGTATAGGGAGTTGGGGATGTTTGCTAAGGGAGTGCTGCTGTTGCTGATGCAGCTGATGCTGATGTCAAGATTTGAGCTGATGTGCTTGGAGCTGAAGCAGATCAGCTGATGCTGATGTTTCACAAATGATGAAATGGCTGTTTGGGCTGAGGTAGCAGCAGCTACTGCTGTAGGGTTTAAGTGAGAGGGTTTGTGAGTGAGTTTGAGTGTATGTGTGAGTGAGAGATGTGAGGGATGTGAGTGGGAGGGAGAGTGTGGAGGCTATGAAAAGTTTTGAAGTGAAGTGGGTGTGACCCTTCCTTAAGCCACCATTTTCTCTCTCTAACAAAAGCCAACATGACACCCCTCATCCCCTCTCTCTCCTCAACCCAAGTCAACCCAAAAGAAATATTAACCCCTTTAAATTTTTGAAAACCAAATTCTTAATTTAAAACTAAGTAGCCTAACAAGAGGGGTTAGGCCACCATGATTGCCTAAACATGGTTTAACCCAATGTTAACCCTAGGTTACATGCACATGTTTGTGCAAGCTTAGGAAAATTCTAGAAAAATGCTTATTAATTTTGATAAAATATTTGAAAGTCAACTTGGTAAACTTTTATTAAAGAATTTCACTAATTAAAATATAATTAGTTACTAATATAATCCTAGTTGTTACAGTCTTCCCCCTTTAAGAAAATTCGTCCCCGAATTTAAAATATAAGACTACGCATACCTTCAAAGAGATGAGGGAATTTCTTCCGCATCTCCCCCTCGGCCTCCCAAGTGAACTCCTCACCGTTCGGGCTGCGCCAAAGAACCTTCACCGACGGCAGGATCCTAGATCGAAGTTTCTTCACCTGCCGATCCAATATCTCCACTGGCTGCACGGTGAATGAAAGGTCGGGCTCAAGCTGTACTGTCGGATGCTGGATCGTATGGGAAGGGTCATGAAGATATCTGCGTAGCATCGATACGTGGAAGACGGGGTGGACATCTGAAAGACTGGGTGGAAGAGCCAGTCGATACGCTACTGATGAGGTTCCCCTTCCGTCCAAACCTCATCACTCCCTTCATCGGAGAGACCCTCAGAAAAACATGATCGCCAACTGCGAACTCTAAACTGCGGCGGCGTCTGTCAGCATACGATTTTTGCCTGCTCTGAGCTGTCCTCATCCTGTCTTGAATCAGCTGTATCTTCTCGGTCGTCTCCTGTACGATCTGTGGCCCCAAAATACTGCTCTCGCTGAGCTCTGTCCAACAGACGGGCGATCTACATCTCCTCCCATACAAAGCCTCGAAAGGTGCCATCTGTATAGTGTCCTGGAAGCTATTGTTGTAGGAGAACTCTATCAAGGGTAAATGATGATCCCAGCTACCACCAAAGTCTAACACGCAAGCTCGGAGCATGTCCTCGAGAGTCTGAATGGTCCGCTCTGACTGTCCGTCGGTCTGTGGATGAAATGCCATGCTGAAACTCAAACGAGTGCCCAAAGCCTCCTGAAGCCTCTGCCATAATCTGCTGGTGAACTGGGTGCCTCGGTCGGACACAATACACGTCGGAACCCCATGTAGTCGCACAATCTCGTCGATATAAATCTGGGCGTATTGAGGAAATCCGAAAGTCGTCTTCACTGGTAGGAAGTGAGCCGCTTTCGTCAGACGATCCACGATCACCCAAATGGAGTCATACCCCCTCCTAGTCCTGTGTAGACCCACAACGAAATCCATCGAAATCTGTTCCCATTTCCACTCCGGAATGGGTAACGGCTGTAGCTCTCCCGCGGGCCTCTGGTGCTCAGCTTTGACTTGCTGACAAGTCAGGCATCTCGATACGAAATCAGCAATGTCCCTCTTCATTCCGTCCCACCAGTAGACTTCTCTCATATCATGGTACATCTTGGTGGTGTTAGATATGTATGCACTAGAGGCCATTATTGTATAGTACTGGTTTGTATAATACATTTTGGAAGCTTGGGATATATATATATATATATATATGGTTTTACGACAGTCTTGCTCGGTATAGTAATATGCTACTTGGTTTGTTTCTATCTTAATATGTGTATATGTTTCTTTTAACATATCGCTAAAAAACATATTGGTAGAGCCCTTAGGATCTTTGCTTGACTACCGGCGTTGTGATGGCGATCACACTAGTGGGGGCTGGGTCGTCTATAAGCACATCCTTATTTTGGTCCCTAGTCATAGGATTATCGAGACTGGGCATCGATACTCCAGAGTAGACTAGTGCATACGCTTCTCTTCCCAGCAGGGGAGATGGTCTGTCCCACAGCCATCAGTACGTCGTACTGGAGATAGTATGCAGGTGCTCGTTAGGTTACAAGTACACTGGACAGGACTCGTCGGGAACTGTTGGTTGGTATTATACCTATCGTCAGTTAACAGTTCCCAGGTGACATGAGTACAGCTTAGTCCGTTGACTTGACACTGTCACTCCGCCTCGAGTGTGTTCCCACTGTTCTTAGATTACAACCCTACCACGGCTCTACTGAGTCGTGCAAACAGGTAGTAGTTGGGTGCAGTCCCGAAGCACTTGGAGGCAGTGACGGTTAGACAGGATTCGTCTCTCCCGGTATTGGGGATTGATATCGCGCTGTGTCTAGGAGAGCCATTACACAAAGTCCTTGGCCAGGGCAAGCGAGATAGACTGGTAGGTTTCCAGTGTTATCTCAGGTGTTCTGGGCTACACTCCGGCATGACTTGTACCGCTAGTAGGGGACTGAAATTTACCGCCCCCTAGGCCCGTCAAGCGATGTTCTTAGACGAACAGACCGGACTGTACGGAGATTGTCACATACAGGCTCAGTAGGAGTTCGGATGGATTCACCTCATCAGTCTTCTTATCGGCATCTACCTGGGGACCGTTACGTATAGCTAGTGCCGCTTGCGGTCTGTGGTTAACCCCACTGCCAGCGTAGTGTCGAGTCTTTAGAGTCCCACACAGAGGGTTACTCGCCTTTAGGCAAAACTGAGTAGAGGTCGCATGGTTTTGCGACAGGGTTCGTTCACACTCACGCACTTGTGCACGTTTGGTGACCGGGCAGTTATTACTAGTGGGCTTTGGTTTAAGCCAGATACTGGTATTGGTTTTGGGATTGGTTTTGTCTCATTGTATTCGTGTTCCTCGGAACGCGGATGCGGGTGTGTATGCACAGTTGATAGAGGCAGAGGCAGAGGATTCTCATTAGGGTTGTTGACCGTTTGACTTTGGTTGACTTGTTGACCGTTGAATTTTTCCATACCCTAATGAGGATGATAAATATGATTATTAATGATAATCAAGGATTGTTGTGTAATGGTTAGGTTGACCATTTGACCATGGTGGACATTTTGACCATTGTTGACATTTTGACCATAATCATTTCATATCAAAGATGCTTCTTGATCTTTGCAAATTGCATTTATTATGAAATGATAATGGTCATTCCATACTCACCATCACATTTTCTTTTTTGATTATTATTGTTAATCTATTATTCTCATATGAGCATGGTTGCAAAAGTGAGCTCTCATTCTATCATATCTTTTCTCTCTCTTTGGAAAAGCTTTTCTTCTTCCTCTCTCAAAACTTAAGTGTTCCATATGTTGGAAATCATAAGTTTTTGAGACAAAGCCACCATAACACATCTCTACTCATTCTAGGGTACTAGGTTTAGCAAACCAAATACCTTAGTTACCTCTAGGTTGAGGTAGGAGCTCAAGTTCGAGGCCCTCGGGTGGATCTATCTTCGGCAAAGAGGAGACGAGAAGGAGGAGCCGTTCAAACTACTACAAGGAGCAAGCAAGGAGGAGAACAACAAGAAGAGAAGGAGTTCAAGAGAACAACAAGAATAGAAGGAGTTCAAGAGAACAACAAGAATAGAAGGAGTTCAAGACTAGGTATAACCATTCTACATAGTAGTTATAACTTGTAGATTTTTGTGAGTTTTGTTTAGCAACGATCCTTCATGAAACGGTCCATGTTACCTAGCTAGGGAAAAATTTTCGTTTTACCTATTCCGCCTTCCCGAAAGAACCGGGGTGGGTAACGTGGACCTAACAGTGGTATCAGAGCCAAGCTAAACACAAACTAGCATGTTAGCAAAGTATCTAGAATTTCGATCGGAAAAAAATCGCAAAACACGTCCGGAAAAACCATGTTTCTGCCGATTTTTTATACTGCTCTAAAAATGATTTAACATACATGAAAAATCGGCTCAGGGTTTTGTAAAAACACAGAACAAAAACGATCCAGTGACTCGGTCAAAGCGCCGCGGATCCGCGGCAAGAACATGCTTCCTGCCGCGGAACTGCGGCCGAGTTGACTCGGCCGTGGACCGGGTTTTGTGCAGTGTTCTTATTTGGATGTTTTGGGATTTTTAGTATATGTTTTTTCTGCCCAGATTTTCCAGAGAACAAATTTGTTTTTGGGGTGGTTACAAATCCGTATTTTGATCGAAGCTCTGTAGACTTTGGCTAATGGGTTATAACTGTAATGTGATATATGTATTGAACGTCTGCTAATCGCTATACGTCGATTAGTGGGGGTTATACATATCTGTGATCTGTAATGTTGATGGTTTGTGTATATGAATTCGTTGGATTGTCGCGGATGAATAGCCGGAGGTTGTGAGATGAGAGTTTTCTTTATCTTTCAATTCATGTAATATGTAAATTGATGTAATATTATTTGTTTGGCCACACATCCGGGATGAGGTTGTAGCCGTCATTGTATAATTTCTTTTACTGTTTTTTCTCCTAGGATAGACCCAAGGTGGGGTGCACAAACTACCGGGTACCTCGAAGTGCCGAGTGGCCTACTCACTTTGTTGAGGGAGGTTGCTTCACTTCGGGTATTTGGCGGGTAGTTTGCCGCACCCGTAGGGGTCTAGGGTGGGGTATTTGGATATTCATCACGACCGTGTAATCTGTTTTTCGTTGCAGGCTCGAACGGAATGCAGATTCCTAGTATATCCAAAGTATTCATCTGTGATCTGGAATGGCTATCATTGCATCTGACGAATGTGAATATATATATCTATATATGATATCTATTTAGGCGTTGCTTATGTTTTGCATCCGCGCTAGTCCAGCCCCCGCTCTGTCGTTAGTTAAGTAACCTAACGGGTGATGACGGGACCCCGTGGCGAATGCGGATGGCATAAGCGTACGTCATATTTTCGTTGTTTTCTGCAATGGTAGGATTAACTGATGGGACGCATTAAATTAATGCAAAGAAAAATAAAACAAAAAGACGTTGTTGGAACAATTTTAAAAAGCTGTTATTGCAAGGACGTTCTCTTTTGTTTTGCATAGAGGTATTCGGTTATGAATGCCCAGCACCTCAGTCGACGAGGCAAGGGCCGAGATCCCTTCATCAGGAGTGACCCCTTGGACAAAAAGTTTGCGTCAGGGTAATAACTCCACTATAGTCGATTATTCTTGCTTTGCATCGAGGTATTCAGTTTGGAATATCCTGCACCTCATTCGACGAGGAAAGAGCCGAGATCCCTTCACAGGGAGTGACCTCTTTAGCAAAAATCTTCGCCACTATATTTTCAAAAAAAAAAGAGGGTTATCACGTTCCTTCAACGATATCAAGTTCATTACATTAACGGGTTTTTCGCCAAAAACCCAGCCGTAGCCCTCCGTCGTTTCAGAAAAATTTATACTTAGTATTCGTGCTGCGTTTGTTGATTATTCGTCAAGGCACAGTGAACGGTAGCTAAGTTATAATTATCTGTTGCACTGATAGATGCGATTGGTTAGGACGGTCACATGATTTTGTTGATTATTCGTCAAGGATCATGCGGGCGGGTTTAATGCAATCCTGGAAAACGACGGGTTGAACTTGACTAGGACCTTTTGATTTGTTGATTATTCGTCAAGGTCACTTGGGTCCTAGGGGCAAAAATCCACATCGGGAGTTTCTAAAGAAACTGAAACTTGCAGATTCAGCATACCTTCTGGAGTGTGATGACTAGAGTGGATTCCATCTAGGTCATCGCACAATGATAGTTGGATCCCGATCCCACTGATGAGTTAGATTACTCTCGGGAGATTTTTTCACTTAACAATCAATGCTATAAACCAAGTAGGTGCCTAGAACGGTGTTAGCGGGGCTACGCCTCCAGGGAAAAGAGGTTATTTAATTAAGGAACTTCGCGAAAGCGTTGGAAAACCTCCCTCGAAGTACCAACACCAGCCTGGCTAAAAGGTTAAGCAAGTATTGTGACATGCGATTAATCCTGACTAGTTCTTCTTTTAGGGTTTGAAGAAGAATTTGAGGAAACAGTGGGAGCCATCCTGATTAGATAAATCAATAAACCAATCTAATCTTGCAAGAGCGCACGCTGAGTGTTTCTTTTCTCTCTCTCCAGGTAGCAGCCATTTCACGCCCTAATCAAGAAAATAAAATGTATCGCTTGACCGATCCGAATTCTTATTCGGGGCTGGGGAACGTTGGTTCAGCTCTAACTTACGACAATAGTCATAAGTATGAGCAAGGGAAAGAGGATTGTATGGATTCCAAGGATACCCAGTTGAAGAAGAAGCATGGTTTTGCATCTACTTCAGCTGTTCTTGTAATTGAGAACTCCTTTACGGTCAGCCTTACCTCCTGGGTACTTGATACCGGATCAGGATCTCATAGCTGTAATTTATTGTAGAGACTGAGAAAAAGTAGGAAAGTTGTACCTGGTGATATGTCGGTCAGAGTAGTGAACGGAGCACAAGTTAATGCTGCAGCCGTCGGTGAATATCACCTAGTGTTGCCAAATGGCAATACTATGATTTTGAACGATTGCTACTATGTACCTTCCATGGTTTGCAACATCATATCAGTTTCTTTACTCGATAAAGATGGATATAACTTTGTTCTTGATAGAAATATCATGAAAATCTACCTTTACAAGGTACTGGTTGCAGAAGGTACACTGTGTAATGGTATCTACGTTCTAAATCAGAATACAGTTCTCAATGTACAAAATACACGCAAGAGGAAGAGTTCAGATACGAACGAATCCTACTTGTGGCATTGTAGACTTGGTCATATCGGAGAGAAAAGACTAAGTAAGTTGCATAAAGATGGACTCTTGGATACGTTCGAGTTTTCATCTTATGAAACTTGTCAGTCTTGTCTCAAAGGAAAGATGACTAAATCTCCGTTCACCGGACATGGAGAAAGGGCAGCAGAACTCTTGGGACTCATACACAGTGATGTATGTAGTCCGATGTCTATACATGCAAGGGGTGGGTTCTCGTACTTCATCACATTCACTGACGATCTCTCTAGGTTCGGATATGTGTATCTGATGAAACACAAATCTGAAGCTTTTGAGAAATTCAAGGAATTCAGAAACGAAGTAGAGAACCAGATTAGTAAGAGTATCAAGATCCTCCGGTCTGATAGAGGAGGGGAGTACTTAAGCACGGAATTCCTAGATTACTTAAAAGAGAATGGTATTCTCTCTCAGCTTACTCCTCCTTATACACCACAGCACAACGGTGTATCGGAGAGGAGGAATCGTACCCTACTGGATATGGTTCG
The DNA here is from genome assembly GCA_030015575.1 of Agapanthus africanus. Lineage (NCBI taxonomy): Eukaryota > Viridiplantae > Streptophyta > Magnoliopsida > Asparagales > Amaryllidaceae > Agapanthus > Agapanthus africanus. The sequence goes on along the minus strand of JASDDO010000022.1, from coordinate 302,795,588 downwards.
CTCCATGATGAGTAATGCCGAGTTTCCTCTTTTATTCTGGGGACATGCGCTTCAGACAGCGGCATACCTTTTGAATCAAGTTCCGTCCAAATCTGTGCCTAGAACTCCATATGAATTATGGAGCAGTAAGAAACCATGTCTTAAATTTATTAAGATATGGGGTTGTCCGGCCTATGTGAAAACACAGAAACCGGACAAGTTAGAGGCACGGTCAGTTCTATGTAAATTTGTGGGATATCCTAAAGACTCACTAGGATATCTGTTGTACCACACTGAGGAACAGAAGGTGTTTGTATCTCGCCACGCTACCTTTTTAGAAAGGGAGTTTCTTGCAAAAGAAACTAGTGGGAGTTCGGTAGAACTGGAAGAAATTCAGCGACCACAAAATGTAACTGAAAATTTGAAGGAACCACTGGATTCAATAACCCTAGACGAACCTCAGCCACTCCGCAGATCTGGTAGGATTTCTCATCCTCCCGAGAGATACTACGGTTCTCTCACAGACGGGGATCGAGAGGATTGCATCTTGGAAGAAGATGACATTACCAGTTTCAGGCAGACCATTATCAGTAGGGACTCTGATAAGTGGCTGGATGCAATGCAATCCGAGATGGAGTCCATGTACACCAATAAAGTGTGGACCTTGGAAATTGCTCCACCTGGGGTAAAACCCGTTGGATGCAAATGGATCTACAAAAGGAAACTTGGTGTAGATGGGCAGGTGGAAACCTATAAGGCTAGCCTCGTTGCAAAAAGGTTTTCATCAAAGACATGGTTTGGACTATGACGAAACTTTTTCTCCAGTGGTTATGCTCAAATCCATTCGGATCCTACTTGCCATTGCTACCTTCCATGACTATGAAATCTGGCAAATGGACGTTAAAACGGCTTTTCTGAACGGCTGTTTAGAAGAGTGCGTTTACATGGATCAGCCAGAAGGTTTCGTGGACAGTGGGAGCAGCGGAAAGGTGTACAAGTTACTCAAATCCATTTATGGATTGAAGCAGGCATCGCGGAGCTGGAACATCTGTTTTGATGAGGCAATCAAGGAATTTGATTTCATCAAGAACGAAGATGAACCTTATGTCTATAAGAAGATTGTAGGACAAACTGTCGTATTCCTAGTCTTGTACGTGGACGACATTCTTTTGATAGGAAATGACATTCCTATGCTACAATCGGTCAAGCTATTCTTGTCACAACGGTTCTCCATGAAGGACCTGGGTGATGCCTCGTACATTCTGGGGATCAAGGTCTACAGAGATAGATCCAAGAGACTACTGGGACTTTTGCAGTCCAGGTACATAGAGACCGTACTAAAGAGATTTAGTATGGAGGATTCCAAGCGCGGTAACATACCCGCATTGCACGGAATTACCCTCTCCAAGAAGATGTCTCCTAAGACTGACGAGGAGAGGGTTCGCATGAACACTATACCCTACGCTTCGGCGGTAGGATCTATAATGTATGCGATGCTGTGTACAAGACCAGATGTAGCTTACGCGCTGAGCGTGGTGAGCCGGTATCAGTCAGACCCAGGTGAGGACCACTGGACAGCAGTGAAGAACATTCTTAAGTACCTGAGAAGGACTAAGGAGATGTTCCTGGTTTACGGTAATGGAGACCTCAGGGTCGAGTCCTTTACCGATTCAAGCTTCCAGAGTGACAAAGATGACAGCAAGTCTGTCTCGGGTTTTGTGTTTACCCTCAACGGAGGGGCAGTTTGTTGGAGGAGTTCCAAACAGGATACCGTCGCAGACTCGACGATGGAGGCTGAATACATTGCTGCAAGCGATGCCGCAAAAGAGGCGGTCTGGATAAAGAAGTTCATTAGTGAACTTCAGGTAGTTCCGTCCATTGTTGACCCAATACCTTTGTATTGCGATAACAATGGGGCTATAGCTTTAGTGAAGGAACCAAGGTCTCATCAGAAATCTAGACACATCTTAAGGCGGTATCACCTGATCAAGGAGATCATTGATCGCTAGGAGATCGAGGTACGGAGAGTGGACACAAAAGAAAACACAGTGGATCCATTCACGAAGGCCCTCCCTCAAACACAGTTCGAGTGACTTTTTGAGCTATTGGGTATGCGGTACGCCGGCAGCTGGCCTTAGTGCAGACGTTGGGTATGCGGTACACCAATTACTGGCCTTTAGTGCAAGTGGGAGATTGTTAGATATGTATGCCCTAGAGGCCATTATTGTATAGTACTGGTTTGTATAATACATTTTGGAGGCTTGGGATATATATATATATATATATGGTTTTACGACAGTCTTGCTCGATATAGAGTTTGCTACTTGGTTTGTTTCTATCTTAATATGTGTATATGTTTCTTTTAACATATCGCTAAAAAACATATTAGTAGAGCCCTTAGGATCTTTGCTTGACTTCCGGCGTTGTGATGGCGATCACACTAGTAGGGGCTGGGTAGTCTATAAGCACATCCTTATTTTGGTCCCTAGTCGTAGGATTATCGAGACTGGGCATCGATACTCCAGAGTAGACTAGTGCATACGCTTCTCTTCCCAGCAGGGAAGATGGTCTGTCCCACAGCCATCAGTACGTCGTACTGGAGATAGTATGCAGGTGCTCGTTAGGTTACGAGTACACTGGACAGGACTCGTTGGGAACTGTTGGTTGGTATTATACCTATCGTCAGTTAACAGTTCCCAGGTGACATGAGTACAGCTTAGTCCGTTGACTTGACACTGTCACTCCGCCTCGAGTGTGTTCCCACTGTTCTTAGATTACTACCCTACCACGGCTCTACTGAGTCGTGCAAACAGGTAGTAGTTGGGTGCAGTCCCGAAGCACTTGGAGGCAGTGACGGTTAGACAAGATTCGTCTCTCCCGGTATTGGGGGTTGATATCGCGCTGTGTCTAGGAGAGCCATTACACAAAGTCCCTGGCCAGGGCAAGCGAGATAGACTGGTAGGTTTCTAGTGTTATCTCAGGTGTTCTGGGCTAGACTCCGGCACGACTTGTACCGCTAGTAGGGGACTGACATTTACCGCCCCCTAGGCCCTCCATGCGATGTTCTTAGACGAACAGACCGGACTGTACGGAGATTGTCACATACAGGCTCAGTAGGAGTTCGGATGGATTCACCTCATCAGTCTTCTTATCGGCATCTACCTGGGGAACATTACATACAGCTAGTGCCGCTTGCGGTCTGTGGTTAACCCCACTGCCACCGTAGTGTCGAGTCTTTAGAGTCCCACGCAGAGGGTTACTCTCCTTTGGGCAAAACTGAGTAGAGGTCGCATGGTTTTGCGACAGGGTTCGTTCACACTCACGCACTTGTGCACGTTTGGTGACCGGGAAGTTATTACTAGTGGACTTTGGTTTAAGCCAGATACTGGTATTGGTTTTGTCTCATTGTATTCGTGTTCCTCGGAACGCGGATGCGGGTGTGTATGCACAGTTGATAGAGGCAGAGGCAGAGGATTCTCATTAGGGTTGTTGACCGTTTGACTTTGGTTGACTTGTTGACCGTTGACTTTTTCCAAACCCTAATGAGGATGATAAATATGATTAATAATGATAATCAAGGATTGTTGTGTGATGGTTAGGTTGACCATTTGACCATGGTGGACATTTTGACCATTGTTGACATTTTGACCATAATCATTTCATATCAAAGATGCTTCTTGATCTTTGCAAATTGCATTTATTATGAAATGATAATGGTCATTCCATACTCACCATCACATTTTCTTTTTTGATTATTATTGTTAATCTATTATTCTCATATGAGCATGGTTGCAAAAGTGAGCTGTCATTCTATTATATCTTTTCTCTCTCTTTGCAAAAGCTCTTCTTCTTCCTCTCTCAAAGCTTAAGTGTTCCATGTGTTGGAAATCATAAGTTTTTGAGACAAAGCCACCATAACACATCTCTACTCATTCTAGTGTACTAGGTTTAGCAAACCAAATACCTTAATTACCTCTAGGTTGAGATAGGAGCTCAAGTTCGAGGCCCTCGGGTGGATCTATCTTCGGCAAAGAGGAGACGAGAAGGAGGAGCCGTTCAAACTACTACAAGGAGCAAGCAAGGAGGAGAACAACAAGAAGAGAAGGAGCTGAAGAGAACAACATGAAGAGAAGGAGTTCAAGACTAGGTATAACCATTCTACATAGTAGTTATAACTCGTAGATTTTTGTTAGTTTTGTTTAGCAACGATCCTTCATGAAACGGTCCATGTTACCTAGCTTGGGAAAATTTTTCGTTTTACCTATTCCGCCTTCCCGAAAGAACCGGGGTGGGTAACGTGGACCTAACAGGTGGAACCGGGATGGACACTGTACACTGATCGATGTGCCTCCTCGAGAATATCGCGCCGCAATCCCTCAGCATCTGGTACGCACAGTCTAGACCCAAATCGTAATATCCGCTGATCATCGACCACGAACTCGGAGAATCTGCCATGTCCAATTTGTGCCGCGATCTTTGAGCAACGGTCATCCCTGCGCTGTGCCTCATATATACGGTCAAGCAACTGTGGGCGTGCACGAACGTGCGCAAGCTGTCCCCCGATCTGTGTGAACTCGAACTGTACTCGGCCGTCGCATAGTATCTGCCAATCTGCTGACGACTGCCCCTGTACTGCACTCAAGCACGATAGACCACCCCCGGGCCTCCTGCTCAAAGCATCCGCAACTACATTAGCCTTGCCCGGGTGATACAAGATCTCGCAGTCGTAGTCTTTCACCAGTTCCATCCAACGACGCTGTCGGAGATTCAGGTCTCGCTGCTGAAATATATACTTTAGGCTTTTGTGATCAGTGAATATCTGGCACGACTCGCCATAGAGGTAATGTCGCCAGATCTTAAGTGCAAAGACCACTGCGGCCATCTCCAAATCGTGAGTGGGGTAGTTATGTTCATGTTTCTTCAATTGGCGGGAAGCATATGCGATCACCTTGCCGTGCTGCATCAATACGCATCCCAGCCCCACTCGTGAAGCGTCACAATATACTACAAATCCGCCTGATCCTGAAGGCAAGGATAGCACTGGCGCCGTAGTCAAACAAGTCTGTAGCTGCTGGAAACTGTTCTCGCACTCCTCCGTCCAAACGAAAGGAACCCCCTTCCGGGTCAAACCGGTCAAAGGTGCAGCAATACGGGAGAAATCCTGCACAAATCGCCTGTAGTAGCCGACCAGTCCTAGAAAGCTGCGTATCTCAGTAACGGATGTAGGTCTGGGCTAACTCCGCACGGCTTCGACCTTCCTCGGGTCTACACATATACCATCCCGTGTAATCACGTGACCCAAGAAGTCTACGCTGTCCAGCCAGAATGCGCACTTGGAGAATTTTGCATAGAGCCGGTGCTCCCTCAAGGTCTGCAGTGTGATCCGCAGGTGCTGCTCATGCTCGTCTCTGCGCTGGGAATACACCAATATATCGTCAATGAATACGATGATGAACAAGTCATGATACGGCCTGAATATACGGTTCATCATGTCCATGAAGGCTGCTGGCGTGTTGGTGAGTCCGAACGACATCACCAAAAACTCATAATGGCCATAACGCGTACGGAAAGCCGTCTTCCGAATGTCCTCCGGTCGAACTCTCAGCTGATGATAGCCTGATCGCAAATCGATCCTCGAAAAATAACCTGCCCCCTGAAGCTGGTCGAATAAGTCGTCGATGCGTAGCAACGGATATCTGTTCCGCACGGTCACCCCGTTTAGTTGCCGGTAGTCGATACACAGACGCAAACTGCCATCCTTCTTCTTAACAAACAGGACCGGAGCACCCCAAGGAGAAACACTGGGTCGAACGAGTCCCTTGTCCAGCAAATCTTGCAACTGACTCTTCAACTCACTAAGCTCCGCCGGGGCCATCCGATAAGGCGGTATAGAAATAGGCCCCGTGCCGGGAATCAAATCAATACGGAAAACAACATCACGCTCAGGCGGTAGCCCAGGAAGCTCGTCAGGGAATACTTCAAGGAACTCGCATACATTCGGAACCTGGTCCAGTGGAACATCCGTAGCCCTAATCTCAGCAACATAAGCTAGGAATCCCTGACATCCCTTCCTCAGAAGCTGTCCAGCGTGAAGAGAAGAAATCAAAAGGTGAGGGGTGGCACCACGGTCACCCTGCACAACAAAAGTCGACTCGCCGGGAAAACAAAACCTAACAGTCTTCTCACGACAGTCCATAGACTCATAGCACGTGGCCAACCAATCCATGCCCAAAAGAACGTCGAAGTCCAACATCTCCAGAAGGATCAAGTCGACAGGCAAATCTCTCTCGCCAATACGGACAACACAGGATCGGAACACGTGCCTAGCAACAAACGACTCTCCCACGGGAGTGGTCACTACAAGTGGCTGATCAAGCAACCCAGACTCTCTACCCAAACTCGGCACAAAATGTGTGGAAACGTACGAGTGCGTGGATCCGGGATCGAATAATACGTGTGCATCAATAGTACATACTGATAAGGTACCTGAGACCACCGCATTGGACGCCTGCGCGTCCTGATGCGTCAAAGCTTAAACCCGTGCCTGTCCTCCACCTGTAACTGGCGGTCCCCTGCTAGCAGCTGGCTATACTCTGCCGGTAGCTGGCTGTCCTCTGCCTCGGCCGCCTCGCCCTCTAGGAACAAACCCTCCGTGACCATGGCCCCTCTGTGCATGAGTCTGACGCGGAGCAACTGTAGGTACAACAGGCAACGCCCTCTGGGGTGGAGAAGGTGGAAGTGTGACATGCGGTACGGCTGGCTCCCTCTGGCGTGCCTCGGTAAAATCTCTGACGCGGTGATGAGGGCTACCACATCCAAAGCATCCACGGGACGTCTGCTGACCCTCCTGGGGGGTATGAGCTAAACATCTGACCTCACCCCGAGTCTCTGTCACCGGTATGATGTCTATCACGACGTCTGAACGGATGTCTCTGAGCTGCTGCGTCAGTACGAACCCTCTTCGGCCCTGGAACTACTGAACTCTCGGCAAGGCGCTCCTCGACTAATAGGGCTGCGTCTACAGCTGCGGCATACGTCTCGTAATGCTGTGCGCTGATCGTAAGGAACAGTGGTGTAAGCAAGCCTCGGACAAATCTCTTGACTCACAGTTCCTCAGTAGCCACTAGGTACGGAGCATAAACTGATAGCTCGGTGAATAGCATGTCGTACTCTGCCACGGTCATCTCTGGCGTCTGGCGTAAGGACTCAAATCTGCGTGCTCGGGCATCCCTGACACTCTGGGGAAGGAAGCGGGCTATAAAGATCGTCACAAACTCTGTCCAGGTCATAGGAGGAAGACCTGCTTCCCTGCCCTTCTCGACCGATTCACACCATTTCTGCGCAAGTCCTTCTAAGAGAAAGCTCGCGAACTCGACCCACCTCGTATCTAAGCATCTAAGGGAACGACATATCCGGGCCATCCTATCAATAAAGGACTGCGGGTCCTCTGCTGCGTCGGTGCCTGTGAAAACCGGAGGCTTCAGCCTCATGAATTCTGCTAACGATACTGAAATCACCTCCGTGGCCGTAGGGGCAACTGCTGGTGCTGTAGATACCATCGCGGTCCCCGTGACTGGTGGAGCTACCTCTGGTCGCTGTGCTCGAAGCGTCTAAACTAGCGACCCTATCATCTGACGCATCTCCTGCATGCTGGATCCCACCGTCTGGCGCATCTCCTGCATACCAGCCCCTAGTGTGGCGATCTGATCTGTCATGGGAGGGATAGTCTGCTCGGGTGCAACAGGTGCACTGCCCGGATCAGTCCTCGTCTCGGACGAGTCAACACGAGCCTCGGCTCTCGCAGCCGCTCTCTGTGCCCTCGTAGTCCTTGGCGGCATAGTGGCTAAAAAGGAAGGTAGGATTCGATAAGGATACGGAAATCGAATCGCAAGAATGTATATAGTCCAGAAGGAATTTCAATCAATAAGCCCTAAGGTCGCTTAGGCGGGGTACCGTGTCGTGAGTATGCCGCGGAACATTCGCACGCCACGCCACCCTGTTGCAGCTACCTACTCCATCATACCAGGGTCAATCCTACACTACGAAGGTAAAACCTAAGCTTTGATACCAACTTTGTCACGACCCAAAGTTCGGCCCGTGACCGGCACTTAACCACGCAACGCCTACAGGCGTAACATGACTAAGTAAGCCGAACCCAGAAAAACAAACCATAAAAATTTGGAGTGTTAAAACATTTAGAAAACTTTAAGTTACTTAGTAGCAATCCCTTTTGGTTCAAGTTATTATTTAAATCATTTTAACAACATTTCCTTTTCAAAAAGTTTGTCCCGAAATCGGGTAAAAGGCGAGATATAATTAAAAATAACATTTGAAATAAATAGAGCATCACAAATAGGAGAATCGCGCCCAACGGCGGAGAAATCATCTCAATATAATATACGACGCCGAAGCGAAGAATGAGCAGTAAAGTGAAAACAAATATCATAAGAGGTAAAACTGCATGAATAAAGTCGGTTCACAACGAGCTCGACACCAGAGTACAAATAACATACATCGTCCTCACAACTGTCTCTAAGTCAATACATGAAAGTAGATGGAGAGTACTAGATACATCAAGATGCAACTGAAAAGTAAACAGATACCGTACAAAACCCACCTAATAGCAAAAGGGCTAACATGCCCAGCAATGGTATCTGTGTCAAAAGGTGTGGTAAACAGCCAGCCGCGACTACTCCCAAGGGTAACCTGCAAGCACTGTGGCACAACGGGGGTGAGTTGCCAACTCGTGAATCGTAGATAACATATAAAGGTAATCGCGAGTATGCACGTACTGCGATACTCTAACCTATGCCAACAGATAACATCTATATGATGAACTGATTACTCATATCAGGCAGCAAATGTAATCTAAAAGTCTCTCCATATGATGTGCAAGGTATGCAATAATCATGTCTGATATGGAATCTAACAACCCTATATAGCATGAGCAGGGTATGCGATAATCATGTATAGCATGTGTACTATATCAGGTACAATAGGTACAGGATGAGATGTCAACACTAAATGGTGAGTATGGGAATAAATAATGTCTACACGGAATATCAACGTGGAAAAATGACCGGTGTCCATCAATACACCCAATTCCCAGTAAAACTCAGGCGCCGTCATCCACATCGGCCCTCAAATCCTGTGAATCTCATACAATTGTAAGTTCCCAACATCGGCACCCAAATCTCATAAAATCAACCGTGTCCAGCATCGACACGCAAATACTCAAGTATGGGGCGTCCGTCCATCGGATCTGCCCACGGGCTCCGTCTGCGGAATCGGCCCCCGGCAGTTCGCGTCGTCCCGTATCCATCTATTGACTCTGGTCGGTATCCTCCGGATAATCGCCAGGTCTAACCAATCACCGGTAGGTAGTAGTCCCTCCGCCGGGTTCACCGTCTAACAATACGAGTCTTCTTGCCCCGGGGTACCGTACCGGGTCCACCATGTACCCGTAATCGGTGCCTACCTCTCCTCGAATAGGGTATACTCACACAAGCTCTCTGGAACCGAGAAAACTCATGGTGGACGCACTAAAATATCATTTCAAGGGAAACCGGGTTTTTAAACAGTGCGTATTTCTTAAATTAGTACTCCGGTTCCCAAATCCAGAAATCACATAATCAAATACAATGCGTAATCCATGCAACATGTCGTATGACGCTAAGAGTAAAGAAAGGGAAAACCGCTCTTTTGAAAGATCTAGTTTTGAGAATAACGCCTGCGGTCCCTTAGTTTTTCAAACAAGTCTATATCATCCATGTATGTAGCATATGAATATGTGTATCGGTATGGATGTGTGCATTGATAAGTATGCAAAGTAAATATAGCAATGTACATGTGCACAACTGTGGACATATGATGCATATGTGCCCAAGTAGGGTTAAATGAAGGTACTCACGAAAATGCATATACAGTGTGCATGGTATGAATGTCCATTTGATAGTATGCGGTAATCATGACAACGTCAATAAAGCAGAATCAAATATGCGGTTTATAGCAATCCTATAATGTGAGTGTCATGGCAATCACAAACGGTGTGAGTGTAGCATATAAATCGTGCTCGTGCAACTTGGACCGTTAGTGACAGTGCAGTGTTCTATACTACCATTACTATATGTATAAGGAGGCATGCTACTCTAGTATATCTACATGATCACATAAAACTAACATCCTATTACTCCCTGACGCTTAACGCCATACGGACGATTTCCCCGTAGATGTTAAATCTACTCACCTGGTCACGTGCTAAGTATAGCTGACCACCTGCTTCCTTTTCCTGGCGGCGTCTGACGTACCCGCCTGCGAACCTGGAATTAACACAAGAATTCCAATATATCAAAATATCGTAAAACGCGATATCGGAACGAAACGAGAAACTCACGTCGCGAATTAACGCGCGTGCGCGCGATACGCTGGAACGGGTGTGTGTGTGTCCAGAACTCGATCCGATACGCCGCGATACGCTGAATCACAGAATCCACTCGCGTATCACGCGTATCGCGCAAAACAAAATACCAGAAAATGACATACAGTCCCAGATTTTACCCAGGTTAGGATATTGCAAAACTATATATACCCTGGACCCACAAAATGTACCAGACATCTGTACCAAAAACCCTAGCCCCAAACCCCCCTAGTCTGGCTGCAGATTGCGGCCAGAACGAATATTCCGGCGACCTCGGGTTGAAGTGGTGGGGTCGGGCTCTGGTGGTGGGGTCAGGGTGTCACCAGTAGGCTATGGTTTATTCAATTTTATTCTGAACCTACATGGGTAACAACAGATCTCAAAAAGCCATGTTTTGCTTAAAAACGTCAAGTTTTGTACAATTTGAAAACTGAGGGTATTTTAGTGTAATCTGGGGTTATCCTAGGTTAACCTGGCCTTAACAACACTTACTTAGGCTAGTCTACCCAACACCAACCTCACTTAAACACACTTCCACATAAAACACCTAAACAAGCACAAAACGCATAAATATTGCTAATCGAAGCTACTTCTACACAACTAAGAAAACAAGGAAGGAGTTTAGAGGTTATACCCCACAAGGAACCTCACAAACAAGGAGAAGGAGAAGAAGAAGAGGGGGTGGAGCTTGCTGGGGTGCTATTGCTGCTGCCTGGAATTGCTGTTGCTGTTTAATGGTTGAAGCTGTTTAAAGGCTGAAGTTGTTGCTTTTGTGATTTATTTCTGTTGTTTTGTGTTGTGTTGTGTTGTATAGGGAGTTGGGGCTGTTTGCTAAGGGAGTGCTGCTGTTGCTGATGCAGCTGATGCTGATGTCAAGATTTGAGATGATCTGCTTGGAGCTGAAGCAGATCAGCTGATGCTGATGTTTCGCAAATGAAGAAATGGCTGTTTGGGCTGAGGTAGCAGCAGCTACTGCTGTAGGGTTTAAGTGAGAGGGTTTGTGAGTGAGTTTGAGTGTATGTGTGAGTGAGAGATGTGAGGGATGTGAGTGGGAGGGAGAGTGTGGAGGCTATGAAAAGTTTTGAAGTGAAGTGGATGTGACCCTTCCTTAAGCCACCATTTTCTCTCTCTAACAAAAGCCAACATGACACCCCTCATCCCTTCTCTCTCCTCAACCCAAGTCAACCCAAAAGAAATATTAACCCCTTTAAATTTTTGAAAACCAAATTCTTAATTTAAAACTTAGTAGCCTAATAAGAGGGGTTAGGCCTCCATGGTTGCCTAAACATGGTTTAACCCAATGTTAACCCTAGGTTACATACACATGTTTGTGCAAGCTTAGGAAAATTCTAGAAAAATGCTTATTAATTTTGATAAAATATTTGAAAGTCAACTTGGTAAACTTTTATTAATGAATTTCACTAATTAAAATATAGTTAGTTGCTAATATAATCCTAGTTGTTACAACTTTCTTGCTCGACATGATAGTATGCTATCTGGTTGCTCTTTATCTTAACATGTACTCTGATTGTCTCTATGTTACATGTTGATAAAGCCCTTAGGATATGTAGTCGACTATTGGGACTATGATGAGATCATACTAGTGAGGCCACGGTAGTCGACGAGTACATCCTATAACTGTTCCTAGTCGAGGGTGTATCGAGACAGGGCATCGATACACCAGAGTAGACTAGCGTATGCGCTTATTGACCCATATGATAGGCGATGGATGATCTCATATCCATTGGTGTATGATATCAGAGAAGGTATACGGGTGCTCAGTGGAGACTGGGTACACTGGACGGACTCGCCGAGAACTCCCAGATGGTATTATACCTCACGTCAGATGGCAGTTCTCTAGTGGCACTGGTACATGTTAGTCTGTAGACCCGAGATCGTCATAGAGTCTTTTATGATTCCCACTGTGCTTTGATTTCCATCATACCACGTCCAAGAAGGCGTGCAAAAATGTGGCTTTTGGGTACAGTCCAGAATCACATGGAGGCAATGAGCGATAGGAGGGGATTCGTCTCTCCCGGTATAGGGAGTTGATGTTGTGCCGTGTTCGATTGGCTATAACTGGAAATCCCTGGCCAGGGTTGCTGAGATTTACTGGTAAGTGTTATCAGTAGTTTCTCGAACTGTTATAGACCTCATATCGACACGACTTATCAAGCTACTGGGGTCTGACGTTTACCACCCCTAGGCGAGATATGCTACATATCAGACGAAGAGACCGGACTGTACGGGAGTGTTACTGATTGGATTCGCAGGAGAATGTACATGCTTCTTGTTGATCTTCTGATCGCTCGATACCTGGGTGGCTGTTACGTTTAGCTGACCGCTTGCAGCTTGTGGGTGTTTGATATGATCATCACCTACTGCCGGTGTATTGACGATTCTTTAGAGTCCTACACAGAGGTTTCTTAGCTCAGGCAAAACGGAGTAGGAGTCACATAATCGAGTTAAGGTTTGTATTCTTCTAGAGGGTCCACCGCGTTACTTGCACGATTTTCCGAAAGTTTCAAACTCGAGAAAAAATCCAACTTTTGAAAATTTTCCGACAAGGGAAAAAGTGAGTTATTGATATCCGTTCAAACTTTTTAACACGTTCTAAAATTACCCGAAAAAACTTAAATGAAGTTAAACTTTCCGATCGAATCAACGAGTTCCCAATACAACCCAGAAAACTCAACACTTGAGTATAATTAAAAATTCCCAGAAACATGCAGCAGTTCCAACGGAAGTTACTGTACAAAAATGCAACCCTAATTCCACTGTAGCGCCGTGGAACCGCCGCGCAAGCAAGGGTACGGCCGCGGTTCCACGGTGCAATAAAGGTATTTTAGGGTTGTTTTTTTACAGTAACCCATACAATTACCTGCTGAATTTTCTTAGCATTTTTAATATGAAAAATGTCAACTTTTTTAAAAATTCCCAGAAACTAGGGTTTTACAGGTATTCGGAGTTCGATCGGACTTTAAACTTCGCCAAGACTTCGCCTAAAGCTCTAGCTTGTCTCTGATACCATTGTATATTATTTACTTTTCCGCATTAGGTAGACCCAAGGCAGGGAGCATAAGTAACCGGGTTCTAGGGTCCAGTGGGTGACCATATCGAGGAGTCGAGACCGGGCCTCCTAACCCTAGAATTGGCAGTGTTGCTTGCTGCTCTCGTAGGGGTCTAGGGATGTGGGCTTGGCTATTCATCGTGACCGTGGAATCCGTGTTTTATACAGGCTCGTATTAAAACACGGACCTCTTACTATATCCAATATTTCATATATGTTCTTCTGCTGCAATGTTCTGTGATGAGATCATATTACTGCCTGAGACGAATGTTTATATTATATATATGAGATATATGTTATATTGTAGATTTCGTTTAAAATGTGATGCTTGTGAAGCATATTAAAATGGGACTTCATTAATGAGATTAATGAATTAAAAGAAACCTAAAGATGTTGTAGAAACTTGTCTCAAAAACTGGTAGCTCTAGTTCTTGCTTTGCATAGCGGTGTTCCTTGTAGAACATCCAACACCTTATTCGATAAGGAAAGAGCCGAGATCCCTTCACCGGGAGTGACCTCTTTAGTGAACTACAAACTCGGTTTGTCTTTTGATTGTTTTTATAGTTTTTACTTTGCATAGTGATATTTGTGAAATATCCTGCACCTTATTCGATGAGGAAAGAGCCGAGATCCCTTTACCGGAAGTGACCTCTTTAGCAAAACTAGAAAAGGCCTAAAAAACATTCCAATTAAAATCACTCGATTCTACAACGATATCAAGTTCATTACGCAAAGTGTTTTCTTAAAAACCTGTCGTAGCCCTCCGTCATTTCAGATAAGTAATAGTTAGTATTCGTGCTGCGTTTGTTGACCTTGTCAAGGCGTAGTGTGCGGTAGCTGATTACTTCTTATCTGCATAAGCATATGATGCGATTGGATTAGGGTAGTCGTGCGACTTTGTTGACCTTGTCAAGGGTCGTGAGGGTGGGTTTAATTCATATCAGGAAATGACGGGTTGAACTTGACTTGCGGTCTATGGTTTGTTGACCTTGTAAAGGTCATAGATCGCTAGGGGTAAAATATTATTGGGAATTTCAAGAGTTGAAATTTGCAACGAGATTGTATACCTTCTTTGAGATAGTTGGATCCCGATACCCGCTGCGAGTAAGAGTTACTCCTGGGAGAGTTTTACACATTACAATTAGCCGATCAAGTAGGTGTCTAGAAAGGTGTTAACGGGGTTACACCCCTGGGAAAACGAGGTTTATTTTAATTAGGTCCATACGAAAGCGCGGGGAACCTCCCTCAAAGTACCGGCACTGGCCTGGCTGAAAGATTGGAGAACTTGTAAAGTGTAATTAATCCCGTCTAGTCTTTCCTTTTAGGGGTTGAAGGAAGATTTGACTAAAACAGTCGGAGACATCCTGATTAGATATATTAAATAACCAATCTAATCTTGCAAGAGCATACGCTGAGTGTTATCTTCTATCTCTCTCCAGGTAGCGACCATGTCACGCCTTAATCAAGATAATAATATGGATGTATTGACCGAACCCGCTTGTTATACTACGCTAGGGAACGTTCGTCCCGCTCCAACTTATAATTGTTATAAGACAGAGCAGGAAATAGGGGATTACCAGAATTCCCGTGCCACCCAAATGAAGAAAGTGCATGCTGATGTATCTTCTTCGGGTGTGTTCATTACCGAGAACTGTTTCTCAGTATCCTTTACGTCCTGGGTATGAGATACCGGATCAGGATCCCACAAATGTAATTTGTTACATGGGCTACAGATAGGTAGAGAACTGAGAACGGGTGATAAGTTTCAAGAGTTGAAAATGATGCAAGTATTGCAGCCAAGTCTGTTGGCAGTTATCACCCTGTATTATCAGAATACATTGATTCTGAACGAATGTTATTAGATACCGAACCTGATATACAACATCATATCAGTCTCTTTATTAGTAAAGAAGGATATAATTTTGTATTGTTGGATAATGTTTTGAACATTTCCTATATCAAGAGTTGATCGGTTCAGGCACTTTATCTAAAAGCATTGACGTTCTAAATCAAACCACAGTTCTTAACGTACAGAACACACACAAGATGAAGAGTTCAGAAATAAACGAATCATTCTTGAGGTATTGTAGACTAGGTCATATCAATGCGACCTGACTAGCTGAAGTTACATAAAGATGCATATTTAAATTAGTTTGGACTTATATCTTGTAAAACTTGCCAGTCATGTCACAAAGATAAGATGACCACAGCTCCGTTTATTGGAAACAGAGAAAGAGTTAGTGAACTCTTGGGATTGATACATGATGATGTATGAAAGTCCCCTGTCTACACATGCCAGGACCAGTTCTTTGTACTTCATTACATTCACTGATGATCTCTCAAGATTCAGACATATGTTCCTGTTGAAACACAAGTCCAAAAATTTTGAGATAATCACAGAATATAAGTTAGAAGTAGAGAACCAAAAAGGGGTATAAGTATTATGTCCTTTGATGAGATCAAGG
Source organism: Agapanthus africanus (assembly GCA_030015575.1). Classification (NCBI taxonomy): domain Eukaryota; kingdom Viridiplantae; phylum Streptophyta; class Magnoliopsida; order Asparagales; family Amaryllidaceae; genus Agapanthus; species Agapanthus africanus. The sequence goes on along the minus strand of JASDDO010000022.1, from coordinate 302,779,657 downwards.
AGGAGAATACTTGAGCACGGGATTCCTGGACTATTCTAAAGGAGAATGAGATTCTCTCTCAGCATTACTCCTCCGTATACACCACATCACGTCGGTGTATCGGGGCAGACCAATCACACCCTATTTGATATGGTGCGCTCTATGATGAGTACTACTGAGTTTCCTATTTCCTTTTGGGAGTTATGCACTTAAGAAGCTGCATACCTATTGAATAGGGTTCCAATCAAATCAGTTGCCTACCACTTCATATGTGATATGGAATGGGAAGAGCCCATATCTTAAGTATGTTAAGATTTGGGGTTGTCCAACCTATGTCTAAAAGCATAATCCGGACAAGCTCGAGGCAATGTCAGTTCTGTAGAAGTTTGTTGGATATCCCAAGCATTCACAAAGGAATATCTTCTACCTAACCGAGGAACAAAAGATGTTTTGTTTCTCAACATGCCACCTTTGTGAAAGGGAATTTCTTGTGAAGAAATTAGTGGTCATGAGGTAGAACTGGAAAGAGTTCCAGCTATACAAACTGCAGCTGATGATTTGGTAGAACCAAAGGATTCAATAGTTTCCAACGAACCTCAGCCTCTCCGCCAATCTAGTAGGGTTCCTCACCCACCTGAGAGATACTTCGGTTTTCTCTATCACAGTGGGAGCGAGGATTGCATTATGAGATGATGACCCAACTAGTTTCGAGCTGGCCATCAGCAGCGGGACTCTGTAAGAATGGTTGGATGCTTAGCGATCTGAGATGGAATCCTTATACACCAACAAAGTATAGACTTTGGTTGCTTTTTAGGAAGGGTTAAATCCCCATCAGGAGCAAGTATATCTTGAGAAGATTACTTGGTGTACATGGAAAAGTTGAGACTTTCGAAGCTATGCTTAAGTCCATCCAGATCCTACTTGCCACTGCTACATGCCATGACTACGATATCTGGCGGTTGGGTGTCATGACTGCTTTTCTAAATGATGATTTGGAAGAGAGCGTCTATAAGTACACAGCCAGAGGGCTTCGTAGACAGTGGGAGCAGCGGAAAAGTGAGCAAGATGTTTTATGTGATAAATCAGGCATCGCGGAGTTGGAACGTCTGTTTTGATGTGGTAGTCAAAGAGTTTGACTTCATCAAAATGGTAGATGAACCTTGTATATACAAAAAGGTAGTAGAGAGTATGATGGTGATCCTCGTAGAGTACGTGGATGACATACTCTTGATAGGGAAGGAGTTTCCTATGCTACGCTCGGTCAATCTCCTCTTATCACAATGATTCTCCATATAAGATCAAGGTGATACCTCCTAAATCCTGGGTTATGGATCTATGTGATAGATCTAATTGGATGTTAGGATTCTCACTAGTTGTAGTGAAACAGTATCAATCGATCGTGGGGAGAATCACTGGAAAGGTTCCAGGGTGATAAGGACAACTGAATGTCAGTCGCAGGCATTGTCTTTACCCTCAGTGGAGGTACGGTATGTTGGAAGAGTTCCGGCTAGATACCGTGACATACTAGACGATTAAAGGAAAGATACATCGTTACCAAGGATGCTACCAAAGAGGCAGTCTGGATATATATAAGTTCATGAGATGAACTTCGTTCCTTCCATTGTATGACATTGGAGTTGTGGATTATGCCAAGGAACCCCCGTCCCATCAAAAATCCAGATATAATTCTTAGGCAGTATCACCTGATCATAGAGATGGTTGATCTCTAGGGAGATCGAGGTTAGGAGAGTAGACACAGAGGAAAACAGCGTGGATCCACTCACAAAGGCCTATTTCCCAGTAGAGGCTTTTTATGGGATTGTTGAGTATGAGATACTTCAACCACAACCGATTGTTGGGTATGCGATACCACAACAGATGGCCCTAGTGCAAGTGGGAGATTGTTAGTTATATGTATTCCCTAGAGGCCATTACTTTACATACGATGTATATTGTAGTGGATGCTTGGACATATATAGGGAGGACTTTCTTGCTCGACATGATAGTATGCTATCTGGTTGCTCTTTATCTTAACATGTACTCTGATTGTCTCTATGTTACATGTTGATAAAGCCCTTAGGATATGTACTCAACTACTGGGATTATGATGAGATCATAATAGTGGGGCCACGGTAGTCGACGAGTACATTCTATAACTGTTCCTAGTCGAGGGTGTATCGAGTCAGGGCATCGATACACCAGAGTAGACTAGCGTATGCGCTTCTTGACCCATATGATGGACGATGGATGATCTCATATCCATTGGTGTTTGACATCAGAGAAGGTATATGGGTGCTCAGTGGAGATTGGGTACGATGGACGGACTCGCCGAGAACTCCCAGATGGAATTATACCTCACGTCAGATGGCAGTTCTCCGGTGACACTGGTACAGGTTAGTCTGTAGACCCGAGATCGTCATAGAGTCTTGTGTGATTTCCACTGTGCTTTGATTTCCATCATACCACATCCAAGAGGGCGTGCAAAAATGTGGCTTTTGGGTACAGTCCTGAATCACATGGAGGCAATGAGCGATAGGAAGGGATTCGTCTCTCCCGGTATAGGGAGTCGATGTTGTGCTGTATTCGATTGGCTATAACTGGAAATCCCTGGCCAGGGTTGCTGAGATTTACTGGTAAGTGTTATCAGAATTTTCTCGAACTGTTATAGACCTCATATCGACACGACTTATCAATCTACTGGGGTCTGACGTTTACCACCCCTAGGCGAGATATGCGACATATCAGACGAAGAGACCGGACTGTACGGGAGTGTTACTGATTGGATTCGCAGGAGAATGTACAGGCTTGCTTGTTGATCTTCTGATCGCTTAATACCTGGATGGCTGTTACGTTTAGCTGACCGCTTACATCTTGTGGGTGTTTGATATGATCATCACCTACTGCCGGCGTATTGACGATTCTTTAGAGTCCTACACAGAGGTTTCTTGGCTCAGGAAAAACCGAGTAGGAGCACATATATGATATGTGTGGGACCGAGAACAATACGTGTATGTGATACCGTATTAGATTCTCGCGATATGAGATATCGACCGGGTATATGTGATATAGCCGGGTCATCGGATCATGTGTTGATTGGATGAACTGATTCAGATTATATTAGTCGGTTATTTATGAAATAGCCGGATTATCGGATCAAGTGTTGATTCGATAATTTAATGTATAATTATATATTTGATATATTAAATTACATTAACTAATATAAGCTCACTAAAAGATTCTTTTTCTCACTCGGGTAATACATTGATATATATGCGATATATGTTAATTGTATTATTTTATTTTGTTACAATAAATATTATATATGTGATATATAATATTGTAACAAGTTAAGGTTACAAATACAACATGTTTTGTGGAGTTTAAATATGGTTAGGATTTGGATTAGGGTTAAGCCTTCTAGTAGCTTCTAGAAGCTTTGCTTTTGTTTTTTTGTAAAGATATTTTGTATAGATATTTCCTTAACCAAACCCAAACCCTTAACTATGATTCATTCTCTACAATGGTTAAGTCTTCTCTTTCTTAACTATGGTTGCATTTCTAACCTCACATATGAGTTTCATTATTCATCACAAAAGGATTACTATTCTTCTTCTTCTTCTTCCTTGAGGTTTTGAAAAGCTTTCTAGGTTTTTCTTATGTGATGAATATGAGTGAGAAAAAGAAAAAAAGTGAGAGCTAAAATCCTACTTCATCATCCTAATCTATCTTAGCCATTTATATTAAGGTGTTCACTTCATTTAGTAAGTGCGAGCTTGTGTTAAAGAAACTTCATGGTAGATCATCTTTGTTATCGAAGATCGGAAGCAAGCTTGCATCTTTCTCTTCGCGGGGCTTCTCTAGTGTTCGGGTACTCGATGATCGCAGCGAAGAGACCTCAACATGGAGCTTTATAAGTGAAGGACCGGACTACAAAGGTTGTAATCCCAAACTCTTAGATGTTAAAGTGTTTAACATTCTTAGTTTCGCCTAACCTCTAGTTTAAAGATCATGGTTAGGGTTGTTCGGCACGTCTAAATTTTAAATTGGGCATGGTTGATGCCTTATAGACCCTTGTGAGAGTGCCTAGTAACCCTACACTTTATACTCTGTGCTTCTTGTCCTTTTAATGTCTCATTTTTATACTTTAAATCTTCCAATAAAACTCAGAGTGACGACAGATAAAAAAACAGAACAAATGTCTTAGTTTTTAGTTTTTGTTTTTCAAATTTTGTTTTGATTTTCAGAAAATTTGTTAGTTTTATACACAAGTTAACCCGAAATCACAAGAAGAAATACGTTGCCGTCTCTCCGGCAATGACACCATTTGATTGATGAGTTTTTCTTTGTTGTTGTAAGTGTTTAAAATACCGCGATCAAGACGGTGTCGCTTGAATCTAGCCGCAATGAGTACAGGCAATCCACGGAGAGAAGGTATGTATTTCGTCTTGTTTTAATGAGTGAAGTCTAATTGTTCGCGAGTGTTCGTTGCTATCCTATGTGTTGCGTTTATCTTCAAAGAGGGCTTGTTATGGATAATATTTTAGGTTAGTTTAAGTTAAGAAAATCTGTATTGTTTCCTTTGTTCCTCTCTTGATATTGACGTTAGAGAAATCGGTAACGACGTGGATTATGGTACTTTAAAAGGGTACTTGCGAGTTTAAGAAATACTTTCCAAATGCTGAGTCCATCCTAATGTTGGATATAGTGCCCTTAGAGTCAATTATTGGATCACAGGCACGTGATTGCAATGATTGAGGGAGGACCTATACCGGTAGGACAGTCTTACTCAAGATGATAGTATGCTATCTGGTTTATCTTTATCATTGTGTACAGCTTTAGGTGACATTACATGTCACTATTACACAATGATAGAGCCCTTAGGATTCTTGCTTGACTACCAGCAGTATGATGGCGATCATATACGTGAAAGTTGGGTAGTCTATAAGCACATCCTCAAAGTGGTCCCTAGTCGTGGGAGTTTCGAGACTGGGCATCGATACTCCATTAGTAGACTAGTGTATACAGTTGAGACCCCGACGAGGGGCGGTGGCTGGTCTCACATGCCATTGGTGTCAGTTGGATCACCTAAGATGTATACAGGTGCTCATTGGGTTATGAGTACACCGGACAGGACTCGCAGGGAACATGCTAGTTGGTATTATACCTGACGTCAGATAGCAGTTCCCTGGTGACATGTGTACAAGTTAGTTCATTGACCTGAGATCGTCATTTGTCTCGTGCGAGTTCCCACTGTGCTTTGGTTACTACCCTACCACGGCTCAAAGGAGTCGTGCAAACAGGTTTTAGTTGGGTACAGTACCGAGCTACATGGAGGTAGTGAGCGGATCGGCAGGGGTTTCGTCTCTCCCGGTATTGGGGGTGAGATCGCGCTATGTCTAGGAGAGCCATTACACGAAGTCCTTGGCCAAGGCAGGAGATTTACTGGTAGGTATTCCAGTGGTATCTCAGGGTGTTTTGGGCTATACTCCGACACGACTTGTACTGCTTTTGGGGGTTTGACTTTTACCAACACCTTTGGCCCGACATGCGATGCTTATAGAAGAATGGACCGGACTGTACGGATATTGTAACTGACATGCTCAGTAGGGTGTCAGGATGAGTTCGCTCGTCGACCTCCCTTTTGGTCAATACCTGGTAGCCCGTTACGTACAGCTAGTACCACTGACGTTCTAGTGGTTAAATCCACAGCCAGTAGTATTGACGAGTCTTTAGAGTCCCCCACAGACAGTTTCTCAAGTTTCGGGCGAAACGTTGTAGAGGCCGTATGATATATGGCAGGGTTCAATCATATACATGCAGTAGTGCATGGATCATGATCGGACGGCTCATACTAGTGGGCTTTGGTTTAAGACGGATCCTAGTATTAGATTTATTAGATTACTTTAGTCTCATCGCATTCGCATTCAGTCGGAATGCGGATACAGGTATGTATATACAGGTGAGGGGTATCCTTGTGATCCGTCACGAGTTTACTTTAGATGTTGCCGTATCTTTTTATTGTTGTAAACATTTGGATTAATGTTTACAAATGGAAATTGTGAGCTTAAGTCATCATGAAAAGCATTAATTGTGACACATGCACAAGTGATGACTCATGGTCTCTTTCTTTGTGCATGTGTCATACTATTTGATTGATTTATGAGTTGAAATGAGAGGGGGAGAGAGAGGGCTGCCATATGAAGGGTTTGCTCTTGTATTATTTCACTCTCACTCTCTCATTTTATCAAAGAATACACAAGAAAGAAATGGCTTCTTCTTCTTCCTCCTCTTGCTCACCATTTCCATTAATGGCATCATCTTCAACTTCCATCCATTGACTGTTATGCGTTGAGAATCAATGGATGCTTGAGATAAAGTGATCACACACATTCTCAACTTCACCTTGGACAGGTCGGCTAGCAAACTTCGTGTCCGAGTTGCTTCGGACGAAGCAGGAACCCGTAAAAAGACTCATTGATGTGGTGCCCTTCCGACGAGAAGACCGGAGATCGGAGATACCGCGAGAAGCTTGGGTTGGTGGCCAAAGACCGAAGGACACGGATCGATCGGTATAGTTTTTCTAACCCTTCTCTAGATTGCTAGTTATAGGTTAATGGTTCGATCCGGGATTAAAGTCTGCAATAGCGCCGGTTTCAAGTTTTGAATTTTTTTTCGTTTTCCGCATTTTGGCCTCGGACAGACGGCCGGGGCGCTACCGTAGACTTACATGGTATCAGAGCCACGCCATTAACCTTTACTAGCTTGTTCTAACGTATTTAAAATATCGATCGAACAAAATTTCCGAAACGCAATTCCAAAAATGAAGTTTCTGTCGAATTTTTTTTGTGGTCGAAAAATTATTTTGAGTATTGCAGAAAAACAGGCAGGCTTTTTAAAGAAATCTGAGAAAATTTGGTTGCATGAAGCTACAGTAGCGCCGCCGAACCGCGGCCAAACCCATGTTTTGGCCGCGGTTCCGCTGCCATTTTGTAGCTTCACTGCACCAAAATTTCTACAGTGGTCTCTGACTTGGAATTGGGGTTTCTGGTATTTTTAGTTTTAGCCCAGATTATTTTGAGTGCTGGATTTGTGCTTGGGGCCCACTTCGGGAAATTTTGTCGATCGAAAAATTTAAATATGTTAGTTTACAGTACTTACATTATATCTGCGACCGTGAATATCATTTGATCGGTAAATCTTGTCTAATTACTATAGCCCTTTTAGACGAATTTGCGAACGTGACATTCACGTTGATGTTCTGTATTGTGCTGTGATGTTGCGGATTTGTCGTGGTGGATAGCCTGGATGCAATGGTAGTACAGTTTGGTTATATTTGTACATTTGATATTGCGGGGCGAGCGTCCGACATGTGGACTGCCGTCACTGCCTGTTTGTATATTATTGTTTTGGGGCACGACCGGGCTGAGGTCGATGTACCCGTTGTATATATATTTTACTTTCTGTACTAGGATTACCCCACGGTGGGGTGCACGGATAGCCGGGTTCTAGAGGGCAATGGGCCCGCATCTCATGGCTTTGAGATGGAGAGGGCTTCACTCTAGAATTGGCGGGCTATTCGCCGCACTCGTAGGGGGTACAGGTTGACCCAAGGAGGGGTGCTCAAGTTACCGGATTCCGTGAAGTGCTGGGTGGTCCATTCACTTTGCTGTAGGGGGCTGCCTCGCTTCAGGTTTCGGCGGGTAACTTTCCATGCCCGTAGGGGTCTAGGATTTCATTGCACATGCTATCTACACGACCAGGGGAACGTCGGGTTTCAGTAGCGGCTCTATGAAACCCGGGGATCCCAGATTATCTGTATTGTTCTGTGATGCTTATTACATTTCTGTGATGTTGCATTTTATCACGCCATGAGCGAATATTATATATTGATATATATACTAGTAGATGTTGTATATGTTTTACACCCGCGCTAGTCCAGTCCCCGCTCTGTCGTTAGTTAAGTAACCTAACGGGTAATGACGGGACCCAGTGGCGAATGCGGATGGCATATACGTACATCATATTTTTGTTCTTTTGTGGTGTGATTAATTGATGGGACTGCATTGATTCGGACCAATGCAAGCTAAACAAACCTATTCAGATGTTGTTGGAACATTTTTCAAAAAGCTGTTATTGCAAGAACGTTTTCTTTTGTTTTGCACAGTGGTATTCAGTTATGAATATCCAGCACCTCAGTTGACGAGGCAAGGGCCGAGATCCCTTCACCGGGAGTGACCCCTTGGACAGAAGTTTGCATCTGGGCAATAACTTCACTATAGCCGATTACTTTTTGCTTTGCATCGTGGTATTCAGTTGGAATATCCTGCACCTCATTCTACGGGGAAAGAGCTGAGATCCCTTCACCGGGAGTGACCTCTTTAACAAAGGTTTTCGCTACTATATTTTTATATAAAAAGCTATCCGGTTCCTTCAACGATATCAAGTTCATTACGTTAAAGGTTTTTCGCCAAAAACCATTTGTAGCCCTCCGTCATTTCAGACGAGTAGAACTTAGTATTCATGCTATGTTTGTTGGCTTTCGTCATGGCACCTCATTCTACGGGGAAAGAGCTGAGATCCCTTCACCGGGAGTGACCTCTTTAGCAAAGGTTTTCGCCACTATATTTTTATACAAAAAGCTATCCGGTTCCTTCAACGATATCAAGTTCATTACGTTAAAGGTTTTTCGCCAAAAACCATTCGTAGCCCTCCGTAATTTCAGACGAGTAGCACTTAGTATTCATGCTATATTTGTTGGATTTCGTCATGGCATAGTGTATGGTAACTATTTGTTACTTTTCTGCTGCATAGATAGATGCTTTGGTTTGGGACAGTCGTACTACTATTTTAGCCTTCGTCAAGGGTATGTACGGGTGGGTTCAAATTAACCTGGATAATGACGGGTAGAACTTGACATGTGACTTATGATATGTTGGCCTTCGTCAAGGTCATAAGAGCATGGGGTAAAAATCACATCGGGAGTTTCTAAAGAAACTGAAACTTGCCAGATATGCGCATACCTTCTGGAGTGTGATAACGTGAGTGGATTCCATCACGTTATCATGCGGTGATAGTTGGATCCCGATTCCCACTGATGAGTTGGTTTACTCCTCGGGTGATTCCGAATAATTCTTCTTTCAGGTTTGGAGGAGAATTTGAGGTTACAGTAGGAGGTATCCTGATTAGATAAATTGGTGACCATTCTGATCTAGGTTAGAGTGCACGCAGACTGTTTCTTTTCTCTTTCTCTTTGGCAGCGACCATGACCCGACCCTAGACTATGACTCAGTGACCAAGTTAACCGAACTTTCTTAAAACAATGGCTTTTGGATTGTAAGAGTTGCATACCTCATTGCCACTCCTACTTTTACCCTTTTCTCCAGAACACCCCGTATTACTACGAACGTCCACTTCCATTGGATAAAACCATCGTATGGTTATATACGAACTCGAAGGAACTAGTTCTAGATTCGAGGATGGTTTCTGGTTCTGGAGAAAATGAATAGGACTATTCAGTTGTCTTTTCCTTTTACCTTCTTTCAGGTTGCGAGTGTTCCTTGGATTAGGACGGTACACCTGTTACGCTAATTGGATAGTCTTCATCCAAACCATAGGCAGGTGCCGAACGGTAGGGAATGAAGAAAACCATTTAGCCTAAAAGGTGTACAGAAGGTATTAAGTAAAGACAAATAAAGGGATTAGTAAGAGGGCAAAGTAAATTGCGACTGCTATTCACGACCAAACCAAGTATTAAATCACCATTCCTACTTCACCATTGTATTTCTCCGGAACACCCCGTATCACTACGAAGATCCACAGTTACTTGGATACTCCATCATATGGTTATATACGAACTCGAAGGAACTTGTTCCAGTTCGGGGATGGATTCTGGTTTAGGAGAAATAGGAATAAGGTTTTATTCAGTTGTCTTTTATCTTCATCTTCTCTCAGGTTACGAGTACTCCTAAGATTAGAAGAGTACACCTATTATGCTTATTGGATAGTCTTCTTCCAAACCATAGGCTGGTGCCGAACGGTAGGGAGGGAAGAAAACTATTTAGCCTAAAGGGTTGTACAGAAGGTAATGACTAAAGACATATAAAGGGATTTGGAGAGATGGCAAAGAAATATACGGTTACAGTTGTGAATCTGATAATGGAAGAGGCATTACTAAGAATACCCGGATGACCCTTCAAACATTTACATGTTTCAGTTTCACTGTGTATTGTTAAAAAAACTGATTTCCCAATTAGTCCTTGCTCCAGGGTATGTATTTACCAGGTTTGATTCTCACATCTGTATAGTTTTACAGATGATGAGTGGGAGTAAGTTATTGGGAATTGGGTGATCATCCTCATTATATCGGGATTCGTTGTAATTGGTGATATTTGAGGAAATCGCCTGGGTTGTTTGCCGGACGACAAATATTTGGTTTTGAATATCCGTTGTTATGCACCAATTTCAAATTGATATATCCGTACGTTTATTTTTATAAAGTGAGATATAACTTTTTGAAATTATGTCTATGACATTTACCTATATCAGTGGATGGTTAGGTAAGGAGCATTATGTTAGTTATATGTATGCCCTAGAGGCCATTACTATACATTGGATGTTTATTGTAGTGGATGCTGGGACATATATAAGGAGGACTTTCTTGCTCGACATGACAGTATGCTATCTGGTTGCTCTTTACCTTAACGTGTACAAAGATTGTCTCTCTATTACATGTTGGTAAAGCCCTTAGGATTTGTACTTGACTACCTGGACTATGATGCGGATCATACTATTGGGAACAGGGTAGTCCATAAGTACATCTTTCAAAGTCCCTAGTCGTGGGTGTATCGAGACGGGGCATCGATATACCAGAGGAGACTAGCGTGTACCTTCTCGACCCATACAGATGGGCGATGGATGATCCCATATCCATTGGTGTTTGACATCAGAGGATATATACGGGTGCTCAGTAGAGACTGGGTACACTGGACGGACTCGCCGAGAACTCCCAGATGGTATTATACCTTACGTCAGATGGCAGTTCTCTGGTGACACTGGTACAGAGTAGTCTGTTGACCCGAGATCGTCATAGAGTCTTGTGTGGTTCCCACTGTGCTTTGATTTCCATCTTACCACGTCCAAGAGGGCGTGCAAAACGGTGGTTTTTGGGTACATTCCCGAGTCACATGGAGGCAATGAGCGATAGGAGGGGATTCGTCTCTCCCGGTATAGGGGGTTGATGTTGCGCTGTGTTCGATTGGCTATAACAGGAAATCCCTGGCCAGGGTTGCTGAGATTTACTGGTAAGTGTTACCAGTAGTTTCTCGAATTGTTATAGACCTCATATCGACACGACTTATCGAGCTATTGGGGTCTGACGTTTACCACCCCTAGGCGAGATATGCAACATATCAGACGATCAGACCGGACTGTACGGTAGTGTTACTGGTTGGATTCACTGGAGTGTGAGCGAGCTTGCTCGTCGATCTTCTGATCGCTCAATACCCGGGTGGTCGTTACGTTTAGCAGACCGCTTGCGGCTTGTGGGTGATTGATATGATCATCATCTGCTGCTGGCGTATTGACGAGTCTTTAGAGTCCTAAACAGAGGTTTCCTGGTTCAAGCGAAACGAAATAGGAGTGCATATGAGATATGTGCGGGACCGAGAATGATACCAGTATGTGATACTGTATTCGATTCTCGCGATTTGTGACATTGATCGGTTATATGCGATATAGTCGGGTTATCGGATCAAGTGTTGATTCGATCAGTTGTTACTGTTGATATTAGTCGGTTATATGCGATATGACCGGATCATTAAATCAAGTATTGATTTAATGATTTAATGCATAATTATATATTTGATATATTACTTTGCATTAACTAGTATCAGTTCACTTAAGATGGATTTTCTCACTCGGATGTGCGCATTGTATATGCGATATACTTTTGTGCACTTGATTGTATCATGTTTGATGATACATGCTTAATTGGTTAAGTGTAAAGAATTAAACCTTGGTTAAGTGTATGGTTAGGTTTTTATTTATTTATCCATTCATTTATCTATTTCATTTTGGATTAATAAAGAGAGAAGAAAACAAAATGGTTGCTTTAATTCATGAAGTTTCTTGAAGCTTCATGCAACTTTGACCATTTTGTCTTCATCTCCTTAACCTAACCATTCACTAACCTTAGTCTATTCTCTACACCTAACTATGGTTGGAATTATGATAAGAATTCATTTTCTTTTCTATTTTAAATAACTTATCATAACTTCATCATCTTCTTCTTCTTCTTCTTCAAGATGAAGAAGCTTCACTTCATCAATGGTGAATTGAGCAAATGAGTGAGAAATCCAAATCTAAAGAGAACCCACTTCCTATTTCTTCATCCTCTACCTCTTGCCAAGTAGTAGAGTGTGTTTCCTTCACAAGTTTTCTTGACTTGGTGAAGTTGGAGCTTGATCTAGCGATGCCTCGACGTAGATCATCTTCGGCATCGTCGTCGATGACCTAGCCCGCTTCTTCTCCGATGAAGCCGACGCTAGAGCCCGGGATTGCATGAGGACAGCGGAGAGGACTTCATCATGGAGCCGTGGAGGTGGAGGACCGGATCTACAAAGGTTGTATTTCCGTATTCTTGTAGTTAAGTGTTAATTAGTTTGTTTTGTCGCCTAGAAATCTAGCCAACGATCCGTAGTCTAGGGTTTCTCGGCACCGTATTTTTGAAATTGGCATGTTTGATGCCTTGTGAGATCTCTAGTGTGTGCCTAGGAACCCTACAGTGGTGTCAGAGCCTAGCTAGAGCCTTAGGCGAAGTCCAGACGGAGTTTGAAGTCCGAACGACCCGAAACCCCAACCCTAAACGTGCTCTCTGGAAAATTTTCAAAATCGTGGTTTTTTCCAGATTAAAAATATTCAGAAAAATCAGCAGGAAGATCTAAGGTTTACTGCAAAATTCGAGGGTCTAATTCCTTAAGATCGCCGAGGATCCGCGGCATGACCATGCTCATTCGGCGGTTCCGCGGCAACTTTGTCTTTTTGTGCATCGAATTTTGCACCTAAATTCCTAGTTTTCTGTGATGGTTTTCCTGGGAAGTTTTAATAATTTTTCCAGAGTTGTATTTTCTGGGATGTATTGGGGATTCGGAGATTCGACCGGATTATCAAATTTTTGTCTGTGTGGCTTTCCGGATAATTTTTAGAATATGTTAAAAAGTTCGACCGGATAAAAATACCCAATTTTTCCCCTGTCGGGAAATTTCCAAGTGTTGGATCTTTCCGTAGTTTAACGACGTTCTTGTTGGAGATAGTGCCCTCAAAGTCAATTATTGGATCACAGGCACGTGATTGCAATGATTGAGGGAGGACCTATCCCGGTAGAACAGTCTTACTCGAGATGATAGTATGCTATCTGGTTTATCTTTATCATCGTGTACTGCTTTAGGTGACCTGGCATGTCGCTATTACACGTTGATAGAGCCCCTAGGATTCTTGCTTGACTGCCGACAGTATGATGGCGATCATATACGTGAGAGCTGGTGGTCTATAAGCACATCCTTAAAAGGTCCCTAGTCGTAGGAGTTTCGAGATAGGGCATCGATTCTCCAGAGTAGACTAGTGTATACAGTCGAGACCCCGATGAGGGGCGGTGGCCGGTCTCACAAGCCACTGGTGTCAGTTGGTTCACCTAAGATGTATACAGGTGCTCATTGGGTTATGAGTACACCGGACAGCACTCGCCGGGAACCTGCTAGTTGGTCTTATACCAGATGTCAGATAGCAGTTCCCTGGTGACATGTGTACAGGTTAGTTCATCGACCTGAGATCGTCATTTGTCTCGTGTGAGTTCCCACTGTGCTTTGATTACTACCCTACCACGGCTCAAAGGAGTCGTGCAAACAGGTTTTAGTTGGGTACAGTCCCGAGCCACATGGAGGCAGTGAGCGGATCTTCAGGGGTTCGTCTCTCCCGGTATTGGGGGTGAGGTCGCGCTGTGTCTAGGAGAGCCATTACGCAAAGCCCTCGGCCGAGGCAGGAGATTTACTGGTAGGTATTCCAGTAGTATCTCAGGGCGTTCTGGGCTACACTCCGACACGACTTGTACCACTTTTGGGGGTCTGACTTTTACCAACCCCCTAGGCCCGCCATACGATACTCATAGACGAACGGACCGGACTGTACGGATATTGTCACCGACAGGCTCAGTAGGGTGTCAGGATGAGTTCGCTCATCGACGTCCCTTTTGGTCAATAGCTGGTGGCCCGTCACGTATTGGCTAATACCTCTGACGTGCTAGTGGTTAAATCCAGAGCCATAGTATTGACGAGTCTTTAGAGCCCACCACACTTTCAGTTACTCAAGCTTTCGGGCGAAACGCTGTAAAGGACGTATGGAGATATGGCTGGGTCCGATCAGATACGTGCGGTATTGCACGGATCAGGATCGGATAGTTTTGTACTAGTGGCCGTATACTTATATGGCAGGGTTCGATCTGATACATGCGGTATTGCACGGATCAGGATCGAACGGATATTACTAGCCGGCTTTGGCTTAAGCCGGTCCTAGTTTAGTACATTGTAGATTTTGTCTCATTGCACTTGTATCCGGACGGAATACAGATGCGGGTGTGTATGCACAGTATTTGGGTTTTCCTGTAATTTATTACGGGACCAGTTTTCTGGAGTTGCCAGTTTGCATTCCATCCCGGCCGGTTTTCCTTTGTTCTTTCCCGGCCAGACTTTTCTGATGGAGGGGGTTATTTGCAAGTTTGCAAATAACATTTGTGGAGGGGGTATCTTGCATATTGGTGGCATCATGATAGTTTCTCATGATGAGATCCTTTCTAAGTCTTTTCATTTGCTTTATGTGATTAGAATTGATAAGAAAGATTGTTATGATGAGGTTTGGATATAGTCACCATTCTCTTTATCCTACACTCACCTCCCTTCTTGTTATGGTTGGTATTCTCATTCCTCCACCATATGATTCTCACTAGATGAAAGAATGCTTCACTTGAGAAAAAGAAAAGAATGAGAGAGTTGATCTTTGTTATGTGAGGAATTCTTCATCTCTTCTTCTTCTTGTTTTGGAAAAATGAAAGCACCATTTTTCCTAACCCCATTCCTCCATCAAGGCAACTACAAACCCCAAATGAGACTAGCATGATCTACAACATATTCTACAGCAAATCTTGGACGCGTCGACTCGCCCGCTTCGCGCCCGAGTTGCCTCGGTATTGAGGCGGGAGCCCGTAAAAGACGCAGGCGATGTGGTGCCCTTCCGGCGAGGAGGCGACGATATGGAGACTAGACTTTCCGCGGGAGATCGGGACGATGACGAGAAGACCGGAGGACTCGGATCACTCGGTATATCTCTCACCCTTTCTCTTGATAGCTAGCATTAGGTTAATGGTTAACGATCCGGGTTTTTATTTTCCGCGGTAGCGCCGGTTTCCGAGTAAGGAAAATTTTTGATTCCGCATTTTGGCCTCGGTAAGACGGCCGGGGCGCTGCCGTGGCGCAACATGGTATCAGAGCCACGCCATTAACCTTGCCTAGCTTATTCTAATGCGTTTTACTTATCCGAACGACCAAAATTCCAAAAACCGTGTTTATGCATGCATCAGTTTTCTGTTGAATTTTTTCTTGCTCAAAATTTTTTTCAGGTTGTAGAAAACTGTTGTACAAGAAATTCTAAGACATCTGTAAAAATTCGACACATTCAGTCGATGACTGTAGCGCGGAACCGCGGCCAAACCCCTCTTGGGCCGCGGTTCCGCCGCACATTGGTCTCTTCACTGTGTCCAATTTGTACAGTGGGCTTGTGGGCTGCTTTTGTGGGTTTTGGGATATTAAATTTGGGCCCAGATCTTCTGTGACTGCTTCAGTTTTACTTGGGGGCCCACTTGTTAATTTTTGATCGATTGGATATTTTAAACACATTATTTCACAGTATTTACATTATATCTACGACCGTGAATGTCACTTGATCGGTAAATCCCGTCTAACTGCTATAGCCCGGTTAGACGGATTTGCGAACGTGACTTTCACGTTGATGTTCTATGTTTATGCTGTGTTGTTGCGGATCGGTCGTGGGGGATAGCCTGGATGCAATGCTAGTACAGTTTTGTTTTATATGTACATTTGATATTGCGGGACGAGCGTCCGACATGTGGACTGCCGTCACTGCCTGTTTGTATTATTCTTTTGGGGCACGACCTGGTTGCGGTCGATGTACCAGTTGTATGTATATTTTACTTTCTGTACTAGGATTACCCCACGGAGGGGTGCACGGATAGCCGGGTTCTAGAGGGCAACGGGCCCGCATCTCAGGGCATTGAGACGGAGGGGGCTTCACTCTAGGATTGGCGGGCTATTCGCCGCAAACTTAGGGGGTACAGGTTGACCCAGGAGGGGTGCCCAAGTTACCGGATTCCATGAAGTGCTGGGTGGTCCATTCACGGTGCTGAAGGGGGCTGCCTCGCTTCAGGTTTTGGCGGGTGACTTGCCGCGCCCGTAGGGGTCTAGGATTTCATTGCACAGGCTATCCACACGACCAGGGGAACGTCGGGTTTCAGCAGCGGCTCTGTGAAACCCGGGGCTTCCAGATATCTGTATTGTTCTGTGATGCTGTACATTTCTGTGATGTTGCATTCTTATCACGCCTTGAGCGAAAATTATATATTGGTATATATATTAGTAGATGTTGTATATGTTTTGCATCCGCGCTAGTCCAGTCCCCGCTCTGTCGTTAGTTAAGTAACCTAACGAGTGATGACGGGACCCAGTAGCGAATGCGGATGGCATATACGTACATCAGTATATTTTCGTTCTTTGTGGTGTGATCATTTGATGGGACTGCGTTGATTCGGATCAATGAAAGATAAACAAACCTATTCTGATGTTGTTGGAACATTTTTCAAAAAGGCTGTTATTGCAAGAACGTTCACTTTTGTTTTGCATTGTGGTATTCATTTGGAATATCCTGCTCCTCAGTCGACGAGGCAAGGGCCGAGATCCCTTCATCGGGAGTGACCCCTTGGACAGAAGTTTGCGTCAGGGCATTAACTTCACTATAGCCGATTACTTTTGCTTTGCATCGTGGTATTCAGTTGGAATATCCTGCACCTCATTCTACGGGGAAAGAGCCGAGATCCCTTCACCGGGAGTGACCTCTTTAGCAAAGGTTTTCGTCACTATATTTTTATAAAAAAGCTATCCAGTTCCTTCAACGATATCAAGTTCATTACGTTAAAGGTTTTTCGCCAAAAACCATTCGTAGCCCTCCGTCATTTCGGATTAGTATTGCATAGTATTCGCGCTACGTTTGTCGTTGCTATTCGCCGAGGCGTAGTGTGCGGTAGCTCTGTAATGCTTTCTGTCGCATGGATATGTGGATTGGTTAGGACAGTCGTACGACTTTGTTGATTATTCGTCAAGGGTCGTGCGGGTGGGTTTAACGCAATCAAGATAATGACGGGTTGAACTTGACTAGGACCTTTTGATTTGTTGATTATTCGTCAAGGTCACTTGGGTCCTAGGGGTAAAAATCACATCGGGAGTTTCAAAAGAACTGAAACTTGCCAGGCATGCGCATACCTTCTGGAGTGTGGTGACTTGAGTAGATTCCGTCAAGTTATCATGCGATGATAGTTGTATCCCGATTCCCACTGATGAGTTAGTTTACTCCTCGGGTGACCCCGACTAATTCTTCTTTCAGGTTTGGAGGAGAATTTGAGGTACAGTGGGAGGTTTCCTGATTAGATAAATTGGTAACCATTCTGATCTAGGTTAGTGTGTACGCTGAGTGTTTCTTTTCTCTCTCTCTTTGGCAGCGACCATTGACCCGACCCTGGACTATGACTCAGTGACCAAGTTGACCGATCCTTCTTAACACAGGCTTTTGGATTGTTAGAGTTGCAGACCTTATTGCCACTCCTACTTTTACCCTTTTCTCCAGGACACCCCGTATTACTACGAACGTCCACTTCCATTGGACAAAACCATCGTATGGTTATATACGAACTCGAAGGACTTAGAGGATGGTTTCTGGTTCTGGAGAAAACGAATAAGATTATTCAGTTGTCTTTTCTTTTCACCTTCTCTCATTGCGAGTACTCCTTGGTTAAGGAGATAGTACACCTATTACGCAAATTAGATAGTCTTCTTCCAAACCTTAGGCTGGTGCCGACCGGTAGGGAATGAAGAAAACCAATTAGCATAACGATGGTGTGCAGAAGGTATTAAGTTAAGACAAAGCAAGGGATTAGTAAGAGGGCAAAGTAAATTGCGACTGCTATTCACGACCGAACCGAGTATTTCTTCGCCAATCCTAAATCACCTTTGAATTTCTCCAGGACACTCCGTATCACTACGAAGATCCACAGTTTATTTGGATACTCCATCGTATGGTTATATACGAACTCGAAAGAAACTTGTTCCAGTTCGGGGATGGATTCTGGTTCAGGAGAAATAGGAATAAGGTTTATTCGGTTGTCTTTTATCTTCACCTTCTCTCGCTTTGCGAGTGCTCCTAGGATTAGGACAGTACACCTTTTATGCTTATTGGATAGTCTTCTTCCAAACCATAGGCTGGAGCCAAACGGTAGGGAAGGAAGAAAACCATTTGGCCTAAAGGGGTGTGCAGACGGTAATGACTAAAGACATATAAAGGGATTTGGACAGATGGCAAAGAGATATGCGGTTACAGTTGTGAATCTGGATAATGGAAGAGGCATTACTAAGAATACCGGAATACCCCACCGAAACATTTCAATGTTTCAGTTTCACTGTGTAATGTTAAAAGAAAACTGATTTCCCGATTAGATACTTACTCCAGGGTATGTATTTACCAGGTATGATTCTCACATCTGTATGGTTTTACAGATGATGAGTGGGAGTAAGTTATTGGGAATAGGGTGATCATCCTCATTATATCGGGATTCGTTGTAATCGGTGATATTTGAGAAGATCATCTGGGCTGTTTGCCGGTCGGCAAATATTTGGTTTTGAATATCCGCTGTTGTGCACCAATTTCAAATTGATATATCTGTACGTCTATTTTCATAGAGTGAGATATACCTTTTGATATTATGTCGATGACATTTACCTATATCAATGGATGGTTAGGTAAGGAGCATTAAACAGCGGTGTAATTCTTCTTAACCATAAGTACAGTTTTCAACCTACGACGCACAGTGAAAGAGTTGTTAGACTCAGCGGACTTATACAGAGTATTGTATGTTGTCCAGTGTCCATTAGGACAGAGGGGTTGGTCCTCATACTATATTCTGTTTACTTTTAACTTCTCTAGTTCTTAGACATGTGTTTCGTAGGAACACAGGGTCTAAGTTTTGAGGAGTTATAGGTATTTGAATAGAGTAGAGAACCAGTTGTAGCAAGTATCGGGATTCTTCAAAGTGATCGAAGATGTAGATACTTGTGTATGGTGTTCAGTTGATAGTAATGATTAAGAGAACTAGCTTCTCTTTCAGGTTACTCATAATTGGAAACATTTCTAAGTTGAGTAACGCTGATCGGCCTCCTTCCATTTAGTTGACATGCACTGGAGACAGCTGCATGATTTGAATCTGGTTCAATTAAATCAGTGCCTCTGTTTCTATATTGGATATAGAACAGTTCATATCTTGACATTGTTAAGGTACGGGGAGTTGTCCGGCTTATGATTAAAACCAGACACTGGACAACTCAAGGTACGTTTCTGTAATGGCTGTTTGTGGGTTGACCCAGGCTATGACGGGGGTTGATTTTTACCATCTGGCAGATCAATAGAAATATTGTTCTAGACTCGCTACAGTTTTATTAAAAATGGATTTTTCAAAAACAGTAGTGGGAGTATGGTAGAACTGGAAGTGATTCCAGAACCGCAAACGATTACTGAAGATTTGATAAGGAACCTAAAGATTCAATCTGGTTTGACATTCCATTGGCCACTCGGCAGATAAGGTGGGTAACTTCAGGCACCCGAGAGGTACTCCGGTAGCCTCAAGGACGGTGACAGGGAAGTTCTTGTTTACCCACACTTGCCATTGTTGTTGTTCCAGGCTGCGAGACCCGGCAGGAGGATGAGTATAGCGTCGTTCTAAACTAGTTTTAGAAGTGCGCGCCTATATGACTCTGGCAGAGGGTTGTCGTAGTCAGTGGGAGCAGCGGAAGCATTGGTGGACATCAGGCTTATATCTATTTATAGACTAAAGCAGATGTAGCGGAGATAGATCATCTATTTCTGATGTGACAGTCATAGGTTTGACGTCATCAGAATAGGGGATGGATCTGTTGAGAAGGTAGTAGGGTGTGATATCCTAGTATTTGGATGACATACACAGAGTAGGAAAAGAAACTCCTATACTACGATCGGTTATACTTTGGTCGTCACACAGTGGTTTCTCCACAAGGGACTTGGACATTATATAAGACATACTGGTTACTAGATCTATGTTTTAGATCTAGATTTGGGTGGTTTCCCAATCAGGGTACCTTGACAGCATTCTAAGAGTATTTAGAATGGACGACTCCTGGCATGGTAGTACACCTGCAGGTAATGGAGTCACCCTCTCTAAAGGTGTCTTATAGACTAAAGGGGAGAGGGATACACATGATTGACAAATCACTTGCTTAGGCAATTGAGTCAATCATAAGATGTCAAGTACCACACCAGATGTTGTTCTTGCACTAGATGCAATAAGTTGACATTGACCCAATCCTGGAGAAACAGTCGGAAGCAGTTTTAGAACATAAGTGGATGTTCTAGGGATATGATAACGACAGCCTTATTTGGGAGACAGCTATCATTCCAGGCTTCCAAGGTGACATGGACGACAAGGAGGTTGTCAGAGTTATAGTTTTCCTTCTGACGAGGGGCAGTATTTTGGACAGGTGGTCCAAGGAAATACTGAGGGTGGCATGGCGCAGGATACTGATTAAGTTCAGTTGACGATACAGTCTAAGAAGTTTGGATTTGGAGTTCATTTATGAGCTAGGTCCCATCAGACATCCAGACATTCTAAGACAGGTATTGCTCATTTCGGGAGATGGCTTTCTCCGCGAACTTGAGATATAGAGAGACATAGAAAGAAACATCACAGCGGATCCACTCACTGAGGCTATTCCTCGAACGCAATAGTTTCGCAAATGGGTTTTGTGAGACTGACTAGTAGAGGAGTTGGGTGTTCGGTATCACACGGGCTGTGAGTATGCGGCATCGCAATAATTAGCCTTGAGTGCAAGTGGGAGATTGTTGGAGATAGTGCCCTCAAAGTCAATTATTGGATCACAGGCACGTGATTGCAATGATTGAGGGAGGACCTATCCCGGTAGGACAGTCTTACTCGAGATGACAGTATGCTATCTGGTTTATCTTTATCATCGTGTACTGCTTTAGGTGACCTGGCATGTCGCTATTACACGTTGATAGAGCCCCTAGGATTCTTGCTTGTCTGCCGGCAGTATGATGGCGATCATATACGTGAGAGCTGGTGGTCTATAAGCACATCCTTAAAAGGTCCCTAGTCGTAGGAGTTTCGAGACAGGGCATCGATTCTCCAGAGTAGACTAGTGTATACAGTCGAGACCCCGACGAGGGGCGGTGGCCGGTCTCACAAGCCACTGGTGTCAGTTGGTTCACCTAAGATGTATACAGGTGCTCATTGGGTTATGAGTACACCGGACAGGACTCGCCGGGAACCTGCTAGTTGGTCATATACCAGATGTCAGATAGCAGTTCCCTGGTGACATGTGTACAGGTTAGTTCATCGACCTGAGATCGTCATTTGTCTCGTGTGAGTTCCCACTGTGCTTTGATTACTACCCTACCACGGCTCAAAGGAGTCGTGCAAACAGGTTTTAGTTGGGTACAGTCCCGAGCCACATGGAGGCAGTGAGCGGATCTTCAGGGGTTCGTCTCTCCCGGTATTGGGGGTGAGGTCGCGCTGTGTCTAGGAGAGCCATTACGCAAAGCCCTCGGCCGAGGCAGGAGATTTACTGGTAGGTATTCCAGTAGTATCTCAGGGCGTTCTGGGCTACACTCCGACACGACTTGTACCGCTTTTGGGGGTCTGACTTTTACCAACCCCCTAGGCCCGCCATGCGATACTCATAGACGAACGTACCGGACTGTACAGATATTGTCACCGACAGGCTCAGTAGGGTGTCAGGATGAGTTCGCTCATCGACGTCCCTTTTGGTCAATAGCTGGTGGCCCGTCACGTATTGGCTAATACCACTGACGTGCTAGTGGTTAAATCCACAGCCATAGTATTGACGAGTCTTTAGAGCCCACCACACTTTCAGTTACTCAAGCTTTCGGGCGAAACGCTGTAAAGGCCGTATGGAGATATGGCAGGGTCCGATCAGATACGTGCGGTATTGCACGGATCAGGATCGGACAGTTTTGTACTAGTGGCCGTATAGTTATATGGCAGGGTTCGATCTGATACATGCGGTATTGCACGGATCAGGATCGAACGGATATTACTAGCCGGCTTTGGCTTAAGCCGGTCCTAGTTTAGTACAGTGTAGATTTTGTCTCATTGCACTTGTATCCGGACGGAATACAAATGCGGGTGTGTATGCACAGTATTGGGGTTTTCCTGTAATTTATTACGGGACCAGTTTTCTGGAGTTGGCAGTTTGCATTCCGTCCCGGCCGGTTTTCCTTTGTTCTTTCCCGGTCGGACTTTTCTGATGGAGGGGGTTATTTGCAAGTTTGCAAATAACATTTGTGGAGGGGGTATCTTGCATATTGGTGGCATCATGATAGTTTCTCATGATGAGATCCTTTCTAAGTCTTTTCATTTGCTTTATGTGATTAGAATTGATAAGAAAGATTGTTATGATGAGGTTTGGATATAGTCACCATTCTCTTTATCCTACACTCACCTCCCTTCTTGTTATGGTTGGTATTCTCATTCCTCCACCATATGATTCTCACTAGATGAAAGAAAGCTTCACTTGAGAAAAATAAAAGAATGAGAGAGTTGATCTTTGTTATGTGAGGAATTCTTCATCTCTTCTTCTTCTTGTTTTGGAAAAATGAAAGCACCATTTTTCCTAACCCCATTCCTCCATCAAGGCAACTACAAACCCCAAATGAGACTAGCATGATCTACAACACATTCTACAGCAAATCTTGGACGCGTCGACTCGCCCGCTTCGCGCCCGAGTTGCCTCGGTATTGAGGCGGGAGCCCGTAAAAGACGCAGGCGATGTGGTGCCCTTCCGGCGAGGAGGCGACGATATGGAGACTAGACTTTCCGCGGGAGATCGGGACGATGACGAGAAGACCGGAGGACTCGGATCACTCGGTATATCTCTCACCCTTTCTCTTGATAGCTAGCATTAGGTTAATGGTTAACGATCCTGGTTTTTATTGTCCGCGGTAGCGCCAGTTTCCGAGTAAGGAAAATTTTTGATTCCGCATTTTGGCCTCGGTAAGACGGCCGGGGCGCTGCCGTGGCGCAACAGTTCTAAGTAGTGCAAGTAACGTGATGGACCCTCTAGAAGACAACAAACCTTAACTCGATTATGTGACCGTCTTGAACTGCCCTTTGAACCTTCGGGTTTGGGGCAGTACGGCGTGCCACATGTGAGGCGTTGGCTTGACCCTTCTACGGCTGGACTGTTGGTACTGAGGCACGAACTGAATGTTGTTAGACTTATTTCATGTGTTGAGCTGTATCGGGAAAACTTGGGTGTTCGATTGTTCGATCAAAAAGTTTAGCATTTTTTATTTATCCGGAACGGGATACAATAATTGGAATTCACAATAAGTTATGAGATAACTAAATGAATGTTATAAATATAGCAGTTTAGTCTCACTTGATCGGTTGCCACGGAATTTTGATGTGATCAAAAGTCCGTCGCAATTACATAGCGTACGCGGATACTCGCCGGGTAAACTTAATAGACAGCTTCACTCCATAGCCTCGACCAAGTGACTGTAGGAGAACCCCGTCGCCGAAAGCATCCGTTCGGGTGCTCCCGGTAGCGGTGTTCCGCCTTGGTGCACTTCGTCGACGGTATCAGGGGTGCGACTGTCTACTGAAGTTTGCGACGAGCATTCGATCAAAATGTCGGGAATCCTGTTGAATTGCCCGACTTGGTATTGAAAAGAGTTTTCAATAATGAGACTAAAATGCGGGGTTTATAATTGTTAGGCATGCGATGTCTAAGTAATTCATTTGGTCAGGCATGCGATGTCTGAGGTGGTTGCGGATTCCAACTGTTGTAGTTTTACACTTTCTTTTCTGTGACCGTAAGTGTAATATGTGATATCGCCGGTTTCGTTGCTATATGTCAACGACAATTGGGATGCGCATATTTACTTACGTTGATGACATGTGATGTTATGTGTTGCTGGATATGTTATATTGGATCGTCGTGTTTGAATAGCCGGGGTTTTTTTATGTGAGATGAGTGTTTTTTCATTTTCATTCATGTAAAAACTTGTATGTAATATTCTTTTATTGGGGCACTTCCAGGTTGCGGATGTAGTCACCTTTTGTATATTATTTACTTTTCTGCACTAGGATAGACCCAAGGAGGAGGGCACAAGTAACCGGGTTCTGGGGTCCAGTGGGAGACCAACTCGAGGAGTCGAGTCCGGGTCTCCTAACTCTAGAATTGGTAGGGTTGCTTGCTGCTCTCGTAGGGGTCTAGGGGTGTGGGTTTGGCTATTCATCACGACCGTGGAATCCGTGTTTTATACTGGCTCGTATTGAAAACACGGACGTCCTAGTATATCCAATATTTCATATGTTTCTTCTGCTGCGATATCTGTGATGTGATCATGTGATGTTCTGTGATAGATACAGTATATAGTATTTATGATATATTATATAGACGTTACTTATGTTTTACACCCGCGCTAGCCCTGTCCCGCTCTGTCGTTAGTTACCTAACCTAACGGTGCACGAGGGGACATCGAGGCGAATGCGGATGGCATAAGTGTACGTCGTATTTATCTGTGATGTTTAGGTACTTAAATGATGGGACTTCATTAATGAGATTAATGAAATAAAAGAAACCTAAGATGTTGTAGAATCGAATTTCAAAATAAAACAGGTAGCTACAGTTATTGCTTTGCACAGCGGTATATATGATATATCCTGCACCTTATTCGATAAGGAAAGGACCGAGATCCCTTCACCGGGAGTGACTCCTTTAGCAATAACTGGCAGATGCTACACCCTCGGTTTGTCTTTTGATTGCTTTTAAGAGTTTTTTCTTTGCACAGCGGTATATATGATATATCCTGCACCTCATTCGACGAGGAAAGGACCGACGATCCCTTTACCGGGAGTGACTCCTTTAGCAAAACTAGAAAAGCCTCAAAAGCACTCCATTTTTAAAATCATTTGATTCTACAACGATATCGAGTTCATTACGCAATAGGCTTTCAGAAAAACCTGTCATAGCCCTCCGTCATTTCAGATAAGTCCTATTTAGTATTCGTGCTACGTTTGTTGGCCTGCGTCAAGGCGTAGTGTGCGGTAGCTAACTAGTATTTATCTGCTTATGCATATGATGCAGATTGGATTAGGATAGTCGTGCGACTTTGTTGGCCTGCGTCAAGGGTCGTGCGGGTGGGTTTAATTCAATCAGGAAATGACGGGTTGAACTTGACTAGCGGACTATGGTTTGTTGGCCTGCGTCAAGGTCATAGGACGCTAGGGGCAAAATATCATCGGGAATTTCAAGTGTTGAAATTTGTAATGAGATTGCATACCTTCTATGAGATAGTTGGATCCCGATACCCGCTGCGAGTAAGAGTTACTCCTGGGAGAGTTTTATACATTACAATTAGCCGATCAAGTAGGTGTCTAGAAAGGTGTCAACGGGGTTACGCCTCTGGGAAAACGAGATTTACATTAATTAGGTTCGTGCGAAAGCACGGGGGACCTCCCTCAAAGTACCGACACTGGCCTGGCTGAAAGATTGGCGAACTTGTAGTGTGTAATTAATCCCGGCTAGTCTTTCCTTTTAGGGTTTGAAGGAAGATTTGATAAAAAGCAGTGGGAGCCATCCTGATTAGACAAAATAATAACCAATCTATTCTTGCAAGAGCGCACGCTGAGTGTTTTCTTCTCTCTCTCTCCAGGTAGCGACCATATCACGCCTTAATCAAGATAATAAAACGGATTATTGACCAAACCCTCTTGTTATACTGAGCTGGGGAACGTTGGTCCCGCTCCAACTCATAATTGTTATAAGACATAGCAGGTAATTGGGGAATACCAGATTTCCCGTGCCGCCCAAACGAAGAAAGTGCATATGATGCATCATCTTCGGGTGTGTTCATTACAAAGAACTGTTTCTCAGTATCCTCCGCATCCTGGGAATATGATACCGGATCAGGATCCCAGATATGTGATCTGTTACATCGGGCTACAAAAGGGTAGAAAAACTGAGAACGGGTGATAAATTTCATGAGGCAGAAAACGGGGCAAGTGTTGCAGCCAAGTCTGTCGGTCACTGTCACCCTGTATTACCAATACATTGATTCTGAACGAATGTTATTAGATACCGAACCTGATATACAAAATTATATCGGTCTCTTTATTAGTAAAGAAACGATAAAATTTTGTATTGTTGGATAATGTTTTGAACATTTCCTATATCAAAAGTTGATCGGTTCAGGCACGTTATCTAAAAACATTAATGTTCTAAATCAAACTACAGTTCTTAGTATACAGAACACACACAAGAGGAAGAGTTCAAAAATGAACGAATTCTTCTTGAGGTATTGTAGACTAGGTCAGATCAATGTGACCCGATTAGCTAGAGTTACATAAAGATGCATATTTAAATTAGTTTGAATTTACATCTTGTGAAACTCGCCAGTCATGTCACAAAGATAAGATGACCATAGCTCCGTTTACTGGAAACAGAGAAAGAGTTAGTGAACTCTTGGGACTGATACATGATGATGTATGTAAGGTCTCCTGTCTACACATGCCAGGACTGATTCTTTATACTTCATTATATTCTCTGATAATCTCTCAAGATTCAGTCATATGTTCCTGTTGAAACTTAAGTCCGAACCTTTTGAGATATTCACAGAATATGATTTAGAAGTAGAGAACCGATATACGGGTATAAGTATTATGTCCTTTGATGTGATCGAGGAGGAGAATACTTGAGCACGGAAATTCTGGACTATTCATAAGGAGAATGAGATTCTCTCTCAGCATTACTCCTCCGTATACACCATAGCACGATGGTATATCGGGGCGGAGCAATTGCACCCTATTCGATATGGTGTGCTCTATGATGAGTACTACTGAGTTACCTATTTCCTTTTGGGAGTTATGCACTTATGAAGCTGCATACCTATTGAATTAGGGTTCGAATCAAATCAAAGCCTACCATTTCATATGTGATATGGAAAGGGAAGAGCCCATGTCTTAAGCTAGTTAAGATTTGGGGTTGTCCGGCCTATGTCTGAAAAGCAAAATCCGGACAAGCTCGAGGCAATGTCAGTTATGTACAACTGGAAATGTTCCAGCTATACAAACTGCAACTGATGATTTGACAGAACCAAAGGATTCAGTAGATTCCAACGAACCTCAGCCTCTCCGCCGATCTAGTAGGGTTCCTCACCCACCTGAGAGATACTTCGGTTGCTCTATGACAGTGGGAGCGAGGATTGCATCATGAGATGATGACCCAACTAGTTTCGAGCTGGCCATCAAGAGTAGGGACTCTGTAAGAATGGCTGGATGTTTAGCGATCTGAAATGGAATCCTTATACACCAACAAAGTATGGACTTTAGTTGCTATATCTGAAGGGTTAAATCCCCATCAGGAGCAAGTATATCTTGAGAAGATTACTTGGTGTAATTGGAAAAGTTGAGACTTTCAAAGTTAGACTTGTTAAAAGTTTGCATCATTTACCAGGCGTGGATTATGATGAAACCTTTTTCAAGTAGCTATGCTTAAGTCCATCCAGATCCTACTTGCCACGGCTACATACCATGACTACGATATCTGGTGGTTGGGTGTCATGACAGCTCTTCTAATATGATGTTTTGGAAGAGGGCGTCTATAAGTACACAGCCAGAGGGCTTCGTAAACAGTGGGAGCAGCGGAAACGTGAACAAGATGCTTTATAGGATAAAGCAGGCATCGCGGAGTTGGAACGTCTGTTTTGATGTCTTAGTCAAAAAGTTTGACATCATCAAAATGGTAGATGAACCTTGTATAAACAAAAAGGTAGTAGGGAGTATGGTAGTGATCCTCGTAAAGTACGTGGATGACATACTCTTGATAGGGAAGGAGTTTCCTATGCTACGCTCGATCAATCTCCGCTTATCACAAGGATTCTCCAGATAGGATTAATGTGATACCTCCTCCATCCTGAGTTTTCATCTATGAGATAGATGTTATTTGGGTGTTAGAATACTCACTAGTTGTAGTGAGATGGTATCAATCGATCCTGGGGAGAATCACTGGAAGGGTTCCAGGGTGATAAAGACGACTGAATGTCAGTCACAGGCATTGTCTTTACCCTCAGTAAAGGGACGGTATGTTGGTAGAGTTCCAAGCTAGATATCGTGGCATACTAGATGATAAAGGCTGGATACATCGCTACTTAAGATGCTACCAAAGAGGAAGTTTGGGTGTATATTGGTTCATGAGATGAACTAGGTTCCTACCATTGTGTGACAATGGAAGTGTGGCTTTGGCCCAGGAACTCTGGTCCCATCAGTGACCCAGACATATTCTAAGGCAGTATCACCTGATCATGGAGATGGTTGTTCTCCAAGGTGATCGAGGCAAGGAGAGCAGACTCAGAGGATAACACGGCGGATCCACTCACGAAGGCCTGTTCCCAGAGAGAGACTTTTATGGGATGGTTGAGTATGAGATACTACAACCAGTGCTACAGATGGCCCTAGTGCAAGTGGGAGATTGTTAGTTATATGTATGCCCTAGAGGCCATTACTGTACATTGGATGTATATTGTAGTGGATGCTGGGACATATATAGGGAGGACTTTCTTGCTCGACATGATAGTATGCTATCTGGTTGCTCTTTACCTTAACGTGTACAAAGATTGTCTCTCTATTACATGTTGGTAAAGCCCTTAGGATGTGTACTTGACTACCTGGACTATGATGCGGATCATACTAGTGGGGACAGGGTAGTCCATAAGTACATCCTTCAAAGTCCCTAGTCGTGGGTGTATCGAGATGGGGCATCGATATACCAGAGTAGACTAGCGTGTACCTTCTCGACCCATACAGATGGGCGATGGATGATCCCATATCCATTGGTGTTTGACATCAGAGGAGATATACGGGTGCTCAGTAGAGACTGGGTACACTGGACGGACTCGCCGAGAACTCCCAGATGGTATTATACCTTACGTCAGATGGTAGTTCTCTGGTGACACTGGTACAGAGTAGTCTATTGACCCGAGATCGTTATAGAGTCTTGTGTGGTTCCCACTGTGCTTTGATTTCCATCTTACCACGTCCAAGAGGGCGTGCAAAACGGTGGTTTTTGGGTACAGTCCCGAGTCACATGGAGGCAATGAGCGATAGGAGGGGATTCGTCTCTCCCGGTATAGGGGGTTGATGTTGCGCTGTGTTCGATTGGCTATAACAGGAAATCCCTGGCCAGGGTTGCTGAGATTTACTGGTAAGTGTTACCAGTAGTTTCTTGAATTGTTATAGACCTCATATCGACACGACTTATCGAGCTATTGGGGTCTGACGTTTACCACCCCTATGCGAGATATGCGACGTATCAGACGATCAGACCGGACTGTACGATTGTGTTACTGGTTGGATTCACTGGAGTGTGAGAAGGCTTGCTCGTCGATCTTCTGATCGCTCAATACCCGGGTGGCCGTTACGTTTAGCAGACCGCTTGCGGCTTATAGGTGATTGATATGATCATCATCTGCTGCCGGCGTATTGACGAGTCTTTAGAGTCCTACACAGAGGTTTCCTGGCTCAAGCGAAACGAAATAGGAGTGCATATGAGATATGTGCGGGACCGAGAATGATACCAGTATGTGATACTGTATTCGATTCTCGCGATTTGTGACATTGATCGGTTATATGCGATATAGCCGGGCTATCGGATCAAGTGTTGATTCGATCAGTTGTTACTGTTGATATTAGTCGGTTATATGCGATATGACCGGATCATTAAATCAAGTATTGATTTAATGATTTAATGCATAATTATATATTTGATATATTACTTTGCATTAACTAGTATCGGTTCACTTAAGATGGATTTTCTCACTCGGATGTGCGCATTGTATATGCGATATACTTTTGTGCACTTGATTGTATCATGTTTGATGATACATGCTTAATTGGTTAAGTGTAAAGAATTAAACCTTGGTTAAGTGTATGGTTAGGTTTTTATTTATTTATCCATTCATTTATCTATTTCATTTTGGATTAATAAAGAGAGAAGAAAACAAAATGGTTGCTTTAATTCATGAAGTTTCTTGAAGCTTCATGCAACTTTGACCATTTTGTCTTCATCTCCTTAACCTAACCATTCACTAACCTTAGTCTATTCTCTACACCTAACTATGGTTGGAATTATGATAAGAATTCATTTTCTTTTCTATTTTAAATAACTTATCATAACTTCATCATCTTCTGCTTTTTCTTCTTCAAGATGAAGAAGCTTCACTTCATCAATGGTGAATTGAGCAAATGAGTGAGAAATCCAAATCTAAAGAGAACCCACTTCCTATTTCTTCATCCTCTACCTCTTGCCAAGTAGTAGAGTGTGTTTCCTTCACAAGTTTTCTTGACTTGGTGAAGTTGGAGCTTGATCTAGCGATGCCTCGACGTAGATCATCTTCGGCATCGTCGTCGATGACCTAGCCCGCTTCTTCTCCGATGAAGCCGACGCTAGAGCCCGGAATTGCATGAGGATAGCGGAGAGGACTTCATCACGGAGCCGTGGAGGTGGAGGACCGGATCTACAAAGGTTGTATTTCCGTATTCTTGTAGTTAAGTGTTAACTAGTTTGTTTTGTCGCCTAAAAATCTAGCCAACGATCCGTAGTCTAGGGTTTCTCGGCACCGTATTTTTGAAATTGGCATGTTTGATGCCTTGTGAGACCTCTAGTGTGTGCCTAGGAACCCTACACATTAAACAGCGGTGTAATTCTTCTTAACCATAAGTACAGTTTTCAACCTACAACACACAGGTAATGAGTTATTAGACTCAGGGGACTTATATAGAGTATTGTATGTTGTCCAGTGTCCATGAGGACAGAGGGGTTGGTACTCATACTATATTCTGTTTACTTGTGACTTCTCTAGTTCTTAGACATGTGTTTCGTAGAAATGCAAGGTCTAAGTTTTGAGAAGTTATAGGTATATGAATAAAGTAGAGAACTAGGTATTGCAAGTATCAGGATTCTTCAAGGTGATCAAAGATGTAGATACTTGTGTATGGTATTCAGTTGATAATAATGATTATGAGAACTAGCTTCTCTTTCAGGTTACTCATAATTGGATGCACTCCTAAGTTGAGTAATGCTGATCAGCCTCTCTCCATTTAGTTAACATGCACTAGAGACAGCTGCATGATTTGAATCTGGTTCTAATTAAATCAGTGCCTCTGTTTCTATATTTGATATAGAATAGTTCATATCTTAACAATGTTAAGGTACGGGGAGTTGTCCGGCTTATGCTTAAAACCGGACTCTGGATAACTCAAGGCGCGTTTCTGTAATGGCAGTTTGTGGGTTAACCCGGGCTATGACGAGGGTTGACTTTCTACAATCTGGAAGATCAATAGTGATATTGTTCTTGACTCACCACAGTTTTGATAAAAATGGATTTTTTCAGAAAACAGTAGTGGGAGTATGGTAGAACTGGAAGTGATTCCATAACCGCAAACGATTACTTAGAATTTAATGTAAGTCTACGCTAGCGCCCCGGCAGTCTACAGACGCCAAATGAGGAACAAAAACTTTTAAACTGGCGCTATCGTATACTTTAACCCGGATCTGCCATTATTGCTAAACTAACAAACTGTAAAGAGTGTAGAAAGGTTATACCGAACGATCCGAGTCCTTCGTTCTTTAACCATCATCCCATGCTCCGTTGCAGCTGCTCCGATCTCGTCGATCTCCGATCTCCTCGTCGAGGTGGCACCACATCGATAATTCTTTAAACAGGCTCCCGCCTCTGACTTGAGGCAACTCGATCGTCAAGTTTGCTAAAAGAGACGACCAAGAATGATGTAGAGAATGAATAGATGACTTTGTCTCACTTCGTCCAAAGCCGTGGATGATCGGTTAATGAAGTTGCCGAGGGAATTGGGTGATGGAATGAAATGAACTGTAAAATTCCGTGCACCCCAAATACTATCATATCTTTTACAACCATGAAAAACTCAAGTGAGAGAGAGTGTGGAGGAGAGAGAGGGAGGGGGCCGGCCACTTATAGGAGTGGGAGGTGACCGTAGGAGAAAGAGGGTGACCACAAGAAAGCTTCTCACTCAAAATATCAAGAACAAATATCCTTAGCTAAACAAAAATGCTTTAATGCTAAAGCATGAATCACTAATACACCTCATCAAGCCATTAATGCAACCATTAATGTCAAGATGACTCATTAGCCACTTCATCTCTTCTAGAACCTTCTAGAATGATGACTCACTCTTATCTGAAGAAAAGATAAATCCGTCTTTAACCGAATGTTAAAAGACGGCTGATAGAAAACTGGAAACTGGCAACTTCCAAAAGTGATCCTGAAACGAATTTCAGGACAACCCCGAAACTGTATAAATATACCCGCATTTGTATTACGACCGAATACAAATGCAACTGAGACAAAGATATTATACCTACTCAATATAATACTCGGATCCGGCTTAAACCAAAGCCGACCAGTATCATCTGCCCAAAAAATAACACGTGCGTAAACGCACGTGCATTTTCCGAACCCTGCCATAAAACCATACGGCCTCTACAACGTTTCGCCCGAACTTGGGAAACTGTCTGTGGGGGACTCTAATTACTCGTCAGTACCCTGGCAGTGGGTTTAACCACAAACCGTCAGCGGCACTAGCAATGCGTAACGGCTGCCCATGGACTGACCTCAAGGGATTCCGATGAGTGCACTCATCCGGAAAACCCTACTGAGCCTAACAGTGACAATGTATATACAGTCCGGTCCGTTCGTCTATGAGTATCGCATATCTGCCTTGGGGGCTAGTAACGTCAGACCTCCAAGAGCAGTATAAGTCGTATCGGAGTGAAGCCCAATAACACCCTGAGATACTACTGGAGTACCTACCAGTAAATCTCCTGCCACGGCCGTGGGCTTTGTGTAATGGCTCTCCTAGACACAGCACGATCTCGCCCCCAATACCGGGAGAGACGAATCCCCTGCCGATCCGCTCACGTGCCTCCATATGGCTCGGGACTGTACCCAAAAACTACCTGTTTGCACGACTCCTTTGAGCCGTGGTAGGGTAGAAATCAAAGCATAGTGGGAACTCATACGAGACAAATGACGACCTCAGGTCGATGAACTAACCTGTACACATGTCACCAGGGAACTGCTATCTGACGATAGATATAGTACTAACTAGCAGATTCCCGGCGAGTCCTGTCTGGTGTACTCATAACCCAATGAGCACCTGTATACATCTTAGGTGATCCAACTGACACCAGTGGCTTGTGAGACCGGCCACCGCCCCTCGTCGGGGTCTCGACTGTATACACTAGTCTACTCCGGAGTATCGATGCCCTGTCTCGAAACTCCCATGACTAGGGTCCACAATTAAGGATATACGTATAAACCACCCAACTCTCACGTATATGATCGCCATCATACTGTTGGTGGTAAAGCAAGATCCTAAGGGCTCTATCAAAGTGTAACATGTAATCAGTCGCCTGAACATGTACACGACTGATAAAGGCAAACCAGATAGCATACTATCATCTCGAGTAAGACTGTCATACCGGTATAGGTCCTCCGCAATCATTGCAATCACGTACCTGCGATTCAATAATTGACTATGAGGGCACTATCTCCAACAATCTCCCACTTGCACTCAAGGCTAATTATTGCGATGCCGACTACTCACAGCCCGTGTGAAACCGAACATCCAACTCCTCTACTAATCAGTTTCACAAAGCCCGTTTGTAAAACTATTGTGTTCGAGAAATAGCCTCAGTGAGTGGATCCTCCTAGATGTTTCTTTCTATATCTCTCTTAATCTCAAGTTCGCGGAGAAAGCCATCTCCCGAATTGAGTAATACCCGTCTTAGAATATGTCTGGATATCTGATGGGACCTCGTTCATAAATGAACTCCAAATCCAAACTTCTTAGACTGTATCGATCACTGAACCTAATCAGTATCGGGCACCATGCCACCCACAGTATCCTCTTGGACCACCTGTCCATAATACTGTCCCTCTTCGTCAGAGGGAAAAACTATAACTCTGGCAATCACTCTGTCATCTATGTCACCTTTGAAGCCTGGAATGATAATCGTCTCCCGAAGGAGGCTGCCATCATCAAATCCGTAGAACATGTACTTATGTTCTAAAACTGCTTCCTTATGTTTCTCCAGGATTGGATTAATACAAATTTATTGCATCTAGTGCAAAAACGACATCTGGTGTGGTACTTGACATCTCATGATTGACTCAATTGCCTAAGCAAGTGATCTGCCAATCATGCACATCCCTCTCCCCTTTAGTCTATACGACACCTTTAGAGAGGGTGACTCCATCACCTGCAGGTACACCACCATGCTAGGAGTCATCTATTCTAAAAACCATTAGAATACTGTCAAAGTACCTACATTGGGAAACTACCCAAATCCAGATCTAAAACCATAGATCTAGAAACCAGAATGTCAAATATTATATCCATATCCTGTCTGGAGAAACAACTGTGTGACGACCACAGTACAACCGATCGTAGTATAGGAATTTTACTTCCTACTCTGTGTATGTCATCCAGATACCATGACATCACACCCTACTACCTTCTTAACAGATCCATCCCCTATCCTGATTGAAGTCAAACCCATGACTGTCATATCAAAATTAGATGATCTATCTCCGCTATAACTGCTCAAGTCTATAAATAGATATAAGCATCTTGCCCACTGTGCTTCCGCTGCTCCCACTGACTACGACAACCCTCCAACCGGGTCTCATATCCTGGAACAACAGTAGTGTCAAGTCTGGGTAGATAAGAACCTCCCTGTCACCGTCCTTGAGCCTACCGAAGTACCTCTCGGGTGTCTGAGGTTACCGACCAAATCTGCGGAGTGGCTATTGGAATGTCAAACCTGATTGAATATATAGGTCCTATTAACTTTTCCGTAATCGTTCGCGGTTCTGGAATCACTTCCAGTTCTACCATACTCCCACTACTGTTTTCTGAAAAAGATCCATTTTACTAAAACTGTGGTGAGTCAAGAACAATATCACTATTGATCTTGCAAATGGTAGAATATCAACCCTCGTCATAGCCAGGGTCAACCCACAAACAGCCATTACAGAAACGTGCCCTGAGTTATCCAGAGTCTGGTTATAAGCATAAGCTGGACAACTCCCCGTACCTTAATATCTTTTAAGGTACGAACTATTCTATATCCAATATAGAAACTTTGGCACTAATTTAATTGGAACCATATTCAAATCATGCAACTGTCTCTAGTGCATATCAACTTAATGGAAAGAGGCTAATCAGCATTACTCAACTTAGGAATCCATCCAATTATGAGTAACCTGAAAGAGAAACACGTTTCTCGAAACCATCACTATCATCTGAATACCAATCACAAGAATCCACATCTTCGTTCTCTTTGAAGAATCCCGATACTTGTGACACATGGTTCTCTACTTTATTCTTATACCCATAACTTCTCAAAACTTAGACCTTGTATTTCTACGAAACACTTGTCTAAATACTAGAGAAGTTATAAGTAAACAGAACATAATACGAGGACCTACCCCTTTGTCCTGATGGACACTGGACAACATACAATACTCTGTATAAGTCCGCTGAGTTAAACAACTCATAACTTGTGCGTTGTCGGTAGAAAACTGTACCCTGGCGATTTCCTCAAATATCACCAATTACAACGAATTCCGATATAATGAGGATGATCACCTAATTCCCAATATCTTACTCCCAATCATCATCTGTAAAACCATACAGATGTGAGAATGAAACCTGGTAAATACATACCCTTGGAGTAAGTGTTTAATCGGGAAAACAGTTTTTCTTTAACAATGCACTGAAACATGAAAATGTTTCGTAGGGGTATCCTGGTATTCATAGTAATGCCTCTTCCATAATCCAATTCATGACTTCAACCGTATATTTTATTGCCATCTCTCCAAATCCCTTTATTTGTCTTTAGTCGTTACCTTCTGTACACCATCGTTAGGCTAAATGGTTTTCTTCCTTCCCTACCGTTCGGCACCAGCCTATGGTTTGGAAGAAGAATATCCAGTAAGCATAATAGGTGTACCCTCCTAAACCAAGGAGTACTCGCAACTGAGAGAAGGTGATGATAAAAGACAACTGAATAATACCTTATTCTTTTAAAGGTGAAATAGGAGTGGCGATGAAGTACGCGGTTTTGGTCGTGAATGATATCAGTCGCAATTTACTTTGCCCTCTTTCTAATCCCTTTATTTTGTCTTTACATATTACCTTCTGCACACCCTACTTAGGCTAATTGGTTTTATTCATTCCCTACCTTTCGGCACCAGCCTATGGTTTGGAATAAGACTATCCAATAAGCGTAATAGGTGTACTCTCCTAAACCAAGGAGCTCTCGCAACCTGAGAGATGGTGATAATAAAAGACAACTGAATAAACCAATTCTATTTCTCCTGAACCTGGATCCATCCTCGAAGAAGTCCCTTTGAGTTCGTATATAACCATACGATGGATCTATCCAATGGAAGTGGATATCCGTAGTAATACGGGTGTTCTGAGAAATGCAAAGGGTAGAAGAAGGAGTGGCAATGACTTATGCAACATAGACAATCCAAAAGCCAGTATTTTAAGAAGGTTCGGCCAACCTGGTCACTGAGTCATAGTCTAGGGTCGGTCAAAGGTCGCTGCCAAAGAGAGAGAGAAAAGAAACACTCTGCGTGCACTCTAACCTAGATCAGAATGGTCATCACTTTATCT
This sequence comes from Agapanthus africanus, assembly GCA_030015575.1. Lineage (NCBI taxonomy): Eukaryota > Viridiplantae > Streptophyta > Magnoliopsida > Asparagales > Amaryllidaceae > Agapanthus > Agapanthus africanus. Next base: position 302,742,498 of record JASDDO010000022.1, on the reverse strand, counting down.
AATCCGGAAACCTCCTACTGTCCTGTCAAATTCTCCTCCAAACCTAAAGAAGAATCAATCGGGATCACCCGAAGTGTAAACCAACTCATCAGTGGGAATCGGGATCCAACTCTCATCGCATGATAACGTGATGGAATGCATCCACGTTACTCATACTCCAGAAGGTATGCGCATACTTGGCAAGTTTCAGTTTCTTTAGAAACTCCCGATATGATTTTTGCCCCATGCTCTTATAACCTTGGCTTTGGTCAAAGTGTCATAAGTCACATGCCAAGTTCTACCCGTCACTATCTTGTCAATTTGAACCCACCCGCACATGCCCCTGACTTTGGCCAATCGGCAGAACGACTGTCCCAAACTAACTCATCTATCTATGCAACAATTGAATACCCAGCAGCTACCAAACACTATGCCTTAACTTTGGCTAAAATACATAGCTTGAATACTACTGAATACTCAAAAGAAGTGACGGAGGGCTACGGCTGGTTTTTGGCGAAAAACCTTTAACGTAGTGAACTTGATATCGCTGAAGGAACCTGATAGCTTTTTTAAAATATAGTGGCGAAAACCTTTTGCTAAAGAGGTCACTCCCGGTAAAGGGATCTCGGCTCTTTCCTCGTGGAATGAGGTGCAGGATATTCCACTGAATACCGCTATGCAAAGCAACTTGTAATCGACTATAGTGAAGTTATTACGCTGACGCAAACTTCTGCCCAAGGGGTCAGTCCCGGTGAAGGGATATCGGCCCTTGCCCCGTCGAATGAGGTGCAGGATATTCCACTGAATACCGCTATGCATAACAAAAGGAAACGTCTTTGTAACAACACTTTTTAAATTTGTTCCAACAAATGTAAACAGTTTTGTTATCCTTTGCATTGATCAGAATCAACGCAGTCCCATCATTTAATCACACCAGAAAAGAACGAAAAAAAATGTACGTATATGCCATCCGCATTCGTCACTGGGTCCCGTCATCACCCGTTAGGTTACTTAACTAACGACAGAGCGGGGACTGGACTAGCGCGGGTGTAAAACATATACAACATCTAATAGTATATAAACCAATATACAATAATCGCTCCAGGCGTGATAGTATGCAACATTACAGAAAAGTAATAAGCATCACAGAACAATACAGATATCTGGGATCCCCGGGTTTCACAGAGCCGCTGCTGAAACTCGACGTTCCCCTGTCGTGTGGATAGCCTGTGCAATGAAACCTAGACCCCTACGGGTGCGGCAAGTTACCCGCCAAAACCGGAAGCGAGGCAGCCCCCTACAGTATAGTGAATGGACCACCCAGCACTTCACGGAATCCGGTAATCTTGAGCACCCCTCCTTGGGTCAACCTGTACCCCCTAGGAGTGCGGCGAATAGTCTGCCAATTCTAGAGTAGGGCCCCTCTGCCTCTCAAAGCCATGAGATGCGGACCCGTTGCCCTCCCGAACCCGGCTATCCGTGCACTCCGTCGCGGGGCAAAACCTAGTACAATAATGAAAAATAGTACAATAGGTACATCGACCGCAACCTGGTCGTGCCCCAAAAGAATATTATACAACAGGCAGTGACGGCAGTCCACAAGTTGGACGCTCGCTCCGCAATATCAAATGTACAAATAAACTCAAACTGTACTACCATTGCACACTGCTATCCACCACGACAAATCCGCAACATCACAGCACAACATAGAACATCAACGCGAATGTCACGTTCGCAAACCCGTCTAAAAGAACTATAGCAATCAAACGCGATTTACCGATCAAATGACATTCCCGGTCGGAGATATAATGTAAGCACTATAAACTAACGTGTTTAAATTTTGATCGACCAAATATCAAAAAGCGGGCCCCACGACTTACTGGTGAACAGTAACAAAATCTGGGCCAAAACGATATTTACCAAAAACCCCAAAATCTAACCAAGAACCCACTGTGAAAATTTGGGGCCACGATCTCACTGTTTGGCCGCGGAAGCGCGGTCAAACCATAGGTTTGACCGCGTTTCCGCGGCTCTTTTTGAATCACGTGCCCAAATTTCTACGTCGTTCTAATAAAAGCCTGCACAGTATTCTGAGATGCGTAGAAAAATTTTAGGAGGCCATTTAAAATCAACAGAAACTGTCAAGTTGGAATTTTGCGGTTTTTGATTTCCGGTTCGATCGATGTTTTAAACGCGTTAGCACAAGTTAGTATAGCAAAATGGTGAGGCTCTGATACCACTGTAAGTCTACGCTAGCGCCCCGGCAGTCTACAGACGCCAAATGCGAAACAAAAACTTTTAAACTGGCGCTATCGTATACTTTAACCCGGATCTGCCATTATTGCTAAACTAACAAACTGTAAAGAGTGTAGAAAGGTTATACCGAACGATCCGAGTCCTTCGTTCTTTAACCATCATCCAACGCTCCGTTGCGGCTGCTCCGATCTCGTCGATCTCCGATCTCCTCGTCGAGGTGGCACCACATCGATGATTCTTTAAACGGGCTCCCGCCTCTGACTTGAGGCAACTCGATCGTCAAGTTTGCTAAAAGAGACGACCAAGAATGATGTAGAGAATGAGTAGATGACTTTGTCTCACTTCGTCCAAAGCCGTGGACGATCGGTTAATGAAGTTGCCGAGGGAATTGGGTGATGGAATGAAATGAACTGTAAAATTCCATGCACCCCAAATACTATCATATCTTTTACAACCATGAAAAACTCAAGTGAGAGAGAGTGTGGAGGAGAGAGAGGGAGGGGGCCGGCCACTTATAGGAGTGGGAGGTGACCTTAGGAGAAAGAGGGTGACCACAAGAAAGCTTCTCACTCAAAATATCAAGAACAAATATCCTTAGCTAAACAAAAATGCTTTAATGCTAAAGCATGAATCACTAATACACCTCATCAAGCTATTAATGCAACCATTAATGTCAAGATGACTCATTAGCCACTTCATCACTTCTAGAACCTTCTAGAATGATGACTCACTCTTATCTGAAGAAAAGATAAATCCGTCTTTAACCGAATGTTAAAAGACGGCTGATAGAAAACTGGAAACTGGCAACTTCCAAAAGTGATCCTGAAACGAATTTCAGGACAACCCCGAAACTGTATAAATATACCCGCATTTGTATTACGACCGAATACAAATGTAACTGAGACAAAGATATTATACCTACTCAATATAATACTCGGATCCGGCTTAAACCAAAGCCGACCAGTATCATCTGCCCAAAAAATAACACGTGCGTAAACGCACGTGCATTTTCCGAACCCTGCCATAAAACCATATGGCCTCTACAATGTTTCACCCGAACTTGGGAAACTGTCTGTGGGGGACTCTAATGACTCGTCAGTACTCTGGCAGTGGGTTTAACCACAAACCGTCAGCGGCACTAGCAATGCGTAACGGCTGCCCATGGACTGACCTCAAGGGATTCCGATGAGTGCACTCATCCGGAAAACCCTACTGAGCCTAACAGTGACAATGTATATACAGTCCGGTCCGTTCGTCTATGAGTATCGCATATTTGCCTAGGGGGCTAGTAACGTCAGACCCCCAAGAGCAGTATAAGTTGTGTCGGAGTGAAGCCCAATAACACCCTGAGATACTACTGGAGTACCTACCAGTAAATCTCCTGCCACGGCCGTGGGCTTTGTGTAATGGCTCTCCTAGACACAGCACGATCTCTCCCCCAATACCGGGAGAGACGAATCCCCTGCCGATCCGCTCACGTGCCTCCATATGGCTCGGGACTGTACCCAAAAACTACCTATTTGCACGACTCCTTTGAGCCGTGGTAGGGTAGAAATCAAAGAATAGTGGGAACTCATACGAGACAAATGACGACCTCAGGTCGATGAACTAACCTGTACACATGTCACCAGGGAACTGCTATCTGACGATAGATATAGTACTAACTAGCAGATTCCCGGCGAGTCCTGTCCGATGTACTCATAACCCAATGAGCACCTGTATACATCTTAGGTGATCCAACTGACACCAGTGGCTTGTGAGACCGGCCACCGCCCCTCGTCGGGGTCTCGACTGTATACACTAGTCTACTCCGGAGTATCGATGCCCTGTCTCGAAACTCCCACGACTAGGGACCACAATTAAGGATATGCGTATAAACCACCCAACTCTCACGTATATGATCGCCATCATACTGTTGGTGGTAAAGCAAGATCCAAAGGGCTCTATCAAAGTGTAACATGTAATCAGTCACCTGAACATGTACACGACTGATAAAGGCAAACCAGATAGCATACTATCATCTCGAGTAAGACTGTCATACCGGTATAGGTCCTCCGCAATCATTGCAATCACGTACCTGCGATCCAATAATTGACTATGAGGGCACTATCTCCAACATTTAATAGGACCTAAAGATTCAATCTGGTTTGACATTCCATTAGCCACTCCGCAGATATGGTGGGTAACCTCAGGCACTCGAGATGCACTTTGGTATGCTCAAAGACGGTGACAGGGAGGTTCTTGTTTACCCTGACTTGCCATTGCTGTTGTTCCAGACTGTGAGACCCGGCAGGAGGATGAGTATAGCATCGTTCTAAACTATCTTTAGAAGTGTACGTGTATGTGATTCTGGCAGAGGGTTGTCGTAGTCAGTGGGAGCAGCGGAATCATAGTGGACAAGTAGCTTATGTCTATTTATAGACTAAAGCAGATATAGCGGAGATAGATCATCTATTTCTGAAATGACAGTCATAGGTTTGACTTCATCAGAATAGGGGATGAATCTGTTAAGAAGGTAGTAGTGTGTGATGTCCTGGTATTTGGATGACATACACAGAGTAGGAAGTGAAATTCCTATACTACGGTCGGTTATACTTTGGTTGTCACACAGTGGTTTCTTCACAAAGGATATAGATATAATATGAGACATTCTGGTTACTAGATCTATGGTTTTAGATCTAGATTTGGGTAGTTTCCCAATCTGGGTACTTAGACAGTATTCTAAAGGTATTTTAGAATGGACGACTCCTGCACGATAGTGTACCTGGAGGTGATGGAGTCACCCTCTCTAAAGGTGTCTTACAGACTAAAGGGGAGAGGGATGTGCATGATTGGAAGATCACTTTCTTAGGCAATTGAGTCAATTATGAGATGTCAAGTAGCACACCAGACGTTGTGTTCCCCTCCGAAAGACGCGGCGGAGACGCGGCGGGCGTCTTGCCTGAAATTCGGGCCAGATGCTATTTGGTGCTATGCGTCCACCTCTCCGAAGATGCCAAGTTGATTTATGGCACCGTGTATCAAAGGTTTAAACGGATGCGGCCGATGTAGCAGACGTCGTCAGATTCCCCCTCGTTCGAGGGGGTTTTGATTGTGGGGACGCTCTTCCCAGCAGGCGCAAGCCCCTGCAGTTAATTACGCTACTGCATCGCGGTAACAACTTTCTCCTTCTCCAGATGGTCACTTCGTGTCGTGGGTGTTTGTTTTGTTTGTGGTTGCCCGTGGATTGTATACGGAGACTAATTTATGTTGTCGCCCGTAGGACGTGGATTAGTCCAAATCCGTATATTCTTAGATTTGGGTTTAGGGGTTGGTTTAAGGATACGTTAGTCTTGTTTGAGACTAAGATCAACTTAAACGTTTGTTAAGGACACGTTAGTCTAATTTGAGACTAAGATCGACTTAACGGGATCGTTGAGATCCAACAAGAGAGCATTTGGACTCTATTGTTTAGTTTAGTGACATTGCGGTCGATTTCCAGTTTAGGGACATGGTGGTCCAACATTCCCATTTTGAGGACGAATATTAGTTTAAGGACATTTCGGTCCAACATTCCCATTTTGGGGACGAATATTAGTTTAAGGACATTTCGGTCCATGAGTTTAAGGACCCCACAGTCCGTAGCAATGTATGGTTGTCGGGACCTGTCACCTCTCTGACGACGTTGAAGGATTACAATGACAAATATCAGAGGAGTTCAGAGATGTACCCTTGAACCGGGTGTAAATTGATTTCGGAGAGCAGTTGCGCTCAGTTCAATTTAAATTGAGGACTTATGGCCTGAATTGGGCTATGTCCATTTGAAAATGTATAACATTTCATTTATATTTGGCCTGTTAGGTCTTTGTTTGGGCTCTGCCCTTTTTTAAATAATGCACATCATTCGACTTTTTAATTAAATGCACAGCATTTAGATTAGGCCTGTTAGGCCTTTTAATTGGGCTCTGCCCCCTTTTTAATAATGCATAGCATTTGTTTTTCTGACAGTGCGCCACGTGGCCTATCAGGCGCTTTGCGCCAATTAAAGAGCGCAAGGCGCCAACGCATGTGGAGGGGACACGTGTCACGCTCTGCTGAGCACAAGTCTGTTAGCGCAGTGCGCTGCGCTAGTGCACTGCTAACACATGGCGCGCTCTGGTGCAGTGCGCCAATTCAAGAGCGCAGCGCTCTGTTTTTAGGAGCGCAAGGCGCAGATTGACACGTGGCGCTCTCTGGTGACTTGCGCCAGTCCAAGGAGCACAACAGCGCAAATCAAGAGTGAAAAGCACTGTTCAGATCAGAGAACAAGTTCTTCTTGTTCCAAAGAGTTTCTACCTCAAGATTCAAGAACCAATGGTTCATCAAAAGGCTGTGCCTTTATATAGATCAAAAGATCTAGAAATGAAGTAAGTTACATCTTTATTGTTTTTATGATTAGATCTTTATGATCTTTTTCTTTTTATTGAAGATCTTGATCTTGTTCTTAGATCTTTGATCTTTTTAGAAGAAATTCTTCTTTTTTCAAAGGTTTACCTTTTTTTTCTCTTTGAGTTTTTTCTCAAAGTTTTTGGAGGAGCTCTGTATATCTAAGACTTGGAGTCTAGGGGCCTTTATATAGGGCCAATTAGTTTGTTAGGTTAGTTACAGAGATCTTTCTCTGATTGATCTGGGGATATTTCCCAACCGTTGGATCATTGATCCTAAGGCCTCTGTTTTACAGAAGATAATCTTCTTGTTTTAATAAGATTAAAAAGATCTTTCTAGAATTTTAATTCTGATTAAATAATTTATTATTTAAGTTTTAGTGCTGGCACAGTTGGCGCAAGTGCACCTGCGCTAGACACGTGTCGCGCAGCGTAGAACGCAACGCAACTGCGCTGACACGTGTCGCGCAGCGCAGAGCGCAAGTTATCTGAAGCGTTGCTTCCTTTATTTTTAAAGTTTAATATTTTAAAACAAAGCCTTGCTCTGATTGGGGTGCGCTGCCTTGGGCGCAGCGCTCCTTGCGCTGGCGTGTCCGCTTTTGACACGTGGCACTCTGCGCGCAGCGCAAGGGATCTGAAGCGTTGCTTCACCTTTTGAATTTTTAATTCAAACAGAGCTTTGCTCTGATTGGGGGAAACAAATGCCCCCCACCGTTGCGCTCACGTGGCGCACACGTGAGTGCAGTGGTGGAAAGATCCAGACCTTTGGATCAACTCAGGAGTTGAAGAGGCGCTTAAGCGCCTATAAATAGGACCCTTGGTCCTCAGCAGATGATTATCATCTTCAAGAATTTTATTTTCAGAGCCTTGCTCTTGTTTTCAAGAACCTCAAGAGTTAAACTCTGTTAGTCTTTTTTAGGTAAAAATTAACTTAAATTTTGGCGTCTCCCGGCCTACGGTCCTTTGCCGTCTCCCGGCCTTGCGAGTACGACGACGGCTCCTGTAGAGTCTGGCGATGAGGCAACGAGGAGGTGGACCCATGTCAATGGAGGAGGGAGACGCCGCCGTTTCGGCTGGTGATTCATCAGGTAAATTTTGGGTTACCGTCTTTTTTTTATTCTGTAACTTTTCTGACGGGCTTATCTTGTTTCTAACGCAGGTGCGGCTAGTGCAGATGCCCCTTTACTCGAGGTAGCGCCGTCAGTTACTGCCCTAACGGTGGCCACCACTTTACCCTCCTTCGTACCGTCACAAATGTTGGAAGGTATAGATTTGTGACTTATCAGTGTTATCTTGGCTGCATAATTTATGTACTGATGTCGTACTATTGCGACTTTGCAGGAGTGCTTTTTGACCATCTTTACCAGGTGCTGCACCCACACTTCTCCTTCCCTTCGGAGCTTGCTTCCTCCAGCGGCGCTGGTGAGTATAGTTTTCAATTAATGCCCTTACTTTTTTCAATAAGGAATTATTTCTGATTTTTCCTTGTCCTGATTGCAGTGCTACAGCTCGAAGGAGGAGATGTAAGATCGGTCGCGCCATCGGTCCTCCCGGCTTTGCCGCCTGCTGCAGCCGGTATAGTAGACCCTACTGTTCATGAGTCTCCTGTATTTTTAGGTCCGTCATCTGATTGTGATTTGTTTTGCAGCTATTGTTACGGTTCCGGTCCCCTTCGAGTCTCGCATCATGATGCCGGCAGGCCCATTCTCCAGGCGTCCATCCTCAAAGGGTGCTGCGATGAGTTTGAGCATGCTGAGCGGATGCGTTGAGGAGCTTGACGCAGAAGCTCCTACATCCGCCGCAGATTTTGCTGCCGAGTTTAATCCGATGCTGGCGATGCTTGTAAATTTCCATAATGAAGGCGTCGTCGAGTCTTGGGTTAACCACTGCAGGGGGATCGAGGCTCGCCTGCATCAACTGGAGCTTATGCGCCCTGCCCCCGAGGTTTTGGCCACGAGTACTCAACGGGTGGCATGGATCGAGCAGAGCACTTCTTACTTTCAACATCTGGAACAAGAAGCGGCTTTAAGGCGGAGGGAATGCCAAGAGACCTCAAGCGAGTCTGCTCGACTGCGTGCTGAGGTCGACGCGAACGCTGCCCGGGTGAAGGCTATCTTCGAGGGCCTTCTGCAAAGTATCTCTGATGGGCTAACACTGAAGCAGAAGCTCGATGCCGTTGAGCGTGATGCCCAAGGTCACGAAGCAGCTCAGCGAGCCGTTGAAGAGCCGCTTTCATCCTACTTGCAACAGCGGGCCCAGGTGGAAGCAGAGTTGGCTGCGGCAGCCGCTCAGGAGGAGGCGTTGAAGGAAGTACGAGAGCAGCTTGCGGATTTGTTGAAGACGCTTCCTTCTCCATGAACATTTTGTATCATTTGTAATTGTAAATAAAATGTATTTGTTTCTTTTATTCTTTAACACAATGTATCTTGTACTCAATCGAATTTATGAATAAAAGATATAAATTCTTCATAATGTCTTGTATCATTTCTCCGCTTTCTTCTTTCTTTTGTTATCAGCATGTCACCTTAGCAAACATAGCCGGCAGATGATAGAGTGAGTATCTTTTCTTATCTTCTTCAAGAGGTAGTGATGGCTTAGGAGGCAGGTTCAGATTTGCTGCCTAAGGCTTTTCAACTTTATGAGCCGTGAGGGTCTCACAAAGACTTTTCTCCCTACGGATCGAGAGGATCTCGTAGGTGTATTTTCTCCTTAGGAATCGTGAGGATTCCTAAGTGCGTTTCCTCTTGTAAGTCGTAAGGATCTTATAAGTGAATTTTCCATCTTACGAGTCGAGAGGACTCGTAAGTGGTTGTTACCCTCCTTGTCGAGATTCGACTTTGGAGAGTGTGGTCCGTAAATAGTATGCAAGAGTCCGTTTTGAACCGACTCGTAAGGCCTCAGTGCTTAGGAAACAGTTTTTTTTTAATTCCTGCTGCCTAAGGCTTTTCCTCACGAGTCGAGACGAATCGAGCATTTCTCGCAAGAATATCCTAACGTCACAGTTAACCTCTGCTTTTTACGACAGGGGTCCGTTAGGGTCTGTGGTACTAGGGTTTTGTCCGTTGTACCGTCGCATTGGCTGATGTATTCCTCGATAGGCAATCTTGTTGTTCGAGTAGCCTTGCGATTGTCGTGTCTCCGATCCCTTCTGGGGCTAGACAAGACGTCTTCAAGCAATCCTCCTCGGCAGTTTGACCGTCGGAAGAGCAAGCGTTAGGAATTTTGCCATGCCGCTTTTTACTTGAGGTTAGGCTCATTTTGGAGAGCCCCGATGAGTCATAACCACTCCTCACTGGTGTGGGATGATCCCCGATAGTCTTTCAGGTTTTATATGAGTTGCCGTCAAGACCCTGAAGCTAGGAATTTGGCCTTTGCTTCATTTGCTGGCATTGCGTCTGCTGTATCGAGACGAATGTCGTGGTGGAGCTAGGATTTTTCCGTGGCTCCGTTGTTTGATTGTCGTGTCTGAATCCTATTAGAGAAAGAACGATGGGGTGACATCTCATCTGCTGTATCGAGACGAACGTCGAGGAGGTGACCACTCCATGTGGGATGATCTCCGATTGTCTTTCAGGCTTTATATGAGTTGCCATCAAGACGCTGAAGCTAGGAATTTGGCCTTTGCTTCATTGTTTTGGCGCGTCCGAATCCTGCTGGAGGAAGGGCGCTGTAGTGACATCTCGTCTGCTGTATCGAGACGAACGTAGAGGTGGTGACCACTCTATGTGGGATGATCTCCGATTGTCTTTCAGGCTTTATATGAGTTGCCATCAAGACCCTAAAGCTAGGAATTTGTCCTTTGCTTCGTTTGCTTTGGCGTGTCCGGATCCTGTTGGAGGGAGGACGCTGTAGTGACATTTCGTCTGCTGTGTCGAGACGAACGTCAAGGTGGTGACCACTCCGCGCTAGTGCGAGATGATCACCGGTAGTCTTTCAGGTTTTATATGAGTTACCGTCAAGACCCTGAAGCTAGGAATTTGGCCTTTGCTTTGTTGTTTTGGCGCGTCAGAATCCTGTTGGAGAAAGAACACTGCATTGACATCTCGTCTGCTGTATCGAGACGAACGTCAAGGTGGTGACCACTCCGTGCTAGTGCGAGATGATGTCTGGTGGTCTTTCACGTTTTATATGAGTTGCCACCAAGACCCTGAAGCTAGGAATTTGGCCTTCGCTTCGTTTGCTCGCACTGCGTCTGCTGTATCGAGACGAATGTCGTGGTGGAGCTGGGATTTTGCCGTCACTCCGCTTTGTTTCGACCATGAGGTCTTTCGGTGACGTTGCATCTGCATCGTGCTGGATTGCGAAAGAATGTCGTTGTTGATGCCGCGTCTGCTGTAACGAGACGAGTGCTGAGGTGGAGCTGGGATTTTGCCTTCGCTCCGCTTTGTTTCGACCGTGAGGTCTTTTGTTGACGTTGCGTCTGCATCCTGCTGGACTGCGGAGGAACGCCGTCGGTGATCTCTAAGTTGTCGATATTGACGTCGAGACCCTGAAGCTAGGGATCTTCCTTTGCTTCGTTTGTTGATATTGTGTATGCAATATTGCGAAAAATGTCGAGGTTGTCTCTAGCTTGTCTTTGAACCGTCGAGACTTGGCTTCTCTTTCTGATGGAGCCTGTTGAGAAGGTATGGTTCCCCCTTTGTTTGCGCCCCTAGATTGTATACAGGGATTGATGTAATAGCACCTGTAGGGAATAAATTTCATTTTTCTTTATTTCTTTCCACGATGCTCTATCATTTCAGCTTTTTATATCGCGAAGGTCGCGAGTGCCCCATCATTTCGGCTATTTTTCGCGGTGCCCAATCATTTCGGCTATTTATTTTATTTTTACTCGCTGCTTTTTATTGCGAGTTGCCCAATCATTTCGGCTATTTTGCATGCATACATTTTTACTTGCTGATTTTGTCGCAAGTTTCCCCATCATTTCGGCTATTTCGTATGCATGTGTGGCTTGCTAGCTTTTCGCTGCAAGCTTAGGATCAGTCACCGATTTCGGCATCAGCACCGCTACGACTGGGATATTGCCAATAGCGAATCATCATTTGCTTATGTCGATGTCGAACAAAGGTGGCTTAGTAAACAGGGTTAGGGTCCTGTCGACTAAGGCTTTTGACTTCATGAGCCGTAAGGGTCTCAGAAAGGTATTTCTGCCTGCGAGTCGTGAGGATCTCGTAGGTGTGTTTTCTCCTCAGGAATCATGAGGATTCCTAAGTGCATGTTCCCTTGTAAGACGTAAGGATCTTATAAAAAGGTTTTCTCCTTATAAGTCGAAAGGACTTACAAGGGTTGTTCACCATGTGGACATATCCCTAGTCAGGGATAAGACTTGGTTAGGGAAATGTTTATTCGCGCCCGTGGATTGTATAAAAGGTTCAATATTGAGCCACTTGTCGGGCAGTATCGGAGGTTGTGGGGATTGCTTAAGAACAGGTTCAGGTCTCTGTAACTTAAGACTTTCAAATCTTATGAGCCGTGAGGGTCCCATAAGAGAGTTCTCCTTACGAGTCGTGAGGATCACGCAAGTGTAATTTCTCCTTAGGAATCATGAGGATCCCTAAGTGTGTTGCTCCCTTGTGAGTCGTAAGGATCTCACATAGGTGGTTTCTCCTTACAAGGTCGAGAGGACCCTGTAAGTGTCTTTTAATGAGGTTGCGCCCTTTCGGGTTTTCACAAACACTCGCCGGTAGCCCTGTTGTTTTTACTCACAGAGCCTTTTCGGGTTTTCATCCGTGCCCACTTTGCTTATGGACGTACCTTTTTCTTTTTTTTTTATTCTCTTTTTTTTCTAACGAGGTTGCGCCCTTTCGGGTTTTCACAATACTCGCTGGTAGCCCTGCTGTTTTTACTCACGGAGCCCTTTCGGGTTTTCATTCGTGCCCCTTTTGCTTATGGACATACCGTTTTCCTTTTTTTTTATTCTTTTTTTTTCTAACGAGGTTGCGCCCTTTCGGGATTTCACAATACTCGCCGATAGCCCTGCTGTTTTTACTCACGGAGCCTTTTCGGGTTTTCATCCGTGCCCTTTTTGCTTATGGACATACCGTTTTTATTATTTTTTTATTCCTTCATTTTTTCTTTTTTATATATCGGCTTTGGGATGTTGCAATCCACCGTAGTTTATCGACATCTCGGTCAACAGCTAGTTTTAGGACATAGTGGTTCGTCATTAGTTTAAGGACGTTTCGGTTCGTTGTTAGTTTAAGGACGTTTCGGTCCACTGTTAGTTTAAGGACGTTTCGGTCCGTTAACCAGCTACTACTTATAGATTTTTGGGCTTAGGAAGATAGCGAGCGGACATAGTCGTCGTCATCTATCATTGACCTAGGCCGTGACTCGTCAAGCGTAGTACTTCTTTAGGAAGCGACCGTTTATTGGCCTGAAAGGCCTTTCGCCGTGCATATCCATAAGTAGATAGGCTCCACCCTGGTAGACCTTGTCTATGATGTACAGGCCTTCATAGTTCAGCTCGAATTTTCCCCGCTTGGCGCGATTGGGGATCATAGGTCTCGTGACCACTAGCACGAGTTCGCCTTGGCAGAATGTCCTCGGCCTGGTCAATCTTTCATATGAGCGCGTCATCTTTGCTTTATAAGCCTCCAGATTTTGTTGCGCTATGAGCCGAGTTTCATCAACGGCATCAAGCTCCTCAAGCCGAAGGTGAGCATTTTCTTCGTCTGCCAGCTCGTAATGGACTGCCACTCGTAGAGAAGGTAATTCTATTTCGAGGGGGATTACTGCTTCTGTACCGAATACCAATGCGTACGGCGTTGTGTTCGTGGCCGTCTTGAACGTAGTTCGATACGCCCAGAGAGCTTCTTGCAGTCTCTCGTGCCAGTCCTTCTTATTTTGGGACACCGTCTTCTTCACGATCTTTGTCAAGGTCTTGTTGAAAGCCTCAGCTAGACCGCTAGCTCGGGGATTATAAACTGAGGAATATCTCCAGTCTATGTTGTGTTGTTGCGCGAAGCGGCTGATCTTGTGGCTTTTGTAGGCTGGCCCGTTATCGGAGATGATCCGTCGTGGAGTTCCAAACCGATAAATGACTTGCGTCTTGAAGAAATGGAAGATATTCTCCGTCTTCACTTCCCTCAACGGTACTGCTTCTGCCCATTTAGAGAAGTAGTCAGTCGTCGCCAAAATGAATCGATGTCCCCTGGACGATGCTGGTTCGATGGGGCCGATTACGTCAGTCCCCCACATTTCGAACGGCCAGCTAGCCACTGTTAGATGTAGAGGATTTGGGTGCTGATGGATAAAGTCCCCATGAATCTGGCATGAGTGGCATTGCTTCGCATATTCAAGGCAGTCCTGATCATCGTGGGCCAATAGTAGCCCATCCGTTTAATCTTCAACTTCATCTTCGGGCCTGCTTGGGGAGAACCGCAGAGTCCGTCGTGAACTTCCTGGATGACTCTTTTCGCCTCTTCAAGTCCCAGACATCTTAACCACAAAGAATCAAACGACCTATTGTACAGAGTATCATTGACGAAGGCGAAAGACAGAGCTCGTTTCATAAGATGATGTCTTGAGGACGCATCTTCAGGTGTTCGACGGGATTTGAAGTAGTCTATAAAGGCTTCTCTCCAATCCTCAGCCTTTTCCTGGTCTTTTATTTGCATAGCTAATTGCTCAGTCGCTCCCTTTTCTTCGGATGATTCCGGAGATATTTCTGCTGGGGCAAGCACCTGACGGCTTTGTACCACGATTCTTACGTCATCGAGGTTCTCGTCGGCCAGTTCTTTAGCAAGCTTAGCTAGTGCATCTGCTTTGCTATTTTTCGCGCGCGGTATGCTTTCCAGCATGTAGGAGGGGATTTGAGTTAGCAATTGCTGTACTCTCTCACCATACTTTACCAGTTCGGGTTTGCACGTTTGGTAGTCGCCATTTACTTGACTGACGACCAGTTGAGAATCTCCATATATGAGGAGGTTTCAATGCCCATGTCGATGGCAATCTCGAGTCCTTCTATCAAAGCTTCGTATTCGGATTCGTTGTTCGTCCTCGGCTCTGTTAAGGAGAAAGCAAAGCGCATTATCCCTCCTTGTGGAGTTACGAAGATGAGGCCTACCCCCGATTTGATTATAGGGGTGCTTTGTTTGCGCTTCTTCGTGGAAGACACTCCATCAAAATAGAGTTCCCATCGGGTATTACTACCGTCGATCGCATCAAACGCATGTTCGTCTGGCAGCTCGCAATTCAGAGGGGAATCGGCTGCTATCGGATGCTCAGCGAGGAAGTCGGCGATGGCCTGTCCTTTCACTGCCTTAAGAGGTTGATATGTTATCGAAAACTCCATTAAGAGCAAGGCCCATTTAGCAAGTCTCCCTGTTAATATGGCCTTCGACATTAAATATTTAAGGGGGTCCACCTTCGAAATGAGACGGACTTCATGCGCCAACGCATAGTTCCTGAGCTTTGTTATCACGAAGATCAACGCCAAGCAGTGTTTTTCGATAGGGGAGTAGTTGCTTTCTGCCCCCAGTAGAACTCGGCTCAAATAATAGAGGGCTCGCTCTTTCCCATGGTCGTTCTCCTATGCCCATAATGCGCCTAAAGAACCTTCGAGGGCTGTTGTATACAGAATGAGAGGCTTTCCCTTGACCAGAGCGGCCAGTACTGGCGGATTCTGCAGGTATTGCTTGATTTCGTCTAGCGCGCTTGCGATCCCAGACGAAAGGGGTTCCCTTCTTCATCAGGTGGCTGTAAGGACGACATTTTCCTGAGAGATTGGCAATGAATCGCCGAATATACGCGAGCTTCCCTTGGAGAGACCGCAATTGCTTGAGAGTCCTTGGTGGGGGCATCTCCATGATCGCCTTGATCTTTGACGGATCTATCTCGATATCTCGGTGTCGGATGATGAATCCTAGGAATTTACCTGAGGACACCCCGAATGCGCATTTGAGAGGGTTCATCTTCAACTTGTATTGCCGAAGGCGTTGAAATACGATCTTCAGATGCTCGAGTTGTTCCCCGTATGATTTTCTTTTCACCACGAGGTCGTCGATATAGCATTCGACGATTTCATGTATGAGGTCATCAAAGATCTTCGCCATGGCCCTCTGATAGGTGGCACCGGCATTCTTTAGACCGAAAGGCATCACTTTATAGCAGAATATACCCAAAGGGGTCCGGAAAGCGGTATGCTTCTGGTCCTCGGGATGCATCTTTATCTGATTGTATCCTGATGATCCGTCCATGAAGGAGAAGACTTCGTGAGTGGACGTATTGTCTATCATCAGCTCGGTAACCGGTACTGGGAAGTCATCCTTCGGGCAAGCTTTATTGAGATCCCGAAAGTCCACGCATATGCGCACTGTCCCATTTTTCTTCATTACCGAGACAATATTGGCGATCCAGTCAGGATACTGAACTTCCTGGATGAAGCCGGAGTCGATCAGCTTCTTGACCTCGGCGTTGATGCTCATCTCAAGCTTGAGCCTCATTCTTCTCGGTACTTGTTTGATCAGCGTAACGTCCGGAGATATCGTCATTTTATGGACAGCAATCTCTGGATCCAGTCCTGGCATTTCATTCCATGCGAAGCAATCTCTATACTGCATAAGCACGTCTTTTAGTGCAGCCACATTTTCTTCAGGCAGCAACCCGCTGAAGAATGTCAGCCGCGGGTCACTTGTGGTTATCTGCAGTGGTATGTATTCCATCTTCCAGCTCTTTTGGTGCCGGTGGAAATTCTGAGATCACCTCGTCATCGCTGTTTTCGAAGCACCAGGGAAGGTCATCCATATTCTCGGGCTCTTCTTTTGATATTGTTATCATATGACAAGTACGAGCTCGCTTCCAAGACCGATGTGGATCTGGGTCTATTCTCGTAGCTTTGGGTTCATGCTTCTGTAGCGGAGTTATCCTCCAACTGTCAGATAGGGCAAACTTGCCGAGCTGATACTGATCTTCGACCCAGTTCTTGAAAGTGAAGCAATCTTCGTGAGGATGTCCTATTGCTCGGTGATAAGAGCAATAATCTGGGTGAGAGAACTCGCCTGCTTGCTCGGGGTGTTTAGACTCCGGCAGTGTAATCATTTGATGTTTTATAGCGAGGTCAAGTATCTTCTTTGTCTTATCTTGAGGAAAAGAGTATGCTCGACTCATCTTCTTCATAAGGGACAAATCCGGACCGCTCGATTCCCGATCGCGTGACTTCTTAGTCCCGCTTTGTCGTTGCTAAACGCCTTTTCCGCTCTTCGATTTGTTTCTGCCTTTGCGTCGGGCCTTTTTTACAACAGGTTGACAGGGAGCGGCATTTTCGTCTTTCGCCGCCTGTTGGAGAAGGCGTTGCGTCCTGGCTTTCTCGTAGATGGCCATTTCGCGGTTATGGTCATCTCGTACTTTTTGACCAGCTTCCCTTATAAGCTTGTCCATTTGTTCTTCGAACGACGGACTGGGTATTTTTACGTCGGGGACTTTCTCCGGTTCAGGATTAGCTTTCTCCCATTGTGCATCTCCTTCTTCGTCAAAGTCATGTACGACATAGTAATCGCGGAGTAGTTCCCATTTCTTGGATCGAATGTATCCAAGCCCGATTGCTTCCATTCTCCTATTGGGCAACTTGCGTTGAGTTCCGGAAACGTTCCAGATCCTGTCATAGAACGTAGCTTTTCGAGTGGTCTATTTGAAGGGTATCCCTTGGTGCATCAATAGCCTTTTCAAGCCTTCTGTGTAATATCTAGGCAGGCGGATGGGCTGGAGCCTGTCAAGTGTAGGATCTGCGCCGTGCCAGATTTCTTTCTCCACTTTAGTTTCCCCGGAGCGGTAGAATAGGATCGCCTTTTAACCTTCTCGCCTGGGAGGGACATAGAACGTCTGCAGCTCTTCCACACTATAGGTATCAAGCGCGTCCAGTTCTTTATGATGTTTGGGCGGAACCATAGCAACTTGCAAACTTTGCTCTTCATCAGCGAATGTTCGTATTGAAGGCCGAGCAGAGAATATAGCATGGACCTCATCTTCCGAGTCACTGCCAAAGATTAACATAGGAGCGGACGGTCCCGGCTTGTTGTGCCGAGGTTGACCTAAATAAACCATCTCCTCCTCTTCCTCGGTATCACTCCCGAAGACTGGAATGGTGGCGATAGCTTTGTTCTCCGGTTTGTGACATCTCTCCGTGTCCTCGAAATCCGACAGGAAATATTTTGCATCTTCGTACTTACGGACTTCGTTCACGGAGAATGGGTTCAGCTCTCCCGTTACGGTATACTCGAGACCATCCTTAAAGTATTTCATACACTGATATTGTGTAGAAGGGATGATGTTGTACTCGTGTAACCAAGGCCGGCCGAGCAGAGCGTTATAGCATGGCTTGGCGTCAATGACTTGAAATTTAATGTCCGTGACAAGTAACCCAAATTGTAGTGTCAATATCACCGACCCGAGAGTCCGCGATGACTGGGAATCAAAACCATAGATGGTGATTTTATCATGAGCGAGATACTGCTGGACGCTCATACAGATTTCCTTCAACACTCGCACGTTGAGAAGATTGACGGAAGACCCATTGTCGACCAGGATTTTGCCTATCTTTATATCGTGGCAGTATCCTGAGACATAGAGGGGACGGTTGTGCTCGCACGTCCCAAGGAGGAGGTCTTCGTCGCCGAAGGTAATATCGGCTGTGTGTACTTCCTCCAGCTCGTCCTTCATCTTTTCTTCGGCTAGGTATGCTTGGAATTGCTCTGATTCTTGGAGCGCCTTGATCAATGAGACTCTCGCTTCTTTAGATAGTAGAAGGGCGTCGAGAATACTGAGCTGTGAGGGTAACTTCCTCAAGTGTGCCAGAACGTTGTAGTCCACTTTGTTCTTCTTTGGCGGGACCTTGGCGGTCAGCTCTTTCATGACTTGGTCATCCAGGGTTATATCCTCAGAGACCTTTTCTTTTCCCTTATCTTTTTTACTCGTAGATCCGAGATTCTTTTCCGGAAGCGTACGATTGCGCAGCTGGATATTTTCGTAGGCCTTCAGCTCTTCCTCTTTTCCCGAGGTGGACTCCTTAAAGAGAGGGCTAAGAGCCATTTCCTCGTCAGAGTCACTCCCAAATGTGAGAATTTGCACTTCCCCGGCGTTAATCATGCGACAATCGCTGGTAGTTCCTCTAAGCTCCTCGGTTGTACTTTTCCGCTCCCGACGAGTTTTGCGCTTCTCCCGCTTAAAATGTTGGCGGTGAACAACATACCCCTGCCACCATCTATTGAAAGCTTTGCACTCTTCGGTGGGGTGCAAAATCTTCCGATGATATAAGCAGTAGGAAGGGTGCATTTCTACTTCGCCGGCAATGTTTCCTTCAAAGGGTGGCAGCCTCATCCCCATTGATATGGCTTTAGCAAACCTTTTCCTTGTCTTGAACTTGCTTTTATTTACGGTGGATGTACTTTGATCCGGCAGGAATGTCTCAACTCTTTTGTCTAGTCGCCGACGTTCGGCTTTTTCAAATATGGCCATTTCATGCTCCCGATTGGCTTTACTTTCCAGACGAATCTCATTCAGGAAGGCGCCGATCATTTCATCTGACGGCCATAGCAGTTCCGGTTTGGGACCTGCCCCCGGTCTCTCTATGCAAGGAGCTTCTTCATTGTCTAGCGATGAATGAGAGATCACATGGCAGCTTGCTACGTGATCCTCAGATCCATCCGACGAGCTTTCTTCATCATCTTCATCCTCAAGGACGTGGCTGAGAAACTCTTGGAGCGTGATTGGGGTTCGTGCTTTCTGGTTGTACTCTTCCAGCGCGTCAATATGTTTTTGTAGGTCCGTGCGCTTTTCGCCAGCCTTCACGAGCTTTTTGGATTTCTTCTTCTTTTTCGAAGATTTTGACGGCTGGATGTGAACACTTTGGCTATCCCCACCAATTTTTGGAGTTGGGCGCGGTTTCAGCATCCCTTCGATGATCTGGGGTTCCAGCGGGTCTTTCCACCTGATCGCTGGGCATGTTTGGAGATCATTCAGCATCTTTTTGGTTTTGGCTGAAAGAACGACCTCCCATGGGGCTTCTTTAACAAGGGAGCACGTTGCCCCCGGCATATTCACCTTTTTAGGGGTATGAAGTTGCGGCGGGTTCACCTTCCATCTTTCGGATAACGCGAACTTGCCTTGTTGGTATTGGTCTTCAATCCAGTTTTTTAAGACGTAGCAATTTTCGATCGGATGACCCAATACTCGGTGGTAGAGGCAGTAATTGGGATCATTGACGTCGTTTGGCTGCAACGGACGTTTTGAATCTGGAAGATTGATGAGTCTGTTGCGCACTGCCAGCTCGAACAGTCTTCTCGTTTTATCTTGAGGAAACGAGTAAGGACGTCCTAGCCTCTCCTCGAGGGATAGGCGTGGACGCATATTGTTTTGACGGACAACCGGCTTCAAGTTGCTCGGCTGTTGTTGAGCATTGGTGATGACGATCGCTTTTCCTTTCCCCTTTTCATTTCGAGAGTCCGGCTTTGGAGGAGACGGTCTATGGCCCATCTGGTCCATTTGGGCTAATTTGTCGATCAAGGCCTGGAACGTGATTGGTTTAAAGAACATCATGAACTTTGAAATAGTTGCATGAGGATCTAGGGTGCCCACGAACATGCCCACCGCTGGCGTTTCTTCGATGCGTTGTTCGCATTTTGACCACAAGTTCCGCCATCGGATTGCATATTGAACCCAAGTTTCGCCCGGCTTTACTCTTGCATTGATGAAAGCTGTTATTGGAGTACGCTCGCTGGCGCTTGCGAAACGCTGGGTAAACAACAACTCCATTTCAGCGAAAGTTTTGACGGAGTCGTTCGGAAGCTCGGAGTACCATTTAAACGCCGTCTCCGATAAGCTCCCGACGAATAGGCGAAGCAGGAGCTTATCATCGCCGCCGGTGTTGCCACAAAGAGCCCTGAACTGGGCAACATGTTGATGGGGATTGCCTGTCCCCTTGTAGACATGGAATTTTGGAATCGTGTAGCCCGGCGGGTATTTGATCTGATCATACCATCTCGGATATGGTCACCACGTTTTGACAACTTGACCGGCTGCCTCAGTTGCCTGATGAACTCGTATTTGTTGAGCAATATAGTCATCCAGGGCAGCTTTGGAAATTGTCTCCTCCTTGGCTTTGAAAGAGCCGGCGGTGGATTTGACGTTTCTCCTCTGTCATCTTCAAGGATAATCGGAGGATTTTCGGCTGGGGGATCCGGCTGGATCATCATCCCGACCATGTCTTGGAACAGGAGAGCCATCTGCTTTATATGGCGGCTTGTTCCGCCGCCTCCTTGTCCTTCCTTTCGAGCATTCTACGAAGGAATTCGGCATCGGTCTCATGTTCGTGACGTTGTTCCGATGACGCCTCCGAACTTTCTTTGGGTCCGGTGAGTGCGGCCATCGCAGTGAGCATCTCCTGGAGCTTTTGCTGCTGTTGTTCCTGGGCTCTTGTGATGGATCGGGTGAGTGGTCGGTGGCCCGTTGAAGCGCAGCTATCCTCCTTCCCAGACGCCATATAAACGGTATGGACGACCATGCCCCTAGACTTAGGGCGTTTGGGTTCAATGTTTTTGGCTTTTGTCGCCGGCACAGGGATCTTCTCCGGCCTTCTTTTTTCAGGAGCGGTCGAAGTTGAGGGAGCCATCGAGGTGGGCACCTAGACAGCTTTTCGTGGCTTAGCAGGATGGCTGGCTTCCTGTTGGACCTTCAGTTTCTTATGCTGGCGGGAGAAATTTGGATCGATCACCGAGTCTCGGGACTGCCGCCAGACTTTATAGATTTTGGAGGACAGCCGTTGAGGGGATTGGGGCTGTTCTGGCTTTGCTTCTATAGCCTTTTCTAGCGGAGGGGAGACCTCTTCAGTATAGCGGTAGGAGAATTCCTACGCACTTTATTTAGTAGTTCAAAGCTGTTCCCAGTCGGAACAGAATCATTAACTTCCATCGTCGGGGCTGGTGGAGTTAGCCCAGAAGGGGAACTACCTACGGACTTCCTCACTCGGCGCCAGTGGCGACGTCGAGCATGTCGATTTGTGGGAATTGGCTCGGTAATGGGGACGACTTTGTCTTGCCTCCTGT
The DNA here is from genome assembly GCA_030015575.1 of Agapanthus africanus. Lineage (NCBI taxonomy): Eukaryota > Viridiplantae > Streptophyta > Magnoliopsida > Asparagales > Amaryllidaceae > Agapanthus > Agapanthus africanus. The sequence goes on along the minus strand of JASDDO010000022.1, from coordinate 302,720,822 downwards.
TCAGGTGAGGGGCTGTAGCCGGTGTCAGCCTTTTAAAGACTGATGTCTTTTGAGCAGCCGGAGCGGGAGTAGGAGTTGGGACGGTCTGTCTTGTGAAGACCGACCTCTTAGTGGGAGAAGCCTCCTTGACGACTTCAGGAGCAGGTATGGCTACTCTCTTTTGAATAACCTTCTTTAGGACCGCAAGCTTCATCATGGGTCCGCAGGAGTTTTGGCCTAGTCTGGAGAAGACCGAAGCATTGGTGTTGGGCGACCCGTTGAGAGGGGCCACAGCATCTGCAAGTCGATCAAAGACCGACTTCTTATGACCTTCCAGTACGGGTACTGGGGTCGTGAAGCTCATTGGCGGGAGCATGGTACCGAAAAATAGTCCAGTAGTAGCCTAGGTGATTTTTTCCACTCGCATCGTGAACAGTGATGCCGCCTGAGGTCCATTGGCTACACCTCCAGGTGAGGCGGAGCGTCGGTTGCAGTTGCAGTTGGAGCAGTTCGAGCTGTTGAACGCCATTGCTGTTTGCCTTCTGCGCCAAGCAAGAGACCAAATCTTAGTAACTAGAAACCCAAGGGCAACCATTAACAAACCGCGATTCGTTCGCGAATACGACACACGAAGTATGGAGTGGAAAGAGGAAAAGGTCCCACCGGGCGTGCCAGAATCTATTCCCCTCCGAAAGACGCGGCGGAGACGCGGCGGGCGTCTTGCTTGAAATTCGGGGCAGATGCTATTTGGTGCTATCCGTCCACCTCTCCGAAGATGCCAAGTTGATTTATGGCACCGTGTATCGAAGGTTTAAACGGATGCGGCCGATGTAGCAGAATTCGTCAGATTCCCCCGAGTTCGAGGGGTTTTTGATTGTGGGGACGCTCTTCCCTGCTGAAGCAAGCCCCTGCAGTTAATTACGCTACCGCATCGCGGTAACAACTTTCTCCTTCTCCAGATGGTCACTTCATGTCGTGGGTGTTTGTTTTGTTTGTGGTTGCCCGTGGATTCTATACGGAGACTAATTTATGTTGTCGCCTGTAGGACGTGGATTAGTCCAAATCCGTATATTCTTAGATTTGGGTTTAGGGGGGTTGGTTTAAAGATACGTTAGTCTTGTTTGAGAATAAGATCAAATTAAACGTTTGTTAAGGACACGTTAGTCTAATTTGAGACTAAGATCGACTTAACGGGATCGTTTAGATCCAACAAGAGAGCATTTGGACTCTATTGTTTAGTTTAGTGACATTGCGGTCGATTTCCAGTTTAGGGACATGGTGGTCCAACATTCCCATTTTGAGGACGAATATTAGTTTAAGGACATTTCGGTCCAACATTCCCATTTTGAGGACGAATATTAGTTTAAGGACATTTCGGTCCAACATTCCCATTTTGGGGACGAATATTAGTTTAAGGACATTTCGGTCCAACATTCCCATTTTGGGGACGGATATTAGTTTAAGGACATTTCGGTCCATGAGTTTAAGGACCCCACAGTCCGTACCAATGTATGGTTGTCGGGACCCGTCACCTCTCTGACGACGTTGAAGCATTACAACGACAAATATCAGAGGAGTTCAAATATGTAACCTTGAACCGGGTGTAAATTGATTTGGGAGAGCAGTTGCGCTCAGTTCAATTTAAATTGAGGATTTATGGCCAGAATTGGGCTAAGTCCATTTGAAAATGTATAACATTTCATTTATATTTGGCCTGTTAGGCCTTTGTTTGGGCTCTGCCCTTTTTTCAATAATGCACAACATTGGGCTTTTTAATTAAATGTACAGCATTTAGATTAGGCCTGTTAGGCCTTTTAATTGGGCTCTGCCCCTTTTTTTAATAATGCATAGAATTTGTTTTTCTGACAGTGCGCCACGTGGCCTGTCAGGTGCTTTCCGCCAATTAAAGAGCGCAAGGCGCCAGCACACGTGGAGGTGACACGTGTCACGCTCTGCTGAGCGCAAGTCTGTTAGCGCAGTGCGCTGCGCTAGTGCGCTGCTGACACGAGGCGCGCTCTAGTGCAGTGCGCCAATTCAAGAGCGCATCGCCCTGTTTTTAGGAGCGCAAGGCGCACATTGACACGTGGCGCTCTCTGGTGACTTGCGCCAGTCCAAGGAGCGCAACAGCGCAAATCAAGAGTGCAATGCACTGTTCAGATCAGAGAACACGTTCTTCTTGTTCCAAAGAGGTTCTACCTCAAGATTCAATAACCAATGGTTCATCAAAAGGCTGTGCCTTTATATAGATCAAAAGATCTAGAAATGAAGTAAGTTACTTCTTTATTGTTTTTGTGATTAGATCTTTATCAACCTTTTCTTTTTATTGAAGATCTTGATCTTGTTCTTAGATCTTTGATCTTTTTAGAAGAAATTCTTCTTTTTTCAAAGGTTTACCTTTTTTTCTCTTTGAGTTTTTTCTCAACATTTTTGGAGGAGCTCTGTATATCTGAGACTTGGAGTCTAGGGTGTAGGGTTCCTAGGCACGCTAATGAGGTCTTACAAGGTATCAACCATGCCAATTTCAAATTTTACGGTGTCAAGAAACCCTAGACTAGATCGTTAACTAGAATTTTAGGCGAAAAGTGAAACTAGTTAACAACTTAACTAAATGAACGAACATACAACCTTTGTAGATCCGTTTCTCTACCTCCATGACTCCGCGATGAAGTCTCCTCGCTGTCCAAATCGAATCCATGACTCTAGCATCGGCTTCATCAGAGAAATAGGCGAGCTAGGTCGTCGACGTCGAAGCCGAAGATGATCTACGTCGAGGCATCACAAGATCAAGCTCCCACTTCACCAAGTCATGAAACTTATGAAGAAAACACCCTATACTACTTGGCAAGAGGTAGAGGATGAAGAAATAGGAAGTGGGTTCACTTTAGAATTGGATTTCTCACTCTTTTTCACTAGTTGCCATTGATGGAGGCTAGCTTTTCTTCTTGAAGAAGAAGAAGAAGAAGATAGAATATCATAAGTCTTTTCAAAATAGAAAATAATGTGAATACTTATCATATGGCAACCATGATTAGGTGTAGAGAATAGACTATGGTTAGTGGGAATGGTTAGGGTTAAGCATGAGACAAATATGGTCACTTAGTCAAAGCTTCATGAAGCTTCAACTAGCAAACAAAGAAAGCCACCATTCATTTATTTTGCAAAATAAATAAAAAAAATAAATAAATGATTAAGAAAATGAAAACCCTAACCATTATACAACCATGGTTTAATCTTTACACAAACTCAAGTTAGCTTGTATCATCAAACATGATACAATCAAGTGTACACAAAAAATATATCACATATACAATGTGCACATCAAGTGAGAAAATCCTTTTAAAATGAACCAATACTAGTTAATGCAAAGTAATATATCAAATATATAATTATACATTAAATCATTTAATCAACAATTGATTCAATGATCCGGTCATATCGTACATAACCGACTAATATCTAATGTATCGACTTATCGAATCAATCCTTGAATCGATAAATAGGTTATATCGCATACAACCAATCGATACATTCATCGCGAGAATGAAATACGGTATCACATACACGCATTATTCTCGGTCCCGCACATATCTCATATGCGCTCCTATTTCGTTTCGCTTGAGCCAGGAAACCTCTGTGTAGGACTCTAAAGACTCGTCAATACGCCGGCAGCAGGTGATGATCATATCAAACATCCACAAGCCGCAAGCGGTCTGCTAAACGTAACGGCCACTCGGGTATTGAGCGATGAGAAGATCGACGAGCAAGCCCGCTCACACTCCTGTGAATCCAACCAGTAATACTTACCGTACAGTCCGATCTCGTCGTCTGATATGTCGCATATCTTGCCTAGGGGTGGTAAACGTCAGACCCCAATAGCTCGATAAGTCGTGTCGATATGAGGTCTATAACAGTTCGAGAAACTACTGGTAACACTTACCAGTAAATCTCAGCAACCCTGGCCAGGGATTTCCGGTTATAGCCAATCGAACACAGCGCAACATCAACTCCATATACCGGGAGAGACGAATCCCCTCCTATCGCTCATTGCCTCCATGTGATTCGGGACTGTACCCAAAAACCACCGTTTTGCACGCCCTCTTGGACGTGGTAAGGTGGAAATCAAAGCACAGTGGGAACCACACAAGACTCTATGACGATCTCGGGTCAACAGACTACTCTGTACCAGTGTCACCAGAGAACTGCCATCTGATGTAAGGTATAATACCAGCTGGGAGTTCTCGGTGAGTCCGTCCAGTGTACCCAGTCTCTACTGAGCACCCGTATATCATCTCTGATGTCAAACACCAATGGATATGGGATCATCCATCGCCCATCTGAATGGGTCGAGAAGGTATACGCTAGTCTACTCTGGTATATCGATGCCCCGTCTCGATACACCCACGACTAGGGACTTTGAAGGATGTACTTATGGACTACCATGTCCCCACTAGTATGATCCGCATCATAGTCCATGTAGTCAAGTACACATCCTAAGGGCTTTACCAACATGTAACAGAGAGACAATCAGTATACACGTTAAGGTAAAGAGTAACCAGATAGCATACTATCATGTCGAGCAAGAAAGTCCTCCCTATATATGTCCGAGCATCCACTACAATATACATCCTATGTACAGTAATGGCCTATAGGGCCTACATATAACTAACAATCTCCCACTTGCACTGGGGCCATCTGTAGCAGTGGTTGAAGTATCTCATACTCAACCATCCCATAAAAGTCTCTCTCTAGGAAAAGGCCTTTGTGAGTGGATCCACCGTGTTGTCCTCTGAGTCTACTCTCCTAACCTCGATCACCTTGGAGATCAGCCATCTCCATGATCAGGTGATACTGCCTTAGATTATGTCTGGATCACTGATGGGACGGACGTTCCTTGGCATAAGCCACAACTCCATTGTCACACAATGGGAGGAACTAAGTTCATCTCATGAACAAATATACATCCAGACTGCCTCTTTGGTAGCATCTTAAGTAGCGATGTATCCAGCCTTTATCGTCTAGTATGCCACAGTATCTAGCTTGGAACTCTTCCAACATACCGTCCCTTTACTGAGGGTAAAGACAATGCTTGCGACTGACATTCAGTCGTCTTTATCACCCTGGAACCTTTCCAGTGATTCTCCCCTGGATCAATTGATACCATCTCACTACAGCTAGTGAGTATTCTAATACCTAAATGTTGGAGATAGTGCCCTCAGAGTCAATTATTGGATCACAGGCACGTGATTGCAATGATTGAGGGAGGACCTGTCCCAGTAGGACAGTCTTACTCGAGATGATAGTATGCTATCTGGTTTATCTTTATCATCGTGTACTACTTTAGGTGACCTGACATGTCGCTATTACACGTTGATAGAGCCCCTAGGATTCTTGCTTGACTACCAGCAGTATGATGGCGATCATATACGTGAGAACTGGCGGTCTATAAGCACATCCTTAAAAGGTCCCTAGTCGTAGGAGTTTCGAGACAGGGCATCGTTACTCCATTAGTAGACTAGTGTATACAGTCGAGACCCCGACGAGGGGCGGCGGCCGGTCTCATAAGCCACTGGTGTCAGTTGGTTCACCTAAGATGTATACAGGTGCTCATTGGGTTATGAGTACACCGGACAGGACTCGCCGGGAACATGCTAGTTGGTCTTATACCAGATGTCAGATAGCAGTTCCCTGGTGACATGTGTACAGGTTAGTTCATCGACCTGAGATCATCATTTGTCTCGTGTGAGTTCCCACTGTGCTTTGATTACTACCCTACCACGGCTCAAAGGAGTCGTGCAAACAGGTTTTAGTTGGGTACAGTCCCGAGCCACATGGAGGCAGTGAGCGGATCTTCAGGAGTTCGTCTCTCCCGGTATTGGGGGTGAGGTCGCGCTGTGTCTAGGAGAGCCATTACGCAAAGCCCTCGGCCGAGGCAGGAGATTTACTGGTAGGTATTCCAATAGTATCTCAGGGCGTTCTGGGCTACACTCCGACACGACTTGTACCGCTTTTGGGGGTCTGACTTTTACCAACCCCCTAGGCCCGCCATGCGATACTCATTGACGAACGGACCGGACTGTACGGATATTGTCACTGACAGGCTCAGTAGGGTGTCAGGATGAGTTCGCTCATCGACGTCCCTTTTGGTCAATAGCTGGTGGCCCGTCACGTATTGGCTTATACCTCTGACGTGCTAGTGGTTAAATCCACAACCATAGTATTGACGAGTCTTTAGAGCCCACCACACTTTCAGTTACTCAAGCTTTCGGGAGAAACGCTGTAGAGGCCGTATGGAGATATGGCAGGGTCCGATCAGATACGTGCGGTATTGCACGGATCAGGATCGGACAGTTTGTACTAGTGGCCGTATGGATATATGGCAGTGTTCGATCAGATACGTGCGGTATTGCACGGATCAGGATCGTACGGATATTACTAGCCGGCTTTGGTTTAAACCGGATCCTAGTATAGTACAGTGTAGATTTTGTCTCATTGCATTTGTATCCGGTCGGAATACAGATGCGGGTATGTATGCACAGTATCGGGGTTTTTCCTGTAATTTATTACGGGACCGGTTTTCTAGAGTTGCCAGTTTGCATTCCGTTCCGGCCGGTTTTCCTTTGTTCTTTCCCGGCCGGACTTTTCCGATGGAGGGGGTTATTTGCAAGTTTGCAAATAACATTTGGGGAAGGGGGTTTCTTGCACTTGTGGCATTATGATAATTTAAGCATCTTTGCTTTTCATGATGGCTTGCTTTTTGAGATTAGAAGTGATTAGAGTTGATTTGAGAGTTATCATTACCTTTTGATGTGAGGTTTGCTTTTGGGGTGTGGTCACCCATTCTCTTCTCCTACACTCACCTCCCTTCTTGTTATGGTTTGATATTCATTCCTCCACCATTCTCACTAAGAGAGAGAGGCTTCACTTGAGAGAAAAAGAATGAGAGAATTCATTTTGGTTATGTGAGGAATTCTTCATCTCATCTTCTTCTTGCTAGAAAATTGAAAGCACCAATTTTCTTTACCTCTTCCTCCATCCATCAATGGCAACTACATAAACTCCAAGAGACAAAGTATCTACACTACATTCTACAGCAAACCTTGGGCATGTCGACTTGCCGGCTTCATGCTCGAGTTGCCTCGGTATTGAGGCGGGAGCCCGTAAAAGACGCAGGCGATGTTGTGCCCTTCCGGAGAGGAGGCGACGATATGGAGACAGGACTTTCCGCGGGAGATCGTGACGATGACGAGAAGACCGGAGGACTCGGATCACTCGGTATACTTCTCTTCCCATCTCTTGTTAGCTAGTATCGGTTAATGGTTACGATCCGGGTTTCTTTGTCCGCGGTAGCGCCAGTTTCCAAGTAAGGAAAATTTTTGATTCCGCATTTTGGCCTCGGTAAGACGGCTGGGGCGCTGCCGTGGCGCAACATGGTATCAGAGCCATGCCATTAACCTTGTCTAGCTTTGTCTAATGTGTTTTACATTTCCGATCGACCAAAATTCCAAAAAACCTCATTTTCCTCACATCAGTTTTCTGTTGAAATTTTTTGATGTCTAAAAATTTTTCAGGTTGTAAAAAACTAATGTACTGGAAATTCTAAGACTGCTGTAAAAATTCGACGCAGTCAGTCGATCACTGAAGCGCGGAACCGCGGCCAAACCCCCCTTGGGCCGCGGTTCCGCCGCACATTGGTGTCCTCACTGTGTCCAAATTTTCCAGTGGGCTTGTGGGCTGATTTTGGGGGTTTTGGAATATTAAATTTGGGCCCAGAATTTCTGTGAGTGCTACAGTATTACTTGGGGGCCCACTTGTTAATTTTTTGTTCGATTGGATATTTTAAACACATTATTTCACAGTATTTACATTATATCTGCGACCGTGAATATCACTTGATCGGTAAATCCTGTCTAACTGCTATAGCCCGGTTAGACGGATTTGCGAACGTGATTTTCACGTTGATGTTCTGTGTTTATGCTGTGATGTTGCGGATCGGTCGTGGGGGATAGCCTGGATGCAATGCTCGTACAGTTTTGTTTTATATGTACATTTGATATTGCGGGGCGAGCGTCCGACATGTGGACTGCCGTCACTGCCTGTTTGTATTATTTTTTTGGGGCACGACCTGGTTGCGGTCGATGTACCCGTTGTATGTATATTTTACTTTCTGTACTAGGATTACCCCGCGAAGGGGTGCACGGATAGCCGGGTTCTAGAGGGCAACGGGCCCGCATCTCATGGAATTGAGACGGAGGGGGCTTCACTCTAGGATTGGCGGGCTATTCGCCGCACTCGTAGGGGGTACAGGTTGACCCAGGAGGGGTGCCCAAGTTACCGGATTCCGTGAAGTGCTGGGTGGTCCATTCACGGTGCTGAAGGGGGCTGCCTCGCTTCAGGTTTTGGCGGGTGACTTGCCGCGCCCGTAGGGGTCTAGGATTTCATTGCACAGGCTATCCACACGACCAGGGGAACGTCGGGTTTCAGCAGCGGCTCTGTGAAACCCGGGGATCCCAGATATCTGTATTGTTCTGTGATGCTGTACATTTCTGTGATGTTGCTTTTTATCACGCCTTGAGCGAAATATAATATATTGGAATATATATTAGTAGATGTTGTATATGTTTTGCATCCGCGCTAGTCCAGTCCCCGCTCTGTCGTTAGTTAGCTAACCTAACGGGTGATGACGGGACCCAGTGGCGAATGCGGATGGCATATACGTACATCATTATTTTCGTTCTTTGTGGTGTGATTAATTGATGGGACTGCATTGATTCAGATCAATGCAAGATAAACAAACCTATTCTGATGTTGTTGGAACACTTTTTCAAAAAGCTGTTATTGCAAGGGCGTTCTCTTTTGTTTTGCATAGTGGTATTCAGTTGGAATATCCTGCTCCTCAGTCGACGAGGCAAGGGCCGAGATCCCTTCACCGGGAGTGACCCCTTGGACAGAAGTTTGCGTCAGGGTAATAACTTCACTATAGCCGATTACTTTTGCTTTGCATCGTGGTATTCAGTTGGAATATCCTGCACCTCATTCTATGGGGAAAGAGCCGAGATCCCTTCACCGGGAGTGACCTCTTTAGCAAAGGTTTTCGTCACTATATTTTTATAAAAGGCTATGCAGTTCCTTCAACGATATCAAGTTCATTACGTTAAAGGTTTTTCGCCAAAAACCAGTCGTAGCCCTCCGTCATTTTCTATGGGTATTATTTAGTATTTGTGCTGCGTTTGTTGACTCCGTCAAGGCGTAGTGTACGGTAGCTAAGTGGTGCTTGTTTGTTGCATAAATGGGATTGGTTAGGACAGTCGTGCGGCCTTGTTGACTCCGTCAAGGGCACGTACGGGTGGGTTTAATGCAATCCAGATAATGACGGGTTGAACTTGACTAGGACTCTTTGATTTGTTGACTCCTTCAAGGTCACTTGAGTCCTAGGGGTAAAAACAAACATCGGGAGTTTCAAAAGAACTGAAACTTGCCAGGCATGCGCATACCTTCTGGAGTGTGGTGACTTGAGTGGATTCCGTCAAGTTATCATGCGATGATAGTTGGATCCCGATTCCCACTGATGAGTTAGTTTACTCCTTGGGTGACCCTGACTAATTCTTCTTTCAGGTTTGGAGGAGAATTTGAGGTACAGTGGGAGGTTTCCTGATTAGATAAATTGGTAACCATTCTGATCTAGGTTAGAGTGCACGCTGAGTGTTTCTTTTCTCTCTCTCTGGTAGCGACCTTTGACCCGACCCTAAGACTATGACTCAGTAACCAAGTTGACCGAACCTTCTTAACACTGGATTTTGGATTGTCAGAGTTGCAAACCTCTTTGCCACTCCTGCTTTTACCCTTTTCTCCAGTACACCCCGTATTATTACGAATGTCCACTTCCATTGGACAAAACCATCGTATGGTTATATACGAACTCGAAGGACTTCGAGGATGGTTTCTGGTTCTGGAGAAAACGAATAGGATTATTCAGTTGTCTTTTCCATTTACCTTCTCTCAGGTTGCGAGTACTCCTTGGTTTAGGAGATAGTACACCCATTACGCAAATTGGATAGTCTTCTTCCAAACCTTAGGCTGGTGCCGACCGGTAGGGAATGAAGAAAACCAATTAGCATAACGATGGTGTGCAGAAGGTATTAAGTTAAGATAAAGCAAGGGATTAGTAAGAGGGCAAAGTAAATTGCGACTGCTATTCACGACCGAACCAAGTATTTCTTCGCCAATCTTAAATCACCTTTGTATTTCCCCAGGACACTCTGTATCACTACGAAGATCCACAGTTTATTTGGATACTCCATCGTATGGTTATATACGAACTCGAAAGGAACTTGTTCCAGTTCGGGGATGGATTCTGGTTCAGGAGAAATAGGAATAAGGTTTATTCGGTTGTCTTTTATCTTCACCTTCTCTCGCTTTGCGAGTGCTCCTAGGATTAGGACAGTACACCCTTTATGCTTATTGGATAGTCTTCTTCCAAACCATAGGCTGGTGCCGAACGGTAGGGAAAGAAGAAAACCATTTGGCCTAAAGGGGTGTGCAGACGGTAATGACTAAAGACATATAAAGGGATTTGGATAGATGGCAAAGAGATATACGGTTACAGTTGTGAATCTGGATAATGGAAAAGGCATTACTAAGAATACCGGAATACCCCACCGAAACATTTCAATGTTTCAGTTTCACTGTGTAATGTTAAAAGAAAAACTGATTTCCCGATTAGATACTTACTCCAGGGTATGTATTTACCAGGTATGATTCTCACATCTGTATGGTTTTACAGATGATGAGTGGGAGTAAGTTATTGGGAATAGGGTGATCATCCTCATTATATCGGGATTCGTTGTAATCGGTGATATTTGAGGAGATCATCTGGGCTGTTTGCCGGTCGGCAAATATTTGGTTTTGAATATCCGCTGTTGTGCACCAATTTCAAATTGATATATCTGTACGTCTATTTTCATAGAGTGAGATATACCTTTTGATATTATGTCGATGACATTTACCTATATCAGTGGATGGTTAGGTAAGGAGCATTAAACAGCGGTGTAATTCTTCTTAACCATAAGTACAGTTTTCAACCAACGACGCACAGTGAAAGAGTTGTTAGACTCAGCGGACTTATACAGAGTATTGTATGTTGTCCAGTGTCTATTAGGACAGAGGGGTTGGTCCTCATACTATATTCTGTTTACTTTTAACTTCTCTAGTTCTTAGACATGTGTTTCGTAGGAACACAGGGTCTAAGTTTTGAGGAGTTATAGGTATTTGAATAGAGTAGAGAACCAGGTGTAGCAAGTATCGGGATTCTTCAAAGTGATCGAAGATGTAGATACTTGTGTATGGTGTTCAGTTGATAGTAATGATTAAGAGAACTAGCTTCTCTTTCAGGTTACTCATAATTGGAAACATTCCTAAGTTGAGAAACGCTGATCGGCCTCCTTCCATTTAGTTGACATGCACTGGAGACAGCTGCATGATTTGAATCTGGTTCCAATTAAATCAGTGCCTCTGTTTCTATATTGGATATAGAACAGTTCATATCTTGACATTGTTAAGGTACGGGGAGTTGTCCGGCTTATGCTTAAAACCAGACTCTGGATAACTCAAGGCACGTTTCTGTAATGGCTGTTTGTGGGTTGACCCAGGCTATGAGGAGGGTTGACTTTCTACCATCTAGAAGATCAACAGTGATATTGTTCTTAACTCGCCACATTTTTAAAAGAAATGGATTTTTTTCAGAAAACAGCAGTGGGAGTATGGTAGAACTGGAAGTAATTCCAGAACCACAAACGATTACTGAAGATTTGATAAGGAACCTAAAGGTTCAATCTGGATTGACATTCCATTGGCCACTCCACAGATTTGGTGGGTAAACTCAGGCACCCGAGAGGTACTCCGGTAGCCTCAAGGACGGTGGCAGGGAGGTTCTTGTTTACCCAGACATACCATTGCTGTTGTTCCAGACTGTGAGACCCGGCAGGAGGATGAGTATAGCGTCGTTCTAAACTAGCTTTACAAGTGTATGTCTATATGACTCTGCCAGAGGGTTGTCGTAGTCAGTGGGAGCAGCGGAAGCATTGGTGGACAGGTGGCTTATGTCTATTTATAGACTAAAGCAGTTACAGCGGAGATAGATCATCTATTTCTGACCTGACAGTCATAGGTTTGACTTCATCAGAATAGGGGATGGATCTGTTGAGAAGGTAGTAGGGTGTGATGTCCTGGTATTTGGATGACATACACAGAGTAGGAAGTGATATTCCTATACTACGATTGGTTATACTTTGGTTGTCACATATTGTTTTCTCTACACAGGACTTGGATATTATGTCAGACATTCTGGTTACTAGATCTATGGTTTTAGATCTAGATTTGGGTAGTTTCCCAATCTGGGTACCTTGACAGCATTCTATGAGTATTTAGAATGGACGACTCCTGGCACGGTAGTGTACCTGCAGGTAATGGAGTCACCCTCTCTAAAGGTGTCTTACAGACTAAAGTAGAGAGAGACGTGCATGATTGGCAGATCACTTGCTTAGGCAATTGAGTCAATCATGAGATGTCAAGTACCACACCAGATGTTGTTCTTGCAGTAGATGCAATAAGTTGATATTGATCCAATCCTGGAGAAACAGTCGGAAGCAGTTTTAGAACATAAGTTGATGTTCTAGGGATATGATAACGGCAGCCTCTTTTAGGAGACGGTTATCATTCCAGGCTTCCAAGGTGACATGGAAGGCAGAGTGGCTGTCAGAGTTATAGTTTCTCCTTCTGACGAGGGGCAGTATTTTGGACAGGAGGTCCAAGGCAATACTGAGGGAGGCATGGCGCTGGGTACTGATTAAGTTCAGTTACCGATACAGTCTAAGAAGTTCGGATTTGGAGTTCATTTATGAGCTAGGTCCCATCAGATATCCAGACATACTCTAAGACAGGTATTGCTCATTTCGGGAGATGGATTTCTCTGCGAACTTGAGATATAGAGAGACATAGAAAGAAACATCACAGCGGATCCACTCACTGAGGCTATTCCTCGAACGCAATAGTTTCGCAAACGAGTTTTGTGAGACAGACTAGTAGAGGAGTTGGGTGTTCGGTATTACACGGGCTGTGAGTATGCGACATCGCAATAATTAGCCTTGAGTGCAAGTGGGAGATTGTTGGAGATAGTGCCCTCAGAGTCAATTATTGGATCACAGGCACGTGATTGCAATGCTTGAGGGAGGACCTTTCCCAGTAGGACAGTCTTACTCGAGATGATAGTATGCTATCTGGTTTATCTTTATCATCGTGTACTGCTTTAGGTGATCTGACATGTCGCTATTACACGTTGATAGAGCCCCTAGGATTCTTGCTTGACTACCAGCAGTATGATGGCGATCATATACGTGAGAGCTGGCGGTCTATAAGCACATCCTTAAAAGGTCCCTAGTCGTAGGAGTTTCGAGACAGGGCATCGATACTAAATTAGTAGACTAGTGTATACAGTCGAGACCCCGACGAGGGGCGGTGGCCGGTCTCACAAGCCACTGGTGTCAGTTGGTTCACCTAAGATGTATACAGGTGCTCATTGGGTTATGAGTACACCGGACAGGACTCGCCGGGAACATGCTAGTTGGTCTTATACCAGATGTCAGATTGCAGTTCCCTGGTAACATGTGTACAGGTTAGTTCATCGACCTGAGATCGTCATTTGTCTCGTGTGAGTTCCCACTGTGCTTTGATTACTACCCTACCACGGCAAAAAAGGAGTCGTGCAAACAGGTTTTAGTTGGGTACAGTCCCGAGCCACATGGAGGCAGTGAGCGGATCTTCAGGGGTTCGTCTCTCCCGGTATTGGGGGTGAGGTCGCGCTGTGTCTAGGAGAGCCATTACGCAAAGCCCTCGGCCGAGGCAGGAGATTTACTGGTAGGTATTCCAGTAGTATCTCAGGGCGTTCTGGGCTACACTCCGACACGACTTGTACCCTTTTGGGGGTCTGACTTTTACCAACCACCTAGGCCCGCCATGCGATTCTCATAGACGAACGGACCGGACTGTACGGATATTGTCACTGACAGGCTCAGTAGGGTGTCAGGATGAGTTCGCTCATCGACGTCCCTTTTGGTCAATAGCTGGTGGCCCGTCACGTATTGGCTTATACCTCTGACGTGCTAGTGGTTAAATCCACAACCATAGTATTGACGAGTCTTTAGAGTCCACCACACTTTCAGTTACTCAAGCTTTCGGACGAAACGCTGTAGAGGCCGTATGGAGATATGGCAGGGTCCGATCAGATACGTGCGGTATTGCACGGATCAGGATCGGACAGTTTGTACTAGTGGCCGTATGGATATATGGCAGTGTTCGATCAGATACGTGCGGTATTGCACGGATCAGGATCGAATGGATATTACTACCCGGTTTTGGTTTAAGACGGATCCTAGTATAGTACAGTGTAGATTTTGTCTCATTGCATTTGTATCCGGTCGGAATACAGATGCGGGTGTGTATGCACAGTATCGGGGTTTTTCCTGTAATTTATTACGGGACCAGTTTTCTGGAGTTGCCAGTTTGCATTCCGTTCCGGCCGGTTTTCCTTTGTTCTTTCCCGGCCGGACTTTTCCGATGGAGGGGGTTATTTGCAAGTTTGTAAATAACATTTGGGGAAGGGGGTTTCTTGCACTTGTGGCATTATGATAAGTTAAGCATCTTTGCTTTTCATGATGGCTTGCTTTTTGAGATTAGAAGTGATTAGAGTTGATTTGAGAGTTATCATTACCTTTTGATGTGAGGTTTGCTTTTGGGGTGTGGTCACCCATTCTCTTCTCCTACACTCACCTCCCTTCTTGTTATGGTTTGATATTCATTCCTCCACCATTCTCACTAAGAGAGAGAGGCTTCACTTGAGAGAAAAAGAATGAGAGAATTCATTTTGGTTATGTGAGGAATTCTTCATCTCATCTTCTTCTTGCTAGAAAATTGAAAGCACCAATTTTCTTTACCTCTTCCTCCATCCATCAATGGCAACTACATAAACTCCAAGAGACAAAGTATCTACACTACATTCTACAGCAAACCTTGGGCATGTCGACTTGCCGGCTTCATGCTCGAGTTGCCTCGGTATTGAGGCGGGAGCCCGTAAAAGACACAGGCGATGTGGTGCCCTTCCGGCGAGGAGGCGACGATATGGAGACAGGACTTTCCGCGGGAGATCATGACGATGACGAGAAGACCGGAGGACTCAGATCACTCGGTATACTTCTCTTCCCATCTCTTGTTAGCTAATATCGGTTAATGGTTACGATCCGGGTTTCTTTGTCCGCGGTAGCGCCAGTTTCCAAGTAAGGAAAATTTTTGATTCCGCATTTTGGCCTTGGTAAGACGGCCGGGGCGCTGCCGTGGCGCAACACCAAATAACATCTATCTCATAGATGAAGACTCAGGATTTAGCAGGTATCACTTTGATCCTACAAGGAGAATCCATGTGATAAGCGGAGATTAACCGAGCGTAGCATAGGAAACTCCTTTCTTATCAAGAGTATGTCATCCACGTACTCTACGAGGATCACTACCATACTCCCTACATTTTTTTTTGTATATACAAGGTTCATCTACCATTTTAATGATGTCAAACTGTTTGACTAACTCATCAAAACAGATGTTCCAACTTCGCGATGCCTGCTTCATCACATAAAACATCTTGCATACGTTTCCGCTGCTCCCACTATCTACGAAGCCCTCTGGTTGTGTACTTATAGATGCTCTCTTCCAAAACATCATTTTAGAAGAGCTGTCATGACACCCAACCACCAGATATCGTAGTCATGATATGTAGCCGTGGCAAGTAGGATCTGGATGGACTTAAGCATAGATCCTTAGAAAAGGTTTCAACATAATCCATACCTGGTCAATGATGCAAACCTTTAACAAGTCTAGCTTTGAAAGTCTCAACTTTTCCATGTACACCAAGTAATCTTCTCAAGATATACTTGCTCCTGATGGGGATTAAACCCTTCAGATATAGCAACTAAAGTCCATACTTTGTTGGTGTATAAGGATTCCATCTCAGATCACTAAGCATCCAGCCATTCTTACAGAGTCCCACTCTTGATGGCCAGCTCGAAACTAGTTAGGTCATCATCTCATGATGCATTCCTCCCACCCACTGTCATAGAGAAACCGAAGTATCTCTCAGGTGGGTGAGGAACCCTAATAGATCGGCGGAGAGGCTGAGGTTCGTTGGATTCTATTGAATGCTTTGGTTCTACCAAATCATCAGCTTTAGATTTTATTGCTGGAACCTTTCCAGTTCTACATAACTGACCTTGCCTCGAGCTTGTCCGGATTTTGCTTTTCAGACATAGGCTGGACAACCCCAAATCTTAACTAACTTAAGATATGGGCTCTAGTCTTTCCATATCACATATGAAGTGGTAGGCGCCTGATTTGATTCGAACCCAATTCAATAGGTATGCAACTTCTCAAGTGCATAACACCCAATAGGAAAAAAGGTAACTCAGTAGTACTCATCATAGAGCACACCATATCAAATAGAGTGTATCTGCTCCACTCCGATATACCATCGTGCTATGGTGTATACGGAGGAGTAATGCTGAGAGAGAATCTCATTCTCCTTTAGAATAGTCCAGGATTTCCGTGCTCAAGTATTCTCCTCCTTGATCACATCAAAGGACATAATACTTTTACCCGTATTTTGGTTCTCTACTTCTAATTTTTATTCTATGAATATCTCAAAAGGTTCGGACTTGTGTTTCAACAGGAACATAGGTCTGAATCTCGAGAGATTATCAGAGAATGTAATGAAGTACAAAGAACCGGTCTTGGCATGTGTAGACAGGGGACCTACATACATCAACATGTATCATCCCAAGAGTTCACTAACTCTTTCTCTGTTTCCTGTAAACGGAGCTATGGTCATCTTATCTCTGTGACATGACTGGCAAGTTTCACAAGATGTAAATTCAAACTGATTTAAATATGCATCTAAATGTAACTTAGCTAGTCGGGTCGCATTGATATGACCTAGTCTACAATACCTCAAGAAGGATTCGTTCATATGTGAACTCTTCCTCTTGTGTGTGTTCCGTATACTAAGAACTGTATTTTGATTTAGAACATCAATGCTTTTTGATAACGTGCCTGAACCGATCAACTCTTGATATAGGAAATGTTCAAAACATTATCCAACAATACAAAATTTTATCATTTCTTTATTAATAAAGAGACTGATATGATTTTGTATATCAGGTTCGGTATCTAATAACATTCGTTCAGAATCAATGTATTTGTATTACAGGGTGACAGTGACCAACAGACTTGGCTGCAACGCTTGCCCCGTTTTCTGCCTCATGAAACTTATCACCCGTTCTCAGTTCTCTACCTATCTGTAGCCCTATGTAACAGATTACATATCTGGGATCCTGATCCGGTATCAATATACCCAGGACGTAGAGGATACAGAGAAACAGTTCTTTGTAATGAACACACCCGAAGATGATGCATCAACATGCACTTTCTTCGTTTGGGCGGCACAGGAAATCTGGTATTCCCCAATTCCTGCTCTGTCTTATAACAATTATAAGTTGGAGCGGGACCAACGTTTCCCAGCTCAGTATAACAAGCGGGTTCGGTCAATATATCCGTTTTATTATCTTGATTAAGGCGTGATATGGTCGCTACCTGGAGAGAGAGAAGAAAACACTCAGCGTATGCTCTTGCAAGATCAGATTGGTTATTATTTTATCTAATCAGGATGGCTCCCACTGTTTTTATCAAATCTTCCTTCAAACCCTAAAAGGAAAGACTAGCCGGGATTAATTACACACTACAAGTTCGCCAATCTTTCAGCCAGGCCAGTGTCGGTACTTTGAGGGAGGTCCCCCGTGCTTTCGCACGAACCTAATTAATGTAAACCTCGTTTTCCCAGAGGCGTAACCTCATTAACACCTTTCTAGACACCTACTTGATCGGCTAATTGTAATGTGTAAAACTCTCTCAGGAGTAACAATTACTCGCAGCGGGTATCGGGATCCAACTATCTCATAGAAGGTATACAATCTCATTGCAAATTTCAACACTTGAAATTCCCGATAATTTTGCCCCGAACGATCTATGACCTTGACAAGGTCACCAAACCATAGATCGCAAGTCAAGTTCAACCCGTCATTTCTTGATTGAATCAAACCCATCCGCACGACCCTTGACAAGGTCAACAAGGCCGCACGACTACCCTAACCCAATCTGCATCATATGCATAAGCAGATAAATACTGGTTAGCTACCGCACACTGCGTCTTGACAAGATCAACAAACGCAGCACGAATACTAAGCAGGACTTATCTGAAATGACGGAGGGCTACGACAGGTTTTTCTGAAAACCTATTGCGTAATGAACTTGATATCGTTGTAGGATCGAATGAATTTTGAAATGGAGTGTTTTTGAGGCTTTTCTAGTTTTGCTAAAGCGGTCACTCCCGGTGAAGGGATCGTCGGCCCTTTCCTCGTCGAATGAGGTGCGAGATATATCATATATATCACTGTGCAAAGCAGAAACTATAGAAGCAATCAAAAGACAAACCGAGGGTTGTAGCATCTGCCAGTTATTGCTAAAGGAGTCACTCCCGGTGAAGGGATCTCGGTCCTTTCCTTATCGAATAAGGTGCAGGATGTTCTTCAAGGAACACCGCGATGCAAAGCAAGAACTGTAGCTACCTGTTTTTGAAAATTCTATTCCACAACATCTTAGGTTTCTTTTCTTTCATTAATCACATTAATGAAGTCCCATCATTTAATATACCTAAACATCACAGATAAATACGACGTACACTTATGTCATCCGCATTCGCCTCGATGTCCCCTCGTACACCGTTAGGTTAGGTAACTAACGGCAGAGCAGGGCAGGGCTAGCGCGGGTATAAAACATAAGTAACATCTATATAATATATCATATATACTATATACTGTATCTATCACAGAACATATCATCTGATCACATCACAGATATCGCAGCAGAAGAATCATATGGAATATTGGATATACTAGGACGTCCGTGTTTTCAATATGAGCCAGTATAAAACACGGATTCCACGGTCGCGATGAATAGTCAAAACCCACACCCCTAGACCCTTACGAGAGCGGCAAGCAACCCTACCAATTCTAGAGTTAGGAGACCCGGACTCGACTCCTCGAGTTGGTCTCCCACTGGACTCCAGAACCCGGTTACTTGTGCTCCCCTCCTTGGGTCTATCCTAGTGCGGAAAAGTAAATAATATACATCAACGGTGACATCTTCCGCAACCTGGAAGTGCCCCAATAAAAGAATATTACATACAAGTTTTTACATGAATAAAAATGAAAAACACTCATCTCACATAAAAACCCTCAATATAACATATCCAGCAACACATAACATCACATGTCATCAACGTAAGTAAATATGCGCATCCCAATTGTCGTTGACATATAGCAACGAAACCGGCGATATCACATATTACACTTACGGTCACAGAAAAGAAAGTGTAAAACTACAACAGTTGGAATCCGCAATCTCTTTAGACATCGCATGCCTAATTCAATGAATTCCTTAGACATCACATGCCTAACAATTATAAACCCTGCATTTTAGTCTCATTATCGAAAACTCTTTTCAATATCAAGTCGGGCAATTCAACAAGATTCCCGAAAATCTGATCGAATGCTCGTCGCAAACTTTAGTAGGCAGCCGCACCCCCGATACCGTCGACGAAGTGCACCAAGGCGGAACACCGCTGCCGCGAGCACCCGAACGGATGCTTTCGGTGACGGGGTTCTCCTACAGTCACTTGGTCGGGGCTATGGGCTGTAGCTGTCTATTAAGTTTATCCGGAGAGTATCCGCGTACGCTACGTGATTGCGACGGACTTTTGATCGCATCAAAATTCCGTGGCAACCGATCAAGTGAGACTAAAGTGCTGTGTTTATAACATTCATTCAGTTATCACATAACTATTTGTGAATTCCAATTATTGCATCCCATTCCAGATAAATAGAAAATGTTAAACTTTCCGATCGAACAGTCAAACACCCAAGTTTTCCCGATACAGCTCAACACATGAAATAAGTCTAAAAACATTCAGTTCATGCCTCAGTACCAACGGTCCAGCCGTAGAAGGGTCAAGCCAACGCCTCACATGTGGCACGCCGTACTGCCCCAAACCCGAAGGTTCAAAGAGCAATTCAAGACGGTCACATAATCGAGTTAAGGTTTGTTGTCTTCTAGAGGGACCATTGCGTTACTTGCACTACTTAGAACGTTGTTAAACCATGGAAAGATCCAACACTTGGAAATTTCCCGACAGGGGAAAAATTGGGTATTTATATCCGGTCGAACTTTTTAACATATTCAACAAATTATCCGGAAAACAACATAGACAAAATCTGATAATCCGATCGAATCATCTACGCTCTAAAACACCCCAGAAAACTCAACTCTTGAGTGCAAATTAAAAATTCCCAGAAAACTCAGCACCTGAAAACATGAATTACTGAGCAAACTTTGGAGACTACCGATCGAATCATCTACGCTCTAAAACACCCCAGAAAACTCAACTCTTGAGTGCAAATTAAAAATTCCCAGAAAACTCAGCACCTGAAAACATGAATTACTGAGCAAACTTTGGAGGCTAATCTCTGTATTTGGCCGCGGAACCGCCGCAGAAGCCATTCTTCTGCCGCGGTTCCGCCGCACTATAGACAGATCATGAATTAATTTTTGCACCGTAATTCTTAGAATTCCCTGCTGAATTTTTTAAGAATTTTTAATCTGGAAAAAACCCGGTTTTTGAAAAAAGTCCAGAGAGCATGAAAAAATAGGGTTTCGATGTTCGTTCAGATTTCAAACGTCGTCTAGACTTCGCCTAAGGCTCTATCTAGGCTCTGATACCACTGTAGGGTTCCTAGGCACGCTAATGAGGTCTTACAAGGCATCAACCATGCCAATTTCATATTTTACGGTGTCGAGAAACCCTAGACTAGATCGTTAACTAGAATTTTAGGCTAAAAGTGAAACTAGTTAACAACTTAACTAAATGAACGAACATACAACCTCTGTAGATCCGTTTCTCCACCTCCATGGCTCCGCGATGAAGTCTCCTCACTGTCCAAATCGAATCCATGACTCTAGCATCGGCTTCATCGGAGAAATAGGCGGGCTAGGTCGTCGACGTCGATGCCGAAGATGATCTACGTCGAGGCATCACAAGATCAAGCTCCCACTTCACCAAGTCATGAAACTTGTGAAGAAAACACCCTATACTACTTGGCAAGAGTTAGAGGATGAAGAAATAGGAAGTGGGTTCACTTTAGAATTGGATTTCTCACTCTTTTTCACTAGTTTCCATTGATGGAGGCTAGCTTTTCTTCTTGAAGAAGAAGAAGAAGAAGAAGATAGAATATCATAAGTCTTTTCAAAATAGAAAATAATGTGAATACTTATCATATGGCAACCATGATTAGGTGTAGAGAATAGATTATGGTTAGTGGGAATGGTTAGGGTTAAGCATGAGACAAATATGGTCACTTAGTCAAAGCTTCATGAAACTTCAACTAGCAAACAAAGAAAGCCACCATTCATTTATTTTGCAAAATAAATAAACAAAATAAATAAATGATTAAGAAAATGAAAACCATAACCATTACACAACCATGGTTTAATCTTTACACAAACTCAAGTTAGCTTGTATCATCAAACATGATACAATCAAGTGTACACAAAAAATATATCACATATACAATGTGCACATCAAGTGAGAAAATCCTTTTAAAATGAACCAATACTAGTTAATGCAAAGTAATATATCAAATATATAATTATACATTAAATCATTAAATCAACACTTGATTCAATGATCCGGTCATGTCACACATAACCGACTAGTATCTAATGTATCGACTTATCGAATTAATCCTTGAATCGATAAATAGGTTATATCGCATACAACAATCGATACATTCAGCGCGAGAATGAAATACGGTATCACATACACGCATTATTCTCGGTCCCGCACATATCTCATATGCGCTCCTATTTCGTTTCACTTGAGCCAGGAAACCTCTGTGTAGGACTCTAAAGACTCGTCAATACGCCGGCAGCAGGTGATGATCATATCAAACACCCACAAGCCGCAAGCGGTCTGCTAAACGTAACGGCCACCCGGGTATTGAGCGATGAGAAGATCGACGAGCAAGCCCGCTCACACTCCTGTGAATCCAACCAGTAACACTTACCGTACAGTCCGGTCTCGTCGTCTGATATGTCGCATATCTTGCCTAGGGGTGGTAAACGTCAGACCCCAATAGCTCGATAATTCGTGTCGATATGAGGTCTATAACTGTTCGAGAAACTACTGGTAACACTTACCAGTAAATCTCGGCAACCCTGGCCAGGGATTTCCGGTTATAGCCAATCGAACACAGCGCAACATCAACTCCCTATACCGGGAGAGATGAATCCCCTCCTATCGCTCATTGCCTCCATGTGATTCGGGACTGTACCCAAAAACCACCGTTTTGCACGCCCTCTTGGACGTGGTAAGGTAGAAATCAAAGCACAGTGGGAACCACACAAGACTCTATGACGATCTCGGGTCAACAGACTACTCTGTACCAGTGTCACCAGAGAACTGCCATCTGACGTAAAGTATAATACCATCTGGGAGTTCTCGGCGAGTCCGTCCAGTGTACCCAGTCTCTACTGAGCACCCGTATATCATCTCTGATGTCAAACACCAATGGATATGTGATCATCCATCGCCCATCTATATGGGTCGAGAAGGTATACGCTAGTCTACTCTGGTATATCGATGCCCCGTCTCGATACACCCACGACTAGGGACTTTGAAGGATGTACTTATGGACTACCATGTCCCCACTATTATGATCCGCATCATAGTCCAGGTAGTCAAGTACACATCCTAAGGGCTTTACCAACATGTAACAGAGAGACAATCAATATACACGTTAAGGTAAAGAGTAACCAGATAGCATACTATCATGTCGAG
The DNA here is from genome assembly GCA_030015575.1 of Agapanthus africanus. Classification (NCBI taxonomy): domain Eukaryota; kingdom Viridiplantae; phylum Streptophyta; class Magnoliopsida; order Asparagales; family Amaryllidaceae; genus Agapanthus; species Agapanthus africanus. The sequence goes on along the minus strand of JASDDO010000022.1, from coordinate 302,697,805 downwards.
CAAGAAAGTCCTCCCTATATATGTCCGAGCATCCACTACAATATACATCCTATGTACAGTAATGGCCTCTAGGGCATACATATAACTAACATAGGGGTCTTTATAAAGGGCCAATTAGTTTGTTAGGTTAGTTACAGAGATCTTTCTCTGATTGATCTGGGGATATTTCCCAACCGTTGGATTTTTGATCCTAAGGCCTCTGTTTTACAGAAGATAATCTTCTTGTTTTAATAAGATTAAAAAGATCTTTCTAGAATTTTAATTCTGATTAAATAATTTATTATTTAAGTTTTTGTGCTGGCACAGTTGGCGCAAGTGCACCTGCGCTTGACACTTGTCGCGCAGCGCAGAGCGCCAGCGCAGCTGCGCGGACACGTGTCTCGCAGCGTAGAGCGCAGCGCAGCTGCGCTGACACGTGTCGCGCAGCGCAGAGCGCAAGTTATCTGAAGCGTTGCTTCCTTTATTTTTAAAGTTTAATATTTGAAAACAGAGCCTTGCTCTTATTGGGGTGCACTGCCTTGGGCGCAGCGCCCCTTGCGCTGGCGTGTCTGCTTTTGACACTTGGCGCTCTGCGCAGCGTAAGAGATCTGAAGCGTTGCTTCACCTTTTGAATTTGAAATTCAAACAGCGCTTTGCTCTGATTGGGGGAAACACGTTGTTTTTTGTACTAGATGCAATAAGTTGATATTAATCCTATCCTGGAGAAACGTTCGGAACCAGTTTTAGAACATAAGTGGATGTTCTAGGGAAATAATAACAGCAGCCTCTTTCGGGAGACGGTTATCATTCCAGGCTTCCAAGGTGACCTGGATGACAGAGTGACTGTTAGAGTTATAGTTTTCCCTCTGACGAAGGACAGTGGTTTGGACAGATGGTCCAAGCGGATACTGAGGGAAGCATGGCGCAGGATACTGATTAAGTTCAGTTGACGATACAGTCTAAGAAGTTTGGATTTGGAGTTCATTTATGAACTAGGTCCTATCAGATATCCAGACATATTCTAAGACAGGTATTACTCATTTCGGGAGATGGATTTCTCCGCGAACTTGAGATAAAGAGAGACATAGAAAGAAACATTAGGGCGGATCCACTCACTGAGGCTATTCCTCGAACGCAATAGTTTCGCAAATGGGCTTTGTGAGACTGATCAGTAGAGGAGTTGGTTGTTCGGTATCACACGGGCTGTGAGTATGCGACATCGCAATAATTAGCCTTAAGTGCAAGTGGGAGATTGTTGGATATAGTGCCCTCAGAGTCAATTATTGGATCACAGGCATGTGATTGCAATGATTGAAGAATGACCTATACCGGTAGGACAGTCTTACTCAAGATGATAGTATGCTATCCGGTCTATCTTTATCATCGTGTACAGCTTTAGGTGACATTACACATCACTATTACACATTGATAGAGCCCTTAGGATTCTTGCTTGACTACCAGCAGTATGATGGCGATCATATACGTGAGAGTTGTGTAGTCTATAAGCACATCCTTAAAGTGGTTCCTAGTCGTGGGAGTTTCAAGACTGGGCATCGATACTCTATTAGTAGACTAGTGTATACAGTCGAGACCCCGACGAGAGGCGGTGGCTGGTCTCACAAGCCATTGGTGTCAGTTGGATCACCTAAGATGTATACAGGTGCTCATTGGTTTATGAGTACACCGGACAAGACTCGCCAGGAACATGCTAGTTGGTATTATACCTGATGTCAGATAGCAGTTCCCTGGTGACATGTGTACAGGTTAGTTCATCGACCTGAGATCGTCATTTGTCTCGTGTGAGTTCCCACTGTGCTTTGATTACTACCCTACCACGGCTCAAAGGAGTCATGCAAACAGGTTTTAGTTGGGTACAGTCCCGAGCCACATGGAGGTAGTGAGCGGATCGGTAGGGGTTTCGTCTCTCCCGGTATTAGGGGTGAGATCGCACCGTGTCTAGGAGAGCTATTACACGAAGTCCTTGGCCAAGGAAGGAGATTTACTGGTACGTATTCCAGTAGTATCTCATGGTGTTCTGGGCTACACTCCGACACGACTTGTACCGCTTTTGGGGGTCTGACTTTTACCAATCCCATAGGCCCGACATGCGATGCTCATAGACGAACGGACCGGACTGTACGGATATTGTCACTGACAGGCTTAGTAGGGTGTCAGGATGAGTTCGCTCGTCGACCTCCCTTTTGGTCAATACCTGGTAGCCCGTTACATACAGCTAGTACCACTGACATGCTAGTGGTTAAATCCACAACCAGTAGTATTGACGAGTCTTTAGAGTCCCCCACAGATAGTTTCTCAAGTTTCGGGCGAAACGTTGTAGAGACCGAATGATATATGGCAGGTTTCGATCATATATGTGCAGTAGTGCACGGATCATGATCAGACGGATCATACTAGTAGGCTTTGGTTTAAACCGGTTCCTAGTATTAGATTTGTTGGATTACTTTAGTCTCATCGCATTCGCATTCAGTCGGAATGCGGATGCAGGTATCTATATACAGGTAAGGGGTATCCTTGTGATCCGTCACGAGTTTACTTTAGATATTGCCGTATCTTTTTATTGTTGTAAACATTTGGATTAATGTTTACAAATGAAAATTGTGAGCTTAAGTCATCATGAAGAGCATTAATTGTGACACATGCACAAGTGATGACTCATGGTCTCTTTCTTTGTGCATGTGTCATATTATTTGATTGATTTATGAGTTGAAATGAGAGGGAGTGAGAGAGGGCTGCCATATGAAGGGTTTGATCTTGTATTATTTCACACTCACTCTCTCATTTTATCAAAGAACACACAAGAAAGAAATGCCTTCTTCTTCTTCCTCCTCTAGCTCACCATTTCCATTAATGGCATCATCTTCAACTTCCATCCATGCACTCTCATGCGTTGAGAATCAATGGATGCTTGAGATAAAGTGATCACACACATTCTCAACTTCACCTTGGACACGTCGGCTAGCAAATTTCGTGTCCGAGTTGCTTCGGACGAAGCGAGAGCCCGTAAAAAGACTCATTGATGTGGTGCCCTTCCGACGAGAAGACCGGAGATCGGAGATGCCGCGAGGAGCTTGGGTTGGTGGCCAAAGACCGAAGGACACGGATCGATCGGTATAGCTTTTTTAACCCTTCTCTAGTTTGCTAGTTATTGGTTAATAGTTCGATCCGGGATTAAAGTCTGCGATAGCGCCGGTTTCAAGTTTTGAAAAAGTTTTCGTTTCCGCATTTTGGCATCGGACAGACGGCCGGGACGCTACCGTAGACTTACTGTTAGTGTATATGCCCTAGAGGCCATTACTGTATCATACTAGTTTGTATATTACTTAATGGAAGCTTGGGATATTCACAGTTGTATATACAATCTTGCTCGAAATGGTAGTATGCTACTTGGTTTGTCTCTGCTTTAATATGTGCATGTGTTTCTTTTAGCATATTGCAGGTATACATATTAGTAGAGCCCTTAGGATCTGTGCTTGATTACCAGCGTTGCGATGGCGCTCGCACTCGTGGGAGCTGGGTAATCTATAAGCACATTCTTATACAGGTCCCTGGTCGTTGGACTATCGAGACAGGGCATCGATACTCCGGAGTAGACCAGCGTATGCGCTTCTCATCCCAGTGTGGGAGACGGTCTGTCCCACAGCCGTTAGTACGCCGTACTTGGGATAGTATGCGGGTGCTCGTTAGGTTGCGAGTACACTGGACAGGACTCGTCGGGAACTGTTGGTTGGTAATATACCTATCGTCAGTTATCAGTTCCCAGGTGACATGAGTACAGCTTAGTCCGCTGACTTGACACTGTCACTTCGCCTCGAGTGTGTTCCCACTGCACTTTGATTACTACCCTACCACGGCTCAGAGGAGTCGTGCAAACAGGTAGTTTTTGGGTGCAGTCCCGAAGCACTTGGAGGCAGTGACGGTTAGACAGGATTCGTCTCTCCCGGTATTGGGGGTTGACATCGCGCTGTGTCCAGGAGAGCCATTACACGAGTAGTCCCTGGCCAGGGCAAGCGAGATATACTGGTAGGCTTCCAGTGTTATCTCAGGGTGTTCTGGGCTTCACTCTGACACGACTTGTACCGCTATTAGGGGACTGACGTTCACCGCCCCCCTAGGCCCGCCATGCGATGTATCAGACGAACAGACCGGACTGTACGGAGATTGTCACATACAGGCTCAGTAGGAGTGCAGATGGGGTTCACCTCGTCAGTCTTCTTATCGACATCTACCTGGGGACCGTTACGTACAGCTAGTGCCGCTTGCGGTCTGTGGTTAAACCCACTGCCAGCGTAGTGTCGAGTCTTTAGAGTCCCACACAGAGAGCTATTCGCCTTTAGGCAAAACGAGTAGAGGTCGCATGGTTTTGCGACAGGGTTCGTTCGCATCCGCGCACTTGTGCACGGTTGCTGTCCGGACAGTTTATACTAGCGGGCTTTGGTTTAAGCCAGATCCTAGTATATGATTTGAGATTGGTTTTTCTCATTGTGTTCGTGTTCCTCGGATCACGAATGCGGGTGCGTATGCACGGTTGCTTGAGATTGAGGGAGAGGACCTTGTTTAGGGTTAATGACTATTGTCATTTTATTAACCCTATTGTTTTTGTGTGTATTATTGTTAATTAATAATTAGCTTAATTATTGTGCATGGTTGTTATTGTTGACACTTTGACTTTGTTGACTTGTTGACCAAGTTGACAATTTGACCATGATCATTTCATTTGGAAGATGCTCTTTGATTCTTGCAATTTGCATTAATAATGAAATGATAATGGTCACCTCTTGATTAAACCATGACAATTTTCTTGCTAATTAATTAATTAAAATAACTCACACATATTAGTGAGAATGGCTCACTATTATTTCAATCTATCATATCTTTTCTCTCTCTTGCTCATCCTCTCCCTCAAGCTCTCTCCCTCTCATGTGTTGAGAAACAAAAAGCTTGAGAAAAACCTTCACTTGATCTTCTCTACTCACTTCTAGGGTTCAAGTCTTAGCATTTCTTGCACTCTAGTTACTCCTAGCTTGGAGTTGAAGCTAAAGGTCGAGGCTTTCGGGTGGATCGTTCTTTGACGGAAGGAGACTAGCAAGGTGAGGCCTTTCTACCATTCCGACGAGCAAGGAGAGAAGGAGTTCGAGCCCAAGGTATAACCTTTCTACAACTTTGTTAGTTGTTAGTTTACTTTAGTTAGTTTTAGTTTAGCAAAGATCCTCCAAAGTCAAGGTCCATGTTGCCTAAGTCATTAAAAATCCGATTTTTATTATGTTTTCCGCCTCCCCGCAAGTACCGGGGTGGGCAACATGGACTTACACTTACACCAAATTGTTCATTGTCCTTCCGTTCTTCACTCTTAGTCCCGGCCTTCGGCCAAATACACACAACAGGTCTCAATTAGGAATCACCACTATCATGAAGGATAGGGTGCCTAAAGGAGCGAATTGCGAGTTTTTGGTCGGAGTTCAATCTACAAGGTGTTGGGTAAAAGAAAAAGTAAGAAATTCCAAATTTAAACATCCATTTCTCTTTCCCTAACAAGTAAAAATACTACTCACAAGTCATCGTATGAGCAAAAAGAAAACACAAGTGGGAATAAATAATAAAACACATTGCAATAAAAGTAAAGGAATAAGAGATACTAAGAACCAAATTAACCGAGTGCAATGAAATGAAATCTATGTTGTATGTAGAAATTCAAGTATAAGTATGAAATCAAATACTAAACTTTAAACTTGCAAGCTCAATTAAGAGAAATTCAATGAAGTCATAAGCTATGGCAAGAACTAATTTAACCAAGTGAAACAAAAGTGTATTTTGTATTGATCTTCAAATCCAAGATATAAGTTATGAGTTCAATAACCAAAACCTAAACTTGTAAGCTCAATTAAGAGGTTGCAAGATCAGGTGAATGCAAGGAACTTGAAACCATTACAAGCTGGATGAAAATGGCAAAATGAAACTACTATGTACATTCTAAGTGCTTAAAAGATGCCTCCAAGCTTGCAATATGATCCGGTACATATATGCAACTCAAAATCAAAAGTAAACAATGAAAATGGACCGATGTCATAAGGAGGAATGCATAGAAGAAGCATGAGGTGATTGGGAGCAAGTGGAGGCGTAAATAGCGTCCATTTTGATTAAATCGGCGACCAGAAAGTTGAAGTAGGCCTCTATCTCCCATGTGTGATCTTCTAGCATTGTCATCATCTCTTTGGTATTCTTTGTTTCTTTTAATTAGCTCTGGGTTGAAATCTGGAGTTTGAAATAGAAATCTATAGTTTGAAATGCATATGAGTGTGATATTTCCCTAAAAATGTATATGTCACTTCATCACTTTATCAAACACTCACGAGCTTAGTCCACTTGTGTGCCAACTTGTGTTCACATATGAATCACGGCTGCCCACTAGTGTTCACACTTGAATCAAATTATGTCATGTTGGATAAAAATGTTGTGCACTTAATTATTGCAAAACTCCTTGGATATTGATCGGCTATCCGTTCTGGTTGCAGTATCGGCTCAAATATATCGTATCCGTATATGTTGTACATGTTTCTAGTGTTTTGCTACGGATATCTGTATCCTATACTAATGAGCAGACATAGGTTAAATAGCACTGTTTATTCACAAAAATGATCTAATGAGCAGACATTGGTTAAATAGCACTGTTTATTCACAAAAAATGATCTAATGAGCAGTATTAAATATAGTTTTACATGATGAACACATGGTAAGTAGATATCGAACAAACCCAGGGGAGAAGCACTGGGTAGCCGTGAAAAACATTCTTAAGTACCTAGGAAAGACTAAAGAGATGTTTCTGTCATACGATAATGGAGGTCTTTACATGGAGGCCTTTACTGGTTCAAGCTTCCAGAGTGACAAGGATGACAATAAGTCTATCTCGGGTTATATATTTACCCTCAACGGAGGGGCGGTCTGATGGAAGAGTTCTAAACAGGACACCGTAGCAGACTTGACGATAGATTCTGAATACATTGCTTCCAACGATACCGCAAAAGAAGCTGTCTGGATGAGAAAGTTCATTTTTGAACTTTCAGGTTACTCCGTCCATTGTTGATCTAATACCTCTGTATTGCGATAACAATAGGGTTATGGCGTTAGTAAAGGAGCCACGGTCTCCTCAGTGATCCAGACACATCTTGTGATGGTATCACTTGATCAAGGAGATTGTTGATCGCCGAGAGATCGAGATTCAAAGAGTAGACACAAAGGACAACACAGCGGATTCACTCAGCAAGGCCCTCCCTTAAACACAGTTTAAGTGGCTATTTAAGATGTTAGGTCTGTGATATGCCAATACATGACCTTAGTGCAAATGGGAGATTGTTGGATATGTATGTTCTAGAGACCAGTTTTTGTATTGGATGCTGGTGATATATATGTACAAGACAGTTTTGCTCGATATGATAATATGCTATTTGGTTTGTCTTTATCTTAACATGTGTATATGTTTTACTTGTTATTACATATCGTTAACATAAAGACCCTAGTGCTCACGCCACAAAACTTGAGGCGAAGGAAGAAATGAAAATAAATTTTTTTAACCAAGCACTAGTGACTATAACCCTAGAATTGATTCCAAACACTAAACTAGATATAATATACAAGGTTAATGAGCTAGCTACATTTGTAGCGTGTCCGCTCAATTGCGGAAGACCCTTACACCGCTCCATGGACTCTAGCTCAGCTCCGTAGTCGTCTGGAACATGCTTGCAAGTTGACCTTCCTCGTTGAAGATGATCCACCCGAGAGAATCCGATAACAAGCTCTTGCATCACACTAATATAAACAGGTGAAGTATCCCACAGCCTAAGCTTGCTAGGAATGGGTTGTGAGTGATGTAGTGAGGTTTTTCTCTTAATATCTCTCTGTCTAATTTCTTTTCTTTTTCACGAAGCTAATGCCAACATAAGAGAAGAAGAGAAAATCAATGATGAATAAAACTGAGCATACCAGTTTTCTTTCTCTTTTTGCTTTTGTGGAGGGGGAATGAATTGGTGACTCACACCGATGACTCACCCCTCCACACTCTTCTCCAAGCTTCTAAAAAAGATAAGAATATAAGTGTATAAACACACACACACACACATATACATATACATATATATATATATATATATATAAATATATACAATCGTATATCTATCAAATACATATACCCGTATTTTTATTAAAATACGAATACCGTATTCGTATAAAAATACGAATACCCGTATTCGTATCGGGATAAAAATATTCGTATTCGTATTACGATACAAATACCCGTATTTATACAAATACTCGTATTCGTATAAATACCGTATTCATAACAAAATACAAATACCGTATTCGTATAAAAATACGAATACCAAAAGAGATAATGAGAGAGATAATAATAGCTCACAATGATCTGGCTATTTTTCAAACCTGCCAGTATTATCAAAACGTCCAATTAAAGTACGTGCATTAAATACACGCATTTAACCGAAACTGAGTGCGTATCAAAATATGCACACACTACATCGTTTCGCCTGAACCGGAAAACCTTCTGTGTGGGACTCTAAAGACTCGAGAATACACTGGCAGTGGGTTTAACCACAAGCACGTCGGCGGCACTAGCTGTACATAACGGCTACCCAGATATTGAATGAAAGGTAGGTCGACGAGCAAACTCATATGTATCCCTATAAAGCCTGTAACTGACAATCTCCGTAATCCGGTCTCTTGCTCTAAGAGTATCGCATACCGAGTTTAGGGGGTGGATAACGTCAGACCCCTAATAACATGATAAATGGTGTCAGTATCAAGCTCATCACCTACCGAGAAACTACTGATCTACAATCAGTAAATCTCATCCACCATGGCTAGGGATTTATGGTGATGGCCAACCGAACATAGCGCGACATCGACTCCTTATACCAGGAGAGACAAATCCCTAACGATCATTCACTGCCTCCATGTGGCTGGGGCTGTACCCAACTAAAGCCTATTTGCACGACTCAGTAGAGCCATGACAGGGTAGTAATTTAAGTATAGTGGGAACTCATATGAGACAAATGGAGATCTCAGGTCAACAGACTACATGTACTCATGTCACCAGAGAACTGCTATCTGACTATAGGTATAGTACTATTTAAAAGTTCTCGGCGAGTCCGTCCGATGTACTCACTTCCAGTGAGCACGTGTATACAATCTTATGTGCAATACATCAATGGCTTTGAGATCTGCCACCGTCCCTCGTCGATAATTAGAAACGTATACACTAGTCTACTCTGAAATTTCGATGTCCAGTCTCGATACTCCCACGACTAGGGATATTTAATGATGTAAAACCCGGCTCTCACAAGTATGATAGTCATCAGAACTCTAGTAGTCAAGTAAAGATCATACGGGCTTTATCATTATGTATTAGCGACAAGTAATAACCAGTAAAACGTATACACGTCAATAACAAAGACAAACCAGATAACATACTATCATCTCGAGTAAGAGTGTTTTACCTGTATAGGTGCTCCTTCAATTATCATAATCTCCTACTTTCGATTACAATAATTACCTTGAGGATACTGTAATCAACAATCTCCTGTAGGGTTACTAGGCATTGCCACAAGGGTCTACGAGGCAACCATGCCCGATTAAAATTTTAGCCGTGCCGAACAACCCAAAGCCGGATCTTTAAACTAGAGTTTATGCGAAAACAAGCATGTTAAACACTTTAACACTAAGTGAGAGGGATTACAACCTTTGTAGATCTGGTCCTTCACTTCAATAGCTCTGTGTAGATGTCCCCTTCGCTGCGATCGTGAACTCCGGACTCTAGAGAAGCTCCACAAGAAGAACGAACGTGCTTGCTTCGATGACTTCGAGGCCGAAGATGATCTACGTCGGGGAGACACTAACTCAAGCTATCCTTTCACTAGGTCATGAACTTTGTGAAGAGAACACATTCTACTACATGGAAAGTGGTAGAGGATGAAGAAGTAGGAGGTGAGCTCACTTTAGAATTGATTTTCTCACATTTTTCCTCATAGCACCATTAGAGCTTGAAAGCTTTTTCAAGGAGCTTGATGAAGAAGAAGAAGAAGGAATAATATCATCATATGAATTATCTCCACCTCAATAATGTAACCATGGGTGAGTTAAGCTATCATGCTTAACTCATGTAGAGAATTAACCAAGGTATGAGGCTAAGGGTTGGGTTAACTAATAGCCTAAGGAATGACAAAAGAGATGACTTTGTCAATGTTTCTTCAAGCTTCATGAAGCTTGATAACTTTGACCAAAGTCTCATCTCTTTTGTTATTTGTTAGGAAATAAGTAAACCCTAATTTAACCTTGATTTGGTCTAAGTCTTATACACCCAACTTGTATGTATCATCAAGCATGATACAAACATGTACACTTGCATATATCACATATAAACAATGTGCACAATCTAGTGAGAAAATAAATCATAAGTGAGCTAATACTAGTTAATGTAATGTAATATATAAAATATATAATTATACATTAAATTATTAAATCAACTCTTGATTTAATAACCCGGCTATAACCGACTAATATTTTGTGTAACAACTTATCGAATCAACACTTGATCCGATAACCCGATTATATCGCATACAACCGATCAATGTTACAAATCGCGAGAATAGAATACGGTATCTCATATCGTATCAATCTTGGTCCCGCACATATCACATATGTTCTCCTACTCCGTTTCGCTTGAGCCAGGAAACCCCTGTGTAGGACTCTAAAGACTCGTTAATACACCGGCAGTAGGTGATGATCATATCAAACACCCACAAGCCGCAAGCGGTCTGCTAAACGTAACGGCCACCCGGGTATTGAGCGATCAGAAGATCAACAAGAAAGCCTGTACATTCTCCTGTGAATCCAATCGGTAACACTCCCGTACAGTCTGGTCTCGTCGTCTGATATGTTGCATATCTCGCTTAGGGGTGGTAAACGTCAGACCCCAGTAGCTCGATAAGCCGTGTCGATATGAGGTCTATAACAGTTCGAGAAACTACTGATGACACTTACCAGTAAATCTCAGCAACCCTGGCCAGGGATTTCCAGTCATAGTCAATCGAACACAGTGCAACATCAACTCCCTATACCGGGAGAGACGAATCCCCTCCTATCGCTCATTGCCTCCATGTGATTCGGGACTGTACCCAAAAGACACCTTTTTGCACACCCTCTTGGACGTGGTATGATGGAAATCAAAGCATAGTGGGAATCACACAAGACTCTATGACGATCTCGGGTCAACAGACTACTCTGTACCAGTGTCACCGGAGAACTGCCATCTGACGTGAGGTATAATACCATCTGGGAGTTCTCGGCGAGTCCGTCCAGTGTACCATGTCTATACTGAGCACCCGTACACCATCCTTGATGTCAAACACCGATGGATATGGGATCATCCATCGCCCATCATATGGGTCAAGATGCGTATACGCTAGTTTACTCTGGTGCATCGATGCCCTGTCTCGATACACCCTCGACTAGGAACAGTTATAGGATGTACTCGCCGACTACCGTGGCCCCACTAATATGATCTCATCATAGTCCCAGTAGTCGAGTACATATCCTAAGGGTTTTATCAACATGTAACATAGAGACAATCAGAGTACATGTTAAGATAAAGTACAACCAGATAGCATACTATCATGTCGAGCATGAAAGTCCTCCCTATATATGTCCAAGCATCCATTACAATATACATCGTATGTACAGCAATGGCCTCTAGGGCATACATATAACTAACAATCTCCCACTTGCACTAGGGCCATCTGTTGTGGTATCACATACCCAACAATTAGCTGCGGTTTAAGTATCTTATACTCAACCATCACATAAAAGTCTCTACTGGGAAAAAGGCCTTTGTGAGTGGATCAGCGCTGTTGTCCTCTGTGTCTACTCTCCTAACCTCGATCTCCCTGGAGATCAACCATCTCCATGATCAGGTGATACTGCCTAAGAATTATATCTGGATTTCTGATGGGATGGGGTTCCTTGGCATAAGCCACAACTCCATTGTCACGCAATGGTAGGAACTAAGTTCATCTCATGAACTTATATATATCCAGACTGCCTCTTTGGTAGAATCTTTGGTAATGATCTATCTTGCCTTTAATCGTCTAGTATGTCACGGTATCTAGTTTGGAACTCTTCCAATATACCGTCCCTCCACTGAGGGTAAAGACAATGCCTGCAACTGACATTCAGTCGTCCTTATCACCCTGGAACCTTTCCAGTGATTCTCCCCAGGATCGATTAATACCATCTCACTACATCTAGTGAGAATCCTAACATCCAATTAGATCTATCTCATGGATCCAAAACCTAGGATTTAGGAGGTATCGCTTTGATCCTATATAGAGAATCCTTGTGATAAGCGGAGATTGACCGAGCGTAGCATAGGAAACTACTTCGCTATCAAGAGTATGTCATCCACGTACTCTACAAGGATCACCACCATACTCCCTACTACCTTTTTGTATATACAAGGTTCATATACCATTTTGATGAAGTCAAACTCTTTGACTACCACATCAAAACAGATGTTCCAACTCCGCGATGCCTGTTTTATCACATAAAACATCTTGCACACGTTTTCGCTGCTCCCACTGTCTACGAAGCCCTCTGGCTGTGTACTTATAGACTCTCTTTTCTAAAACATCATTTAGAAAAGCAGTCATGACACCCAACCGCCAGATATCGTAGTCATGGTATGTAGCCGTGGCAAGTAGGATCTGGATGGACTTAAGCATAGCTTTGAAAGTCTCAACTTTTCCATGTACACCAAGTAATCTTCTTAAGAATTTGCTCCTGATGGGGATTTAACCCTTCAGATAAAGCAACCAAAGTCCATACTTTGTTGGTGTATAAGTATTCCATCTCAGAATGATAAGTATCCAGCCATTCTTACAGAGTCCCACTCCTGATAGCCTGCTCGAAACTAGTTGGGTCATCATCTCATGATGCAATCCTCGCTCTCACTGTCATAGAGAAACCGAAGTATCTCTCAGGTGGGTGAGGAACCCTACTAGATCGGCGGAGAGGCTGAGGTTCGTTGGTTACTATTGAATCCTTCGGTTCTACCAAATTATCTGTTGTAGTTTGTATAGCTGGAACTCTTTCCAGTTCTACCTCATGACCACTAATTTTTCCACGAGAAATTCCCTTTCACAAAGGTGGCATGTTGAGAAATAAAACACTTTTGTTTCTCGGTTGGGTAGAAGATATTCCATTGCGAATGCTTGGGATATCCAACAAACTTCCACAGATCTGACTTTACCTCGAGCTTGTCCGGATTTTGCTTTTCAGACATAGGCCGGACAACCCCAAATCTTAGCATACTTAAGATATGGGCTCTTCCCATTCCATATCACATATGAAGTGGTAGGCAACTGATTTGATTTGAACCCTATTCAATAGGTATGCAGCTTCTCAAGTGCATAACTCCCAAAAGGAAATAGGAAACTCAGTAGTACTCATCATAGAGCACACTAAATCACATAGGGTGCTATTGCTCCGCCCCGATACACTGACGTGCTGTGGTGTATACGGAGGAGTAAAGCTGTGAGAGAATCTCATTCTTCTTTAGAATAGTCCAGGAATTCCGTGCTCAAGTATTCTCCTCCTTGATCTCATCAAAGGACATAATACTTATACCCGTATTTTGGTTCTCTAATTCTAACTTACCTTCTGTGAATATCTCAAAAGGTTCGGACTTGTGTTTCAACAGGAACATATGTCTGAATCTTGAGAGATCATCAGAGAATGTAATGAAGTACAAAGAACCGGTCTTGGCATGTGTAGACAGGAGACTTTCATACATCAGCATGTATCAATCCCAAGAGTTCACTAACTCTTTCTCTGTTTCCAATAAGCAGAGCTATGGTCATCTTATCTTTGTGACATGACCGGCAAGTTTCAAAAGATGTAAATTCAAACAGATTTAAATATGCATCTAAATGTAACTTAGCTAGTCGGGTCGCATTGATATGACCTAGTCTACAATGCCTCAAGAAGGATTCGTTCATTTCTGAACTCTTCCTCTTGTGTGTGTTCTGTATACTAAGAACTGAAGTTTGATTTAGAACGTCTATGCTTTTAGATAACGTGCCTGAACCGATCAACTCTTGATATAGGAAATGTTCAAAATATTATCCAACAATACAAAATTATATCCTTTCTTTACCAATAAAGAGACTGATATGATGTTGTATATCAGGTTCGGTATCTAATAACATTCGTTCATAATCAATGTATTCTGGTAATACAGGGTGATAGTGACCAACAGACTTGGCTGCAACACTTTCACCGTTTTCTATCTTATGAAACTTATCACCCATTCTCAGTTCTCTACCTATCAGTAACCCATGTAACAGATTACATATGCGGGATCCTGATCAAGTATCTCATACCCAGGACGTAAAGGATACTGAGAAACAGTTCTCTGTAATGAACACACCCGAAGATGATGCATCAACATGCACTTTCTTCGTTTGGGCGGCACGGGAAATCTGGTATTCCCCAATTTCCTGCTCTGTCTTATAACAATTATAAGTTGGAGCGGGACCAACGTTCCCTAGCTCAGTATAACAAGCGGGTTCGGTCAATTCATCCGTTTTATTATCTTGATTAAGGCATGATATGGTCGCTACTTGGAGAGAGAGAGAAGAAAACACTCAGCGTATGCTCTTGCAAGATTAGATTGGTTATCTAATATATCTAATCAGGATGTCTCCCACTGTTTTAATCAAATCTTCCTTCAAACCCAAAAAGGAAAAACTAGACGGGATTAATTACACGCTACAAGTTCGCTAATCTTTCAGCCAGGCCAGTGTCGGTACTTTGAGGGAGGTCCCTCGTGCTTTCGCACGAACCTAATTAAAGTAAACCTCGTTTTCCCAGGGGCTTAACCCCGTTAACACCTTTCTAGACACCTCCTTGATCGGCTAATTGTAATGTGTAAAACTCTCCCAGGAGTAACTCTTACTCGCAGCAGGTATCGGGATCCAACTATCTCATAGAAGGTATGCAATCTCATTGCAAATTTCAACACTTGAAATTCCCAATAATATTTTTCCCCAAGCCTCCTATGACCTTGACAAAGGCCAACAAACCATATGCTGCTAGTCAAGTTCAACCCGTCATTTCTTGATTGAAGTAAACCCACCCGCACGGACCTTGACAAAGGCCAACAAGGTCGCACGACTACCCTAATCCAATCTGCATCATATGCATTAGCAGATAAGTACTTTTCAGCTACCGCACACTACGCCTTGACAAGGGCCAACAAACGCAGAACGAATACTAAACAGTCCTTATCTGAAATGACGGAGGGCAACGACAGGTTTTTAAGAAAACCCTTTGCGTAATGAACTTGATATCGTTGTAGAATCGAGTGATTTTAAATGGAGTGTTTTTGAAGCTTTTCTAGTTTTGCTAAAGGGGTCACTCCCGGTGAAGGGATCGTCGGCCCTTTCCTCATCGAATAAGGTGCAGGGAATATCATATATACCGCTGTGCAAAGCAAGAACTATAGAAGTAATCAAAAGACTAACCGAGTTTATAGCATCTGCTAGTTTCACTAAAGAGGTCACTCCCGGTGAAGGGATCTCGGCTCTTTCCTTATCGAATAAGGTGCTGGATGTTCTACAAGGAACACCGCTATGCAAAGCAAGAACTAGAGCTACCAGTTTTTAAACAAGTTTCTACAACATCTTTAGGTTTCTTTTATTCCATTAATCTCATTAATGAAGTCCCATTTTAATATGCTTCACAAGCATCAGATATGAAACGAAATCAACAATATATAATATATATCTTATATATATAATATAAACATCCGTCTCAGGCAGTAATATGATCTCATCACAGAACATTGCAGCAGAAGAACATATATGAAATATTGGATATACTAAGATGTCCGTGTTTTCAATACGAGCCAGTATAAACACGGATTCCACGGTCGCGATGAATAGCCAAACCCACATCCCTAGACCCCTACGAGAGCGGCAAGCAACATTGCCAATTCTAGGGTTAGGAGACCCGGTCTCGACTCCTCGAGATGGTCTCCCACTGGACCCCAGAACACGGTTACTTGTGCTCCCCGCCTTGGGTCTACCTAATGAGAAAAAGTAAATAATATACAATGGTGACATCATCCTCAGCCCGGAAGTGCCCCAATAAAAGAATATTATATACATATGAATTTTACATGAAAGAAAAATAAAAAAACTCTCATCTCACATAAAACCCCCGGCTATTCAAACGCGACGATCCAATATAACATATCACAGCAACACATAATATCACATATCATCAACGTAAGTAAATATATGTATCCCAATTGTCGTTGATGTATAGCAACGAAAACGGCGATACACCACATATTACACTTACGGTCGCAGAAAAGAAAGTGTAAAACTACAACAGTTGGAATCCGCAACCTCCTCAGACATCGCATGCCTAACCAAATGAATTCCTTAGACATCACATGCCTAACAATTATAAACCCCGCATTTTAGTCTCATTATCGAAAACTCTTTTCAATATCAAGTCGGGCAATTCAACAAGATTCCCGACATCCTGATCGAATGCTCGTCGCAAACTTTAGTAGACGTCCGCACCCCCGGATGCCGTCGACGAAGTGTACTAAGGCGGAACATCGCTGCCGCGAGCACCCGAACGGATGCTTTTGGCGACGGGGTTCTCCTACAGTCACTTGGTCGGGGCTATGGGGCCTGGCTGTCTATTAAGTTTACCCGGCGAGTATCCGCGTACGCTACGTGATTGCGACGGACTTTTGATCACATCAAAATTCCGTGGCAACCGATCAACTGAGACTGAACTGCTAGATTTATAACATTCAAATTAGCTATCTCATAACCACTTGTGGATTCCAAATATTGTATCACATTCCAGATAAATAGACAATGTCAAACTTTCCGATCGAATAAACAAACACCCAAGATTTCCCAAATCGCTCAACACTTGAGATTAGTTTAAAAACATCCATCATATGCCACAGTACCAATGGTCTAGCCGTAGAAGGGTCAAGCCAACGCCTCACATGTGGCACGCCGTACTGCCCCAAACCCTAAGGTTTAGAGGCAGTTCAAGACGGTCACATAATCGAGTTAAGGTTTGTGTTCTTCTAGAGGGTCCACTGTGTTACTTGCACGACTTAGAACGTTCTTAAACTACGGAAAAATCCCACACTTGGAAATTTTCCGGCAGGGGAAAAAGTGAGTTATTGATATCCGGCCGAACTTTTTAACACGTTCTAAAAATTACCCGGACAAACTAAACAAAGTTAAATTATCCGATTGAATCAACGAGTCCCTAATACAACCCTAGAAAACTCAACACTTGAGTGGAATTAAAAAATTACCAGAAAAAAATGACAAGAAAGGACCTAAGAATAAATATATGAAGTTCCAGGGACTAATTCCAAATTTTGGCCACGGAACCTCGGCCAATCCAAGGGTGCGGCGGCGGCGGTTCCGCGGCCGAATGAGCGAATTAGTGGGCCGTACTTTACAGTAATTCTTATTTTTTCCTGCTTGTTTTTCTGAGTATTTTTAATTCATAAAAAATCACATATTTGAAAATTGTCCAGAGAAGGGTTCGTATCGGGGTATCCGGGTTCGATCGGACTTTAAACTTTGCTTAGACTTCGCCTAAAGCTCTAGCTTGGCTCTGATACCACTGTAGTGTTACTAGGCACTGCCACAAGGGTCTACGAGGCATCAACCATGCCCGATTAAAATTTTAGCCGTGCCGAACAACCCAAAGCCGGATCTTTAAACTAGAGTTTATGCGAAAACAAGCATGTTAAACACTTTAACACTAAGTGAGAGGGATTATAACCATTGTAGATCCGGTCCTTCACTTCAATAGCTCCGTGTAGATGTCCCCTTCGTTGCGATCGTGAACTCCGGACTCTAGAGAAGCTCCACAAGAAGAACGAACGTGCTTGCTTCGATGACTTCGAGGCCGAAGATGATCTACGTCGGGGAGACACTAACTCAAGCTATCCCTTCACTAGGTCATGAACTTTGTGAAGATAACACACTCTACTACATGGCAAGTGGTAGAGGATGAAGAAGTAGGAGGTGGTCTCACTTTAGAATTGATTTTCTCACATTTTTCCTCATAGCATCATCAGAGCTTGAAAGCTTTTTCAAGGAGCTTGATGAAGAAGAAGAAGAAGGAATAATATCATCATATGAATTATCTCCACCTCAATAATGTAACCATGGGTGAGTTAAGCTATCATGCTTAACTCATGTAGAGAATTAACCAAGGTATGAGGTTAAGGGTTGGGTTAACTAATATCCTAAGGAATGACAAAAGAGTTGACTTTATCAATGTTTTTCAAGCTTCATGAAGCTTGATAACTTTGACCAAAGTCTCATCTCTTTTGTTATTTGTTAGGAAATAAGTAAACACTAATTTAACCTTGATTTGTTCTAAGTCTTATACACCCAACTTGTATGTATCATCAAGCATGATACAAACATGTACACTTGCATATATCACATATAAACAATGTGCACAATCTAGTGAGAAAATAAATCATAAGTGAGCTAATACTAGTTAATGTAATGTAATATATCAAATATATAATTATACATTAAATTATTAAATCAACTCTTGATTTAATAACCCGGCTATAACCGACTAATATTTTGTGTAACAACTTATCGAATCAACACTTGATCCGATAACCCGGTTACATCGTATACAACCGATCAATGTTACAAATCGCGAGAATAGAATACGGTATCTCATATCGTATCAATCTCGGTCCCGCACATATCACATATGTGCTCCTACTCCATTTCGCTTGAGCCAGGAAACCCCTGTGTAGGACTCTAAAGACTCGTCAATACGCCGGCAGTAGGTGATGATCATATCAAACACCCACAAGCCGCAAGCGGTCTGCTAAACGTAACGGCCACCCGGGTATTGAGCGATCAGAAGATCAACAAGAAAGCCTGTACATTCTCTTGTGAATCCAATCAGTAACACTCCCGTACAGTCTGGTCTCGTTGTCTGATATGTTGCATATCTTGCCTAGGGGTGGTAAACGTCAGACCCCAGTTACTCGATAAGTCATGTCGATATGAGGTCTATAACAGTTCGAGAAACTACTGATAACACTTACCAGTAAATCTCAGCAACCCTGGCCAGGGATTTCCAGTCATAGCCAATCGAACACATCGCAACATCAACTCTCTATACCGGGAGAGACGAATCCCCTCCTATCGCTCATTGCCTCTATGTGATTCGGGACTGTACCCAAAAACCACCTTTTTGCACGCCCTCTTGGACGTGGTATGATGGAAATAAAAGCACAGTGGGAATCACACAAGACTCTATGACGATCTCGGGTCAACAGACTACTCTGTACCAGTGTCACCGGAGAACTGCCATCTGACGTTAGGTATAATACCATCTGGGAGTTCTCGGCGAGTCCGTCCAGTGTACCCAGTCTCTACTGAGCACCCGTACAATATCCTTGATGTCAAACACCGATGGATATGGGATCATCCATCGCCCATCATATGGGTCAAGTTGCGTATACGCTAGTCTTCTCTGGTGCATCGATGCCCTGTCTCGATACACCCTCGACTAGGAACAGTTATAGGATGTACTCGCCGACTACCGTGGTCCCACTAGTATGATCTCTTCATAGTCCCAGTAGTCGAGTACATATCCTAAGGGTTTTATCAACATGTAACATAAAGACAATCAGAGTACATGTTAAGATAAAGTACAACCAGATAGCATAATATCATGTCGAGCAAGAAAGTCCTCCATATATATGTCCAAGCATCCATTAAAATATACATCGTATGTACAGTAATGGCCTCTAGGGCATAATATAACTAACATCTCCCACTTGCACGTATGGCCAATTATTGCGGTATCGCATACCCACAGCTCTTGTGCTACCGAATACCCAACCTCTCTACTTACATCTCGTGTGTTTGAGAAATAACCTCAGTGAGTGGATCCGTTACAATGTTTCTAATTTTCTCTCTTTATATCTCAATTTCGCGGAGATCAACTTTCTCCCAAAATGAGCGATACCCTGCTTTAGAATTTGTATGGTTACCTGATGAGACAAAGTTCATAAATGAACAATTTTTTTCCTACAAACTTCTTAGGCTATATCATCTGCTGATCAAAATCAGCAATCCGAACCATGTCTACCTCAGTATTATTCTTGGAATTTCGTGCAACATACTGCTCTTCAGAAGAGATTAAACTTATAACTTTGACAGCCATTCTGTCATCTGGGTTATCTTGGAAGCTAGAACCGGTAATCGCCTCCTAAAAGAGATAGCCATTACCACATTCTAAGAACATCCTGATATGTTCTTCACCGCTTTTTTTTGTTTCTCCAAGATTAATATCTATTTACTACACTAAGTGCAAAAGCAACTTCTGGTCTGGTACTTGGTATTGCATAATTGACCCAATTGGCAAAGCAATTAATATATCATTCATGTGAGTCCCTCTCCCCATCAGTCTAGAAGACATTTCTTTAGAGATGATGACTGATTGATCTAGTTTCTATGTCGTGTTTAGAATGTTTCACAACCAAAGAAATTTATACCGCAATCAATTGACGGTGTCTATTGTAGTTTCGTCAATGAGAACGGATCGTCCACTGAGAAAATGTGATTTGCTCGATCTTGTTTTAGTTGAGTTGAAAATTAAAAGGTAAAAGAAAATTGATTCAAGATTTATGAAATTTAGTTTCAAGAATCATCGGAAACTAGATCTAAATTCAAGAATCAATAAAGTTCAAGATGATATCCAAATCGAATGAATTATCAAGATTTATAAAGAAACTCGTAGGAATCGATCCAATCGATAGTGATGATGAAGAATTATGATTATAAATTCTTATCTATTGATGATTTGTTGCTAGATCGATGACGATCAACGAGGTTTAGGGATCTCTTGAAGAAACTAGGGTTTCTCCATCATCATCCCTTGTCATTTCTTTGATTAGCATTCAAATTCTAGCCTCTAGAAAATTCAATCATCGATCGTTGATCTCTAATTTGGAGCGAAAACATTCAAGAAAGCATCTCGCTCAAATTAGGTTGTCGATGATTCAATTTCCTAGAGTTTACAAAACTCATAAGACTTAAGAATCGTTCAAGAATTTAATCATCATCATCTACCTATTTTCTCGATTCCTCCACGAGCGGAGTTTTCACTCAAACATCATGAAAAAGAAAACAATCAAGAATTGATAACTCTCATAATGCTCAAATGTAAAGAAAAGAAAGATCAAGAATTTTCACCATATATTATTCGATGTTTCGTTACAATACACTCAAAGACTACAAGAATTGAGGAGAGAACTCGATCGTCGAACTAGCTTCGCATCGTCTTCTTGAGTCGCGGATCGTCGTGGATCACTTGCTCAGATGAAGATCGGCGTTGCTTGAAAAAGGCTTGTTGAATTCTTGCTTGAATTGGTACTCGATGATCTTGATTTGGATCAAATTGTGTCACTGAATTTGTGTGGATTTTGATTTGGATCTCACTAGAATTTTACTCTGAAATGATGAACAACCTTTGTAATGAAGCCTTGGGTCCCCTTTTATCATCTTCTCCTTTAGCTTCCCCTTGAAGCTTGATCTAGCTTCCTTTAGAAGCTAAGCTAGGTTTAGCTTCCCTTGTAAGCTTGGTAGTTATGAAGGAAGCTTCTAGATTAAGGTAGTTAGCTAGCTTGTTTGAGAAGCTTGTTTGTTATGAAGCTTGCATAGGAAGCTAGGTAGTTGTTAAGCTTGCACAAGAAACTTGGCTGTTAGAAGAGAAGCTTCTGGAGAATTCGAGGAACTTTAAAGCGTCCTGAAGAATGTTTGCCATTTAAAGTGAAGCTCGAAAAAGTGTCTTCCACTGATGATTTAACGCGGTCGCGGATCCGCAGCGGATCGGCCAATTCGGCCGCGTATCCGCGACCGTTTAGAGGGCTTGGTGCATGAAAAATTCTGTGCTGATTTTGTGCTGATCCATAGGGCCTTATTTTATGTCTGGAATCATTTTATACTTTCTTGTTCACTGCCAGATTTCAAGTCTTGGACTTGGCGTATTTTATCAGTACTTTTAGCCGTTCCGGTTCTTTTTCCTGAAATTTCCTGCACACAATCTCGAGACAAGTGTTGCGATATACAAAGATCATGCGTGTAATAGTAAACACTCAATTTCCCTCAAAATGCCGGTTCTAATGTATAACACATGTTATTTGGTATTTTGCAGACAAATTGCTGATATGTTCTATATTCATACCAAACACCTTTAGATGATTGCAAATAGTAGGGACATTGATGTGTTCAAAATGCAATATTTTCGACTGATCAAATTCCCCCAAACTTAATTTTGGTCGTCTCGAGCAAACTTGTTTTATTAGAAAGAGAAGGAGAGAATATAAGAAAAAGAAAAACTAACTAGCACACTTTCGTAGGCAACACGATTGCATTGAGTATGTGCAACAAGCTTTTAAACCTCTAGGTGTCCCTAGTAGGAGGAGTGTTGTCTCCTGAGGGTTTTCAGCGGATTGCACCCACAAAATACAATAATAAAAGGAAGACCGTGAAAGTTAAATAGAAAGTTAAGAATTATAAAAGAAAGACTTTGAAAATTAGAGTTTCCAACTATACTAGTTTTTCGGTTGTCATGAGCCCTATCTTAATAGTTATGATAAGATGTTAGAAATCACATCATCACTCAATAAAATATCGTCTTTATTCTTCATTCCTACCTTTCTTCCAAACATCGATCATATACCCCTACGTGTGTGTAAAGAACATCCCTACACTCAGAGAATTCAATTCAAGCTATCATACTCTTGTCCATCTGCCTCAGTACATTTTAATCAATATTTAGATGGATTTGCTCACACATTTTTCATGCGACCGTTAATACTTCTTGAGGTACTAACCGACCGATTACCCATGTGCTTGCTTATTAGGTGTATTAGTATTTTTCTCGTCTTGTAACACCTAAGGCTTAGCAGTGACTCCAAAACCAGTTGGTCTAAGGCATTAGGTGATGAATCACCCTCGCTATATTTTTTTATTGCTGCCTCGGTGATAACAAAACCTGTGTTCATTTTTTTCTTAACACCATTTTATATATTTTATTCATTTATTATTTCCTTCATACTTTGGCTTTTGGACAAGAGCATTTCAAGGTATCCTCTACTATCCCGAGTTTCAAGACGTGTGTAAGTGCGTATAGTAGGGTATCAACGTTTAAATGTTTGGCTTCCAGAATAGGAACTATTTTTCAGACTTATTTTTATCCTCAGATTAGTGACTTCTTTAATCTTACTAACCCTTGGGACAACGGCACATAACTACTTATTACTAGTTTGTTTAAGAAAACTTCTAATTTTCTTGGTTTTCTTAAATTTTTCCAATCTTTTGGATGTAATTTTTCACTATCTAATATTTTATTATCTTATTTATGTACAATATATATATATATATATATATATATATATATATATATTATATGTTTTGTGCTTATGCAAAGTATGATGCAAAGTGATGCGTAAATAAGCACAAACCTCCCCCAAACTTGTTTTCAACAGTGTCCTCACTGTTGTCTTCTGCTAAGGCTCAAAAACCTTTAAGCCTGGGAGGAAATTATTGATTAATGGGGACAATAAATATGATCGTGAAAATCCTCCCCCAAACTTATTCTTTTCACTCACCTCTATTCTAAAAGATGATGCAGTATTTTACAAGACATGGAGGTGAGACGGAGGAATTTTAATCAAGATAAAGTGTCTCCTGTAAAAACAGGAGCTCCTCCGTGGGGTCAGTGGAAAAATACGGTTTTAATCTATGTCCATTTACTTTGAAAATTGTACCGTTTTCAACATTTTCAACCTCCACTGCCCCGTGCGGGTATACATATCGCACAACAAAAGGTCCTTTCCACCAAGATCGTAGCTTACCCGCATGAAGATGGAGTCGTGAATCATAAAGAAGGACTTGTTGACCTGGTGTAAAAGTTTTTCTCAAAATTTTTTTATCATAAAATACCTTAGTCCGGTTCTTTACAATTACAACATTATCAGAAGCTTCATTGCGGAGTTCGCTTAGCTCGTTTAATTGCAGCTTCCGAAAGTTGCAGGCTTGATTTAAGTCAAAGTTGAGTTCTCTAATGGCCTACATTGCTTTGTGCTCAATCTCGACCGGAAGGTGACAAGCCTTACCAAACACTAGTCTGTAAGGAGACATACCTAGATCGGTTTTATATGCAGTCCGGAACGCCCAAAGTGCATCCATCAATTTTGTTAAACAATCTTTTCGATTTTTAGCAACAGTCTTCTCTAAGATTTGTTTGGTTTGTCTGTTAGAAACCTCAGCCATCCCGCTCGTTTGGGGATGATAGGGTGTAGAAAGTTTGTGGTTGATTGCATATTTCAGCATCAAAGTCTCGAAAGACCGGTTGCAGAAATGTGTCCCGTTATCGCTAATGATAGCATGCGGGTGTCCAAATCGCGAAAAGATGTTTTCTTTTAAGAACTTAATGACAACCTTTTTGTCATTAGTGCGACAAAGAATAGCTTCAACTCACTTCGACACGTAATCAACCACAAGCAATATATACAGATTCCCAAAGGAGTTGGGAAAAGGACCCATAAAGTCAATACCCCAAACGTCGAAAATTTCAACCACTAAGATGGGTTGCTGTGGCATCTCATTTCTCCGGGAAATCCTACCCATGTGTTGACACTGTGCATAGGTTTTGCAATGATCAAATGCATCTTTGAACAAAGTCGGCCAATAAAAACCGCATTTCAAAACCTTCTCCGCCGCCTTTCAAGGACCGAAATGACCCCCACATGCCTGATCATGACAAAAAGATAGAACACTCTTGAATTCATCATTAGGGACAAATCTGCGAATGATCTGGTCAGGACAATACTTAAACAGATATGGTTCATCCAAGTAAAAATGTTTTACTTGGGATAGAAATCGATGTTTGTCCTATTTTGACCATTCGCGGGGAACAAGTCCCGTAACAAGATAATTCACAATATCCCTGAACCAAAGTTCATCGGATAAATTCAAGAGTTGTTCGTCCGGAAAAGAATCATTGATCGGCAGGGTCACAGGTGAAGAAGAGATGCGCGAAAGATGGTCGGCTACAACGTTTTCACATCCTTTCTTATCTTCAATAACAAGATCAAATTCTTGTAATAGAAGAATCCAACGTATTAGCCTACCTTTAGCATCCTTCTTCGCCAAAAGATGTTTCAAGGCGGAGTGGTCAGTGAGCCAATCAAGTAAGGCCTGAATTTTTCTAATGCAAATACAACCGCCAAAAGTTCTTTTTCGGTAGTTGTATAATTAATTTGAGCATCATTCAGATTCTTACTTGCATAATAGATCACGTGTGGCATCATTTCAATGTGCTGTCCTAAAACTGTACCAACTGCAAAATCTGATGCATCACACATAAGCTCAAAAGGGTGGTTCCAATCTGGAGATGATAAAACGGGGGCTGTAGTGAGAGAGTGTTTGAGTGAGTCAAATGCTGCCTCACAATCCGAGTCAAAGTGAAAGGTTGTGTCCTTGGCCAAGAGAAGAGTTAAAGGTCTAGCAATTTTGCTAAAATCCTTAATAAATCTCCTATAAAAGCCTGCATGGCCAAGAAAAGATCGTATATCCTTGACGCATTTGGGATGAGGAAGGTTTTGAATGACATCTATTTTAGCTTTGTCAACTTCAATGCCTTTCCGTGAAATAACATGTCCAAGCACAATTCCCTCTTGGACCATGAAATGGCATTTTCCCCAATTCAAGATTAAGTTCTTCTCTTTACAACGAGTAAGAATTGGGTCAAGATGAGATAGGCAGTCAGCAAAAGAATCTCCAAATATCGAGAAATCTTCCATGAAAATCTCCAAAAAATTCTCGACCATGTCCAAGAATATCCCCATCATACACTGCTGAAATGTAGCGGGAGCATTGCATAACCCAAAGGGCATGCGTCTATAAGCAAAGGTACCAAAAAGACAAGTAAATGTGGTTTTATCTTGATCCTTTTTGGCAATAGGGACCTGGTTATAGCCAGAGTATCCGTCCATGAAGCAATAATATTCTCGTCGAGCTAAGCGTTCTAGCATCTAGTCAATGAAAGATAGAGGAAAGTGGTCTTTCCTCGTTACGGCATTGAGTTTTCTATAATCAATACATACACGCCATCCAGTTTGAGCGCGTGTCTGGATTAACTCATTAGCCTCATTTGTAATGACCGTGATACCAGATTTCTTAGGGACGACATGAATTGGAATGACCCATTGGCTATCGGAGATTGGGTAAATGATACCATTGTCAAGGCATTTGACGATTTCTTTCTTCACCGCATCCTTCATGACGGGGTTTAACCGTCTCTGTGGTTCTCGGGTTGGCTTGGCTTCATCCATCAGATGTATATGATGTTCAACAATCAAGGGACTAATCCCTTTGATGTCAGCCATAGTCCAACCAAACGCCTGTCTATTAGATCTCAATACCGTCAAAAGCGCACTCTCTTGCTCTGAGGCTAGAGAAGCGTATATGATCACCGGTAAAGACTCATTCTCACCTAAATATGCATATTTAAGATGAGAAGGTAAAAGTTTGAGATCTAATGCTGGTGGAGAAATTATAGAAGGTGGGGTCATCGAATGATATTCGGAGTCACAAAGAAGCTCATAGCCTGCATATGATACAGACTCGGAAAGTGATGAGTCAAGAGTGTCAGACTCAAGAGTGGAAAGAGTGTCCTCACTAAGATGTGAAAGATCAAACATTGATGTGCTAGTGTCATCGAGATCATCAAAGCAAAGTTCATCAACTTCGCAACTTTCGGGAGCAATCTCGTGGACAGAACAAACATCAAGTATGTGAGCAGAGGGTTCAGACGGCTGACTTCCAATTTTGTAGATGTTCAGTTCAATTTTCATTTTTCCAAAAGATAGGTTCATTGAACCGTTTCGACAGTTAATGACAGCATTGGAAGTGGTAAGGAATGGTCGACCCAAAATCACCGGAATTTGGTTCTGTGGGTTTGCTACAGGTTGTGTATCGAGAACAATAAAGTACAAATGGAATATGAATTCCCCAACTTTTATCAACACATCCTCCAGTTCACCCCTAAGTTTGGTGATTGAACGGTCTGCCATTTGGAGAGTGTAATGAGCTGGTTTCAACTCTCCAATCCCTAACTGCTCATAGACAGAATATGGAAGCAGGTTAACACTTGCGCCAAGGTCAAGTAAAGCACGGTTAATGTTTTTACCCCCAATAGAAATCGAGATTGTAGGACATCCTGGGTCCTTACGTTTCTTTGGTAATTGTGGGGTAAAAGCAGTGCTAACATTATTTGTCATGAAAACCTTTTTGGGCACTTAAGTCTTCCTCTTCCTAATACACAAGTCTATGAGAATTTTCGCGTAAGCGGGGACTTGTTGAATAGCATCTAGGAGAGGGATGTTGATGTTAACCTGTTTAAACATTTCCATAATCTTCTCCATATGTGGTCTCGATTTGTTTCCCCTTAACCGATTCGGATAAGGAGCTTTAACAATAAGAGCTGGGTCCATCATTGGAGAAGGTGATGTGTATGGAAGTGATCCCAGAATGGAAGTGGGGATCGTCTTTAGTGGACTAGAAGAGGTTTGCTGAGGTGTCGAGCCTTGGGGGAAACGAAGAATGGGCTCGCAAGAAGGTGGCGGATAGAAGAACAAGGATCAGAAGTAGAAGTGTGTGTGGAAGGAAAGGTCTCAGCCGGGGTATTATTGATAAACTTCTCATTATCATCAATCTCTTCCCCAACGTGATTATTCAGCACTCTTCCATATCTCAACGTTGTGATGGTGTTCACATTGTAGTGTTGTGAATGCCCAGGATTCGGTAAGGGTTGAGACGGAAGTTTCCATTTCTCTCTTGCACTCATTTCGTCTTTTAATTGGGCAATTTGAATTTCCATCGATTTTAAACTCTCAGCTTGGAGGCCAGAGTTTTTCTGGAATTTATCGAGGGAAGACCTAAATTCAACCGACATTTGTTTCATGTACATTTCAAAAGTCAGTTCGAGTGAAGAGGAAATATCGGTACCGGTCAACTGCAAAGGATTATACGGTGCAGGTGTGTTGACTGGATTTTGAAAGTTTTGTGATTGGTAGGGGTGCTGAGTCAGTTGAAATGGCTGCTGTTGTGGTGGAGGAGCCCTTTGAAAATTATTTTGATTTGGAACCGTGTTTTGAGGTTGTTGTTGGTTCCAAGCAAAGTTAGCGTGATTCCTCCAACCCTGATTATAAGTGGAAGAATACGGGTCATTTCTAGGTCTTTGTTGGAAAGCAGCATTGGTATACTCTTGACCTTCAAACGGAGAATTTAAAGGACATTCTTCTGTAAGATGAGATGGATCAGAACAACATCCACAGACAGTTTTGGGGAGTGACATCTGATTTAGGGAGGCTGCTAAAAATTTATGTTCCATAGCTTCGAGTTTCTTTTGCATTACTGCCATTTCAGCTCTAACTCCTATGGAAACACCAATTTGGTGAATGCCACCCCTAGACGATGACTGGTTTACACTCTCCCACTGTAAAGATTTTTCAGCGAAATCTTCTAAGAATCTCCAGGCTTCACCATCATCTTTAGTCATGAAAGTGCCTTAACACATGGATTCAAGGTTCTGTTTTGTTGTAGGATTAATGCCCTCATATATGATTCTGCACAGATCCCATCTAGGGATTCCATGATGTGGACATTGAACTAACAGATTCTTGAAGCATTCAAAACACTTCGAGAATGGTTCATTTGGAAGCTGAGTAAATTGATTTATTTCGCTACGGACTCAAGCTGTTTTATGATTGGGGTAGAATTTCTTAAGGAAAGCTGCGACGAATTCATCCCAGTTCGAAATAGAATGTGCAGTTGTCTTATAAAGCCACTTCTCGGCTATATCGCAAAGAGTAAATGGGAGAAGACGTAAACGAATAGCATCCACAGAAAATTGTGAAGTACTCATCATTGCGCATACATTTTCAAATTTGGTAATAAAGACATATGCGTCTTCAGACTCGAGACCATGATATTTGGGTAGAAGATTGATGTATTGGGGTTTGATTTCAAAATTGTCCCCATTGGCTGGTGGAATAGTAAGACAGGTCGAAAGAGGACCTCGCATAGGATAACATCTCTCTTAGAGAGAGATGCGGGGTGGATTCTGCGCACCTGCGGACGGTGGCAGAGTAGTGTTAAAGAAGTTCGATGGAGAACCGTCCATCGAAGTGGGTGAAGTGGATGGTAAAGAACAAGTAGACGTAGAAATACCGACTTCGGAGTCGATAGGAGGAACGCGGACAAGACGGGCACTAGAATCCCGTGTTCAGCCGAGCATGCACTAAATGGTTTAGCACAAGTGGCAGCGTTGAGTGATAATTAAGGAAAAGATGAGTTGGTGTTTGTTTTGAAAAATACAGATTTTTGAAAAATTCAAATCACAAAAATGCACAAGCAACCCTAGATCTAATGGTCACCTAGGTCAAGCCTCTAGACCGCTCCTAGACTTCCAGAAGTCAAGACGCAAGATAGATCCTCTACTGCCTTTTTGTCCCTCCTGTGGCCAGGTAAGTGGGAGGTTCACCACTACGTAAGTAGTGGGCCTAATTAAGTGACCACTTGCCTTAGACACATGTCACGACCTAAAATTTGGCCCGTAACCGGAACTAAAGCTACGCAACGTCTACAGGCGTACGCAACTCAAGTAAGCCGAAACCTAAAAATCTAAACCACCCAAATCTGAATCAACGGAGAAAAACATAGTTTTAACATTTGGAAATCACAAGTAAAATCTCTAACTCTAGTTTTCTTTCTTAAAAATTTCGGCAACACCTCCTTTGTAAAAACTAGCCCCGAAAACGGGTATAACATAGATAATATAAAAGCATCCCAAACGGGAGCAAAATCACGCCCAACGGCGGAGACAACCACCACAACAAGTATACGACGCCGAAGCGAAGAAATATCAAAGAAACGACTATAATAATAAGTAAACTTTTCAACACACCGGCTCCCACGAGCACGGCACCCAAAGTCACCAAAATAATACAACACTGAATCCTCACAGTCGTCTCTAAGTCATATACAAAAAGTGGTAGATGGAAAATACTAGATCCAACAAAAAGATATACAATGTACAGGCAGATAACCGCAAACCCACCTAAAAGCAAAGGCCTCACTACCTAACGTAACGGTATCCGCAAAAGTAGTGATGATAAGACGCCCTGCCGAGACTACTCTGAGGGTAAGTGCTGCAAAACACTGTGGCACAACGGGGGTGAGTTTTCAACTCGTGAATAGTAAATAACATCATACTGTAATCGCAGGTATGCACGAACAACGATCTATCTATCATATGTAATCCGATAGCATAAGTATGATAAGTGAATATGCAACAATCATGTAAATGTACATCATCAGGGTACTACAACTACATGAAACAATGCATAACAACAATAATCCTGAGTGTGTAGGATGATACAATAAAATCTCATGAAAAATCATAAGCATGGAAAAACACCAGTGTCCCTCACTGACACATCAAATCCCAAATCCTCAGGCACCGCATCCTCAGATCGGCCCTCACTTCCTGTAAGTCTCATTGAACCTGAGTGTCTATCATCGACACCCGAAACATCATGAAAACATATACCTGTAAGTATATATATATATATATATATATATATATATAAAGATATCAACCACGTATGTCCACCGACCATACGTAAAAATCAGGGAAACCCGAGTGTCTAACACCGACACTCGAAACATCATGAAACCCGTGTCTAACATCGACACGTAAATCCTCATAACTCAGGCGCTGTCACCATGACTGGCCCTGACGATATGTCATACCTCACTCCGGTCGGTATCCCCACGATAACCGCCGAGTCCAAATACAATCATCGGAAGGTAATGGTCCCACCGCCAGGCTTATCGTCTACACCACAAAATCACCACTTGCCCCGGGGTACCATACCGGGTCCACCATATACCCGCAGACGGTGCCTCCCGCTCCTCGAATCGGGTATCACAAGACAAATCTCAGAACCGAGAAATCACATGGTGGACGCACTGAAATATCATATCAAGAGAAACCGGGTTTTCAAAAAATACATAGTTTTCTTGAAATACCCCCACGGTTCTCAAATCCATAAATCATATGAAATCCATATCTCAATGCGTAAATCCATGAAAAACTGATATATACAACATGAAACAATAATATGAGTATATCAAGGAAATCCGCTCTTTTAAATGAATCCATCTTTAAAATATATCTTGCGGTTCCCAAAATCCTCCGAAAAACAAGTGCAGCATCATATGTGGTGTACATGTAATTGTAGTAAGGTTTAAGTATCTACATGTAAGGAAGTATGTATGATGCATTTCATAAACGCAATGATCAACAACTCAATATCACATATCAAAACAATACCACTTAGGGTGTATACAACTATAGCAAACATATGTGGTGTACATGTCATTATGTATGCATGATGTACAAGTAACTGAAATCGAGTATGTGGTGTACATGTCAATATGTATGCATGATGTACAAGTAACTGAAATCGAGTATGTGGTGTACATATCAATATGTATGCATGATGTATAAGTAACTGAAATCGAGTATGTGGTGTACATGTCAATATGTATGCATGATGTACAAGTAGCTATAGTAAGGTATACGTGAAATGGATTAAGAGTCACTATCTTAATTATCCATGTCCAATACAACATCACGTATGTAGGTGTCAACAATATCTCATATGCAAAATGGGATAAGGGCTACTACCTCAACTATCCCTATCCACTACCATATCACGTATGTAAGTGGTTTGTGCGTGTCATGGAAATTACTGACGATGTGGGTGTAGCATACAATCCAGTGCTCGTGCAACATGAACCGTCAGTAATGTGTTATGTCTAAAGGTACAACAGATACTACTATGCAAGATACTACTATGCAATGACATTCATATGAAATTAACCAATATCCAATAACATGCGGCTATTCTATCATATCAGCCCCGACGCATAACGCCATACGGGAGAATTCCCCGTAGATGTTAAATCTACTCACCAATGGTCTCCAGCTATGAAAATCCAACCACCTGCTTCCCCTTGTTCGTAGCATTCGAAGTCCCCGCTTGCGACGCTATATTTCCTCAAACACAAGATATAATGCGAACATCTCAGAATCGATCAATGTAACGTAAAATTACGTATTAAATAACGCACCAACACTAAACTAACTCGCGAGTGTGCGTCTAGTGGCTAACATGCGTCACGATACCATAAAACCTACCCAAACACAGCAGCTGCACCAGATCACGATTCGTGTTGCAACACGTAACACGCGGACTCAAAACACTAGATTATGGGTAATCGATCCCAGATTTTATATACTGAAATTACTAAAAAATTAAACAGTACCAAACACCCATAACCAACAACAGACAGCTATCCACAAAACCCAAACCCCAACACCATCCTACAAAACCGGCGTCGCCGGAGTTCGTCGAAGAGGTCGCCGGCCCCGGCCGGTGGGGTAGTCCTCGTGTCTCAGGTGGTGCCTCAGGTTCACTAGTGCATCTCTATAATTTTGTTTGGTCAAACACTAAATTCTCCAGATCACAGCAGATATAAAAGTTCTAAAAAGACTTTAAAAACCCGATATCACACTAATCTATATAGAAAGAGTTCTACGCTACAACCAACGAGCAAAACAACATACCAACTCCTAATTAACAGTGTAGGGATTATACCTAACAACTTTAGCTCACAAGATCCAAGCTTTCCGAGCTCCAAGTGATCCAAGAGCAAAAATCAAGAACTTTGTGTATATTTTGCGATATAGTTTGGGATTTTTGAGGATTTATGAGTTTGGATTGATGCAAAATGAGAAGGAAAAGAGCAAGGGCAGTAGGAAAAGAAAGGATCTCGGCCAAGAGAGGAGGTGAGTGTTTTGTGAGGGGTTTCCTAGCAATTACCAACATTAAATGCAATTAAATGCATTCATACACACATAAATACACATACATGCATCTCTTTCTTTTCTTTTCTTTTCTTTTCTTTAATCCTATAAAACCTAACCTCCACACAAATATCTAGATACATGTGGGTATGGTTACTCAAGAATAATTTGTTGAAAAGATACAAAAGACAAATTTTCCCAAAATGTGAATACCGCATTAAAATAATATTAAAATTGGGAAAAATTCAAATTGAACCAAAACGTCCCATATACCCCCAAAGCTTGCACACTAGCTTTATTTTAGCTAAACTAGGTGCTGGCAAGTCAATATGGTCGTTCGATCACAGTCGAGTTAAAACGGGAAAAACCGACAAATTAACCCTAAAACAGAAAAATTCTCATAACGATTTCTAAAACGTTACAATCTCCCCCCTTATAGAAATTCGGTCCTCGAATTAAAATTAACTGCTAAGCGTACCTTCAAATAGATGAGGGAATTTCTTCCGCATCTCGCTCTCGGCCTCCCAAGTGATCTCTTCACTAGAAGGGCTACGCCATGGAACCTTCACAGACGGCAAGACCTTTGACCGAAGTTTCTTCACCTGCCAATCCAAAATAACTACCGGCTGCTCGGTGAATGAAAGATCGCGCTCAAGCTAAACGGTCTCGTGCTGAATCATGTGAGAAGGATCATGAAGGTATCTACGAAGCATCGACACATGAAAACAGGGTGAACATCCGGAAAACTGGGCGGGAGCGCCAAACGATAAGCAACAGAACGCACTCGCTCAAGGATCTCGAAAGGACCTACAAATCTGGGACTGAGCTTCCCCTCTTCCCAAATCGCATAACGCCCTTCATCGGAGAAATCCTCAGGAATACATGATCCCCCACTGCGAACTCAAGTCTGCGATGACGACGGTCGGCATAAGACTTCTGCCTGCACTGGGCTACTGTCATCCTGTCCTTAATCAGCTGGATCTTCTCCGTAGTCTCCTGAACTAGCTGGGGTCCCAAAACTCTACTCTCGCTGAGTTCGGTCCAGCAGACCGGCGATCGACACTTCCTACCATATAAAGCTTCAAAAGGTGCCATCTGAATAGTCTCCTGAAAGCTGTTGTTGTAGGAGAACTCAATCAACGGCAAGTGACGATCCCAACTGCCACCAAAATCAAGCACACATGCATGGAGCATATCCTCCGGAGTCTGAATAGTCCGCTCCGACTGACCATCGGTTTGCGGATGAAAAGCGGTGCTAAAACTCAACCGGGTACCCAAAGCTTCCTGAAGCTTCTGCCAAAGACGGCTAGTAAACTGGGTGCCTCTGTCGGATACTATGCATGTGGGAACACCGTGCAAACGCACAATCTCATCTATATACAGCTGAGCGTACTGAGCATAACCGAAAGTGGCCTTCACTAGAAGGAAGTGAGCCACTTTCGTCAACCGGTCAACAATCACCCAAATGGAGTCATACCCCCTACTGGTCCTGGGTAGACCCACAATGAAGTCCATGGAAATTTGCTCCCATTTCCACTCCAGAATGGGTAAAGGCTGCAACTATCCAGCCGGTCTCTGATGCTCAGCCTTGACTTGCTTACAAGTCAGGCATCTCGAATTGAAGTCCGAAATATCGCGTTTCATCCCTTCCCACAAGTAAAAGTCTCTCAAATCACGGTACATCTTGGTGGAACCTGGATGAACGCTAAAGGCCGACTGATGTACCTGCTCTAGGATCTTGCATCTCAACCCATCAGCATCTGGTACACACAAGCGAGTCCCGCATCGTAGCACACCCTGGTCATCAAGCATGAAATACGAAACTGTACCCTGTCGAACAAGCTCAAGAATCTCGGACAAACGGGCATCACTGGGTTGCGCCTCTCGGATATGATCAAATGGTAGTGGACGGGCGCAGACATGAGCAAACTATCCCCCAGTGGAGGTGAACTCGAACTGCACTCTACCATCACACAAGAGCTGCCAATCTGCAGACGACTGACGCTGAACTTCGCTCAACTGGGACATTGTTAGTTATATGTATGCCCTAGAGGCCATTACTGTACATTGGATGTATATTGTAGTGGATGCTGGGACGTATATAGGGAGGACTTTCTTGCTCAACATGATAGTATGCTATCTGGTTGCTCTTTACCTTAACGTGTACACTGATTGTCTCTCTGTTACATGTTGGTAAAGCCATTAGGATGTGTACTTGACTACCTGGACTATGATGCGGATCATACTAGTGGGGACATGGTAGTCCATAAGTACATCCTTCAAAGTCCCTAGTCGTGGGTGTATCGAGATGGGGCATCGATATACCAGAGTAGACTAGCGTGTACCTTCTCGACCCATACAGATGGGCGATGGATGATCCCATATCCATTGGTGTTTGACATCAGAGATGATATACGGGTGCTCAGTAGAGACTGGGTACACTGGACGGACTCGCCGAGAACTCCCAGATGGTATTATACCTCACGTCAGATGGCAGTTCTCTGGTGACACTGGTACAGAGTAGTCTGTTGACCCGAGATCGTCATAGAGTCTTGTGTGGTTCCCACTGTGCTTTGATTTCCATCTTACCACGTCCAAGAGGGCGTGCAAAACGGTGGTTTTTGGGTACAGTCCCGAGTCACATGGAGGCAATGAGCGATAGGAGGGGATTCGTCTCTCCCGGTATAGGGAGTTGATGTTGCGCTGTGTTCGATTGGCTATAACAGGAAATCCCTAGCCAGGGTTGCTGAGATTTACTGGTAAGTGTTACCAGTAGTTTCTTGAATAGTTATAGACCTCGTATCGACACGACTTATCGAGCTATTGGGGTCTGACGTTTACCACTCCTAGGTGAGATATGCGACATATCAGACGATCAGACCGGACTGTACGGTAGTGTTACTGGTTGGATTCACTGGAGTGTGAGCGGGCTTGCTCGTCGATCTTCAGATCGCTCAATACCCGGGTGGCAGTTAAGTTTAGCAGACCGCTTGCGGCTTGTGGATGCTTGATATGATCATCATCTGCTGCCGGCGTATTGACGAGTCTTTAGAGTCCTACACAGAGGTTTCCTGGCTCAAGCGAAACGAAATAGGAGCGCATATGAGATATGTGCGGGACCGAGAATAATACCAGTATATGATACTGTATTCGATTCTCGCGATGTGACATTGATCGGTTATATGCGATATAGCCGGGTTATCGGATCAAGTGTTGATTCGATAAGTTGTTACTAATGATACCTGTCGGTTTTGTGCGACATGACCGGATCATTGAATCAAGTGTTGATTTAATGATTTAATGCATAATTATATATTTGATGTATTACTTTGCATTAACTAGTATCGGTTCACTTTAAGATGGATTTTCTCACTCGGTTGTGCGCATTATATATGTGATATGATTTTGTGCACTAGCTTGTATCATGTTTGATGATACATGCTTTTTGGTTAAGTGTAAAGTGTTAAACCTTGGTTAATGAATAGGTTAGGGTTTATTATTTCTTATTCATTTATCTTATTTTATTATCCATTACTTTATGATAAATGAATAAAATGAAATGAAATGAAATGGTTGCTAATTTTGGAAGCTTGTTGAAGCTTCATGAAGACTTTG
The DNA here is from genome assembly GCA_030015575.1 of Agapanthus africanus. Lineage (NCBI taxonomy): Eukaryota > Viridiplantae > Streptophyta > Magnoliopsida > Asparagales > Amaryllidaceae > Agapanthus > Agapanthus africanus. Next base: position 302,661,088 of record JASDDO010000022.1, on the reverse strand, counting down.
ACTTTAGCAACCATTTTGTCTCATGCTTAACCCTAACCATCTCATGTAACCATGATTGATTCTCTACACATAACCATAGTTAACATTATGATAAGAATTATTCTTTTCTTTTTAATTATTCTTATCATAACTATTATCTTCTTCTTCTTCCTTTCTTCAAGTGAAGAAAGCAAGGTCCATCAATGGTGATTGATGGAAACAAGTGAGAAATCCAAAACTAAAGTCTACCCACTTCCTATTTCTTCATCCTCTACCTCTTGCCAAGTAGTAGAGTGTGTTTCCTTCACAAGTTTTCATGACATGGTGAAGGTGGAGCTTGATCTTTCGATGCCTCGACGTAGATCATCTTCGGCATGGACACTGACGACCTAGCTTGCCCATTCTCCGACGAAGCGACACTAGAGCCCGGATTTTGATTTGGACAGCGAAGGCACTTCGTTGCGGAGCTATGGAGGTGGACAAACGGATCTACAAAGGTTGTAATTCCGTATTCCCTTTAGCTAAGTTGTTAGCTAGTTTACTTTTCGCCTAAATATCTAGCAAACGATCTCATTAGGGTTTGTAGGCACCGTTAAAATTTGAAATCGGCATGTTCGATGCCTTGTGAGACCTCATTAGCGTGCCTAGGAACCCTTCACTGGTATCAGAGCCTAGCTAGAGCCTTAGGCGAAGTCCAGACGGGATTTGAAGTCCGAACGAACCCAAAAACCCAAACCTAACATGCTCTCTGTCCCGATTTTAAAATCGTGGATTTTTCCGTATTAAAAATGCCTAAAAAATTCAATAAATAATTATAAGAATTACTGTACAAACTCAGGCGAAAGATTCATCCAACAGAGTGCGGAACCGCGGCAGAAGCCCTGATTCTGCGGCGGTTCCGCGGCTAGGTGATGACGTCACCTCCCAATTCTTGCACAGTAATTCCTATTTTAATTTTCTGGGTTTTCTGGGAATTTCTAATAATTATTCAAGAGTTGAATATTCTGGGTTTGGTTTGGGGATTCGGTGTTTCGATCGGAATATCAAATTTTATCTGTGTGGCTTTCCGGATAAATTTTAGAATATGTTAAAAAGTTCGACCGGATATAAATACCCAATTTTTCCCCTGTCGGGAAATTTCCAAGTGTTGGATTTTTCTATAGTTTAACGACGTTCTAAGTAGTGCAAGTAACTCGATGGACCCTCTAGAAGACAACAAACCATAACTCGATTATGTGACCGTCTTGAACTGCCCTTAGAACCTTCGGGTTTGGGGCAGTACGGCGTGCCACATGTGAGACGTTGGCTTGACCCTTCTATGGCTGGACCGTTGGTACTGAGGCACGAACTGAATGCTGTTAGACGTATTTCATGTGTTGATCTGTATCGGGAAAACTTGGGTGTTCGATTGTTCGATCGGAAAGTTTGACATTTTCTATTTATCCGGAATGGGATACAATAATTGGAATTCACAATAAGTTATGAGATAACTGAATGAATGTTATAAACATAGCAGTTTAGTCTCACTTGATCGGTTGCCACGGAATTTTGATGTGATCAAAAGTCCGTCGCAATCACGTAGCGTACGCGGATATTCGCCGGTAAACTTAATAGACAGCTACATCCCTTAGCCCCGACCAAGTGACTGTAGGAGAACCCCGTCGCCGAAAGCATCCGTTTGGGTGCTCCCGGTAGCGGTGTTCCGCCTTGGTGCACTTCGTCGACGGCGTCGGGGGTGCGGCCGCCTACTAAAGTTTGCGACGAGCATTCGATCAGGGTGTCAGGAATCTTGTTGAATTGCCCGACTTGGTATTGAAAAGTGCTTTCGATAATCAGACTAAAATGAGGGGTTTATAATTGTTAAGCATGCGATGTCTAAGAAATTCATTTGGTCAGGCATGCGATGTCTGAGGAGGTTGCGGATTCCAACTGTTGTAGTTTTACACTTTTTTTTCTGTGACCGTAAGTGTAATATGTGATATCGCCGGTTTCGTTGCTATAGGTCAACGACAATTGGGATGGACATGTTTACTTACGTTGATGACATGTTATGTTATGTGTTGCTGGATATGTTATATTGGATCGTCGTGTTTGAATAGCCGGGGGTTTTTATGTCAGATGAGTGTTTTTCATTTTCATTCATGTAAAAACTTGTATGTAATATTCTTTTATTGGGGCGCTTCCAGGTAGCGGAAGTTGTCACCGTTGATGTATATTATTTACTTTTCCGCACTAGGATAGACCCAAGGAGGAGGGCACAAGTAACCGGGTTCTGGAGTCCAGTGGGAGACCAACTCGAGGAGTCGAGTCCGGGTCACCTAACTCCAGAATTGGTAGGGTTGCTTGCCGCTCTCGTAGGGGTCTAGGGGTGTGGGTTTGGCTATTCATCACGACCGTGGAATCCGTGTTTTATACTAGCTCGTATTGAAAACACGGACGTCCTAGTATATCTAATATTTCATATGATTCTTCTGCTGCGATATCTGTGATGTGATCATGTGATGTTCTATGATAGATACAGTATATAGTATATATGATATATTATATAGCCGTTACTTATGTTTTACACCCGTGCTAGCCCTGCCCCGCTTTACCGTTAGTTACCTAACCTAACGGTGCACGAGGGGACATCGAGGCAAATGCGGATGGCATAAGTGTACGTCGTATTTATCTGTGATGTTTAGGTACTTAAATGATGGGACTTCATTAATGAGATTAATGAAATAAAAGAAACCTAAGATGTTGTAGAATCGAATTTCAAAATAAAACAGGTAGCTACAGTTCTTGCTTTGCACAGCGGTATATGTGATATATCCTGCACCTTATTCGATAAGGAAAGGACCGAGATCCCTTCACCGGGAGTGACTCCTTTAGCAATAACTGGCAGATGCTACACCCTCGGTTTGTCTTTTGATTGCTTTTAAGAGTTTTTGCTTTGCACAGTGATATATATGATATATCCCGCACCTCATTCGACGAGGAAAGGACCGACGATCCCTTCACCGGGAGTGACTCCTTTAGCAAAACTAGAAAAGTCTCAAAAGCACTCCATTTCAAAACCATTCGATCCTACAACGATATCAAGTTCATTATGCAATAGGTTTTCAGAAAAACCTGTCGTAGCCCTCCGTCATTTCAGATAAGTCCTGTTTAGTATTCGTGCTGCGTTTGTTGACCTTGTCAAGGCGCAGTGTGCGGTAGCTAATCAGTATTTATCTGCTTATGCATATGATGCAGATTGGGTTAGGGTAGTCGTGCGGCCTTGAAGGGTCGTCCGGGTGGGTTTGATTCAATCAAGAAATGACAGGTTGAACTTGACTTGCAGTCTATGGTTTGTTGACCTTGTCAAGGTCATAGATCGTTCGGGGCAAAATATTATCAGGAATTTCAAGTGTTGAAATTTGCAATGAGATTGCATACCTTCTATGAGATAGTTGGATCCCGATACCCGCTGCGAGTAAGAGTTACTCCTGGGAGAGTTTTATACATTACAATTAGCTGATCAAGTAGGTGTCTAGAAAGGTGTCAACGGGGTTATGCCTCTGGGAAAACGAGGTTTACATTAATTAGGTTCGTGCGAAAGCACGAGGGACCTCCCTCAAAGTACCGACGCTGGCCTGGCTGAAAGATTGGCGAACTTGTAGTGTGTAATTAATCCCGGCTAGTCTTTCCTTTTAGGGTTTGAAGGAAGATTTGATAAAAAGCAGTGGGAGCCATCCTGATTAGATAAAATAATAACCAATCTATTCTTGACAGAGCGCACGCCGAGTGTTTTCTTCTCTCTTTCCCCTGGTAGCGACCATGTCACGCCTTAATCAAGATAATAAAACGGATTATTGACCGAACCCGCTTGTTATACTGAGCTGGGGAACGTTGGTCCCGCTCCAACTTATAATTGTTATAAGACAGAGCAGGAAATTGGGGAATACCAGATTTCCCGTGCCGCCCAAACGAAGAGAGTGCATGCTGATGCATCATCTTCGGGTGTGTTCGTTACAAAGAACTGTTTCTCAGTATCCTCCGCATCCTTGGTATATGATACCGGATCAGGATCCCAGATATGTAAGATGTTACATAGGGCTACAAAAAGGTAGAAAAACTGAGAACGGTTGATAAGTTTCATGAGGCAGAAAACGGGGCAAGTGTTGCAGCCAAGTCTGTCGGTCACTGTCACCCTGTATTACCTGAATACATTGATTCTGAACAAATGTTATTAGATACCGAACCTGATATACAAAATTATATTTATCTCTTTATTAGTAAAGAAATGATAAAATTTTGTATTGTTGGATAATGTTTTGAACATTTCCTATATCAAAAGTTGATCGGTTCAGGCACGTTATCTAAAAGCATTAATGTTCTAAATCAAACTACAGTTCTTAGTATACAGAACACTGTTCAGACCATAATATTGCATTTATCATTCCCCTATTCTTACCCTTTTTATAAATAAACAGGTACTCTTGACGCACGTTTGTTGCATATTACAGGTTACAGGTTTCTGGAGCAAATACAGTGAAAAAGACACAAAACAACAGAAAAGGGACTTTTGACCAACAAGTAGACGGATCCTAGTCAAGCCTAGCCGAAGAACAGTGCAAGGTCCAAAAAGTCAAGTGAAACGGTTAAAAAGCCCAATACAAGTCTTCACTAAATATCTGGAGAAGAACCAGAAGCTCAAAAAAGAAAACAAGTGAAGAAACAGAAGCCCAAAGGTCCAGTGAACCAAGCCCAGAAAAACCATTGCCCAATTCCCTTTATTGGCCGCGGAAGGGCGGCCAAACCCTACCTGGCGCCGCGCTTCCGCGGCCATCAAGACACGTGTCGGCGCAGTTTTTCTGTGACGGTGCGCTGTTGTGAGTGTGAGGATTTTTCGTGGGCAAATCTGTAATTGCGCATGTGCGAGAGCCTGTAGCCCTAGGTTTCCTATTTTCCTATAAATTGTAATTTTAGATCTAAAAATTGTATGCCTCTTTTCAATAAATAAAATTCAGAAATTCTGGAAGTGACATTCAGATCTGTTCTTTATCGCTTGGAGGGAGCCATCACAATTAGTAAGTATTTTATTTCTGTTCTTTTAATTTAATGTTATTTCATCCCCTAATGAGCGAGTAGTCTCCTCGCTTGTTAGGGTTAGCTTTAGGGAAAGGGTTGAGAGATGAAATCTCTCACCCCTTTCAATGCCATATTAAACTATCCAATTAAGAACTCCATGCATGCGCGCACAACCGCTCCCTGCGGCACCCTACCCCTCGAGGTAACGGTGAACCGCAGTATAAAGGCCCGGTTGCGCGCGTTTTCCATGGGGGTTAGGGTAATTAACGATAAAGGAAGGATACGAATCTAGAGGAAGAAGACATCTTCCCAAAAGAGTCGTATCCACTTTATCGATAATTATCTTAACACCTGATGGATCTAAAATACGGTATTGAAAGCGGTGAGGAAACATCAATCTCCAAAACTTCCTCTAAGCCTAACCCTAGCAAGAATTTAAATTAGATTAATTAAGTTTTAGATCTAGATTTTTATAAAACCAAAACGACAAATATAATCAACTCGTTAAGACACATAAAAGGAATTTACCCGTCTCTGTGGATCGACCCGCACTCACCGGCTAGCTGCGAAGCGACGCCGTTTCTGATTGCGGTAAATTACAAGTTTTTGACACTAATCAAATGGCGCCGTTGCCGGGGACGGCGTAATCTTTCTTTTTGTGAATTTTCGGGTTGATATAAATTTTAAAAATTATAAAAATCTGAAAATATAAAAAAAATCAAATTTGATCTGTTTGAAGGGTGTATATTTTTGAATCTTGCAGAAACGGCTTCGAATCTCGGATCTGAATATTTACAGAGAACAAAACAGAAGTTGGTGCAGAAGAACAGAGGAGAAATTGAACAGAGGAGCAGCAGAACTTTTGGGAAGAAACACACACAAGAGGAAGAGTTCAGAAATGAACGAATTCTTCTTGAGGTATTGTAGACTAGGTCATATCAATGCGACCCGACTAGCTGGAGTTACATTTAGATGCATATTTAAATCAGTTTGAATTTACATCTTGTGAAACTCGCCAGTCATGTCACAAAGATAAGATGACACCAGCCTTGTTTATTGGAAACAGAGAAAGAGTTAGTGAACTCTTAGGATGATACATGTTGATGTATGTAGGTCCCCTGTCTACACATACCAAGACCGGTTCTTTATACTTCATTACGTTCTCTGATGATCTCTTTAGATTCAGACGTATGTTCCTGTTGAAACACAAGTCTGAACCTTTTGAGATATTCACAGAATATAAGTTAGAAGTAGAGAACCAAAATACGGGTATAAGTATTATGTCCTATGATGAGATCAAGGAGGAGAATACTTGAGCACGGAAATCCTGGGCTATTCTAAAGGAGAATGAGATTCTCTCTCAGCATTACTCCTCCGTATACACCATAGCACGATGGTATATCGGGGCGGAGCAGATACACCCTATTTGATATGGTGTGCTTTATGATGAGTACTACTGAGTTACCTTTTTCCTTAGGGGGTTATGCACTTATGAAGTTTCATACCTATTGAATTACGGTTCGAATCAAATCAGTTGCCTACCACTTCATATATGATATGGAAAAGGAAGAGCCCATGTCTTAAGCTAGTTAAGATTTGGGGTTGTCCGGCCTATGTCTAAAAGCAAAATCCGGACAAGCTCGAGGCAAGGATTGTAATGTACAACTGGAAATGTTCCAGCCATACAAATTGCAGCTGATGATTTGATAGACCCAAAGGATTCAGTAGATTCCAACGAACCTCAGCCTCTCCGCCGATCTAGTAGGGTTCCTCACCCACCTGAGAGATACTTCGGTTTCTCTATGACAGTGGGAGCGAGGAATGCGTCATGAGATGATGACCCAACTAGCTTCGAGCTGGCCATCAGGAGTGAGACTCTGTAAGAATGGCTGGATGCTTAGTGATCTGAGATGGAATCCTTATACACCAACAAAGTATGGACTTTGGTTGCTATATCTGAAGGGTTAAATCCCCATCAGGAGCAAGTATATCTTGAGAAGATTACTTGGTGTACATGGAAAAGTTGAGACTTTCAAAGCTAGACTTGTTAAAAGTTTTCGTCATCGACCAGGCGTGGATAATGATGAAACCTTTTCTAAGTAGCTATGCTTAAGTCCATCCAGATCCTACTTGCCACGGCTACATACCATGACTACGATATCTGGTGGTTGGGTGTCATGACTGCTTTTCTAAATGATGTTTTAGAAGAGTGCGTCTATAAGTACACAGCCAGAGGGCTTCGTAAACAGTGGGAGCAGCGGAAACGTGTGCAAGATGTTTTATCTGATAAAGCAGGCATCGCGGAGTTGGAACGTCTGTTTTGATGTGTATTGTCAAGGAAGTTGACATCATCAAAATGGTAGATGAACCTTGTATATACAAAAAGGTAGTAGGGAGTATGGTGGTGATCCTCGTAGAGTACGTGGATGACATACTCTTGATAAGAAAGGAGTTTCTTATGCTACGCTCGATCAATCTCCGTTTATCACTAGGATTCTCCAAATAGGATCAAAGTGATACCTCCTAAATCCTAAGTTTTCATCTATGAGATAGATGTAATTGGATGCTAGGATTCTCACTAGTAGTAGTGAGATGGTATCAATCAATCCTTGGGAAAATCACTGGAAGTGTTCCAGAGTGATAAGGACGACTGAATGTCAGTCGCAGGCATTGTCTTTACCCTCAATAAAGGGACGGTATGTTGGAAGAGTTCCAAGCTAAATACCGTGACATACTAGACGATAAAGGCTGGATACATCGCTACTTAAGATGCTACCAAAGAGGCTGTTTAGGTGTATATAGGTTCATGAGATGAACTATGTTCCTCCCATTGTGTGACAATGGAGTTGTGGCTTTTGCCAAGGAACGCAGGTCCCGTCAGTGATCCAGACTTATTCTAAGGCAGTACCACCTGATCATGGAGATGTTTGATCTCCAGGATGATCGAGGCAAGGAGAGCAGATTTAGAGGATAACGCAGCGGATCCACTCACGAAGGCCTATTCCCAGAGAGATACTTTTATGGGATAGTTGAGTATGAGATACTGCAGCCACTGCTACAGATGGCCCTAGTGCAAGTGGGAGATTGTTAGTTATATGTATGCCCTAGAGGCCATTACTGTACATTGGATGTATATTGTAGTGGATGCTGGGACGTATATAGGGAGGACTTTCTTGCTCGACATGATAGTATGCTATCTGGTTGCTCTTTACCTTAACGTGTACACTGATTGTCTCTCTGTTACATGTTGGTAAAGCCCTTAGGATGTGTACTTGACTACCTGGACTATGATGCGGATCATACTAGTGGGGACATGGTAGTCCATAAGTACATCCTTCAAAGTCCCTAGTCATGGGTGTATCGAGATGGGGCATCGATATACCAGAGTAGACTAGCGTGTACCTTCTCGACCCATACAGATGGGCGATGGATGATCCCATATCCATTGGTGTTTGACATCAGAGATGATATACGGGTGCTCAGTACAGACTGGGTACACTGGACGGACTCGCCGAGAACTCCCAGATGGTATTATACCTCACGTCAGATGGCAGTTCTCTGGTGACACTGGTACAGAGTAGTCTGTTGACCCTAGATCGTCATAGAGTCTTGTGTGGTTCCCACTGTGCTTTGATTTCCATCTTACCACGTCCAAGAGGGCGTGCAAAACGGTGGTTTTTGGGTACAGTCCCGAGTCACATGGAGGCAATGAGCGATAGGAGGGGATTCGTCTCTCCCGGTATAGGGAGTTGATGTTGCGCTGTGTTCGATTGGCTATAACAGGAAATCCCTGGCCATGGTTGCTGAGATTTACTGGTAAGTGTTACCAGTAGTTTCTCGAATAGTTATAGACCTCGTATCGACACGACTTATCGAGCTATTGGGGTCTGACGTTTACCACCCCTAGGCGAGATATGCGACATATCAGACGATCAGACCGGACTGTACGGTAGTGTTACTGGTTAGATTCACTGGAGTGTGAGCGGGCTTGCTCGTCGATCTTCAGATCGCTCAATAACCGGGTGGCCGTTACGTTTAGCAGACCGCTTGCGGCTTGTGGATGCTTGATATGATCATCATCTGCTGCCGGCGTATTGACGAGTCTTTAGTGTCCTACACAGAGGTTTCCTGGCTCAAGCGAAACGAAATAGGAGCGCATATGAGATATGTGCGGGACCGAGAATAATACCAGTATGTGATACTGTATTCGATTCTCGCAATGTGACATTGATCGGTTATATGCGATATAGCCGGGTTATCGGATCAAGTGTTGATTCGATAAGTTGTTACTAATGATACCTGTCGGTTTTGTGCGACATGACCGGATCATTGAATCAAGTGTTGATTTAATGATTTAATGCATAATTATATATTTGATGTATTACTTTGCATTAACTAGTATCGGTTCACTTTAAGATGGATTTTCTCACTCGGTTGTGTGCATTATATATGTGATATGATTTTGTGCACTAGCTTGTATCATGTTTGATGATACATGCTTTTTGGTTAAGTGTAAAGTGTTAAACCTTGGTTAATGAATAGGTTAGGGTTTATTATTTCTTATTCATTTATCTTATTTTATTATCCATTACTTTATGATAAATGAATAAAATGAAATGAAATGAAATGGTTGCTAATTTTGGAAGCTTGTTGAAGCTTCATGAAGACTTTGACTTTAGCAACCATTTTGTCTCATGCTTAACCCTAACCATCTCATGTAACCATGATTGATTCTCTACACATAACCATAGTTAACATTATGATAAGAATTATTCTTTTCTTTTTAATTATTCTTATCATAACTATTATCTTCTTCTTCTTCCTTTCTTCAAGTGAAGAAAGCAAGGTCCATCAATGGTGATTGATGGAAACAAGTGAGAAATCCAAAACTAAAGTCTACCCACTTCCTATTTCTTCATCCTCTACCTCTTGCCAAGTAGTAGAGTGTGTTTCCTTCACAAGTTTTCATGACTTGGTGAAGGTGGAGCTTGATCTTTCGATGCCTCGACGTAGATCATCTTCGGCATAGACACCGACGACCTAGCTTGCCCATTCTCCGACGAAGCGACACTAGAGCCCGGATTTTGATTTGGACAGCGAAGGCACTTCGTTGCGGAGCTATGGAGGTGGACAAACGGATCTACAAAGGTTGTAATTCCGTATTCCCTTTAGCTAAGTTGTTAGCTAGTTTACTTTTCGCCTAAATATCTAGCAAACGATCTCATTAGGGTTTGTAGGCACCGTTAAAATTTGAAATTGGCATGTTCGATGCCTTGTGAGACCTCATTAGGGTGCCTAGGAACCCTTCAGACATGCTACCCCCGGGCCTACGACTCAAAGCATCTGCCACCACATTCGCCTTGCCCGGGTGATATAGGATCTCACAATCATAATCCTTCACTAACTCCATCCATCGGCGCTGTCTCAGGTTCAGATCTCGCTGCTGGAAAATATACTTCAAACTCTTGTGATCCGTGAAGATCTGACACGACTCCCCGTACAAGTAGTGTCTCCAAATCTTCAATGCAATGACCACCGCGGCCATCTTAAGATCGTGAGTGGGGTAATTCTGCTCGTTCTTCTTCAGCTGCCTAGAAGCATACGCAATCACCCTGTCATGCTGCATCAAAACACAGCCAGGCCCCACTCTAGAAGCATCACAATAAACAACGTAGCCGCCCGATCCAGAAGGTAAAGAAAGAACTGGTGCTGTCGTCAACCGAGTCTTCAACTGCTGAAAACTCTGCTCGCATGCATCAGTCCAAAGAAAAGGAACTCCCTTCCGGGTCAGTCCCGTCAGCGGTGCAGCGATACTCGAGAAATCCTGCACAAAACGACGATAATAACCAGCTAAGCCCAAAAAGCTGCAGACCTCAGTGACCGATACAGGTCTGGGCCAAAGCTGTACAGCCTTGATCTTCCTCAGGTCCACAAGAATACCATCACCAGTCACCACATGACCCAGGAAGTCAACTCTATCAAGCCAAAATGCGCACTTTGAGAATTTAGCATACAACTGGTGTTCTCTCAAAATCTGCAAAGTAATCCTCAAGTGCTGCTCATGCTCATCACGACTCCTTGAGTAGACCAGTATGTCATCAATAAACACTATAATAAACTGGTCGAGGAACGTCCTGAAAATCCGGTTCATCAGATCCATGAACGCTGTTGGCGCATTGGTGAGTCCGAACGACATCACCGAAGACTCATAATGCCCATAGCGCGTACGAAAAGCAGTCTTCGGAATGCCATCATTCCGAACCCGCAACTGATAATAACCCGAACGCAAATCAATCTTTGAAAAATGTTTCGCACCTTGGAGCTGATCAAATAAATCATCAATGCGAGGTAAAGGATACCTGTTCCGCACCGTAACTCGGTTCAACTGACGATAATCCACACATAGCCACAAACTGCCGTCCTTCTTCTTAACGAACAGAACAGGAGCTCCCCATGGCGAAACACTCGGACGCACAAGTCCCAAATCAAGAAACTCTTGCAATTGATCTTTAAGCTCTCTATGCTCTGCCGGAGCCATCCGATAAGGCGGTATGGAAATAGGCTCCGTGCCAGGAATCAGATCAATGCAGAACTCAATATCGCGCTCTGGCCGCAACCCAGGTAACTCATCGGGAAAGACATCGGGAAACTCTCTCACGGTAGAAACCTGGTCCAACGACTCCACTGTGGCTCCAGTATCATGAATGAAAGCCAAGAATCCCCGACATCCCCTGCTCAAAAGCCGACTAGCTCGCAGAACAGAAATCAAACTGCGACGGGCAGCACCACAGTCCTCCTACACAACAAACACCGACTCGCCGGGAAAACAAAATCTAACTGTCTTCTCGCGGCAGTCCACAGACGCATAGCAAGTAGCTAGCCAGTCAATGCCCAACAGAACGTTGAAGTCCAACATCTCAAGAAGGATCAAGTCGACGGACAGATCTCTGTCTCCTAAACAGACAACACACGATCGGAACACGTGTCGCGCAACAAATGACTCTCCCACAGAAGTAGTCATGACAAGCGGCTGATCTAGCAAACACGACTCTCGGCCTAACCTCAGCACGAAGTGCGTAGAAACATACGAATGCGTAGATCCCGGATCGAAAAGAACATGTGCATCATAAGAACATACATAAAGGGTACTTGAAACCACAACATTGGACGCCTGAGCGTCCTGATGAGTCAAGGAAAAAACCCGAGCCTGTCCTCTACCGGCTACTGGCTGTCCCCTGCCTCTGCCACTTCGTCCTCTCGGCAAAAAACCACCGCGACCACGACCTCTCTGAGCAGGAGTATGACGCGGCGCAACAACAAGAATAAGAGGCAACGGTCACTGAGGCGGAGAAGGTGGTAAGGTAACCTGGGGTACTGCTGGCACTCTCTGACGCACCATGGTACAATCCTGAACAAGGTGATTTAGTCTGCCACACCCGAAGCATCCGTAAGACGGTCGCTGGCCCTCCTGGGACTAAGAACTGAATAACTGGCTACGTCCCACGTCTCTGCTACTCCCCGAGTCTGAAGGAACTATGCCTCAGCGTGCAAACCTCTGTCTCCGTGCTGGTACATCCGTACGAGTCCTCTTTGGTTCCGGAACAACCGATGACTCAGCCAGACGCTCCTCCACCAATAGGGCTGCATCGACAGCTGCCGTATACGTGTCGCAATGCTGAATGTTGATGGCTAGGAACAACTGGGTAAGCAGGCCTCGAACAAACCACTTCACCCTCATCTCCTCAGTCGCCACCAGGTACAGAGCATACAGAGACAACCCGGTAAACAGTACATCATACTCAGACACCGTCATCCCCGGAGTCTGACGTAACGACTCAAATTTGCGCGCTCGCACATCCCTGACACTCGGTGGAAGAAAACGGGTGAGAAACACCGTCACAAACTCAGCCCAGGTCATAGGAGCAAGACCCGCGGCTCTGCCCTTCTCCAAGGACTCACACCACTTCTGGGCCAGACCCTCTAGACGAAAACAGGCAAACTCCAGCCATCTCTCATCGGAGCATCGGAGTGAACGACAAATCCTGGCCATCCGGTCTATGAACGACTGCGGATCCTCAGTAACATCTGTGCCAGTAAACACCGGAGGCCTCAGCCTCATAAAATCTGTCAGTGACACAGTAATAACCTCCGGAGCTGTAACTGTGACTACCGGAACAGTAGGCACCATCGTGGTCCCTACAACGGGTGGAACAACTGCCTGCCCCTGCGCTCAGATGATCTCTGCTAAAGTCCCCACTATCTGGCGCAGATATACCAGCTCCAATCATACCAATATGCTCCGGTACAACAGGCGTACTTCCCTGGTCAGTCCTCGCCTCAGACGAGTCAACTCTGACCTCGGCCCTCGCGGCCTCTCTCTGTGCCCTTGTATTCTTCGGCGGCATATGGGCTGGAAATTGAAACAAGATTCTATAAGGAAACAGGAATCGAATCACAAGGATGTATATCATCACGGAAGAATATCAATCAACAAGTCCTAAGGTCGCTTAGGCGGAGTACCGTATCATAAGTATGCCGCGGAACATACCCACGCTACGTCACTCTGCTTAAGCTACCTACTCCATCATACCAAGGTCATCCTATACTCCGAAAGGTAAAACCTAACGCTCTGATACCAACTTTGTCATGACCCAAAATTTGGCCCGTAACCAGCACTTAAGCTACGTAACGTCTACTGGCGTACGCAACTCAAGTTAGCCGAAACCCAGAAATCTAAACCACCCAAATATGGATCAACGGAAAATACATAGTTTTAACATTTGGAAATCACAAGTAAAATCTCTAACTCTAGTTTTCTTTCTTGAAAATTTCGGCAGCACCTCCTTTGTAAAAACTAGCCCCGAAAACGGGTATAACATAGATAATATAAAAGCATCCCAAACGGGAGTAAAATCATGCCCAACGGCGGAGACAACCACCACAACAAGTATACGACGCCAAAGCGAAGAAATATCAAAGAAACGACTATAATAAGAAGTAATCTTTTCAACACACCGGTTCCCACGAGCACGGCACCCAAAGTCACCAAAATAATACAACACTGAATTCTCACAAGTCGTCTCTAAGTCATATACAAACAGTGGTAGATGGAAAATACTAGATCCAACAAAAAGATATACAATGTACAGGCAGATAACCGCAAACGCACCTAAAAGCAAAGGCCTAACTGCCTAACGTAGCGGTATCCGCAAAAGTAGTGATGATAAGACGCCCTGCCGCGACTACTCTGAGGGTAAGTGCTGCAAAACACTGTGGCACAACGGGGGTTAGTTTCCAACTCGTGAATAGTAAATAACATCATACTGTAATCGCAGGTATGCACGAACAACGATCTATCTATCATATGTAATCCGATAGCATAAGTATGATAAGTGAATATGCAACAATCATGTAAATGTACATCATCAGGGTACTACAACTACATGAAACAATGCATAACAACAATAATCCTGAGTGTGTAGGATGATACAATAAAATCTCATGAAAAATCATAAGCATGGAAAAACACCAGTGTCCCTCACTGACACATCAAATCCCAAATCCTCAGGCACCGCATCCTCAGATCGGCCCTCACATCCTGTAAGTCTCATGGAACCTGAGTGTCTATCATCGATACCCGAAACATCATGAAAACATATACCTGTAAGTATATATATATATAAAGATATCAACCACGTGTGTCCACCGACCATACGTAAAAATCAGGGAAACCCGAGTGTCTAACACCGACACTCGAAACATCATGAAACCCGTGTCTAACATCGACACGTAAATCCTCATAACTCAGGCGCTGTCACCATGACTGGCCCTGACGATATGTCATACCTCACTCCGGTCGGTATCCCCACGATAACCACCGAGTCCAAATACAATCACCGGTAGGTAGTGGTCCCACCGCCAGGCTTATCGTCTACACCATGAAATCACCACTCGCCCCGGGGTACCATACCGGGTCCACCATGTACCCGCAGACGGTGCCTCCCGCTCCTCGAATCGGGTATCATAAGCCAAATCTCAGAACCGAGAAATCACATGGTGGACGCACTGAAATATCATATCAAGAGAAACCGGGTTTTCAAACAATACATAGTTTTCTTGAAATACCCCCATGGTTCTCAAATCCATAAATCATATGAAATCTATACCTCAATGCGTAAATCCATGAAAAACTGATATATACAACATGAAACAATAATATGAGTATATCAAGGAAATCCGCTCTTTTAAATGAATCATCTTTAAAATATATCTTGCGGTTCCCAAAATCCTCCGAAAAACAAGTGCAGCATCATATGAGGTGTACATGTAAGTGTAGTAAGGTTTAAGTATCTACATGTAAGCAAGTATGTATGATGCATTTCATAAACGCAATTATCAACAACTCAATATCACATATCAAAACAATACCACATAGGGTGTATACAACTATAGCAAACATATGTGGTGTACATGTCAGTATGTTACAAGTAACTGAAATCGAGTATGTGGTGTACATGTCAATATGTATGCATGATGTACAAGTAACTGAAATCGAGTATGTGGTGTACATATCAATATGTATGCATGATGTACAAGTAACTGAAATCGTGTATGTGGTGTACATGTGAATATGTTTGCATGATGTACAAGTAGCTATAGTAAGGTATACGTGAAATGGATTAAGAGTCATTATCTTAACTATCCATGTCCAATACAACATCACGTATGTAGGTGTCAACAATATCTCATATGCACAATGGGATAAGGGCTACTACCTCAACTATCCCTATCCACTACCATATCACGTATGTAGGTGGTTTGTGCGTGTCATGGCAATTACTGACGATGTGGGTGTAGCATACAATCTAGTGCTTGTGCAACATGAACCGTCAGTAATGTGTTATATCTAAAGGTACAACAGATACTACTATGCAATGACATTCATATGAAATTAACCAATATCCAATAACATGCGGCTATCCTATCATATCAGCCCCGACGCATAACGCCATACAGGCGATTTCCCCGTAGATATTAAATCTACTCACCAATGGTCTCCAGCTATGAAAATCCAACCACCTGCTTCCCCTTGTTCGCAGCGTCCGAAGACCCCGCTTGCGACGCTATATTTCCACAAAAACAAGAAATAATGCGAACATCTCAGAATCGATCAATATAACGTAAAACTACGTATTAAATAATGCACCAACACTAAACTAACTCGCGAGTGTGCGTCTAGTGGCTAACGTGCGTCACGATACCACAAAACCTACCCAAACACAGCAGCTGCACCAGATCACGATTCGTGTCGCAACACGTAACACACGGACTCAAAACACTAGATTATGGGTAATCGATCCTAGATTTTGTACACTGAAATTACTAAAAAGTAAACAGTACCAAACACCCATAACCAACAACAGACAGCTACCCACAGAACCCAAACCCCAACACCATCCTACAAAACCGGCGTCGCCGGAGTTCGTCGAAGAGGTCGCCAGCCCCGGCCGGTGGGGTGGTCCTCATGTCTCAGGTGGTGTCTCAGGTTCACTAGTGCATCTCTATAATTTTATTTGGTCAAACACTAAATTCTCCAGATCACAGCAGATTATAAAAGTTCTAAAAAGACTTTAAAAACCCGATATCACACTAATCGATATAGAAAGCGTTCTACGCTACAACCAATGAGCAAAACAACATAGCAACTCCTAATTAACAGTGTAAGGATTATAACTAACAACTTTAGCTCACAAGATCCAAGCTTTCCTAGCTCCAAGTGATCCAAGAGCAAAAATCAAGAACTTTGTGTATATTTTGTGATATAGTTTGGGATTTTTGAGGATTTATGAGTTTGGATTGATGCAAAATGAGAAGGAAAAGAGCAAGGGAAGTAGGAAAAGAAAGGATCTCGGCCAAGAGAGGAGGTGAGTGTTTTGTGAGGGGTTTCCTAGCAATTACCAACATTAAATGCAATTAAATGCATTCATACACACATAAATACACATGCATGCATCTCTTTCTTTTCTTTTCTTTTCTTTTCTTTTCTTTAATCCTATAAAACCTAACCTCCACACAAATATCTAGATACATGTGGGTTTGGTTGCTCAAGAATAATTTTTTGAAATGATACAAAAGACAAATTTTCCCAAAATGTGAATACCGCATTAAAATAATATTAAAATTGGGAAAAATTCAAATTGAACCAAAATATCCCATATACCTCCAAAGCTTGCGCACTAGTTTTATTTTAGCTAAACTAGGTGCTGGCAAGTCTATATGGTCGTTCGATCACAGTCGAGTTAAAACGGGAAAAACCGACAAATTAACCCTAAAACAGAAAAATTCTCATAACGATTTCTAAAAAGTTACAACACACTTGCCTTAGACACCATAAAATAAATGCGGATAAGCAATAGATTACCCACGACCTCCTTCTGTCCTAAGTGAGCGCGACGATCCTTAGAGTCATGTCTAGATATTTTTTACTTAATGAGGGTGATGCGGATGCAAGTTTGTAATTTTTGCGGCTTAGGAAGGGTAATGAACTCCCCACCTAATCTGAATTTGGTCTTTGCCCCTTAATTTCCATATTAAAAATGCAAACAACCAAGATCAAACACGCAACAATTTTTCTTTTTGCGGCGCTGCGAATTTTTGCAAAGAAACCTGCAGAAATTGGTTAATGGAGCAGAGCAGGGAGGAGATAAGAAAGTCAGAAATGGACCTAAGAAGAATGGTGTACTGAAGCCTTCACCCCACCGCGGTTCCACCACGATAAGGCTCCAAAGACCGTGGTTCTGCCGCAGTTCAGAGAGTTCCCTGCACAAAAATTTCAGCAAATGTTTCAAATTCCTCTCTGGACTTTTTGATATGTCCTGAAAATTTTTCCTCTTACTCCACAGATTCCAGATCTCCTTACAACAAATCACATCAAATCGTTAAGCGCTTGTTACGAATTTTGATCTAAAAACTGATGGAATAATAAATTTTTCAACTCAAATTACAAAAACAAACAAATTAGCACACTATCCCCGGCAACGACGCCATTTGATTGATCTAGTTTCGATGTCGTGTTTAGAATGTTTTACAACCAAAGAAATTTATACCACAATCAATTGACGGTATCTATTGTAGTTTCGTCAATGAGAACGGATCGTCCACTGAGAAAGTGTGATTTGCTCGATCTTGTTTTAGTTGAGTTGAAAATTAAAAGGTAAAATAAAATTGATTCAAGATTTATGAAATTTAGTTTCAAGAATCATCGGAAACTAGATCTAAAATCAAGAATTAATAAAGTTCAAGATGATATCCAAATCGAATGAATTATCAAGATTTGTAAAGAGGCTCGTAGGAATCGATCCAATCGATAGTGAAGATGAAGAATTATGATTACAAATTCTTATCTATTGATGATTTGTTGCTAGATCGATGACGATCAACGAGGTTTAGGGATCTCTTGAAGAAACTAGGGTTTCTCCATCATCATCCCTTATCCTTTCGTTGATTAGCATTCAAATTCTATCCTCTAGGAAATTCAATCATCGATCGTTGATATCTAATTTGGAGCGAAAACATTCAAGAAAGCATCTCGCTCAAATTAGGTTGTCGATGATTCAATTTCCTAAAGTTTACAAAACTCATAAGATTTAAGAATCGTTCAAGAATTTAATCATCACCATCTACCTATTTTCTCGATTCCTCCACGAGCGGAGTTTTCACTCAAACATCATGAAAAAGAAAACATTCAAGAATTGATAACTCTTCATAATGCTCAAATGTAAAGAAAAGCAAGATCAAGAATTTTCACCTTTTATTATTCGATGTTTCGTTACAATACACTCAAAGACTACAAGAATTGAGGAGAGAACTCGATCGTCGAACTAGCTTCGCATCGTCTTCTTGAGTCGCGGATCGTCGTGGATCACTTGCTCGGATGAAGATCGACGTTGCTTCAAAAAGGCTTATTGAATGCTTGCTTGAATTGGTACTCGATGATCTTGATTTGGATCAAATTGTGTCACTCAATTTTTGTAGATTTTGATTTGGATCTCACTAGAATTTTACCCTCAAATGATGAACAACCTTTGTAATGAAGCCTTGGGTCCCCTTTTATAGTCTTCTCCTTTAGCTTCCCCTAGAAGCTTGATCTAGTTTCCTTTAGAAGCTAAGCTAGGTTTAGCTTCCCTTGTATGCTTGGTAGTTATGAAGGAAGCTTCTAGATTAAGGTAGTTAGCTAGCTTGCTTGAGAAGCTTGGTTGTTATGAAGCTTGCATAGGAAGCTAGGTAGTTGTTAAGCTTGCACAAGAAGCTTGGCTGTTAGAAGAGAAGCTTCTGGAGAATTCGAGGAACTTTAAAGCATCCTGAAGAATGTTTTCCATTTAAAGAGAAGCCCGAAAAAGTGTCTGCCACTGATGATTCAATTCGGTCGCGGATCCGCGGCGGATCGGCCAATTCGGCCGCGGATCCGCGGCCGTTTAGAGGGCTTGGTGCATGAAAATTCTGTGCTGATTTTGTGCCGATCCATAGGGCCTTATTTTATGTCTGGAATCATTTTATACTTTCTTATTCACTGCCAAATTTCAAGTCTTGGACTCGGCGTATTTTATCAGCACTTTTAGCCGTTCCGGTTCTTTTTCCTGAAATTTCCTGCACACAATCTCGAGACAAGTGTTGCGATATACAAAGATCATGCGTGCAATAATAAACACTCAATTTCCCTCAAAATGCTAGTTATAATGTATAGCACATGTTATTTGGTATTTTGCAGAAAAATTGCTAATATGTGCTATATTCATACCAAACACCTTTAGATGATTGTAAAGAGTAGGGAAATTGATGTGTTAAAAATGCAATATTTTCGACTGATCAATGACTCCACCACTTGCGGGTACACCACTACGCCGGGAGTCCTCCATTCTAAAATCCTTTAGAATGGTGTCCAAATACCCAAATTGGGACACTTCCCAAATCTAGATCTATCGATATAGATCTAGTCACCAAAATCTCTGATATATTATTCGGATCCTATGTGGAGAAATTTCTGTGACAACCAAAATTTGACCGATTGTAGTTTAAGAACATCACTTCCTATCTGGAGTATATCATCCAAATCCCATGACAATACTCCCTACAACTTTCTTACTTGGTTCATTTGTTCTTTTGATGAAGTCAAACCTCTTAACTTTCACATCAAAACAGATGATCCATCTCCGCTATGCCCGTTTTAGTCTATGAATAGACATAAGCAACTTGCACACATTCCGCTGCTTCCACTGACTATGACAACCGTCTAGCAGAGTCATATACACGTGCACTTCTAAATTCCCGTTTAGAATGACGTTATAGTCATCCATCTGCCAGATCTCATAGTCATGAAAAGCAGCAGTGACAAGTAATATCCGTATGGACTTCAGCACAGATATTGAAGAAAAAGTTTCATCACAATTTTCTGCGGGTATTTGATGAAAACCTTATACTATAAGTCTAGTCTTATTAGGTTACTACCTTTCCACCTGCACTGATCTCGAAAGATCTACTTGCTGCTTATGGGTTTTACCACTTTAGGAGCACCCAGGAAATTCCATAATTTGCTGATGTGCGTGGAGTCCAACTTAGATATCTGGCATCTGGCCATCATCCAGAATTCACCACTTCCCAATGGCGAGCTGATACCTAGTAGGGCCATCATAACCGTGATGCAAACCTCCTGTCACCGTCTGTGAAGAAACCGAACCATCTCTTGGGTAGCTGAGCTTACCTACTAAAATCCGTGGAGTGGCTGTAGTTTGTCGAATCCAATTGAATCCTTAGGTTCTACAAAAGTTTTAGTAACCATTTGTTGTTCTGGAATTACTTCTAGTTCTACCATACCTCTACTAAATTATTTTGCAAAGAAGTCCTTTTATAAAAAGGTGGCGAGTCAAGAACAATGCAACTATTGATCTTGCAAATGGTAGAAGTTAAACCCTTGCTAAACCTTAGGATAACCCACAAACTGTCATTACTGAAGCGTTTCTTGAGTTCGTCCGGACTCTGATTTTAAACAAAAACCATATAACTCTATATCTTAACTTCTATAAGATATGCTATCATTCTATGTCCATGTAGAATCAAAAGCACTAATTTAGATAGAACAAGATTTAAAAGTTTATGCAACTATGTCCAGTGCATATCCCCTAAATGCAAAAAGGCCATACAACATTACCTATCAACGAACGCACCCACGGATGAGTAACCCGTGAGAGAATAATATTCTCATCATTACTATGATGGAATACCTAGCATAAATATCTACATCTTTGATCACTTCGAAAAATCTTGATACTTACAACGTATGGTTCTCTACTTTATTCTTATACCTATGAATTTCTTAAAATTTTTGGACCTTGCATTTCAACGAATGTGTGTCTAAAACAAGAAAACTCATAGGTAAACTGAATGGAGTAATAATACCAACCCTTTGTCCCGAAGGACACTGAACAACATACATTTTCATATATAAGTCCCAAGAGTTTATTAACTCAAATTCCGTGTGTTTGTAAGTTGATAACTGTATTTTGGTTAAGAATATCTTACACCGTTGCACTTTACCTTATTCTCAACTGATAAAGGTAAATGTTTTTCAAAAAATATATCCCACTTTATAAAATAAAGAGATAGATATATCAGTTTTAAAAATTGGTGCATAACAACGGTTATTCAAAACCAAATATTTGTCGTTAGACAAAACCAGGTGATTTAATCCAATATCACCAATTGCTATGAATTCCGATATTGAGAATCAAATCATCCATTTCCTAATATTCTACTCCTTCTTAGTATTTGTAACGATATACAGATGTGAGACCCCAATTCAGTACATATACCGTGGAGTCGAAATTATTTGGGAAACGGTTTTTTAATTACAAACACACGGAAAAACTAAAACATGAAAATGCTTCAAGTGGGTGGTCGGGAAACCGAACGTTTCGTGGTTCAAAAATATCGTAAGTAATGTCCTTTCCAATACCCAGATCTACGATAGTAGTTGCAAATCTTTTACTCTCACTTCAATCCCTTTATATGTCTCCGCTTTTTACCTTCTATACATCATACTTATGCTAGTTGGTTTTCTTCCTTCCCTACTTTGCAGCACTTGCCTAAAATTTGGAAGAAGACCATTGTTCAGTCGAAAATAGTGCACTTTTAACACGACAATTTCCTTACTTTTCTTAATCATCTAAAGGTATTTGCTCTAAATATAACACATATTAAAAGTTCATCTGCAAAATATCATTTACCATGTGTTCTACATTATAATCAACATTATGAAGGAAATTGTATGTTTAATATTTTTACGCATAATATTTTGTATCTCATATTCTTCATTGAGATCTTGTGCAAGATTAGCTCAGGTCAAATATCGGGAATCAGGAATCTGCCGATAAAATACAAGAAAGTCAAAGAATCAAATACTGGTAGAAATTCAGAAGAGATAAGAAGATTCCAGATATCACATAAATACCTAGAGATCAACAGAATAAGACCACAGAAGTTTGAAGCAACGAGCTCACCAATAGGCCGCGGAACCGCGGCCGAGTCAGGACGAGTCGCTGAGGATCTGCGGCCGATTCAGGGACTTGGGACTCAGGAGTTCTCTGGAAGCTTCTTTGTAAAAACCTAGCTTGTTCTGGAAGCTTCTTTGTAACAACCTAGCTTTTTGGGAAAGCTTCTTTGTAACAACCTAGCTTGTTTTGGAAGTTTCTTTATAACAATATAGCTTGTTGGAAAAGCTTCTTTGTAACAACCTAGCTTGTTGGGGAAGCTTGATTAGGGGCTATAAAAAAGACCTATGGAGACATTGAAAAGATTCCAATTTTCCCCCAATTTGATCCTAATTCTTGATCAAATTAAATCAAGAAAAGAACTAACAAATTCAACAAATCCAAGATCCAAGATCAAGAATCATTGAGAAATTCATCGAGCGACATCATTCAAGACTCCTTTATACGAAGCCAATCATCATCAACGAGCACACGATTCACGACATGTCCAAGACTTACAGTGATCGAGCGACGTGAAGATTGACGGAAAAATTACCTCTTCAAGGGAGTGATCGAGAGCAATACTTCTTATAATCTCGGATTGAAGAAGTTGTAATTTGAAGTTGAATAGTAATGGTGATAATTAGTTTCACTTTCGCTTCCTTTAAATTTCTGCATTATGAATTCTTCCTCTAATCTTTCTTCGATTTTCATAATGCGTGAGTAAATATCTGCTTGATAGGATTCGTAGGATTAGGGTAGATCAATGGATGATAAAATTCTATACTTTTTTAAAGTCTTATGAAGTTTACAAACTTTTGCAAAAGAATCGTTAACATCCTCATCGGGCGCGATATCAAATTCTTGATAAGCTTGACCACGATTTGAGATAAGATTGATGATCTTTTTGTGAAGGGCTAGAAAAAGAATGGGATCAATGAAAGGACAAGGGACTATAGTGAAGAAACTCTAGTTTCTTCCAAAAAACCATAATCCGCATTCACCGCCATCAATCTAGTGTTAAACTGTCAATAGATAAGATGAGTCATCTTTATTAGTCATCCTTGGCTACTAAATCCGATCGAATCCTACAAGCCTTCTTCATATTTTCTTGATAATTAGATCTTGAACTTTTTCTTGATTTTCTTTCTTGAAACAATTTTTTGATTTTCTTGAAACTATTACTTCAACTAAATCTTGAACTATTTTCTTGATTTTCTTTACTATTTCTTTCAACCGATATAAAGAAAATATGATAAAATTCTACGAATCGCAGAGGACGACCCGTACTCACTAAAGGTCTAGCCACATGCGACATCGTTATTGATTGCGGTTATTTTACTACTAAATCATCTCTTCTTTACTTCCTTTACTTTTCTTTTAATCAAAAGAAGAATCATTTTTAAAAGATAATCAATCAAATGGCGCCGTTGCCGTGGATCCGTGCGTAATTTGTTCTTTCTTGCTATTTGGGTTGAAGTATTATTATTCCATCAAAATATAAATCAAGAACGCATCTTGTGCTTAACGATTAGTGTGTGAATTTTGCGAGAGAATCTGGAATCATTGTAGCTGGGAGATAAAGATTCAGAGGCATTCATTAAGACCATAGGAGCAAGTGAAGCAACTGTAGAAAAAGGAATTTCAAGAACCATCAAGTTGGCGGCGGAACCGCTGTGGCTTGGGTGACTCAGGGCTTCAAATCTCTCTGGTATCTTTTCTATCTTCTTCTTTCTTCTCTGAAAAAGTCCAATAATAATTTTTCTGCAGGATTCTTTGCAAAAAAAAATCGCCGCTTAAAAAATTCTTGTTGCGTGTTTTGTTTTTGCATATTGTAATACGGACAATTAAGGGGCAATGGCCAAATTCAGATTAGGTGGGGATTTCATTACCCTTCTTAAGCCCCACAAATCACAAAACTAGCATCCACATCACCCTTCATTAATTAAAAAATATCTAGACCAAGACCTTAAGGACCGTCATTCTCATTTAGGACAGAGGAAGGTCGTGCGTAATCTACTGCTTATCCGCATTTCTTTTGTGGTGTCTAGGCAAGTGTGTCTAAGGCAAGTGGTTACTTAATTAGGCCTGCTATTTCAGTGATTCGTATAGCGGATACCTCCTACTTACCTGGCACTTAGCTGGCCACAAGAGAGATAAAGAGGTAGTAGAGGATTGATCCTGTGATTTGTCCTTTTGATGTCTAGGAGCGGTCTAGTGCTTGACCTAGGTAACCTTAGTTCTAGGGTTGTTTGTGCATTTTTTGTGATTTTGTGAGTCAACCCCCAGGTATCAATTTTTAAAGCGAAACAATCCAACTAGATCGTAATTTTTTTTCCGTCTTTTTTACCCTCCCTCCTCTTTTCTTCTTATAATGGGTAACCCAAATAGACGAACTCTTGTCGATCTTTGCTATCCAGAACCAGATATTTCTTATTTTCGTAATCACTTCGGTATACCATCCGCCTCTCCCATGTCCTTAAGAGATCGGATAGAACAAGCGGATAGAAACAGTTGGCCACCTCAGTTCAGGTCCTATCAACTGCATTCTAATTCTACATCTTTTTATGTTCATACTCTTAGTGAGGAAACTCCTAAACGCATGTCCATCGCTGAGCATATAGAGAGGGCTAATGGCCAAAGTTTCAATCCAGTCAAACCATTAGGACAACAAACACCACCACTTTCTAAAAAGTATAGAATTTTATCATCTATCGATCTACCATAATCCTACGAATCCTATCAAACAGAGATTTACTCGCGCATCATGAAAATCAAAGAAAGATTAGAGGAAGAATTCATAATGCGGAAATTTAAAAAAAGCGAAAGTGAAACTAATTATCATCTTTATTATTCAACTTCAAATTACAACTTCTTCAATCCGTGATTACAAGAAGTATTGCTCTCGATCACTCCCTTGAAGAGGTAATTTTTCCGTCAATCTTCACGTCTCTCGATAAACGTGAGTCTTGGACCTGTCGTGGATCGCGTGCTCGTTGATGATAATTGGCTTCGTATAAAGGAGTCTTGAATGACGTCGCTCTATGAATTTCTCAATGATTCTTGATCTTGGTTTTTGGATTTGTTGAATTTGTTATCTCTTTTCTTGATTTGATTTGATCAAAAAATTAGGATTAAATTGGGGAAAAAAATTGGAATCTTTTCAATGTAGCCCTAGGCCCTTTTTATATCCCCTAATCAAGCTTCCCCAACAAGTTAGCTTGTTACAAAGAAGCTTTCCCAATAAGCTATATTATTACAAAGAAACTTCCAGAACAAGATAGCTTGTTACAAAGAAGCTTACAGAACAAGCTAGGTTGTTACAAAAAAGCTTTCCCAACAAGTTAGGTTGTTACAAAGAAACTTCCAGAATAAGCTATGTTGTTACAAAGAAGATTCCAGAGAAGTCCCGAATCCCAAGTCCCTGAATCGGCCGCGGATCCGTGGCGACTCTGCCTGACTCGGCCGCGGTTCCGCGGCCTATTGGTGAGCTCATTGCTTCAAACTTCTGTGGTCTTATTCTGTTGATCTCTAGGTCTTTATGTGATATCTGGAATCTTCTTATCTCTTCTGAATTTCTGCCAGTATTTGATTCTTCGACTTTCTTGTATATTATCGGCAGATTCCTGATTCCCGATATCTGACCTTAGCTAATCTTGCACAAGATCTCAATGAAGAATGTGAGATACAAAATATTTTGCGTAAAAATATTAAACATACAATTTCCTTCATAATGTTGATTATAATGTATAACACATGGTAAATGATATTTTTTAGATGAACTTCTAATATGTGTTATATTTAGAGCAAATACCTTTAGATGATTAAGAAAAGTAAGAAAATTGTCGTGTTAAAAGTGCACTATTTTCGACTGAACAAATTCCCCCAAACTTGACTTTGATCGTCCTAAGCAAACTTTATTTATTCAAGAGAAGGAGAAAAATAGAAAGAAAAAGAAAAAAAACTAACTAGCACACTTTCATAAGCAACACGATTGCACTGAGCACGTGCAACAAGCCTTTAAACCTCTAGATGTCCCTAGTAGGAGGAGTGTTGTCTCCTGAAGGTTTTCAGCGGATTGCACCCACAAAATCCTATAATAAAAAAAAGACTGTGAAATTTATATATAAAGATAAGAATTATAAAAGAAAGAACTTGAAAATCAGAGTTTTCAACTACACTAGCTTTTCTGTTGTCATGAGCCCTATCTTAATAGTCATGAAAAGATGTTAGAAATCACATCATCCCTCAATAAAACATTACCTTTATTTTTCATCCCTACCTTTCCTCCAAACACCGATCATATACCCCTACGTGTGTGTAAAAGACATCCCTACACTCGGAGAATTCAATTCAAGCTATCATACTCTTGTCCATCTACCTCAGCACTTTTTAGTCGATGGATATTTTAAATGGAATTGCTGACACGTTCTTCATGCGACCGTTAATATTTCTCGAGGTACTAACCGACCGATTACTAAATGTGCTCACTTATTAGGCGTAATTAGCAATGTCCTCATCTTGCAACACCTAAGGCTTTGCAGTGACTCCCAAACCAGTTGGTCTAAGGCACTAGGTGATGAAGCACCCTCGCTATATTTTTTTATGCTGCCTTGGTGATTACAAAACCAGTGTTCATTTTTCTTCACCATTTTATACTTTTAGGCTTTATTTTTTTTTGTACTTTGGCTTTTAGATAAGAGCATTTCAAGGTATCCTCTACTATCCCGAATTTTAAGACGTGTGAAAGTGCGTATAGTAGGGTATCAACGTTCAAATGTTTAGCCTCAAGAATATGGACTATTTTTCAGACTTATTTTTATACTCAGATTAGTGACTTCCTTCATCTTACTGACCCTTGGGACAACGACTCATAACTACTTATTACTAGTTTCGTTTAAGAAAACATCTAACTTACTTGGTTTTCTTAAACTCTTCCAATCTCTTAAATGTAATTTTTCGCTTTCTAATCTTTCATTATAAAAGAAAAAAATTTAAAATTTTTGTGCTTATGCAAAGTGTAATGCAAAGTAATGCGTAAATAAGCAAAAACTTTCCCCAAACCTGTTTACAGCAGTGTCCTCACTGTTGTCATCTTTTAAATCTCAAAAACCTATAGACTTGGGAGGAAAAGTTAATAACGGGGTACAAGAATAAATGAACGTAAAAACCTCCCCAAAACATATTTTTGGCTCACAATTTTGTGTACAAATTTTATCGTCAAGAGTAAAAAATATACCCCTCCCAAACTTGATTTAAACAATATTAAGCTTTTCAAATTATAAGAGGGGGAGGGGGTAAAGTTATTGGTCAATATAAAGCTTTACAAAGACCAAAAGTTAATACCAACCATTCAAAAATTTTATCAATGTAATGCACTGGTTGGTAAAAGAACACGCTACCTATCGACGTGAAGAAGTGGGGAAAAGATAAGTGATGGTATGGAAAGGGTTTGCTTCTTTGTTTGTAGAGACGACTTAATGATGATGGATAAAAACGGGTTTGCGTCTCTGTTTGTAGAGACGACTTAATTATCGAATGTGAATGATTAGGAATATTTGCATTCTCGTATTTTATAAGAAGAAAGGGTGGTGGTTCAACTTCTATAGGTGGAGGTTGATTAATCACAAAATCCGTGTTGTTTAGAAATGCGAGTTCGTCAGCAAAAATTTCTTCAAAGTTTTCATCGATATCCCGAAGAATAACTTCGAAACTTTCATCAATGGTTTGATTGAACGTTTCACTGTCAATAAGTGTTGTGCCAAAATTTATCATACTTGATTTGTAAAAATTTATGGAGGTAGGAGACTCAAAAAACTCATCTACCTCATTCTCAAAAGTATCTAAATCAAGTTGGCTTTCTAGAATTATCGAACTCGAAATATCGAATTGTGATTCATTAACACTCGCTAAATTTAAAGGAAGAATAGAAAAACCAGAGAAAGTCGAAGATGAAACGGGTAAACAAATTGGTGTGTCGGGTATCGCTGAATCAGATGTGGGAAATGAAGGTTGAATTTCGTTTTGCTTTTCGGTTATACAATTATCATCAACTTCAAGACGCATATGGGGTTCGAGAAGAATAGTTAAAGGCTCGAGATGATGATCGCACGGGAGTGAAAGGACCTGATGAATTGGTGAGACAAATTCATCCAAAATTTCGGGTTCATCATCCAATATATCCCCAACGTCAATCTCATTCAAGTGAAGGTTAGAGGTCTCAGACATCTCATCTAAAGTATGGTTTTCAATCAATTTCGGCTTTAGAGTGGAGGTGTGGAGATCACAAGGATTGGGTATGGTTTCACTTGGAATGGACCCTTCACAATCGGGTAAATCAAACACTACAAAGTCACACAACTTATGAGACATTCTATCTTCAATTGGTGCACTCGATAAATTTGTGAAATTGGAGTTGTGGATTTCAATTTGGGATGGAATGGTTTGATTAGGAATGGTGTATCGTTCTCTCTCACTACTCGAATTCTCAATTTGTCCGATGGCCGTATCATACATTGGAAGATTTTGAGCTGGTTCGAAACTAGTCGCTTGTTCTTTTTGTTTAGCGAAGACGGCTATGGACTCCTTCAATTCCTTTCTGATGCTGCTCGTAACTGCCACATATTCTTCTAATGTTCGCTCAAGACTAGACATGGGTCGAGAAGGGGTTTCAGCATAAGATTGAAATTCTTGTGGACAGGTAAAACTTCCAAATGACTGATTAGAAGGGCTATCTAGAGAAGGTGTAAAAGTCGGGTATGATTGATAGGAATTGAATGGATGTGAAAATTGGGTAGGAGTAGGATCAACATTGAAATAAGAAGAATATTGTTATTGGTTGGTTGGTTGGCGATTTTCAACAGACATCATATACGCCACAAATCGAGTATGAAAATCTTCTTTAGAAAGTGGTGGTGTTTGCTGTCCTAATGATTTGACTGGATTGAAACTTTGGCCATTAGCCCTCGCTATATGCTCAGCGATGGAAATGCGTTTAGGAGTTTCCTCACTCGGAGTATCAACATAATAAGATGTAGAATTAGAATGCGGTTGATATGACCTGGACTGAGCTGGACAACTATTTCTATCCGCTTTTTCTATCCGATCTCTTAAGGACATGGGAGAGTCGGATGGTATACCGAAGCGATTATGAAAACAATAAATATCTAGTTCTCGATAGCAAAGATTGGCAAGAGTTCGTCTATTTCGGTTACCCATTATAAGAAGAAAAGAGGAGGGGGGGTTAAAAAAGAAGGAAAAAAATTACGATCTAGTTGGATTGTTTTGCTTTTAAAAGTGGGACTTGGGGGTTGACTCACAAAATCACAAAAAATGTACAAACAACCCTAGAACTAAGGTTACTTAGGTCAAGCACTAGACCGCTCCTACACATCCAAAGGACAAATCACAGGATCAATTCTCTACCACCTCTTTACTCTCTTGTGTCCAGGTAAGTGCCAGATAAGTGGAAGGTATCCGCTATACGAATCACCGAAATAGAGGGCCTAATTAAGTAACCACTTGCCTTAGACACACTTGCCTAGACACCACAAAAGAAATGCGGATAAGCAGTAGATTATGCATGACCTTCCTCTGTCCTAAATGAGCGCGACGATCCTTAGGGTCTTGGTTTAGATATTTTTTCATTAATGAAGGGTGTTGCGGATGCTAGTTTTGTGATTTGTGGGGCTTAGGAAGGGTAATGAAATCCCCACCTAATCTTAATTTGGGTCTTGCTCCTTAATTGTCCGTATTACAATATGCAAAAACAAAACACGCAACAAGAATTTTTTAAGCGGCGAATTTTTTTTGCAAAGAATCCTGCAGAAAAATTGTTATTGGACTTTTTCAGAGGAGAGAGAAGAAGATAGAAAAGATACCAGAGAGATTTGAAGCCCTAAGTCACCCAAGGCAGCGCGGTTCTGCCGCGAGAATGGACTTCTTGCCACGGTTCCGCCGCCAACTTGATGTTTCTCGAAATTCTTTTTTCTACAGTTGCTTCACTTGCTCCTATGGTGTTGATGAACGCCTCTGAATCTTTATCTCCCTGCTACAATGATTCCAGATTCTCTCGCAAAATTCACACACTAATTGTTAAGCACAAGATGTGTTCTTGATTTATATTTTGATGGAATAATAATACTTCAACCCAAATAGCAAGAAAAAACAAATTACGCACGGATCTCTCGTAACGGCGCCATTTGATTGATTGTCTTTTAAAAATGATTCTTCTTTTTATTAAAAGAAAAGTAAAGGAAGTAAAGAAGAGATGATTTAGTAGTAAAGTAGCCGCAATCAATAATGGTGTCGTATGTTGCTAGACCTTTAGTGAGTACGGGTCGTCCTCTGGGATTCGTGGAATTTTATTGTTTTTGCTTTAGATCGGTTGAAAGAAATAGTACAGAAAATCAAGAAAATGGTTCAAGATTCAGTTGATGTAATAGTTTCAAGAAAATCAAGAAATTGTTTTCAAGAAAGGAAATCAAGAAAAGGTTCAAGATCTAATTATCAAGAAAATACGAAGAAGGCTTGTAGAATTCGATCGGATTTAGCAGCCATGGATAACTAATAAAGATGACTCATCTTATCTATTGACAGTTTAACACTAGATTGATGGCGATGAATGCAGATTAGGGTTTTTTTGGAAGAAACTAGGGTTTCTTCACTATAGTCCCTTGACTTTTCATTGATCCCATTCATTTTCTAGCCCTTCACAAAAAGATCGTCAATCTTAATTCAAATCGTGGTCAAGATTATCAAGAATTTGCTATCGCGCCTGATGAGGATGTTAACGATTCTTTTGCGAAAGTTTGTAAACTTCATAAGACTTTAAAAAAGTATAGAATTTTATCATCCATCGATCTACCCTAATCCTACGAATCCTATCAAGCAGAGATTTACTCGCGCATCATGAAAATCGAAGAAAGATTAGAGGAAGAATTCATAATGCGGAAATTTAAAGAAAGCGAAAGTGAAACTAATTATCACCTTTATTATTCAACTTCAAATACAACTTCTTCAATCCGAGCTTACAAGAAACATTGCTCTCGATCACTCCCTTGAAGAGGTAATTTTTCCGTCAATCTTCACGTCGCTCGATCACCGTGAGTCTTGGACCTGTCGTGGATCGCGTGCTCGTTGATGATGATTGGCTTCGTATAAAGGAGTCTTGAATGATGTCACTCGATGAATTTCTCAATGATTCTTGATCTTGGATCTTGGATTTTTTGAATTTGTTAGCTCTTTTCTTAATTTGATTTGATCAAGAATTAGGATCAAATTGGGAAAACAAATTGGAATATTTTCAATGTAGCCATAGGTCCTTTTTATAACCCCTAATCAAGCTTCCCCAACAAGCTAAGTTGTTACAAAGAAACTTCCAGAACAAGATAGCTTGTTACAAAGAAGCTTACAGAACAAGCTAGGTTGTTACAATGAAACTTTCCCAACAAGCTAGATTGTTACAAAGAAGTTTCCAGAACAAACTAGGTTGTTACAAAGAAGATTCCAGAGAACTCCCGAATCCCAAGCCCCTGAATTGGCCACGGATCCGCGGCGACTCGGCCTGACTCGGCCGCGGCCTATTGGTGAGCTCGTTGCTTCAAACTTCTGTGGTCTTATTCTGTTGATCTCTGGGTCTTTATATTTTATCTGGAATCTTTTTATCTTTTCTGAATTTCTGCCAGTATTTGATTCTTCGAATTTCTTTTATTTTATCGGCAGATTCCTGATTCTCGATATCTGACCTGAGCTAATCTTGCACAAGATCTCAATGAAGAATGTGAGATACAAAATATTATGCGTAAAAATATTAAACATACAATTTTCTTCATAATATTGATTATAATGTATAACACATGGTAAATGATATTTTTCTGATGAGCTTCTAATATGTGTTATATTTAGAATAAATACCTTTAGTTGATTAAGAAAAGTAAGGAAATTGTCATGTTAAAAGTGCACTATTTTCGACTGAAAAAATTTCCCCAAACTTGACTTTGATTGTCCCGAGAAAACTTTATTTATTCAAGTGAAGGAGAAAAATAGAAAGAAAAAGAAAAAAAACTAACTAGCACACTTTCGTAGGCAACACGATTGCACTGAGCACGTGCAACAACCCTTTAAACCTCTAGGTGTCCCTAGCAGGAGGAGTGTTGTCTCCTGAGGGTTTTCAGCGGATTGCACCCACAAAATCCTATAATAAAAAAAAGACTGTGAAAGTTACATATAAAGAAAGAACTTGAAAATCAGAGTTTTCAACTACACTAGCTTTCCGGTTGTCTTGAGCCCTATCTTAATAGTCATGAAAAGATGTTAAAAATCACATCATCCCTCAATAAAACATCGCCTTTATTCTTCATCCCTACCTTTCCTCCAAACACCGATCATATACCCCTACGTGTGTGAAGGGTTACGGCAGCGTCCCGGCCATCGAAACGCGGCCAAAATGCGGAACAAAATTTTTCTAAACTGGCACTACCACTACCCGATTTACGGATCGACCTTAAACCCTAAACTAGCAATCTAAACTATGAGTTAGAATCGTTATACCGAGTTGATCCGTGTCCTTCGGTCTTCATTTCAAGCTCCTAGAAGTTCCTTGATGTGGTTTGGTTGCCGGTCTTCCTTCATCTCCGATGATCTACCCGAGGGATGTAATTCAGGCTCTAGCTCCACGACATGATGCAAACGGAGCAACTAGGGTCTCTAGGATGCTACCCTAGAGAGCCTAGGATGTTGTGTGTATGTATTCTAAGTGTTATCTATCTCAAAACTTGAAGGTGGAAGCAAAACATGAAAAACTAGAGGAGAGTGAAGCATAAATGGTGAAGGAGCTCAAGCTTGCTCAAGTGAAGGAAAAATGAAGCATGCAAAAAAATTGAGCTCTCTTGGAGAGAGAAAAATGAGCAAGCTTGGTTTTGTAAAAAAATATTTTGCAATTTAAAATAGCTCCCATACTTGAATAGTGAGCACAAATGAATTAACAATTCATTTGTGTTCACTATTCAAGCATGGTCATCACCATACTCTCCTCATTTTCATTTCCACCTCATTTACCATTCTCTAAAAATGGTCAAAACAAAAATGAGGTGGCAACTTCTAGAATGTTATCCGGTAAAAAATACAGATTACATTCTACTGTATATATATCTGCATTCGTACCGAAATACGAATACCCAATAAGATAGAATAACACAAAGAATATAATACTAGAATATACATACCGAAATACATATACGTAAATTATTAAATCAATACCTGATTTAATAATCGGGCTCAAAACTGAGCCAGCTAGTATTATCAACTGTCCAACCGAAAACCTGAGTACAGTGTACATCAATCGATCGGAACCCTGCACGTATCCAATACGGCTACTACATCATTTCGCCAGAACCAGGGAAACCCTCTGTGTGGGACACTAAAGACTCGTCAATATGCTGGCAGTGGGTTTAACCACAAGCACGTCAGCGGCACTAGCTGTACGTAACGGCTACCTAGGTATTGAGCGAAAGGGAGGCCGACGAGCAAATTCATGCAGAATCCGTACTGAGCCTGACAGTAACAATATCCGTACAATCCGGTCTGTTCGTCTAAGAGTATCGCATATCGAGTCTAGGGGGGTGGATAGAGTCAGACCCCCAACAACACGATATTTAGTGTCGGTATGAAACCCATCACCACCTGAGAAACTATCAATCCTGGATCGGTAATTCTCGTCTACCGTGACCACGGATTTATTGTGATGGCCATCCATACACAACGCGACATCAACCCACAATACCGAGAGAGACGAATCCCTGACGATCCGATCACTGCCTCCATGTGGCTCGGGACTGTACCCAACTAAAACCTGTTTGCACGACTCCTTTGAGCCGTGGTAGGGTAGTAATCAAAGCACAGTGGAAACTCACACGAGACAAATGACGATCTCAGGTCGACAGACTAACCTGTACACATGTCATCTGGGAACTGCTATCTGACAATAGGTATAATACCAACTAGTAGGTTCCCGGCGAGTCCGTCCAGTGTACTCATAACCCAATGAGCACCTGTATACTATCTTAGGTGAACAAACTAACACCAAGGGCTTGTGAGACCTGGCCACCGCCCCTCGTCGGGGACTCGATCGGTATACACTAGTCTACACTAGAGTATCGATGCCCGGTCTCGATACTCCTACGACTAGGGACATTTAAGGATGTGCTTATAGACCCCAGCTCCCACATTTATGATCGTCATCATAATGCTGGAAGTCAAGCAAGAATCCTATGGGCTCTATCAACATGTATATGATGATAAAGACAAACCAGATAGCATACTATCATCTTGTGTAAGACCGCTTTATCGGTATATGTCCTCACTCAATCATCATAATCACAAGTCCGCGACTATGATAATTGCCTTGAGGGCACTATAGCCAACAATCTCCCACTTTCACTTAAGGCCAATTATTGTGATGTCGCATACTCACAGCCCGTGTGATACCGAACACCTAACTTCTCTTCTAATCTGTTTCGCAAAGCCCGTTTGCGAAAATTATCGCGTTCGAGAAATATCCCCAGTGAGTGGATCTGCTCCAATGTTTCTTTTTGTATCTCTCTATATCTCAACTTCGCGGAGAAAACTATCTCCCAAAATGAGCAATACATGTCTTAGAATTTGTCTGGATATCTGATGGGACCCAGTTCACAAACGAACTCCAAATCCAGCAAACCTCCTAGACTGTATCGTCCACTGAATTTATTCAGTATCCTGCGCCATGCCTTCCCTCAGTATTCGCTTGGACCACCTGTCCAACATACTGTCCCTCAAAAGAGGGAAAACTATAACTCTGACAGTCACTCTGTCATACAGGTCACCTGGGAAGCTTGAAATGATAACCGTCTCCTGAAGGAGGCTGCCGTTACCATATCCCTAGAACATCCATTTATGTTCATAAACTGCTTCCCAATGTTTCTCCACGATTGGATTGATATATCTGCTTATTGCAGCTAGTGCAAAAAACAACATCTGGTGTGGTACTTGATATTTCATGATTAACTCAATTGCCTAATCAAGTGATATGCTAATCAAGCAGATTCCTCTCCCCTTTAGTCTGTAAGACACCTTTAGAGAGGGTGACTCCATCATCTGCAGGTACACCACCATGCCAGGGGTCGTCCATTTAATGTCAAAGTACCCAGATTAGGATACTTCCCAAATCTAGATCTAAAACCATAGATCAGTTACCAGAAACTCTGATATTACATCCATATCCTGTGTGGAGAAACAACTTTGTGACAACCATAATATAACCGATCGTAGTATAGGAATATCTCTTCCTATCAAGGGCATGTCATCCCAAATATCAGGACATCACACCCTACTACCTTCTGACTAGATCCATCTCCTATTCTGATGAGGTCAAGACCTATGACTTTCACATCAAAAAATAGATGATCTATTTCCGCTATAAATAGACATAAGCTACTTGTCCTCTATGCTTCCGCAGCTCCCACTGACTACAACAACCCTCTGGCAGAGTCATATACACGTGCACTTCTAAAGCTAGTTTAGAACCACGCTATACTCATCCTCCTGCCGGGTCTTATAGTCTAGAACAATAGCAATGGCGAGTGTGGGTAAACAAGAACCTCCCTGTCACCGTCTCTGAGAAGACCGAAGTACCTCTCGGGTGCCTGAGGTTACCCACCAAAACTGTGGAGTGGCTAATGGAACATCAAATCCAATTGAATCCTTAGGTTCTATTAAATTTTCAGTGATCGTTTGTGGTTCTGGAATCACTTCCAGTTCTACCACACTCCCACTTCTGTTTTCTGAAAAAATCCATTTTACTAAAACTGTGGCGAGTCAAGAATAATATAAATATTGATCTTCATGATGGTAGAAAGTTAACCCTCGTCAAAGCCCAGGATAACCCACAAACTGCCATTACTGAAACGTGCCTTGAATTTATCCGGATTCTGGTTTTAAGCATCAGCCGGACAACTCCCTATACCTTAACATCGTTAAGATATAAATTGATTCTATAAATATCTGATATAGAAACAAAAGCACTAATTTAATTGGAACCAGATTCAAAATCATGCAATTGTCTCCAGTGCATATCAACCAAATGGAAAGAGGACAATCAGCATTACTCATCTAGGAGTGCACCCATATATGAGTAACCCGAAAGATAAGAAAATTCTCAAAACCATTACTATCAACGAAATACCAAACACAAGTATCTACATATTCGAATACTTCGAATAATCCCGATACTTCTAATAAATGGTTCTCTACTTTATTCTTATACCTATAACTTCTCAAAATCTGAACCTTGCATTTCAATGAAATACATGTCTAGAATCAGAGAAGTTATGAGTAAACAGAATACAGTTCGAGTACCAGCCCCATTGTCCTAATGGACACTGGACAACATACAATACTTTGTATAAGTCCCTTGAGTTCAACAACTCAAACCCTGTGCGTCGTAGGTTGAAAAACTGTACTTTGGTTAAGAAGAGTTACACCGCTGTTGAATGCACCTTACCCAATCACCAATCGATATAGGTAAATGTCATAGACACAATATCAAAAAGTTATATCTCACTTTATAAAATAAATGCACAGATATATCAGTTTGAAATTGGTGCATAACAACGGATATTCAAAACCAAATATTTGTCATCCGGCAAAATCCAGATGATTTCCTCAAATATCACCAATTACTACGAATTCCGATATAATGAGGATCTAATCACCTAATTCCCAATATCTTACTCCCACTCACCATCTGTAATAACATACAGATGTGAGAAACTGATCTGGTAAATACATACCATGGAGTTAGATTCTTATTGGGAAAACATAAAACTGAAACATGAAAATGTTTCAAAAGGGTTAACTGGTATTCCTAGTAACGCCTCTTCCATTATCCTGAATTATGACAGTAACCATATACTTACCTGCCCTCACTGCAATCCCTTTATTATGTCTTTACTTATTACCTTCTGTAGACCTCCTTTACGCTAATTGGTTTTCTTCCTTCCCTACCCTTTGGCACCAGCCTATGGTTTGGAAGAAGACTATCCAATAAGCGTAATAGGTGTACTCTCCTAATCGTAGGAGCCCTCACAACCTGAGAGAAGGTAATGGGAAAAAAACATCTGAATAATACTGTACTTTTTCTCCTGAACCAGAATCCATCCTCGAAAAAGTTCCTTCGAGTTCGTATGTAACTATACGATGGATTTATCCAATGGAAGTGGATATCCGTAGTGATATAGATTGTTCTAGAGAAAAGCAAAGTGGATGTAGGAGTGGCAGGGGTATACACGATCTGTGTCGTGAATGATGGTGATCGCAACTTTCTTCGCCATTATTCTAATCCCTTTATATGTCTTTACTTATTACCTTCTGTACACCACAGTTAAGCTTGTTGGTTTTCTTCCTTCCCTACTATTCGGCACCTGCCTATGGTCTGGAGGAAGACTGTCCAATAAGCTCAATAGGTGTACCCTCTACTAATCCTAGGAGCCCCCTCACAATCTGAGAGAAGGTAAAGAGAAAAAACAACCGAATAATCCTATTTTATCTCTCCAGAACTAGAATCCATCCTCGAAAAAGTTCCTTCGAGTTCGTATGTAACTATACGATGGATTTATCCAATGGAAGTGGACGTTCGTAGTGATACGAGGTGTTCTGGAGAAATGTAAAGGTGATATAGAAATGCCAATGATGTATGCGACACCATGACATTCCAAAAGTCCATAGTGTTTTAAGAAGGTTCGGTCAACTTGGTTTTATGAGTTTTAGTCAAAGGTCGGGTCAAAGTCGCAGCCAGAGAGAGAGAGAAGAAACACTCAGCGTGCACACTAACCTAGATTAGAATGGTTAATCATTTTATCTAATCTGGATGGCTCCCACTATTTCCTCGAATTCTTCTCCAAACCCAAAAGGAGAATTAGTCGGAATCACCCGAGGAGTAATCCAACTCATCAGTGGGAATCGGGATCCAACTACCATCGCATGATGACTTGATGTAAGCCACTCAAGTCACCACACTCCAGAAGGTATGCGCAAGCCTGGTAAGTTTCCTGTATATTTGAAACTCCCGATGTGTGTTTTTACCCCAAGCGGCTTATGACCTTGACTAGGTCAACATATCATAAGTCATAAGTCAAGTTCAACCCGTCATTATCCTTGATTAATTAGACCCACCCGTACGAACCCTTGACTAGGTCAACATGACCGTACGACTGTCCTAACCAATCGCATATCCATTCAACAGAAAAGTACTACAGAGCTACCGAACACTACGCCTTGACTAGGTCAACATACGTAGCACGAATACTAAGCAATACTCGTCTGAAATGACGGAGGGCTACGGCTGGTTTTTGGCAAAAAACCTTTAACGTAATGAACTTGATATCGTTGAAGGAATCCAAGTGGTTTTACAAATATATAGTGGCGAAAACTTTTGCTAAAGAGGTCACTCCCGGTGAAGGGATCTCGGCTCTTTCCCCGTCGAATGGGGTGCAGGATATCTCAAACTGAATACCACGATGCAAAGAAAAAGTAATCGACTATAGTGAAGTTATTACGTTGACGCAAACTTTTACTCAAGGGGTTACTCCCTGTGAAGGGATCTCGGCCCTTGCCTCGTCGAATGAGGTGCAGGATATTCCAAACTGAATACCACGATGCAAAACAAAAGTGTACGTCTGTAATGTCAGTTTTAAAAACTTGGTTCCAACAACATCATAT
Source organism: Agapanthus africanus (assembly GCA_030015575.1). NCBI lineage: Eukaryota > Viridiplantae > Streptophyta > Magnoliopsida > Asparagales > Amaryllidaceae > Agapanthus > Agapanthus africanus. The sequence continues at coordinate 302,621,780 of JASDDO010000022.1, read as the reverse complement.
ATAGGTTTGTTTTATCCTTGCATTGATAAGAATCAATGCAGTCCCATCAATTAATCACACCACAAAAGAACGAAAATAAAATGTACGTATATGCCATCCACATTCGCCACTAGGTCCCGTCATCACCCGTTAGGTTACTTAACTAACGACAGAGCGGGGACTGGGCTAGTGCGGGTGCAAAACATATACAACATCTACTAGTATATATAAATATATATATATATATATATATAACATTCGTCCCAGGCATGATATAAAGCAACATCACAGAAACATCATAGAAGCAACACAGAATGGTGGATAATCTGGAGCCCTGGGTTTCACTTGAGCCGCAAGTGAGACCCTACGTTCCCTGTTGTGCGGATAGAATGTGCAATGAAACCTAGACCCCTACGAGCACGGCAAGTTACCCGCCAAAACCAGAAGTGAGGCAGCCCACTTCAACAACGTGAATGGGCCACCCGACACTTCTCGGAATCCGGTAACTTGAGCACCCATCCTGGGTCAACCTATACCCCCTATGAGTGCGGCGAATAGCCCGCCAATTCTAGAGTAAGGTCCCCTCCGTCCCAACGCAATGAGATGCGGACCCGTTGCCCTCTAGAATCCGGTTATTCGTGCACCCCACCGCGGGGTAATTCTAGTACAGAAAATAAAATAATATACAAGGGTGACATCGACCTCAGCCCGGTCGTGCCCCAAAAGAATAATTTACAAACTGGCAGTGATGGCAGTCCACATGTCGGACGCTCGCCCAGTAATATCAAATGTACAAATGAAAATAAACTATACTAACATTGCACTATAGCTATCCACCATGACCATCCAACCAACTTCACAGCACAACACAGAACATCAACGCGAATGTCACGTTCGCAAACCCATCTAAAAGAACATATAGCAGTTAGACGGGTTTACCGATCAAATGACATTCACGGTCGCAGATAGAAATGTATGTACTGTTAAATGCACACTTAAAATATCGATCGACTAAGTTCCAAATTGGCCCCAATAGCAAAACCAGCACTGAAACAGAAATCTGGACCAAAACAGAATATGTCAAAAATCACAATTCCAAGTCAGGGGGTTACAGAAAAAATTTCGAAGCCCGTCGCCACTAAACGGCCGCGGAACCGTCGCCAATAGGGGCTAAGTGCGGCTGTTCCGCGACGCTTTAGAGGGATCAAGAGCCCAAATTTTTTGTGTACCCATAAAATCTCCTGCACGGATTTTTAAGCCACTGGAAAATATTTTTTGAACACTTTTGAAAATCGGCAGAGAACAGAAAATTGGAATCGTGTTTTCGGAAATTTCCGTCGATAGATCTTTCAAGCACGTTTAAACAAGCTAGTAAGGGGTTTAAAGGGTGGCTCTGATACCATGAAGGGTTACGGCAGCGTCCTGGCCATCGAAACGCGGCCAAAATGCGGAACAAAAATTTTCTAAACTGGCGCTAGCGCTACCCGATTTACGGATCGACCTTAAACCCTAAACTAGCAATCTAAACTAAGAGTAAGAATCGTTATACCGAGTTGATCCGTGTCCTTCGGTCTTCATTCCAAGCTCCTAGCAGTTCCTTGATGTGGTTTGGTTGCCGGTCTTCCTTCATCTTCGATGATCCACCCGAGGGATGTAATTCCGGCTCTAGCTCCACGACATGATGCAAACGGAGCAACTAGGGTCTCTAAGATGCTATCCTAGAGAGCCTAGGATGTAGTGTGTATGTATTCTAAGTGTTATCTATCTCAAAACTTGAAGGTTGAAGCAAAACATGAAAAACTAGAGGAGAGTGAAGCACAAATGGTGAAGGAGCTCAAGCTTGCACAAGTGAAGGAAAAATGAAGCATGCAAAAAAAATGAGCTCTCTTGGAGAGAGAAAAATGAGCAAGCTTGGTTTTGTAAAAAAATATTTTGCAACTTAAAATAGCTCCCATACTTGAATAGTGAGCACAAATGAATTAACAATTCATTTGTGTTCACTATTCAAGCATGGTCATCACCATACTCTCCTCATTTTCATTTCCACCTCATTTACCATTTTCTAAAAATGGTCAAAACAAAAATGAGGTGGCACCATCTAGAATGTTATCCGGTAAAAAATACGGATTACATTCTACTGTAAATATATCTGCATTCGTACCGAAATACGAATACCCAATAAGATAGAATAACACAAAGAATATAATACTAGAATATACGTACCGAAATACATATACGTAAATTATTAAATCAATACTTGATTTAATAATCGGGCTCAAAACCGAGCCGGCTAGTATTATCAACTGTCCAACCGAAAACCTGAGTACAATGTACATCAATCGATCGGAACCCTGCATGTATCCAATACGGCTACTACATCATTTCTCCAGAACCTGGGAAACACTTTGTGTGGGACTCTAAAGACTCGTCAATACGCTGGCAGTGGGTTTAACCATAAGCACGTCAGCGGCACTAGCTGTACGTAACGGCTACCCAGGTATTGAGCGAAAGGGAGGCCGACGAGCAAACTCATGCAGAACCCGTACTGAGCCTGACAGTGAAAATATCCGTACAGTCCGGTCTTTTCGTCTAAGAGTATCGCATATCAAGTCTAGGGGGTGGATAGAGTCAGACCCCCAACAACGTGATATTTAGTGTCGGTATGAAACCCATCACCACCTGAGAAACTATCGATCCTGGATAGGTAATTCTCGTCGACCGTGGCCACAGATTTATGGTGATGGCCATCCGTACACAACGCGACATCAAACCCCAATATCGAGAGAGACGAATCCCCAACGATCCGATCACTGCCTCCATGTGGCTCGGGACTGTACCCAACTAAAACCTATTTGCACGACTCCTTTGAGCCGTGGTAGGATAGTAATCAAAGCACAGTAGGAACTCACACGAGACAAATGACAATCTCAGGTCGACAGACTAACCTGTACACATGTCACCTGGGAACTGCTATCTGACAATAGGTATAATACCAACTAGCAGGTTCCAGGCGAGTCCGTCCAGTGTACTCATAACCCAATGAGCACCTGTATACTATCTTAGGTGAACAAACAAACACCAATGGATTGTGAGACCTGGCCACCGCCCCTCGTCGGGGTCTCGATCAGTATACACTAGTCTACACTGGAGTATCGATGCCCTGTCTCGATACTCCTACGACTAAGGACATTTAAGGATGTGCTTATAGACCCCAGCTCCCACATATATGATCGCCATCATAATGCTGGCAGTCAAGAAAGAATCCTATGGGCTCTATCAACATGTACATGATGATAAAAACAAACCAGATAGCATACTATCATCTTGAGTAAGATTGCTTTATCAGTATAGGTCCTCACTCAATCATCATAATCACAAGTCCGCGACTATGATAATTGCCTTGAGGGCACTATAGACAACAGTGTGTGTAAAAGACATCCCTACACTCGGAGAATTCAATTCAAGCCATCATACTCTTGTCCATCTACCTCAGTATTTTTTAGTCGGTGAATATTTTAGATGGAATTGCTCACACATTCTTCATGCAGCCGTTAATACTTTTTGAGGTACTAGTGTACTCTCCTAATACAAGGAGCTCAAAACTTGGGAGAAGTTGAAGAGGAGGAGACAACGAATTATGCAATTCAATTTCTCCAGTACCCATGGTCATCTTCGAACTGAAATAAATTTCTTCGAATTCATATGTAACTATACGAGATGACCATTCCAAGCAATATGGATATCCGTAGTGATACAGAGTATTCTGGAGAAGGCAAAGAATAAAGCAGGAGTGACAGGGATATATGCGACTTTGTCGTGAATTAGGACAATCCAAACCCAGATTGTTAAAAGGTTTGGTTAACTTAGTTTACGAGTTATAGTTTAAGGTCTGTCATAGTCGCGGCCAGAGAGAGAAAAGAAATAATCAGTGTGCACTCTATCAAGATTAGATTGGTTAATTACTTTATTTAATCAGGATGACTTCCTTTGATTCCTCGAATTTTTCTTCAAACCCTAAAAGGAGAACTAGTCGGGATCATGTGCACCTTACAAGTTCGTTAACCGTTCAGCCAGGCCAATGTTGGTACTCCAAGGGAGGCTCCCCGTGCTTTTGCACGGACCTAATTAAACAACCCTATTTTTACAGAGGCATAACCCCGTTAACACCCTTCTAGACACCTAATGGGTTAGCTAGTGGTGAATTGTAAATCTCCCGGAAGTAATACCTACTCATTAGTGGGAATCGGGACCCAACTATCATTGTGTGACAATCTTGATGGAAGCCAACCAAAATCACCACACTACAGAAAGAATGCGCAAACTTAGCAAGTTTCCCTTATATTTGAAACTCCCGATATGGTTTTTACCCCTAAGACCTTAGTGATCTTGATCGAGTCAACAAATCAAAGGGTTCTAGTCAAGTTCAAACCGTAATTATCTTGATTGCATTCGACCCACCCGTACGATCCCTTGACGGTATTGACAAGCCCGTACGACTGTAATAACCAATCGCATCATATGTTACAAACAAGTACCATTTAGCTACCGCACACCACGCCTTGACCGAGTCAACAAACGCAGCATGAATACTGAGCACTACTCGTAAGAAATGACGGAGTGCTATGACTGGTTTTTGGCAAAAACCATTAACGTAATGAACTTGATATTGTTGAAGAAACTCGAGTGGTTTTCAAAAAGGAGCAGTTTAGGCTCCGCTTTTAAAACAATTGGTTTTGAAGAAAACCGAGTAGTTTTAAAATTTGTTCCGACAACATCATTTTAGGTTTGTTTTCCTTGCATTAACCATATAATGCGATCCCATAATTTAAGTTTCTACGCTACATTAGAAACAAAAAAAATAGCATACCTTATATGCCATTTGCATTCGCTATGGGGTCCTGAGTCTTAACCGTAAGGTTACTTAACTTACGGCACGGTGGGGATAGAGTTAGCGCGGATGCAAAATATATAGAAGCATCTAATAATATATATATATATATATCAATATCATAGGCAAGTAATAAACATCACAGGCATGCGATAAACAACAATATGGAATAGCGGATAAACTAAGAGCCTTGTGTTTTGTTTGAACCGCAAACGAAAACCAACTTACCCCGATCGTGTGGATATAGCCCGTACAAACTCGAACCAAGACCCCTATGAGAGCGGCAAATTACTCGCCAATTCTAGAAGTGAGCCAACCCCACTCAATGTCATGAGTGGGCCACCTGGCACTTCTTGGAATCCGGTAACTTGATCACTCCTTCATGGGTCAGAGTTACACCCCATATAAGTGCGGCGAGCAACCCACTAATCCAAGAATGAGGTGGCCCATTCTCGACTCCACGAGATGGACACCCGCTGCATTCTCGAATCCGGCTATCCGAGCACTCCGTTGCGGGGCATCATAATAAAAGTAATGAAATATATATAATGGCGACAACGACCTTAATCCGGACGTGTCCTAAAAAGAATATACATCAAGCGACAATGATGGCCACAATCCGGCCGTTCGTCCTGAATAAACAAATATATGAATCAAAACTGTACACACATATCGCACGAAGGGCTATCCAATCACGATAATCCGACTAAACCATCACAAAATATATATTCAAAACAACATAACAAGTAACGAGTGTGCAACCCCGTTTAATCGAATATATAGCAATTAGACGACGTTATCCAATACACAAACAATGATACGGATCATAAACGATGTATTAGTTTCGACCAAAAAGTTTCCCGAACTAGCCCGAATACAAAGATTAACACAAATTGAAAACTGGGCAAAAACAAATATCACAAAAAATCAAGTTTCCAAACAACCATGACACTACAAAAATCTAGGGACTTAAATAGAAAAATGGCGGACGAAAATGTAAAACTGGCGACTAAATGGTGGCCAAAGCGCCTCGCATTTTGTGCTATATTTTCTTTTTAAAATAGGAGTCCACTGCAATAGTTTAAAAAAATTCAGGAACAACAGAAACTTGGATTTTTTTGATCGAATACGGTTAAAATTTTGGTTTTCAAATGTAAACATTGCCTACAACTAGTTAAAGTGTTTAGTATGGCTCTGATACCACTGTGAGGACCCTAGTGCTCGTGTTGCAAGACTTGCAGCAAAGATGGAAGCGAAAACAAAAACTTTTAAGCAAACACTAGCAATCATAACCATAGAATTAATTTCAAACACTAAACCAGATATAACAACATGCAAGATTAGGGGGCTCGCTAACTTTGTAGCGTATCCTCGTAATTGCGGAAGATCCCTACACTGCTCCATAGACTCTAGGTCGGCTCTGTAGTTGTCGGGAATATGCTTGCACGTTGATCTTCCTCGTCGAAAATAATCCACCCGAGAGAATCGGATAACAAGCCCTTGCTCACACCAATATAAACAAGTGAAGCATCTCACAACCTAAGCTTGCTAGGAATGAGTTTTGAGTGATATAGTGATGTTTTTCTCTTAATATCTCTCTTTGTCTATTTTCTTTTCTTTTTCAAGAAGCTAATGCAAGCATAAGAGAAGAAGAGAAAATCAATGATGAATAAAACTAAGCATACCCTTTTTCCTTCTCTCTTTCTGCTTTTGTGGAGAGGGGGAATGAATTGGTGACTCTTACCAATAACTCACCCCTCCACACTCATCTCCAAGCATCTAAAAAAAGGTAAGAATAGAAGTGTATAAACATACACATATATATATATATATACATACATATATATACAACTGTATATGTATCAAATACATATACCTGTATTTTTATCAAAATACAAATATCTTATTCATATAAAAATACGAATACCCGTATTTGTATCGGGATAAAAATACCCGTATTCGTATTAAGATACAAATACGCGTATTTATATAAATACTCATATTCGTATAAATACCGTATTCGTATCAAAATACAAATACCGTATTCGTATAAAAATACGAATACTAAAAGAGAGATAATGAGAGAGATACTCATAATGATCCGGCTGTCTTTCAAACCTTCCAGTATTATCAAAACGTTCGATTAAAGTGCGTGCACTAAATACACGTATTTAATCGAATCTGAATGCGTATCAAAATATGCACACGCTACATCGTTTCTCCTGAACTGGGAAACTCTCTGTGTCAGACATTAAAGACTCGACAATACGCTGGCAGTGGGTTTAAGCATAAGCACGTCAGCGGAACTAGCTGTACGAAAAAGCTACCCAGGTATTGAATGAAAGGAAAGTCAACAGGCAAACTCATCTGTATCCCAACAGAGCCTCTAAGTGACAATCTCCATAGTTTGGTCTCTTCCTCTAAAAGTATCACATACTGGGTTTAAAGAGTGGATAATGTCAGACCCCTAATAACCTAATAAGTCGTGTCGGTATCAAGCTCATCACCTACCGAAAAACTACTGATCTACAATCAGTAAATCTCATTCACCCTGACCAAGGATTTATGGTGATAGCCAACCGAACACAGCATGACATCAACTCCCTATACCGGGAGAGACAAATCCCTGATGATCACTCATTGCCTCCATGTGGCTCGGGACTGTATCCAACTAAAGCCTGTTTACACGATGTAGTGTGTTTTCGTCACCCTATTGAGATGGGAGTACGCGTCGCTTGTCATGCATACTACAGATTCTGCCCGCCTAGTGTAGGCTGGAGTTTATTGATCGTGCGGATCCGAATCTCCAGCAGCCGCGGACTAAGCTGCCGTTAAATACCCGTCGCCTTTGGAGCGAAAGAACTCCGGTTGACGGGTCAAACTGGTCATGTGTACTCAATGTGCAGTGTGCGTGTGTTGTGTTTTGAGGGGTCTTGGGTACATCGGGGGTCTCGCAGAGTTTACGGGGGTCCCACTTCCAGGATAGCGGGCTGGGGGTCAAGGGGGTTAGCAGCCCCTTTACGGGGTGTTGGGGCAGCGCCCCGTTAGAATTTTTTTCTAATGGGGAAAGTGTTGGGGAGTGTTTGTATATATATATATATATACATATATATATATAAGGGAAGTAGCGTCCAAATGATGCGTGGGCACCTAACGTGCTTGGTACGCGGGTGCTGGGAGCCAGCGCCTCACGCGGATGGCACACGGGTATTGGGCGCCGGCGCCTCACGGGCGCTGGGCACGCTGGCGCCTCACGCACTTGGCTCGCGGGCGCTGGGCACGGACGTCCCATGCACCCGGCATGTGGGCGCTGGGAGACCGCAGGAAAAGTGTCTTAGCCCCCTACTAGGAGTTGTATTCCCAATTGACTTTTGGAGTTAAACTCCTAAATAAAAGGACAAAGGGGCTTACCCCCTGCACTCGGATTTTTACTCCCAATTGACTTTTGGAGTTAAACTCCTAAAAAGAAATACTTTTTTCCTTCTTTTTTTGTGTTTGGAGTAAAACTCCCAAGAGAGTTTTGGAAATGATGAAAGGGGACTCCTTTCTTCTCCCTTGAGTCTCTTGAGCCTTGGATCTTCCTAAAGTGTGTTTTTTGGAGATGGGTCTCCTTCCTCCTCTCTGTTGGCTAGATCTTGGAGAGAAAAAGGGATAAGACTTAAAAATCACCCCTCTTGGGGATTTGATGGGAGATCCGAGCTTCCCTTCAAAGGTTTTATAGTGAGAAACTGTTTCTTTTTGGAAAAAGAAGAGTTAAACTCTTGATTTAATTTAAAAAGGGGAAGAAGGTTTAGAACCTTGAGGAAGGAGAAAGAGGCATAGAAACCCTAATTTTTAAGGGGAATGAATTCTTCTTTTTCATTTCATCATCATGTTGCTTTTTATAGGCTTACAAATTTACACATAGCCTCTTGGGCTTTACAAAATGGTATTTTGCCCATTCCATGTCTCATGTGCTCATTTCTTTTGCACATGAGCCATAGGCTTTACAAAAATTTGGCTATATGCCCATTTTTCTTACATTTATTAATAAAAATTACGTCAAAATTATTTATTACATGATTTTTATTTAGGCACGGGGGAGGCCGGCCTCTTCATTTTCGGGCTCGACTTGCGCATGAGCCCACTTGGCTTGGGGTTGACTTTTACTTGGTCAACCGTGGTGTAATTTTTGACCCCAACAAAGTGCCCCCCATCAATAAATGCACACCGCGTATATGAGTTATGTGCATGAAATTGATGGATTCTTTTCTACAGAAGTTTGACTTTGTGGCGGAGCATCATTCCGATTTATGGAGCATAATTCCAGGGTCCGAGCATCATTCCGAAAAGCGGAGCATAATTCCGGGGGTCGGAGTATAATTCCAGTGGGAGAATATATTCTGAGACGAAGCATAGTTTTGATGTAGGGAAGACATTCTGAACGAACAATGGCTCCGATGCAGAGGTTGTTTCCCAGGTGAAGCATAATTCCGACAGGGAAGACAGATACTCTGAGGCGAAGCATAATTTCGACACGGGGTAAGTGTTTTGATATTTCTGCCAGTTTGTTTTTCTACTTAATTCTTATATTCCTGGAATTTCTCAAAAGCCTCGGATTTATGCTTCATTAAGAAGACATGTCCATATCTGGAGAAATCATCCGTAAAAGTAATGAAATAGGAAAAACCACTTCTTGCATGTGTAGACATTGGACCACACACTTCGCTGTGTACGAGTCCCAAGAGCTCGCTCGCTCTTACTCCATGTCCAGTAAGCGGAGTCTTTGTCATCTTTCCTTTGAGACATGATTGACAAGTTGCATAAGAATGATATTCGAACGGATCCAAATATCCTTCTTTATGTAACTTAGTTAACCTTGTCTCATTGATGTGACCCAGTCTACAATGCCATAAGAAAGCATAATTTAATTCTGGAGACTTTCTTTTGTGTGTATTCTGGATATTGAAAATCTGCGATTGGTTTAAAACGTATATACCGTTGCTTAATGTACCCGACACAATCAAAACATGATTAAGATGAATGTTTACAACATTTCTTACAAATGCAAAATCATAACCTTCTTTAGACATTAAAGATACATATATGATATTACAAGTCGAACTGGGTACAAAATAACAGTTGCGCAAAACCAAAACATGTCCATCTGTCAAACCTAAGTGATAGTCCCCCACGGACTCAGCATCCATGCTTGCTCCGTTTGCAACTCTGAGGTTCATATCACCCTCCTTCAAAACCCTACGGCTTCTCAGTGCCTGCAAAGAATTACAGATATGAGATCCTGATCCAGTATCCAATACCCAGGAAGTAGAGTTGATTGACAGACAGTTTTCAATAACATACACACCTGAAGCCGAACGCACAACTTGCTTCGGGTCCTGGTTCTTGGCCTTCCAAGCCCTGCAATCTTTCTTCCAGTGTCCTTTCTTGTGACAATAAAAGCATTCTTCCTTTCCAACAATCTGTCCCGTGACCTTTGCTTTTCCTTTATCTTCCACCTTGCTAACACCGCCCCTTGGTTTGGTGAGGGCCTTCTTCTTTCCTTTGGCTTTCTCCTTGGACCTAGAAGAGGAAGCTCCTCCAACAAACAAAGCCGGTGTTTCCCTGACTTTCTGTAGGGTGCCCTCTGCACTCCTCAATGTAGCCAATCATCTTAAGCACATGTTCCGCTACAGATGATCCGACGGCCAACCTCGCTGAAATAGCTTCTTCGAGGTTGTTCATTTGATAAAACTGCACATTTGCTATTGCATTTTTCCTACCATTTCCATATTTAAAAAGGTCTTTATTATAATATATCATACATATGAGGGTTTATTTGTAAAAATACTATTTTCCATGTGTTGATATATTATAATTAGCATTTGGTAAGAAAATGTATATAATATTATTAACCTAATCCTAGTAGAACAAAGTCTACTAAATATTATTTAAGTTGTGCAGAATTTTTCCAAGACTAAAATCAAGGAAATCAAGTTGTTAAAGAAAACTTGCCTAATTAAGAAAGCAAAACTTGGAAATCAATTCTGGCAGAAGAAAAGAGAAGATTTCCATGATACAAAGGTTCCAAGGATCGCCAAATGTCACAAGTACAGAGACCCTAAAGTTTGATGAAGGGAGGAGATTGAATGGCCGCGGATCCGCGGCCATACCCCCCTAGGGCCGCGGATCCGCGGCATCATTGAAGATTTGATTGATGAAAATTTTGTGGAAGATTCTATACAGTTAGTTCCCTAATTTGGAAGTAAAGGTTTCTGTCTTTGAACTATAAATAAGGACCGAGAGCCTCTTGGAAAATTTATCAAGTCGACGCGATCACGAAGTCCAAGACGGCTCACGCATCCAGGCTGATCATCAACTGTTCGTCTACCTCCTTGGAAGAGATCGAGAAGCAAGCTAGTCTTTGTAATCATTTTCTAAGGATCAAAGTGCAATGAATATTGTTGATTAATAAGGTAGTTCTTTTTCTTATTCTATTTCTTCGTAGTTTAATTATGCATTTTCTCTCCATCTCTTTTTCTCCCAACATGCGTGAGTAATTCTCCGCTTGTTAGGGTTCGTAGGATTAGGGTAGGCTAATGGATGATGAACATCCCTAAACCCTTTTTAAGTCCTATAAAGTTTTTGAACTTTATCAAAAGAATCATTAACATCCTAATCGGGCGCGCTAACAATTCTTTGTTAGTTCCGACCGCGATTAGAGATTAGATTAATGATTGTTTTGGTAAAGGCTAGATATGAACTGAGTTCCGTGTCGAGATAAGGGTTAAGAGTGGGATTCCTTTTCCCTCCAGAAACCCTAATCTACACGCATCACCATCGTTCTAGTTTTAAATCTATTAAAGGATAAAAAGGGTAACTTTTAATTAATCGTCTTTGACCACTAAATCCTAACGAACCCTACAAGCCCCCTTATTATATTAACTACATCCCTAAATTAATCTAGATCCATATTTTTGCATTCTTGCTTAACGTAGATTTAGAAACCATTCTTCAAAATTCTTTATCCCTCCTCTCTTTTTCAATACATCAAAAGTAAGAGTAAAAGGTTCCACGTTTCCTTGAGGACGACCCGTACTCATCTTGGTCTAGCTACGCGCGACACCGTTCTGATTGCGGAGGATATACGATCCTCCTTGGCCATGCAGGATTTTATAGAAGATTTATTAAGGACTTTAGCAAAATTGCTAGACCCTTAACCCTTCTATTGGCCAAGGACACTACTTTTCACTTCGATTCGGATTGTGAGGCTGCTTTTGAATCGCTTAAAGAATCACTCACTACAGCCCCCGTTCTATCATCTCCGGATTGGAACCACCCGTTCGAGCTTATGTGTGACGCATCAGATTTTGCTATTGGTGCTGTCTTAGGACATCACATTGATAAGATGCCACATGTAATTTACAATGCAAGTAGGACCTTGAATGATGCACAAATAAATTACACAACTACCGAGAAAGAACTCTTGGCAGTTGTATTTGCATTAGAGAAATTCAGGCCCTACTTGATTGGCTTGCCTATTGTAGTTTACACAGATCACTCCGCCCTACGACATCTTTTATCGAAGAAGGATGCGAAGGCCAGGCTAATACGTTGGATCCTATTGTTACAAGAATTTGATCTTGTCATCCGAGACAAAAGTGGATGTGAAAACGTTGTAGCCGACCATCTTTCACGCATCACTTCTTCACCAACTTTGACCGTGCAGATAAATGTCTCATTTCCTGACGAACAGCTCTTGACTGTATCCTACGAACCTTGGTTCGTGGATATCGTGAACTATCTTGCAACGGGACTTATTTCTAGCGATTGGTCGAAACAAGACAAACTTCGATTTCTATCCCAAGTAAAATATTTTTACTGGGATGAAACTTATCTATTCAAGTATTGTTCCGATCAAATCATTCCCAGGTGTGTCCTTAACGATGAATTCAAGAGCGTGTTATCATTTTGTCATGATCAGGCATGCGGCGGTCTTTTTGGTCCTCGAAAATCGGCGGAGAAAGTTTTGCAATGTGGCTTTTATTGGCCAACATTATTTAAAGATGCATATGAACATTGCAAAACTTGCCCGCGATGTCAGCATTTAGGTCGGATTTCACGAAGGAACGATATGTCGTTCCAACCTATATTGGTTGTGGAAATATTTGATGTTTGGGGTATTGATTTTATGGGCCCTTTTCCCAACTCCTTTGGGAATCTATATATCTTGTTAGCGGTTGATTATGTCTCGAAATGGGTGGAAGCTATACTGTGTCGCACTAATGACAACAAAGTTGTCATTAAGTTCCTTAAAGAAAATATCTTTTCGCGATTCGGACACCCTCGCGCTATAATTAGCGACAACGGGACAAATTTCTGCAATCGGTCTTTCGAGGCCTTGATGAGGAAATATTCAATCACTCACAAGATTTCTACGCCCTATCATCCCCAAACAAGCGGGCAGGCTGAGATCTCAAATAGGCAGATCAAACAGATATTGGAGAAGACGGTTTCAAAAAACCGTAAAGATTGGTCAGCCAAATTGACGGATGCTCTTTGGGCATTCCGCACTGCTTATAAGACCGATCATGGTATGTCTCCATACCGCCTTGTGTTTGGGAAGGCATGCCGCCTTCCCGTCGTGATCGAACATAAAGCAATGTGGGCTATTAAAGAGCTTAATTTTGATCTTGATCATGCAGGCAGCTATCGGAAGCTGCAATTGAATGAGCTAAGCGAACTCCGCGATCAAGCTTACGATAATGCGGTGATAGTAAAGAACAGGACTAAAGTGTTCCACGATAAAAATATTTTTAGAAAAACCTTCACATCGGGGCAACAAGTCCTTCTTTACGATTCCCGTCTCCATCTTCATCCGGGTAAGCTTAAATCTCGTTGGGAAGGACCTTTTGTGGTGCGGTATGTACACCCGCACGAGGCAGTTGAAGTCAAAAATTTGAAAAACGGTTCAATTTTTAAAGTAAATGGGCATAGATTAAAACCGTATTTTTCTGCTGACCCCGCGGAGGAGCTCCTGTTTTTACAGGAGCCGCTTTATCAAAACTAAAATTTCTTTCTCCTCACCTCCATATTTTGATAACATTTTCTCATTTTAAGAATGGATGTGAGTAAAAATGGATTTGATTTAATATCTGTGCGTGTCAAAGATCAAGTTTGGGGGTAGTTTTCATTTAACTATTATTTTACCCTTGTATCTCTTTCCTAGTATACAGGTCCTTGTTCTCAAAAGGCTACATCAGTGAGGACACTACTGAAAACAGGTTTGGGGGGAGGTTTGTATTCACTGAATTATCTTTGACACTAGGCATTAAAAAAAAATTTATAACAAAAGAGTAGAGTATGAAAAATTACATCCAAAAGATAGGAATAGTTTAAGAAAACCAAGAAAATTAGAAGTTTTCTTAAACGAACTAGTAATAAGTAGTTATGAGCTGTTGTCCCAAGGGTTAGTAATATGAAGGAAGTCACTAATCTGAGGATAAAAATAAGTCTGAAAAATAGTTTCTATTCTGGAAGCCAAACATTTGAATGTTGATACCCTACTATATGCACTTATACACGTCTTGAAACTCGGGATAGTAGAGGATACCTTGAAATGCTCTTGTCTAAAACCCAAAATATGAAGGAAATAAAAAAATGAAGAAAATATAAAAATGGTGAAAAGAAAAAAGAAATGAACACTGGTTTTGTTATCGCCAAGGCAGCAATAAAAAAATATAGCGAGGGTGCCTCTTCACCGAGTGCCCTAAGGCCAACTGGTCTGGGAGTCACTGCTAAGCCTTAGGTGGTGCAAGACGAGGAAAATATTATCACCGAATCAGCAAGCACATGAATAATCGGTCGGTTAGTACCTCAAGAAGTATTAACGGTCGCATGAAAATGTGTGAGCAAATCTAAATATTCATCAAATTAAAATGTACTGAGGTAGATGGACAAGAGTATGATAGCTTGAATTGAATTCTCCGTGTAGGGATGTCCTTTACACACACGTAGGGGTATATGATCATTGTTTGCACGAAAGGTAGGAATGAAGAATAAAGACGATGTTTTATTGAGGGATGATGTGATTTCTAACATCTTTTCATGACTATTAAGATAGGGCTCATAACAACTGAAAAGCTAGTGTACTTGAAAACTCTTATTTTCAAAGTCTTTCGTTTATGGTTCTTATCTTTATATGTAAATTTCACCATCTCTCTTTTGTTATAGGATTTTGTGGGTGTAATCCGCTGAAAACCCTCAGGAGACAACACTCCTCCTACTAGGGACACCTAGAGGTTTAACGGCTTGTTGCACGTGCTCAGTGCAATCGTGTTTGCCTATGAAAGTGTGCTTAGTTTTCTCCTTTCTTTTTTCTCCTTTTCTTGAATAAACTAGTTTGCTCGGTACGATCAAAAATAAGTTTGGGGGTATTTGTTCAGTTGATAAAACTGCACATTTATTATTACATTTTTCCTACCATTTCCATATTTAAAAATGTCTTTATTATAATATATCATACATATGAGGGTTTATTTGTAAAAATACTATTTTCCATGTGTTGATATATTATAATTAGCATTTGGTAAGAAAATGTATATAATATTATTGACCTAATCCTAGTATAACAAAGTCTACTAAATATTATTTAAGTTGTTGTGCAGAATTTTTCCAAGACTAAAATCAAGGAAATCTAGTTGTTAAAGAAAACTTTCCTAATTAAGAAAGCAAAACTTGGAAATCAATTCTGGCAGAAGAAAAGAGAAGAATTCCATGATACAAAGGTTCCAAGGATCGCCAAATGTCACAAGTACAGAGACCCTAAAGTTTGATGAAGGGAGGAGATTGAATGGCCACGGATCCACGGCCATACCCCCCCTCGGGCCGCGGATCCGCGGCATCATTGAAGATTTGATCGATGAAAATTTTGTGGAAGATTCTATACAGTTAGTTCCCTAATTTGGAAGTAAAGTTTTTTGGATTTGGACTATAAATAGGGACCGAGAGCCTCTTGGAAAATTTATCAAGTCGACGCGATCATGAAGTCCAAGACGGCTCACGCATCCAGGCTGATCATCAACTGTTCGTCTACCTCCTTGGAAGAGATCGAGAAGCAAGCTAGTCTTTGTAATCATTTTCTAAGGATCAAAGTGTAATGAATATTGTTGATTAATAAGGTAGTTCTTTTTCTTATTCTATTTCTTCGTAGTTTAATTATGCATTTTCTCTCCATATCTTTTTCTCCCAACATGCGCGAGTAATTCTCCGCTTGTTAGGGTTCATAGGATTAGGGTAGGCTAATGGATGATGAACATCCCTAAACCCTTTTTAAGTCCTATAAAGTTTATGAACTTTATCAAAAGAATCATTAACATCCTAATCGGGCGCGCTAACAATTCTTTGTTAGTTCCGACCGCGATTAGAGATTAGATTAATGATTGTTTTGGTAAAGGCTAGATATGAACGGAGTTCCGTGTCGAGATCAGGGTTAAGAGTGGGATTCATTTTCCCTCCAGAAACCCTAATCTACACGCATCACCGTCGTTCTAGTTTTAAATCTATTAAAGGATAAAAAGGGTAACTTTTAATTAATCGTCCATGACTACTAAATCCTAACGAACCCTACAAGCCCCCTTATTATATTAACTACATCCCTAAAATAATCTAGATCTATATTTTTGCATTCTTGCTTAACGTAGATCTAGAAACCATTCTTCAAAATTCTTTATCCCTCCTCTCTTTTTCAACACATCTAAAGTAAGAGTAAAAGGTTCCACGTTTCCCTGAGGACGACCCGTGCTCATCTCGGTCTAGCTACGCGCGACACCGTTCTGATTGCGGTTAACTACAAAAACACTCTTTCGAAACAATCAGAGGTCTCGTATCTGGCGATATGGGATTGCTCTCCATATAGTTCCTTAGTATGGAGAAATATGGATTCTAGGTCCATATTCTCGTGCCTCCTCTGATGTTCATTGTCCATAGAGGCAAGCACAAGGCATTCGGCCTTCGCGCGGTCAATCTCCCAGGTCTTACGGATTTCCCTGTCTACGACACTGGAGTCTAGGCCTGGGACGGCGGGGGATTTTGTAGTAAGAACATAACCCAACTTGTCATAAGTGATTTCCATTTTGACATTCCTGAACCAATCTTTATAGTTTGGCCATGTCAGTATTTTTTATCTAATAGTAACTTAAGGCCCGTCATGATGTTTGGTTGCTGTAATTAGGAGAGAGAGAAGAAACACTTTAGCATGATGCTCTTGCAAGTTTAGAGTGGTTTTTAGTTTGTCTAAACAGGATGGCTCCCACTGTTTCTCGAATCCTTCCTCAAACCATAAAAGAAGAATTAGTCAGGATTGATCTCACCGTACAATACTTGCTTAACCGTTCAGCCAGGCCGGTGTCGGTACTTCGAGGGAGGTTTTACGACGCTTTCGCGAAGTTCCTTAATTAAATAACCTCTTTTCCCTGTGGGCGTAGCCCCGGTAACACCTTTCTAGTCACCTACTTGGTTTATAGCATTGATCTTTAAGTGAAAAAATCTCCCGAGGAGTAGCATATACTCACAGTAGGATCAGGATCCAAATATCATCATATGATAAAGCTGAAGGAATCCAACCAAAATAATCACACTCCAAATGGTATGCAATACTAACAAGTTTCAGTTTCTTTAGAAACACCCGATGTGGATTTTTGCCCTATGCTCTCATGACTTTGACGAAGGCCAACATATCATAAGTCACATGTCAAGTTCTACCCGTCATTATCCTGGTTAATTTGAACCCACCCGTACATACCCTTGACGAAGGCCAAAATGGCAATACGACTGTCCCAAACCAACGCATCTATCTATGCAACAGATAAATATTTAGCAGCTACCAATCACACTGCCTTGGCGAAATTCAAAATACATAGCTTGAATACAACTGAATATTTAACTGAAATGACGGAGGGCTACGAATTTTTTTGGCGAAACCGTGAACATAGTGAACTTGATATAATCGAAGGAACCTGATAGCTTTTAAAAGGAGTGGTTTAAGCTCCGCATTTTAAAAGTTTTGTTGTTTTGGAAAAAACCGAGTGGCTTTGAAATTGTTCCAACGATTCAACTTTGGTTTGTTTTCTTTGCATTTATATAATGCGTCCCATCATTTACTCCTATCATTACAGAGAGAATTGAAAAAAAAAATATCACGTCCTCTTATGCCATCCGCATTCTCCACGGGGCCCGTCATCACCCGTTAGGTTACTTAACAAACGACAGAGCGGGGACTGGGCTAGCGCGGATGTAAAACATAAGTGACGCTTACTATATACCATATATAGATATTTTACAATCATCTCATGCAATAATAAACATTCCAGTCACAAATAAACATTTCAGATATGCTAGGAATGCCGCGTTTCGTTTAAGCCTACAACGAAAAAATGGATCCCACGGTCTCGATGAATAGCCAAACCCCACCCCAGACCCCTACGGGTACGGCAAACTACCCGCCAAATTCCAGAAGTGAAGCAGCCTCCCTCAACAAAGTGAGTAGGCCACTTGGCACTTCAAAGAACCCGATAGTTTGTGTACCCCACCTTAGGCCTATCCTAGGAGCAGAAAACAGTAAAAAGAAAATAATACAACGGTGGCTACAATCTCAACCCGGATGTGCCCCGCAAAATAATATTACATCAATTTTACAATTTACATGAATGAAAGATAAAAAACGCACATCTCACATCCCCGGCTATTCATCATCGACAATCAGAAAGTGTTTATATACACAAACCAACAGATATGTACAACCTCGACTAACAGACGTATAGCAATTAGTCGACGTTTAAAACACATATAACAATACAGAAGAACCAATTAGCTAAGTACAATAGGAATTCGACCGAAACATATTTTCCGTATCTACCCCAAATGCAAACCGGCACTCAGAAATATACGGGGTAGAAACCAAATATTCCATAAATCATAATACCAAAAATAAGATATAACAGAATAAATCTGAGTTGAATCGGCCACGACTCGGCCGCGGTTCCGCCGCAGAAAGACGATTCTGCAGCGGATCCACGGCTGGCTTGGCGATTTAGAGGCTCGAATGTCTTGTGTCATCTTAGAAAACCCTGCATGTATTTTTCATGATACTGAAATGATTTTATAGACAGTTTTGAAAAACGACAGAAACTGGGGTTTTCGGTATTTATTTTTCCGGTTTTTCCGACAATCGAAATTCTACTACTTGCTAATCTGCTAGATTAGGTTTAGTTGGCTCTAATACCACTGTAAGTCGATGCTATGCACCCCGCGGAATCACGGGGAGCCGGAAGGTGTAAAAAACGATAATTTTAGCATCATAACATCGACTGTAAGCCATGATCGTAATCTAAACCGTATCTAGCAAAAGCAAAAGAAGTATAAACTAAGTACAGAAATTATACCTCAAGAAACCTGGTCCTTCTTCTCCTTATCTCGCTGTCCTCCTCACCTGGACGAACTCCTCGAAGTGGTACGGTCTCCTCGTCGGCTTGCTCGAATCCTAGATGATCCACCCGAACGTTTGTGCACCAAGCTTATCTTCTAAGCCAAAGAAAATAGATCAAGTAGATTACTAATCTATATGATCTAGGTTGTGTAGATGGTGTAGATGGATTTAGGAGTCTTTCTATTTCTTCTTAGGTAACTCAACACATGAGTATCCTATGGTTTGAGGAAGAAGAAGATGTTTTAGAAAAAGCTAGTGAAGAGAATGTATGAGAGAGAGTGTAGCTCAATTATGGTTCTAAACTGAACACTTTCTATTTTTCATCTAATAAATTAAATGAATAAATAGTCATTAGGGTTCAATTTACAACCAAATGAGTCATGCCTTCAAAATCCACCATGTGTCACATTTAGCCATACTCAATATCATGCAATTTCCACCTCATTTCTACCATGTCATAATGCATAAATCATTTAATCAAAAATAAAAAATACATATATGAAACATCATCTTCTAGAAGCATCTTTGAATAAATTACAAAAACGCCCCCTCGTCCGTACATACGTACCTGCATTCGTATTCCGAAAAATACGAATACCGAAGACGAAGAAAATCCATCAGTACAATATTAAGATCCGGCTTAAACCAAAGCCTACTAGTATTGTCCGTCCGACTCATCGTGCGTGCACGAGTGTACACATATGATCGAACCCTTTCGTAAAACCATACGATATCTACACGTTTTGCCGGATGCAGGGAAACGCTCTGTGTGGGACTCTAAAGACTCGACTCTATGCTGGCAGTGGGTTTAACCACAGGCCGCAAGCGGTACTAGCTGTACGTAACGGTCCCCAGGTATTGTCGATAAGAAACCCGATGAGTATAACTCATCCGAACTCCTACTGAGTCTGTATGTGACAATCTTCGTACAGTCCGGTCTGTTCGTCTAAGAGTATCGTATGTCGGGCCTAGGGGGGCTATAAACGTCAGTCCCCTGATAGCGGTACAAGTCGTGTCAGAGTGTAGCCCAGAACACCCTGAGAAACTACTGGAAATACTACCAGTAAATCTCGCTTGCCCTGGCTAGGGACTTTGTGTAATGGCTCTCCTAGACACAGCGCAATATCAAATCCCAATACCGGGAGAGACGAATCCTGTCTAACCGTCATTGCCTCCAAGTGCTTCGGGCTGCACCCAACTACTACCTGTTTGCACGACTCAATAGAGCCGTGGTAGGGTAGTAATCTAAGAACAGTGGGAACACACTCGAGGCGAAGTGATAGCATCAAGTCAACGGACTAAGCTGTACTCATGTCACCTTGGAACTGATAACTGACGATAGGTATAATACCAACCAACAATTCCCAGCGAGTCCTGTCCAGTATACTCGTAACCTAACGAGCACCTGCATACTATCTCCAGTACGACGTACTGATGGCTGTGGGACAGACCATCTCCCCTCCAGGGATGAGAAGCGTATACACTAGTCTATTATGGAGTATTGATGCCCTGTCTCGATAATCCTACGACCAGGGACCAGTATAAGGATGTGCTTGTAGACTACCCAGCCCCCACTAGTGTGACTGCCATCACAACGCTGGTAGTCAAGCAAAGATCCTAAGGGCTCTATCAATATGTATTAGCGATATGTTAAAAAGAAACACATACACATATTAAGATAGATACAAACCAAGTAGCATACTACCATATTGAACAAGAATGTTAATCCGTGTATATATCCCAAGCTTCCAAAATTTAATATACAAACTAGTACTATACAATAATGGCCTCTAGGGCATATCACACTAACAGTAACCACAAAATAATTCATTATTCATCACAAAAGGTTTAGCTTCTTCTTCTTCTTGCTCTTGGAAAAAGCTTCACTAGGTTTTATGTTTGTGATGATTAAGTATGAGAAATTGAAAACAAAAGAGAGCAAAATTCCTACTTCATCATCCTCATCTATTCTAGCTACTTAGATTAGGTTGTTCACTTCTCTAATAAGTTCATTAGTGAAGTGTAAGCTTGGGTTAGAGATTCTTCAAGGTAGATCATATTAGATCAAGAAGACTTCAAGTAAGATGCATCATTCACCTCTTGGAGCCTTACGAGAGTTGGAGTTCTTGATGATCGCAGCGAAGGGACCTCAACACGGAGCTTATGAAGCGAAGGAACGGACTACAAAGGTTGTAATCCTAAACTCTTTAGTTCTTTGTATGTGATGCAAACTTGTTACCCTAGAATTTCTAGTAAAGATTCATGGTTTGCTTGCTTTGCACCTCTCTAAATTTTAAAGCGGCATGAGTGATGCTACCAAACCCTAGACTAGGTGCAAGGGAAGCCCAACACATGTGACTCGGGACTGTACCCAAAAACCACCTGTTTGCACGACACAGTAGAGCCGTGGTAGGGTGGAAATCAAAGCACAGTGGGAGCCACACAAGACTCTATGACAATCTCGGATCAGCAGACTAAGCTGCACAAGTGTTACCAGAGAACTGCTATCTGACGTAAGGTATAATACCATCTAGGAGTTCTCAGCGAGTCCGTTCAGTGTACCCAGTCTCCGCTGAGCACCCGTATACCATCTCTGATGTCAAACACTAATGGATATGGGATCATCCATCGCCCATCACATTGGTCGAGAGGATATACGCTAGTCTACTCTGGAATATCGATGCCCCGTCTCGATATTCCCTTTACTAGGAACATTGAAGGATGAACTTATGGACTACCCAGGCCCCGCTAGTATGATCTGCATCATAATCCTGGAAGTCATGTACACATCCTAAGGGCTTTATCAACATGTAACAGAGAGACAGTAAGCATACATGTTAAGATAAAGAGCAACCAGATAGCTTACTATCATGTCGAGCAAGAAAGTCCTCCCTATATATGTCCCAGCATCCACTATAATATACATCTCATGTACAATAATGGCCTCTAGGGCATACATACAACTAACAGATTCAAGCATCTGTTTTATTGTAGGATTAATGCCCTCATAAATGATTCGGCACGGATCTCATCGGTGGATTCTGTGATGAGGACATTGAACTAACAGATCCTTGAAACGTTCAAAACACTTCCAAAATTTTTCATTAGGAAGTTGGGTAAATTTATTTATTTCGCTACGGACTCTGGCAGTCTTATGATTGGGATAGAATTTCTTAAGGAAAGCTATGAAGAATTCATCCCAGTTTGAAATAGAATGTGCAGCTATGTTATAAAGCCACTTCTCGGCTAAATCGCACAAAGTGAACGGGAGAAGACGTAGACGCATAGCATCCAGAGAAAGCTGTGAAGTACCCATCATAACACATACGTTTTCAAATTTGGTAATAAAAACATATGCGTCTTCAGACTCAAGACCGTGATATTTAGGTAAAAGATTGATGTATTAAGGTTTGATTTCAAAGTTGACCCCATTGGCTTGTGGAATGGAAAGACAGGTAGAAAGAGATCACGTATCGGGTAGCATTTCTCTTGGAGAGATATACGCGGTAGATTTTGCGCACCTGCGGGCGGTGGCAAAGTGGTATTATGAAAGTTCGATGGAGATCCGTCCATCGTAGTGGATGTGGTGTGTGGTGAGGAAAAAGAAGATGTAGAAATACCGACTTCGGAGTCGATAGGAGAAACGCGGAGAAGACGGGCACTAGAATCCCGTGTCCAGCGAGCATGCACTAAAGGGTTTAGCACAAGTGGCAGCGTAGTGATAATTAGAGAAAAGTTGGTTTGGTGTTTGTTTTGTAAAAGACGGATTTTTACAAATCACACAAAAAATGCACAAGTAACCCTAGATCTAATGGTCACCTAGGTCAAGATACTAAACCGCTATTAGACTTCCAGAAGACAAATCGCAGGATAAATCCTCTACTACCTCTTTATCCCTTCTGCGACCAGGTAAGTGTCAGGTATGTGGGAGGTTCTCCTCTACGTAAGTGTAACATTTCAGGAAAATAAAATATTATTTTTGGAAATTTTTATAATTAAATAATAATTATATTGAATATTTTAATAAGGCGGTAAAATTAAATACCGATAAATTTGCGGAAAATTTGGAAAATTATAGAAATTACTAAAAAGAGGGTGCTTTGTGTAATTTATGCAAATTATGAGGTTTTATGATTTATTATACACCATTTTAGTGCTAATCGCGATTAAATATCGCTAATCGCGCATTAGGCGTGTTTTGTGCACATGACATGCACCATATCATTTTCACACTTGTTACATTTTCTATCATGGCTTTTTCCTTATTTTTTTTATCATGCATGGTTTTTTTTAAATGAAAAGAAAAGAGAAGAAGACAAAAACAAAAGAAAAGGAAAAGGTATCATGATGACAAGAGGGATGGGCATGAAAGAGAGAGGGTGAGGGGTCAAACCATAGTCATGGCTCATCTTACCACTTCATCATCTTCATCTTTCTTCTTCTTCCTCCTCACCCAAGGCAGCACCTCATCTCCCCCTCCTCTTCAACCCTTATAACATCATCAAAAATTCACCAAAACCCCATCTCCATTTCACAAAAAGCATGCACAAGCTCAAGGGGAGCACATTGGACCAAGAAAAATAGAATTTTGAGGACTTTAGGCAACTCAAGAAAATTCTTGAGTTGCCAATTAGGGTAATTTCTGCACCTTTAGAATAGTATTTAAATTCTTTTGGGCATCCATATATGTTTAGTATCGATATCGAGTGGTTTTGTGAACCTAGAAATTTCGAGATGGGGTTTTGAGAAATTTTAAATTGTGAAGTGTAATTGAGGTTAATAGAGACCTTATAACCCCTATAGGGATTGTATCTTGTACTGAAACCAAAGAATAAACCCCAGATTACGAACTTTGAAACCCCGACATCGGAAAACTGTGAACATATGATGATAATTTGAAATCTGCTAACACTCAGGGACCTAAAAAATTATTTAGCAAACACTGAGATACATGCAGGCAACCTAGGACCCCCCACTGAAACCCTAGCCCCTACTTCCCCAACTTGGCCGCAGAAATATTCCTTCTGTCCGCAAATTGCGGCCAGACCTATTGTATTTTGATTCGTATTTGTTCTGTAGCTCCATCTCTAGTAAATTAGACCTTACTGTATGCAAAATGTCCTAATTGTCACTTGAGGAAAATCTTGAAGTGTTTTATTTAGTTGCTGAAATTGTTTTACGGGTTTTAATGAACTGTAAATTGGTATTTAGAGATCTAGTATGACCCGAGACCTTAGTAAGAGAAGTTCACTTGACCATGGGACGTGCAGGCAACCTAGGACCTATACACAAAACCCTGGACACTAACCCCCAATCTAGGCCACAGATTTAATGTTTTAGGCCCCAATTTACGGCCAGGTCAGAGAGGAACCTTTTGATTTTTGGTCCAGGGCATTGTTATCCTATATCTAGAGCAACTCCATATGCAAAATTGACTAGTTTGACCTGAGTCAAAATCTGGGAACATTTTGGGTTATGTTTTTCCGTATTTTTAGAGCTTGGTTTTGATGTTGGTGTTGTATTTGGTTGTTGGATGTTCGTACATCAACCACCGGGATTATTTGGTTATTCTTGCATGCGTAGACATAGGTTTTAACCTATGTACGATTCGCGTGTCGTTTTGGTTTTGAATTGGGTTTTAATGCGGCACGATACGTTATGATGTGTAGGTACCCTCACGAGGACTTCGAGATGATAAGCAAGGGCATGGTGACATCGGTATCGACGAGCGAAGATCAGGTGAATAGATTTATATCTACGGGGGAAGTCGAGTGGATGGAGTATAGCACCACCGCAAAGTTGTGAGAAACGATGTGATGTGATATAGATATACTTTTACATGTTAGTGTGTGATATGAACCTTAGCAAGAAAAGATTTAGGAGATTAGGGGTTAGTGTTGGCGAGAATTGAAGAAAGGACTTTAGTCGATTTCTTAGTCACGAAACTCTAGAGTAAAGATTTGCGTACACGCACATACACATACTCGCGTACATTTACTTCCTTGTGCGTATTGGGGACATATATATG
The DNA here is from genome assembly GCA_030015575.1 of Agapanthus africanus. Classification (NCBI taxonomy): domain Eukaryota; kingdom Viridiplantae; phylum Streptophyta; class Magnoliopsida; order Asparagales; family Amaryllidaceae; genus Agapanthus; species Agapanthus africanus. Next base: position 302,596,421 of record JASDDO010000022.1, on the reverse strand, counting down.
TTGGTATTCATATGCTTGGATGATGAGGATGTTATATGATTCTTGGGAATGAGTCGATATGATCGGGCATGATGCCGTGAGATATTAATAGGTGACCAAGATATGTCATGATGTTATAGCGGATCATTGGACGACGATACCATGAGGATGATGATGATATATATATATATGACAGTTGACCTATGATCGGGATATGAGATGAGATATGTTATGATATTTATAATGGATCGTTCGGGCGATGTATACTTCTATATGATAATATGTGTTGATGACATCGGATTATATGAGGGTTTAGATCAGTAGCCAGATCATGATATTGTTGATGATATTAGTAATGTACTAGACTCAGATCAGTACCCCTGCTCACGATATGTGATGATGTGGATACCAGATGAATAATGAGATAAATGGAATATTTGACCCGTACCCAGATTTGGGATACCGTACGATAGATTTACCGTACGAGATATAGTGATGAGGATAGATCCACACTCTTGACTCGAGGATGTCATATTATTTATTGTATCGTACGTAATACTATTTAGGCGAGATCACCGACTACTAGATATATATATAGATCGAATCAGACTTAGGTGGATTCCCTTACCCTTTTGACTGGGCTCGAGTCATACTCATTTTCAAAAGTGGAGAATCGTTTGTATTTTAAATACCAAACTGTATGACTCATATATTAGGTAGGTATATTTTTTAGCGTCGCTGTTATTACATCACTTTCTGTATATTCATGATGTTTCATCGCATGGCATGCTTGTACATATGTTATCTATAATTATCATGAAACCCTGCTGTCAGGACACCAGCACCATTACCGATGATGCATACGTTCCAGTACACCTGCTTGCCGGCTCACACACATCATCATCGGTAATTGCCATGTCACGTACACTTTAGAAAATACTATTCATTGACATAGCTTGCTAGTTGATAGTTGCGATATGTTATAGCTTTCATATGCTGGTTTAACTATTGCATTAATTGCATGATATCAGATGCATTCATATATTCATTGGTCATGCAGTATTATGGAGATTTGTGCTGATATTCACTATTTACTTACTCTTGATTTTGGGTTTCAGATTTTCATGAGATTTCGGGATTTGGGGGAAAACCGCAAGAATATATATAAACTTCTCTCTCTCTTTTTAAAATGCAGGTTCCCGTTTTCTCATGATGTATGAGTCGTCCACCATGAGTTTTCATGATAACTGTTGGATTTTGAGACCCGTTTCGAGGAATAGTATGAACCGTCTCGGGTACATGGTGGACCCGGTATGGTACCCCAGGGCGAGAGTGATTTCATGGAGGATGATGAGCCTGGCAGGGGCAGACTGCCTACCCGTGATTGTTTGGCGCGGAGGATATCCGTAGGATACCGTCCGTGGTCGTGTGATTTGATGATATGGGCCGATCCGGACTGACGGAGCCCTAGATATTGAGATATTGGGATTTGAGACACTGAGATTTTGAGATTTGAGATATTAAGATACTGAGATTTGTGTTTTGTGTCGATGCTTGACACTGATTTCTCTGTTGATTTCATTAAGTATTCTGTTTCCATTCGTCATGCATTCATACATCATATATCTGATATATTGCTATCTGGGGTACTGACACGAGCATGTAGTATTACACTGATACATAGATGGACTAGGATATTTATTTGAGGATATTACTTGATATGACCTACGATAGCGTTATACATGTGATTTCTACTCGTAGATGTTTTCTACTCACGAGTTGGAAACTCACCCCCGTTGTGCCACAGTTCCTTACAGGTTTTGCCGTACAGGTTTCGTTACGGTTTTGCTGGAACAATGTTCCTTCCGGGTGATTGCTTTGGTAGGTGGGTTCACTTGCATCGTGACCACCATTGTACATTTATTATTTCAGTTGTATCTAGTAAACTCCATCAACCAGACTTGTATATTTTGATAGAGATAGAAGACCAGTGTATATTATTTCGACCTTAGAGTCGCGCGTTGTATTATTATGATTTTCCTTTGGTTTTTCTTGATGATGGATTTTTATCCTGAGTTTGATCATCGCCTTTCGGCGTTGTATATTATATTGCATTGTGTGGTTTTGTCCGCCGGTTGGCGAAGAGCTAGCTCCCGCTTGGGGATGCCTTTACTTGTTATATATGCTTTATCAGGTTTTGTACCCGTTTGGGGTCAGTATTTACAAAGGAACCTCTGCCGAAATTTTCAGAAAAGACTTGAGATTTTAAAAATACATTCTTCGGCTTATGTTGTTAAAATTCTTTCCTTAAATTGGTTTTCCTTCACTCTACTGCTTTACTTGGTTTTGATTTCTGGGTTTTGGCTTACTTAGATTACGTACACCTCGAGACGTTTCGTAATTTATGTGTCGGTCATGTTCCGTACTTTTCGGGTCGTGACAGAAAGTAGCGGGCCTAATTAAGTAACCACTTGCCTTATACACCACAAAAGAAATGCGGATAAGCAACAGATTACCCACGACCTTCTTCTATCCTAAGTGAGCGCGACGGTCTTTAGAGTCTTGTCTAAATATTTTTTAGTTAATGAGGGTATGTAGATGCTAGTTTTGTGATTTCCAGGGCTTAGGAAGGGTAATGAAATCCCCACCTAATCTGAATTTTCGTCTTTGCCCCTTAATTTCCATATAAATATATGCACACAAGCAATATCAAAACACGCAACAAATTTCTTTTATCGGCGCTGCGAATTTTTGCAAAGAATCCTGCAGAAAATGCATATTGGACAAGAGCAGGGAAGAGATAAGAAAGTAAAAGATATACCTGTTGGGTTCCTATCGACGGCAGCAAGGTTTCGGGAGGCATCGTCCATGCCATTTTCAAAAATTGTCGTTCCAAGGAACTCTAAACTAGAATCGTTAACTAGAAAACAATATGGAAACAAAAGTAAACCTTTTTACTTCTAAGTGAAATAGAAATACAACCTTTGTAGATCGGTCCTTCACTTCTAAAGCTCCTTGTAGTAGTCCCTTCGCTGTGATCGTTGAACTCCCGGACTCTTGCATGGCTTCACGAGGGGAAAAGAGCGATCTTGCTTGAAGTCTTCGAGGCCGAAGATGATCTACGTCGAGGGAATACTAGCTCAAGCTTCTACTTCACTAACTAAAGGATTAGTGAAGCAAACACTCTATACTAAAGTGCTAATCTAGTAGAGGATGATGAAATAGGAAGTGGGCTCACTTTAGAATTATTATTCTCACATTACTTTCTCTCTTTTTCAAACCCAGAATGCTTTTTCTTTTGGAGGAAGAAGATGAAGAAAGAAGAAGATAATGAAATAATGATCAAGTGAGAGAGTAAACCATGGTGAGTGAGTATCATGTACTTACTCATGTAGAGACATAACCATGGCTAATCAAAATGGTTAGGTTAACAAAAATATCTAATGTAAAACAAAGTGAGTGGACTTTGTCAAAGCACTCACAAGCTTCTACAAGCTTCGTGCTTTTAACAAATATCCACTAATTTTATAATTACTTTAAACATTAATAACCCACCATTATAATTAGAATGGTGTATGTCTCATACACCATGTATAGTGTATCAACAACCATGACACACTAAAATAAATAATTGTCACAACCCGAAATTGGCACGTCACGACCCTTAAACTACGCAACGTCCACAGGCGTAACGCAATTTAAGTAAGCCGAAAACCCAGCAATCTAAACCATCAAAAGTAGTAAGAAATAAGAACATTGTTAAAACTTTTGAAATCTCAAACCAAATTCTTTAAAGTCCAACTTTACTTTCTTATAAATTTTGGCAGCACTTCTTTTGTAAAATCTAACCCCAAAAATGGGTACAGCATAAATATAAAGTAAAGCATCCTCAACGGGAGCAAATCCACGCCCAATGGTGGAAAACAACCACCACAACAGATATACGACGCCGTAGCGAAGAAATAAAAGACGATATAAGTAAAACTGCATAAAAGACATCCAAGTCACCAAAATATACAATATCGTCCTCACATCAAGTCTCTAAGTCATACACATGAAAGTGGTAGATGGAGAGTACAGGATACAACGAATATACAATACGCAACATCGGATAACCGTAAAACCCACCTATAGTAAAACTGTAAACAGTCAGTCATAGCGGTATCCGCTGCAAAAGATGATACGAAAGATGAAAAGCCTGCCGCGACGGCCCTGAAGGACTACCTGCAAAACACTGTGGCACAACGGGGGTGAGTTGCCAACTCGTGAATAGTAAATAACATATGCAGGTAATCGCAAGTATGCACGTACAGCGCGAATCTAATACATGCAAGCGGATAGCAATAAATGGTCATATGTATGCAACAATCATAAAAGGTACTCTAGCAGGTACAACTAATACATGAAGCAATAATATGACAATATGTATATGCAACAGTCATGAAAGGTACTCTATCAGGTACTGCTAATACATGAAGCAATGCATATAAAATAAATGAGGAGTATGGAATAAAACATGTCATTCTCATGGAATCCTGACCTCGTGACAGGACCAAAGTCCATCAAGACAATCTAAATCCCAAATTTCCTCAAATCAGCCCCAAAATTGGCTCTCATATCCTGTAAGTCTCATATATCCTGAATATACAATATCAAATAAACCTCATATATCCTGAATGTACAGTATCAAGTAAACCTCATATATCCTGAATGTACAGTATCAAGTAAACCTCATATATCCTGAATGTACAGTATCAAGTAAACCTCATATATCCTGAATGTACAGTATCAAGTAAATCTCATATATCTAATATCCAGTATCGAGTAAGTTTCATATAAAGTGAGTGTCCAACATCGAAACACAAAAACATCATAAAACAAGTGTCTACTATCGACACATAAATACTGGTCTATCAGGTGCTGTCACCGCGACTGGCCCCCTGATAGGTACGTATCATACGCTATCCCTAAAACTCGAGTGCCTAGCTCTGACACTCGAAATTCGACGTATTCATACGTACATAACTCAGGCCGGTATCTCCACGATAACCGCCGAGTCAAAATACTATCACTGGTAGGTACTTGCCCACCTTCCAGGCTCATCGGCATGTACCATCTAACATCTTGCTGAGGGGAACCGTACCAGGCTCCACCATGTACCCGCACACGGCCCACTGCACTCCTCGCGTCGGGTATATATCACAATCTCAAAACCGAGAAATCTCATGGTGGACGCAGAAATATCATATCAAGAGAAACCGGGTTTTTCCAATAATACATAATTTCATGAAACAACCACGGTCCTCAAATCTAGAAAACATCAAGTAATGAATAAGTATAAATGCATGAATCAATACATATATATTAGCGTCCCATTCCACTAATATATATATAGGCCTATATAACAGCGTCCCATTCCACTGTTATATATACTTAGGAGTAAAAATATCAGAGAACATCATATGAAATCCATGAATGTAATATATGCAACATGAAACAGTAATATGAGCATATAAAGGAAAAACCGTAATTTAACTGCAACAAGTTAATATATATCATGCGGTTCCTAATTTCACCAAGTCTATACAATATCAAATAAAGGTGAACATGTAGCTATAGCCAGATATGCGTAACCATGTTAGCATAGCAAGATATGTGTATCTACCTATCAATAATGATGTAATACCCTCCAGGTATAAGTGTAAGTATGTATGCGAGATATACATGTAGCTATGTTTCTGTTAGTTATATGTATGCCCTAAAGGCCATTACTGTACATAGGATGTATATTATAGTGGATGCTGGGACATATATAGGTAGGACTTTCTTGCTCGACATGATAGTACGCTATCTGGTTGCTCTTTATCTTAACATGTATACTTTCAGTCTTTCTGTTACATGTTGATAAAGCCCTTAGGATATGTACTCGACTTCCAGGACTATGATGTAGATCATACTAGTGGGGCCTGGGTAGTTAATGAGTACATCCTTCAATGTTCCTAGTCGTGGGAATATCGAGACGGGGCATCGATATTCCAGAGTAGACTAGCGTATATCTTCTCGACCCATGTGATGGGCGATGGACGATCCCATATCCATTGGTGTTTGACATCAGAGATGGTATGCGGGTGCTCAGTGGAGACTGGGTATACTGAACGGACTAGCCGAGAACTCCCAGATGGTATTATACCTCACGTCAGATGGCAGTTCTCTGGTGACACTGGTATAGCTTAGTCTGTTGACCCGAGATCGTCATAGAGTCTTGTGTGTCTCCCACTGTGCTTTGATTTCCACCCTACCACGGCTCTATTGAGTCGTGCAAACATGTGGTTTTTGGGTACAGTCCCGATTCACATGGAGGCAATGAGCGATAGGAGGGGATTCGTCTCTCCCGGTATTGGGGGTTGATGTTGCGCTATGCTCGACTGGCCATAACTGGAAATCCCTGGCCAGGGTTGCAGTGATTTACTGGTAAGTGTTATCAGTAGTTTCACACTTGTTGTGGACCTTACGTCGGCATGACTTATCAAGCTACTGGGGTCTGACGTTTACCACCCCAAGGCGAGATATGCGACATATCAGACGAACATATCGTACTGTACGGTAAGTGTTGCTGGTTGGATTCACAGGAGTGTGAGTGGGCTTGCTCGTTGATCTTTTGATCGCTCAATACCCTGGTGGCCGTTACGTTTAGTAGACCGCTTCCGGCTTGTGGGTGCTTGATATAATCATCACCTGCTGCCGGCGTATTGACGAGTCTTTAGAGTCCTACACAGAGGTTTCCTGGCTCAAGCGAAACGAAATAGGAGCGCATATGAGATATATGCTGGACCGAGAATAATACCAGTATGTGATACTGTATTCTATTATCGCGATTTGAATCATTGGACGGTTATATGAGATATAGCCGGGTTACCGAATCAAGTGTTGATTCGATACATTGATACACTTGATATTAGTCGGTTCTATGCGTCATGACCGGATCATTAAATCAAGTGTTGTTTTAATATTTTAATGTATAATTATATATATGATATATTACTTTACATTAACTAGTATTTGTTCACTTAAGATTGATTTTCTCACTTGATGTGCACAAGTAGTATACGTGATATATTTTTGTGCACTTGATTGTATCATGTTTGATGATACATGCAAACTTGGGTGTGTGTATTTTATACACCATGTTTAGTAAATGGTTAGGGTTTTATTTACCTTATTTATTTTTGGTTAAAAAGAAAAAACTAAATGGTTGCTTTTGTTTTATGCAAGAAGCTTCTTGATGCTTCATGCATCTTTGACAAAATAACCATTTTGTTTTTATTTCTTAACCCAACCATTAGCCAAAACCCTAGTTTACTCTCTACATGAGTTTACTCACCCATGGTTTCTAAATGATAGACATCTCTTGATTTTCTTTTTGAGATAATTTCATTATTCATTTTCTTTTCTTCTTCTTCTTCTTCATGAAGAGAAGAAAGCTCTCTTGAAAATTTCCAAGTGATGAATCCAAGTGAGAAATCCAATTCTAAAGTGAACCCACTTCCTATTTCTTCATCCTCTACCAATTGCCATGTAGTAGAGTGTGTTATCTTCACAAGTTTCATGACCTAGTGAAGATGGAGCTTGGGTTTGAGTTGCCTCGACGTAGATCATCTTCGGCATCGAAGTCAACGACCTAGACCGATCATTTCTCCGACGAAACCATCGCTAGAGTCCGGGATCCGATGATCGCAGCGGAGGGACATCATCATAGAGCTAAAAAGGTGGAGGACCGGATCTACAAAGGTTGTAGTCACTTTCACTTTCTAGTAAAGTTGTTTACTTGTATGTTTTTCGTCTTACCTCTAGTTAACGATCTAGCATAGGGTTCTTTGGCACATGGAAAATTTTGATTTAGGCATGGTTGATCAGTTGTAGAACCTCATGTGTGTGCCTAGGAACCCAACAGTGGTATCAGAGCCTAGCTAGGGCTTTAGGCGAAGTGTAGACGAAGTTAGAGATCCGATCGAACCCCGAAATCCCGATCAAAAACCCTTCTCTGTACATTTTTTCAAACTGTGGCTTTTTGTGTATTAAAAATGCTCAGAAAATTAAGCAGGAAAATATATGAATTACTGTAAAGTACGGACCCTAACTCAAAAATTTGACCGCGGAACCGCGGCCAAACCAAGGGTTTGGCGGCGGTTCCGCGGCCCAAATTGTGAATTAGTCCCTCAAACTTCACATATTTATTCTTAGGTGCTTTCTTGTCATTTTTTCTGGGATTTTTTTAAATTCCACTCAAGTGTTGAGTTTTCTAGGGTTTTATTGGGGACTCGTTAATTCGATCGGATAATTTAACTTCGTTTATGTTTTTCCGGATATTTTAGAAACTGTTAAAAAGTTCGACCGGATATAAATACCCATTTTTTCCCCTGCCGGGAAATTTCCAAGTGTTGGATTTTTCCGTAGTTTAAGAACGTTCTAAGTAGTGCAAGTTACGCGATGGACCCTCTAGAAGACAACAAACCTTAACTCGATTATGTGACCGTCTTGAACTGCCCTTTGAACCTCAGGGTTTGGGGAAGTACGGCGTGCCACATGTGAGGCGTTGGCTTGACCCTTCTACGGCTGGACCGTTAATACTGTGGCATGAAGTGAATGTTTTTAAACTTATTTCATGTGTTGAGCTTTTCGGGAAAACTTGGGTGTTTGATTATTCGATCGGAAAGTTTAATATTGTCTATTTATCTGGAATGTGATATAATATTTGGAATCCACAAGTAGTTTTGAGATAACTAATTTGAATGTTATAAATCTAGCGGTTTAGTCTCACTTGATCGGTTGCCACGGGATTTTGATGTGATCAAAAGTCCGTCGCAATCATGTACCGTATGCGGATACTCGACGGTAAACTTAATAGATAGCCACACCCCATAGCCCCGACCAAGTGACTGTAGGAGAACCCCGTCGCCGAAAGCATCCGTTCGGGTGCTCGCGGCAGCGGTGTTCTGCCTTAGTGCACTTCGTCGACGGTATCGGGGGTGCGGCCATCTACTAAAGTTTGCGACGAGCATTCGTTCAGAATGCCGGGAATCTTATTGAATTGCCCGACTTGATATTGAAAACAGTTTTCGATTTTGAGACTAAAATGCGGGGCTTATAATTGTTAGGCATGCGATGTCTAAGGAATTCATTTGGTTAGGCATGCGATGTCTATACAGGTTGCGGATTCCAACTGTTGTAGTTTTACACTTTCTTTTCTGCGACCGTAAGTTTAATATGTGATATCGCCGGTTTCGTTGCTATATGTCAACGACAATTGGGATACGCATATTTACTTACGTTGATGACATGTGATGTTATGTATTGCTGGATATGTTATATTGGATCGTCGTGTTTGAATAGCCGGGTTTTTTTATGTGAGATGAGTGTTTTTCATTTTCATTCATGTAAAAAAAACTTGTATGTAATATTCTTTTATTGGGGCACTTCCAGGTTGCGGAAGATGTCACCGTTGATGTATATTATTTACTTTTCCGCATTAGGATAGACCCAAGGAGGGGAGCACAAGTAACCGGGTTCTAGGGTCCAGTGGGAGACCATCTCGAGGAGTCGAGTCCGGGTCTCCTAACCCTAGAATTGGTAGGGTTGCTTGCCACTCTCGTAGGGGTCTAGGGGTGTGGGTTTGGCTATTCATCGCGACCGTGGAATCCGTGTTTTATACTGGTTCGTATTAAAAACACGGACGTCCTAGTATATCCAATATTTCATATGATATTTTCTGCTGCGTTATCTGTGATGTGATCATGTGATATGTTCAGATAGATATTGTATATAGTATATATGATATATTATATAGACGTTGCTTATTTCTTACACCCGCGCTAGTCTTGCCTCGCTCTGGCGTTAGTTACCTAACCTAACGGTGCAGACGGGACATCGAGGCGAATGCGGATGGCATAAGCGTACGTTATATTTATCTGTGATGTTTAGCTGGACTTAAATGATGGGACATTCATTAATGAGATTAATGAAAGAAAATAAACCTAAAAGATGTTGTGGAATCGAATTTCATAAAAACAGGTAGCTACAGGTCTTGCTTTGCATCGCGGTGTTCCTTGTAGAACATCCTGCACCTTATTCGATAAGGAAAGGGCCGAGATCCCTTCACCGGGAGTGACCCCTTTAGCAATAACTGGAAGATGTTACAACCCTCAGTTTGTCTTTTGATTGCTTCTATAGTTTTTGCTTTGCACAGCGGTATATGTGATATATCCTGCACCTTATTCGATGAGGAAAGGGCCGACGATCCCTTCATCGGGAGTGACCCCTTTAGCAAAACTAGAAAAGCCTCAAAAACACTCCATTTAAAAACCATTTGATTCCGCAACGAGATCAAGTTCAAAGCGTTAAAGGTTTTATTAAAAACCATCCGCAACCCTCCGTCATTTTAGGAAGTAGAGTACTTAGTATTCGTGCTGTGTTTGTTGACCATAGTCAAGGCACAGTGTACGGTAGCTAAGTGATGTCGTCCTACACCGCATATGATGCGATTAGTTAGGACAGTCACGTGACTTTGTTGACCTTAGTTAAGGGTCATGTGGGTGGGTCTAATTAATCACGAAATGACGGGTAGAACTTGACTAGTGCTTATGATTTGTTGACCATAGTTAAGGTCATAAGTGCTAGGGGTAAAAACCATTATCGGGAGTTTCAAGTGTTGAAATTTGCAATGAGATTGAATACCTTCTATATGATAGTTGGATCCTGATACCCACTGCGAGTAATTGTTACTCCTGGGAGAGTTTTGCACTTTATAATTAGCCGATCAAGTAGGTGTATAGAAAGGTGTCAACGGGGTTACGCCCCTGCGAAAACGAGGTTTATTGTAATTAGGTCCGTGCGAAAGCACGGGGAACCTCCCTCAAAGTACCGACACTGGCCTGGCTGAAAGATTGGCGAACTTGTAGAGTGTAATTAATCCCGGCTAGTCTTTTCTTTTAGGGTTTGAAGGAAGATTTGATAAAAACAGTGGGAGCCATCCTAATTAGATAAAATAAATAACCAATCTAATCTTGCAAGAGCGCACGCAGAGTGTTTTCTTCTCTCTCTCTCCAGGTAGCGACCATATCACGCTTTAATCAAGATAATAATATGGATGTATTGACCGAACCCGCTTGTTATACTGAGCTGGGGAACGTTGGTCCCGCTCCAACTTATAATTGTTATAAGATTGAGCAAGAAATAGGGGAATACCAAAATTCCTATGCCGCCTAAACGAAGAAAATGCATATGATGCATCTCCTTCGGGTGTGTTCATTATAAAGAACTGTTTCTCAGTGTCCTCTACGTCCTAGGTATTAGATACCGGATCAGGATCCCGCAAATGTAATCCGTTACATAGGGCTACAGAAAGGTAGAGAACTGAGTACGGGTGATAAGTTTCATGAGACAGAAAACGGGGCAAGTGTTGCAGCCAAGTCTGTTAGTCACTGTCACCCTGTATTACCAATACATTGATTCTGAACAAATGCTATTAGATACCGAACCTGATATACAAAATCATATCAGTCTCTTTATTAGTAAAGAAAGGATATAATTTTGTATTGTTGGATAATGTTTTGAACATCTCCTATTTCAAAAGATGATCGGTTCAGGCACGTTATCTAAAAGTATTGACGTTCTAAATCAAACTACAGTTCCTAGTATATAGAACACACATAAGAGGAAGAGTTCAGAAATGAACGAATCCTTCTTGAGGCATTGTAGACTAGGTCATATCAATGCGACCTGACTGGTTGAAGTTACATTTAAGATGCATATTTAAATCAGTTTGAATTTACATCTTGTGAAACTTGCTAGTCATGTCACAAAGATAAGATGACCATAGCTCTGTTTATTGGAAACAGAGAAAGAGTTAGTAAACTCTTGGGACTGATACATGATGATGTATGTAAGGTCCCCTGTCTACACATGCCAGGATCGGTTCTTTGTACTTCATTACATTCTCTGATGATCTCTCAAGATTTTGACATATGTTCCTGTTGAAACACAAGTCCGAAACTTTTGAGATATTCACAGAATATAAGTTAGAAGTAGAGAACCAAAAACCGGGTATAACTATTATGTCCTATGATGAGATCAGGGAGGAGAATACTTGTGCTTGGAATTCTTAGACTATTCTAAAGGAGAATGAGATTCTCTCTCAGTATTACTCCTCTGAATACACCACAGCACAACGGTGTATCGGGGCGGAGCAATCGCACCATATTAGATATGGTGTGCTCTATGATGAGTATTACTGAGTTACCTGTTTCTTTTAGGGGGTTATGCACTTGAGAAGCTGCATACCTATTTAATTAGGTTCGAATCAAATCAGTGCCTACCACTCCATATAAGATATGGTATGGGAAGAGCCTATCTCTTAAGTAAGTTAAGATTTGGGATTGTCCGGCCTATGTCAAAAGCAAAATCCGGACAAGATCGAGGCAATGTCAGTTCTGTAGAATTGGAAAGGTTCCAGTTATACAAAACTGCAGCTGATGATTTGACAGAACCAAAGGATTCAATAGTCCCCGACGAACCTCAGCCTCTCTGCCGATCTGGTAGGGTTCCTCATCCGCCTGAGAGATACTTTGGTTTCTCGATGACAGCGGGAGCGAGGAATGCATCATGAGATGATAACCCAACTAGTTTCGAGCAGGCCATCAAGAGTAGGGACTCTGTAAGAATGGCTGGATGCTTAGCGAGTTGAGATGGAATCCATGTACACCAACAAAGTATGGACTTTGGTTGCTATATCTGAAGGGTTAAATCCCCATCAGGAGCAAGTATATCTTGAGAAGATTACTTGGTGTAGATGGAAAAGTTGAGACTTTCAAAGCTAGACTTGTTAAAGGTTTTCGTCATCGACCAGGCGTGGATAATGATGAAACCTTTTCCAGTTTCTATGCTTAAGTTCATCCGGATCCTACTTGCCATTGCTACATACCATGACTACGATATCTGGTGGTTGGGTGCCATGACTGCTTTTCTAAATAATGATTTAGAAGAGAACGTCTATAAGTACACAGCCAGAGGGCTTCGTAAATAGTGGGAGCAGCGGAAACATGTGCAAGTTGCTTTATAGGATAAAGCAGGCATCGCGGAGTTGGAACGTCTGTTTTGATGTAGTAGTCAAAGTGTTTGACTTCATCAAAATGGTAGATGAACCTTGTATATACAAAAAGGTAGTGGAGAGTAAGGTGGTTATCCTCGTATTGTACGTGGATAACATACTCTTGATAGGAAAAGAGTTTCCTATACTACACACGGTCAATCTCCTCTTATCACAAGGATTCTCCATATAGGATAAAGGTGATACCTCCTAAATCCTGGGTTTTGGATCTATGAGATAGATCTAAATGGATGTTAGGATTCTCACTAGTTGTAGTGAGATGGTATCAGTTGATCCTGGGGAGAATCACTGGAAAAGGTTCCAGGGTAATAAGTATGACTGAATGTCAGTCGCAGGCATTGTCTTTACCCTCAGTAGAGGGACGGTATGTTAGAAGAGTTCCAAGCTAGATACCGTGGCAAACTAGACGATAAAGGCTGGTAACATCGCTATTAAAGATACTACCAAAGAGGCAGTTTGGGTGTATATTTGTTCATGAGATGAACTAGGTTCCTACCATTATATGACAATGGAAGTGTGGCTTTGGCCCAGGAACCCCGGTCCCATCAGTGACCTAGACATATTCTGAGGCAGCGTCACCTGATCATGGAGATAGTTGATCTCCAGGATGATCGAGGTTAGAAGAGTAGACTCAGAGGACAACACGGCGGATCCACTCACAAAGGCTTTTTCCCAGAGAGATACTTATATGGGATGGTTGAGTATTAGATACTGAAACCACTGCTACAGATAGCCCTAGTGCAAGTGGGAGATTGTTAGTTATATGTATGCCCTAGAGGCCATTACTGTACATAGGATGTATATTGTAGTTGATGCTGGGACATATATAGGTAGGACTTTCTTTTTCGACATGATAGTACGCTATCTGGTTGCTATTTATCTTAACATGTATACTTTCAGTCTCTATGTTACATGTTGATAAAGCCCTTAGGATGTGTACTCGACTTCCAGGACTATGATGTAGATCATACTAGTGGGGCCTGGGTAGTCAATGAGTACATCCTTCAATGTTCCTAGTCGTGGGAATATCGAGACGGGGCATCGATCTTCCAGAGTAGACTAGCGTATATCTTCTCGACCCATGTGATGGGCGATGGATGATCCCATATCCATTGGTGTTTGACATCAGAGATGGTATGCGGGTGCTCAATGGAGACTGGGTACACTGAACGGACTCGCCGAGAACTCCCAGATGGTATTATACCTCACGTCAGATGGCAATTCTCTGGTGACACTGGTACAGCTTAGTCTGTTGACCCGAGATCGTCATAGAGTCTTGTGTGTCTCCCACTGTGCTTTGATTTCCACCCTACCATGGCTCTATTGAGTCGCGCAAACAGGTGGTTTTTGGGTACAGTCCCGATTCACATAGAGGCAATGAGCGATAGGAGGGGATTCGTCTCTCCCGGTATTGGGGGTTGATGTTGCGCTATGCTCGACTGGCCATAACTGGAAATCCTTGGCCAGGGTTGCAGTGATTTACTGGTAAGTGTTATCAGTAGTTTCATGCTTGTTGTAGACCTTACGTCGGCATGACTTATCAAGCTACTGGGGTCTGACGTTTACCACCCCTAGGCGAGATATGCGACATATCAGACGAACAGACCGGAATGTACGGTAAGTGTTGCTGGTTGGATTCACAGGAGTGTGAGCGGGCTTGCTCGTTGATCTTCTGATCGCTCAATACTTGGATGGCCGTTACGTTTAGCAGACCGCTTGCGGCTTGTGGGTGCTTGATATGATCATCACCTGCTGCCGGCGTATTGACGAGTCTTTAGAGTCCTACACAGAGGTTTCCTGGCTCAAGCGAAATGAAATAGGAGCGCATATGAGATATGTGCGGGACCGATAATAATACCAGTATGTGATACTGTATTCTATTCTCGCGATTTGTATCATTGGACGGTTATATGAGATATAGCCGGGTTACCGAATCAAGTGTTGATTCGATACATTGATACACTTGATATTAGTCGGTTATATGCGTCATGACCGGATCATTAAATCAAGTGTTGATTTAATGATTTAATGTATAATTATATATATGATATATTACTTTACATTAACTAGTATTTGTTCACTTAAGATTGATTTTCTCACTTGATGTGCACAAGTAGTATATGTGATATATTTTTGTGCACTTAATTGTATCATGTTTGATGATACATGCAAACTTGGGTGTGTGTATGCTATACACCATGTTTAGTAAATGGTTAGGGTTTTATTTACCTTATTTATTTTTGGTTAAAAAGAAAAAACTAAATGGTTGCTTTTGTTTTATGCAAGAAGCTTCTTGATGCTTCATGCATCTTTGACAAAGTAACCATTTTGTTTTTATTCCTTAACCCAACCATTAGCCTAAACCCTAGTTTACTCTCTACTTGAGTTTACTCACCCATGGTTGCTAAATGATAGACATCACTTTATTTTCTTTTTGAGATAATTTCATTATTCATTTTCTTTTCTTCTTCTTCTTCTTCATGAAGAGAAGAAAGCTCTCTTGAAAATTTCCAAGTGTTGAATCCAAGTGAGAAATCCAATTCCAAAGTGAACCCACTTCCTATTTCTTCATCCTCTACCACTTGCTATGTAGTAGAGTGTGTTATCTTCACAAGTTTCATGACCTAGTGAAGATGGAGCTTGAGTTTGAGTTTGAGTTGCCTCGACGTAGATCATCTTCGGCATCGAAGTCAATGACCTAGCCCGATCATTTCTACAACGAAACCATCGCAAGAGTCCGGGATCCGACGATCGCAGCGGAGGGACATCATCACAGAGATAAAGAGGTGGAGGACCGGATCTATAAAGGTTGTAGTCACTTTCACTTTCTAGTAAAGTTGTTTACTTGTATGTTTTTCGCCTTACCTCTAGTTAACGATCTAGTATAGGGTTCTTTGGCACATGGAAAAATTTGATTTTGGCATGGTTGATCAGTTGTAGAACCTCATGTGTGTGCCTAGGAACCCTACAGTTTCCTATGTGTATATACCTATCACTAATGGTACAATACCATATAGGTATATAGGTAACTAGCATGTAAGCATGTCAAGGCATATGTGTAAGCATGTAGGTATACAGGTATGCTATATGTCATACGCTCAAAAGGAAATAGGGATCATGTCTCAATGTCCCTAAACAATACAATATCACATATGTATAGGTGTTATGCGTGTCATGGCAATTATTGACGGTGTGTGTGTAGCATACAATTAGTGCTCGTGAAATAAGAACGTCAATAATGGTGTTGTATCTCATTAATACTAAGTCCATACACAAGGAAATGAGATAAGCAACAATGGTATACATGCACAATCAATATCCGTAAACTTCTAACTAATAGTCATGTCATTTGATCTAGCCCAGACGCATAACGCCATGCGGGCGATCCCCTTGTAGATGTTAAATCTACTCACCAACGTTCCTGGCTAAGTAAAGCCAGCTACTCGCTTTCCCTTATTCGCAGCGCCCGAAGTCCCCGCCTGCGATACTGAAAGCATATAACAATAAAACAAGTATATATTAGCAATCGATCAATAACACGTACCAACTACGTTTGACCGACGCACCAACTCCAAACATACTCTCAAGTGTTCATCAAGTGGCTAACACACGTAGCGACAATACGAAACCAACTCAAGAGAAAAAGCTACACAAAGACATGAACGACAACTGCACGACCTTAGCCAGGTACGCAAAGCGACACAACTACCAAGCCTTGACCCTGATCGTACCAATTGCGCATTCACAACACACTAATAAATGTGGAATCTAATATAAATAACGTCGCTACGTCAAAAGAAACCCACGCCAAAACTTACCGAAATCTAGTAAGCAACCTATATCATTTTAGCACAAAACTACAAGTTTTTACCAAAACTAGAATTTACAAATATTATAATATAGCAAGATTAAACCATTCATACCTTTAATATAATTTAAATCTCACTTAATTAGGATTTAGTAAAAGTCTAGTTTGTAATTAAGCTAATTAGATAATTAGGAAAATATCATTTAACAAACTAGCAACTGGGTTTAGTTTTCCAAATCAACAATTAACCATTAACCCTTTAATCAAGTTAAACCCTAAATTGAACTTCAATAAAATTATCTTGAAACCAAAAAACATGCTAATTAAGCTATATTAAACAATTAATTAGCTAACTTAATGATTTTAGCATAGCCAAAAAGGATTAGGGTTTGAAATTATACCTCCTCAAGAACACAAAATAGAAACTAGATCCATCATTTTAGCCTCCAAAAATGATGTTTTCATGAAGATCAAAGCAAGCTTTGTGAAGAAGAATGATCGGTTTGGATTTGTTTATGAGTTTTGTGGATTTATTTAGGGATTTTTGATGATTTATTGAGCTTGGAGGAGATGAAATTGGGATTGGGAAAAATGAGGGCAGAACTAGGGAAGAGGCTCGGCCATGAGGAAGTGGGGGGTGTTTTGTGCAAAAAGTGAAGAAAATTCTACCAAAAAGCAATAAATGCATCATTAAATGCAAATCCCCACCTTTTCTTTCTTTTCTTTTCTTTAAATTTTCATTTTATATTCACAAAATATCTAGATATTTGGATGGATGGATTAACAAAAATATCTAGTGATTAGATTAGCAATGATTCAAATTAGAAGTAATTAACCCAAAATGTAATTACCACTAATAAAGTATACAAATAACACATTAAAATAATATTTAATTAGGGAAAAATTCTATGTGAACCAAAACTTCCCATTGACTCCCAAAGCCCGCGCACTAGCTTCATTCTAGTTAAACTAGGTGCCGTGAAGTCTATACAGAAGTTTGATTACAATCGGGTTAAAAAGGAAAACACCGACTATTTTACCCTAAAACGGAAAAATTCGCGTAACGATTTCTGAAACGTTACAATCTTCCCCCTTTAAACAAATTCGGTCCCCGAATTTAAAATTCTCACTAAACGTACCTTCAAAGAGATGAGTACAAAACTCCCAAATCTCGCTCGCAGCCTCCCAACTGATCACCTCAGTATACGGCTACGCCAAAGAACCTTCACATATAGTAAGACCCTTGACCGAAGTCCCTCCACCTGCAGATCCATAATAACTATCTGCTGCTGGTGAATGAAAGATCGTGTCCAAAAGAACGGTCTGATGCTGAAATATGTGAGAAAGGTCATGAAGGTATTTGCGAAGTATCAACATAAGGAAAACGGGTGAATACTCAATAATCTGGGTGGTAGTGCCATATTATAGGCAACGGAACTAACTCGCTCGAGGATCTCAAAAGACCAACAATCTGGGACTAAGCTTCCCAAAACTCAACACGCCATTCATCGAAAAATCCGTAGGAATACATGATCTCCCACCGCGAACTCAAGTCTGCAACCACCACGGTCGACATAAGACTTCTGTCTGCACTGGGCTGCTCTCATCCTGACCTAAATCAACCGGATCTTCTCCGAAGCCTCACGACTAGCTAGGGTCCAAAATCCTACTCTCGCAGAGTCAGAAAAACAGACTGGCGATCGACACGGCCTACCAAACAAAACCTAAAGGTTGCCAATTGTAACGAATCCTGATAACAGCTATCGAAGGAGAACCCTAAAAATGGAAAGTGACGATCCCAACTGCCAACAAACACTTAGTACGAACGCATAAGCATATCCTCCAGAGTCTGTATAGTCCGCTCTGTCTGACTATCGTCCCACAGATGGAAAAGCGGAGCTAAAGCTCAACCAGGTACCCAAGGATTCCAAAAGCTTCTGCCAAAGACGGCAAGCGAACTGGGTGCCTCTATTGCATACAACGCATGAAGGAACTCCACGCAAACGCACAAACTTAACAAAGAACAACTGAGCATAACCGGACTACAAACACCCAAATGGAGTCACACCCTGTCTAACCCTGGGTAGACACCACGACGAAATTCATGGAGATCTGCTCTCATTACCACTCTGGAACGGTTAAAGGTTACAACTCTCCAGCAAGTCTCAGATGCTCAACCTTAGCTCGCAACAAGACAGACACCTCGAAATGATATCCGAAACTTCATTCTTCATCCCTGCCCACCCGTAACTATCTTACAAGTCACGTCACATCGTGGTGGAACTTAGACGAACACAGATGGCTGACTGGTGTGCCTGCTCTAGGACTTCGTGTCTCTACCCATCAGTATTAGGTACACACAACGCGTCCCTAAACGTAGCACACCCTAGTCAAAAAAAATCAAGTACTCCGAATCTTTACCCTGCCGGACATGCTCAAGTATCACAGACAACGAGCATCGGTGGGCTGTGCCTCACAAAAATGATTAAGTAAAAGTGGACGGCGCGGACATGAGCAAGCTGTCCCCTCAGTAGAGGTGAACTTAAGCTATACTCAACGATCACACAAGAACTGGAAATCTGTAGAAGATTGTCTCTGAACTGCGCACAACTGGAACAAGCTAAACCCCGGGCCTACGATTTAAGCATCAGCTACCACAATCGCCTTGCCACGGGTAATAAAGGATCTCACAATCACAATCCTTTACAAGCTCCATCCAACGGCGTTGTCTCAACAATCAAAATCCGCTGCAGGAAGATGTACACTAAGCTCTGGTGGTCCGTGAAAATCTGGCACGACTCTCCACACAAGTAGTGTCTCCAAATCATCAACGCACAACCACCGCGGCCATCTCCAGATCATGAGTGGGATATCCTGCTCGTACTTCATCCAACTGTCGGGAAGCATAAGCGATAACTCAATAGGGCCACATCAGTACACAATTGAGCCCCACTCGCGAAACATTACAGTTAAACAACAAAGTCGCCCGATCCAGAAGGCAAAGAAAGAACTGGTGCAGTTGTAAACCGAGTCTTCAACTGCTGAAAACTCCACACGTATACCTCAGTCCAAGAAAAGGAACCTCATTCCCGGTCAATCCAGTCGACGGTGCAGCGATACACAAACAATCCTGCACGAAACGGCGGTAAAAAACCGGCTAAACCCGAAAACTCGAAAGGACATACAACCATCTCCCTGTGGATCGATCCGTGCTCAACCGGCTAGCTGCGAAGCGACACCGTCCTGATCGCGGTTATAACTTTAGAACTTTGAACATCCGACACACCAATAGCGTGCGATCAAATGGCGCTGTTGCCGGGGAGACGGTAACGTATTTTCTTTCTTGTTATTCAGGTTAATATTCTTTTTGTATATATATATATCTAAAATAAAATCTTTTTGTTATTTTTGATAATTTTTGTGTGCAAGTGTGCATGCTAATCTGGAGCAAGTACAGTAATCAAATCAAGAAACAGAGGTTTTTATTAGGGTGTATAGAGAAGGGCACGTGTATTGGCCTAAGGTTCAGGCGCCAGCTCATCAATTTGACCGCGGAACCACGGTCAAATAGGGGATTCGGCAGCAGTTCCGTGGTCCTTTTGAGGCTTCTGACCCCAAATTTTTTCTGCCCTTTCTCTTTCCTCCAGTTCCCTCTCTGAATTCCACTATACTGTATTTTCTGCAGGTTTCTTTGCACAGAATTGCACCGCCGCAAAATAATTTTTTGTTGTTTTATATTTTGTTTTTTAATTGCTTTGCATATACTAATACGGACATTAAAGGGCTTGAACACCAATTCAGATTGGGTGGGGATTTCATCACCCTTCCTAAGACCCCACAAATCACTAATTGCATACGCATTATTGTTGGATATATGTATGCCCTAGAGGCCATTATGTGATAGTGGATGTGTTTATACATGTATATATATATATATATATATATATTCAGTATACATTCTTGCTCGACATGATAGTATGCTATCTGGTTCTTCTTTATCTGACATATTGATTTGATCATGCTTTTTACTCATTCATACATGTTGATAAAGCCCTGAGGATATTGGCTTGACTACAGTGATTATGATAGAGATCATACTAGTGGGACATCTGTAGTTTATAAGCATATCCTGAAATTTCCCTAGTCGTGGGTGTATCGAGACGGGGTATCGATATACCAGAGTAGACGAGCGTATATGATACTAGACCCATATGATGGGCGATGGATGTTCCCACATTCATCGATGTTTGACATCAAGATCATATACGGGTGCTCAGTGGTGACTGGGTACACTGGACGGACTCACCGAGAACTCCTATATAGAATTATATCTATCGTCGGATAGCAGTTCTCAGGTGACACTGGTACAGGTTAGTCTGTAGACCCGAGATCATCATAGAGTCTTGTGTGCTCTCCCACTGTACTTTGATTACCACCCTACCACGGCTCTACTGAGTCGTGCAAACAGGTGGCCGTTGGGTACAGTCCCGAGACACACGAAGGCGATGAGCGATAGGAGGGGTTTCGTCTCTCCCGGTATTGGGAGTTGATGCTGTGCTGTGCTCGACTGGTTATATCAGTAAGTCCCTGGCCAGGGCTGCTGAGATTTACTGATAAGTGTTATCGGTAGTTTCTCGATCTGTTATAGACCATTCACCGGCATGACTTATTGAGTTATTGGGGTCGACGTTACCATCCCTAGACTCGATATGCAGCATATCTGACCAAGAGACTGGACTGTACGGTAGTGTTTCCGGTTGGCTCGACGGGAGTTGTAACAGGTTCGCTTGTTTTCTTCTGATCGCTCAATACCCGGGTGGCCGTTACGTTTAGCTGACCGCTTGCGGCTTGGGGGTGCTTGATATGATCATCACCCACTGCCGGCGTATTGACGAGTCTTAGAGTCCCACAAAGGAGTTACCTAGTCCAGGCGAAACGTTGTGGTGCGTGTATGCGATATGCGCATGGACCCGGTTAAAATGCGCGTATGAGATACCGTATATTAATCGGGCGGCTTGCTTTTGGTGGGGTCGTATGTGATATGACCGGGTTGATAAATCAAGTGTTGATTTATCATTTAACCATTAGTTTCTCACTAGAAATCCTTTCTTGCATTTGATGGATGTATGCATGCATGTATGTTTTCTTTCTAGATTCATGCACATATGGATGTGCATGCACACATACACACATACATCATCCTTCATGGTTGCATATACATTGAAAATGGTGGCAATATAAGACTCACACCATGGGTTTTTATATGGATTATTATTGCATTTGTGTTAAAACAAAAAGGAAAAGAAAAAGGTTTAATTCATGGATTGTTTCTACACTCTTCTTCATCTTACCATGCTCACCTACTTATTAACCCTTGGTTAATTTTTCTTTGGTGTTTTAAACTCAAATACAATAATATCTTTATCATTAACCATGGTTTGAGATGAGAAGTGGAAAATATATATACATATATTTTTCATTTTCTCATAAGAGTTATTCTTTTCACTCTTGTTCTAAAAGGCCATCATCTTCTTCCTCCTTCTTCTTTTGCTCTCTAGACTTTTGTAGTGAGCAAAATACTCATCAAGTTATGTTTTTTGAAGTGAGAAAATCCACCACAACATCATTCTACACAAGTCTTGCCCACTTGTTTAGAGTGTTATCTTCATTTCATTCTCTTGATAAAGTGAAGTTGCAACCTTGGACAAAAGAGCTTCGGGTGGAACGTCGTGGACGCTAGAAGACCTCAAGCTAACCGTTTTCCAACTCTCAAGTGGCCAAGGAGTCAAGAATAGGGAGCTACAAAGGTTGTACTCTCAAAACCCTAGCCTTTGTTACTTGTTTTGTTATGAAACCGTAATTTTTCTAGGATAGATCCTTTGTATGCTTACTTAGCATCATAAAAATCTAATCTTTGGTACATGTGATGCTTCCAAACCTTTCATAGGGTTCTAGGTAAACCTAACAATTACCTTGAGCTAATAAAAAAATACTAGACTCAGCCATTAAGACGTCGCGCTCAATAGGACAGAGGACTGGTTGTTGGCATCGGCCGTTTATCCTATCCTGACTTTGCGGTGTCTAGGCAAGTGTGTCCAAGGCAAGTGGTTACTTAATTAGGACCACTACTTACGTAGTGGGGAGCCTCCCGCTTACCTGGCACTTACCTGGCCGCAATTGGCGGAGAAGAGGCGTTTTGAGGTCCTATTTCTAGACCTTTGGAACAGTTAGGAGCAGTCTAGTTGGACTTTAAAGACCCTAGCTCTAGGTGTGTTTGTGCATATTGTGATTGTGATTGTGCTTGTAAATTTTAGTCCCATAATTCCGTATTCTTTCAAACAAACAATTTTTAAAACTCCAAAAACAAACATTTTTTTTCTTTTAATAAAAATACAAAAATGCACATTCTTTTTCCCTCCTTTTCTCTTCCTTTCTTTCTTTCTCTCTTTATATCATGGGTACCCCACCAAGAAAAACTCTTGCCGAACTTTGGTACCCACAACCAGACATTACTTCTTACGGTTCTTGTTTTGGTCAAACGTCGAACGATCCCTTCATGCCCAAAATTTCTTTGAAAGATCGGATAGACGCGTCTAGGACAAACAACTGGACCCCACAATCCACTTCGTATCAACCACAAACATTCACCCCTTCTTGCGTTGATACCCCTTTTGAAAGTCCAGTTGTAACCACATGACCTATGTCTCTTGCTGAACGTATTGAACAATCCTGTAGCCGATCTTTCACTCCTTTCACCACTACAGATTCTTGGGATCAACAATTCCATTCGCCTTCTTATCCAAATATTGATCCTACCCCTGTCCAGCCATTCAATTCCTACCAATCCTACCCGACTTTTGCACCTTCCCTAGACATTACTTCTGAGCCGCCATTTGGGAGTTTTCAGTATCCAAACAACTTTGAATCTTTTACTGAAATCCCTTCACAACCCATGTCTAGTCTGGAACAGTCTTTGGAATACTTTAGGGTAGCGTCGTACCAACAGATGATGGATTTGAATGCGTCCATGGCCGCCCTCATACAACCTAGTGACCCGGTAGCTAGTTTTCAACTAGCTCCAAATTTTCCAATGTATGAAGAGGCGGTAGGACAGGTTGAGAATTTGAGTGAAGAGAGTGAGATGTACCCCCTTCCGAATCAAGCCTACCCATTTCAACTTGAATCCCATAACTCCGATTTTGAATGTCTATCTAGTGTTCCAAACGATTCATTAATTAAAGATAGAACAGATAATGAGCTGTGTGACTTTGTAGTGTTTAATTTGCCCGATTGTGAAGGGTCCTTTTCGAGTGAAACCACACCCAATCCTTTTGACCTCTACACCTCTACTCTAGAACCTGAATTGATTAATATCCATGCTTTTGTTGAGGTGTCTAAGAATATTGATTTTCACTTGATTGAGGATATTGACGCCGGGAATATTTTGGATGATGAACCTGTAGATTTGGCAGAGTTTTTCTCTCCAATTCATCATACCGAGTCATTAACTGTTTTTCCCGAACCCCATATGCGTCTTGATTTTGATGAAATTTGCATGGATAAGCTGAATTTTGAGGATATTTTTGAGGATGAACCGGTTTTAATTGATGTGTCGGATTTTCCAATTCATCCTGTTCCTTTCATTGACTGTGTACACCCTCCTGAACCTTTAACCGATAACCTTCCTCAATCACCTACCTCCATCCTTTCCATCGTTCCGCCCATACAAGAAACCGTCTCTCTTTCATTTCATATGTCTGGTTTACCGAGTTTGGCTTACCCATGGTTTCTCACGAATCTTGAAGGATTTGACCCCATTTCTCGCCATATTGATAGATTAGTACAATCCATCTTTTCACATCGATCATTACAGATTGTACTAATTTATTTAGTCCATTTCCACCCTCAAGTTCGTATTCCACTTCTTTCTCCCTTCCGCCATTCTTCTTCTTATATACCGAAACCGTATACCACTTCTATCTCCATACGGTTTCGCGTATTCTCCATTTCTTACCTCTCCGCATTCTTTCACCAACCAGCACATTATAGAGATAAAATCTTTGAATGGTTGGTGTTAACTTTTGGCCTGTGTAAGGCCTTGTATAGATTGATACTATTCTCTTTCCTCCCTAATCCTGAACTTCAACGCTTAACAGTGGAAACACTGTTTTACTTAAGTTTGGGGGGGACTCTTTTTTTTGTATATATTTTTTGTTTTCCTTTTTTTTGTATATAATTTGTTTTTAGGGAGAGCGCCGACAATTTTGACCCTCTTGGTGTAGCCTGACAGTGAGGGCACTGTCAAGTTTAAGTTTGGGGGTATGCTCGGTAAGCTTTCTTCTTTCGCAATCATTTGTATATTCTGCATTTGCATACCTTATTAAAAACACATAAAAATCGAAAAAAAAATTCAAATAAAATATAAAAACTTTGTCGTCAAGTTTGCTAATAGGGTAACTTAGATTTTTATTCCGAAAGTTTAGTGGATATATTAGAAATAACTAAATTCTAGGCTTAGGAATTGAAAACCCTAAAAATAACCCTCCATCTGTATAAACTTGGTGATTATACGTCCTTACAGGTTTTTTTTGAGAAATAGGTGATCTTGAGTTCAGTTCTTGAGTTAAGTTAAGATGAGGGGAAAGTATTGAAGCTTTACCGAAGAATAAGTCTGAAAAATAGTTTCTTTTCTTAAGTTCAAATTTAGAAAGTATATACCCTATAACTGCACTTACACGCACCTTGAAACTTGGGATAGTAGAGGATACCTAGAAATACTCTTGCCTGAAAACCTAGTATGAAAGAAAAAACGGTATTTAAAGCTAAACACCAAAAAGAGCAATATTGAAAAATATATCCGGTCTTGAAAAATAAAAAGAAAAAATAAAAAGAAAAATAGAATAAAGCCAAGACCTGGAAACTGCTAGTTACGCTTTAAGTTCACACATTCAGAAATCGGCCATTAGTGCCTCAAGAAGCATTAATAGTCGCATGAAAGGTGTGTGAGCAAATCCATCCATCCTTAATGAAAAGAAGTAGTATTAGGTATTAAGACAAGGGTATTATAGCTTGAATTGAATTCTTGAGTGTAAGGGTGCAAATATAAACACACGTAGGGGTATACAATCGATGTTTGGATAAAAGATAGAAATAAAGAATAAGATTTGTGTTTTCTGTAAAGTAGATAAAAATCCCGGAATTAAGACCGCGCTTTAGAAGGAAAACTCAGGAGATACCAACATCTTTCTAAACTTTTTTGGAACGTATAGGATCTAAGGTTAAATGGAAAGGAGGTGTGAAGCATTAGGGTTGGATGTTTCTAACTTAGGATGATAGAATTTCTAGCATAGATACTGAACTGTAGGAGTAAAATCGATGTTAACTTATGATACTAGCTTGACGGGATTTTGTGGGTGTAATCCGCTGAAAACCCTCAGGAGACAACACTCCTCCTACTAGGGACACCTAGAGGTTTAACGGCTTATTGCACGTGCTCAGTGCAATCGCGTTCCCTGCGAAAGTGCGGTTAGGACTTTTTTGTGAATAATTGGTTTTGCTCGGGACGAGCAAAAGTTAAGTTTGGCGGTATTTGTTCATACCAGAATATTGCATTTTATACCACCCATTCTTACGCTCGTTTGTTTATAGGCAGGTGCTTTTGATCAGTGTTTGCTACATATTTGCAAAATACTGGTTCTCAGCTCTAAACAGTGAAATTCATGGAAAAGTACGACAAATTCTGGATTACTGCCAACCACAGATAAAACACGGGTCTCCGCTCTCTATCCGTATGTTGCCACACACCAGTTTAAGGGACAAAATGGCAAATCGATGTCATTTTCATGCACAAAGCTCAATGTCAACACAAGATCCAACATATCTACGCGGAGCTCGAGGAAATTGTAAGGCTTACCTAGAACCCTATGTAGAGTTTGGAATCATCACATGTCACAAAGTTCAAATTTTTATGGTGCTAAGTAAGCATACAAAGGATCTATCCTAGAAAATTAGGGTTTCTAAAACTTTAACTAACATCATATGTTACAAAGGCTAGGGTTTTGAGAGTACAACCTTTGTAGCTCCCTTTAGTAGACTCCTTGGCCACTTGAGAGTTGGAAAAGTGTTCGCTTGAAGTCCTCTAACGTCCACGACGATCCACCCGATGCTCCTTTGTCCAAGCTATCAACTTCACTTTAACAAGAAGATGAAATGAAGCAAACACTCTAAACAAGTAGGCTAGACTTGTGTAGAATGGTGTTGTGGTTCTCTTTCTCACTTCAAAATCCTATCTTTATGTGTATTTTGCTCACTTGAAAAGTCTAGAGAGCAAGAGCTCAAGGTTGAAGAAGATGATGGCTATTTTTAAGAAGAAGAGAAGATAAACTCATGAAAGGAAAAAGAAAATATATGTATATATATTTATTTCTTCTCATCTCAAACCATGGTTAAATTATGAAGATATTATTTAATTTGAGTTAAAACAAGAAAGGAAAGTTTAATCCATGGTTAAGGGTAGGTGAGTATGGTTAGGTCAAAGAAGAGACTAGAAACAAACCATGAATTATCCTTTCCTTTTTCATTTTGTTTTAAAACAAATATATGTAATAATCCATATAAATAACCAAGGTGTGAGTCTTATATTTCCACCATTTTCTATGTATAAACAACCATGATAGAATGATGTATGTATGCATGTGTGCATGCACATCCATATGTGCATGAACAAGAATGAATGCATACATGCATGCATACATCCAAAAGAAACAAGATAGGATTTCTAGTGAGAAGCTAATGGTTAAATGATAAATCAACACTTGATTTATCAACCCGGTCATATCACATACGATCCGACCAAAAGCAATCCGCCCAATAAATATACGGTATCTCATACGCGGATTTTAACCGGGTCCATGCGCATACACGCACCACAACGTTTCGCCTGGACTAGGAAACTTCTTTGTGGGACTCTAAGACTCGTCAATACGCCGGCAGTGGGCGATGATCATATCAAGCACCCCAAACCGCAAGCGGTCAGCTAAACGTAACGGCTACCCGAGTATTGAGCGATCAGAAGAAAACAAGCGAACCTGCTACAACTCCCGTCGAGCCAACCTGCAACACTACCGTACAGACCGGTCTCTTCGTCAGATATGCTGCATATCGAGTCTAGGGATGGTAACGTCGACCCCAATAACTCAATAAGTCGTGCCAGTGAATGGTCTATAACAGATCGAGAAACTACTGATAACACTTATCAGTAAATCTCAGCAGCCCTGGCCAAGGACTTACTGATATAACCAGTCGAGCACAGCACAGCATCAACTCCCAATACCGGGAGAGACGAAACCCCTCCTATCGCTCATCGCCTTCGTGTGTCTCGGGACTGTACCCAACGGCCACCTGTTTGCACGACTCAGTAGAGCCGTGGTAGGGTGGTAATCAAAGTACAGTGGGAGAGCACACAAGACTCTATGACGATCTCGGGTCTACAGACTAACCTGTACCAGTGTCACCTGAGAACTGCTATCCGACGATAGATATAATTCCATATAGGAGTTCTCGGTGAGTCCGTCCAGTGTACCCAGTCACCACTGAGCACCCGTATATGATCTTGATGTCAAACATCGATGAATGTGGGAACATCCATCGCCCATCACATGGGTCTAGTATCATATACGCTAGTCTACTCTGGTATAGCGATGCCCCGTCTTGATACACCTCCGACTAGGGACATTTCAGGATATGCTTATAAACTACAGATGTCCCACTAGTATGATCTCTATCATAATCACTGTAGTCAAGACGATATCCTCAGGGCTTTATCAGCATGTATAAATGAATAAAAGCATGATCAAATCAACATGTCAGATAAAGTAGAACCAGATAGCATACAATCATGTCGAGCAAGATTGTACACTGAATATATATATATATATATATATATATATATATATATATATACATGTACAGATACATCCACTATCATATAATGGTCTCTAGGGCATACATATATCCAACAATCTCCCACTTGCACTAAGGCTAGTTTTTGGCGTAACTCATACCCAACATCTCAAAAAGTCGCTCATGCTGCGGCTGAGGGAAGGACTTGGTGAGTGGATCTGCGGCGTTATTCTTTGTATCTACTCTCTTAATCTCGATCTCGCGGCGATCTACAATCTCCCGGATCAAATGAAAGCGCCTCAGGATGTGTCTGGACCGCTGATGGGACCTGGGCTCCTTGGCTAACGCCATAGTCCCATTATTATCACAATACAAGGGTATTGGATCAATAATGGTTGGAACTACTCCTAGCTCCGAGACGAACTTCTTCATCCAGATGGCTTCCTTGGCGGCATCATTTGCAGCAATGTACTCAGCCTCCATCGTAGAGTCTGCAACGGTATCCTGTTTGGAACTCTTCCAACTTACTGCCCCTCCATTGAGGGTAAATACAAACCCTGAGATAGATTTGCTGTCGTCCTTATCGCTCTGGAAGCTCGAATCGGTAAAGCCCTCCATTTGGAGATCTGCATTACCATACACCAAGAACAATTCTTTAGTCCTTCGCAAGTACTTAAGAATGTTTTTCATAGCTGTCCAGTGGTTCTCCCCTGGGTTGGATTGATACCTGCTTACAACACTAAGTGCATAAGCTACATCTGGGCGTGTACATAACATCGCATACATTATAGATCCTACTGCCGAAGCATAGGGTATAATGCTCATGCGAGCTCTCTCTTCATCGGTCTTTGGACAATAATCCTTGGAGAGAGTGACCCCATGGCAAGCGGGTAAGGCACCCCGCTTGGAGTCTTCCATACTAAACCTTTTTAGGATGGTGTTAATGTACCTGGTTTGGGACAATCCCAATAACTTTTTGGATCTATACCTATAGATCCTTATGCCCAGGATGTATGTGGCATCACCCAGGTCCTTCATGGAGAACCTTAGTGATAAGAAAGATTTGACCGACTGTAGCATAGGAATATCATTTCCTATCAGAAGAATGTCATCCACGTACAGTACGAGGAATGTGACAGCTCTTCCTACAGCCTTCTTATAAACACAAGGTTCATCTGGATTTTTGATGAAATCAAACTCTTTGATAACATCATCGAAACAGATGTTCCAACTCCGAGATGCCTGCTTTAACCCATATATGGATTTAAGCAATCTACATGCTTTCCCGCTGCTCCCACTGTCAATGAAGCCCTCTGGCTGATCCATATAAACGCATTCTTCTAAATCTCCATTTAGAAATGCTGTTTTAACATCCATCTGCCAGATTTCATAATCGTAGTGAGCAGCAATAGCAAGTAGGATCCGAATGGATTTAAGCATGGCTACGGGAGAAAAATTTTCTTCATAGTCCAAACCTGGTCTTTGACGAAAGCCTTTCGCCACAAGTCTTGCCTTATAGGTCTCTACCTGCCCATCTACACCAATCTTTCATTTAAAGATCCATTTGCATCCCACAGGTTTTATCCCAGGGGGTACAATGTCCAAAGTCCATACTTTGTTGGTGTACATAGACTCCATTTCAGATCTCATGGCATCCTGCCACTTCACAGAGTCTCCACTCGTGATAGCTTGCTGAAAACTGGTAGGATCATCATCATCCATGATGCAGTCTTCTCCGTCACCATCAATGAGGAAACCGTAGTACCTCTCTGGTGGGCGAGACGTCCTACCAGACCTACGGAGTGACTGAGGTTCTTCAGTTTCTATTGCAACAGCCGGTTCAACCAAGTCGTCATTTGTAGTTTGTGTCTCTAGAACCTCTTCTAGATCCACCACTTTGCCATCATCTTTATCTGTGAAAAACTCTTTTTCCAAGAATGTGGCATGTTGAGAAACAAACACTTTTTGTTCCTCCTTGTGGTAGAATAGATATCCATATGAATTCTTTGGATACCCCACAAAATTACACATGACTGACCGTGTCTCGAGTTTGTCCGGATTCTGCTTTTTAACATAGGCCGGGCAACCCAAATCTTAATTCTCTTAAGAGATGGTCTCTTCCCATGCCATATCACATATGGCGTGGTAAACACGGTTTTGGTTGGAACCCTGTTCAGTAGAAACGCTGCAGTCTCCAATGCATGCCCCCAAAATGAGACGGGTAACTCAACATCACACATCATCGATCGGACCATATCTAATAGGGTCCTATTCCGTCGTTCAGACACACCGTTGTGCTGTGGTGTGTAAGGAGGAGTGAACTGAGAGAGAATCCCATTCTCTTTTAGGAAGTTTGCAAATTCTGTACTAAGGTATTCCCCACCTCGATCTGATCGAAGTATCTTGATACTCAAGCCGGTTTGTTTTTCTACTTCTTGTTTATATTCAATGAATTTCTCGAAAGCTTCGGACTTGTGCTTTAATAAAAATACATGACCGAATCTTGAGAAATCGTCAGTGAAAGTAATGAAGTATGAAAAACCGCCTCTAGCCTGTGTAGACATTGGCCCGCATACATCACTATGTATGAGGCCTAGGAGCTCGGTAGCTCTTTCTCCGTGTCCGGTAAACGGAGTTTTGGTCATTTTACCCTTGATACAAGACTGGCAAGTCGTATAAGATTTATATTCAAAAGGGTTTAAATATCCATTTTTGTGTAACTTGTTTAGTCTTGTTTCGTTAATATGACCAAGTCTACAGTGCCAAAGAAAAGCTTCATTTAATTCTGAAAGTTTTCTTTTCTTAGTGTGTTGTATACTGAAAACTGTGTGTTGATTTAGGACGTATATCCCGTTATTAAGTGTACCATACCCAACCAACATTTGATTCAGGTGAATGTTCATAACATTGTTCTGCAATACAAAATTATATCCTTCATTGTCTAACAAAGAAACAGATATTATATTACATAGAATACTTGGTACAAAATAACATGGGTTCAAAACCAATATACACCCAGATGGCAACCCCAAGTGATACTCTCCCACTGCGACTGTATGTACATTGGAACCATTTCCAACGCGGAGAGTATGGTCACCTGTCTTCAAAACTTTGCTATTTCTCAGTCCCTGCATAGAATTGCAAATGTGAGAACCTGAACCGGTATCTAATACCCAGGAAGCAGAGTTTATTGAAAAACAGTTTTCTGTTACAAACACACCTGAAGCAGAAGCATCCCCATGCTTCTTCTTGAGATTCAAGTACTCTGTACAGTTGCGCTTCCAATGTCCTGCTTTGTGGCAATGAAAACATTCACCCTTCCCCGAGTCTCCAGCTTTGGACTTTTCCTTTCCCTTCACCTTTATAACTCCACCCTTAGGATTGGTGGGCTTCTTCTTTTTCTTTCCTTTGGACTTAGCCTTAGGGCGAGCAGAAGAAGATTGCCCAATAGTCATAACGGGAGTTTTCATCGATTTCATAGTGCTCTCTGCACTTCTTAACATATTAAGGAGTTCAGGTAGCTCCTTCTCTATGCCGTGCATGTTGAAGTTAACTATGAACTGAGCAAAGGTGGAGGGGAGGGACTGCAGAATAATATCCATATATTGTTCATTGTCCATTGTCCATCCTAGGTTCTCAAGCTCTTCTATAAGAGCTATCATCTTCAGAACATGATCACCTACCGGTGTGCCAGGGGCCATTCGCATCTGAAACAATTTCTTTGATGCTTCGTATCGTAATATGCGGGATTGCTCTCCATACAACTCCTTTGTATGGAGGAATATGGTTTGAATGTCCATATTCTCGTGCTGCTTTTGATGTGTATTGTCCATCGATGCAAGCACGAGGCATTTGGCTGTGGCACAGTCAGCGTCCCATGTCTTGCGGACTTCAATGTCCGCAACTGAGGATTTTGGACCTGGGGTGGGCGGGGCTGAAGCCGTGAGGACATATGATACTTTATCATAAGTCAAGGCTATTTTCAGATTCCTCAGCCGGTCTTTATAATTGGTCCCATTCAGTTTGTTTTTATCTAGTAGAAGCTTGAGTCCAGTCATTGGTATCTGCCATTAAGAGAGAGAAAAGAATACACTCAGCGAAAGCTCTTGCATAGATCAGATTGGTTATTATCTTGTCTAATCGATGTCTCCCACTGCTTTAATCAAGTTTTTCTTTCAATCCTTAAAAAGAAAACTAGCCAGGATTAATTACAGTTTACAACTTCGCTAACCGTTCAGCCAGGCCAGTGTCGGTACTTGAGGGAGGTTCCCCGTGCTTTCGCACGGACCTAATTAAAGTAAACCTCATTTTCCCAGAGGCGTAGCCCCGTTAACACCTTTCTAGACACCTAATGAGTTAGCTAATTGTAAACTGCAAAACTCTCCTAGGAGCAACTATTGCCCACAGTAAGATCGGGATCCAACCATCATATGGAAGGTATGCAATCTCATTGCAAATCTCAACACTTGAAATTCCCGATATGATTTTTACCCCTAGTACCTATGACCTTGGCTATGGTCCACAAATCACAAGTACTAGTCAAGTTCAGCCCGTCATTTCTTGATTAATCAGACCCGTCTACATGACCCTTGGCTAAGGTCAACAAAGTCATATACCCGTCCTAATTAATCTGCATCATATGCATTGTAGGAAGACATCACTTAGCTACCGTACACTGCGCCTTGGCTAAGGTCAACAAACGTAGCACGAATACTAAGTACTCTACTTCCTAAAATGACGGAGGGTTGCGAATGATTTTTAAGAAAATCTTTAACGCTTTGAACTTGATATCGTCGTAGAATCAAATGGTTTTGAAAAGGAGTGGCTAGTGCTCCGCAGTTTTTGAAATACAGCTTTTTCATAGAGAGCCGAGTGGTTTTCAAATCCGATTCTACAACATCTTTTTAGGTTTATTTTCTTTACATTAATCATATTAATGTAATCCCATCATTTAAGTCCTTAAGCCAATCACAGAAAAGAAACGAAAATAACACGTACGCTTATGCCATCCGCATTCGCCGCAATGTTCCGTTATGCACCGTTAGGTTACTTAACTAACGGCATACCGGGATGGGACTAGCGCGGGTGTAAAACATAAGCAACGTCTACTATATATCTCATATATAATATATCATTCGTCTCAGATATCACAAAACACAGGCAGCAGAAACATATATATAATGTGGGATATAGTAGGACGTCCGTATTTAGTATTTAGCCTATAATAGAAAATACGGATTCCACAGTCGCAATGAATAGCCAAGCCCACACCCCTAGACACCTACGAGAGCGGCAAGCGACCCTACCAATCCTGGAGTTTAGGAGACCCGGTCTCGACTCCTCGAGATGGCCTCCCACTGAACCCCAGAACCCGGTCACTTGTGCTCCCCTCCTTGGGTCTATCCTAATGCGGAAAAGTAAATAATATACAACACTGGTGACACAACCTCAACCCAGAAGTGCCCCAAATAAAAGAATATTACATTACATTTGAATTTACATGAATGAAAATATAAAACTCTCGTCTTACATAAAACCCCCCGGCTATTCGATCGCGACAATCCTGCACATCATATCGCAGCAACACATAATATCATATATCATCAACGTAAGTAAGTATGCGTATCCCAATTGTCGTTGATGTATAGCAAAGAAACCGGCGATATCGAACTTACTACACTTACGGTCACAGAAAAGAAAGTGTAAAACTACAATATTTGGAATCCACATTCTCTTTAGACATCATAAATGAGAAATATCACATACTTCGTATTTCATGCCTAAACTATATGAATTCCACATATTGTATCACATTCCAGACAAATAGACAGTATTAAAGTTTTCGACCGAACAATCAAATACCCAAGATTCCCTAAAGCTCAACACTTGAGCGGAGTTCAAAAATCCGGAGTGTGACACAGTAGTAGCGGTCCAGCCGTAGAAGGGTCAAGCCAACGCCTCACATGTGGCATGCCGTACTGCCCCAAACCCTAAGGTTCAAAGGGCAGTTCAAGACGGTCACATAATCGAGTTAAGGTTTGTTGTCTTCTAGAGGGTCCACCACAAAACTTGCACGTATCTCCAAAAGATTTAAACCCCGTGAAAAGTGAGCAAATGATAGTCGTTCGAACACTTCTATACTTTCTAGTTTACCCGGAAAAGAAACGAAATGAAAATTTCGATCGAATCGTCGAGTCCAAAACCATCTCCAGAAATAACAGTACTGGATTCAGATTAAACATACCTAAAACAATATACAAGCAGTTTTAGGAGTTACTGTGCAAAAACGAAGCCATGAAGCCTCTGTACGGCCGCGGATCCGCGGCCTAAGCAAGTATTGGCCGCGGTTCCGCGGCGGTTTGATCAGATCATGGGTTCGTATTTCACAGTATTTCTTATATTTTCCTGCTGTATTTTTAATCCTGAAAAATGTCAGATTTTAAAATTTGTCCAGAGAGGGTCTCGAAAAGTCGTATTTTGATCCGATCGGGATTTTTACTTCGTAAAAGTGTCGCCTAATGTTCTAGGTCGGCTCTGATACCAATGTAAGGCTTACCTAGCACCCTATGTAGAGTTTGGAAGCATCACATGTCACAAAGTTCAAATTTTTATGGTGCTAAGTAAGTATACAAAGGATCTATCCTAGAAAATTAGGGTTTCTAAAACTTTAACTAACATCATATGTTACAAAGGCTAGGGTTTTGAGAGTACAACCTTTGTAGCTCCCTTTAGTAGACTCTTTGGCCACTTGAGAGTTAGAAAAGTGTTCGCTTGAAGTCCTCTAACGTCCACGACGATCCACCCGAAGCTCCTTTGTCCAAGCTATCAACTTCACTTTAACAAGAAGATGAAATGAAGCAAACACTCTAAACAAGTAGGCTAGACTTGTGTAGAATGGTGTTGTGGTTCTCTTTCTCACTTCAAAATCCTATCTTTATGTTTATTTTGCTCACTTGAAAAGTCTAGAGAGCAAGAGCTCAAGGTTGAAGAAGATGAAGGCTATTTTTAAGAAGAAGAGAAGATAAACTCATGAAAGGAAAAAGAAAATATATGTATATATATTTATTTCTTCTCATCTCAAACCATGGTTAAATTATGAAGATATTATTTAATTTGAGTCAAAACAAGAAAGGAAAGTTTAATCCATGGTTAAGGGTAGGTGAGCATGGTTAGGTCAAAGAAGAGACTAGAAACAAACCATGAATTATCCTTTCCTTTTTCATTTTGTTTTAAAACAAATATAAGTAATAATCCATATAAATAACCAAGGTGTGAGTCTTATATTGCCACCATTTTCTATATATAAACAACCATGATAGAATGATGTATGTATGCATGTGTGCATGCACATCCATATGTGCATGAACAAGAATGAATGCATACATGCATGCATACATCCAAAAGAAACAAGATAGGATTTCTAGTGAGAAGCTAATGGTTAAATGATAAATCAACACTTGATTTATCAACCCGGTCATATCACATACGATCCGACCAAAAGCAATCCGCCCAATTAATATACGGTATCTCATACGCGCATTTTAACCGGGTCCATGCGCATATCGCATACACGCACCACAACGTTTCGCCTGGACTAGGAAACTTCTTTGTGGGACTCTAAGACTCGTTAATACGCCGGCAGTAGGCGATGATTATATCAAGCACCCCCAAGCCGCAAGCGGTCAGCTAAACGTAACGGCTACCCGGGTATTGAGCGATCATAAGAAAACAAGCGAACCTGCTACAACTCCCGTCGAGCCAACCTGCAACACTACCGTACAGTCCGGTCTCTTCGTCAGATATGCTGCATATCGAGTCTAGGGATGGTAACGTCGACCCCAATAACTCAATAAGTCGTGCCGGTGAATGGTCTATAACAGATCGAGAAACTACTGATAACACTTATCAGTAAATCTCAGCAGCCCTGGCCAGGGACTTACAGATATAACCAGTCGAGCACAGCACAGCATCAACTCCCAATACCGGGAGAAAAGAAACCCCTCCTATCGCTCATCGCTTTCGTGTGTCTCGGGACATTACCCAACGGCCACCTGTTTGCACGACTCAGTAGAGCCGTGGTAGGGTGGTAATCAAAGTACAGTGGGAGAGCACACAAGACTCTATGACGATCTCGGGTCTACAGACTAACCTGTACCAGTGTCACCTGAGAACTGCTATCCGACGATAGATATAATTCCATATAGGAGTTCTCGGTGAGTTCGTCCAGTGTACCCAGTCACCACTGAGCACCCGTATATGATCTTGATGTCAAACATCGATGAATGTGGGAACATCCATCGCCCATCACATGGGTCTAGTATCATATACGCTAGTCTACTCTGGTATATCGATGCCCCGTCTCGATACACCTCCGACTAGGGATATTTCAGGATATGCTTATAAACTACAGATGTCCCACTAGTATGATCTCTATCATAATCACTGTAGTCAAGCCGATATCCTAAGGGCTTTATCAGCATGTATAAATGAATAAAAGCATGATCAAATCAACATGTCAGATAAAGTAGAACCAGATAGCATACTATCATGTCGAGCAAGATTGTACACTGAATATATATATACATACATGTATAGATATATCCACTATCATATAATGGCCTCTAGGGCATACATATATCCAACAATCTCCCACTTGCACTAAGGCTAGTTATTGGCGTATCTCATACCCAACATCTCAAAAAGTCGCTCATGCTGCGGCTGAGGGAAGGCCTTGGTGAGTGGATCCGCGGCGTTATTCTTTGTATCTACTCTCTTAATCTCGATCTCGCGGCGATCTACAATCTCCCGGATCAAATGAAAGCGCCTCAGGATGTGTCTGGACCGCTGATTGGACCTGGGCTCCTTGGCTAACGCCATAGCCCCATTATTATCACAATACAAGGGTATTGGATCAATAATGGTTGGAACTACTCCTAGCTCCGAGACGAACTTCTTCATCCAGACGGCTTCCTTGGCAGCATCATTTGCAGCAATGTACTCAGCCTCCATCGTAGAGTCTGCAACGGTATCCTGTATGGAACTCTTCCAACTTACTGCCCCTCCATTGAGGGTAAATACAAACCCTGAGATAGATTTGCTGTCGTCCTTATCGCTCTGGAAGCTCAAATCGGTAAAGCCCTCCATTTGGAGATCTGCATTACCATACACCAAGAACAATTCTTTAGTCCTTCGCAAGTACTTAAGAATGTTCTTCATAGCTGTCCAGTGGTTCTCCCCTGGGTTGGATTGATACCTGCTTACAACACTAAGTGCATAAGCTACATCTGGGCGTGTACATAACATCGCATACATTATAGATCCTACTGCCGAAGCATAGGGTATAATGCTCATGCGAGCTCTCTCTTCATCGGTCTTTGTACAATAATCCTTGGAGAGAGTGACCCCATGGCAAGCGGGTAAGGCACCCCGCTTGGAGTCTTCCATACTAAACCTTTTTAGGATGGTGTTAATGTACCTGGTTTGGGACAATCCCAATAACTTTTTGGATCTATCCCTATAGATCCTTATGCCCAGGATGTATGTGGCATCACCCAGGTCCTTCATGGAGAACCTTAGTGATAAGAAAGATTTGACCGACTGTAGCATAGGAATATCATTTCCTATCAGAAGAATGTCATCCACGTACAGTACGAGGAATGTGACAGCTCTTCCTACAGCCTTCTTATAAACACAAGGTTCATCTGGATTTTTAATGAAATCAAACTCTTTGATAACATCATCGAAACAGATGTTCCAACTCCGAGATGCCTGCTTTAACCCATATATGGATTTAAGCAATCTACATGCTTTCCCGCTGCTCCCACTGTCAATGAAGCCCTCTGGCTGATCCATATAAACGCATTCTTCTAAATCTCCATTTAGAAATGCTGTTTTAACATCCATCTGCCAGATTTCATAATCGTAGTGAGCAGCAATAGCAAGTAGGATCTGAATGGATTTAAGCATGGCTACGGGCGAAAAAGTTTCGTCATAGTCCAAACCTGGTCTTTGACGAAAGCCTTTCGCCACAAGTCTTGCCTTATAGGTCTCTACCTGCCCATTTACACCAATCTTTCTTTTAAAGATCCATTTGCATCCCACAGGTTTTATCCCAGGGGGTACAATGTCCAAAGTCCATATTTTGTTGGTGTACATAGACTCCATTTCAAATCTCATGGCATCCAGCCACTTCACAGAGTCTCCACTCGTGATAGCTTGCTGAAAATTGGTAGGATCATCATCATCCATGATGCAGTCTTCTCCGTCACCATCAATGAGGAAACCGTAGTACCTCTCTGGTGGGCGAGAAGTCCTACCAGACCTACGGAGTGGCTGAGGTTCTTCAGTTTCTATTGCAACAGCCGGTTCAACCAAGTCGTCATTTTTAGTTTGTGTCTCTAGAACCTCTTCTAGATCCACCACTTTGCCATCATCTTTATCTGTGAAAAACTCTTTTTCCAAGAATGTGGCATGTTGAGAAACAAACACTTTTTGTTCCTCCTTGTGGTAGAATAGATATCCATATGAATTCTTTGGATACCCCATAAAATTACACATGACTGACCGTGTCTCGAGTTTGTCCGGATTCTGCTTTTTAACATAGGCCGGGCAACCCAAATCTTAATTCTCTTAAGAGATGGTCTCTTCCCATGCCATATCTCATATGGCGTGGTAGACACGGTTTTGGTTGGAACCCTGTTCAGTAGAAACGCTGCAGTCTCCAATGCATGCCCCCAAAATGAGATGGGTAACTCAGCATCACTCATCATCGATCGGACGATATCTAATAGGGTCCTATTCCGTCGTTCAGACAAACCGTTGTGCTGTGGTGTGTAAGGAGGAGTGAACTGAGAGAGAATCCCATTCTCTTTTAGGAAGTTTTCAAATTCTGTACTAAGGTATTCCCCACCTCGCTCTGATCGAAGCATCTTGATACTCAAGCCGGTTTGTTTTTCTACTTCTTGTTTATATTCAATGAATTTCTCGAAAGCTTCGGACTTGTGCTTTAATAAAAATACATGACCGAATCTTGAGAAATCGTCAGTGAAAGTAATGAAGTATGAAAAACCGCCTCTAGCCTGTGTAGACATTGGCCCGCATACATCACTATGTATGAGGCCTAGGAGCTCGGTAGCTCTTTCTCCGTGTCCGGTAAACGGAGTTTTAGTCATTTTACCCTTGATACAAGACTGGCAAGTCGCATAAGATTTATATTCAAAAGGGTTTAAATATCCATCTTTGTGTAACTTGTTTAGTCTTGTTTCGT
The DNA here is from genome assembly GCA_030015575.1 of Agapanthus africanus. Classification (NCBI taxonomy): domain Eukaryota; kingdom Viridiplantae; phylum Streptophyta; class Magnoliopsida; order Asparagales; family Amaryllidaceae; genus Agapanthus; species Agapanthus africanus. The sequence continues at coordinate 302,556,305 of JASDDO010000022.1, read as the reverse complement.
TAATATGACCAAGTCTACAGTGCCAAAGAAAAGCTTCATTTAATTCTAAAAGTTTTCTTTTCTTAGTGTGTTGTATACTGAAAACTGTGTGTTGATTTAGGACGTATATCCCGTTATTAAGTGTACCATACCCAACCAACATTTGATTCAGGTGAATGTTCATAACATCGTTCTGCAATACAAAATTATATCCTTCATTGTCTAACAAAGAAACAGATATTATATTACATAGCATACTTGGTACAAAATAACATGGGTTCAAAACCAATATACAGCAAGATGGCAACCCCAAGTGATACTCTCCCACTGCGACTGTATGTACATTGGAACCATTTCCAACGCGGAGAGTATGGTCACCTGTCTTCAAAACTTTGCTATTTCTCAGTCCCTGCATAGAATTGCAAATGTGAGAACCTGAACCGATATCTAATACCCAGGAAGCAGAGTTTATTGAAAAACAGTTTTCTGTCACAAACACACCTGAAGCGGAAGCATCCCCATGCTTCTTCTTGAGATTCAAGTACTCTGTACAGTTGCGCTTCCAATGTCCAGCTTTGTGGCAATGAAAACATTCACCCTTCCCCGAGTCTCCAGCTTTGGACTTTTCCTTTCCCTTCACCTTTATAACTCCACCCTTAGGATTGGTGGGCTTCTTCTTTTTCTTTCCTTTGGACTTAGCCTTAGGGCGAGAAGAAGAAGATTGCCCAATAGTCATAACGGGAGTTTTCATCGATTTCATAGTGCTCTCTGCACTCCTTAACATATTAAGGAGTTCAGGTAGCTCCTTCTCTATGCCGTGCATGTTGAAGTTAACTATGAACTGAGCAAAGGTGGAGGGGAGGGACTGCAGAATAATATCCATATATTGTTCCTTGTCCATTGTCCATCCTAGGTTCTCAAGCTCTTCTATAAGAGCTATTATCTTCAGAACATGATCACCTACCGGTGTGCCAGGGGCCATTCGCATCTGAAACAATTTCTTTGATGCTTCGTATCGTAATATGCGGGATTGCTCTCCATACAACTCCTTTGTATGGAGGAATATGGTTTGAATGTCCATATTCTCGTGCTGCTTTTGATGTGTATTGTCCATCGATGCAAGCACGAGGAATTTGGCTGTGGCACAGTCAGCGTCCCATGTCTTGCGGACTTCAATGTCCGCAACTGAGGATTTTGGACCTGGGGTGGGCGGGGCTGAAGCCGTGAGGACATATGATACTTTATCATAAGTCAAGGCTATTTTCAGATTCCTCAGCCAGTCTTTATAATTGGTCCCATTCAGTTTGTTTTTATCTAGTAGAAGCTTGAGACCAGTCAATGGTATCTGCCATTAAGAGAGAGAAAAGAATACACTCAGCGAAAGCTCTTGCATAGATCGGATTGGTTATTATCTTGTCTAATCGATGTCTCCCACTGCTTTAATCAAGTTTTTCTTTCAAACCTTAAAAAGAAAACTAGCCAGGATTAATTACAGTCTACAACTTCGCTAACCGTTCAGCCAGGCCAGTGTCGGTACTTGAGGGAGGTTCCCCGTGCTTTCGGACGGACCTAATTAAAGTAAACCTCGTTTTCCCTGAGGCGTAGCCCCGTTAACACCTTTCTAGACACCTAATGAGTTAGCTAATTGTAAACTGCAAAACTCTCCTAGGAGCAACTATTGCCCACAGTAAGATCGGGATCCAACCATCATATGGAAGGTATGCAATCTCATTGCAAATCTCAACACTTGAAATTCCCGATATTATTTTTACCCCTAGTACCTATGACCTTGGCTATGGTCAACAAATCACAAGTACTAGTCAAGTTCAGCCCGTCATTTCTTGATTAATCAGACCCGTCTACATGACCCTTGGCTAAGGTCAACAAAGTCATATACCCGTCCTAATTAATCTGCATCATATGCATTGTAGGAAGACATCACTTAGCTACCGTACACTACGCCTTGGCTAAGGTCAACAAACGTAGCACGAATACTAAGTACTCTACTTCCTAAAATGACGGAGGGTTGCGAATGATTTTTAAGAAAATCTTTAACGCTTTGAACTTGATATCGTCGTAGAATCAAATGGTTTTGAAAAGGAGTGGCTTGTGCTCCGCAGTTTTTGAAATACAGCTTTTTCATAGAGAGCCGAGTGGTTTTCAAATCCGATTCTACAACATCTTTTTAGGTTTATTTTCTTTACATTAATCATATTAATGTAATCCCATCATTTAAGTCCTTAAGCCAATCACAGAAAAGAAACGAATCATATTAATGTAATCCCATCATTTAAGTCCTTAAGCCAATCACAGAAAAGAAACGAAAATAACTCGTACGCTTATGCCATCCGCATTCGCCGCAATGTTCCGTTATGCACCGTTAGGTTACTTAACTAACGGCATACCGGGATGGGACTAGCGCGGGTGTAAAACATAAGCAACGTCTACTATATATCTCATATATAATATATCATTCGTCTCAGATATCACTGAACACAGGCAGCAGAAACATATATATAATGTGGGATATACTAGGACGTCGGTATTTAGTATTTAGCCTATAATAGAAAATACGGATTCCACAGTCGCAATGAGTAGCCAAGCCCACACCCCTAGACACTTACGAGAGCGGCAAGCGACCCTACCAATCCTGGAGTTTAGGAGACCCGGTCTCGACTCCTCGAGATGGCCTCCCACTGAACCCCAGAACCCGGTCACTTGTGCTCCCCTCCTTGGGTCTATCCTAATGCGGAAAAGTAAATAATATACAACACTGGTGACACAACCTCAACCCAGAAGTGCCCCAAATAAAAGAATATTACATTACATTTGAATTTACATGAATGAAAATATAAAACTCTCGTCTCACATAAAACCCCCCGGCTATTCGATCGCGACAATCCTGCACATCATATCTCAGCAACACATAATATCATATATCATCAACGTAAGTAAGTATGCGTATCCCAATTGTCGTTGATGTATAGCAAAGAAACCGGCGATATCGAACATACTACACTTACGGTCACAGAAAAGAAAGTGTAAAACTACAATATTTGGAATCCACATTCTCTTTAGACATCATAAATGAGAAATATCACATACTTCGTATTTCATGCCTAAACTATATGAATTCCACATATTGTATCACATTCCAGACAAATAGACAGTATTAAAGTTTTCGACCGAACAATCAAATACCCAAGATTCCCTAAAGCTCAACACTTGAGCGGAGTTCAAAAATCCAGAGTGTGACACAGTAGTAGCGGTCCAGCCGTAGAAGGGTCAAGCCAACGCCTCACATATGGCACGCCGTACTGCCCCAAACCCTAAGGTTCAAAGGGCAGTTCAAGACGGTCACATAATCGAGTTAAGGTTTGTTGTCTTCTAGAGGGTCCACCACAAAACTTGCACGTATCTCCAAAAGATTTAAACCCCGTGAAAAGTGAGCAAATGATAGTCGTTCGAACACTTCAATACTTTCTAGTTTACCCGGAAAAGAAACGAAATGAAAATTCCTATCGAATCGTTGAGTCCAAAACCATCTCCAGAAATAACAGTACTGGATTCAGATTAAACATACCTAAAACAATATACAAGCAGTTTTAGGAGTTACTGTGCAAAAACGAAGCCATGAAGCCTCTGTACGGCCGCGGATCCGCGGCCTAAGCAAGTATTGGTCGCGGTTCCGCGGCGGTTTGATCAGATCATGGGTTCGTATTTCACAGTATTTCTTATATTTTCCTGCTGTATTTTTTAAGTATTTTTAATTCTGAAAAATGTCAGATTTTAAACTTTGTCCAGAGAGGGTCTCGAAAAGTCGTATTTTGATCCGATCGGGATTTTTACTTCGTAAAAGTGTCGCCTAATGTTCTAGGTCGGCTCTGATACCAATGTAAGGCTTACCTAGCACCCTATGTAGAGTTTGGAAGCATCACATGTCACAAAGTTCAAATTTTTATAGTGCTAAGTAAGCATACAAACGATCTATCCTAGAAAATTAGGGTTTCTAAAACTTTAACTAACATCATATGTTACAAAGGCTAGGGTTTTGAGAGTACAACCTTTGTAGCTCCCTTTAGTAGACTCCTTGGCCACTTGAGAGTTGGAAAAGTGTTCGCTTGAAGTCCTCTAACGTCCACGACGATCCACCCGAAGCTCCTTTGTCCAAGCTATCAACTTCACTTTAACAAGAAGATGAAATGAAGCAAACACTCTAAACAAGTAGGCTAGACTTGTGTAGAATGGTGTTGTGGTTCTCTTTCTCACTTCAAAATCCTATCTTTATGTGTATTTTGCTCACTTGAAAATTCTAGAGAGCAAGAGCTCAAGGTTGAAGAAGATGATGGCTATTTTTAAGAAGAAGAGAAGATAAACTCATGAAAGGAAAAAGAAAATATATGTATATATATTTATTTCTTCTCATCTCAAACCATGGTTAAATTATGAAGATATTATTTAATTTGAGTCAAAACATGAAAGGAAAGTTTAATCCATGGTTAAGGGTAGGTGAGCATGGTTAGGTCAAAGAAGAGACTAGAAACAAACCAAGAATTATCCTTTCCTTTTTCATTTTGTTTTAAAACAAATATAAGTAATAATCCATATAAATAACCAAGGTGTGAGTCTTATATTGCCACCATTTTCTATTTATAAACAACCATGATAGAATGATGTATGCATGCATGTGTGCATGCACATCCATATGTGCATGAACAAGAATGAATGCATACATGCATGCATACATCCAAAAGAAACAAGATAGGATTTATAGTGAGAAGCTAATGGTTAAATGATAAATCAACACTTGATTTATCAATCCGGTCATATCACATACGATCCGACCAAAAGCAATCCGCCCAATTAATATACGGTATCTCATACGCGCATTTTAACCGGGTCCATGCGCATATCGCATACACGCACCACAACGTTTCGCCTGGACTAGGAAACTTCTTTGTGGGACTCTAAGACTCGTCAATACGCCGGCAGTGGGCGATGATCATATCAAGCACCCCCAAGCTGCAAGCGGTCAGCTAAACGTAACGGCTACCCGGGTATTGAGCGATCAGAAGAAAATAAGCGAACCTGCTACAACTCTCGTCGAGCTAACGTGCAACACTACCGTACAGTCTGGTCTCTTCGTCAGATATGCTGCATATCGAGTCTAGGGATGGTAACGTCGACCCCAATAACTCAACAAGTCATGCCAGTGAATGGTCTATAACAGATCGAGAAACTACTGATAACACTTATCAGTAAATCTCAGCAGCCCTGGCCAGGGACTTACTGATATAACCAGTCGAGCACAGCACAGCATCAACTCCCAATACCGGGAGAGACGAAACCCCTCCTATCGCTCATCGCCTTCGTGTGTCTCGGGACTGTACCCAACGGCCACCTGTTTGCACGACTCAGTAGAGCCGTGGTAGGGTGGTAATCAAAGTACAGTGGGAGAGCACACAAGACTCTATGACAATCTCGGGTCTACAGACTAACCTGTACCAGTGTCACCTGAGAACTGCTATCCGACGATAGATATAATTCCATATAGGAGTTCTCGGTGAGTCCATCCAGTGTACCCAGTCACCACTGAGCACCCGTATATGATCTTGATGTCAAACATCAATGAATGTGGGAACATCCATCGCCCATCACATGGGTCTAGTATCATATACGCTAGTCTACTCTGGTATATCGATGCCCCGTCTCGATACACCTCCGACTAGGGATATTTCAGGATATGCTTATAAACTACAGATGTCCCACTAGTATGATCTCTATCATAATCACTGTAGTCAAGCCGATATCCTCAGGGCTTTATCAGCATGTATAAATGAATAAAAGCATGATCAAATCAACATGTCAGATAAAGTAGAACCAGATAGCATACTATCATGTCGAGCAAGAATGTACACTGAATATATATATATATATACATGTACAGATACATCCACTACCATATAGTGGCCTCTAGGGCATACATATATCCAACAGAAATCATGGCAAAAGATCCACATCACATCACCTTTTGATCTACTGAAATTCTGAAAGAATTGTGAAGAGCTTCTGAGAAAAGTACTATACCACACTGAATAGGACCACAAACCGGGGAAACAGACAAAAGATAAAGATCCAATTCCTCTATAGGGCCGTGGTTCCACGGCATAAGCACGCTTAGGCCGCGGATCCGCGGCCGTATGGTCTCCTCAGTAGGAGATCTTTTAGGGGTTGTTTGGTAATTTTATAAGGAGGCAGATTGTTGCCCTAGGTTTCCAGTTCCTTGCCTATAAATTGCCCAGAACTTGCCAAGCCATGGATGTTCTTTTTCATGCCCTCTTTTTTTTAGTTTTTAGTTTACTTCTTATTCTTCTTCTTCTTCATCTTTCCTCCATTAAATTGTTGTGAGAGCATTTGAGTGGATGTTAAATGAAGATGAGGGTTATTTTGTATCATTCTTTTTGCTTAGCTTCCCCCTTGAGCTCTCTACCTTAACTTGATCTTGCAACCTCTTAAGTGAGCTTGCAAGTTTAAGATTTGGTCATTGATCTCAAGGGGTTGTATCATTTTGTTCTCTCTTTTGTGCTTCATTCTCCATGAGTTCTTTGCATTTTCTTGATCTTGCAACCTCTTAAGTGAGCTTGCAAGTTTAAGATTTGGTTATTGAACCCATGTCTTGTTTTGGGTTCTATGGTTCCTAGTTTCATTTCTTGCTCATTTACTTTCATGCACTTAAATTCCATGCACTTTTAATTACTTGCTTGTAATCTTTTCTTTTCATTGTTTATCTTTTCTTTTGCTCTTTTTGGTTCGTTTTGTGAATGGTTGTAATATGTTGTTGTTAAGAATAAATACAATATTGTAAGTTAATGTTTCTTTGCTCATTTCCTTTTCCCGTTATTTTCCTTTGAACTCCGCCCAAACGTTACGCAATCGCTCCGTTAGGCACCCTACCCTACCAAGGTAACGGTGATTCCTAACCGCGACCGGTTGCGTTCGGTTTGGCCGGAGGCGAAAGCAAGAGACAAGAACGGACGGACAAGGGTCAATAAGCCGGATTCCATGAATACCGTGCTTAAGTACCCTAATCCACGTTGTTGCCGATTGCTCTAGCTTCAATTGGTCAAGACTCGGCTCAAAGGTTTTGAGTGCGGATTTCTGTAGCTTACACTTTCGTATCTTTTTCTGAACAACTTTATACTTGCATATAACACTTAGGATAGAACTGAACAAACATATACACATTCTTTATTGACTCGTCTAAAACTCGAAAGGACATACAACCATCTCCCTGTGGATCGACCCGTGCTCAACCGGGTAGCTGCGAAGCGACACCGTCCTGATCGCGGTTATAACTTTAGAACTTTGAACATCCGACACGCCAATAGCGTGCGATCAATGGCCTTGATCTCCCTCGTGTCCATACGAATACCGTCTCTCGTAACTACAAGACCTAGGAAGACAACATAATCAAGCCTAAAGGAACACTCCGAGAATTTAGCAAACCGCTGAGGCTCTCCCAATGTCTGCAAAGCAAGTCCGAAAGTGCTGCTCAAGTTCCTCACGACACATTGGAACATACCAGAATGTTATCAATAACACAACAATCAACTGGTCGAGGAACGGCCTGAAGAAACCCGGTTCATCACATCCAGGAATTCTGCCAGGGCATTGGTGAGTCCAACGACACCACCAAAACTCATACTACCCTTAGCACGCACAAAAGCATTCTTCGGAATGTCATCACTCCGAACCCGCAACCAATGATGACCCGATCCCAAACAAACTTAGAAAATGTCTCGCACCCTGGAGCTGATCGAACAAATCGTCAATGCGAGGTAAAGGATACCTATCTGCACCATAACTCAGTTTAATTGACGATCAATCAACTCACAACCTCAAACCGCCGTCTTTCTCCCTGACGAACAGAATTAGAGCTCCCCAAAGAGAAACAATTAGACATACAAGTCCCCCTATCTAGCAACTCTGCAGCTGATCCTTAAGCTCCCGAAGCTCTGCCGGCTCATCTAGAACAACGTTAGAAAACTCTCGCACGATAGGAAGCCGGTCCAACAAACCCACTGTGGCTCCGGTATCACGAATGAAAGCCAAGAATCCTCGACATCCTCTCCTCAAAATCCGACTAGCGAAAAGGCTGCATTCAAGCTGTGATGGGCGGCACCACTGTCCCCCTGCACAACAGGAACTGATTCGCCGGGAAAACAAAACCTGACTGTTTTCTCGCGGCAGTCCACAGACGCCTAGAACGTAGCTAACCAGTCCATGCCCAGGAGAACGTCAAATCCAACTTCTCAAGAAGGATCAAAACGACGGACGAATCTCTATCTCCTAACCGATTGGCACATGACCGAAATATGTGTCGCGCAACACAAGAATCGCTGACAGAAATTAACACAACAACGGCTGATCTAGCATACACAACTTTCGGCCCAACCATGGCACAAAGGGTGTAAAACAAACGAGTGAATAAATCCTGAACAAAACAACCCTACGAAAAAAAAAGAACATACGAATTTAAGAATACCTGAAAACTCTGCACTGGACGCCCGTGCATCCCGATGAGTAGAAGCAAACTCTGGTGTGTGCCCTCTACCCGCAACTAACGGAACTCCACATCTACCAAACTATCCCCTCTGAGCGAACCCTTCACGACCACGACTTCTCCGAACACGAGTCTGACACGGTGGTAAGGAAAAATTCCTGATGAGGTGATGAAGGCTCCCGCACCAGAAACATCCATGCGATGACTGCTGACCCTCCTTGGGATGAGAGCTGAATGACTGTCCTCGTCCTAAGCCTCTGCTACTCCCGCGATGGTCACGAAATCTGTCTCGTCGACAAACCTCTGTCTTGGGGCTGACACACCTGTACTAGCCCTCCTCGGTCCTCGAACTCCCAAAGTCTCTGGAAGACGTGCCTCGTCATCTAGGGCTGCATACACTGGTGCTGTGTAAGTGACGAAATGCTGTGTACTGACCGCAAGGAACAACTGGGTAACAGGGGTGGCAACCTCCTGTCGCTGCACTCTACCGGCCTCAACCAAAGACCTCATCGTCTGGCGCAAGTCCTGCATCTCAGCCTCAAGCCTAGCAATACGATCTGTCGAAGGAGGATCCATCTGCTCCTGTGCAATGAGCGTGCCATCCTGGTCAGTCATCGTTCTACACGAGTCAACTCTGATCTCGGCCCTCGCTGCATCACTCTGAGTCCCCATAGTCATCGGCCGCAAAGGCTATAAATGGAAAAGGATTCGAAAAGAACACGGAAATCGAATCACAAGGATATGTATCATCACGAAAGGAATTTCAAGCAATTAGTACTTAGGCCACTTTAGTCGGAGTACCGTGTCGTGAGTATACCACGGACATACACACACTACGTTACTCTGCTTAAGCTACCTACTCCATCATACCACGGTCATCCTACACTCCTGTAACATTTCAAAAAAATAAAATATTATTTTTGAGAATTTTTATAATTAAATAATAAAATATTGAATATTTTAATAAGGCGGTATAATTAAATACCGATAAATTGGGAAAAATTTGGAAAAATTATAGAAATTAGTAAAAAGAGGGTGTTTTATATGAATTAAGCAATTTTATGTTAATTGTGATTTATTATACACTATTTTAGTGCTAATCGCGATTAAATATCGCTAATCGCGCATTAAGCTTATTTTGTGCACATGGCATGCACTAGGTCATTTTTAGCACTTGTTACATTTTTCTTTCATGCTTTCTCTTTTATCATGCATGGTATGGGTTTTAAATTGAGAAGAGAAAAGATAAAGAAAATAGAAAAGAAAAGAAAACAATAAAGAATGAGAGGTATGGGCATGAGAGAGAGAGAGAGGTGAGGGGTCAAAACTATGTCTTAGCATTCTCCTCTTCATTTCTTCCTTCATTCTTTCCTCTCCCTCATCCTCAAGGCTGCCGTCCTCTCTCCTACCTCCACTTCTTCACCTCAAAACATCTCAAAAACTACACCAAAACATTTCCCCACTTCACAAAAAATATGCACAAGCTCACAAGCTACACTATGGACCAAGAAAGTTTTCATTTTGGTGCTCTAGGGGATTCATGAGTGCCAAATGAGGTATTCTCTTAACCTTTAGCATAGTATTTCCATTGCTTTTACATCCATGTTTGTTTAGAACCGATTTAGTATCGTTTAGGGAGGTTTGGAAATTTCTAGTTAGGGTTTGAGGGAAACTTGATTTGAGATAGTGTAATTGAGGTTAGTGGAGATCATACAACCCCTGTAGTGATGATAGTTTGGACTAAAACCTTAGACAAACCCCAAGTTGCAAATTTTGAATTCTGCAGATACGGAAATTGTGGAATTTGTGTAGGGAAAATAAAATCTGCTATCACTCGGGGACCTGAAAAATTATTTAGCAAAGACTGGGATACAGGCAGGCACCTAGGAAGCACCACCTGAGACACGAGCCCCCAACTCAATTCCCTGGCCGCAAATAAAATAAATCTGGCCACAAATTGCGGCCAGGACTTGTCCATTAGGTCTCGTTCTTATTCTGTAGTTCCTGCATCTGTAAACTAGACCCCCCCTCCATATGTGCAAAATTGACTTATTTCCCGTAGGGTAAAATCTGGGACCATTTTCAAGAGTTGCAGTTTTGATTCGGGGTTTCGTTTTGCATATTTTGAATTCTAGATTTTTGTGATTTGTGTCATATTCGATCGCTTGACGTTTGTACGTCGAAATCGAGTGTTTTTTTTTTTGGTTTTGAAAGTGCAGTCCATAGTTTCTACCCTATAGGCCTTTAGCGTGTCGTTTTGGTTTTTCCGATGTGAGTTTAATATGCATTTGCAATACGTTATGATGTGTAGGTACCCCCACGAAGACTTCGAGACGACAAGCAAGCACGTGGTGACGTCGGCAACGGAAAGCGGAAAGCAAGGTGAGTAGATTATATCTACGGGGGAAGTCGGGTGGATAGCGTATAGCACCCCTGCAGTTCGATGAATAGTATGCTATACACACACACACACACTATATATATATATATATATATATATATGATATCTTTTATGTGTGACATGGATATTCAAGATATGTATAGGTGTTCAATGGTTAGATTAGGGTTTTAGAAGTAACCTAGTGTGGCTTCTTAGTTGCGAACCATAGAATAGGTTTACACCCACACGCACACACACATTTTTACTTTTTATACTTGTGCGTATATGGGGATACGTACACACACACACACACAGGTATGAGACGATGTGTATATATACACGTACACCTACACTTGGATGTGTAGGGTTACAAGGCACACTCAAGAGGTTCTACAAGGCATCAACCATGCCAAATTCAAAAATTTATGTGCCGAGAAACCCTAATGAAGATCGTTAACTAGAGGATAGGCGAAAACACAAGCTAGTTAACAACTTAACTACAAAGTGAATGGAAATACAACCTTTGTAGATCCGGTCCTCCACTTCTTTAGCTCCGTGATGACGTCCCTTCGCTGCGATCACCGGGATCTCGGACTCTTGCGATGGTTTCGTCGGAGAAATGAGCGGGCTAGGTCGTTGACTTCGATGCCGAAGATGATCTGCGTCGAGGCAACTCTAACTCAAGCTCCATCTTCACTTGGTCATGAAACTTGTGAAGATAACACACTCTACTACATGGCAAGTGGTAGAGGATGAAGAAATAGGAAGTGGGTTCACTTTGGATTTGGATTTCTCACTTAGATTCATCACTTGGAATTTTTAAGAAAGCTTTCTTCTTTTCTTCATGAAGAAGAAGAAGAAGAAGAAAGAAAAAGAATAATGAAAATGAATAATCCATAATAGAAAATCAAGTGATGCTTATCATTTAGCAACCATGGGTGAGTGTAACTCACGTAGAGAATAAACTAAGGTTTAGTTAAATGGTTAGGTTAAGCATAAAACAAAATGGTTGAAACTTCAAGAATAAAACAAAGAAAGCCTCCACCATTTTGTTTCTTGCCAAAAATAAATAAATAAAGCAAAGGAAATCTTAACCATTAACTAAACATGGTGTATAGCATACACACACCCAAGTTTGCATGTATCATCAAACATGATACAATCAAGTGCACAAAAATATATCACATATACTACTTGTGCACATCAAGTCAGAAAATCAATCTTAAGTGAACAAATACTAGTTAATGTAAAGTAATATATCAAATATATAATTATACATTAAATCATTAAATCAACACTTGATTTAATGATCCGGTCATACTGCATATAACCGACTAATATCAATAGTAACAACTTATCGAATCAACACTTGATCCGATAACCCGGCTATATCGCATATAACCGATCAATGTCACAAATCGTAAGAATAGAATTCAGTATCACATACTGGTATTATTCTCGGTCCCACACATATCTCATATGCGCTCCTATTTCGTTTCGCTTGAGCCAGAAAACCTCTGTGTAGGACTTTAAAGACTCGTCAATACGCCGGCAGCAGGTGATGATCATATCAAACACCCACAAGCCGCAAGCGGTCTGCTAAACGTAACGGCCACCCGAGTATTGAACGATCAGAAGATCAACGAGCAAGCCCGCTCACACTCCTGTGAATCCAACCAGGAACACTACCGTACAGTCCGGTCTGTTCGTCTGATATGTCGCATATCTCGTCTAGGGGTGGTAAACGTCAGACCCCAATAACTCGATAAGTCGTGTCGATATGAGGCTCATAACGGGTCGAGAAACTATTGGTAACACTTACCAGTAAATCCCTAAAGCAGCCTTGGCCAAGGACTTTCTGTTATAGCCAATCGAGCACAGCGCAACATCAACTCTCAATACAGGGAGAGACGAAACCCCTCCTATCGCTCATTGCCTCCATGTGATTCGGGGATGTACCCAAAAACCACCGTTTTGCATGCCCTCTTGAACGTGGTAAGGTTGAAATCAAAGCACAGTGGGAACCACACAAGACTCTATGACGATCTCGGGTCTACAGACTAACCTGCACCAGTGTCACCAGAGAACTTCCATCCGACGTAAGGTATAATACCAGCCGGGAGTTCTCGGCGAGTCCGTCCAGTGTACCCAGTCTACACTGAGCACCCGTATATCATCTCTGATGTCAAACACCAATGGATATGGGATCATCCATCGCCCATCTGTATGGGTCGAGAAGGTACACGCTAGTCTACTCTAGTATATCGATGCCCCGTCTCGATACACCCACGACTAGGGACCTTGAAGGATGTACTTATGGACTACCATGTCCCCACTAGTATGATCCGCATCATTGTCCAGGTAGTCAAGTACACATCCTAAGGGCTTTACCAACATGTAACAGAGAGATAATCAATGTACACGTTAAGATAAAGTGTAATCAGATAGCATACTATCATATCGAGCAAGAAAATCATCCCTATATATGTCCAAGCATCCACTACATTATACATCCTATGTATAGTAATGGCCTCTAGGGCATACATATAACTAACAATCTCCCACTTGCACTAGGGCCATCAGATAGCAGTGGTTGTAGTATCTCATACTCAACCATCCCATAAAAGTCTCTCTCTGGGGAAAGGCCTTTGTGAGTGGATCCGCCGTGTTGTCCTCTGAGTCTACTCTCCTAACCTCGATCCCCTGGAGATCAACCATCTCCACGATCAGGTGACACTGCCTTAGAATATGTCTAGATCACTGATGGGATGGGCGTTCCTTGGCATAAGCCACAACTCCATTGTCACACAATGGGAGGAACAAAGTTCATCTCATGAACTTATATACACCCAGACTGCCTCTTTGGTAGCATCTTTAGTAGCGATGTATCCAGCCTTTATCGTCTAGTATGCCACGGTATCTAGCTTGGAACTCTTCCAACATACCGTCCTTTTACTGAGGGTAAAGACAATTCCTGCGACTGACATTCAGTCGTCCTTATCACCCTGGAACCTTTCCAGTGATTCTCCTCAGGATCAATTGATACCATCTCACTACAACTAGTGAGTATTCTAACATCCAATTAGATCTATCTAATAGATCCAAAACCCAGGATTTAGGAGGTATCACTTTGATCCTTTATAGAGAATCCTTGTGATAAGCGGAGATTGACCGAGCGTAGCATAGGAAACTTCTTCCCTATCATGAGTATATCATCCACGTACTCTACGAGGATCACCACCATACTCCCTACTTTCTTTTTGTATATACAAGGTTCATCTACCATTTTGATGAAGTCAAACTTTTTGACTAACTCATCAAAACAGATGTTCCAACTCCGCGATGCCTGCTTTATCACATAAAACATCTTGCATACGTTTCCGCTGCTCCCACTGTCTACGAAGCCCTCTGGCTGTGTACTTATAGACGCTTTCTTCCAAATCATCATTTAGAAAAACAGTCAAGACACCCGACATCCAGATATCGTAGTCATGGTATGTAGTCGTAGCAAGTAGGATCTGGATGGACTTAAGCATAGCTACTTAGAAAAGGTTTCAACACAATCCATAGCTGGTCAATGATGCAAACCTTTAACAAGTCTAGCTTTGAAAGTCTCAACTTTTCCATGTACACCAAGTAATCTTCTCAAGATATACTTGCTCCTGATGGGGATTTAACCCTTCAGATAAAGTAACCAAAGTCCATACTTTGTTGGTGTAAAAGGATTCCATCTCAGATCGATAAACATCCAGCCATTCTTACAGAGTCCCACTCCTGATGGCCAGCTCGAAACTAGTTAGGTCAGAAGAAAACACTCAGCGTATGCTCTTGCAAGATTAGATTAGTTATCTAATATATCTAATCAGGATGTCTCCCACTGTTTTAATCAAATCTTCCTTCAAACCCTAAAAGGAAAGACGAGCCGGGATTAATTACACGCTACAAGTTCGCCAATCTTTCAGCCAGGCCAGTGTCGGTACTTTGAGGGAGGTTCCTCGTGCTTTCGCACGGACCTAATTAAAGTAAACCTCGTTTTCCCAGAGGCATAACCCCGTTTTCCCAGAGGCATAACCCCGTTGACACCTTTCTAGACACCTACTTGATCGGCTAATTGTAATGTGTAAAACTCTCCCAGGAGTAACTCTTACTCGCAGCGGGTATCGGGATCCAACTATCTCATAAAAGGTATGCAATCTCATTGCAAATTTCAACACTTGAAATTCCCGATAATATTTTGCCCCAAGCGATCTATGACCTTAACAAGGTCAACAAACCATAGACCGCAAGTCAAGTTCAACCCGTCATTTCTTGATTGAATTAAACCCACCCGCGCGACCCTTGACAAGGTCAACAAAGTCACGCGACTACCCTAATCCAATCGCATCATATGCTTATACAGATAAGCATAAATACCTACTGCACACTACGCCTTGACAAGGTCAACAAACGCAGCACGAATACTATGAAGTACTTATCTGAAATGATGGAGGGCTACGACGGGTTTTTCAGAAAACCCTTTGCGTAATGAACTTGATATCGTTGTAGAATCGAGTGATTTTAAATGGAGTGTTTTTGAGGCTTTTCTAGTTTTGCTAAAGGGGTCACTCCCGGTGAAGGGATCGTCGGCCCTTTCCTCATCGATTAAGGTGCAGGGTATATCATATATACCGCTGTGCAAAGCAAGAACTATAGAAGCAATCAAAAGACAAACCAAGTTTGTAGCATCTGCTAGTTTCACTAAAGAGGTCACTCCCGGTGAAGGGATCTCGGCTCTTTCCTTATCGAATAAGGTGCTGGATGTTCTACAAGGAACACCGCTATGCAAAGCAAGAACCAGAGCTTCCAGTTTTTAAACAAGTTTCTACAACATCTTAGGTTTCTTTTATTTCATTAATCTCATAAATGAAGTCCCATTTTAATATTCTTCACAAGCAACAGATATGAAACGAAATAAACAATATATAATATAAACATTCGTCTCAGGCAGTAATATGATCTCATCACAGAACATTGCAGCAGAAGAACATATATGAAATATTGGATATACTAGGATGTCCGTGTTTTCAATACGAGCCTGTATAAAACACGGATTCCACAGTCGCGATGAATAGCCAAACCCACATCCCTAGACCCCTACGAGAGCGGCAAGCAACACTGCTAATTCTAGGGTTAGGAGACCCGGTCTCGACTCCTCGAGATGGTCTCCCACTGGACCCTAGAACCCGGTTACTTGTGCTCCCCGCCTTGGGTCTACCTAATGCGGAAAAGTAAATAATATACAATGGTGACATCATCCTCAGCCCGTAAGTGCCCCAATAAAAGAATATTACATACAAATGAATTTTACATGAATGAAAAAGAAAAAACTCTCATCTCACATAAAACCCCCGGCTATTCAGAACGCGACGATCCAATATAACATATCACAGCAACACATAATATCTCATAACATCAACGTAAGCAAGTATGCGTATCCCGATTGTCCTTGATGTATAGCAACGAAGCCGGCGATACACCACATACTACGCTTACGATCACAGAAAATAAAGTGTAAAACTACAACAGTTGGAATCCGCAACCTCCTTAGACATCGCATGCCTAACCAAATGAATTCCTTATACATCGCATGCCTAACAATTATAAACCCCGCATTTTAGTCTCATTATCGAAAACTCTTTTCAATATCAAGTCGGGTAATTCAATAAGATTCCCGACATCCTGATCGAATGCTCGTCTCAAACTTTAGTAGACGTCTGCACCCCCGGATGCCGTCGGCGAAGTGCACTAAGGCGGAACACCGCTGCCGCGAGCACCCGAACGGATGCTTTTGGCGACGGGGTTCTCCTACAGTCACATGGTCGGGGCTATGGGGCGTCACTGTCTATTAAGTTTACCCGGCGAGTATCCACGTACGCTACGTGATTGCGACGGACTTTTGATCACATCAAAATTCCGTGGCAACCGATCATCTGAGACTAAACTGCTATGTTTATAACATTCAAATTAGTTATCTCATAACTACCTGTGGATTCTAATTATTGTATCACATTCCAGATAAATAAACAATGTTAAACTTTCCGATTGAATAATCAAACACCCAAGATTTCCCCAATATATCTCAACACTTGAAATCGGTTTAAAAACATCCATCACATGCCACAGTACCAATGGTCCAGCCGTAGAAGGGTCAAGCCAACGCCTCACATGTGGCACGCCGTACTGCCACAAACCCTAAGGTTTAGAGGCAGTTCAAGACGGTCACATAATCGAGTTAAGGTTTGTTGTCTTCTAGAGGGTCCACCGCGTTACTTGCATGACTTTATGAAAGTTTCAAACACGAGAAAAAATCCAACTTTTGAAAATTTTCCGACAGGGGAAAAAGTGAGTTATTGATATCCGTTCGAACTTTTTAACAGTTTCTAAAAATTACCCGGATAAAACTAAACGAAGTTAAATTATCCGATCGAATCAACGAGTCCCCAATACAACCCTAGAAAACTCAACACTTGAGTGGAATTAAAAAATTCCCAGAAAAAAATAACAAGAAAGGACCTAAGAATAAATATTTGAAATTCCAGGGATTAATTCACAATTTTGGCCGCGGAACCGCCGCCAAACCCTTGGTTTGGCCGCGGTTCCGCGGTCAAATCAGCGAATTAAAAGTCCGTACTTCACAATAATTCTTAATTTTTCCTGCTTAATTTTCTGAGCATTTTTAATTCATAAAAAAACACATTTTTGAAAAATATCCAGAGAGGGGTAAACATCGGGGTTTCCGGGTTCGATCGGACTTTAAACTTCGCTCAGAATTCGCCTAAAGCTCTAGCTTGGCTCTGATACCACTGTAGGGTTGCTAGGCACGCGCACAAGGGTCTACGAGGCATCAACCATGCCCGATTAAAAAATTAGCCGTGCCGAACAACCCAAAGCCGGATCTTTAAACTAGGGTTTAGGCGAAAACAAGCATGTTAAACATTTTAACACTATGTGAAAGGGATTACAACCTTTGTAGATCCGGTCCTTCACTTCATTAGCTCCATGTAGATATCCCCATCGCTGCGATCATGAACTCCGGACTCTAGAGAAGCTTCACAAGAAGAACGAACGTGCTTGCTTCGATGACTTCGAGGCCGAAGATGATCTACATCGGGGAGACACTAACTCAAGCTATTCCTTCACTAGGTCATGAACTTTGTGAAGAGAACACACTCTACTACATGGCAAGTGGTAGAGGATGAAGAATTAGGAAGTGGTCTCACTTTAGAATTGATTTTCTCACACTTTTTCTCATGGCACCATTGGAGCTAGTAAGCTTTTCATGGAGCTTGATGAAGAAGAAGAAGTGAATAATTCATCCAAATGAAAACTTATCCTTTGAATTATTGCACCATGGTTGAGTTAAGCCCTCATGCTTAACTCATGTAGAGAATTAACCAAAGTATGAGGTTAAGGGTTGGGTTAACTAATATCCTAAGGAATGACAAAAGAGTTGACTTTGTCAATGTTGCATACAAGCTTCTACAAGCTTGATAACATTGACTAAAGTCTCCTCTCTTTTGTTATTCTTAAGGAAAAATAAGTAAACCCTAATTTAACCTAAACTTGATATAAGTCTCATACAGCCATCTTGTATGTATCATCAAGCATGATACAAACATGTACACTTGCATATATCACATATAAACAATGTGCACAATCTAGTGAGAAAATAAATCATAAGTTAGCTAATACTAGTTAATGTAATATAATATATCAAATATATAATTATACATTAAATTATTAAATCAACTCTTGATTTAATAACCCGGCTATAACCGAATAATATTTTGTGTAACAACTTATCGAATCAACACTTGATCCGATAACCCGGTTATATCGCATACAACCAATCAATGTTACAAATCGCAAGAATAGAATACGGTATCTCATATCGTATCAATCTCGGTCCCGCACATATCACATATGTGCTCCTACTCCATTTCGCTTGAGCCAAGAAACCCCTGTGTAGGACTCTAAAAACTCGTCAATATGCCGGCAGTAGGTGATGATCATATCAAACACCCACAAGCCGAAAGCGGTCTGCTAAACGTAACGGCCACCCGGGTATTGAGCGATCAGAAGATCAACAAGCAAGCACGTACATTCTCCTGTTAATCCAATCAGTAACACTCCCGTACAGTCCGGTCTCTTCGTCTGATATGTCGCATATCTCGCCTAGGGGTGGTAAACGTCAGACCCCAGTAGCTCGATAAGTCGTGTCGATATGAGGTCTATAACAGTTCGAGAAACTACTGATAACACTTACCAGTAAATCTCAGCAACCCTGGCCAGGGATTTCCGGTTATAGCCAATCGAACACAGCGCAACATCAACTCCCTATACCGGGAGAGACGAATACCCTCCTATCGCTCATTGCCTCCATGTGATTCGGGACTGTACCCAAAAGCCACCATTTTGCACGCCCTCTTGGAAGTGGTATGATGGAAATCAAAGCACAGTGGGAATCACACAAGACTCTATGATGATCTCGGGTCAACAGACTACTCTGTACCAGTGTCACCGGAGAACTGCCATCTGACGTAAGGTATAATACCATCTGGGTGTTCTCGGCGAGTTCGTCCAGTGTACCCAGTCTCCACTGAGCACCCGTACACCATCCTTGATGTCAAACACCGATGGATATGGGATCATCCATCGCCCATCATATGGGTCAAGATGCGTATATGCTAGTCTACTCTGGTGTATCGATGCCCTGCCTCGATACACCATCTACTAGGAATAGTTATAGGATGTACTCGTCGACTACCGTGGCCCCACTAGTATGATCTCATCATAGTCCCAGTAGTCGAGTACATATCCTAAGGGCTTTATCAACATGTAACATAGAGACAATCAGGGTACATGTTAAGATAAAGTACAACCAGATAGCATACTATCATGTCGAGCAAGAAAGTCCTCCCTATATATGTCCTAGCATCGACTACAATATACATCGTATGTACAGTAATGGCCTCTAGGGCATACATATAACTAACAAACCTTACGGAACTTAGACTTTATCAAGGGGGTATTAGACCCGAACTTTCGTCGCAAAGGTTGACCTTGGTTGATGGAGTAGGTGACTTAAGCAGAATAACGTACCGTGTGTATGTTCCGCGGCATACTTACGATATGCCACTCCGCTTAAGAAGCCTTAGGATGTACATTTCCTTGCACAGTATTATATTCATTCCTATGATCTATCCTCATCGATATTGGTTATGATTTTGCTGCCACGATTGCACCGGCAGAGAGAGCTACGGCTAGAGTTACGTCAGCATGAGCTCGTCGCAGACGAGGACTGACCAGGGCATGATTCCAGGGACATACGATTGCATATAGAGGCGTCGTCTTATTGTGTTTTCGCGCCATGAGCGAATGATGGATCGCTTTTACGAGATTTCTCGGACGTGCAGATCAGCACCAGAGGATTGAGCCACTGATAGAGGCCAGCCAGAATGTGATGACCATTGAGGTATCGCTTATTCATGATGATTGAGGCACTGTTCAGCATGCAGACGTGTGCGAACGACGAGATATTGCCCCAGATGTTGGAGCTATTGCAGTACGAGTTGTACTTAGAGAAATGATAGAAGGTCGCTAGTCACCCGAGGATGAATGACTAGGACATGTGGTTCATTCGCTTATCCTGATGCGAGGTAATCAGATAGATTGATTCCAGCTAGAGACGACTTCACGCAGGTACGTTGAGAGTCGATGGAGACGATCGAATGTCAGGAGCCCATTTTCCAAGTTTAAAGTATTCAGAGACAAATGCAAGTAATGTTATGGACCCTCTAGATGAATGAAACCCTAACTCGACGTAATGACCCTGGAACGCCTTTGAACCTTAGGGTTTGCGACAGTTTAGCGGTGCCATTTGTGAGGCTTGGGTTTGCCCTTCTACGGTTGGTCCACAGGTGCTATGGCACATACTAAAGTACTATTAAACTATACCCAAGATGTTTAGCTCTTGGGGGAATTATGTAGCCTTGACAAATCGATCGAAAGGTTCGACATCTTTCGGATATCATGTGATGGGATGCAATGCTTGGGAGACTCCAGATACGAGTATAGCCGTTGGAGCACAGTCCATGCAGCCACGAAGAGACGAGTCCGAAGCGGTCGACATTAGAGAAAAGTGGAGGAAAGAGTTCGCACGAGATTTCGACGAGATGACGTTCCACTCCGCTGACATCAGAGATGCGATACGCATGCAGAGGCGTTGTATCGCGATGAGAATGCTGCCATTCTAGAACAAGAAACACATATAGTAAAGGGTGGTAACTTCCAGGAAATTCGGCAGAAACGTGAATTGAGAGAGACCTCGACAGGACCTTCTGGAATACAATACGAGAAGACTTGGACCCAGGAGCGGTCATATTGCGCACACCCAGCAGGCCAGAGTTCAGCATCGTCGATGAGATAGTTGGCCAGAGATCTATAGAGGATATATCAGAGAAGGATTGTTTCCGTCGTCATTCCATATTGGGCCGTTGAGCCGAGGAGCTATATATCTAGCAATGCACAGTGAAAGACAAGAGCCTAAAAGCACCAGATGCCTGACCATGAACATGAGGCAAGTAGATATCTTGCTCTGCTGGCATTGGATGTGCCGACACCTTCTCGACCTTTGAAGGAGGAAATATCGACGACGGTATTTATGATTTGTGATTTGGTGATTCGATTATCACGTATCCGTCACCTTGGATTTCGGTATATTAGGCGATCTATTCGCATGATTTAGTCTTGATGACTGAGTTTTATGATATTGTTTTCGTGTACCATGGTTGCACCTACTAGGTATTTATATTTTGTGCATAGTTATTACACTTGAGTTATGCTTTCTACACCGTTGTGTTAATTTATGATTTGTGCACAGTTATTGCACTTGATATCGTTTTGTGCCTTGGCTGCACATGTGTATGACTTCATGCAGTTTATACAGTTGAGTTGATTTTGTGCATATGGCACGCACACGATTTGGTTGTTGCACTCGGTATAGTTCATATATGCTTGCAGTGTATTGGTACGTATTTTGTGCACCACGGTTGTACCTGACTTCGGTTTGATGTCATTCGATATGTTGATTTTGATTTCATGCCTATGTTATGCATGTGATTTGACTTATGCTTTCGGCATAGTTTTCATGCACTTTTAGTGTTTTGATTTGATTTGTGCACGCTGATGCACATGGTTGTGAGATTATATACCGCGGTATACCTGTTTTGGATTGAGGTTTATTGTATACCATCGATTTCGATTCTGATATTGATGCTGATTTCGTGCACTCTGTGCATTTGATTTTGATTTTCGCGCGTGTTGGGCACATGTTATGAGATAAGATTTAGGTGTACGCCAGATGCACTAAATCGAGATTCTTCGTGCATATCAGATGCACTTGATTTTGCTATCAGGCACACACGTTGTCTCTGACAGATGTTTCGTGCACACCTATTGCACTTAGATGTTGTTTCTGTGAACATGTATGGCACATAGATGGATTTTGATTTTCGTGCGCACCAGACGCACCTATCATTCATATGCACATTTTAGGATTTATTTCTTATGGAGCAGTACGTTTTTATGATAATTGCTATTTGTTTTCATACTGAGCAGGACTAGTCAGAGCACAGTACCTGGATATATTTTTTATGCATTGATAGTTATCGAAGGGATTTCCGAAAAGGGAGATATAGTCTCAGTATTTACCTACGTGTCTGATATGACACGAAACGTTTAAAACAAGGAAACCCTTCTAAATTGTTTTCAAAACGGCAGAACGTACATATTAAACAAAAGATATATACATATATGGTTATGTTCTTACAATAGACGTCCGTCACTGTACAGTGTTATGCGCATCGCACAGCGACTTAAAAAGGTTTGGCAAGCGTTTTCTTCAGATCTTTACGTGTATAGTTTTAATGTATATCACGTTGGGTTTCGTATTGGATTGGACATTGGTGTCTTCACCATGACTCTGATGATTACGGGATGCTTGACGGAGTTTTGATTTTGAGCTATCTTCTCATTGTTCATGCGCATGCATTGCGCTATGATGCGTTTTTTTGTATTGATGGTTTCGGAGCCCCGATGACTTGGAGTTTTTACTGAAATGTTTTAGTATTGAGGGGTTTAAATTTAAATTCGGGAACCGAATTTCCTTTAGGGGGGAAGATTGTAACATTTCAAAAAAATAAAATATTAATTTTAGGAATTTTTATAATTAAATAATAAAATATTGAATATTTTAATAAGGCGGTATAATTAAATACCGATAAATTGGGAAAATTTTGGAAAAATTATAGAAATTAGTAAAAAGAGGGTGTTTTATATGAATTAAGCAATTTTAAGTTAATTGTGATTTATTATACACTATTTTAGTGCTAATCGCGATTAACTATCGCTAATCGCGTATTAAGCTTGTTTTGTGCACATGACATGCACTAGGTCATTTTTAGCACTTGTTAGATTTTTCTTTCATGCTTTTTCTTTTATCATGCATGGTATAGGTTTTTAATTGAGAAGAGAAAAGATAAAGAAAATAGAAATGAAAAGAAAACAATAAAGAATGAGAGGTATGGGCATGAGAGAGAGAGAGAGGTGAGGGGTCAAACCTAAGTCTTGGCATTCTCCTCTTCATTTCTTCCTTCATTCTTTCCTCTCCCTCTTCCTCAAGGCTGTTGCCTTCTCTCCTACCTCCACTTATTCACCTCAAAACATCTCAAAAACTACACCAAAACATCTTCCCCACTTTACAAAAAATATGCACAAGCTCACAAGCTACACTATGGACCAAGAAAGTTTTCATTTTGGTGCTCTAAGGGATTCTTGAGTGCCAAATTAGGTATTCTCTTAACTTTTAGCATAGTATTTCCATTTCTTTTATGTCCATGTTTGTTTAGAACCGATTTAGTATCGTTTAGGGAGGTTTGGAAATTTCTAGTTAGGGTTTGAAGGAAACTTGATTTGAGATAGTGTAATTGAGGTTAGTGGAGATCATACAACCCCTGTAGTGATGTTAGTTTGGACTAAAACCTTAGACAAACCCTAAGTTGCGAACTTCGAATTCTGCAGATACGGAAATTGTGGAATTTGTGTAGGGAAAATAAAATCTGCTATCACTCGGGGACCTGAAAAATTATTTAGCAAAGACTGAGATACAGGCAGGCACCTAGGAAGCACCACTCAAGACACGAGCCCCCAACTCCATTCCCTGGCCGCAAATAAAAGCAATCTGGCCGCAAATTGCGGCCACGACATGGCCATTGGGTCTCGTTCTTGTTCTGTAGTTCCTACATCTGTAAACTAGACCCCCCATATGTGCAAGATTGACCAATTTTACCTAGGGTAAAATCTGGGACCATTTTCAAGAGTTGCTATTTTGATTCGAGGTTTCGTTTTCCGTATTTTGAATTCTGGATTTTTGTGATTTGTGTCGTATTCGATCGCTTGACGTTTGTACATCGAAATTGAGTGTTTTTTGGTGGTTTTGAAAGCGTAGTCCATAGGTTCTAACCTATAGGCCTTTAGCGTGTCGTTTTGGTTTTTCCGATGTGAGTTTAATCCGCATTTGCGATACGTTATGATGTGTAGGTACCCCACGAATACTTCAAGACGACAAGAAAGCACGTGGCGACGTCGGCAACGGAAAGCGGAAAGCAAGGTGAATATATTTGTAAGTTGTTGCTATGCACCCCGCGGAATGGCGGGGAGGCGGAAGGTGTAAAAAACGATAATTTTAGCATCTTAACATCGACTGTAAGCCATGATTGTAATCTAAACCGTATCTAGCAAAAGCAAAAGAAGTATAAACTAAGTACAGAAATTATACCTCAAGAAACCTGGTCCTTCTTCTCCTTATCTCGCTGTCCACCTCACCTGCACGAACTCCTCGAAGTGGTACGGATGTCGTCTTCTCGTCGGCTTGCTCGAATCCTAGATGATCCACCCGAACGTTTGTGCACCAAGCTTATCTTCTAAACCAAAGAAACTAGATCGAGTAGAATTCTAATCTAAATGATCTAGGTTGTGTAGATGGTGTAGATGGATTTAAGAGTCTTTCTATTTCTTCTTAGGTAACTCAACACATGAGTATCCTAAGGTTTGAGGAAGAAGAAGATGTTTTAGAAAAAGCTAGTGAAAAGAATGTATGAGAGAGAGTGTAGCTCACTTATGGTTCTAAACTGAACACTTTCTATTTTTTTCATCTAATAAATTAAATGAATAATAGTCATTAGGGTTCAATTTACAACCAAATGAGTCATGGCTTCCAAATCCACCATGTGTCACATTTAGCCATGCTCAATATCATGCAATTTCCACCTCATTTCTACCATGTCATAATGCATAAATCATTTAATCCAAAATGAAAAATACATATATTAAACATCATCTTCTAGAAGCATCTTTGAATAAATTATAAAAATGCCCCCTTGTCCGTACATACGTACCTGCATTCGTATTCCGAAATATACGAATACCGAAGACGAAGAAAATCCATCAGTACAATACTAGGATTCAGCTTAAACTAAAGCCCACAAGTATTGTCCGTCCGACTCATCGTGCGTGCACGGGTGTACGCACGTGGTCGAACCCTTTCGTAAAACCATACGATATCTACACGTTTTGCCCGATGCAGGGAAACGCTATGTGTGGGACTCTAAAGACTCGACTCTAAGCTGGCAGTGGGTTTAACCACAGGCCGCAAGCGGTACTAGCTGTGCGTAACGGTCCCCAGGTATTGTCGATAAGAAAGCCGATGAGCATAACTCATCCGAACTCCTACTGAGTCTGTATGTGACAATCTTCGTACAGTCCGGTCTGTTCGTCTAAGAGTATCGCATGTCGGGCCTAGGGGCGATAAACGTCAGTCCCCTAATAGCGGTACAAGTCGTGTCGGAGTGAAGCCCAGAACACCCTGAGAAACTACTGGAAATACTACCAGTAAATCTCGCTTGCCCTGGCTAGGGACTTTGTGTAATGGTTCTCCTAGACACAGCGCGCTATCAACTCCCAATACCGGGAGAGACGAATCCTGTCTAACCGTCACTGCCTCCAAGTGCTTCGAGACTGCACCCAACTACTACCTGTTTGCACGACTCAATAAAGCCGTGGTATGGTAGTAATCTAAGAACAGTGGGAACACACTCGAGGCGAAGTGACAGTGTCAAGTCAACGAACTAAGCTGTACTGATGTCACCTGGGAACTGATAACTGACGATAGGTATAATACCAACCAACAGTTCCCAGCGATTCCTGTCCAGTATACTCGTAACCTAACGAGCACCTGCATACTATCTCCAGTACGACGTACTGATGGCTGTGGGACAGACCATCTCCCCTCCTGGGATGAGAAGCGTATACACTAGTCTAATCTGGAGTATCGATGCCCTGTCTTGATAATCCTATGACCAGGGACCAGTATAAGGATGTGCTTGTATACTACCCAGCCCCCACTAGTGTAACTGCCATCACAACGCTTGTAGTCAAGCAAAGATCCTAAGGGCTCTATCAATATGTATTAGCGATATGTTAAAAAGAAACACATACACATATTAAGATAGACACAAACCAAGTAGCATACTACCATATTGAGCAAGAATGTCAATCCGTGTATATATCCAAAGCTTCCAAAATGTAATATACAAACTAGTACTATACAATAATGGCCTCTAGGGCATATCACACTAACAATCTCCCACTTGCACTAAGGCCATGTGCTGGCATATCGCAGACCTATCATCTCGAATAGCCTCTCGAACTGCGTCTGAGGAATGGCCTTTGTGAATGGATCTGCAGTGTTATCTTCTGTAGAAACCCTCCGAACCTCGATCTCCTGGCGATCCACTATCTCCCTGATCAGGTGATACCGCCTCAAGATGTGTTTGGACTTCTGATGGGACCTGGGTTCCTTTGCTAAATCTATAGCCCCGTTGTTGTTACAATACAGAGGTATTGGATCAACAATGGACGGAACCAACTGAAGTTCTGTTCAGAACTTCCTCATCTAGACGGCTTCTTTTACGGCATCAGATGCTGCGATATACTCCGCTTCCATTGTCGAGTCAGCAAAGGTTTCCTGTTTGGAACTCTTCCAACACACCGCCCCTCCATTAAGAGTAAAGACATAACCCGACATGGTTTTGGAGTCATCCTTGTCACTCTGGAAGCTGGAGTCAGCAAAGGCCTCGGTCTGGAGGTCTTTTCCGCCGTAAACCAAAAACAGATCCTTAGTCCTTCTCAAGTACTTCAGAATGTTCTTTACCGCTATCCAGTGCTTCTCCCCAGGGTTTGACTGATACCGGCTTACTACACTCAGTGCATAAGCTACATCTGGTCTGGTACACAACATTGCATATATTATAGAGCCTACCGTAGAAGCGTAGGGTATAATAGACATGCGATCCCTTTCAAAATCAGTCTTGGGAGACATCTCTTTGGAGAGGGTGATCCCATGACAAGCCGGTAAATTACCGCGCTTGGAATCTTCCATACTGAATCTTTTCAGTATGGTGTCGATGTACCTACACTGTGAAAGTCCTAACATCCTTTTAGATCTATTACGATAGATCCGGATCCCCACAATGTAAGAGGCATCACCCAGGTCTTTCATAAAGAACCTGTGTGACAAGAACCCTTTGACAGATTGTAGCATAGGAATGTCATTTCCTATCAAGAGAATGTCGTCCACGTACAAGATGAGGAATACAATAGTTCATGCTACAATCTTACTATAAATGCATAGTTCATCTGGATTTTTGATAAAGTCAAATTATTTGACCGTCTCATCAAAACAGATGTTCCAACTCCGCGATGCCAGGTTTAGTCCATAAATGGACTTATGCAACTTGCATACTTTTCCGTTGCTCCCACTCTGAACGAAACCCTCTGGCTGGTCCATATAGACACACTCCTCTAAATTTCTATTTAGAAAAGCGGTTTTTACGTCCATCTGCCAAATCCATTAATCGTGGAAGGCAACAATGGCAAGAAGGATCCGAATGGATTTGAGCATAGCCACTGGAGAAAAGGTTTCGTCATAGTCCAAGCCAGGTTTTTGACAAAAACCTTTTGCAACAAGTCTAGCCTTATAGGTTTCAACCTGTCCATCTACACCAATCTTCCTTTTGAAGATCCATTTGCAGCCTACGGGTTTTACCCCTTCTGGAGCAATGTCCAAAGTCCACACCTTGTTGGTGTACATGGACTCCATCTCGGTCCGCATTGCATCCAGCCATTTTACTGAGTCAGTGCTCTGAATGGCTTGCTGGAAGTTAGTAGGCTCATCATTATCAATGATGCAATCCTCTATATCCCCGTCTATGAGAAAACCGTAGTATCTCTTAGGCGGATGAGATAGCCTACTACTCCTGCGGAGAGGTGCGGGAATGTCCTGTTTTTTTGAAACTTCTGGTTCCACCAAGCTTTCATTAATAGCTTGTGGTTCTGGAATTTCTTCCAGTTCTATTGCGCTCCCACTAGTTTCCTTTTCCAAGAACTGGTGTTCTAGAAAGTGGGCATGCCGAGAAACAAAAACCTTTTGTTCCTCTGCGTGATAAAAAGATACCCCCTGGAGTTCTTTGGGTATCCCACAAACTTACACAGTACTGAGCGTTCCTCGAGTTTGTCCGCATGCTGCTTTTTGACAAAAGCCGGACATCCCCATATCTTCAGATTTTGAAGATAGGGTTTCTTCCCACACCATATCTGATATGGTGTGGTAGGCACAGTTTTGGTAGGAACCTTATTTAAAAGATATGTAGTTGATTCTAGTGCATAGCCCCAGAATGATCGCGGTAACTCAGCGTTACTCATCATGGAACGTACCATATCCAATAGGGTTCGGTTCCGTCTCTCCGATACATCGTTGTGTTGTGGAGTGTATGGGGGAGTAAGCTGAGAGAAAATTCCATTCTCTTTTAGGTAAGCCAGGAACTCGGCACTTAAGTATTCACCACCTCGATCAGATCTAGGTGTTTTGATACTTCTTCCGGTTTGTTTTTCTACTTCATTCTTATATTCCTGGAATTTCTCAAAAGCCTCGGATTTATGCTTCATTAAGAAGACATGTTCATACCTGGAGAAATCATCCGTAAAAGTAATGAAATAGGAAAAACCACTTCTTGCATGTGTAGACATTGGACCACACACGTCGCTGTGTACGAGTCCCAAGAGCTCGCTCGCTCTTACTCCATGTCCAGCAAACGGAGTCTTTGTCATCTTTCCTTTGAGACATGATTGACAAGTTGCATAAGAATGATATTCGAACGGATCCAAATATCCTTCTTTATGTAACTCAGTTAACCTTGTCTCATTGATGTGACCCAGTCTACAATGCCATAAGAAAGCATGATTTAATTCTGGAGTCTTTCTTTTGTGTGTATTCTGGATATTGAAAATCTGCGGTTGGTTTAAAACGTATATACCGTTGCTTAATGTACCCGACCCAATCAAAACATGATTATGGTGAATGTTTACAACATTGCTTACAAATGCAAAATCATAACCTTCTTTAGATACAGATATGATATTACAAGTCGAACTGGGTACAAAATAACAATTGCGCAAAACCAAAACATGTCCATTTGTCAATCTTAAGTGATGGCCCCCCACGGACTCAGTATCCATGCATGCTTCGTTTGCAACTCTGAGGGTCATATCACCCGCCTTCAAAACCCTACGGCTTCTTAGTGCCTGCAAAGAATTACAGATATGAGATCTTGATCCGGTATCCAATACCCAGGAAGTAGAGTAGATTGACAGACAGTTTTCAATAACATACACACCTGAAGCCGAAGCCACAACTTGCTTCGGGTCCTGGTTCTTGGCCTTCCAAGCCCAGCAATCTTTCTTCCAGTGTCCTTTCTTGTGACAATAAAAGCATTCTTTCTTTCCCACAAACTGTCCCGCTACCTTTGCTTTTCCCTAGCTTCCACCTTACTAATACCGCCCCTTGGTTTGGTGGGGGCCTTCTTCTTCTTTCCTTTGGCTTTCGCCTTGGACCTAGAAGAGGAAGCTCCTCCAACAAACAAAGCAGGTGTTTTCCTGACTTTCTGTAGGGTGCCCTCTGCACTTCTCAACATGTTGAGGAGTTCCGGAAGTTCAACTTCTTTTCCTTGCATGTTGAAATTCAGGATAAACTGGGCGTAGGTGGAAGGAAGGGACTGGAGAATCAAGTCAGTGTAGAGCCCGTTCTCTACACTGACTTGATTCTCAATGAAGCCAATCATCTTAAGCACGTGTTCCGCTACAGATGATCAGACGGGCAACCTCGCTGAAAATAGCTTCTTCGAGGTCTCGTATCTTGTGATACGGGATTGCTCTCCATATAGTTCCTTAGTATGGAGAAATATAGATTCTAGGTCCATATTCTCGTGCCTCCTTTGATGTTCATTGTCCATAGAGGCAAGCACAAGGCATTTGGCCTTCGCGCAGTCAATCTCCCAGGTCTTACGGATTTCCCTGTCCGCGACACTGGAGGCTGGGACTGGGACGATGGGGGCTTTTGTAGTAAGAACATAGCCCAACTTGTCATAAGTGATTGCCATTTTGACATTCTTGAACCAATCTTTATAGTTTGGCTTTGTCAGTATGTTTTTATCTAATAGCAACTTAAGGCCCGTCATGATGTTTGGTTGCTGCAATTAGGAAAGAGAAAAGAAACACTTTAGCATGATGCTCTTGCAAGTTTAGAGTGGTTTTTAGTTTTTCTAAACAGGATGGCTCCCACTGTTTCTCGAATCCTTCCTCAAACCATAAAAGAAGAATTAGTCAGGATTGATCTCACCGTACAATAATTGCTTAACTGTTCAGCCAGGCCGGTGTCGGTACTTCGAGGGAGGGTTTACGACGCTTTCGCGAAGTTCCTTAATTAAATAACCTCTTTTCCCTGTGGGCGTAGCCCCTGCTAACACCTTTCTAGTCACCTACTTGGTTTATAGCATTGATCGTTAAGTGAAAAAATCTCCTGAGGAGTAGCATATACTCACAGTAGGATCGGGATCCAAATATCATCGTGTGATAAAGCTGAAGGAATCCTTCCAAAATCATCACACTCCAAATGGTATGCAATACTATCAAGTTTCAGTTTCTTTAGAAACTCCCGATGTGGATTTTTTTTCCATGCTCTTATGACCTTGACGAAGGCCAGCATATCATAAGTCACATGTCAAGTTCTACCCGTCATTATCCTGGTTAATTTGAACCCACCCGTACATACCCTTGACGAAGGCCAAAATGGCAATACGACTGTCCCAAACCAACGCATCTATCTATGCAACAGATAAATATTTAGCAGCTACCAATCACTATGCCTTGGCGAAGGTCAAAATACATAGCTTGAATACTACTGAATATTTAACTGAAATGACGGAGGGCTACGAATGGTTTTGGAAAAACCGTGAACGTAGTGAACTTGATATAATCGAAGGAACCTGATAACTTTTAAAAGGAGTGGTTTAAGCTCCGCATTTTAAAAGTTTTGCCGTTTTGGAAAAAACCGAGTTGTTTTGAAATTGTTCCAACGATTCAACTTTGGTTTGTTTTCTTTGCATTTATATAATGCGTCCCATCATTTACTCGTATCATTACAGAGAGAATTGAAAAAAAATATCACGTCATCTTATGCCATCCGCATTCGCCACGGGGCCCCGTCATCACCCGTTAGGTTACTTAACTAACGACAGAGCGGGGGCTGGGCTAGCGCGGATGTAAAACAAAAGTGACGCCTACTATATACCATATATAGATATTTTACAATCATCTCATGCAATAATATACATTCCAGTCATAGATAAACATTTCAGATATGCTAGGAATGTCGCATTTCGTTTAAGCCTGCAACGAAAAAACGGATCCCACGGTCGCGATGAATAGTCAAACCCTACCCCAGACCCCTACGGGTACGGCAAACTACCCGCCAAATTCCAGAAGTGAAGCAGCCTCCCTCAACAAAGTGAGTAGGCCACTCGGAACTTCAAAGAACCCGGTTGTTTGTGTACCCCACCTTGGGTCTATCCTAGGAGCAGAAAACAGTAAAGAAAATAATACAACGGTGGCTACAACCTAAACCCGGATGTGCCCCACAAAATAATATTACATCAATTTTACAATTTACATGAATGAAAGATTAAAAAACGCTCATCTCACATCCCCGACTATTCATCATCGACAATCAGAAAATGTTTATATACACAAACCAACAGATATGTGCAACCTCGACTAACCGACGTATAGCAATTAGTCGACGTTTAAAACACATGTAACAATACAGAAGAACCAATTAGCTAAGTACAATAGGAATTCGATCGAAACATATTTTCCGTATCTACCCCCAAATGCAAACCAGCACTCAGAAACATACTGGGTAGAAACCAAATATTCTAGAAATCATAATACCAAAAATAAGATATAACAGAATAAATCCGAGTTGAATCGGCCACGACTCAGCCGCGGTTCCGCCGCAGAAAGACGATTCTGCTGCGGATCCGCGGCTGTCTTGGCGATTCAGAGGCTCGAATTTCTTGTGTCATCTTAGAAAACCCTGCATGTATTTTTCATGATACTGAAAGGATTTTACAGACAGTTTTGAAAAACGACAGAAACTGGGGTTTTCAGTATTTTGTTTTCCGTTTTTTCCGACGATAGAAATTCTACTACTTGCTAATCTGCTAGATTAGGTTTAGTTGGCTTTAATACCACTGTAAATCGATGCTATGCACCACGCGGAATCGCGGGGAGGCGGAAGGTGTAAAAAACGATAATTTTAGCATCATAACATCGACTGTAAGCCATGATCGTAATCTAAACCGTATCTAGCAAAAGCAAAAGAAGTATAAACTAAGTACAGAAATTATACCTCAAGAAACCTGGTCCTTCTTCTCCTTATCTCGTTGTCCTCCTCACTAGCACGAAATCTTCGAAGTGGTACGGATGTCGTCTCCTCGTCGGCTTGCTCGAATCCTAGATGATCTACCCGAACGTTTGTGCACCAAGCTTATCTTCTAAACCAAAGAAACTAGATCAAGTAGATTGCTAATCTAAATGATCTAGGTTGTGTAGATGGTGTAGATGGATTTAGGAGTCTTTTTATTTCTTCTTAGGTAACTCAACACATGAGTATCCTAAGGTTTGAGGAAGAAGATGTTTTAGAAAAAGCTAGTGAAAAGAATGTATGAGAGAGAGTGTAGCTTACTTATGGTTCTAAATTGAACACTTTCTATTTTTTTTCATCTAATAAATTAAATGAAAAATATTCATTAGGGTTCAATTTACAACCAAACGAGTCATGGCTTCAAAATCCACCATGTGTCACATTTAGCCATGCTCAATATCATGCAATTTCCACCTCATTTCTACCATGTCATAATGCATAAATCATTTAATCCAAAATAAAAAATACATATATGAAACATCATCTTCTAGAAGCATCTTTGAATAAATTACAAAAACGCCCCCTCGTCCATACATACGTACCTACATTCGTATTCCGAAAAATACGAATACCGAATACGAAGAAAATCCATCAGTACAATACTAGGATCCGGCTTAAACCAAAGCCCACTAGTATTGTCCATCCGACTCATCGTGCGTGCACGAGTGTACGCACGTGATCGAACCCTTTCGTAAAACCATACGATATCTACACGTTTTGCCCGATGTAGGGAAACGCTGTGTGGGACTCTAACGACTCGACTCTACGCTGGCAGTGGGTTTAACCACAGGCCGCAAGCGGTACTAGCTGTACGTAATGGTCCCCAGGTATTGACGATAAGAAATCCGATGAGCATAACTCATCCGAACTCCTACTGAGTCTGTATGTGACAATCTTCATACAGTCCGGTCTGTTCATCTAAGAGTATCGCATGTCAGGACTAGGGGGCGGTAAACGTCAGTCCCCTAATAGCGGTACAAGTCGTGTCGGAGTGTAGCCCAAAACACCGAGAGAAACTACTGGAAATACTACCAGTAAATCTCGCTTGCCCAAGCCAGGGACTTTGTGTAATGGCTCTCCTAGACACAGCGCGCTATCAACTCCCAATACCCGGAGAGACGAATCATGTCTAACCGTCACTGCCTCCAAGTCCTTCAGGACTGCACCCAACTACTACCTGTTTGCACGACTCAATAGAGCCGTGGTAGGGTAGTAATCTAAGAATAGTGGGAACACACTCGAGGCGAAGTGACAGTGTCAAGTCAACGGACTAAGCTGTACTCATGTAACCTGGGAACTGATAACTGACGATAGGTATAATACCAACCAACAGTTCCCAGCGAGTCCTATCCAGTATACTCGTAACCTAACGAGCACCTGCATACTATCTCCAGTACGACGTACTGATGGCTGTGGGACAGACCATCTCCCCTCCTGGGATGAGAAGCGTATACACTAGTCTACTCTGGAGTATCGATGCCCTGTCTCGATAATCCTACGACCAGGGACCAGTATAAGGATGTGCTTGTAGACTACCCAGCCCCCACTAGTGTGACTGCCATCACAACACTGGCAGTCAAGCAAAGATCCTAAGGGCTCTATCAATATGTATTAGCGATATGTTAGAAAGAAACACATACACATATTAAGATAGACACAAACCAAGTAGCATACTACCATATTGAGCAAGAATGTCAATCTGTGTATATATCCTAAGCTTCCAAAATGTAATTTACAAACTAGTACTATACAATAATGGCCTCTAGGGCATATCACACTAACAATATTATATCTACGGGGGAAGTCGGGTGGATGGCGTATAGCAACCCCCGCAGTTCGATGAATAGTATGCTATATATATATATATATTGTAAGTCCGTGTTGCCCACCCCGGTACTTACGGGGAGGCGGAAAACATAATAAAAAACGAATTTTTAATGACTTAGGCAACATGGACCAAGCTTGTGAGGATCTTTGCTAAACTAAAACTTGCTAACCCTAACTACAAAGTAGCTAAGTGATGGAAAGGTTATACCTTTGGTCTTTAGTCCTTCTCTCCTTGCTCGTCGGAATGGTAGAAGGGCCTCACCTTGCTAGTCTTCTTCCGTCAAAGAAAGATCCACTTGAAAGCCACCACCTTTAGCTTCAACTCCAAGCTAGGAGTAACTAGAGTGCAAGAAATGCTAAGACTTGAACCCTAGAAGTGAGTAGAGAAGATCAAGTGAAGGTTTTTCTCAAGCTTTTTGTTTCTCAACACATGAGAGGGAGAGAGCTTGAGGGAGAGGATGAGCAAGAGAGAGAAAAGATATGATAGAATGATAAATTAGTGAGCCATTCTCACTAATATGTGTGAGTTATTTTAATTGTATAATTAGCTTGAAAATTGTCATGGTAAATCATGAGGTGACCATTATCATTTCATTATTAATGCTAATTGCAAGAATCAAAGAGCATCTTCCAAATGAAATGATCATGGTCAAATTGTCAACTTGGTCAACAAGTCAACAAAGTCAAAGTGTCAACAACAACAACCATGCACAATAATTAAGCTAATTATCAATTAACAATAATACACACAAAAACAATAGGGTTAATAAAATGACAAAAGTCATTAACCCTAAACAAGGTCCTCTCCCTCAATCTCAAGCAACTGTGCATACGCACCCGCATTCGTGATCCGAGGAACACGAACACAATGAGAAAAACCAATCTCAAATCATATACTAGGATCCGGCTTAAACCAAAGCCCGCTAGTATAAACTGTCCGGACAGCAACCGTGCACAAGTGCGCGGATGCGAACGAACCCTGTCGCAAAACCATGCGACCTCTACTCGTTTTGCCTAAAGGCGAATAGCTCTCTGTGTGGGACTCTAAAGACTCGACACTATGCTGGCAGTGGGTTTAACCACAGACCGCAAGCGGCACTAGCTGTACGTAACGGTCCCCAGGTAGATGTCGATAAGAAGACTGACGAGGTGAACCCCATCTGCACTCCTACTGAGCCTGTATGTGACAATCTCCGTACAGTCCGGTCTGTTCGTCTGATACATCGCATGGCGGGCCTAGGGGGGCGGTGAACGTCAGTCCCCTAATAGCGGTACAAGTCGTGTCGGAGTGTAGCCCAGAACACCCTGAGATAACACTGGAAACCTACCAGTATATCTCGCTTGCCCTGGCCAGGGACTACTCGTGTAATGGCTCTCCTAGACACAGCGCGATGTCAACCCCCAATACCGGGAGAGACGAATCCTGTCTAACCGTCACTGCCTCCAAGTGCTTCGGGACTGCACCCAAAAACTACCTGTTTGCACGACTCCTCTGAGCCGTGGTAGGGTAGTAATCAAAGTGCAGTGGGAACACACTCGAGGCGAAGTGACAGTGTCAAGTCAGCGGACTAAGCTGTACTCATGTCACCTGGGAACTGATAACTGACGATAGGTATATTACCAACCAACAGTTCCCGATGAGTCCTGTCCAGTGTACTCGTAACCTAACGAGCACCCGCATACTATCCCAAGTACGACGTACTAACGGCTGTGGGACAGACCGTCTCCCACACTGGGATGAGAAGCGCATACGCTAGTCTACTCCGGAGTATCGATGCCCTGTCTCGATAGTCCAACGACCAGGGACCTGTATAAGGATGTGCTTATAGATTACCCAGCTCCCACGAGTGCGAGCGCCATCGCAACGCTGGTAATCAAGCAAAGATCCTAAGGGCTCTACTAATATGTATACCTGCAATATGCTAAAAGAAACACATGCACATATTAAAGCAGAGACAAACCAAGTAGCATACTACCATTTCGAGCAAGATTGTATATACAACTGTGAATATCCCAAGCTTCCATTAAGTAATATACAAACTAGTATGATACAGTAATGGCCTCTAGGGCATATACACTAACATATATATATATATATATATATATATATATGTATGATATCTTTTATGTGTGACATGGATATTCTAGATATGTTTAGGTGTTTTATGGTTAGATTAGGGATTTTAGAAGTAACTTAGTATAGCTTCTTAGTTGCGAACCCTAGAATAGGTTTACACCCACACGCACACACACATGCTTACTTTTTATTCTTGTGCGTATATGGGGATACGTATACACACACACACACACACACACACACACACACACACATAGGTATGGGACGATGTGTATATATACACGTATACCTACACTTGGATGATGAGGATAGTGGGTAATATTTGGAGATGAGTCGATGCGTTTGGGCATGGTGACATGAGATCGGTGATATGATGTGGTTCGTATTATGAGATACGACATGAGTTATAGCGGGCCTTTTGGCATGTGTTTTCATACACGCACATATATCTATATAAATGGTATCAGTTCGTACTAGACTTAGATCAGTACCCCAGTTCATGAGATATGATGATAAGGATATCAGATAATTGATGAGATAAATGTGAGATTCGACCCGTACTCAGATTTGGGATGCCGTACGACGGATTTACCGTACGAGATAACTATGATGATAGATCCGCACTCTTGACTCGAGAATGTCATATGATATATTGTATCGTATGCGGTACTATTGAGGCGAGATCACCGACTATTATATATGTATGTGTATATATATATATATATATATATATATATCGACTCAGATTTAGATGGTTTCCATACCCTTTCGATTAGCTTGTTAGTTAGATCTGTAGTTTACTTAGTAGATGTTAGACTAGACCCGAGTCATACGTATTTCAAAACTAACGAATCGTGGGTATTTTAAAGATAGGCTAAGGGATTCTACGGATATTTTCAAAAGACGCATCTTTTCTTAAAAACACCGTAGCCCTTATTTTTCTAAAAACTCCGATTCGTCTTATTTCAAATGGCAAAACTATATGACATTTACATATTGATGTAGATTCTTCACTATTGCGTTTATTATTCAATTTCCGCATATTCTTACTATTCGCATCGCATTGCATGTGTAAATGTGTTTATTGTTATATCAAACCCATGCTGTCAGGACACCAGCACCATTATCGATGATGCGTATGTTCCACGTACACCTGCTTGCCGGCTCACACACTTCATCATCGATAACTGCCATGTCACTACATAGTAGGACCGTTGCATCAGGATATGACTCCTTGCACGACATACTTGCGTACATACTTATTGTACACTCATACTTACGTACACACATATTGTACACTCATACTTGCATACATACGTATTTGTACATACATAGATGATTCTGGATTGGAGATTTGGGAACCGCAAGATATATTTTAAAACTGGATTCACTTTAAAAGAGCGGTTTCCCTCAATATGTGCTTATTACTGTTCAATGTTGCATGATATACGGATAGGCTTACATTATGTTATATGTCGCATACATCATGCTTTATGATTATACGTATTGGGATATACTGTTTTTATGAGATTTCTGGATTTGAGAACCTTGGCTATTTCAAAAGAAAGCATGTACTGTTTTAAAAACCCGGTTTCTCTTGATATGATATTTCAGTGCGTCCAGCATGCGTTTTCTCGGTTCCGAGACGTGTGATATGTGAAACCCGATTCGAGGAGGCGGAGGATTCCGTTTGCGGGTACATGGTGGACCCGGTATGGTATCCCGGGGTGAGAGAGAGATTTCGTGTGGATGACGATGAGCCTACCAGAAGGAACACTACCTACCGGTGATAGTATTTAGGCTCGGCGGATATACGGAGGATACCGACCGGAGTCAAGAGATGATATGGGCCGATCCGGACTGACGGAGCCCGATATATGAGGATTTACGTGTCGATGCTGGGCACGGGTTTCATGATGTTTCGAGTGTCGATGCTGGACACTCAGGTTCCATGATTTTGATGTGTCGTGAGGGACACACGTTGATTTATATCCCCATACTTCCATGCATATGCTTTATGATACTTACATGCATGATGTTTTGTGTTATTGGTTGACACGTGGACGAGATCCACATGCATACAGACATTGATTACATAGTTGGATGATATCCACGTACTTATAGACTTCATGATATAGTTGTTATTGATTCATTTTGATTATATTGATCATATCTCATACTTATGATATGTTGCTACCTGAGGCACTGACACGAGCACTTGGTATTACACTGATGTATAGATGTTTACCCTTGCTACCTTATCATGCTTCAGACTTTATCATTTTGAGGATATATATTACTGATCGTTTTGAACTAGGATTGAGTCATACATACGATTTCTGCTCTGTGATGTTTTCTACTCACGAGTTGGCAACTCACCCCCGTTGTTCCACAGTTTCTTGCAGGTTTTGCCGTATAGGTTTCATTGCGGCTTTCGGGCACACTGCTTCCTTTCTAGGTGATTGCTTTGGTAGGTGGGTTCACTCGCATCCTGACCACCCTTGTATTTATTTTAATTAGTTGTATCTAGTAATTCCATCAACCAGACTTGTATATTTATTTCAGACTTAGAAAACCATTTGTATATTCTTTCGACCTTAGAGTCGCGCATTGTAATATTATGGTTTTCTTGATGACCTTGAGTTTCCTTTTGAGGTTGATCCTCGCCCTTCGGTGTTGTATATTATATTGCTTGTATGGTTGCGACCGTCGATTGACGAAGAGCTAGCTCCCGCTTGGGGATGCCTTTTATCATTGTGCATATATTATTCATGTTGTACCCCGTTTGGGGCCAGTTTTTATAAAGGAAACTCTGTCGAAATTTTCAGAAAAGACTTGAGATTTTTAAAAAATGCATATTCGGCTTATGTTATTTAAAAACACTTATTTTAAAACTAGTTTTCTTTACTTCTTTCATAAAATGGTTTTCGATTTCTGGGCTTTTGGCTTACTTGAATTAGATGAGGTCCTATAGACTTCATATGATTCAAGGGCCAGTCACGTGCTATTTCGGGTTGTGAAAACTCCGAAAGGTAAAACCTAGCGCTCTGATACCAACTTTGTCACGACCCGAAATTAGCACGTGTCGGCCCTTAAACTACGCAACGTCCACATACGTAACGCAATTTAAGAAAGCCGAAAACCCAGCAATCTAAACCATCAAAAGTAGTAAGAAATAAGAACATTGTTAAAACTTTTGAAATCTCAAACCAAATTCTTTAAAGTCCAACTTTACTTTCTTAAAAATTTTGGCAGCACTTCCTTTGTAAAAACTAACCCCAAAAATGGGTACAACATAAATATAAAGTAAAGCATCCCCAAGGAAAGAAAATCCACGCCCAAAGGAGAAAAACAACCACCACAACAGATATACGACGCCGTAGCGAAGAAATAAAAGACGATATAAGTAAAACTGCATAAAAGACATCCAAGTCACTAAAATATACAATATCGTCCTCACATCAAGTTTCTAAGTCATACACATGAAAGTGGTAGATGGAGAGTACAGGATACAACGAATATACAATACGCAACATCGGATAACCGTAAGACCCTCCTATAGCAAAACTCTACACAGTCAGCCGTAGCGGTATCCGCTGCAAAAGATGATACGAAAGATGAAAAGCCTGTCGCGACTGCCCTGAGGGACTACCTGCAAAACACTGTGGCACAACGGGGGTGAGTTGCCAACTCATGAATAGTAAATAACATATGCAGGTAATCGCAAGTATGCACGTACAGCGCGAATCTAATACATGCAAGCGTATAGCAATAAATGGTCATATGTATGCAACAGTCATGAAAGGTACTCTAGCAGGTACAACTAATACATGAAGCAATAATATGACAATATATATATGCAACAGTCATGAAAGGTACTCTATCAGGTACTACTAATACATGAAGAAATGCATATAAAATAAATGAGGAGTATGGAATAAAACATGTAATTCTCACGGAATCCTGACCTCGTGACAGGACCAAAGTCCATCAAGACAATCTAAATCCTAAATTTCTTCAAATCAGCCCCAAAATTGGCTCTCATATCCTGTAAGTCTCATATATCCTGAATGTACAATATCAAATAAACCTCATATATCCTGAATGTACAATATCAAGTAAAGCTCATATATCCTGAATGTACAGTATCAAGTAAAGCTCATATATCCTGAATGTACAGTATCAAGTAAACCTCATATATCCTGAATGTACAGTATCAAGTAAATATCATATATCTAATATCCAGTATCGAGTAAGTTTCATATAAAGTGAGTGTCCAACATCGACACCCAAAAACACCATGAAACAAGTGTCTAGCATCGACACATAAATACTGGTCTATCAGATGCTGTCACCACGACTGGCCCCCTGATAGGTACGTATCATACGCTATCCCGAAAACTCGAGTGCCTAGCTCTGACACTCGAAATTCGACATATCCATACGTACATAACTCCGGACGGTATCCCCACGATAACCGCCGAGTCAAAATACTATCACCGGTAGGTACTTGCCCACCTTCCAGGCTCATCGGCATGTACCGTCGATCATCTTGCCGAGGGGAACCGTACCGGGCTCCACCATGTACCCGCACATGGCCCACTGCACTCCTCATGTTGGGTATATATCACAATCTCATAACCGAGAAATCTCATGGTGGACGCAGAAATATCATATCAAGAGAAACCGGATTTTTCAAATAATGCATAATTTCATGAAACAACCACGGTCCTCAAATCCAGAAAATATCAAGTAATGAATAAGTATAAATGCATGAATCAATACATATATATTAGCATCCCATTCCATTAATATATATATAGGCATATATAGCAGCGTCTCATTCCACTGTTATATATACTTAGGAGTAAAAATATCAGAGAACATCATATGAAATCCATGAATGTAATATATGCAACATGAAACAGTAATATGAGAATATAAAGGAAAAACCGCTATTTAACTGCAACAAGTTAATATATATATATATATATATATATTGATATTGCGGTTCCTAATTTCTCCAAGTCCATAGAACATCAAATAAAGGTTAACATGTAGCTATAGCCAGATATGCGTAACCATGTTGGCATAGCAAGATATATGCATCTACCTATCAATAATGATGTAATACCCTACAGGTATAAGTGTAAGTATGTATGCGAGATGTACATGTAGCTATGTCTCCTATGTGTATATACCTATCACTAATGGTACATTACCATATAGGTATATAGGTAACTAGCATGTAAGCATTTCAAAGCATATGTGTAAGCATGTAGGTATACAGGTATGTTATATGTTATATGCACAAAAGGAAATATGGATCATGTCTCAATATCCCTAAACAATACAATATCACATATGTATAGGTGTTGTGCGTGTTATGGCAATTATTGAAGGTGTGTGAGTAGCATACAATTTGTGCTCGTGAAATATGAACCGTCAATAATGGTGTTGTATCTCATTAATACTAAGTCCATACACAAGGAAATGAGATAAGCAACAAAGGTATACATGCACAATCAATATCCGTATACTTCTAACTAATAGTCATGTCATTTGATCTAGCCCAGACGCATAACGCTATACGGGCGATCCCCCTATAGATGTTAAATCTACTCACCAACGTTCCTGGCTAAGTAAAGCTAACTACTCTCTTTCCCCTGGTCGCAGTGCCCGAAGTCCCCGCCTGCGATCCTGAAAGCATATAACAATATAACAAGTATATATTAGCAATCGTTCAATAACACGTACCAACTACGTTTGACCGACACACCAACTCCAAACATACTCTCAATTGTTCGTCAAGTGGCTAATGCGCGTAGCGACACTACGAAACCAACTCAAGAGAAAAAGCTACACAAAGACACGAACGACATCGGCACAACCATAGCTAGGAACGCAAAGCGACACAACTATCAAGCCTAGACCCTGATCGTACCGATTGCGCATTCACAATACACTAATAAACGTGGAATCTAATATAAATAACGTCGCTACGTCAAAAGAAACCCACGCCAAAACTTACCGAAATCTACTAAGCAATCTATATCATTTTAGCACAAAACTACAAGTTTTTACCAAAACTAGAATTTACAAACATCATAATATAGCAAGAATAAACCATTCATACCTTAACTATAATTTTAATCTCACTTAATTAGGCTTTAGTAAAAGTCTAGTTTGTAATTAACCTAATTAGATAATTAGGAAAATATCATTTAAGAAACTAGCAACAAGGTTTAGTTTTCCAAATCAACAATTAACCATTAACCCTTTAATCAAGTTAAACCTAAATTGAACTTCAATAAAATTATCATGAAACCACAAAACATGCTAATTAAGCTATATTAAACAA
Source organism: Agapanthus africanus (assembly GCA_030015575.1). NCBI lineage: Eukaryota > Viridiplantae > Streptophyta > Magnoliopsida > Asparagales > Amaryllidaceae > Agapanthus > Agapanthus africanus. The sequence continues at coordinate 302,513,142 of JASDDO010000022.1, read as the reverse complement.
TTAATTAGCTAACTTAATGATTTTAGCATAACCAAAAAGGATTAGGATTTGAAATTATACATCCTCAAGAACACAAAATAGAAACTAGATCCATCATTTTAGCCTCCAAAAATGATGTTTTCATGAAGATCAAAGCAAGCATTGTGAAGAAGAATGATGGGTTTGGATTTGTTTATGAGTTTTGTGGATTTATTTAGGGATTTTTGATGATTTATTGAGCTTGGAGAAGATGAAATTGGGCTTGGGAAAAATGAGGGCAGAACTAGGGAAGAGGCTCGGCTATGAGGGAGTGGGGGGGTGTTTTGTGCAAAAAGTAAAGAAAATTCTAGCAAAAAGCAATAAATGCATCATTAAATTCAAATTGCCACCTTTTATTTCTTTTCTTTTCTTTTAAATTTTCATTTTAAATTCACAAAATATCTAGATATTTGGATGGATGGATTAACAAAAATATCTATTGATTAGATTAGCAATGATTCAAATTAGAAGTAATTAACCCAAAATGTAATTACCACGAATAAAGTGCACAAATAACACATTAAAATAATATTTAATTAGGGGAAAAAATTTATGTGAACCAAAACTTCCCATTGACCCCCAAAGCCCGCGCACAAGCTTCATTCTAGCTAAACTAGGTGCCGTGAAGTCTATACAGAAGTTTGATCACAATCGGGTTAAAACGGAAAACACTGACTATTTTACCCTAAAACGGAAAAATTCGCATAACGATTTCTAAAACGTTACAATAATGCACATTAATATATATCACATATATATATTACATGTACACTCAAGTGAGAAAGAATGCTTAAGTGAGCTAATGTTAGTTAATATAAATTAGTATATTAAATATACAATTATACATTAAATTATTAAATCAACACTTGATTTAATAATCCGGCTATATCACATATAACCGACTAACACTAAATGTACCATCTTATCGAATCAACACTTGATTCGATAACCCGGCTATATCATATATAACCGACCGATACAAAAGTCGCGAGAATAGAATACGGTATCACATACACGCATTATTCTCGGTCCAGCACATATCATATATGTGCTCCTATTTCGTTTTGCCTGAGCCAGTAAAACCTCTATATAGGACTCTAAAGAATCGTCAATACGCCGGCAGTAGGTGATGATCACATCAAGCATCCACAAGCCGTCAGCAGTACTAGCTGGACGTAACGGCTACCTGGGTATTGAGCGATCAGAAGATCAGCAAGCAAGCCTGCTCCAACTCCTGCAAAAGCCTGACGGTAACACTTTCCGAACTATCCGGTCTTCTCGTCTGATATGTCGCATATCAAGTCTAGGAGTGGTAAACGTCAGACCCTAATAACCGATAAGTCATGCCGATGTGTGGATCATAACGGGTCGAGAAACTACTGATAACACTTACCAGTAAATCTCTAAATCAGCCCTGGACAGGGACTTCCTTATTATGGCCAATCGAGCACAGCGCAACATCAACCCCAAATACCGGGAGAGACAAAATCCCTCCTATCACTCATTGCCTCCATGTGACTCGGGACTGTACCCAAAAACCACCGTTTTGCACGCCTCTTGGACGTGGTAAGGTGGAAATCAAAGCACAGTGGGAATTACACAAGACTCTATGACATTCTCGGGTCTACAGACTAACATGTACAAGTGTCACCAGAGAACTGCCATCTGACGTGAGGTATAATACCATCTGGGAGTTCTCGGGGAGTCCGTCCAGTGTACCCAGTCTCCACTGAGCACCCGTATACCATCTCTGATGTCAAACACCAATGGATATGGGACCATCCATCGCCCATCTCATGGGTCGAGAAGCGTATACGCCAGTCTACTCTGGTATATCGATGCCCTGTCTCGATACACCCATGACGGGGAACATTAAATGATGAACTTATGGACTACCATGGATCCACTAGTATGATCTACATCATAGTCCTGGTAGTCAAGTACACATCCTAAGGACTTTACCAACATGTAACCATAAGATAGTATCAAGAGACAAGTATACATGTTAAGATAAAGAGCAACCAGATAGCATAATATCATATTGAGAAAGAAAGTCCTCTCTATATATGTCCAAGCATCCAATATAATATACATCATATGTACAATACTGGCCTCTAGGGCATATATACATCCAACAATCTCCCACTTGTACTAGGGCGAGCTGTTGTAGTATCTCATACCGAGCATCCCGAAGAGTCTCTCGAACTATATCTGGGTAATGGCCTTCGTGAGTGGATCTGTTGTGTTATTCTTCATGTCAACTCTCCTGACCTTGATCTCCCGACGATCTACTATCTCCCGGATCTGGTGATACCGCCTAAGAATATGCCTAGATCGCTGATGGGACCTGGGTTCCTTAGCCAAAGCCACTGCTCCATTGTTATCATAATACAAAGGTATTTGATACTCAATGGATGGAACCACTCCAAGTTCAGTTATGAACTTCTTGATCCAGACAGCCTCTTTGGCACCATTGTTGGCAGCGATGTATTCAGCCTCCATCGTCGAGTCTTCCACGGTTTCCTGCTTGGAACTCTTCCAGTATACCGCCCCTCCATTGAGGGTAAAGACAAATCCTGAGTGCGACTTAGAGTCGTCCTTATCACTCTTGAAGCTCGAATCGGTAAAGAACTCCACTTGGAGTTCTCCATTACCATACACCAAGAGCATCTCTTTAGTCCTTCGTAAGTACTTGAGAATGCTTTTTGCAGCTGTCCAGTGACTCTCTCCAGGATCTGCTTGATACCTACTCACTACACTTAGTGAGTGTGCTACATCGGGTCTGATACATAGCATCGCGTACATGATAGAGCCTACTGCCGAAGCATAGGGTATCCTTTGCATGCGAGCTCTCTCCAAATCAGTCTTGGGAGATATCTCTTTGGAGAGAGTGAGTCCAAAGATCGTAGGTAAAAACCCACACTTAGATTCTTCCATACTAAACCGCTTTAGTATGGTGTCAATGTACCTGGATTGGGACAATCCCAGTATCCGTTTAGATCTATCTCTGTAGATCTTAATCCCCAAGATGTAGGAGGTTCCCCGTGCTTGCGCACGGACCTAATTAAAATAAACCTCGTTTTTCCCAGAGGTCAAACCCCGTTAATACCTTTCTAGACACATACTGGATTAGCTAATTGTTAAGTGTAAAACTCTCCTAGGAGTAACTCTTAGTCACAGTGGGATCGGGATCCAACTATCATATAGATGGTATGCAATCTCATTGCTAATTTCAACATTTGAAATTCCCGATATAGTTTTTACCCCTAGATGCTTATGACCTTGGATATGGTCAACATATCATAAGCACTGGTCAAGTTCTACCCGTCATTTCGTGATTAACTAGACCCACCCATATGACCCTTGACTATGATCAACATAATCACATGAATGTCTTAACTTATCGCATCATATGCTTTTTAGGAAGACATCACTTAGTTACCGTACACTACGCCTTGACTATGATCAACATACGTAGCACGAATACTAAGTACTCTGCTTCCTAAAATGACGAAGGGCTACAGATGGTTTTTCTGAAAACCTTTAACGCTTTGAACTTGATTTCGTTGTAGAATCTAAATAGTTTTTAGAAAAGGAGTGGCTTAAGCTCCGCATCTTTTGAAACTTGCTTTTTCATAAAAAGGAGCCGAGTGGGTTTCAAATCCGATTCGACAACATCATTAGGTTTCTTTTTTTTACATTAATCTCATTAATATATTCCCATCATTTAAGTTCCTAATCCATTACAGAAAGAAATGAAAAACAGTATTACATATCACATATATAACAATATTACATTCGTCTCAAATATTAAGCAATCACATCACAGAATAATCAGCAGCAGAAACATATATGAAAATATAGGATATACTAGGAACTCCGTATTTTATTTTTAGCCTACGATAGAAAATACGGATTCCACGGTCGTGATGAATAGCTAAGCCCACACCCTTAGACCCCTACGAGAGCAGCAAGTGACCCCTCCAATTATATAGTTTAGGAGACCCGGTCACGACTCCTCGAGATGGCCTCCCACTGAACTCCAGAACTCGGTCACTCGTGCTCTCCTCCTTGGGTCTATCCTAATGCGGAAAAGTAAAATATACATCAATGGAGACATCATCCTCAACCCGGATGTGCCCAAATAAAAGAATAATATATACAATGAATTTTACATAAATGAAAAGATAAACACCCGTCTCATATAAAAACCCCGGCCATTCGATCACGACGATCCTATACATCATATCACATCAACAATTGAAAAGCATAGGCGACTTTAAAATATATATCAATCAACACATCAACATACCCACTGTTGTAATAGATCTTAACACTTGAACCTGCATAAAAATTCCCAGAGAGCATATATAGTACCTACGGATCAACGCAAGAACGCACGGTCCAAGCCTCACCAACGGCGCCGCGAAACCGCCGCAAATACCCTTATCTGGCCGCGGTTCCGCGGTCGTTGTGTCGAGTTAGGCGCTCGTTTTTCTTGGGGATCCACAGAAAACTCTGCTCTATTTTCTGAATAATTTTAATTACAAAAATTCCAAATTTTGAAAAAAATTCCAAATTTTGAAAAAAATTCCAAATTTTGAAAAAAAATTCCGGTGAGCATGCAAAAATATCATTTTTCATGTTCGATTGAGTTTTTAAACGTCGTCCGGTTTACACTAAAGCTCTAGTTAGGCTCTGATACCATGTTGGTGTGTTGTAGCGCCACTAGTTAGGTTACAACATCTTTAAGTAGTGAACTTTCAAATTCTAGAGGGCTATTACAAACGAACTACGAATCGTAACTAGAGATTAGGGTAATATTAATATAATAAGAAGTCTAAGCTAAAAGAAAAGGAAATACAACCTTTGTAGCCAACTCCTTCGATCTTTAGGACTCCTTCGTCTTTGCTCGAAGCTTGGATCAACTCCGCTCAAGGTCCTTCGCCGTCTACGATAATCCACCCGGAGATTCCTAGGTCAAGCTCTTTGCCTCACTAAATCAAGATGAAGTGGAGCAAACACTCTACACTAAAGGGCTAGAGTGGTGTAAAATGGTTATGTGGTTTGTAAACTCGCTTAAAAACCCTTTATTTTTAAGTTCCTCACTCAAAACAAAACTCAAGAGAGCTTAAAGAAGGAGGAAGATGAAGATGGCAAAAGCTTTTGTGAATATAATAAAAAACTTATTTCCAAAAGGAAAAAGAAAAGAATATATATGAGACATGTTCATACCAGAATATTGCATTTTATACCACCCATTCTTACGCTCATTTGTTTATAGGTAGGTACTCTTGAGCCGTGTTTGCTAGTTAATTGCAGGATACAGGTTCTCAGCTCTAAACAGTGAAATTCATGGAAAAGCACGACAAATTCCGGATTACTGCCAACCACAGATAAAACACGGGTCTCCGCTCTCTATCCGTATGTTGCCGCACACCAGTTTAAGGGACAAAATGGCAAATCAATGTCATTTTCATACACAAAGCTCAATGTCAACACAAGATCCAACATATCTACGCGGAGCTCAAGAAAAATCATGGCAAAAGATCCACATCACATCACCTTTTGATCTGCTGAAATTCTGGAAATATTGTGAAGAGATTCTGAGAAACAACATATACCACACTAAAGAGTACAGAAAACCAGGGATACCGACAAAAACAGAAGGCCTAACTCCTCTTTATGGCCGCGGTTCCGCGGCATAAGCGCGCTTAGGCCGCGGAACCGCGGCCGTATAGGCTCGTCAGTTGAAAACTTTTCAGGGGCTGTTTGGTCAATTCATATAGTGTCAGAATGTTGCCTTAGTTTCTCTGTTTCCTGCCTATAAATTGCTCAGAACTTGCCAAGCCATGGATGTTCTTTTCATGCCCTCTTTTTGTTAGTTTTTAGTTTACTTCTTGTTCTTCTTCATCTTTTCTCCATTAAATTGTTGTGAGAGCTTTTGAGTGGATGTTAAATGAAGATGAGGGTTATTTTGTATCAATCTTTTTTCTTAGCTTCCCCCTTGAGCTCTCTACCTTAACTTGATCTTGCAACCTCTTAAGTGAGCTTGCAAGTTTAAGCTTTGGTCATTGATCTCAAGGGGTTGTATCATTTTGGAATCAATAATGTTCTCTCTTTTGTGCTTTATTCTCCATGAGTTCTTTGCCTTTTCTTGATCTTGCAACCTCTTAATTGAGCTTGCAAGTTTAAGATTTGGTTATTGAACCCATGTCTTGTTTTGGGTTCTATGGTTCCTAGTTTCATTTCTTGCTCATTTACTTTCTTGCACTTAAATTCCATGCACTTTTAATTACATGCTTGTAATCTTTTCTTTTCTTTTGCTCTTTTTGGTTCGTTTTGTGAATGGTTGTAATATGTTGTTGTTAAGAATAAATACAATATTGTAAGTTAAGGTTTCATTCCTCATTTCCTTTTCCCGTTATTTTCCTTTGAACTCCGCCCAAACGTTACGCAAGCGCTCCGTTAGGTACCCTACCCTACCAAGGTAACGGTGATTCCTAACTGCGACCGGTTGCGTTCGGTTTGGCCGGAGGCGAAAGCAAGAGATAAGAATGGAAGGACAAGGGTAAATAAGCCGGATTCCACGAATACCGTGCTTAAATCCCCTAATACACGTTGTTGCTGATTGCTCTAGCTTCAATTGGTCAAGACTCGGCTCAAAGGTTTTGAGTGCGGATTTCCTTAGCTTACACTTTCGTATCTTTTTCTTAACAACTTTATACTTGCATATAACACTTAGGATAGAATTGAACAAACATATACACATTCTTTATTGACTCGTCTAAAACTCAAACGGACATACAGCCATCTCCCTGTGGATCGACCCGTGCTCAACCGGCTAGCTGCATAGCGACACCGTCTTGATCGCGGTTATAACTTTAGAACTTTGATCATCCGACACGCCAAAAGCGTGCGATCAAATGGCGCCGTTGCCGGGGAGACGATAACGTATTTTCTTTCTTGTTATTCGGGTTAATATTCTTTTTGTATATATATAAAATTGTAAACAAAATAAAATAAAATAAAACTTTTTGTTATTTTTTGATAATTTTTGTGTGCAAGTGTGCAGGCTAATCTGGAACAAGTACAGTAATCAAATCAAGAAACGGAGATTTTTATTAGGGTGTACAGAGAAGGGCACGTGTATTGACCTAAGGTTCAGGCGCCAGCTCATCAATTTGACCGCGGAACCGCGGTCAAATAGGGGATTCGGCGGCGGCTCCGCGGTCCTTTTTAGGCTTCTGAGCCCCAAATTTTTTCTTCCCTTTCTCTTTCCTCTAGTTCCCTATCTGAATTCCACTATAATGTATTTTCTGCAGGTTTCTTTGCACAGAATTGCGCCGCCGCAAAATAATTTTTTGTTGTTTAAGATTTTGTTTGTTAATCGCTTTGCATATACTAATACGGACATTAAGGGGCTTGAACACCAATTCAGATTGGGTGGGGAATTCATCACCCTTCCTAAGACCCCACAAATCACTAATTGCATACGCATTACCTTGAGCTAATAAAAAATACTAGACTCAGCCCTAAGGACGTCGCGCTCAATAGGACAGAGGACTGGTTGTAGGCATCGGCCGTTTATCCTATCCTGACTTTGCGGTGTCTAGGCAAGTGTGTCCAAGGCAAGTGGTTACTTAATTAGGACCACTACTTACGTAGTGGGGAGCCTCCCACTTACCTGGCACTTACCTGGCCGCAATTGGCGGAGAAGAGGCGGTTTGAGGTCCTATTTCTAGCCCTTTGAAACAGTTAGGAGCAGTCTAGTTGGACTTTAAAGACCCTAGCTCTATGTGTGTTTGTGCATATTGTGATTGTGCTTATGCTTGTAAATTTTAGTCTCATAATTCCGTATTCTTTCAAACAAACAATTTTTAAAACTCCAAAAACAAACTTTTTTTTCTTTTAATAAAAATAAAAAAATCCACATTCTTTTTCCCCTCCTTTTCTCTTCCATTATTTCTCTCTCTCTTCATATCATGGGTACTCCACCTAGAAAAACTCTTGCCGAACTTTGGTACCCACAACCAGACATTACTTCTTATGGTTCTTGTTTTGGTCAAACGTCGAACGATCCCTCCATGCCCAAAATCTCTTTGAAAGATCGGATAGACACGTCTAGGACAAACAACTGGACCCCACAATCCACTTCGTATCAACCACAAACATTCACCCCTTCTTGCGTTGATACCCCTTTTGAAAGTCTAGTTGTAACCACAAGACCTATGTCTCTTGTTGAACGTATTGAACAATCCCGTAGCCGATCTTTCACTCCTTTCACCACTACAGATTCTTGGGATCAACAATTCCATTCACCTTCTTATCAAAATGTTGATCCTACCCCTGTCCAGCCATTCAATTCCTACCAGTCCTACCCGACTTTTACACCTTCCCTAGACATTGTTTCTGAACCGCCATTTGGGAGTTTTCAGTATCCAAACAATTTTGAATCTTTTACTGAAACCCCTTCCCAACCCATGTATAGTCTGGAACAGTCCTTGGAAGACTTTAGGGTAGCATCATACCAACAGATGATGGATTTGAATGCGTCGATGGCCGCCCTCATACAACCTAGTGACCCGGTAGCTAGTTTTCAACTAGCTCCAAATTTTCCAATGTATGAAGAGGCGGTAGGACAGGCTGAGAATTTGAGAAGAGAGAGTGAGCCATATACCCTTCCAAATCAAACCTACCCGTTTCAACTTGAATCCCACAACTCCTGTTTTGAAAGTCTATCGAGTGTCCCAAATGATTTATCAATTGACGATAGAATGATTAATGAGTTGTGCGACTTTGTAGTATTTGATTTACCCGGTTGTGAAGGGTCCCTTTTGAGTGAAACCAATCGCAATCCTTTTGATCTCTACACCTCCATCTTAGATCCAGAATCAATTGAAATCCATACTTTTGATGAGGTGTCTGAGAAAATTGATTTTCACTTGATTGAGGATATTGACGCTGGGAATATTTTGGATGATGAACCTATAGATTTGGCTGAGTTTTTTCTCTTCAATTCATCATCCCCAGTCATTAAATGTTTTTCCCGAACCCCATATGCGTCTAGATTTTGAGGATAATTGCATGGATAAGCTGAATTTTGAGGTGACTATTGAGGATAGTACTGAGGATGAACCAGTTTTAATTGATGAGTCGGATTTTCCAATTCATCCTGTTCCTTTCATTGACTGTGTGCACCCTCCCGAACCCTTAACCGATATCCTTCCTCAATCACTTCCCCACATCCTTTCCGTCGTTTCGACCTTGCAAGAAACCGTATCAATTTCATTTCCAGTATCTGGTTTACCGAGTTCAGCGTACCCATGGTTTCTCACGAATCTTGAGGGATTTGACCCAATTTCCCGCCATATTGATCGATTAGTACAATCCATATTTTCATATCGATCATTACAGATTGTACTAATTTATTCAATCCATTTCAACCCTCAAGTTCGTATTCCACTTCTTTCTCCCTTCCGCCATTCTTCTTCTTATATACCTAGACCGTATACCACTTCTATCTCCATACGGTCTCGCGTATTCTCCATCTCTTTTCTCTGCGCCTTCTTCCACCAACCTGTACATTATAGCGATAAAATCTTTGAATGGTTGGTGCTCACTTTTGGCCTGTGTAAGGCCTTGTATAGCTTGATACTGTTCTTTCCCCCCTGATCCTGAACTTCAACGCTTAACAGTGGAAACACTGTTTTACTTAAGTTTGGGGGGGGACTTTTTTTTTTGTATATTTTTTTTGTTTTCCTTTTTGTTTTGTATATAATTTGTTTTTAGGGAGAGCACCGACAATTTTGACCCTCTTGGTGTGGCCTGACAGTGAGGGCACTGTCAAGTTTAAGTTTGTGGGTATGCTCTGTAAGCTTTCTTCCTTCGCATTCATTTGTATATTTTGCATTTGCATACCTTATTAAAAACCCATAAAAATCGAAAAATTTTCCAAAAAATATAAAAACTTTGTCGTCAAGTTAGCTAATAGGGGAACTTAGATTTTTATTCTGAAAGTTTAGTTGATATGTTAAAAATAACTAAATTCTAGGCTTAGGAATTGAAAACCCTAAAAATAACCCTCATTCTGTCTAAACTTTGGTAAGTATACGTCCTTACAGTTTTTTTTGAGAAATAGGTAATCTTGAGTTCAGTTCTTGAGTTAAGTCAAGATGAGGGGAAAGTATTGAAGTTCTACTGAAGGATAAGTCTGAAAAATAGTTTCTATTCTTGAGTTCAAATTCAGAAAGTATATACCCTACAACTGCACTTAGACGCACCTTGAAACTTAGGATAGTAGAGGATACCTAGAAATACTCTTGCATGAAAGAAAAAACGGTATTTAAAGCTAAACACCAAAAGAGCATATTGAAAAATATATCCGGTCTTGAAAAAGAAAAAGAAAAAAGAAAAGAAAAGAAAAACAAATAAATAAAGTCAAGACCCGGAAACTGCTATTTACGCTTTAAGCTCACACATTCAGTAATCAGCTGTTAGTGCCTCAAGAAGCATTAATAGTCGCATGAATGGTGTATGAGCAACACCGTTCATCATAAATGAAAAGAAGTAGTATTAGGTATTAGGGCAAGGGTACTATAGCTTAAATTGAATTCTCAAGTGTAAGGGTGAAATAATACACACACGTAGGGGTATACAATCGATGTTTGAATAAAAGATAGAAATAAAGAATAAGACTTGTGTTTTCTGTAAAGTTGATAAAAATCCCGGAATTAAGACCGCACTTTAGAAGGAAAACTCAGGAGATACCAACATCTTTCTAAACTTTTTTGGAACGTATAGGATCTAAGGTTAAATAGAAAGGAGGTGTGAAGCATTAGGGTTGGATATTTCTAACTTAGGATGATAGAGTTTCTAACGTAGATACTAAATTATAGGAGTAGAATCAACGTTAACTTATGAACTAGCTTGACGGGATTTTGTGGGTAGTATCCGCTGAAAACCCTCAGGAGACAACACTCCTCCTACTAAGGACACCTAGAGGTTTAACGACTTGTTGCACACGCTCAGTGCAATCGCGTTCCCTGCGAAAGTGAGGTTAGGACTTTTTTGTGAATAATTGGCTTTGCTCGGGACGAGCAAATGATAAGTTTGGGGGTATTTGTTCATACCAGAATATTGCATTTTATACCGCCCATTCTCACGCTCATTTGTTTATAGGTAGGTACTCTTGAGCCGTGTTTGCTAGTTAATTGCAGGATACAGGTTCTCAGCTCTAAACAGTGAAATTCATGGAAAAGCACGACAAATTCCGGATTACTGCCAACCACAGATAAAACACGGGTCTCCGCTCTCTATCCGTATGTTACCGCACACCAGTTTAAGGGACAAAATGGCAAATCAATGTCATTTTCATGCACAAAGCTCAATGTCAACACAAGATCCAACATATCTACGCGGAGCTCAAGAAAAATTATGGCAAAAGATCCACATCACATCACCTTTTGATCTGCTGAAATTCTGGAAATATTGTGAAGAGATTCTGAGAAACGACATATACCACACTAAAGAGTACAGAAAACCAGGGATACCGACAAAAATAGAAGGCCTAACTCCTCTTTATGGCCGCGGTTCCGCGGCATAAGAGCGCTTAGGCCGCGGAACTGCGGCCGTATAGGCTCGTCAGTTGAAAACTTTTCAGGGGCTGTTTGGTCAATTCATATAGTGTCAGAATGTTGCCCTAGTTTCTCTGTTTCCTGCCTATAAATTGCCCAGAACTTGCCATGCCATGGATGTTCTTTTCATTGTTAGTTGTATGTATGCCCTAGAGGCCAGTATTGTACAGATGATGTATATTATATTGGATGCTTGGACATATATAGAGAGGACTTTCTTGCTCGTCATGATAGTATGCTATCTGGTTGCTCTTTGCTTTAACATGTATACTTGTCTCTTTATACTGTCTTATAGTTACATGTTGGTAAAGCCCTTAGGATGTGTACTTGACTACCTGGACTATGATGCGGATCATACTAGTGGGGATATGGTAGTCCATAAGTACATCCTTCAAGGTCCCTAGTCGAGGGTATATCGAGACGGGGCATCGATATACCAGTGTAGACTAGCGTATATGCTTCTCGACCCATGAGATGGGCGATGGATGATCCCATATCCATTGGTGTTTGACATCAGAGATGGTATACGGGTGCTTGGTGGAGACTGGGTATACTGGACGGACTCGCCGAGAACTCCCAGATGGTATTATACCTCACGTCAGATGGCAGTTCTCTGGTGACACTTGTGCAGGTTAGTCTGTAGACCCGAGATCGTCATAGAGTCTTGTGTGATTCCCACTGTGCTTTGATTTCCACCTTACCACATCCATGAGGGCATGCAAAACAGTGGTTTTTGGGTACAGTCCAGAGTCATATGGAGGCAATGAGCGATAGGAGGGGTTTCGTCTCTCCCGGTATTGGGGGTTGATGTTGCGCTGTGCTCGATTGGCCGTAACAGGGAAGTCCCTGGCCAGGGCTGATTAGAGATTTACTGGTAAGTGTTACCAGTAGTTTCTCGACCCGTTATGAGCCTCATATCGGCACGACTTATCGGTTATTGGGGTCTGACGTTAACCACCCCTAGACTTGATATGCGACAAATTAGACGAGGAGACCGGACTGTACGGGAAGTGTTACCGGCAGGCTTTCACAGGAGTTGGAGCGGGCTTGCTTGCTGATCTTCTGATCGCTCAATACCCGAGTGGCCGTTACATCCAGCTAGTACCGCTGACGGCTTGTGGGTGCGTGATGTGATCATCACCTACTGCCGGCGTATTGACGAGTCTTTAGAGTCCTACATAGAGGTTTTACTGGCTCAGGTGAAACAAAATAGGAGAACGTATGTGATATGTGCGAGACCGAGAATAAATGCGTGTATGTGATACCGTATTCTATTCTCGCGACTTTTTGTATCGGTCGGTCATATATGATATGACCGGGTTATCGAATCAAGCGTTGATTCGATAAGTCGATACGATGGATGTTAGCCGGTTATATGAGATATGACCGGATTATTAAGTCAAGTGTTGATTGAATAATTAAATGTATAATTGTATATTAGATATACTAATTTACATTTGCTAACAATTATTCACTTTAGGGTTTTTCTCACACTTGCACACTTGAATATATATATATATGATATATATATTAAAAGTGTTTTGTTTTGTATCATGGTTGATGATACACTAAACATGGGTGTACAAGACACACACCATTCTATTTTTAAATGGTGGTTTACATTTATTTAAGGTAATTACAAATTAGTGGAATTTCTTTCATAAGCAAGAAGCTTGTAGAAGCTTGTGGTTGCTTTGAAAAAGTCCACTTGTTTTGTTTTACCTTAGATCTTTGTTTAACCTAACCATTTACACTTAGCTATGGTAAAGTCTCTACAAGGGTTAGTATATGATACTCTCTCACCATGGTTAGTAAACTCACTTAATCATTATCCTCATTTCTTTTCTTTTGTTCATCATTTTCTTCTTCATTGAGCAAGAGAAAAGCTTGCTAGGGTTTGATCTAAAGTGAGAAAGAAAGTGAGAAACAAAATTCTAAAGAGAACCCACTTCCTATTTCTCCATCCTCTACTAGACTAGCCCTTTAGTATAGGGTGTTTGCTTCACTAATTCTCAAGTTAGTGAAGTGGAAGCTTGAGTCGGAATTCCCTCGACGTAGATCATTTTCGGCCTCGGAGACATCAAGCAAGGTCGCATCCTTCGCGTCGTGAAGCCTTGCAAGAGCCCAAGAGAACCTTGATCGCAGCGAAGGGTCTTCAACAAGGAGCAATTGAAGTGGAGGACCGATCTACAAAGGTTGTATATCGCGTTCCTTTTAATGTAAAGTTGTTTACTTGCTCATTTGTTCGCCTAAACTCTAGTTAACGATCTTGCTTAGTGTTATTCGGCACATAAAAATTTAATTTTGGCATGGTCGATGCCTTGTAGAGCCTCGTTAGTGTGCCTAGTAACCCTACAGTGCTATCAGAGCCTAGCTAGAGCCTTAGGCGAAGTGTAGACGATATTAAAAGTCCGATCGAACCCTGAAACCCTAAACGGAACCCTTCTCTGTACATTTTTTGAATTTGTGGATTTTTCTGAATTAAAAATACTCAAAAAATTCAGCAAGGTTTTATAAGAATTACTGTGCAAAACGTAGTCCTAAATCCATCAATGAGCCGCGGAACCGCGGCCGTACCCCACGTGGCGCGGCGGGTCCGCGGCCATACTGTTGCTTCGTTGACCAAGCTTTGCACAGTAATATTTCTATTTGACTCCTGTGTTTTATGTGTAATTTTAATCTTTACTCAAGAGTTGAGTTTTCTGGGTTGTATTGGGGACTCGGTGTTTCGATCGGGAAGTTTAACTTCGTCTGTATGTTTTTCCGGGTATTTTAGAACATGTTAAAAAGTTTGACCGGATATAAATACCCACTTTTTCCCCTGTCGGGAAATTTCCAAGTGTTGGATCTTTCCGTAGTTTAAGAACGTTCGAAGTAGTGCAAGTAACGCGATGGACCCTCTAGAAGACAACAAACCTTAACTTGATTATGTGACCGTATTGAACCGCCCTTTGAACCTTAGGGTTTGGGGCAGTACGGCGTGCCACATGTGAGGCTTGGCTTGACCCTTCTATGGCTGGACCGTTGGTACTGAGGCATGAAGTGAATGTTTTTAAACTTATTTCATGTGTTGAGCTGTTTTCGGAAATCTTGGGTGTTTGATTGTTCGATCGAAAAGTTTAACATTTTCTATTTATCTGGAATGTGATACAATATTTGGAATCCACAAGTAGTTATGAAATAACTAATTTGGATGTTATAAACATAGCAGTTTAGTCTCACTTGATCGGTTGCCACGGAATTTTGATGTGATCAAAAGTCCGTCGCAATCACGTAGCGTACACGAATACTCGCCGGGTAAACTTAATAGACAGCCATGCCCCATAGCCCCGACCAAGTGACTGTAGGAGAACCCCGTCGCCGACAGCATCCGTTCGGGTGCTCGCGGCAGCGGTGTTCCGCCTTGGTGCACTTCGTCGACGGTATCGGGGGTGCGGCCGTCAACTAAAGTTTGCGACGAGCTATCGATCAAAATGTCGGGAATCTTGTTGAATTGCCCGACTTGATATTGAAAAGAGTTTTTGATAATGAGACTAAAATGCGGGCTTTATAATTGGTTAGGCATGCGATGTCTAAAGAATTTGCGGATTCCAACTGTTGTAGTTTTACACATTCTTTTCTGTGACCGTAAGTGTAATATATGATATCGCCGGTTTCGTTGCTATATGTCAACGACAATTGGGATGCACATATTTACTTACGTTGATGACATGTGATGTTATGTGTTGCTGGATATGTTATATTGGATTGTCGCGTTTTGAATAGCCGGGGGTTTTTATGTGAGATGAGAGTTTTTATTTTCATTCATGTAAATTTAAATGTATGTAATATTCTTTTATTGGGGTACTTCCGGGATGAGGTCGATGTCACCATTTGTATATTATTTACTTTTCCGCACTAGGATAGACCCAAGGAGGAGAGCACAAGTAACCGGGTTCTGGAGTCCAGTGGGAGACCAACTCGAGGAGTCGAGTCCGGGTCTCCTAACTCTAGAATTGGTAGGGTTGCTTGCCGCTCTCGTAGAGGTCTAGGGGTGTGGGTTTGGCTATTCATCGCGACCGTGGAATCCGTGTTTTATAGTGGCTCAAAATAAAACACGGACGTCCTAGTATATCCAATGTTTCATATGTTTCTTCTGCTGCGAAATCTGTGATGTGATCATGTGATGTTCTGTGATAAATACTATATATAGTATATATGATATATTATATAGGCATTACTTATGTTTTACACCCGTGCTAGCCCTGCCCTGCTCTGCCGTTAGTTACCTAACCTAACGGTGTACGAGGGGACATCGAGGCGAATGCGGATGGCATAAGTGTACGTCGTATTTATCTGTGATGTTTAGTTGACTTAAATGATGGGACTTCAATAATGTGATTAATGAAAGAAAAGAAACATAAAAGATGTTGTAGAATCAAATTTTCAAATAAAAGTGTAGCTCCAGTTTTGCTTTGCATAGCGGTATATATGATATACCCTGCACCTTATTCGATGAGGAAAGAGCTGAGATCCCTTCACCGGGAGTGACCTCTTTAGCAAAACTGGCAGATGCTACAACACTCGGTTTTCTTTTGACTGCTTTTGGAGTTTTTCTTTGCACAGTGATGTATATGATATATCCTGCACCTTATTCCATAAGGAAAGAGCCGAGATCCCTTCACCGGGAGTGACCTCTTTAGCACAACTAATAAAAGCCTCAAAATCACTCCATTTCAAAATTCACTCGATTCTACAACGATATCTAGTTCATTACGCAATAGGTTTTTAGAAAAACATGTCGTAGCCCTCCGTCATTTTAGATAAGTCCTACTTAGTATTCGTGCTACGTTTGTTGACCTCCGTCAAGGCGTAGTGTGCGGTAGCTAACTAGTATTTATCTGCTTATGCATATGATGCCGATTGGATTAGGATAGTCGTACGACCTTGTTGACCTCCATCAAGGGTCGTGCGGGTGGGTTTGATTCAATCAAGAAATAACGGGTTGAACTTGACTTGCACCCTATGGTTTGTTGACCTCCGTCAAGGTCTTGGGATGCTTGGGGCAAAATATTATCGGGAATTTCAAGTGTTGAGATTTGCAATGAGATTGCATGCCTTCTATGAGATAGTTGGATCCCGATACCCACTGCGAGTAATTGTTACTCCCGGAAGAGTTTTACACAGGACAATTAGCCGATCAAGTAGGTGTCTAGAAAGGTGTCAACGGGGTTACGCCTCTGGGAAAACGAGGTTTACTTTAATTATGTCCGTGCGAAAGCACGGGGAACCTCCCTCAAAGTACCGACACTAGCCTGGCTGAAAGATTGGCGAAGTTGTAGGGTGTAATTAATCCCGGCTAATCTTTCCTTTTAGGGTTTGAAAGAAGATTTGATAAAAATAGTGGGAGCCATCCTGATTAGATAAGATAATAACCAATCTGATCTTGCAAGAGCATACGCTAAAGTGTTTTTCTTCTCTCTCTCTCCAGGTAGCGACCATATCATGCCTTAATAAAGATAAAATATGGATGTATTGACCGAACCCGCATGTTATACAGTGCTGGGGAACGTTGGTTCCGTTCTTTCTTATAAGAGTTATAAGACTGAACAAGATATAGGGGAATACCAGGATTCTCATGCCACCTGAATGAAGAAAGTACATGTTGATGCATTTTTTTCGGGTGTGTTCATTACAGAGAACTGTTTCTCCATTTGCTCTACGTCCTGGGTATTAGATACCAGGTCAGGATCCCATATATGTAATCGGTTACATGGGCTTAGGAAAGGTAGAGAACTTGGAGAAGGTGATAAAGACATAAGGGTTGGAAATGGTGCAATTGTTGCAGCTAAAACCGTCGGGGAATATCACCTTGTATTGCCATCTGGTAATACATTGGTTCTGAACGAATGTTATTACATGCCGAACCTGATATGCAACATTATATCGGTTTCTTTACTAAGTAAAGAGGGATATAATTTTGTATTACAGGATAATGTTATGAACATTTTCCTTAACCAAAAGTTGGTTGGATCAGGCACGTTGTGTAATGGCATTTATGTTCTAAATCAATCAACAGTTCTGAGCATAACAAACACACACAAGAGGAAAAGTTCAGAAATGAACGAATCCTTCTTATGGCATTGTAGACTGGGTCACATCAATGCGACACGACTAGCTAAGTTGCATAAGGATGGATATTTAAATCCGTTTGAATTTTCATCTTATGGCACTTGCCAGTCATGTCTCAAAGGCAAGATGACCAAAACTCTGTTTACGGGACACGGAGAGAGAGTTACTGAACTCTTGGGACTGATACATAGTGATGTATGCGGTCCCATGTCTACACATGCCAGGGATGGTTCTTCGTACTTCATTACATTCACTGACGATCTCTCTAGATTAGGATATGTGTTCCTGATGAAACACAAATCAGAAGCTTTTGAGAAATTTAGAGAATATAAACAAGAAGTCGAGAACCAAACCGGGAAAAGTATTAAAATCCTTCGATCTGATCGAGGAGGTGAATACTTGAGCAATGAATTCCTGGACTTCGTAAAAGAGAATGGGATTCTCTCTCAGCTAACTCCTCCATATACACCACAGCACAACGGTGTATCGGAATGGAGAAACCGCACCCTATTAGATATGGTGCGCTCTATGATGAGTATAGCTGAGTTACCTATTTCCTTCTGGGGATATGCACTGGAGACAGCAGCATACCTACTGAATAGAGTTCCTACTAAATCTGTGCCTACCACCCTATATGAGATATGGGAAGGGAAGAAACCATATCTTAATTTTATAAAGATATGGGGTTGCCCGGCCTATGTCAAAAGACAAAAACCGGACAAACTCGAGGCAAGGTCTGTTTTGTGTAAGTTTGTTGGATATCCCAAGCATTCGTGAGGGTATATCTTCTACCACAGTGAGGAACAAAGGGTATTTGTTGCTCAACACGCCACCTTTTTAGAAAAGGAATTTCTTGCAAAAGAGATTAGTGGCTCTGAGGTAGAACTGGAAGAGGTTCCAGCTGTACAAACCACAACAGAAGATTTGGTAGAACCAGAGGATTCGGTAGTTCCCGATGAACCCCAGCCACTCCGCCGATCTAGTAGGGTTCCTCACCCACCTGAGAGATACTACGGTTTCCTCATGGATGGTGGGAGTGAGGATTGCATCATGGTTGATGATGACCCAACTAGCTTCGAGCAGGCCATCACGAGTGGAGACTCAGTGAAATGGCTGGATGCAATACGGTCCGAGATGGAATCCATGTACACCAACAAAGTATGGACTTTGGATGTTGCTCCTGAAGGGGTAAAACCCATTGGGAGCAAGTGGATCTTCAAGAAAAAACTTTGTGTAGATGGGAAAGTGGAGACTTTCAGAGGTAGACTTGTTGCAAAAGGTTTTCGTCAAAGACCAGGTGTGGACTATGACGAAACCTTTTCTCCAGTGGCTATGCTTAAATCCATCCGGATCATGCTTGCTATCGCTGCATATCATGACTACGAAATCTGGCAAATGGATGTTAAGACCGCCTTTCTAAACGGTGATTTAGAAGAGTGCATGTACATGACTCAGCCAGAGGGCTTCGTAGATAGTAGGAGCAGCGGGAAGGTGTGCAAGCTGCTTAAATCCATTTATGGATTGAAGCAAGCATCGCGGAGTTGGAACATCTGCTTTGACGTCGTTATCAAAGAGTTTGATTTCGTCAAAAACGTAGATGAACCTTGTATCTACAAGAAGGTGGCAGAGAGTAAGGTTGTCTTCCTCGTATTGTACGTGGATGACATACTCTTGATAGGAAATGACATTCCTATGCTGCAATCGGTGAAGCTCTTCTTATCACAAAGATTCTCAATGAAAGATCTTGGTAAAGCCTCCTGCATATTGGGAATTATGATCTATAGAGATAGATCTAAACGGATATTGGGATTGTCCCAATCCAGGTACGTTGATACCATACTAAAGAGGTTTAGTATGGAAGAGTCCAAACGTGGGTTCTTACCCACGATCTCAGGGCTCACTCTCTCCAAAGAGATGTCTCCCAAGACTGATTTGGAGAGAGCTCGCATGCAAGGGATACCCTATGCTTCGGCAGTAGGCTCTATCATGTACGCGATGCTATGTACCAGACCCGATGTAGCATACTCACTAAGTGTAGTGAGTAGGTATCAAGCTGATCCTGGAGAGAGTCACCGGATAGCTTTGAAGAGCATTGTCAAGTACTTGCGAAGGACTAAAGAGATGCTCTTGGTGTATGGTAACGGAGAACTCCAAGTGGAGTCCTTTACCGATTCGAGCTTCCAGAGTGATAAGGACGACTCTAAGTCGCAGTCGGGATTTGTCTTTACCCTTTACGGAGGGGCGGTTAGCTGGAAGAGTTCCAAGCAGGAAACCGTGGCAGACTCGACGATGGAGGCTGAATACATCGCTGCCAACGATGCTGCCAAAGAGGCTGTCTGGATCAAGAAGTTCATTACTGAACTTGGAGTGGTTCCATCCATTGAGCATCCAATACCTTTGTATTGCGATAACAATGGAGCGGTGGCTTTGGCCAAGGAACCCAGGTCCCATCAGCGATCCAGGCATATTCTGAGGCTGTATCACCTGATCCGGGAGATAGTTGATCGCCGGGAGATCGAGGTCAGGAGGGTTGACACGAAGAATAACACAGCGGATCCTCTCATGAAGGTCATTCCCCAGATACAGTTTGAGAAACTCTTCGAGATGCTCGGTATGCGATACTACAGCAGCTGGCCCTAGTTCAAGTGGGAGATTGTTAGTTGTATGTATGCCCTAGAGGCCAGTATTGTACAGATGATGTATATTATATTGGATGCTTGGACATATATAGAGAGGACTTTCTTTCTCGTCATGATAGTATGCTATCTGGTTGCTCTTTGCTTTAACATGTATACTTGTCTCTTTATACTGTCTTATAGTTACATGTTGGTAAAGCCCTTAGGATGTGTACTTGACTACCTGGACTATGATGCGGATCATACTAGTGGGGACATGGTAATCCATAAGTACATCCTTCAAGGTCCCTAGTCGATGGTGTATCGAGACGGGGCATCGATATACCAGTGTAGACTAGCGTATATGCTTCTCGACCCATGAGATGGGCGATGGATGATCCCATATCCATTGGTGTTTGACATCAGAGATGGTATACGGGTGCTCAGTGGAGACTGGGTACACTGGACGGACACGCCGAGAACTCCCAGATGGTATTATACCTCACGTCAGATGGCAGTTCTCTGGTGACACTTGTGCGTGTTAGTCTGTAGACCCGAGATCGTCATAGAGTCTTCTGTGATTCCTACTGTGCTTTGATTTCCACCTTACCACGTCCATGAGGGCGTGCAAAACGGTGGTTTTTGGTTACAGTCCTGAGTCACATGGAGGCAATGAGCGATAGGAGGGGTTTCGTCTCTCCCGGTATTAGGGGTTGATGTTGCGCTGTGCTCGATTGGCCGTAACAGGGAAGTCCCTGGCCACGGCTGATTATAGATTTACTGGTAAGTGTTACCAGTAGTTTCTCGACCCGTTATGAGCCTCATATCGGCACGACTTATCGGTTATTGGGGTCTGATGTTAACCACCCCTAGACTTGATATGCGACATATCAGACGAGGGGATCGGACTGTACGGGAAGTGTTACCGGCAGGCTTTCACAGGAGTTGGAGTGGGCTTGCTTGCTGATCTTCTGATCGCTCAATACCCGGATAGCCGTTACGTCCAGCTAGTACCGCTGACGGCTTGTGGGTGTGTGATGTGATCATCACCTACTGCCGGCGTATTGACGAGTCTTTAGAGTCCTACATAGAGGTTTTACTGGCTCAGGCGAAATGAAATAGGAGCACGTATGTGATATGTGCGGGACCGAGAATAAATACGTGTATGTGATACCGTATTCTATTCTCGCGACTTTTTATATCGGTCGGTCATATATGATATGACCGGGTTATCGAATCAAGAGTTGATTCGATAAGTCGATACGATGGATGTTAGCCGGTTATATGAGATATGACCGGATTATTAAGTCAAGTGTTGATTTAATAATTAAATGTATAGTTGTATATTAGATATATTAATTTACATTTGCTAAAAATTATTCACTTTAGGGTTTTTCTCACACTTGCACACTTGAATATATATATATGATATATATATTAAAAGTGTTTTGTTTTGTATCATGGTTGATGATACACTAAACATGGGTGTACAAGACACACACCATTCTATTTTTAAATGGTGGTTTACATTTATTTAAAGTAATTACAAATTAGTGGAATTTCTTTTATAAGCAAGAAGCTTGTAGAAGCTTGTGGTTGCTTTGAAAAAGTCCACTTGTTTTATTTTACCTTAGATCATTGTTTAACCTAACCATTTACACTTAGTTATGGTAAAGTCTCTACAAGGGTTAGTATATGATACTCTCTCACCATGGTTAGTAAACTCACTTAATCATTATCCTCATTTCTTTTCTTTTGTTCATCATCTTCTTCATTGAGCAAGAGAAAAGCTTGTTAGGGTTTGATCTAAAGTGAGAAAGAAAGTGAGAAACAAAATCTAAAGAGAACCCACTTCCTATTTCTCCATCCTCTACTAGACTAGCACTTTAGTATAGGGTGTTTTCTTCACTAATTCTCAAGTTAGTGAAGTGGAAGCTTGAGTCGGAATTCCCTCGACGTAGATCATCTTCGGCCTCGGAGGCTTCAAGCAAGGTCGCATCCTTCGCGTCGTGAAGCCTTGCAAGAGCCCAAGAGAACCTTGATCGCAGCGAAGGGTCTTCAACAAGGAGCAATTGAGGTGGAGGACCGATCTACAAAGGTTATATATCGCGTTCCCTTTAGTGTAAAGTTGTTTACTTGCTCATTTGTTCGCCTGAACTCTAGTTAACGATCTTGCTTAGTGTTATTCGGCATATAAAAATTTAATTTTGGCATGGTCGATGCCTTGTAGAGCCTCGTTAGTGTACCTAGTAACCCTACAGTCATGCCCTCTTTTTGTTAGTTTTTAGTTTTCTTCTTCTTCTTCTTCTTCATCTTTCCTCCATTAAATTGTTGTGAGAGCTTTTGAGTGGATGTTAAATGAAGATGAGGGTTATTTTGTATCATTCTTGTTGCTTAGCTTCCCCATTGAGCTCTCTACCTTAATTTGATCTTGCAACCTCTTAAGTGGGCTTGCAAGTTTAAGCTTTAGTCATTGATCTCAAGGGGTTGTATCATTTTGGAATCAATAATGTTCTCTCTTTTGTGCTTCATTTTCCATGAGTTCTTTGCCTTTTCTTGATCTTGCAACCTCTTAATTGAACTTGCAAGTTTAAGATTTGGTTATTAAACCCATGTCTTGTTTTGGATTCTATGGTTCCTAGTTTCATTTCTTGCTCATTTACTTTCTTGCACTTAAATTCCATGCACTTTTAATTACATGCTTGTAATCTTTTCTTTTCTTTGATTATCTTTTCTTTTGCTCTTTTTGGTTCGTTTTGTGAATGGTTGTAATATGTTGTTGTTAAGAATAAATACAATATTGTAAGTTAAGGTTTCATTCCTCATTTCCTTTACCCGTTATTTTCCTTTGAACTCCGCCCAAACGTTACGCAAGAGCTTCGTTAGGCACCCTACCCTACCAAGGTAACGGTGATTCCTAACCGCGACCGGTTGCGTTCAGTTTGGCCGGAGACGAAAGCAAGAGACAAGAACGGAAGGATAAGGGTAAATAAGCTGGATTCCATGAATACCGTGCTTAAACCCCCTAATCCACATTGTTGCCGATTGCTCTAGCTTCAATTGGTCAAGACTCGGCTCAAAGGTTTTGAGTGCGGATTTCCTTAGCTTACACTTTCGTATCTTTTTCTTAACAACTTTATACTTGCATATAACACTTAGGATAGAATTGAACAAACATATACACATTCTTTATTGACTCGTCTAAAACTCGAATGGACATACAACCATCTCCCTGTGTATCGACCCGTGCTCAACCGGCTAGCTGCATAGCGACACCGTCCTGATCGCGGCTATAACTTTAGAACTTTGAACATCCGACACGCCAAAAGAGTGCGATCAAGACACTCTCAAATATAACCATAATTAACTAAATATCTAGATATTTTGTAGATGGGTTAAATAACAAAGGAAATCTAACCATGGTTAAAGTCAAAGGTCAAATAAGAAGAATGTAGAAACAATGAGTCATTTAGCAAATTTCCTTTTTCTTTAATTCATTAACAAAAATCTAGATATTTATCAACCATGTGTCTTGTATTGCTATCTTCTATGTATCATCAACCATGACACATATGTATGTATGTATGTATGTGTGCTTGCACATCATCATGTGTATGTATAAATATATATGCATACATCCAAAAGAAAAGTTTTAATTAAAAGTGAGCTAAAAGTCAATATTAAATCAACACTTAATTTAATAAATCGGTCACATCAAATACGGCCCGACCAATAATAAACGCCCGATTAAAATACGGTATCACATACTCGCATTTAGTCGAGCTCCCGGACATATCTCATATGCACTCCAAATCATTTTTCCTGAGCTAGAAAAATCCTGTGTGGG
The DNA here is from genome assembly GCA_030015575.1 of Agapanthus africanus. Taxonomy (NCBI): domain Eukaryota; kingdom Viridiplantae; phylum Streptophyta; class Magnoliopsida; order Asparagales; family Amaryllidaceae; genus Agapanthus; species Agapanthus africanus. Next base: position 302,488,915 of record JASDDO010000022.1, on the reverse strand, counting down.
ACTCTAAGACTCGTCAATACGCCGGCAGTAGGTGATGATCATATCAAAATACCTACAAGCCGCAAGCGGTCAACTAACCGTAATGGCCACCCGGGTATTGAGCGATCAGAAGAAAAACAAGCGAACCCGTCAAAACTCTTGTCGAGCCATTGGCAACACTTACCGTACAGTCCGGTCTTTTCATCTGATATGTTGCATATCAAGTCTAGGGATGGAATCGTCGAGCCCTAATAACTCAATAAGTCATGTCGATATGGTCTATGACCGGTCGAGAAACTACTGATAACACTTATCAGTAAATCTCATCAGCCCTGGCCAGGGACTTCAAGTCAGAGCCAATCGCATATTGCACCTCCCAATACCGGGAAAGACGAAACCCTTCCTATCGCTCACTGTCTCTATGTGTCTCGGGACTATATCCAAAAGCCACCTGTTTGCACGACTCAGTAGATCCGTGGTAGGGTGGTAATCAAAGTACAGTGGGAGAACACACAAGACTCTATAACGATCTCGGGTCTACAGACTAACCTGTACCAGTGTCACCAGAGAACTGCTATCCGACGATAGATATAATACCATATAGGAATTCTCGGTGAGTCCGTTCAGTGTACCCAGTCTCCACTGAGCACCCATATACAATCTTCGATGTCACAACACCAATGGATATGGGATCATCCATCGCCCATCATATGGGTCAAGAAACGTACACGCTAGTCTACTCTGGAATATCGATGCTCTGTCTCGATATGCCCTATCAAGAAATGTACATGCTAGTCTCGGTATACAATCTTCGAGGTCACTCCTGGTGAAGGGATCTCGGCTCTTTCCTCATCGAATAAGGTGCAGGATATATCATATATATCACAATGCAAAGAAAAACTGTAGCTACCCTTTTTGAAATTTGATTCTACAACATCTTTTAGGTTTCTTTTCTTTCATTAATCACATTAATGAAGTCCCATCATTTAAGTCACCTAAACATCACATATAAATACGACGTACACTTATGTCATCCGCATTCGCCTCGATGTCCCGTCATGCACCGTTAGGTTAGGTAACTAACGGCAGAGCGGGACAGGGCTAGCGCGGGTGTAAAACACAAGTAACGTCTATATAATATATCATATATACTATATACAGTATCCATCTCAACATATCAAATGATCACATCACAGATATCGCAGCAGAAGAAACATATGAAATCATGGATATACTAGGAGGTCCGTGTTTTATTTTGAGCCTGTATAAAACACGGATTCCATGGTCGCAATGAATAGCCAAACCCACACTCCTAGACCCCTACGAGAGCGGCAAGCAACCCTACCAATTCTAGAGTTAGGAGACCCAGACTCGACTCCTCGAGTTGGTCTCCCACTAGACTCTAGAACCCGGTTACTTGTGCTCTCCTCCTTGGGTCTATCCTAATGCGGAAATGTAAATAATATACAACAACAGTGACATCTTCCTCAACCCGAAAGTGCCACAATAAAGAATATTACATACATTGAATTTTACATGAATGAAAATAAAAACTATCATCTCATATAAAACCCCGGCTATTCAAAACACGACGATCCAATATAACATATACAGCAACACATAACATCACATGTCATCAACGTAAGTAAATATGCGTATCCTAATTGTCCTTAACATATAGCAAAGAAACCGGCGATACACTACATTTTATACTTACGGTCGCAGAAAAAAAACTAGACGATGTTAAACATTTCGATCGAATCAACAAACACCCACAATTACCCAGAAAGCTTAACACTTGAGCATAGTTTAAAATTATTCAGCACATGCCACAGTACCAATATACCAGCCGTAGAAGGGCAAACCCATGGCTCATTTGTGGCGCCACTAACTACGATAAATCCTAAGGTTTAGTCACAGTTCCGTGGTTACATCTCGAGTTAGGGTTTCATTCTTCTAGAAGGTCCATCGAATAACTTGCATGATCTTTGAAAACTTATTAACTACGGGAAAAATCCAACACTTGGAAAATTTCCCGGTAAAGCGGGTATTTGACATCCGATTGAACTTTTTAACAACGTCTAAAGTATCCCGAAAACAGTTAAAATTATGACTACGAAACACTCCGAGTTGCCTTTGCATTGAGTTAATCATCACATGAAAAAGTAGCAAAAATAAATAACACCTGAAACCCCAAATCACAGAGACCAGAGCGTGGAAAAAAATTGGCATCAAAACACTCACTGGGGCCGGCCTCCTCGGAAATTGTGGCCATGTGCTCGGCCAAAATCCGAGCATATGGTCCCAATTTTCTTCCATGTTCATCTCTCTACCCAAGTATGATTCTGCACTTGTTTGAAAAAATTTTGGAGCTCGTTTTAAAATCGACAGAAACATGGTTTTAGGGTTTCAAGTTTCGGATTTCGTTTCGTATTCGTAATCTAACATTATCCGTATAATTTTCTTGCTAGGCTCTGATATCGCTGTTGGGTTCCTATCGACGGCAGCAAGGTTTCGGGAGGTATCGTCCATGCCATTTTCAAAAATTGCCGTTTCAAGGAACTCTAAACTAGAATCGTTAACTAGAAAACAATACGGAAACAAAAGTAAACCATTTTACTTCTAAATGAAATAGAAATACAACCTTTGTAGATCGGTCCTTACTTTTAAAGCTCCTTGTAGTAGTCCCTTCGCTGCGATCGTTGAACTCCCAGACTCTTGCATGGCTTCATGAGGGGAAAAAAGCGATCTTGCTTGAAGTCTTCGAGGCCGAAGATGATCTACTTTGAGGGAATACTAGCTCAAGCTTCTACTTCACTAACTAAAGGATTAGTGAAGCAAACACCCTATGCTAAATTGCTAATCTAGTAGAGAATGATGAAATAGGAAGTGGGCTCACTTTAGAATTATTATTCTCACAATACTTTCTCACTTTTTCAAACCCTAGAATGCATTTTCTTTTGGAGGAAGAAGATGAAGAAAGAAGAAGAGAATGAAATAATGATCAAGTGAGAGAGTAAACCATGGTGAGTGAGTATCATATACTAAGTCATGTAGATACATAACCATGGCTAATCAAAATGGTTAGATTAACAAAAATATCTAAGGTAAAACAAAGTGAGTGGACTTTGTCAAAGCACTCACAAGCTTCTACAAGCTTCATGCTTTTAACAAATATCCAAAAAAATTGTAATTACTTTAAACATTAATAACCCACCATTATAATTAGAATGGTGTATGTCTCATACACCCATGTATAGTGTATCAACAACCATGACACGCTAAAATAAATAATGCACATCAAAATATATCACATAAATATATTACATGTACACTCAAGTGAGAATAGAATGTTTAAGTGAGCTAATGTTAGTTAATGTAAATTAGTATATCAAATATACAGTTATACATTAAATTATTAAATCAACACTTGATTTAATAATCCGGCTATATCACATATAACCGACTAACACTAAATGTACCATCTTATTTTATCAACACTTGATTCGATAACCCGGCTATATCATATATAACCGACCGATACAAAAGTCGCGGGAATAGAATACGGTATCACATACATGCATTATTCTCGGTCCCGCACATATCTTATATGTGCTCTTATTTCGTTTTTCCTGAGCCAGTAAAACCTCTATGTAGGACTCTAAAGACTCGTCAATACGCCGGCAGTAGGTGATGATCACATCAAGCACCCACAAGCCGTCAGCGGTACTAGCTGGATGTAACGGCTACCCGAGTATTGAGCGATCAGAAGATCAGCAAGCAAGCCCGCTCCAACTCTTGCAAAAGCTTGACGGTAACACTTGTCGTACAGTCCGGTCTCCTCGTCTGATATGTCGCATGTCCTAGGGGTGGTAAACGCCAGACCCCAATAACCGATAAGTCATGCCGATGTGAGGCTCATAACAGGTCGAGAAACTACAGATAACACTTACCAGTAAATCTCTAAATCAGCCCTGGCCAGGGACTTCCCTGTTATGGCCAATCGAGCACAGCGCAACATCAACCCCCAATACCGGGAGAGACGGAACCCCTCCTATCGCTCATTGCCTCCATGTGACTTGGGACTGGACCCAAAAAACCACCGTTTTGCACGCCCTCTTGGACGTGGTAAGGTGGAAATCAAAGCACAATGGGAATCACACAAGACTCTATGACGATCTCAGGTCTACAGACTAACATGTACAAGTGTCACCAGAGAACTGCCATCAGACGTGAGGTATAATACCATCTGGGAGTTCTCGGTGAGTCCGTCCAGTGTACCCAGTCTCCACTGAGCACCCGTATACCATCTCTGATGTCAAACACCAATAGATATAGGATCATCCAATGCCCATCTCATGGGTCGAGAAGCGTATACGCTAGTCTACTCTGGTATATCGATGCCCTGTCTCAATACACCCACGACTAGGAACATTAAAGGATGAACTTATGGACCACCATGGCCCCACTAGTATGATCTGCATCATAGTCCTGGTAGTCAAGTACACATCCTAAGGGCTTTACCAACATGTAACCATAAGACAGTATCAAGAAACAAGTATACATGTTAAGATAAAGAGCAACCAGATAGCATACTATCATATCGAGCAAGAAATTCCTCTCTATATATGTCCAAGCATCCAATATAATATACATCATATGTACAATACTGGCCTCTAGGGCATATATGTTGGTGTGTAGTAGCGCCTCTAGTTGGGTTACAACATCTTTATGTAGTGAACTTTCAAATTCTAGAGGGCTATTACAAACGAACTACGAATCGTAACTAGAGATTAGGGTAATATCAACATAATAAGAATTCTAAGCTAAAGGAAAAGGAAATACAACCTTTGTAGCCAACTCCTTCAGTCTTTAAGACTCCTACGTCTTTTCTTGAAGCTTGGATCAACTCCGCTCAAGTTCCTTCGTCGTCTACGATGATCCACCCGAAGATTCCTAGGTCAAGCTCTTTGCCTCACTAAATCAAGATGAAGTGGAGCAAACACTCTACACTAAAAGGCTAGAGTTTTGTAGAATGGTTATGTGGTTTGTAAACTCTCTTTAAAACCCTTTCTTTTTAAGTTCTTCACTCAAAACAAAACTCAAGAGAGCTTGAAGAAGGAGGAAGATGAAGATGGCAAAAGCTTTTGTGAATATATTGAAAAACTTATTTCCAAAAGGAAAAAGAAAAGAATATATATGAGACACTCTCAAATATAACCATAGTTAAATAAATATTTAGATATTTTGTAGATGGGTTAAAGAACAAAGGAAATCTAACCATGGTTAAAGTCAAAGGTCAAATAAGAAGAATGTAGAAACAATGAGTCATTTAGCAAATTTCCTTTTTCTTTAATTCATTAACAAAAATCTATATATTTATCAACCATGTGAGTCTTGTATTGCCATCTTCTATGTATCATCAACCATGACACATATGCATGTATGTATGTGTGCATGCACATCATCATGTGTATGTAAAAACATATATGCATACATCCAAAAGAAAATGTTTAATTAAAAGTGAGCTAAAAGTCAATATTAAATCAACACTTGATTTAATAAATCGGTCACATCATATGCGACCCGACCAGTAATAAACGCCCGATTAAAATATGGTATCACATACTCGCATTTAGTCGAGCTCCCGCACATATCTTATATGCACTCCACATCATTTCTCCTGAGCTAGAAAAATCCTGTGTGGGACTCTAAGATTCGTCAATATGCCGGCAGTAGGTGATGATCATATCAAAACACCTACAAGCCGCAAGCGGTCAGCTAAACGTAACGGCCACCCGGGTATTGAGCGATCAGAAGAAAAACAAGCGAACCCGTCAAAACTCTTGTCGAGCCATAGGCAACACTTACCGTACAGTCCGATCTTTTCATTTGATATGTTGCATATCAAGTCTAGGGATGGAATCGTCGAGCCCTAATAACTCAATAAGTCATGTCGATATGGTCTATGACCGGTCGAGAAACTACTGATAACACTTATCAGTAAATCTCATCAGCCCTGGCCAGGGACGTCAAGTCAGAGCCAATCGCACGTTGCACAACATCAACTCCCAATACGGGGATAGACGAAACCCTTCCTATCGCTCACTGTCTCCATGTGTCTCGGGACTATACCTAAAAGCCTCCTGTTTGCATGACTCGGTAGAGCTGTGGTAGGGTGGAAATCAAAGTACAGTGGGAGAACACACTAGACTCTATGACGATCTCGGGTCTACAGACTAACCTGTACCAGTGTCACCAGAGAACTGCTATCCGACGATAGATATAATACCATATAGGAATTCTCAGTGAGTCCGTTCAGTGTACCCAGTCTCCACTGAGCACCCGTATACAATCTTCGATGTCACAACACAAATGGATATGGGATCATCCATCGCCCGTCATATGGGTCAAGAAACGTACACGCTAGTCTACTCTGGAATATCGATGCCCTGTCTCGATATACCTACGACTAGGAACTTTTAGGGATATGCTTATAGACCACACATGCCCCACTAGTATGATCTTCATCATAGCCATGGAAGTTAAGCAAATATCCTCAGGGCTTTATCAACATGTATCAAATGAACAGTATCAAGTAAACATGTCAGATAAAGTAAAACCAGATAGCATACTATCATGTTGAGAAAGAAAGTCATATATCAAATATACATATATACATGTCCAAGCATCCACTATACATATAATGGCCTCTAGGGCATACATATATCCAACAATCTCCCACTTGCACTAAGGCCAATTATTAGCGTATCGCATACCCAACATCTCAAAAAGTCGCTCATGTTGCGGCTGTGGAAGGGCCTTGGTGAGTGGATCCGTGGTGTTATCCTTTGTATCTACTCTCTGAATCTCGATCTCTAGACGATCAACTATCTCCCGGATCAAATGATATCGCCTGAGGATGTGTCTGGACTTTTGACGGGATCTGGGTTCTTTAGCCAACGCCATAGCTCCATTATTATCACAATACAGTGGTATTGGATTAATAATGGTTGGAACTACTCCTAGCTCCGCAACAAACTTCCTCATCTAGACGGCTTCCTTAGCAGCATCATTTGCAGCAATTTACTCAGCTTCTATCGTGGAGTCTGCAACGGTTCATGTTTGGAACTCTTCCAACATACCGCCCCTCCATTGAGGGTAAATACAAACCCTGAGATAGATTTACTGTCATCCTTATCACTTTGCAAGTTGGAATCGGTAAAGGCCTCCATTTAGAGATCCCTATTACCATACGCCAAGAACATTTCTTTAGTCCTTCGCAAGTACTTAAGAATGTTCTTCACGGCTATCCTGTGCTGCTCCCCTGGGTTGGATTGATACCTTCTTACTACAGATAGTGCATAAGCTACATCAGGGCGAGTACATATCATCGCATACATTATAGATCCTACGGCTGAAGCGTAGGGTATAATGCTCATGTGAGCTCTCTCTCTTCATCAGTCTCCGGATCGAAGTCCTTAGAGAGAGTGATTCCATGGAAAGAGGTGTTAGTGTTTATGCCCTAGAAGGCCATTACTGTATCATACTAGTTTGTATATTACTTAATGGAAGCTTTGGATATTCACATGTATATAACAGTCTTGCTAAACATGGTAGTATGCTACTTGGTTTTTCTATCTTACTATGTGAGTGTACGTATTGATAGAGCTCTTAGGATCTTGCTTGACTACCAGCGTTGTGATGGCAGTCATACTGGTGGGGGCTGGGTAGTCTACAAGCACATCCTTATTCAGGTCCCTAGTCGTTGGATTATCGATACTCCGGAGTAGACTGGTGTGTACGCTTCTCATCCCAGTTGGGGAGATGGTCTGTCCCACAGCCATCAGTACGTCGTACTGGAGATAGTATACAGGTGCTCGTTAGGTTACGGGTACACCGGACATGACTCACAGGGAACTGTTGGTTGGTTTTATACCAGTCGTCAGTGAACAGTTCCCAGGTGACATGAGTACAGCATAGTCCGCAGACTTGACACTGCTACTTCGCCTCGAGTGTGTCCCACTGTTCTTAGATTGCTACCCGACTACGGCTCAAAGGAGTCGTGCAAACAGGTAGCAGTTGGGTGCAGTCCCGAGCACTTGGAGGCAGTGGCGGTTAGACAGGATTCGTCTCTCCCGGTATTGGGAGTTGATATCGCGCTGTGTCAGAGAGCCATTACGCAAAGTCCCTGGCCAGGGCAAGCGAGATTTACTGGTAGGTTCCAGTAGTTTCTCAGGGTGTAATGGGCTTCCCTCCGACACGACTTATACCGCTTTTAGGGGACTGACGCTTGCCGCCCCCTAGGCCCGATATGCGATAGTCTTGGACGAACGGACCGGACTGTATGGAGATTGTCACATCAGACTCAGAAGGAGTTCGGATGGGTTCCCTCATCGGCCTTCTTATCGACATCTACCTGGGGACCGTTACGTACAGCTAGTGCCGCTAGCGGTCTGTGGTTAAACCCACTGCCAGCGTAGTAGTCGAGTCTCTAGAGTCCCACACAGAGAGTTTCCCTACTCCAGGCGAAACGATATAGAGGTCGTATGGTTTTACGACAAGGGTTCGGACGCATACGTGCGTTTACGCGCGTACGACTTTCGGACAGTTTTTACCAGTCGGCTTTGGTTTAAGCCAGTTACTGGTATCTGGTTATTGGATTTATACAGTCTAAAGTTTTTCCGTATTTTTGCGGAAAGGAGGGGCGTTCTCGTAATTGCGCGAGAAGCTTCTAGAAGGTGGTGACTAAGGAGGTTAAGGTGGCATAAGCAATGAATGTGATTAGTGAGTCATATGGATGATTCATCCATGTCATTAATGCATGATAAATGCTTAATGACTCATGGAGTGAATCATCACTAGATATTATCAAGCATGGTTGCTAAATTCATTTCTTATTCTTTTCTTGATAAAAGAAATGCTTGATATATATTATCATAACTCATTATTCTCACTTCATTATTATCCTCACCTTCTCTCTCCTCAAGCTCTCCCTCTTCAAGCCCTAATCCTCCCCTCTCATGTGTTGAGTACAAGGATTAGTTAGACTACTTAATCCATAACCCTCTCTATATTACACTTAGCTTCTTTGATTAGCACTTAGAGAAGTTTAGTTGCCTCAAGTTTAGAGGCTAAGCTTGGAGTAAAGCTCTCGGGTGGATCGTCTACTACTTCGAGAAGGCCGAGGGGGAGGTGGAGTTGGCAAAGACGAAGGACACGATTCGTTAGGTATAATCCCTAAACATAGTAGCATAGAAACTCTATGTTTTATGTTAGTTATCGTTTAGCTTCGATTCAAGCGGTTAGTCGATGTTTGTTCACTAAACAAGTTCGTTTTTGAAAATTCCGCCTCCCCTCAAGTATTGGGGTGTTGTACATTGACTTACAAGAGGGCAAGGCACTACGCTTGGAATCTTCCATACTAAACCTTTTTAGGATAGTATCAATGTACTTTGATTAGGACAATTCCAATAATCTCTTGGATCTATCTCTATAGATCCTTATGTCCAAAATGCATGAGGCATCACCCAGGTCCTTCATGGAGAACCTTTGTGATAAGAATAATTTGACCGATTGTAGCATAGGAATATCATTTCCTATCAAGAGAATGTCATCTACGTACAATACGAGGAAAGTGACAGTGCTCCCTACAATCTTCTTATAAATGTATGGTTCATCTATATTTTTGATAAAATCAAACTCTTTGATTGTATCATTAAAACAGATGTTCCAGCTCCGAGATGCCTGCTTTAACCCATAAATGGATTTAAGCAACCTGCATGCTTTTTCGCTGCTCCCACTATCTGTGAAGCCCTCTGGCTGATCCATAAAAACGCACTCTTCTAAATCACCATTTAGAAATGCAGTCTTAATGTCCATCTGCCAGATTTCATAGTCGTAGTGAGCAGAAATAGAAAGTAGAATCTGAATGGATTTAAGCATTGCTACTAGAGAGAAAGTTTCACCATAGTCCAGTCCTGGTCTTTGACAAAAACCTTTCGCTACAAGCCTTGTTTTATAGGTCTCTACCTATCCATCTACACCAATCTTTTTCTTAAAGATCCATTTCCACCCCACGGGTTTTATCCCAGGAGGTGCAACGTCCAAATTCTATACTTTTTTGGTGTACATGGACTCCATTTCAGATCTCATGGCATCCAGCCACTTCACCGAGTCTCCACTTATGATAGCCTATTGAAAACTAGTAGGGTCATCATCATCCATGATGCAATCTTCTCTATTACCATCATTGAGAAAACCATAGTATCTCTCCGGTGGGCGAGAAGTTCTACTAGATCTTCGGAGCGGCTGAGGTTCTTGTTGTTCTACTGCAACATCAGGTTCAACCAATTCTTCATGAGTAATTTATGTCTCTAGAACCTCTTCTAGTTCTACCTTATTGCCATCAGTACTATTTGTAAAAATTTTATTTTCCAAAAATGTGGCATGTTGAGAAACAAACACCTTTTGTTCCTCCTTGTGGTAGAAGAGATATCCATATGAATGTTTTGGATATCCTACAAATGTACACATGACCGATCCTGTCTCGAGTTTATCCGGATTCTGCTTTTTGACATAAGTCGGACAACCCCATATCCTAACTCTTTTAAGAGATGGTCTCTTCCCATACCACATCTCATATGGAGTGGTAGACACGGTCTTTGTTGGAACCCTGTTCAAAAGATAAATTGTTGTCTCTAATGCATGTCCCCAAAAGGAAAGTGGTAACTCAGCATCACTCATCATGGACCGTACCATATCTAATAGGGTACAATTCCTCCGTTTTGACACACCATTGTGCTGTGGTGTGTACGGAGGAGCGAGCTGAAAGAGAATCCCGTTCTCTTTTAAGAAGTCTGAAAACTCAGTGCTTAAATACTCTCCACCTCGATCTGATCAAAGTTTCTTGATACTCGAGCCAGTTTGTTTTTCTACTTCAAGTTTGTACTCCTTGAATTTCTCGAAAGCTTCAGATTTATGCTTCAATAAAAACACGTGTCCGAATCTTGAGAAATCATCAGTAAAAGTGATGAAGTATGAAAAACCGCCTCTAGCATGTGTAAACATTAGTCCGCATACATCACTATGTATGACGCTTAAGAGTTCTGTAGTTCTCTCTCTCCGTGTCCTATAAACGGATTTTTGGTCATTTTACCTTTGATACAAGACTGACAAGTTGCATAAGATTTATATTCAAAAGGTTTTAAATATCCATCTTTATGTAGCTTGTTTAGTCTTGTTTCATTAATATGACCAAGTCTACAATACCAAAGAAAAGATTCATTTATATCTGAAATCTTTCTTTTATTTGTATGTTGTATATTGAAAACTGTGTGTTGGTTTAGAACGTAAATTTCGTTACTTAGTGTACCATACCCAATCAACTGTTGATTCAAGTTAATGTTCATAACATTATTTTGTAAAACAAAATGATATCCTTCATTGTCCAACAAAGATACGGATATTATATTACATAGCATACCAGGTACAAAATAACAAGGGTTCAAAACCAAAATACATCCTGAAAGCAACCGCAGATGATACTCTCATACGGATACAGCATGTATATTGGAACCATTTCCAACCCGTAGAGTGTGGTCCCCAGTCTTCAAAACTCTACTGTTTCTCAATCCCTGCAAACAATTACAGATGTGAGAACCAGAACCAGTATCTAATACCCAAGATGCAAAGTTTAATGAAAAACAGTTTTCAGTTACAAACACACCTGAAACGGAAGCATCAACATGCTTCTTCTTCTTGAGATCTTCAAGGTACAAAGCACAATTGCGTTTCTAGTGTCCCGACTTGTGGCAGTAAAAACATTCTCCTTTTCCACTTCCCGCGGTCCCAGACTTGTCTTTCCCCTTCGCCTTTTCAACTCCACCTCTCGGCTTGGTGGGATTCTTCTTCTTCTTTCCTTTGGCCTTGGCTTTCAGGACTGAAGAGGAAGATAGCCCATAAAGCAGAGCGGGAGTTTTCGCTATCTTAAGTGTGATCTTTTTATTTCTCAACATATTGAGAAGTTCAGGCAATGATTTCTCCAAATCGTTCATATTGAAATTCACTATGAACGGAGCAAAGGCGGGGGGAGAGACTGCAGAACAATATGTGTATATTGCTCATTATCCATAGTCCATACTAGTTCCTCAAGTTCTTCTATAAGACCAATCATCTTTCAGAACATGGTCTCCTACTGATGCGCCGGGGGCCAACCGCATCTGAAACAGCTTTCGAGATGCCTCGTATCTTAAAGTACGAGATTGCTCTTCATACAACTCCTTTGTATGAAGAAAGATAGATTGTACATCCATCTTCTCGTGCTGTTTTTGATGGATACTGTCCATAGAAGCAAGCGCGAGGCACGTGGCCGTGTTGCAATCAATATCCCATGTTTTTCGGATCTCCTTATCCGAAACAGATGATTCAAGTCTCGGGACGGGTGGGGCTTTGGTAATGAGGATATATGATACTTTATCATATGTGAGTGCAATGTTCAAGTTCCTCAACCATTCATTATAATTTGGTCCAGTCAGTTTGTTTTTCTCTAAAAGAAGCTTAAGTCCCGTCATCGGTATCTGCCATTAGGAGAGAGAAAAGAATACACTGAGCGAAAAGCTCTTGCAAAGATCAGATTGGTTATTATCTTATCTAATCGATGTCTCCCACTGCTTTTATCAAATTTTCTTTCAAACCTGAAAAGAAAACTAGCCAGGATTAATTACATTCTACAGTTTTGTTAACCGGTCAGCCAGGCCAGTGTCGGTAATTTGAGGGAGGTTCCCCATGCTTGCGCACAGACCTAATTAAAATAAACCTCGTTTTTCCCAGAGGTCAAACCCCGTTAACACCTTTTTAGACACCTACTGGATTGGCTAATTGTAAAGTGTAAAACTCTCCTGGGAGTAACTCTTACTCACAGTGGGATTGAGATCCAACTATCATATAGATGGTATGCAATCTCATTGCAAATTTCAACATTTGAAATTCCCGATATAGTTTTTACCCCTAGATGCTTATGACCTTGGCTATGGTCAACATATCATAAGCACTAGTCAAGTTCTGCCCGTCATTTCATGATTAACTAGACCCACCCATATGACCCTTGATTATGATCAACATAATCACATGAATGTCCTAACTTATCGAATCATATGCTTTGTAGGAAGACATCACTTAGCTACCGTACACTACGCCTTGACTATGATCAACATACGTAGCACGAATACTAAGTACTCTGCTTCCAAAAATGACGAAGGGCTGCGGATGGTTTTTATGAAAACCTTTAAGTCTTTGAACTTTATTTCGTTGTAGAATCTAAATAGTTTTTAGAAAAGGAGTGGTTTAAGCTCCGCATCTTTTGAAACTTGCTTTTTCATAAAAAGGAGCCGAGTGGGTTTCAAATCCGATTCTACAACATCATTAGGTTTCTTTTCTTTTACATTAATCTCATTAATGTATTCCCATCATTTAAGCTCCTAAGCCATTACAGAAAGAAATGAAAAACAGTATTACATATGACATATATAACAATATTACATTCGTCTCAAATATTAAGCAATCACATCACAGAATAATCAGCAGCAGAAACATATATGAAAATATAGGATATACTAGGAACTCCGTATTTTATATTTAGCCTACGATAGAAAATACGGATTTCAGGGTCGTGATGAATAGCCAAGCCCACACCCTTAGACCCCTACGAGAGCAGCAAGTGACCCTTCCAATTCTGTAGTTTAGGAGACCCGGTCTCGACTCCTCGAAATGGCCTCCCACTGAACTCCAGAACCCGGTCACTCGTGCTCCCTTCCTTGGGTCTATCCTATTGCGGAAAAGTAAAATATACATCAATGGAGACATCATCCTCAACCCGGATGTGCCCAAATAAAAGAATTATATATACAATGAATTTTACATGAATGAAAAGATAAACTCTCGTCTCACATAAAACCCTCGGCCATTCGATCACGACGATCATATACATCATATCACATAAACAATTGAAAAGCATAGACGGTGTTAAAATATATATCAATCAACACATCAACATACCCACTGTTGTAATAGATCTCAACACTTGAACCTGCATAAAAATTCCCAGAGAGCATATATAGTACCTACGGATCAACGCAAGAACGCACGGTCCAAGCCTCACCAACGGTGCCGCGGAACCGCCGCAAATACCCTTATTTGGCCGCGGTTCCGCGGTCGTTGTGTCGAGTTAGGCGCTCATTTTTCTTGGGGATCCACAAAAAACCCTATTCTATTTTCTGAATATTTTTAATTACAAAAATTCCAACTTTTGAAAAAATTTCCAGCGAGCATGCAAAAATATCATTTTTCATGTTCGGTTGAGTTTTTAAACGCCGTCCGGTTTACCCTAAAGCTATAGCTAGGCTCTGATACCATGTTGGTATGTAGTAGCGCCTCTAGTTGGGTTACAACATCATTAAGTAGTGAACTTTCAAATTCTAGAGGGCTATTACAAACGAACTACGAATCGTAACTAAAGATTAGGGTAATATCAACATAATAAGAAGTCTAAGCTAAAGGAAAAGGAAATACAACCTTTGTAGCCAACTCCTTCGGTCTTTAGGACTCCTACGGATTTGCTCGAAGCTTGGATCAACTCAGCTCAAGGTCCTTCGTCGTTTACGATGATCCACCCGGAGATTCCTAGGTCAAGCTCTTTGCCTCACTAAATCAACATGAAGTGGAGCAAACACTCTACACTAAAAGGCTAGAGTGGTGTAGAATGGTTATGTGGTTTGTAAACTCACATAAAACCCCTTTCTTTTTAAGTTCCTCACTCAAAACAAAACTCAAGAGAGCTTGAAGAAGGAAGAAGATGAAGATGGCAAAAGCTTTTGTGAATATAATGAAAAACTTATTTCCAAAAGGAAAAAGAAAAGAATATATATGAGACACTCTCAAATATAACCATAATTAACTAAATATCTAGATATTTTGTAGATGGGTTAAATAACATAGGAAATCTAACCATGGTTAAAGTCAAAGGTCAAATAAGAAGAATGTAGAAACAATGAGTCATTCAGCAAATTTCCTTTTTCTTTAATTCATTAACAAAAATCTAGATATTTATCAACCATGTGAGTCTTGTATTGCCATCTTCTATATATCATCAACCATGACACATATGTATGTATGTATGTGTGCATGCACATCATCATGTGTATGTATAAACATATATGCTTACATCCAAAAGAAAAGGTTTAATTAAAAGTGAGCTAAAACTCAATATTAAATCAACACTTGATTTAATAAATCGGTCACATCAAATGCGACCCGACCAATAATAAACGCCCGATTAAAATAAGGTATCACATACTCGCATTTAATTGAGATCCCGCACATATCTCATATGCACTCCACATCATTTCGCCTGAGCTAGAAAAATCCTGTGTGGGACTCTAAGACTCCTCAATACGCTGGCAGTAGGTGATGATCATATCAAAACACCTACAAGACGTAAGCGGTCAGCTAACCGTAACGGCCACCCGGGTATTGAGCGATCAGAAGAAAAACAAGCGAACCCGTCAAAACACCTGTCGAGCCATTGGCAACAATTACCGTACTGTTCGGTCTCTTCATATGTTGCATATCAAGTCTAGGGATGGAATCTTCGAGCCCTAATAACTCAATAAGTCATGTCGATATGGTCTATGGCCGGTCGAGAAACTACTGATAACACTTATCAGTAAATCTCATCAACCATGGCTAGGGACTTCAAGTCAGAGCCAATCGCACATTGCACAACATCAACTCCCAATACCAGGAGAGACGAAACCCTTCTTATCGCTCACTGTCTCCATGTGTCTCGGGACTATATCCAAAAGCCACCTGTTTGCACGACTCAGTAGAGCTGTGGTAGGGTGGAAATCAAAGTACAGTGGAAGAACACACAAGACACTATAACGATCTCGGGTCTACAGACTAACCTGTACCAGTGTTACCAGAGAACTGCTATCCGACGATAGATATAATACCATATAGGAATTCTCGGTGAGTCCGTTCAGTGTACCCAGTCTCCACTGAGCACCCGTATACAATCATCGATATCACAACACCAATGGATATGGAATCATCCATCGCCCATCATATGGGTCAAGAAACGTACACGCTAGTCTACTCTGGAATATCGATGCCCTGTCTCGATATGCCCTGTCAAGTAACGTACACGCTAGTCTCGGTATACAATCTTCGAGGTCACTCCTGGTGAAGGGATCTCAGCTCTTTTCTCATCGAATAAGGTGCAGGATATATCATATATATCACAATGCAAAGCAAAACTGTAGCTACCCTTTTTGAAATTTGATTCTACAACATCATTTAGGTTTATTTTCTTTCAATAATTACATTAATGAAGTTCCATCATTTAAGTCACCTAAACATCACATATAAATACTACGTACACTTATGCCATCCGCATTCGCCTCGATATCCCGTCATGCACCGTTAGGTTAGGTAACTAACGGCAGAGCGGGATAGGGCTAGCGCGGGTGTAAAACATAAGTGACATCTATATAATATATCATATATAATATATACAGTATCCATCTAAACATATCAAATGATCACATGTCACGACCCGAAAGGTACGGAACGTGACTGGCACTTAAATTACGAACGTCTCAATGCGGACGTAATCTAAGTAAGCCAAAACCCAGAAATCAAAACCAAATAAGCAGTAGAGTGAAGGAAAACCAATTTATTGAAAGCGATTTTAAATTAAATAGTCACATCAAGCTTTTTTAAAAGCAACATCCATTTTTCCGAAAATTTCTGCAGAGTCTCCTTTGTAAATACTGGCCCCCAAACGGGTAGAAAACAGGAATATATATGAATACAAGAAATAAGGCATCCCCAAGCGGGAGCTAGCTCTTCGCCCCAAGGCGGACACAAATCCCACGCAATATAAATCAACAGTGTGCAAAATAAGCATAAAAAGGCATAAGTAATAAGCAACATGTCGGCTCAAGTGAGCGCGACCCAAAGAAACAATATACATGCCCACAAATCTCACTGTCTCGCCTCTAAGTCAATATACATCAGTACTAGTAGATGATACAATAGATGGAGTACACTAGATACAATGAATGTACAAGGTGGAAGACAAAATAAACGTATAACCCACCTACGAGCAAAAATCCTCAAATCCATGCAAAAGGAAGAAGTGCGTCCGCCGGTACAGTACTGACGGATCGGACCTGCAAAAAGGCTGTGGCACAACGGGGGTGAGTTGCCAACTCGTGAGTAATATGTATGAATTCTACAATTCTATCGTAAGCATGTACGCAAAGTGTCACAATTCTACAATATTGATATGGTATGAATTACCAGCATGTATGCGGCATGAATGCAATCTAACACGTGATCTGAATATGCTAATATGAGGAAATCATTATTTTCATCTTAGGAAAATTTCTGTGAAATATCTGAGGAAATAACATATGAAATCAACAGAAATCCATGCCCAGCATCGACACCCCAAATGAATAACTTAATGTCCCAAAGTATCTGTATCCAATATCCCGGCCCCAGCCGTCCGGCTGGTCCATCTCAAAATATCAATATCTCAACATCTCACGGCCACGGTCGGTATCCTCTGAATATCTGCCGTGCCAACAATCACCGGTAGGTAGTCTGCCCCTGCCAGGCTCATCGTCTACTACTCGAACTTCTTGCCCCGGGTACCCTACCGGGCCCACCATGTACCCGAGACGGTTCATCCAACTCCTCGAAACGGGTCTCGAAAACCAACAGAAAACTCATGGTGGACGACACAAATATCATGTCACGAGAAAACCACAACTTGCCACATTTAAAATGATATCAGTTTTATTAAATCCTTGCGGTTTCTCCAAAATCTCATAAATCTCAAATATTGAAATCCTCCAGAAGAAAGTACCATAAGTATGCATGTCAATGATGATGAATGCCTATGGTATCAGCAGTGCAAGCTGCAATATATGACATAAAGACTATGTATGATCGAATGATGTAACGAAGTACATGCATATGACTAGCAATTCTATATGTTCATCTTGCGGAATTTAGTATATTAGTACTAGTTTATATGTCTTATATAATGAAATTATTCTAAATTCCGGTTTAAACAAATTATCTAGTGTTTGTGGCATGGCAATTACCAAGGCGTGTATGTCCACATGAAAAGTGCTCGTGCTGCATAAAGCCCTGGTAATGGTGCAAGTGTCCTATGAGATGAAGTTGCACAATTATATATAATGAATTAAGAAAAGTAAATTATTTCCTGTGACGCATATTTCATTTAATGGTTTCAATGGTTTTTATACGATGAAATTAGCACAATATGGATATACAGGTCATGCAGTGCCGTAAAATAGGTAACTAGGAACTACATGCAACGAGCTGGTATTACTGGAAATTATAAATTATCGGGCGCCTCGTTCCATCCAAACGATTCTCCCTATAGATGTATACATCTACTCACCGGAAATCCCCAGCTAGCTCGATCCAATCACCGCTTTCCCTTTTCGTGCCGCATCCGAAGTCTCCGCGACCGATCCTGGAATTTGCACAACACAAAACATAAGATGACATATCCTGAAATGATGCCAAGTCACAAAATGAAAGGGTCAACGTCAACGAGTTAAGCACAACGTGCACAAGGTGCGCGGAACACATACGAAAAACACTACAACCTTAACTAAAATTGTCGTTTCAGACCAACTGCCAAAACAAAACCCGATCAAACCAAATTTCGCATTCTCACATCCTAAATGTCGTAGGAGATGCCAAAAATATAAACAAGATATCACAAATAATTCATCATATAATTTTAGAAAAAAACTAGTAAGCGCTAACATTCCAAATTCGGTGCAAATATCGCGGATTTGCGACAAAATTCTACTATCAAACATAATCATCCAACCGCACAACTAGTTAGCCACAATCACTTTAATTACAACACATTAGCAATGCTTCAAATCCTATTTTCCATAAACAACCCTTTCTTGATTTTCATAACTATCAATCCCAATCAAATTCCACACTTGAAAAACTTAAACTAACACTAATTTGAAGTCCAAATAGTAAGTTAACCTCTTGGATTAGGTTAGCATAACAACTAGATAGCAAAATAGAATTAATTAACTTAGTAATGGTTTCTAAAACCATAGTTTAAACTCAAACCATTCACTAAAAAAACTAGACTGAAAATTAGCACTAAACTTAACACTAAAAAAATTTCATCAAGGAAACAAACCATAAGTATTTAAATGGGTCAAAATTATACCTCAATTTTCTAGGGATCTAGCAAGAGAATTCGCCTCCAATGATGGCCTCATAGCACCAAGATTTAAGCTAGAGATGCCAAGGAGAATGGGATGAAGAATGGGCTTGAAATTGTGAGATTTAATGTGGAATTTGAATCAATTTTGATGAAATTTTGATGATGAAAAGAGATGGGGAAATGGAGGGGATTTCTGCTGGGAACTCTTGGCCAGCAGGAGGAGAATAGGGAGGGTGTGTGTGGGTTGTGGAATTTTATCCAAAGTCAAATCCATCCATTCCCAAAGTACACCATACTCACAAATTAATATAAATTAATCCAATCACATTATGTTTCATCTCAAATGAGTTGAAGGGACAAATTTGAAGAGGGTTTCCTGCTGTGGGCTCGGCCTAGGTGGAGGGGTGAGGAAGTGTGAGTGATTGCAAAAAAAAATTCTATGCAAGAAGACACCCCACAAGTCCAAAATTGCAAGTTTTAGTTTAATTTATTTAAAATTTTAATTTCCTTATATTATAAACAACTATAACTTGGAAAAACATACTAAAAATTTACATTACAAACTAGATTTTAGTTGTCATGGTTCTAAAGCAAGTAATTAGCCCAGTCAAATTTGTATTTATAATTTAATGTATTTTTAACATCTTAAAATAATATTAAAAATAGTAAAATAGGGCAAAAAATTTAAACGACCAGAAATTTATAAGTTACTCATTAGCTACTAAAAACTAGCAATTACCTATCCAAATTAGGTATAAATAGGCCTATATTAAAAAATAATTATAATGACGATTTACGGAAAAATACCAAATATTTACCGATTTTCGGGAAAATACCAAAACGACTTTTCAGGGCGTTACAATCTTCCCCCCTTAAAGAAATTCGGTTCCCGAATTAAAAAAAAATCTAGCTACGCGTACCTTCAAAGAGATGAGGATATTTCTTCCTCATCTCGCCCTCGGTCTCCCAGGTGACCTCCTCGCTGCTCGGGCTACGCCAAAGGACTTTGACGGTCGGTATAACCTTCGATCTCAATTTCTTCACCTGCCGATCCAGGATGACCACCGGCTGCTCTGCAAAAGAAAGGTCACGCTCCAGCTGGATCGTCGGGTGCTGAATCGCATGAGAGGGGTCGTGAAGGTACTTGCGGAGCATCGAAATGTGGAAGACGGGGTGAACATCAGGAAAGCTGGGTGGAAGAGCCAAACGATATACAACTGCGCCGATACGCTGAGGATCTTGAAGGGACCCATAAATCTGGGACTAAGCTTTCCTTTTCTCCCAAATCGTATCACGCCCTTCATCGGAGAGACCCTCAGAAAAACATGATCGCCAACTGTGAACTCTAGTCTGCGACGGCGTCTGCCCGCATATGATTTCTGCCTGCTCTGGGCCGCTCTCATCCGATCTCGAATCAACTGTATCTTCACGGTCGTCTCTTCAACAATTTGCAGCCCCAAAATACTGCTCTCGCTGAGCTCTGTCCAACTGACGGGCGATCTGCATCTCCTCCCATACAAGGCCTCGAAAGGTGCCATCTGAATAGTATCCTGGAAGGTGTTGTTGTAGAAGAACTCCACTAAGGGTAAATGATGATCCCAGCTACCTCCGAAGTCTAAAACGCACGCTCGTAGCATGCCCTCAAGAGTCTGAATAGTCTGCTCTGACTGGCCGTCGGTCTGCGAATGAAATGTTGTGCTGAAACTCAAATGGGTGCCTAATGCCTCCTGAAGTCTCTGCCATAGTCGGCTGGTAAACTGGGTGCCTCGGTCTGACACAATACACGTCAGGACGCCATGCAACCGTCCGATCTCATCGATGTAAATCTGGGCATACTGAGCAAAACTGAAAGTGGTCTTCACTAGCAGGAAGTGAGCCGCTTTCGTCAAACGATCCACGATCACCCAAATGGAGTCATACCCTCGACTGGTCCTGGGTAGACCCACGATGAAGTCCATAGAAATCTGCTCCCATTTCCACTCCGGAATGGGCAAAGGCCGCAACTCCCCCGCGGGCCTCTGGTGCTCTGCCTTGACTTGCTGACAAGTCAGGCATCTCGACACGAAGTCTTTGACGTCCCTCTTCATTCCATCCCACCAGTAAACATCTCGCAAATTATGGTACATCTTGGTGGAACCGGGATGAACGCTATACCTCGATCTATGGGCCTCCTCAAGAATCTTACGCCGCAGTCCCTCAGAATCTGGTACGCGTAATCGAGTCCCAAATCGCAGTACTCCCTGATTATCGATCACGAACTCGGAAACTCTGCCCTGCCGAACCTGCTCTATGATCTCTGAAAGACGGTCATCACTGGGCTGTGCCTCTCGAATACGGTCAAGCAACTGCGGACGTGCACGAACATGCGCAAGCTGTCCCTCTATCGGAGTAAATTCGAACTCAACTCGGCTGTCACATAAAATCTGCCAATCTACTGACGACTGTCTTTATACGGCGCTCAAACAAGATAAACTACCTCCGGGCCTCCTACTCAAAGCATCAGCCACTACGTTCGCCTTGCCCGGATGGTAAAGGATCTCGCAATCATAGTCTTTCATCAGCTCCATCCAACGGCGCTGTCTCAGATTCAGGTCTCACTGCTGAAATATGTACTTCAAGCTCTTGTGGTCCGTAAATATCTGGCACGACTCGCCGTATAGGTAATGTCTCCAGATCTTGAGTGCAAACACCACTGCAGCCATCTTTAAATTGTGCGTAGGATAGTTCTGTTCATGTGTCTTCAGCTGCCGAGAAGCATACGCAATAACGCTGTCGTGCTGCATCAACACGCAACCTAGTCCCACTCGAGAAGCGTCGCAATAAACCATGAATCCGCCCGATCCCGAAGGCAATGACAACACTGGTGCATTAGTCAGATGAGTCTTCAACTGCTGGAAGCTATGCTCGCACGCCTCTGTCCAATCAAAAGGAACTCACTTCCGAGTCAACCCGGTCAACGGTGCAGCAATACGGGAGAAGTCCTGAACAAATCGTCGATAGTAGCCAGCCAGGTCTAGGAAACTGCGGATCTCTGTAACTGATGACGGTCTAGGCCAATGCTGAACGGCCTCGATCTTCTTCGGGTCCACACATATGCCATCTCTCGTAATCATGTGACCCAATAAATCAAAGCTGTCAAGCCAAAACGCACACTTGGAGAATTTCGCGAACAGCCGGTGCTCCCTCAAAGTCTGCAATGTGATCCGCAACTGCTGCTCGTGCTCCTCCCGGCTCTGGGGATACACCAAAACGTTGTCAATAAACACGATGATGAACAGATCTAGATACGGCCTGAAAATGCGGTTCATCAAATCTATAAACTGGGATAGTGCATTGGTGAGTCCGAACGACATCACCAAAAACTCATAGTGCCCGTAACGTGTGCGAAAAGCCGTTCTCGGAATATCCTCCTGCCACATCCACAACTGATGGTAACCCGATCGCAAGTCAATCATTGAAAAGTATCCCGCACCCTGAAGCTGGTCGAACAAATCATCGATACGTGGTAAGGGATATCTGTTCCGTACGGTAACCCTGTTCAGCTGGCGATAATCAATGCACAAGCGCAAACTGCCGTCTTTCTTCTTGATGAACAGGATAGGAGCATCCCACGGAGATGTAGGGTTACTAGGCACTCTAATAAGGTTTAAGGAAGCATCAAACATGTCCGTTTAAAATTTTAGCCGTGCCGAATAACCCTAAACTAGATCGTTGCTAGAAAATTAGGGTTTTATATGTAAGTAAACTAGGTTTACAACTAAGTAAATACGAAATACAACCTTTGTAGATCGGTCCTTCACTTCTTTAGCTCCTTGTTGAAGTCCCTTCGCTGCTATCGTGGTTCTCCCGGACCCTTGCATGGCTTCACGAGGCGATAGATACAACCTTGCTTGAAGTCTCCGAGGCCGAAGATGATCTACGTCGAGGGAATTCCGACTCAAGCTACTACTTCACTAATTTGAGAATTAGTGAAGAAAACACCCTATACTAAAGTGCTAGTCTAGTAGAGGATGGAGAAATAGGAAGTGCGTTCTTTTTGGATTTTTATTTCTCATTTTAATTCTCACTTTGGATCAAACCCTAGCAAGCTTTTCTTTCTTAACAAAATGAAGAAGAAGAAGAAAAGAAAGAGATGAGGATAATGATCAAGTGAGAAGGCTAACCATGGTGAGTGAGTATCATATACTAACTCTTGTAGAGCCATAACCATAGCTAATTGATTATGGTTGGGTTAAGAAATATCCATAGTAAAAACAAATTTAGTGAAATTAGTCAATGCATCCACAAGCTTCTACAAGCTTCATGCATTGTGCTAATCCTCCACTAATTTTGTAATTACTTAAAATATAAAAACCCAACATAATATATAGCATGGTGTAAGTCTCATACACCCAAGTCATGTGTATCATCAACCATGATACAAAAAAGAAAACACATTTTAATATATATCATATATACATTAAAATTGTGCTCATGTGAGAAAAACACTAAAGTGAACAAGTGTTAGTTAATGTAAACTAGTATATCAAATATACAATTAAACAATAAATTATTAAATCAACACTTGACTTAATAATCCGGTCATATCACATATAACCGACTAACATCCAATGTATCGACTTATCGAATCAACACTTGATTCGATAACCCGGCTATATCATATACAACCGATCGATGCAAAAAGTCACAAGAATAGAATACGGTATCACATACACGCATTATTCTCGGTCCAGCCATATCACATATGCGCTCCTATTTCATTTTGCCTCAGCCGATAAAACCTCTATGTAGGACTCTAAAGACTCGTCAATACGCCGGCAGTAGGTGATGATCACATCAAGCACCCACAAGCCGTCAGCGGTACTAGCTGGACGTAACGGCTACCCGGGTATTGAACGATCAGAAGATCGACAAGCAAGCCCGCTCCAACTCCTGTAAAAGCCTGCCGGTAACACTTCCCGTACAGTCCGGTCTCCTCGTCTGATATGTCGCATATCAAGTCTAGGGGTGGTAAACGTCAGACCCCAATAACCGATAAGTTGTGCCGATGTGAAGCTCATAACGGGTCGAGAAACTACTGGTAACACTTACCAGTAAATCTCTAATCAGCCCTTGCCAGGGACTTTCCTGTTACGGCCAATCGAGCACAGCGCAACATCAACCCCCAATACCGGGAGAGACGAAACCCCTCCTATCGCTCATTTCCTCCATGTGACTCGGGACTGTACCCAAAAACCACCGTTTTGCACGCCCTCATAGACATGGTAAGGTGGAAATCAAAGCACAGTGGGAATCACACAAGACTCTATGACGATCTCGGGTCTACAGACTAACCTGCACAAGTGTCACCAGAGAACTGCCATCTGACGTGAGGTATAATACCATCTGGGAGTTCTCGGCGAGTCCGTCCAGTGTACCCAATCTCCACTGAGCACCCGTATACCATCTCTGATGTCAAACACCAATGGATATGGGATCATCCATCGCCCATCTCATGGGTCGAGAAGCGTATACGCTAGTCTACACTGGTATATCGATGCCCCGTCTCGATACACCCATGACTAGGGACCTTGAAGGATGTACTTATGGACTACTATGTCCCCACTAGTATGATCCGCATCATAGTCCAGGTAGTCAAGTACACATCCTAAGGGATTTACCAACATGTAACTAAAAGATAGTATAAAGAGACAAGTATACATGTTAAAGTAAAGTGCAACCAGATAGCATACTATCATATCGAGCAAGAAAGTCCTCTCTATATATGTCCATGCATCCAATATAATATACATCATCTGTACAATACTGGCCTCTAGGGCATACATACAACTAACAATCACCCACTTGCACTAGGGCCAGCTGCTGTAGTATCGCATACCAAGCATCCCGAAGAGTCTCTCAAACTGTATCTGGGGAATGGCCTTCGTGAGTGGATCCGCAGTGTTGTTCTTCGTGTCAACCCTCCTGACCTCGATCTCCCGGTGATCAACTATCTCCCGGATCAGGTGATACCACCTCAGAATATGCCTGGATCGCTGATGGGACCTGGGTTCCTTGGCCAAAGCCACCGCTCCATTGTTATCACAATACAAAGGTATTGGATGCTCAATGGATGGAACCACTCCAAGTTCAGTAATGAACTTCTTGATCTAGACAGCCTCTTTAGCAGCATCGTTGGCAGCGATGTATTCAGCCTCCATCGTCGAGTCTGCCACGGTTTCCTGCTTGGAACTCTTCAAGCTAACCGCCCCTCCGTAAAAGGTAAAGACAAATCCCGACTGCGACTTAGAGTCGTCCTTATCACTCTGGAAGCTCGAATCGGTAAAGGACTCCACTTGGAGTTCTCCGTTACCATACATCAAGAGCATCTCTTTAGTCCTTCGCAAGTACTTGAGAATACTCTTCACAGCTGTCCAGTGACTCTCTCCAGGATTGGCTTGATACCTGCTCACTACACTTAGAGAGTATGCTACATCGGGTCTGGTACATAGCATCGCGTACATGATAGAGCCTACAGCCGAAGCATAGGGTATCCCTTGCATGCGAGCTCTCTCCAAATCAGTCTTGGGAGACATCTCTTTGGAGAGAGTGAGCCCAGAGATCGTAAGTAAAAACCCACGTTTGGACTCTTCCTTACTAAACCTCTTTAGTATGGTGTCAATGTACCTGGATTGGGACAATCCCAATATCCTCTTAGATCTATCCGCTTATGATAACGCTGTAATTGTAAAGAATAGGACCAAAGTTTTTCACGATAAAACATTTTAAGGAAAACATTTACACAAGGTCAACAAGCCCTTCTTTATGATTCACGACTACACCTTCACGCGGGTAAGCTCCGATCTCGATGGAAGGGACCTTTTGTTGTGTAGTCTGTATACCCGCACGGGGCAGTAGAAGTAGAAAATGTTAAAAACGGCACCTTTTTCAAAGTGAATGGACATAGACTAAAGCCGTATTTTTCCACTGACCCCACGGAGGAGCTCTTGTTCTTACAGGAGCCAATTTATCTTGATTAAAATTCCTCCGTCTCACCTTCATGTCCAGCATATCACTGCATCATCTTTTGAATGGAGGTGAGTGAAAAGAGTAAGTTTGGGGGAAGTTCTTCACTTATATATTTTGCCCCCACTAATAATTCCTCCCAGACTTACAGGTTTTGTAGATATAGCTGTTGGCAACAGTGAGGACACAGTTGAAAACAAGTTTGGGGGAGGTTTGTGCTTATTTTTGCATCATTTGCATATCATTTGCATCAGCACAAAACATTTCTTTAAAAAAAAACTTATAAAAATTTAAAAATCTCAAAATCCATAAAAATTTAAAATTTTCAAAATATAAAAATATTTTAACAATTTTTTGTACATAAATAAGATAATGAAAGTTTAGATAGTGAAAAATTACATTCATGAGATTAGAAAATTTTAAGAAAACCAAGAAAATTAGAAGTTTTCTTATACGAACTAGTAATAAGTAGTTATGAGCCGTTGTCCCAAGGGTTAGTAAGATGAAGGACGTCACTAATCTGAGGATAAAAATAAGTCTGAAAAATAGTTTCTATTCTGGAAGCCAAACATTTTGAATGTTGATACCCTGCTATTCGCACTTACACACGTCTTAAAGCCTGGGATAGGAGAGGATACCTTGAAATGCTCTTGTCTTAAAGCCGATGTATGAAGGAAATAAAAGAAAAAAATGAATAAAATATAAAGTGGTGAGAAAAATGGACACTGGTTTTGTTATCACCAAGGGAAATAAAAAAAATATATAGCGAGGGTGCTTCTTCACCTAGTGCCCTAAGGCCAACTGGTCTGGGAGTCTCTGCTATGCCTAAGGTGGTGCAAGACGAGAAAAATACACCAAGTAAGCAAGCACAGGAGTAATCGGTCGGTTAGTACCTCAAGAAGTATTAACGGTCGCATGAAAGTGTGTGGGCAATCTCATCTAAATATTCATTAATTAAAAAGTACTGAGGCTGAGGGGCAAGAGTATGATAGCTTGAATTGAATTCTCCGGGTGTAGGGATGTCTTTACACACACGCAGGGTTATATGATCAATGTTTTGGAAGAAAGATAGGAATGAAAAATAAGACGATGTTTTATTGAGGGAGGACGTGATTTCTGACATCTTTTCATGACTATTAAGATAGGGTTCATGACAACCGAAAAGCTAGCTTAGTTGGAAACCCTAATTTTCAAGGCTTTTCTTTTACATTTTTTTTCTTTAAATGTAATGTTCATGATCTTTCTTTTATTATTGGATTTTGTGGGTGCAATCCGCTGAAAACTCTCAGGAGACAACACTCCTCCTACTAGGGACACCTAGAGGTTTAAAGGCTTGTTGCACGTGCTCAGTGCAATCGTGTTGCCTACGAAAGTGTGCTAGTTAGTTTTTTCTCTTTCTTTATTTTCTCCTTATCTTTTTAATAAAAGTTCGCTCGAGACGATCGAAATTAAGTTTGGGGGAATTTGATCAGTCGAAAATACTGCATCTTGTAACCAGCAATTTCCCTATCATTTGCATTCATTTAGAAGTGTACGGTATTCATATTTCACATATTAGCAAATCAGTCGTTAAATATCAGATTGCATGTGTTAGACTCTAAAACTGGCACTATAAAGGAAATTGACTGCATTTCAGGGCATCGCATCATTCCTATATTGCGCAACACTTGTTTTGAGATCTGTGCAGGAAAATCCAGAAGAAAGGGCAAAATTTACATGACAAGACTGCTAAAAGAATATGCCAACTCAAGGAATTGGAATCTGATAATGATCAAAAGGGTATTCTGAGATTCATCATATGAGAGAATGTACTTGAGGACATCACAAGTCAAAACAGGAAGTTTGAAGACCCAAGGAGCTAACTTGGCTGCGGAACCGTGGCCTAAGCCGCCTATTGCCGCGGTTCCGCGGCGGTCTTGCCTCTTCATCACCCCAATTTTGCACCATAACTCCTCCCTCAGTGCCTAAAGCTCAGAATGGCACAACATTTTCCAGAAAGCCCCAGAACCTTCTGCCAGATCAGCAAGCTTTGGGATCAACACTAAACTAGCCATGTATTCTAGAAACTTCTCCTTAAACCCTAGCTTAAACCCTAAGCTAAGCCTAACTAACTACTTCTAGATGTCTTTCAACAAACTTTTGGAGGGAACTTCTATTTCAAACTCAAGGCCTAGGGTTTGGGAAATCTATAAATAAGACCCTAGGTTCATTCTTAAAATCATTATTCATTCATTGAAATTGATTGATCCATTCACTCTCTTTCTTCATCTTCTTCCACAAGTCTAGTGAGAAGACTTGTGTGAAACCCTAACCCTAATTCCAATCAAAAGCCAAGATCCCGAGTACCCAATCAAGCAAGAAGCCCTTCAACCTTTTAGGAGCGAAGCCGATCTTCAACAGAGCAAGTGGTCCAAGCCGATCCACGACTCACGGAGAAAAGCGACGCCAGATCGACAATTTAGTTCCTCAACTTGTAGTTCTTGAGTGACTGTAATCAAATTGTTGATAAAAATAAAAGGTGATATTCTTTTATCTTGTTTTCTTTAAATTCTTGCATCATGATTCGATCTCAATTTCTAGTTGTAGTTCTTGTTGTGATGTTTGAGTAATACTCCGCTCGTCGAGGAGTCGAGACGATCAATAGAATGATGATATAATATATCTGAAAACGATTCTTGATTCCTACGAGTTTTGTAAACCCTAGCAAGTTCAAGAACCGACGACCCATTTTTTGCGATGCTTTCTTGATTGATATCGCTCGAAATTGGGGAGTTACGATCGTTTCTTGAAATTACTAGAGGCTAGAATTTGAATGATATCGACGTAAGAACAAGGGTTAAATGATGAAACCCTAGTTTCACGAGGAAGCCCCAACTCTCGTCGATCATCATCGATCTAGTATCAATTCTTTGAAGGACAAGAACACGATATCTTGAGATTATATCACATCTATAGATCCGATCGATTCCTAAGAGCCTCATTTAGATTCTTGACATTTGGTTGGAAATATCATCAAAACCCGATTCTCGATTGTTTATCATTTTCTTGATTCTTGATTAGATTAGTGACACTTGAATCAATCGATAAAATCTTGAATCATGTTTTCTTTTCTTTTCGATTAACTTTTCAATTCAAACAAATCAAACATAGAAACGAATCGCACAATCCCTGTGGACGATCCGCACTCGCTTACGATCTACAACCGACACCGTAATTGATTGCGGTCAAATATAATTCTTTGATTATGAATTTTATTCAATTTTCTAAATACCGACACAAGAAACTCTTATTCGCTTTATTCGATTTACACAAACAAGAATTTTTAAACAATCAAATGGCGCCGTTGCCGGGGATTACGCGCTAATTCGTTTCATATTAAAGTTTGAATTGAAGGATTTATTCCATTATAATTTTTGTAATCAAAATTCGTGCAAACCCTAAACGATTTGTTGTGGTTCATTGCAAGGAAATCTGGAGCTTGCTGGAAATTGGAAAAACTTTTTGGAATATACCTGAGGACAGGGGAAGTGAACAGGAACATTCCCAGAAAATTTTGTGCAGTGTTCTTTTCTTACGACCGCGGAAGGGCGGCATTAAGACGCAATTGCGGCGGAACCGCGGCAGCCTTGAAGGATCTCTGTGAAATTTTTGTCTCAGGTGTTTTCTTACCTTCTCCTATCTCCTCTTTTTAGCTCCAACTAACAAATTTCTGCAGGATTCTTTGCAAATAATCGCAGCTCGGAAATTGCAAAATTAAATTTGTGCGTGATTTTGTTTCTTGGTTGTTTGCATTTTAAATACGGATATTAAGGGGCACGGCCAAATCCAAATTAGGTGGGGAGTTCATTACCCTTCCTAGGCCCCGAAAATCGCAAAACTTGCATCCGCATTTACCCCAATTAACTAAAAGAAATCTAGAGATGACTCTAAGGACCGTCGCGCTCACTTAGGACAGAAGAAGGCCGTGGGTAATTCATTGCTTATCCGCGTTTTCTTGTGGTGTCTAGGCAAGTGTGTCGAAGGCTAGTGGTTATTAATTAGGCCCACTACTTACGTAGTGGAGTACCTTCCCACTTACCTGGCACTTACCTGGCCACAGGGAAACAAAGAGGCAGTGAAGGATTCTATCCCGCGACTTGTCTTTTGGCAATTAGGAGCGGTCTAGAGATCGGACCTAGGTGACCACTAGATTCTAGGGTTTTGTGTGCTGCATTTGTTGTGTCGCATCATATTTTCAAAAATCCTCCCTTTTTCAGAGCAAACACCGCATTCATTCATTACCCCTAATTATAAGTCAACGCTGCCACTTGTACTAACCCTTTTTAGTACAAGATAGGCTGGACACGGGATTCTAGTACCCGTTTAGTCCGCGTACCTTTTATCGACTCCGAAGTCGATATTTCTCCATTTACTTCTTCTTTACCCACTACCACACCCACATCGATGGATCCACCCCCATCGAACTTCTTTAACCCTAATCTGCCGTCGTCCGTTGGTGCGCAGAATCCATCCCGCATCTCTCTCCAGGAGAGGTGTTATCCACTGCGAGGTCCTCTTTCGACCTGCTTATCCACACCACCAGCCAATGGGGATAACTTTGAGATTAAACCCCAATACATCAATCTTTTACCCAAATTCCACGGACTCGAGACTGAGGACGCTTACGTTTTCATCACCAAATTTGAAAACATATGCGCAATGATGGGTACGTCACAACTTTCAGTGGATGCGATGCGTCTACGACTTCTTCCATTTACATTGTGCGATATAGCCGAGAAGTGGCTATATAACACTACCGCACACTCTATTACGAATTGGGAAGAATTCATCGCTGCATTCCTTAAGAAATTTTACCCAATACAAAAGACAGCACGAATCCGTAGCGAACTGAATCAATTTGCCCAGCTCCCTACTGAACCATTCTCTAAATGCTTTGAACGTTTCAAGGATCTATTGGTTCAGTGTCCTCATCACGGCATCCCGAGATGGGAATTGTGCCGAATCATTTATGAGGGCATTAACCCAAACACTAAACAGAGCCTTGAAAACATGTGTCAAGGTACTTTTATGACTAAGGATGATGGGAAAGCATGGAAGTATTTAGAAGAGTTCGCTGATAAATCACTACAGTGGGAGAGTGGAACCCAACCATTGAATAGGGGTGGCGTTCACCAAATAGATGTATCCATAGGTGTTCGAGCTGAGATGACAGCAATGCAAAAGAAGCTCGACGCTATGGAACACAAATTTTCTGCAGCCTCCTTAAACCCAATGTCGCTCCCCAAAACTGTATGTGGCTGTTGTTCTGATCCGTCTCACTTGACGGAAGAATGTCCGTTTCAAGGTCATGAGCATACTAATGCCGCATTTCAACGACCTAGAAACGATCCATATTCTTCCACATATAATCAGGGTTGGAGGAATCACCCGAATTTCGCTTGGAACCAAAACCAATCTCAAAACACGGTTCCAAACACGAATAATTTTCAAAGGGCTCTTCCTCCACCACAACAGCAACCCCTTCAAATCACTCAGCACCCCTACCAGTCACAAAATTTCCAAAATCAGGTCAACAATCCTGCATAGTCTAATCATATGCAGTTGTCCTGTTCTGACGAATTCTCTCAATTCACTCAAACCATGAAATCAATTTTATCAAATTTCATAAAGGTTTCGACTGAGGTTAGATCTTCCGTCAGTGAGATAAAGAAAAACTCAGCGTCCCAAGCTGAGAGTATCAGATCGATGGAAGCTGAAATCGCACGCCTTAAAGCCGAAATGAGTGCGAGAGAAAAAGGGAAACTTCCCTCTCAACCCCTACAGAATCCTGGGCATTACAATGTTAATGCCATCACAACGTTGAGATCGGGAAGTGTACTGAACAATCATGTCAGGGAAGGTATTGATGATATTGGAAATCATATCAACACCCCGGCTGAGACCCTTCCTCACACACACACTTCTAATTCTGATCCTTCTTCTTCTACCACACCTCCTTCTCGAGAGCCTATTCTCCATTTCCCACTAGGCTCGACACCTCAACCCAACCCTTATAGTTCTCCACAGACGGTCCCCACACCTCTTTTGGGACCTCGTCTATGTAAGTCTACGCTAGCGCCCCGGCAGTCTACAGACGCCAAATGCGGAACAAAAAACTTTTAACTGGCGCTATCGTATACTTTAACCCGGATCTGCCATTATTGCTAAACTAATAAACTGTAAAGAGTGTAATAAGGTTATACCGAACGATTCGAGTCCTTCGTTCTTCAACCATCATCCCACGCTCCGTTGCGGCTGCTCCGATCTCATCGATCTCCGATATCCTCGTCGAGGTGGCGCCAATCACCGATTCTTTAAACGGGCTCCCGCCTCTGACTTGAGGCAACTCGATCGTCAAGTTTGCTAAAAGAGATGACCAAGAATGATGTAGAGAATGAGTAGATGACTTTGTCTCACTTCATCCAAATCCGTGGACGATCGGTTAATGAAGTTGCCGAGGGATTTGGGTGATGGAATGAAATGAACTGTAAAATTCCATGCACCCCAAATACTATCATATCTTTTTACAACCATGAAAAACTATCAAGTGAGAGAGAGTGTGAGGAGAGAGAGGGGGCCGGCCTCTTATAAGGAGGAGGAGGTGACCGTAGGAGCAAAGAGGGTGACCTTAAGAAAATATCATAATGTGAATGCAAAAGAATATCTTAAGGAAAACAAGAATGTTTAGAAATCAAAGCATGAGTCACAAGACACCTCTCCATTTCTAGATCCTTCTAGAAGCTTCTAGAAGCACGACTCACTCTCATCCAAGAAAAGATAAATCCGTCTTTAACCGAATGTTAAAAGACGGCTGATAGAAAACTGGAAACTGGCAACTTCCAAAAGTGATCCTGAAACGAATTTCAGGACAACCCCGAAACTGTATAAATACACCCGCATTTGTATTACGACCGAATACAAATGCAACTGAGACAAAGATATTATACCTACTCAATATAATACTCGGATCCGGCTTAAACCAAAGCCGACCAGTATCATCTGCCCGAAAAATAACACGTGCGTAAACGCACGTGCATTTTCCGAACCCTGCCATAAAACCATACGGCCTCTACAACGTTTCGCCCGAACTTGGGAAACTGTCTGTGGGGGACTCTAATGACTCGTCAGTACCCTGGCAGTAGGTTTAACCACAAACCGTCAGCGGCACTAGCAATGCGTAACGGCTGCCCATGGACTGACCTCAAGGGATGCCGATGAGCGCACTCATCCGGAAAACCCTACTGAGCCTAACAGTGACAATGTATATACAGTCCGGTCCGTTCGTCTATGAGTATCGCATATCTGCCTAGGGGGCTAGTAACGTCAGACCCCCAATAGCAGTATAAGTCGTGTCGGAGTGAAGCCCAATAACACCCTGAGATACTACTGGAGTACCTACCAGTAAATCTCCTGCCATGGCCATGGACTTTGTGTAATGGATCTCCTAGACACAGCACGACCTCGCCCCCAATACCGGGAGAGACGAATCCCCTGCCGATCTGCTCACGTGCCTCCATATGGCTCGGGACTGTACCCAAAATCTACCTGTTTGCACGACTCCTTTGAGCCGTGGTAGGGTAGAAATCAAAGCACAGTGGGAACTCACACGAGACAAATGACGACCTCAGGTCGATGAACTAACCTGTACACATGTCACCAGGGAACTGCTATCTGACGGTAGATATAATACTAACTAGCAGATTCCCGGCGAGTCCTGTCCGGTGTACTCATAACCCAATGAGCACCTTTATACATCTTAGGTGATCCAACTGACACCAGTGGCTTGTGAGACCGGCCACCGCCCCTCGTCGGGGTCTCGACTGTACACACTAGTCTACTCCGGAGTATCGATGCCCTGTCTCGAAACTCCCACGACTAGGGACCACAATTAAGGATATGCGTATAAACTACCCAACTCTCACGTATATGATCGCCATCATACTGTTGGTAGTAAAGCAAGATCCTAAGGGCTCTATCAAAGTGTAACATGCAATCAGTCACCTGAACATGTACACGACTGATAAAGGCAAACCAGATAGCATACTATCATCTCGAGTAAGACTGTCCTACCGGTATAGGTCCTCCGCAATCATTGCAATCACGTACCCGCGATCCAATAATTGACTATGAGGGCACTATCTCCAACAATCTCCCACTTGCACTCAAGGCTAATTATTGCGATGTCGACTACTCACAGCCCGTGTGAAACCAACACCCAACTCCTCTACTAATCAGTTTCACAAAGCCCGTTTGTAAAACTATTGTGTTCGAGAAATAGCCTCAGTGAGTGGATCCGCCAAGAAGTTTCTTTCTATATCTCTCTTAATCTCAAATTCACGGAGAAAGCCATCTCCTGAATCGAGTAATACCTGTCTTAGAATATGTCTAGATATCTGATGGGACCTAGTTCATAAATGAACTCCAAATCCAAACTTCTTAGACTGTATCGATCACTGAACCTAATCAGTATCCGGCACCATGCCACCCACAGTATCCTCTTGGACCACCTGTCCATAATACTGTCCCTCTTCGTCAGAGGGAAAAACTATAACTCTGACAATCACTCTGTCAACCATGTCACCTTTGAAGCTTGGAATGATAACCGTCTCCCGAAGGAGGCTGCCGTCATCAAATCCGTAGAACATGTACTTATGTTCTAAAACTGCTTCCTTATGTTTTTCCAGGATTGGATTAATACAAACTTATTGCATCAAGTGCAAAAACAACATCTGGTGTGGTACTTGACATCTCATGATTGACTCAATTGCCTAAGCAAGTGATCTGCCAATCATGCACATCCCTCTCCCCTTTAGTCTGTAAGACACCTTTAGAGAGGGTGACTCCATCACCTGCAGGTACACCACCATGCTAGGAGTCAACTATTCCAAAAACCATTAGAATACTGTCAAAGTACCCACATTGGGAAACTACCCAAATCTAGATCTAAAACCATAGATCCAGAAACCAGAATGTCAAATATTATATCCATATCCTGTCTGGAGAAACAACTGTGTGACGACCACAGTACAACCGATCGTAGTATAGGAATTTTACTTCCTACTCTGTGTATGTCATCCAGATACCATGACATCACACCCTACTACCCTCTTAACTGATCCATCCCCTTTTTCTGATTGAAGTCAAACCCATGACTGTCGCATCAAAATTAGATGATCTATCTCCGCTATAACTGCTCAAGTCTATAAATAGACATAAGCTACTTGCCCACCATGCTTCCGTTGCTCCCACTGACTATGACAACCCTCCTACCGGGTCTCATAACCTGGAACAACAGTAGTGTCAAGTCTGGGTAGATAAGAACCTCCCTGTCACCGTCTCTGAGGCTACCGAAGTACCTCTCGGGCGTCTGAGGTTACCTACCATACCTACGGAGTGGCTATTGGAATGTCAAACCAGATTGAATATATAGGTCCTATTAAATTTTCCGTAATCGTTCGCGGTTCTGGAATCACTTCCAGTTCTACCATACTCCCACTACTGTTTTCTGAAAAAGATCTATTTTACTAAAACTGTGGCGCGTGAAGAACAATATCACTATTGATCTTCCAAATGGTAGAATATCAACCCTTGTCATAGCCAGGGTCAACCCACAAACAGCCATTACAGAAACGTGCCCTGAGTTATCCAGAGTCTGGTTTTAAGCATAAGCTGGACAACTCCCCGTACCTTAATTTCTTTTAAGGTACGATCCATTCTATATCCATTACAGAAACTTTGGCACTTATTTAATTGGAACCATATTCAAACCATGCAGCTGTCTCCAGTGCATATCATCTTAATGGAAAGAGGCTATTCAGCATTACTCAACTTAGGAATCCATCCAATTATGAGTAACCTGAAAGAGAAACACGTTTCTCAAAACCATCACTATCATCTGAATACCAATCACAAGAATCTACATCTTCGATCTCTTTGAAGAATCCCGATACTTGTGACATCTGGTTCTCTACTTTATTCTTATACCCACAACTTCTCAAAACTTAGACCTTGTATTTCTATGAAACACTCGTCTAAATACTATAGAAGTTATAAGTAAACAGAACATAGTACGAAGACCTACCCCTTTGTCCTGATGGACACTTGGACAACATACAATACTCTGTATAAGTCCGCTGAGTTAAACAACTCAAAACCTGTGCGTCGTAGGTTGAAAACTGTACCCTGGCGATTTCCTCAAATATCACTAATTACAACGAATTCCGATATATTGAGGATGATCACCTAATTCCCAATATCTTACTCCCAATCATCTTCTGTAAAACCATACAGATATGAGAATGAAACCTGGTAAATACATACCCTTGGAGTAAGTGTCTAATCGGGAAAACAGTTTTTCTTTAACAATGCAGTGAAACATGGAAATGTTTCGTAGGGGTATTCTGGTATTCATAGCAATGCCTCTTCCATAATCCAATTCATGACTTCAACCGTATATCTCTTTGCCATCTCTCCAAATCCCCTTTATTGTCTTTAGTCGTTACCTTCTGTACACCATCGTTAGGCTAAATGGTTTTCTTCCTTCCCTACCGTTCGGAACCAGCCTATGGTTTGGAAGAAGACTATCCAGTAAGCATAATAGGTGTACCCTCCTAAACCAAGGAGTACTCGCATCTCAAGAGAAGGTGATGATAAAAGACAATTGAATAATACCTTATTCTTTTAAAGGTGAAATAGGAGTGGCGATGAAGTACGCGGTTTTGGTCGTGAATGATATCAGTCGCAATTTACTTTGCCCTCTTTCTAATCCCTTTATTTTGTCTTTACATATTACCTTCTGCACACCCTACTTAGGCTAATTGGTTTTCTTCATTCCCTACCTTTCGGCACCAGCCTATGGTTTGGAATAAGACTATCCAATAAGCGTAATAGGTGTACTCTCCTAAACCAAGGAGCTCTCGCAACCTGAGAGAAGGTGATAATAAAAGACAACTGAATAAACCAATTCTATTTCTCCTGAACCTGGATCCATCCTCGAAGAAGTCCCTTTGAGTTCGTATATAACCATACGATGGATCTATCCAATGGAAGTGGATATCCGTAATAATACGGGTGTTCTGAGAAATGCAAAGGGTAAAAGAAGGAGTGGCAATGACTTATGCAACATAGACAATCCAAAAGCCAGTATTTTAAGAAGGTTCGGTCAACCTGGTCACTGAGTCATAGTCTAGGGTCGGTCAAAGGTCGCTGCCAAAGAGAGAGAGAGAAAAGAAACACTCTGCGTGCACTCTAACCTAGATCAGAATGGTCATCATTTTATCTAATCCGGAAACCTCCCACTGTCCTGTCAAATTCTCCTCCAAACCTAAAGAAGAATCAATCGGGATCACCCGAAGAGTAAACCAACTCATTAGTGGGAATCGGGATCCAACTCTCATCGCATGATAACGTGATGGAATGCATCCACGTTACTCATACTCCAGAAGGTATGCGCATACTTGGCAAGTTTCAGTTTCTTTAGAAACTCCCGATATAGTTTTTGCCCCATGCTCTTATAACCTTGGCGTTAGGTAAAAATGTCATAAGTCACATGCCAAGTTCTACCCATCACTATCTTGTTAATTTGAACCCACCCGCACATGCCCTTGGCGTTAGGTCAAAATGGCAGAACGGCTGTCCCAAACCAACTCATCTATCTATGCAACAATTGAATACCCAGCAGCTACCAAACACTATGCCTTGGCGTTAGGTCAAAATACATAGCTTGAATACTACTGAATACCCAAAAGAAGTGACGGAGGGCTACGGCTGGTTTTTGGCGAAAAACCTTTAGCGTAGTGAACTTGATATCGCTGAAGGAACCTGATAGCTTTTTAAAATATAGTGGCGAAAACCTTTTGCTAAAGAGGTCACTCCCGGTAAAGGGATCTCGGCTCTTTCCTCGTGGAATGAGGTGCGGGATATTCCACTGAATACCGCTATGCAAAGCAACTTGTAATCGACTATAGTAAAGCTATTACCCTGACGCAAACTTTTGCCCAAGGGGTCGGTCCCGGTGAAGGGATATCGGCCCTTGCCCCGTCGAATGAGGTGCAGGATATTCCACTGAATACCGCTATGCATAAAAAAAGAAAACGTCTTTGCAATAACACTTTTTAAATTGTTCCAACAACTGTATACAGGTTTGTTTTTACTTTGCGTTGATCAAAATCAACGCAGTCCCATCATTTAATCACACCAGAAAAGAACGAAAATAAAATGTACGTATATGCCATCCGCATTCGTCACTAGGTCCCGTCATAACCCGTTAGGTTACTTAACTAACGACAGAGCGGGGACTGGACTAGCGCGGGTGTAAAACATATACAACATCTAATAGTATATAAACCAATATACAATAATCTCTCCAGGCGTGATAGTATGCAACATTACAGAAAAGTAATAAGCATCATAGAACAATACAGATAATCTGGGATCCCCGGGTTTCACAGAGCCGCTGCTGAAACCCGATGTTCCCCTGTCGTGTGGATAGCCTGTGCAATGAAACCTAGACCCCTACGGGTGCGGCAAGTTACCCGCCAAAACCTGAAGCGAGGCAGCCCCCTACAGCATAGTGAATGGACCACCCAGCACTTCACGGAATCCGGTAAGCTTGGGCACCCCTCCTTGGGTCAACCTGTACCCCCTACGAGTGCGGCGAATAGTCTGCCAATTCTAGAGTGGGACCCCTCTGCCTCTCAAAGCCATGAGATGCGGACCCGTTGCCCTCCCAAACCCGGCTATCCGTGCACTCCGTCGCGGGGCAAAACCTAGTACAGTAATGAAAAATAGTACAATAGGTACATCGACCGCAACCTGGTCGTGCCCCAAAAGAATATTATACAACAGGCAGTGACGGCAATCCACAAGTTGGACGCTCGCCCCGCAATATCAAATGTACAAATAAACTCAACCTGTACTACCATTGCACACTGCTATCCACCACGACAAATCCGCAACATCACAGCACAAAACAGAACATCAACGCGAATGTCACGTTCGCAAACCCGTCTAAAAGAACTATATCATTCAGACGCGGTTTACCGATCAAATGACATTCCCGGTCGGAGATATAATGTAAGCACTGTAAACTAACGTGTTTAAATTTCGATCGACCAAAGACCAAATATCAAAAAGTGGGCCCCACTGCTTACTGGTGAACAGTAACAAAATCTGGGCCAAAACGATATTTACCAAAAACCCCAAAATCCAACAGAGAAGCCACTGGAAAAATTTGGGAGCACGAGCTCACCACGTGGCCGCGGATGAGCGGTCAAACCATGGGTTTGACCGCGTTTCCGCGGCGGTTTGGTGGGGTCACGAGCCCAAATTTTGTCGTGGTTCTTAGAAAAGCCTGCACAGTTTTCTGAGACATGTAGAATTAATTTTTGTGACCATTTAAAATCAACAAAACTGTCGAGCTAGGATTTTGCAATTTTCGATTTCCGGTCGGATCGATGTTTTGAACGCGTTAGCACAAGTTAGTATAGCAAAATGGTGAGGCTCTGATACCACTGTAAGTCTACGCTAGCGCCCCGGCAGTCTACAGACGCCAAATGCGGAACAAAAAACTTTTAACTGGC
Source organism: Agapanthus africanus (assembly GCA_030015575.1). NCBI lineage: Eukaryota > Viridiplantae > Streptophyta > Magnoliopsida > Asparagales > Amaryllidaceae > Agapanthus > Agapanthus africanus. The sequence continues at coordinate 302,449,015 of JASDDO010000022.1, read as the reverse complement.
GACATCGTATACTTTAACCCGGATCTGCCATTATTGCTAAACTAACAAACTGTAAAGAGTGTAGAAAGGTTATACCGAACGATCCGAGTCCTTCATTCTTCAACCATCATCCCACGCTCCGTTGCGGCTGCTCCGATCTCGTCGATCTCCGATATTCTCGTCGAGGTGGCACCACATCACCGATTCTTTAAACGGGCTCCCGCCTCTGACTCGAGGCAACTCGATCGTCAAGTTTGCTAAAAGAGACGACCAAGAATGATGTAGAGAATGAGTAGATGACTTTGTCTCACTTCGTCCAAATCCGTGGACGATCGGTTAATGAAGTTGCCGAGGGATTTGGGTGATGGAATGAAATGAACTGTAAAATTCCATGCACCCCAAATACTATCATATCTTTTTACAACCATGAAAAACTATCAAGTGAGAGAGAGTGTGAGGAGAGAGAGGGGGCCGGCCTCTTATAAGGAAGAGGAGGTGACCGTAGGAGCAAAGAGGGTGACCTTAAGAAAATATCATAATGTGAATGCAAAAGAATATCTTAAGGAAAACAAGAATGTTTAGAAATCAAAGCATGAGTCACAAGACACCTCTCCATTTCTAGAACCTTCTAGAAGCTTCTAGAAGCACGACTCACTCTCATCCAAGAAAAGATAAATTCGTCTTTAACCGAATGTTAAAAGACGGCTGATAGAAAACTGGAAACTGGCAACTTCCAAAAGTGATCCTGAAACGAATTTCAGGACAACCCCGAAACTGTATATATATACCCGCATTTGTATTACGACCGAATACAAATGCAACTGAGACAAAGATATTATACCTACTCAATATAATACTCGGATCCGGCTTAAACCAAAGCCGACCAGTATCATCTGGCCGAAAAATAACACGTGCGTAAACGCACGTGCATTTTCCGAACCCTGCCATAAAACCATACGGCCTCTACAACGTTTTGCCCGAACATGGGAAACTGTCTGTGGGGGACTCGTCAGTACCCTGGCAGTGGGTTTAACCACAAACCGTCAGCGGCACTAGCAATGCGTAACGGCTGCCCATGGACTGACCTCAAGGGATGCCGATGAGCGCACTCATCCGGAAAACCCTACTGAGCCTAACAGTGACAATGTATATACAGTCCGGTCCGTTCGTCTATGAGTATCGTATATCTGCCTAGGGGGCTAGTAACGTCAGACCCCCAATAGCAGTATAAGTCGTGTCGGAATGAAGCCCAATAACACCCTGAGATACTACTGGAGTACCTACCAGTAAATCTCCTGCCATGGCCATGGACTTTGTGTAATGGCTCTCCTAGACACAGCACGACCTCGCCCCCAATACCGGGAGAGACGAATCCCCTGCCGATCCGCTCACGTGCCTCCATATGGCTCGGGACTGTACCCAAAAACTACCTGTTTGCACGACTCCTTTGAGCCGTGGTAGGGTAGAAATCAAAGCACAGTGGGAACTCACACGAGACAAATGACGACCTCAGGTCGATGAACTAACCTGTACACATGTCACCAGGGAACTGCTATCTGACGGTAGATATAATACTAACTAGCAGATTCCCGGCGAGTCCTGTCCGGTGTACTCATAACCCAATGAGCACCTGTATACATCTTAGGTGATCCAACTGACACCAGTGGCTTGTAAGACCGGCCACCGCCCCTCGTCGGGGTCTCGACTGTACACACTAGTCTACTCCGGAGTATCGATGCCCTGTCTTGAAACTCCCACGACTAGGGACCACAATTAAGGATATGCGTATAAACTACCCAACTCTCACGTATATGATCGCCATCATACTGTTGGTAGTAAAGCAAGATCCTAAGGGCTCTATCAAAGTGTAACATGCAATCAGTCACCTGAACATGTACATGACTGATAAAGGCAAACCAGATAGCATACTATCATCTCGAGTAAGACTGTCCTACCGGTATAGGTCCTCCGCAATCATTGCAATCACGTACCCGCGATCCAATAATTGACTATGAGGGCACTATCTCCAACAGTCTACCCCCTCTTCCTTCTCCTATGATGGACCCGACGCTTATTGCGAAAGCTCCTTACCCGAACCGGTTAAGGGGTAATAAAACGAGTCCTCATATGGAGAAAATTATAGAAATGTTCAAACAGGTTAACATCAATATCCCTCTCTTAGATGCGATTCAACAAGTCCCCGCTTATGCGAAAATTCTTAAGGACTTATGCACTCGGAAGAGGAAGACTCAAGTGCCGAAGAAGGTCTTTATGTCTAATAATATCAGCACTGCTTTTATCCCCCAGCTACCTATGAAACGAAAGGACCCAGGATGTCCTACAATATCGATTTCTATCGGGGGTAAAAACATAAATCGTGCTCTTTTAGACCTTGGCGCAAGTGTTAACCTACTTCCATATTCTGTATATGAGCAATTAGGGATTGGAGAGCTGAAACCTGCTCACTGCACTCTCCAAATGGCAGACCGTTCAATCACCAAACCAAAGGGTGAACTAGAGGATGTGTTGATTAAGGTCGGGGAATTTGTTTTCCCTGTAGACTTCATTGTGCTCGACACACAGCCTGTAGCAAACCCCCCGGGCCAAATTCCGGTGATTCTGGGTCGTCCTTTCCTTGCCACTTCCAACGCTGTTATAAACTGTAGAAACGGTTCAATGAACTTATCATTTGGAAATATGACCATTGAACTAAATATCTACAAAGTTGGAAGTCAGCCATCAGAACCCTCTGCTCATATTTTAGATGTGTGCTCTGTCCACGAGATCGCTCCCGATAGTTGTGGAGCTGAGGAACTTTGCTTTACTGATCTCGATGACATTACCACATCTCTGTTTGACTTTACACATGATCTTAGTGAGGACACTTTACCTACACTTGATTCCTGCACTTCTGATTTTTCTCCACCCGAGTCTGTATCTTTCACAGGCTCTGAGCTTCTTTGTAAATCCAAAAATCACTCAATGATCCCTCCTTCTATCATTTCTCCGCCTGAATTAGATCTCAAAATTTTACCGTCTCATCTGAAATATGCTTATTTAGGTGAGAATGAGTCTTTACCGGTTATAATTTCCGCTTCTCTAGCATTAGAGCAAGAGAATGCACTTTTATCGGTATTGAGATCTAACAAAGAGGCGTTTGGTTGTAGTATGGCGGACATCAAAGGGATTAGTCCCTTGATAGTTGAACATCATATACATGTGATGGATGATGCCAGACCAACCCGAGAACCACAGAGACGGTTGAATCCCGTCATGAAGGAAGCGGTAATGAAAGAGATCGTCAAATGCTTAGATAATGGTATTATATACCCCATCTCCGATAGCCAATGGGTGAGTCCTATACATGTCGTTCCTAAGAAATCCGGCATCACTGTTATAACCAATGAGGCAAATGAGTTGATTCAGACACGCACCCAAACTGGGTGGCGTGTATGTATCGATTATAGAAAACTCAATGCTGCCATGAGGAAAGACCACTTTCCTCTACCATTCATTGATCAAATGCTGGAACGCTTAGCGGGACGAGAGGATTATTGTTTTATGGACGGATACTCAGGCTATAATCAGGTCCCCATCACCAAAAACGATCAAGATAAAACCACTTTTACTTGTCCTTTTGGTACCTTTGCTTACAGTCGCATGCCCTTTGGGTTATGCAATGCTCCCGCTACCTTTCAGCGGTGTATGATGGGGATATTCTCGGATATGGTAGAGAATTTTCTGGAGATCTTTATGGACGATTTCTCGATTTTTGAAGACTTTTTTTCTGATTGCCTAGCGAATCTTGACGCTTTTCTTACTCGTTGCAAAGAGAAGAACTTGACTTTGAACTGGGAAAAATGTCATTTTATGGTCCAAGAAGGAATTGTTCTTGGACATGTTATTTCACAGAAAGGCATTGAGGTTGACAGAGATAAGATAGATGTCATTCAAAATCTCCCTCATCCCAAAAGCGTCAAAGATATTCGATCTTTCCTTGGCCATGCGGGCTTTTATAGAAGATTCATTAAGGATTTTAGCAAAATTGCTAGACCTTTAACTCTTCTCCTGGCCAAGGATACGACCATCCATTTTGACTCGGACTGCGAGACAGCTTTCGACTCACTTAAACACTCACTCACTTCAGCCCCCGTTTTATCATCACCAAACTGGGACTACCCCTTTGAGCTGATGTGTGACGCATCCGACTTTGCAGTAGGTGCAGTCTTAGGACAGCACATCGAAAAGATGCCACGCGTGATATACTATGCAAGTAAGATCCTGAATGATGCTCAAATCAATTATACAACCACCGAAAAGGAACTTTTAGTGGTTGTATTTGCATTAGAAAAATTCAGGCCTTACTTAATTGGCTCACCTATAGTTATGTACACGGACCATTCCGCCTTAAAACATCTTCTGGGGAAGAAAGATGCAAAAGGTCGACTAATACGTTGGATCCTTCTGTTACAAGAATTCGATCTTTTTATCAAAGATAAGAAAGGATGTGAAAACGTAGTAGCTGACCATCTTTCACGCATTTCTTCTTCCCATGTGACCCTGCCGATCAATGATTCGTTCCCAGATGAACAACTCTTGAGCATATCCAATGAACCATGGTTCAGGGATATTGTGAACTATCATGCCACGGGACTGATACCCAGCGATTGGTCAAAACAGGACAAATATCATTTTCTATCCCAAGTAAAACACTTTTACTGGGACGATCCATACTTGTTTAAATATTGTCCTGATCAGATCATTCGCTGGTGTGTCCCGAATGAAGAGTTCAAGAGTGTTCTTTCTTTTTGTCATGATCAGGCCTGTGGGGGTCACTTCGGTCCTAAAAAGACGGCGGAAAAGGTTTTGCAATATAGATTTTATTGGCCGACCTTATTCAAGGACGCATTCGACTATTGCAAAACCTGTACACAATGTCGGTACACGGGTAGAATCTCCCAGAGGAATGAAATGCCTCAGCAACCCATTTTGGTTGTTGAAATATTCGATGTTTGGGGCATTGATTTTATGGGTCATTTTCCCAGCTCCTTTGGGAATTTGTACATACTGCTGGCGGTTGATTATGTCTCAAAGTGGGTAGAAGCCATTCCATGTCGCACTAATGACAAGAAAGTTGTCATTAAGTTCTTAAAAGAGAATATCTTCTCGCGATTTGGACACCCACGCGCTATTATTAGCGATAATGGGACACATTTCTGCAACAGGTCTTTCGAGACTCTGATGCGGAAATACTCAATCAACCACCGACTTTCTACACCCTATCATCCCCAAACAAGCGGGCAGGCTGAAATCTCAAACAGACAAATCAAACTTATCCTGGAGAAGACTGTTGCTAAAAATAGAAAAGACTGGTCGACCAAACTGACGGATGCACTTTGGGCATTCCGAACTGCATTTAAAACCGACCTAGGGATGTCTCCATATAGGATAGTTTTTGGAAAAGCATGTCATTTACCCGTCGAGATAGAGCATAAAGCATTGTGGGCTATTAAAGAAATAAATTTTGATCTAAACCTTGCTTGCAACATTCGGAAGCTGCAAATAAATGAGCTAAGCGAACTCCGCGATGAAGCTTATGATAACACTGTAATTGTAAAGAATAGGACCAAAGTTTTTCACGATAAAAACATTTTAAGGAAAAAATTTACACAATGTCAACAAGTCCTTCTTTATGATTCACGACTACACCTTCACGCGGGTAAGCTCCGATCTCGATGGAAGGGACCTTTTGTTGTGCGGTCTGTATACCCGCACGGGGCAGTAGAAGTAGAAAATGTTAAAAACGGCACCTTTTTCAAAGTGAATGGATATAGACTAAAGCCGTATTTTTCCACTGACCCCACGGAGGAGCTCTTGTTCTTACAGGAGCCAATTTATCTTGATTAAAATTCCTCCGTCTCACCTTCATGTCCAGCATATCACTGCATCATCTTTTGAATGGAGGTGAGTGAAAAGAGTAAGTTTGGGGGAAGTTCTTCACTTATATATTTTGCCCCCACTAATAATTCCTCCCAGACTTACAGGTTTTGTAGATATAGCTATTGGCAACAGTGAGGACACTGTTGAAAACAAGTTTGGGGGAGATTTGTGCTTATTTTTGCTTGATTTGCATATCATTTGCATAAGCACAAAACATTTCTTTAGAAAAAAAAAACTTATAAAAATTTAAAAATCTCAAAATCCATAAAAAATTAAAATTTTTAAAATATAAAAATATTTTAACAGTTTTTTGTACATAAATAAGATAATGAAAGTTTAGATAGTGAAAAATTACATCCATGAGATTAGAAAAATTTAAGAAAACCAAGAAAATTAGAAGTTTTCTTATACGAACTAGTAATAAATAGTTATGAGCCGTTGTCCCAAGGGTTAGTAAGATGGAGGACGTCACTAATCTGAGGATAAAAATAAGTCTGAAAAATAGTTTCTATTCTGGAAGCCAAACATTTTGAATGTTGATACCCTGCTATTCGCACTTACACACGTCTTAAAGCCTGGGATAGTAAAGGATACCTTGAAATGCTCTTGTCTTAAAGCCGATGTATGAAGGAAATAAAAGAAAAAAATGAATAAAATATAAAGTGGTGAGAAAAATGGACACTGGTTTTGTTATCACCAAGGGAAATAAAAAAAATATATAGCGAGGGTGCGTCTTCACCTAGTGCCCTAAGGCCAACTGGTCTGGGAGTCACTGCTATGCCTAAGGTGGTGCAAGACGAAGAAAATACACCAAGTAAGCAAGCACATGAGTAATCGGTCGGTTAGTACCTCAAGAAGTATTAACGGTCGCATGAAAGTGTGTGAGCAATCTCATCTAAATATTCATTAATTAAAAAGTACTGAGGCTGAGGGGCAAGAGTATGATAGCTTGAATTGAATTCTCCGGGTGTAGGGATGTCTTTACACACACGCAGGGTTATATGATCAATGTTTTGGAAGAAAGATAGGAATGAAAAATAAGACGATGTTTTATTGAGGGAGGACGTGATTTCTGACATCTTTTCATGACCATTAAGATAGGGTTCATGACAACCGAAAAGCAAGCTTAGTTGGAAACCCTAATTTTCAAAGCTTTTCTTTTACAATTTTTTTCTTTAAATGTAATGTTCATGATCTTTCTTTTATTATTGGATTTTGTGGGTGCAATCCGCTGAAAACCCTCAGGAGACAACACTCCTCCTACTAGGGACACCTAGAGGTTTAAAGGCTTGTTGCACGTGCTCAGTGCAATCGTGTTGCCTACGAAAGTGTGCTAGTTTGATTTTTCTCTTTCTTTATTTTCTCCTTCTCTTTTTAATAAAAGTTCGCTCGAGACGATAGAAATTAAGTTTGGGGGAATTTGATCAGTCGAAAATACTGCATCTTGTAACCAGCAATTTCCCTATCATTTGCATTCATTTAGAAGTGTACGGTATTCATATTTCACATATTAGCAAATCAGTCGTTAAATATCAGATTGCATGTGTTAGACTCTAAAACCGGCACTATAAAGGAAATTGACCGCATTTCATGGCATCGCATCATCCCTATATTGCGCAACACTTGTATTGAGATCTGTGCAGGAAAATCCAGAAGAAAGGGCAAAATTTACATGACAAGACTGCTAAAAGAATACGCCAACTCAAGGAATTGGAATCTGGTAATGATCAAAAGGGTATTCTGAGATTCATCATATGAGAGAATGTACTTGAGGACATCAAAAGTCAACACAGGAAGTTTGAAGACCCAAGGAGCTAACTTGGCCGCGGAACCGCGGCCTAATTCGCCTATTGCCGCGGTTCCGCGGCGGTCTTGCCTCTTCATCACCCCAATTTTGCACCATAACTCCTCCCTCAGTTCCTACAGCTCAGAATGACAAAACATTTTCCAGAAAGCCCCAGAACCTTCTGCCAGATCAGCAAGCTTTGGGATCAACACTAAACTAGCCTTGTATTCTAGAAACTTCTCCCTAAACCCTAGCTTAAACCCTAAGCTAAGCCTAACTAACTACTTCTAGAAGTCTTTCAACAAACTTTTGGAGGGAACTTCTATTTCAAACTCAAGGCCTATTGTTTGGGAAATCTATAAATAAGACCCTAGGCTCACTTGTAAAATCATTATTCATTCATTGAAATTGATTGATCCATTCACTCTCTTTCTTCATCTTCTTCCACAAGTCTAGTGAGAAGACTTGTGTGAAACCCTAACCCTAATTCCAATCAAAAGCCAAGATCCCGAGTACCCAATCAAGCAAGAAGCCCTTCAACCTTTTAGGAGCGAAGCCGATCTTCAACAGAGCAAGTGGTCCAAGCCGATCCACGACTCACGGAGAAAAGCGACGCCAGATCGACAATTTAGTTCCTCCTCTTGTAGTTCTTGAGTGACTGTAATCAAATTGTTGATAAAAATAAAAGGTGATATTCTTTTATCTTGTTTTCTTTAAATTCTTGCATCATGATTCGATCTCAATTTCTAGTTGTAGTTCTTGTTGTGATGTTTGAGTAATACTCCGCTCGTCGAGGAGTCGAGACGATCAATAGAATGATGATATAATATATCTGAAAACGATTCTTGATTCCTACGAGTTTTGTAAACCCTAGCAAGTTCAAGAACCGACGACCCATATTGTTGTGATGCTTTCTTGATTGATATCGCTCGAAATTGGGGAGTTACGATCGTTTCTTGAAATTACTAGAGGCTAGAATGTGAATGATATCGACGAAAGAACAAGGGTTAAATGATGAAACCCTAGTTTCACGAGGAAGCCCCAACTCTCGTCGATCATCATCGATCTAGTATCAATTCTTCGAAGGACAAGAACACGATATCTTGAGATTATATCACATCTATAGATCCGATCAATTCCTAAGAGCCTCATTTAGATTCTTGACATTTGGTTGGAAATATCATCAAAACCCGATTCTCGATTGTTTATCATTTTCTTGATTCTTGATTAGATTAGTGACACTTGAATCAATCGATAAAATCTTGAATCATGTTTTCTTTTCTTTTCGATTAACTTTTCAATTCAAACAAATCAAACATAAAAATGAATCGCACAATCCCTGTGGACGATCCGCACTCGCTTACGATCTACAACCGACACCGTAATTGATTGCGGTCAAATATAAATCTTTGATTGTGAATTTTATTCAATTTTCTAAATACCGACACAAGAAACTCTTATTCGCTTTATTCGATTTACACAAACAAGAATTTTCAAACAATCAATGCCATAAGAAGGATTCGTTCATTTCTGAACTCTTCCTCTTATGTGTGTTTGTTATGCTCAGAACTGTTGATTGATTTAGAACATAAATGCCATTGCACAACGTGCTTGATCCAACCAACTTTTGGTTAAGGAAAATGTTCATAACATTATCCTGTAATACAAAATTATATCTCTCTTTACTCAACAAAGAAACCGATATAATGTTGCATATCAGGTTCGGCATGAAATAACATTCGTTCAGAATCAATGTATTACCATTTGGCAATACAAGGTGATATTCCCCGACGGTTTTAGCTGCAACAATTGCACCATTTCCAACCCTTATGTCTTTATCACCTTCTCCAAGTTCTCTACCTTTCCTAAGCTCATGTAACTGATTACATATATGGGATCCTGACCCGGTATCTAATACCCAGGACGTAGAGCAAATGGAGAAACAGTTCTCTGTAACGAACACACCCGAAGAAAAATGCATCAACATGTACTTTCTTCATTCGGGTGGCATGGGAATCCTGGTATTCCCCTATATCCAGTTCAGTCTTATAACTCTTATAAGAAAGAACGGAACCAGCGTTCCCCAGCGCAGTATAACATGCGGGTTCGGTCAATACATCCATATTATTATCTTGATTAAGGCATGATATGGTCGCTACCTGGAGAGAGAGAGAATAAAACACTTTAGCGTATGCTCTTGCAAGATCAGATTGGTTATTATTTTATCTAATCAGGATGGCTCCCACTATTTTTATCAAATCTTCCTTCAAACCCTAAAAGGAAAGTCTAGCCGGGATTAATTACACCCTACAACTTCACCAATCTTTCAGCCAGGCCAGTGTCGGTACTTTTAGGGAGGTTCCCCGTGCTTTCGCACGGACCTAATTAAAGTAAACCTCGTTTTCCCAGAGGCATAACCCCGTTGACACCTTTCTAGACACCTACTTGATCGGCTAATTGTCCTGTGTAAAATTCTCCCAGGAGTAACAATTACTCGCAGTGGGTATCGGGATCCAACTATCTCATAGAAGGTATGCAATCTCATTGTAAATCTCAACACTTGAAATTCCCGATAATATTTTGCCCCAAGCATCCCATGACCTTGACGGAGGTCAACAAACCATAGGGTGCAAGTCAAGTTCAACCCGTCATTTCTTGATTGAATCAAACCCACCCGCACGACCCTTGACGGAGGTCAACATGGTCGCACGACTACCCTAATCCAATCCGCATCATATGCATAAACAGATAAATACTAGTTAGCTACCGCACACTACGCCTTGACAGAGGTCAACAAACGTAGCACGAATACTAAGTAGGACTTATCTGAAATGACGGAGGGCTGCGACAGGTTTTTTTGAAAACCTATTGCGTAATGAACTTGATATCGTTGTAGAATCGAGTGAATTTTGAAATGGAGTGATTTTGAGGCTTTCATTAGTTTTGCTAAAGAGGTCACTCCCGGTGAAGGGATCTCGGCTCTTTCCTTATGGAATAAGGTGCAGGATATATCATATACATCACTATGCAAAGCAAAACTCCAAAAACAAACCGAGTGTTGTAGCATCTGCCAGTTTTGCTAAAGAGGTCACTCCCGGTGAAGGGATCTCGGCTCTTTCCTCATCGAATAAGGTGCGGGATATATCATATATATCGCTGTGCAAAGCAAAACTGTAGCTACCCTTTTTTTTGAAAAATTTGATTCTACAACATCTTTTAGGTTTCTTTTGTTTCATTAATCACATTAATGAAGTCCCATCATTTAAGTCACCTAAACATCACAGATAAATACGACGTACACTTATGCCATCCGCATTCGCCTCGATGTCCCCTCGTGCACCGTTAGGTTAGGTAACTAACGGCAGAGCGGGGCAGGGCTAGCGCGGGTGTAAAACATAAGTAACGCCTATATAATATATCATATATACTATATATAGTATTTATCACATCACATCATATGATCACATCACAGATATCGCAGCAGAAGAAACATATGAAACATTGGATATACTAGGACGTCCGTGTTTTAATTTGAGCCTTTATAAAACACGGATTCCACGGTCGCGATGAATAGCCAAACCCACACCCCTAGACCCCTACGAGAGCGGCAAACAACCCTACCAATTCTAGAGTTAGGAGACCCGGACTCGACTCCTTGAGTTGGTCTCCCACTGGACTACAGAACCCGGTTACTTTTGCTCTCCTCCTTGGGTCTATCCTAGTGCAGAAAAGTAAATAATATACAAATGGTGACATCAACCTCATCCCGGAAGTGCCCCAATAAAAGAATATTACATACATTTAATTTTACATGAATGAAAATAAAAACTCTCATCTCACATAAAACCCCCGGCTATTCAGAACGCGACGATCCAATATAACATATTCAACAACACATAACATCACATGTCATCAACGTAAGTAAATATGCGCATCCCAATTGTCGTTGACATATAGCAACGAAACCGACGATATCATATATTACACTTACGGTCACAGAAAAGAAAGTGTAAAACTTCAACATTTTGAATCCACAATCTCTTTAGACATCGTAAATCCGAAATATCACATATTTCGCATTTCATGCCTAACTGTATGAATTCCACATATTGTATCACATTCCAGATAAATAGAAAGTATTAAACTTTCCGATCGAATAATCAAATACCCAAGATTTCCTAAATAGCTCAACACTTGATTGGAGTTCAAAAATTCCAGAATACGTCACAGTAGCAACGGTCCAGCCGTAGAAGGGTCAAGCCAACGCCTCACATGTGGCACGCCGTACTGCCCCAAACCCTAAGGTTCAAAAGGCAGTTCAAGACGGTCACATAATCGAGTTAAGGTTTGTTGTCTTCTAGAGGGTCCATCGTGTCACATGCACGTATTTCCGAAAGATTTAAACCCGAGAAAAATTCAACACTTGAATGTTTTTCGTGCCGGGAAAAATTGAGTTAATGATATCCGTTCGAACATTTTAATACTTACTAAATTATCCGGAATAACAATACGAAATTAAATCTTCCGATCGAATTAATTAATACAAAAGGATCCCCAGAATACTCAACACTTGAGTCGGTTTAAAAATACCCATAAAATAGCACTTTCAGATAAAAGTATTACTGTGCAAGCCCTAAGTCAAACACTCACTGTACGGCCGCGGATCCGTGGCACATGCAGTCTATTGCAGCGGTTCTGCGGCCGTCCGTACGGCTTACGTCACCGTTTTGCACAGTAATACTTAGAAAACCCTGCTGAATTTTTTAGATATTTTTAATACTGAAAAATCACAGATTTTGAAAAAAGTCCAGAGGGGGGGTCAATTTGACGTTTTCGGGTTAGATCGGGGTTTTAACTTCGTTAATACATCGCCTAATGCTCTAGCTAGGCTCTGATACCACTGTAGGGTTACTAGAAACTCTAATAAGGTTTAAGGAAGCATCAAACATGTCCGTTTAAAATTTTAGCCATGCCGAACAACCCTAAACTAGATCGTTGCTAGAAAATTAGGGTTTTATATGTAAGTAAACTAGGTTTACAACTAAGTGAATACGAAATACAACCTTTGTAGATCGGTCCTTCACTTCTTTAGCTCCTTGTTGAAGCCCTTCGTTGCGATCGTGGTTCTCCCGGACCCTTGCATGGCTTCACGAGGCGATAGATACAACCTTGCTTGAAGTCTCCGAGGCCGAAGATGATCTACGTCGAGGGAATTCCGACTCAAGCTACTACTTCACTAATTTGAGAATTAGTGAAGCAAACACCCTATACTAAAATGCTATCTAGTAGAGGATGGAGAAATAGGAAGTGGGTTCTCTTTGGATTTTTATTTCTCACTTTAATTCTCACTTTGGATCAAACCCTAGCAAGCTTTTCTTTTTTAACAAAATGAAGAAGAAGAAGAAAAGAAAGAGATGAGGATAATGATCAAGTGAGAAGGCTAATCATGGTGAGTGAGTATCATATACTAACTCTTGTAGAGCCATAACCATAGCTAATTGATTATGGTTGGGTTAAGAAATATCCATAGTAAAAACAAATTTAGTGGAATTAGTCAATGCATCCACAAGCTTCTACAAGCTTCATGCATTGTGCTAATCCTCCACTAATTTTGTAATTACTCAAAATATAAAAACTCAACATAATATATAGCATGGTGTAAGTCTCATACACCCAAGTCATGTGTATCATCAACCATGATACAAAAAAGAAAACACATTTTAATATATATCATATATACATTAAAATTGTGCTCATGTGAGAAAAACCCTAAAGTGAACAAGTGTTAGTTAATGTAAACTAGTATATCAAATATACAATTATACAATAAATTATTAAATCAACACTTGACTTAATAATCCGGTTATATCACATATAACCGACTAACATCCAATGTATCGAGTTATCGAATCAACACTTGATTCGATAACCCGGCTATATCATATACAACCGATCGATACAAAACGTCACGAGAATAGAATACGGTATCACATACACGCATTATTCTCGGTCCTGCGCATATCACATATGCACTCCTATTTCGTTTTGCCTAAGCCAGTAAAACTTCTATGTAGGACTCTAAAGACTCGTCAATACGCCGGCAGTAGGTGATGATCACATCAAGCACCCACAAGCCGTCAGCGGTACTAGCTGGACGTAACAGCTACCCGGGTATTGAACGATCAGAAGATCAGCAAGCAAGCCCGCTCCAACTCCTGTAAAAGCCTGCCGGTAACACTTCCCGTACAGTCCGGTCTCCTCGTCTGATATGTCGCATATCAAGTCTAGGGGTGGTAAACGTCAGACCCCAATAACCGATAAGTCGTGCCGATGTGAGGCTCATAACGGGTCGAGATACTACTGGTAACACTTACCAGTAAATCTCTAATCAGCCCTGGCCAGGGAATTCCCTGTTACGGCCAATCGAGCACAGCGTAACATCAACCCCCAATACCGGGAGAGACGAAACGCCTCCTATCGCTCATTTCCTCCATGTGACTCGGGACTGTACCCAAAACCACCGTTTTGCATGCCCTCATGGACCTGGTAAGGTGGAAATCAAAGCACAATGGGATTCACACAAGACTCTATGACGATCTCGGGTCTACAGACTAACCTGCACAAGTGTCACCAGAGAACTGCCATCTGACGTGAGGTATAATACCATCTGGGATTTCTCGGCGAGTTCGTTCAGTGTACCCAGTCTCCACTGAGCACCCGTATACCATCTCTGATGTCAAACACCAATGGATATGGGATCATCCATCGCCCATCTCATGGGTCGAGAAGCGTATACGCTAGTCTACACTGGTATATCGATGCCCCGTCTCGATACACCCACGACTAGGGACCTTGAAGGATGTACTTATGGACTACCATGTCCCCACTAATATGATCCGCATCATAGTCCAGGTAGTCAAGTACACATCCTAAGATCTTTACCAACATGTAACTAAAAGACAGTATAAAGAGACAAGTATACATGTTAAAGTAAAGTGCAACCAGATAGCATACTATCATATCGAGTAAGAAAGTCCTCTCTATATATGTCCAAGCATCAAATATAATATACATCATCTGTACAATACTGACCTCTAAGGCATACATACAACTAACAGGAGACACACTAGGTCGAATAAGCCCTTTATCTAACAAATCCTGCAACTGATCCTTCAGCACTCTATGCTCCGCCCGAGCCATCCGATAAGGCGGTATGGAAATAGGCCCCGAGCCGGGAATCAAATCGATGCAGAACTCTGTTAGTTGTATGTATGCCCTAGAGGCCAGTATTGTATAGATGTTGTATATTATATTGGATGCTTGGACATATATAGAGATGACTTTCTTGCTCGATATGATAGTATGCTATCTGGTTACTCTTTATCTTAACATGTACACTAGTCTCTTCAAACTGTCTTATGGTTACATGTTGGTAAAGCCCTTAGAATGTGTACTTGACTACCTAGACTATGATGCAGATCATACTAGTGGGGACATGGTAGTCCATAAGTACATCCTTCAAGGTCCCTAGTCGTGGGTGTATCGAGACGGGGCATCGATATACCAGAGTAGACTAGCGTATACGCTTCTCGACCCATGAGATGGGCGATGGATGATCCCATATCCATTGGTGTTTGACATCAGAGATGGTGTACGGGTGCTCAGTGGAGACTGGGTACACTGGACGGACTCGCCGAGAACTCCCAGATGGTATTATACCTCACGTCAGATGGCAGTTCTCATGTGACACTTGTACAGGTTAGTCTGTAGACCCGAGATCGTCATGGAGTCTTGTGTGATTCCCACTGTGGTTTGATCTCCACCTTACCACGTCCATGAGGGCGTGCAAAATGGTGGTCTTTGGGTACAGTCCCGAGTCACATGGAGGCAATGAGCGATAGGAGGGGTTTCGTCTCTCCCGGTATTGGGGGTTGATGTTGCGCTGTGCTCGATTGGCCGTAACAGGGAAGTCCCTGGCCAGGGCTGATCAGAGATTTGCTGGTAAGTGTTACCAGTAGTTTCTTGACCCGTTATGAGCCTCACATCGTCACGACTTATCGAGTATTGGGGTCTGACGTTTACCACCCCTAGACTTGATATGCGACGTATCAGACGAACAGACCGGACTGTACGGTAAGTGTTACTGGTTGGATTCACAGGGGTATGAGCGGGCTAGCTCGTCGATCTTCTGATCGCTCAATACCCGGATGGCCGTTACGTTTAGCAGACCGCTTGCGGCTTGTGGGTGCTTGATATGATCATCATCTGCTACCGGCGTATTGACGAGTCTTTAGAGTCCTACACAGAGGTTTCCTGGTTCAAGCGAAACGAAATAGGAGCGCATATGAGATATGTGCGGGACCGAGAATAATGCGTGTATGTGATACCGTATTTCATTCTCGCGATAAATGTTTCGATTGGTTATATTTGATATGACCTAGTTATCGAATCATTGATTCGATAAATCGATACATTAGATACTAGTCGGTTGTATGCGATATAACCGGATCGTTAAATCAAGTGTTGATTTAATGATTTAATGTATAATTATATATTTGATATATTACTTTGCATTAACTAGTATTGGTTCACTTTAAATGGATTTTCTCACTTGATGTACATGTTGTATATATGATATACTTTTGTGCGCATCTTTGTATCATGTTTGATGATACTTGCTCATTAGGTTAAGTGTGAAGAATTAAACCATGGTTAAGGGATGATTAGGGTTTTGCCTTTTTATTTATTTATTTGTTTATTTATTTAGTTAAAGGTTTAGATGAGAATGGTGGCTTTCTTTGTCTCTTGTTGAACTTTCTTGAAGCTTTGACAAAGTCCACCATCCTTATCTCATCCTTAACCCTAACCATTCCTTCTAACCTTAGTTTAATCTCTACATTTGACCATGGTCAAGATATGATAAGTATTCATATTAGTTTCTTTTTCAAATAAGAAACTTATCATATTCTTTCTTCTTCATCATCTTCTTCTTCATGAAAAGCTTGATGCCATCAATGGCAACTTGAGCAAAAGTGAGTAAAATCCAATTCTAAAGTGAACCCACCTCCTATTTCTTCACCCTCTACCTCTTGCCAAGTTGTTTTGGGTGTTTTCTTCACAAGTTTCACAACTTGGTGAAGTTGGAGCTTGAACTTGCGCAACCTCGACGTAGATCATCTTCGGCACGAAGCCGACGACATTGCCCGCTCGTTTTCCCGATGAAGCCGACGATCGAGTCTAGGATTCGAGACGGACAGCGAGAGGACACCCACGTGGAGCTAAGCAAGTGGAAATCCGGATCTACAAAGGTTGTAGCATCTCACTTCTAGTTAAAGTGTTAACTAAGTTTTCATTTCGCCTAAACATCTAGTCTAAGATCCGTAGTCTAGGGTTTCTCGGCACCAAATTTTTTAAATTGGCATGTTCGATGCCTTGTGAGACCACTATAGGGTGCCTAGGAACCTTTCACTGGTATCAGAGCCTAGCTAGAGCCTTAGGCGAAGTCCCGACGACGTTTGAAACCCGATCGAACCGAAACCCAAAACCCTAAAATGCTCTCTGGATTTTTTCTAAAAAATGGGATTTTTGTCAATTAAAAATAGGCAGAAAATCAAGCAGGGTGTTATTTTAATTACTGTAAAATACGAGGGCCTGAATCAACTTTTCCACCGCGGAACCGCGGCACGTGCTATGCATGATGCGGCGGTTCCGCGGCCTTACTGTTCCCTTGTTTAATATTTTCTGCACAGTAACTCATTTAATATAATGCTATATTTTCTGGGACATTTTTATTGTGACTCTACAGAATAGTATTCTAGGGTTGTATTGGGAATCAAAGATTCGATCGGATTATCAAATTTCGTCTTTTGTGTATTTCCGGATAATTTTCAGAATATGTTAAAAAGTTCGACCGGATATAAATACCCAATTTTTCCCCTGTCAGGAAATTTCCAAGTGTTGGATTTTTCCGTAGTTTAACGTCGTTCTAAGTAGTGCAAGTAACGCGATGGACCCTCTAGAAGACAACAAACCTTAACTCGATTATGTGACCGTCTTGAACTGCCCTTTGAACCTTCGGGTTTGGGGCAGTACGGCGTGCCACATGTGAGGCGTTGGCTTGACCCTTCTACGGCTGGACCGTTGGTACTGAGGCACGAACTGAATGTTGCTAGACTTATTTCATGTGTTGGACTGTATCGGGAAAACTTGGGTATTCGACTGTTCGATCGGAAAGTTCAACATTTTCTGTTTATCTGGAATGTGATACAATAATTGGAATTCACAAACAGTTATGAGATAACTGAATGAATGTTATAAATCTAGCAGTTTAGTCCCACATGATATTGAAAAGAGTTTTCGATAATGAGACTAAAATGCGGGATTTATATCTGTTAGGCATGTGATGTCTAAGTATTTCATTTGATTAGGCATACGATGTCTAAAGAAGTTGCGGATTCCAATTGTTGTAGTTTTACACTTTCTTTTCTGTGACCGTAAGTGTAGTATGTTCATATCGCCGGTTTCGTTGCTATACGTCAACGACAATTGGGGTATGCATACTTACTTACGTTGATGACATGTGATGTTATGTGTTGCTGGATATGTTATATTGGATCGTCGTGTTTGAATAGCCGGAGTTTTTATGTGAGATGAGTGTTTTTCATTTTCATTCATGTAAAACCTTGTATGTAATATTATTTTATTTGGGGCACTTCCAGGTAGCGGAAGATGTCACCTTTTGTATATTATTTACTTTTCCGCATTAGGATAGACCCAAGGAGGGTAGCGCAAGTAACCGGGTTCTGGGGTCCAGTGGGAGACCAACTCGAGGAGTCGAGTCCGGGTCTCCTAACCCTAGAATTGGCAGGGTTGCTTGCTTCTCTCGTAAGGGTCTAGGGGTGTGGGATTGGCTATTCATCACGACCGTGGAATCCGTGTTTTATACTGGCTCGTATTGAAAACACGGACGTCCTAGTATATCCAATATTTCATATGTTTATTCTGCTGCGATATTTGTGTTGTAACTCTATGATGGATATAGTATATAGTATATATGATACATTATATAGACGTTACTTATGTTTTACACCCGCGCTAGCCCTGCCCTGCTCTGTCGTTAGTTACCTAACCTAACGGTGCACGAGGGGACATCGAGGCGAATGCGGATGGCATAAGTGTACGTCATATCTATCTGTGATGTTTAGGTATTTAAATGATGGGACTTCATTAATGTGATTAATGAAAGATAAGAAACCTAAGATGTTGTGGAATCGAATTTTAAAATAAAACAGGTAGCTACAGTTCTTGCTTTGCACAGCGGTATATATGATATACCCTGCACCTTATTCGATGAGGAAAGGACCGAGATCCCTTCACCGGGAGTGACTCCTTTAGCAATAACTGGCAGATGCTACACACTCGGTTTGCTTTTGACTGCTTTTGGGTTTTTGCTTTGCACAGCGATATATATGATATATCCCGCACCTCATTCGACGAGAAAAGGACCGAGATCCCTTCGCCGGGAGTGACTACTTTAGAAAAACTAGAAAAGCCTCAAAATCACTCCATTTCAAAACTTTATTTGATTCTACAATGATATCAAGTTCATTACGCAATAGGTTTTCAGAAAAACCTGCGTAGCCCTCCGTCATTTCAGATAGGTTACATATAGTATTCGTGCTACATTTGTTGGCTTTCGTCAAGGTGTAGTGTGCGGTAGCTATGTGCTGTTTATCTGCTGCATATGATGCGACTGGATTAGGGTAGTCGTACGGCTTTGTTGGCTTTCGTCAAGGGTCGTGCGGGTGGGTTTAATTCAGTCAAGAAATGTACGGGTTGAACTTGACTAGCGGGCTGTGGTTTGTTGGCTTTCGTCAAGGTCATAGCACGCTAGGGGCAAAAGTATTATCGGGAATTTCATGTGTTGAAATTTGCAATGAAATTGCATACCTTCTATGAGATAGTTGGATCCCGATACCCACTGCGAGTAAGAGTTACTCCTGGGAGAGTTTTACACATTGCAATTAGCTGATCAAGTAGGTGTCTAGAAAGGTGTCAACGAGGTTACGCCTCTGGGAAAACGAGGTTTACATTAATTAGGTTCGTGCGAAAGCACGGGGGACCTCCCTCAAAGTACCGACACTGGCCTGGCTGAAAGATTGGCGAACTTGTAGTGTGTAATTAATCCCGGCTAGTCTTTCCTTTTAGGGTTTGAAGGAAGATTTGATAAAAAGCAGTGGGAGCCATCCTGATTAGATAAGATAATAACCAATCTGATCTTGCACGATCATACGCTAAAGTGTTTTCTTCTCTCTCTCTCCAAGTAGCGACCAGTTCATGCCTTAATCAAGATAATAATATGGATGTATTGACCGAACCCGCATGTTATACTGTGCTGGGGAACGTTGGTTCCGTTCTTTCTTATAAGAGTTATAGGAATGAACAGGATATAGGGGAATACCAGGATTCCCATGCCACCCGAATGAAGAAAGTACATGTTGATGCATTTTCTTCGGGTGTGTTCGTTACTGAGAATTGTTTCTCCATTTGCTCTACGTCCTGGGTATTGGATACCGGGTCAGGATCCCATATATGTAATCAGTTACATAGGTTTAGGAAAGGTAGAGAACTTGGAGAAGGTGATAAAGACATAAGAGTTGGAAATGGTGCAATTGTTGCAGCTAAGACTGTCGGGGAATATCACCTTGTATTACCAACTGGTAATACATTGGTTCTGAACGAATGCTATTACATGCCGAACCTGATATGCAACATTATATCGGTTTCTTTATTAAGCAAAGAGGGATATAATTTTGTATTACAGGATAATGTTATGAACATTTTTCGTAACCAAAAGTTGGTTGGATCAGGCACGTTATGCAATGGCATTTATGTTCTAAATCAATCAACAGTTCTGAGCATAACAAACACACACAAGAGGAAGAGTTCAGAACTGAACGAATCCTTCTTGTGGCATCGTAGACTAGGTCACATCAATGTGACACGACTGGCTAAGTTGCATAAAGATGGATATTTGAAATCTTTCGAATTTTCATCTTATGACACTTGCCAGTCACGTCTCAAAGGCAAGATGACCAAAACTCCGTTTACGGGACACGGAGAAAGAGTTACCGAACTCTTGGGACTAATACATAGCGATGTATGTGGTCCCATGTCTACACATGCCAGGGATGGTTCTTCGTACTTCATTACATTCACTGACGATCTCTCAAGATACGGACATGTGTACTTGATAAGACACAAGTCTGAAGCTTTTGAGAAATTTAGAGAATATAAACAAGAAGTCGAAAACCAAACCGGAAAAAGTATTAAAATCCTTCGATCTGATCGAGGAGGTGAATACTTGAGCAATGAATTCCTGGACTTCCTAAAAGAGAATGGGATTCTCTCTCAGCTGACTCCTCCATATACACCACAGCACAACGGTGTATCAGAACGGAGGAACCGCACCCTATTAGATATGGTGCGCTCTATGATGAGCACAGCTGAGTTACCTATTTCCTTCTGGGGGTATGCGCTTGAGACAGCCATACATCTATTGAATATGGTCCCCACCAAATCTGTGCCTACCACTCCATATGAGATATGGAAAGGGAAGAGACCATGTCTTAACTATGTTAAGATATGGGGTTGTCCAGCCTATGTCAAACGACAAAATCCGGACAAACTCGAGGCACGGTCTGTTCTATGCAAATTTGTAGGATATCCTAAGAATTCTCAAGGGTATATCTTCTACCACACTGAGGAACAAAGAGTGTTTGTTTCTCGGCATGCCACCTTTTTAGAAAAGGAATTTCTTGAAAAAGAGATTAGTGGTCATGAGGTAGAACTGGAAGAGGTTCCAGCTGCAGAAGCTACAACAGAAGATCTGGTGGAACCAGAGGATTCCGTAGTTCCCGATGAACCCCAGCCACTCCTCCGATCTAGTAGGGTTCCTCGCCAACCTGAGAGATACTACGGTTTTCTCATGGACGGTGGGAGCGAGGATTGCATCATGGAGGATGATGACCCAACTAGCTTCGAGCAGGCCATCACGAGTGGGGACTCAGTGAAATGGCTGGATGCTATGCGGTCTGAGATGGATTCCATGTACACCAACAAAGTATGGACTTTGGAAGTTGCTCCTGAAGGGGTAAAATCCATTGGGAGCAAGTGGATCTTCAAGAAGAAACTTGGTGTAGATGGGAAAGTGGAGACTTTCAAAGCTAGACTTGTAGCAAAGGGTTTTCGTCAAAGGCCAGGTGTGGACTATGACGAGACCTTTTCTCCAGTGGCTATGCTTAAATCCATCCGGATCATGCTTGCCATCGCTGCTTATCATGATTACGAAATCTGGCAAATGGATGTTAAGACCGCCTTTCTAAATGGTGATTTAGAAGAGTGCGTGTACATGACTCAGCCAGAGGGCTTCGTAGACAGTGGGAGCAGCGGGAAGGTGTGCAAGCTGCTTAAATCCATTTATGGATTAAAGCAAGCATCGCGGAGTTGGAACATCTGCTTTGACGTCGTTATCAAAGAGTTTGATTTCGTCAAAAATCCAGATGAACCTTGTATCTACAAGAAGGTGGCAGAGAGTAAGGTTGTCTTCCTCGTATTGTACGTGGACGACATACTCTTGATAGGAAATGATATTCCTATGCTGCAATCGGTTAAGCTCTTCTTATCACAAAGATTCTCAATGAAAGATCTTGGTGATGCCTCCTGCATATTGGGGATTAGGATCTATAGAGATAGATCCAAAAGGATATTGGGATTGTCCCAATCTAGGTACATTGACACCATACTAAAGAGGTTTAGTATGGAAGAGTCCAAGCGTGGGAACTTACCCACGATCTCTGGAGTCACTCTCTCCAAAGAGATGTCTCCCAAGACTGATTTGGAGAGAGCTCGCATGCAAGGGATACCCTATGCTTCGGCAGTAGGCTCTATCATGTATGCGATGCTATGTACCAGACCCGATGTTGCATACTCACTAAGTATAATGAGCAGGTATCAAGCTGATCCTGGAGAGAGTCACTGGACAGCTGTGAAGAGCATTCTCAAGTACTTACGAAGGACTAGAGATATGTTCTTGGTGTATGGTAACGGAGAACTCCAAGTGGAGTCCTTTACCGATTCGAGCTTCCAGAGTGATAAGGACGACTCTAAGTCGCGGTCGGGCTTTGTCTTTACCCTTTTACGGAGGGGCGGTTAGCTGGAAGAGTTCCAAGCAGGAAACCGTGGCAGACTCGACGATGGAGGCTGAATACATCGCTGCCAACGATGCTGCCAAAGAGGCTGTCTGGATCAAGAAGTTCATTGCTGAACTTGGAGTGGTTCCATCCATTGAGCATCCAATACCTTTGTATTGCGATAACAATGGAGCGGTGGCTTTGGCCAAGGAACCCAGGTCCCATCAGCGGTCCAGACATATTCTGAGGCGGTATCACCTGATCCGGGAGATAGTTGATCGCCGGGAGATCGAGGTCAGGAGGGTTGACACGAAGAACAACACGGCGGATCCACTCACGAAGGCCATTCCCCAGATACAGTTTGAGAGACTCTTTGGGATGCTCGGTATGCGATACTACAGCAGCCGGCCCTAGTGCAAGTGGGAGATTGTTAGTTGTATGTATGCCCTAGAGGCCAGTATTGTACAGATGTTGTATATTATATTGGATGCTTGGATATATATAGAGATGACTTTCTTGCTCGATATGATAGTATGCTATCTGGTTACATGTTGGTAAAGCCCTTAGGATGTGTACTTGACTACCTGGACTATGATGCAGATCATACTAGTGGGGACATGGTAGTCCATAAGTACATCCTTCAAGGTCCCTAGTCATGGGTGTATCGAGACGGGGCATCGATATACCAGAGTAGACTAGCGTATACGCTTCTCGACCCATGAGATGGGCGATGGATGATCCCATATCCATTGGTGTTTGACATTAGAGATGGTGTACGGGTGCTCAGTGGAGACTGGGTACACTGGACGGACTCGCCAAGAACTCCCAGATGGTATTATACCTCACGTCAGATGGCAGTTCTCAGGTGACACTTGTACAGGTTAGTCTGTAGACCGGAGATCGTCATGGAGTCTTGTGTGATTCCCACTGTGCTTTGATCTCCACCTTACCACGTCCATGAGGGCATGCAAAACGGTGGTCTTTGGGTACAGTCCCGAGTCACATGGAGGCAATGAGCGATAGGAGGGGTTTCGTCTCTCCCGGTATTGGGGGTTGATGTTGCGCTGTGCTCGATTGGCCGTAACAGGGAAGTCCCTGGCCAGGGCTGATCAGAGATTTGCTGGTAAGTGTTACCAGTAGTTTCTCGACCCGTTATGAGCTTCACATCGGCACGACTTATCGAGTATTGGGGTCTGACGTTTACCACCCCTAGACTTGATATGCGACGTATCAGACGAACAGACCGGACTGTACGGTAAGTGTTACTGGTTGGATTCACAGGGGTATGAGCGGGCTAGCTCGTCGATCTTCTGATCGCTCAATACCCGGATGGCTGTTACGTTTAGCAGACCGCTTGCGGCTTGTGGGTGCTTGATATGATCATCATCTGCTACCGGCGTATTGACGAGTCTTTAGAGTCCTACACAGAGGTTTCCTGGTTCAAGCGAAACGAAATAGGAGCGCATATGAGATATGTGCGGGACCGAGAATAATGCGTGTATGTGATACCTTATTTCATTCTCGCGATAAATGTTTCAATTGGTTATATTTGATATGACCTAGTTATCGAATCATTGATTCGATAAATCGATACATTAGATACTAGTCGGTTGTATGCGATATAACCGGATCGTTAAATCAAGTGTTGATTTAATGATTTAATATATAATTATATATTTGATATATTACTTTGCATTAACTAGTATTGGTTCACTTTAAATGGATTTTCTCAGTTGATGTACATGTTGTATATGTGATATACTTTTGTGCACATCTTTGTATCATATTTGATGATACTTGCTCATTAGGTTAAGTGTGAAGAATTAAACCATGGTTAAGGGATGATTAGGGTTTTGCCTTTTTATTTATTTATTTGTTTATTTATTTAGTTAAAGGTTTAGATGAGAATGGTGGCTTTCTTTGTCTCTTGTTGAACTTTCTTGAAGCTTTGACAAAGTCCACCATCCTTATCTCATCCTTAACCCTAACCATTCCTTCTAACCTTAGTTTAATCTCTACACTTGACCATGGTCAAGATATGATAAGTATTCATATTAGTTTCATTTTCAAATAAGAAACTTATCATATTCTTTCTTCTTCATCATCTTCTTCTTCATGAAAAGCTTGATGCCATCAATGGCAACTTGAGCAAAAGTGAGTAAAATCCAATTCTAAAGTGAACCCACCTCCTATTTATTCACCCTCTACCTCTTGCCAAGTTGTTTTGGGTGTTTTCTTCACAAGTTTCACAACTTGGTGAAGTTGGAGCTTGAACTTGCGCAACCTCGACGTAGATCATCTTCGGCACGAAGCCGACGACATTGCCCGCTCGTTTTCCCGATGAAGCCGACGATCGAGTCTAGGATTCGAGACGGACAGCGAGAGGACACCCACGTGGAGCTAAGCAAGTGGAAATCCGGATCTACAAAGGTTGTAGCATCTCACTTCTAGTTAAAGTGTTAACTAAGTTTTCATTTCGCCTAAACATCTAGTCTAAGATCCGTAGTCTAGGGTTTCTCGGCTCCAAATTTTTTAAATTGGCATGTTCGATGCCTTGTGAGACCACTATAGGGTGCCTAGGAACCTTTCAAACTCAACATCGCGTTCAGGCGGTAACCCAGGCAGCTCATCAGAGAAAACATCAGGGAACTCACTAACAATCGGTACCTGGTCCAAAGGAACCTCTGCATCTCGAGTATCACAAACATAAGCTAAGAATCCCTGACATCCCTTCTACAATAGTTGACAGGCACGAAGAGACGAAATCAAGCTGGGAAGGGTGACGCTGCGTTCTCCCTGAATAACAAGGACTGGCTCTCCCGGAAAGCTAATTCTAACCGCCTTCTCACGGCAGTTCACAGATGCCTAACAAGTGGCCAGCCAGTCCATGCCCAGAAGCACATCAAAGTCCAACAGATCGAGGAGAATCAAATCAACCGACAAATCCCTCTCCCCGATACGAACGGAACAAAATCGAAACACAAAATGAGTGACAAATGACTCGCCTACCGGAGTAATAACTACAAGAGGCTGATCTAACGACGACGACTCACGGCCCAACATCGGTGCAAAATGTGTAGATATATACGAATGTGTGGAACCCGGGTCGAATAATACTCGCGCGTCGAAAGAACATACTGGCAATGTACCTGTTACAACGGCATTGGATGCCTGCGCATCCTACGGAGTCAAAGCGAACACTCGGGCCTATCCTCCACCAATAGCTGGCTGTCCTCGGCCTCGGCTGTTGGAGATAGTGCCCTCAAAGTCAATTATTGGATCGCAGGTACGTGATTGCAATGATTGAGACTGGACCTATACCGATATGACAGTCTTGCTCGAGATGATAGTATGCTATCTGGTTTGTCTTTATCATCGTATGCATGCTTTAGTTCGCTATTGCATGTTGATAGAGCCCATAGGATTCTTGCTTGACTACCAGCAGTATGATGGCGATCACATACGTGGGAGCTGGGGTCTGTAAGCACATCCTTAAAGTGTCCCTAGTCGTAGGAGTTTCGAGACAGGGCATCGATACTCCAGAGTAGACTAGTGTATACAGTCGAGACCCCGACGAGGGGCGGTGGCCGATCTCACAAGCCACTGGTGTCAGTTTGATCACCTAAGATGTATCCAGGTGCTCATTGGGTTATGAGTACACCGGACAGGACTCACCGGGAACCAGCTAATTGGTATTATACATATCGTCAGATAGCAGTTCCCTGGTGACATGTGTACAGGTTAGTTCATCGACCTGAGGTCCTCATTTATCTCGTGTGAGTTCCCACTGTGCTTTGATTTCTACCCTACCACGGCTCAAAGGAGTCGTACAAACAGGTCTTTTTTTTAGTACAGTCCCGAGCCACATGGAGGCAAGTGAGCGGATCAGCAGGGGATTCGTCTCTCCCGGTATTGGGGGTGAGATCGCGTTGTGTCTAGGAGAGCCATTACACAAAGCCCTCGGCCGAGGCAGGAGATTTACTGGTAGGTACTCCAGTAGTATCTCAGGGTGTTCTGGGCCACTCTCTGACACGACTTATACTGCTATTGGGGGTCTGACGTTACCAGCCCCTAGGCAGATATGCGATACTCATAGACGACCGGACCGGACTGTATGTATATTGTCATTGTTAGGCTCAGTAGGGTTTATGGATGAGTTCGCTCGTCAGCTTCCCTTCCAATCAATACATAGGCAAACCGTTACGTGCAGCTTGTACCTCTGACGTGCTAGTGGTTATACCCAGTGCCAGTGTGTTGATGAGTCATTAGAGTCCTCCACAGACACTTTCCCAAGTTCGGGCGAAACGTTGTAGAGGCCGTATGGTTTTATAGCAAGGTTCGGAAAAATGCACGTGCGTTTTCGCACGTGTCGTTTTTCGGGCAGATAATACTGGTAGGCTTTGGTTTAAGCCGGAACCCAGTATTATACTGTGTAGATATAATATCTTTGTCTCAGATGCATTTGTATTCAGTCATAATACAAATGAGGGTATGTTTATACTGTTACGGGGTTATCCTGAAATCCGTTTCAGGATCACTTTTGGAAGTTGCCAGTTTTCAGTTTTCTATCAGCCGTATTTAACATTCGGTTAAATACGGATTTATCTTTTCTTGAGATGAGTGTGGAAGGTGTTAGTGTATATGCCCTAGAGGCCATTACTGTATCATACTAGCTTGTATATTACTTGATGGAAGCTTGGGATATTCACAGTTGTATAGACAATCTTGCTCAAAATGGTAGTATGCTACGTGGTTTGTCTCTACTTCAATATGTGCATGTGTTTCTTTTAGCATATCGCTTATATACATATTAGTAGAGCCCTTAGGATCTTTGCTTGATTACCAGCGTTGTGATGGCGCTCACACTCGTGGGAGCTGGGTAATCCATAAGCACATCCTTATACAGGTCCCTAGTTGTTGGACTATCAAGACAGGGCATCGATACTCCGGTGTAGACTAGCGTATGCGCTTCTCATCCCAGCGGGGGAGACGGTCTGTCCCACAGCCGTCAGTACGTCGTACTTAAGATAGTATGCGGGTGCTCGTTAGGTTACGAGTACACTGGACAGGACTCGTCGGGAACTGTTGGTTGGTATTATACCTATCGTCAGTTATCAGTTCCCAGGTGACATGAGTACAGCTTAGTCCGCTGACTTGACACTGTCACTTCGCCTCGAGTGTGTTCCCACTATACTTAGATTACTACCCTACCACGGCTCAAAGGAGTCGTGCAAACAGGTAGTAGTTGGGTGCAGTCCCGAAGCACTTGGAGGCAGTGACGGTTAGACAGGATTTGTCTCTCCCAGTATTGGGGGTTAACATCGCGCTGTGTCTAGGAGAGCCATTACACAAGTAGTCCCTGGACAGGGCAAGCGAGATATACTGGTAGGTTTCCAGTGTTATCTCAGGGTGTTCTGGGCTACACTCCGACACGACTTGTACCGCTATTAGGGGACTGACGTTCACCGCCCCCTAGGCCCGCCATGCGATGTATCAGACGAACAGACCGGACTGTACGGAGATTGTCACATACAGGCTCAGTAGGAGTTCGGATGGGTTTATCTCATCGGCCTTCTTATCAACATCTACCTGGGGACCGTTACGTACAGCTAGTGCTGCTTGCGGTCTGTGGTTAAAACCACTGCCAGCGTAGTGTCGAGTCTTTAGAGTCCCACACAGAGAGTTTCCCTGCACTGAGCGAAACGTGTAGAGGCCGTATGGTTTTACGGCAGGGCTACGATCACTTACGTGCACTTGTGTGCGTATGCTGTTCGGGCAGGCAATACTAGTGGGCTTTGGTTTAAGCCAGATCCTATTATTGCACAGATGGATTTGATTTGTCTTCTGTGCATTCACATTCTACGGAATGCGGATGCGGGTGTGTATGCACAGTTTTGAGGAGTGATGAAGGAGGAGGTGCCCCATTAGGGTTTTGGCAGTTGGTTCGGCCAAAACCGTAATGTGGCACACTCATTAGGGTTTTGACAATTCGTTTGGTCAAAACCGTTATGAGTAGGGAGACATTGTTTACTAATTCTTTTAGTGATAGATTAGTGATGGCTAATTGCATTGACCATTTGACCACTTAGACCCCTCTTGACTTTGTTGACCCGTTGACCGTGTTGACCATTGACCTTCAAGAGGGATCTACACTCTTCTTTTATTTTCTTTTTATTTCTTGTGTTATGATAATGGTCAATTCAATGTGCCATCAAGTCTTTCATGATAGGATTAGTAATGATGATTATTGTGTATTATTGCGACCATGGTTCATTTCATTTGGGTTTAATCTTTTCATTATTCTCTTCTCATTCTCTCTCATGAAGTGAGAAGAAAAAGAAAAGCTCCATGGTTGAAAACTTTCTCCTTCTTCTTCCTCCTCTTGATCTCTTCTTTTGATCTTATGTTTTGAGAGAAAAAGAATCCACATAGACAAACACTTCCATCTTTCTCTTCTACACCACCTAAGGCATTTAGATTAGCAATCTCTTTGCCCTAGTTGCCTTGGCTTGAGGCGAAGCTTAGTGTACAACTCTCGGATGGATCGTCTTCGACTCAAGAAGGCCGCGGAGGTGCCCAAGGTCCGGATCGACGCTTGGAGCTTGGATGGACGAGTGGGACAGCGGGATGAAGACCCGAAGGACCAGTTCTGTGAGGTATACTTTCTACAGCATAGTATATAAAACCTTTTAGTGTTTACTAGTTTCTAGTTTAGCAAAGATCCGACTTTTAGTCCATGTTGCTTTGCGCCAAATCATTGTTTTTCGCCGTTTCCGCCTCCCCGTAAGAACCGGGGTGAGCAACGTGGACTTACAGTGGTATCAGAGCCTAGCTAAACATAAACTAGTAAGTTAGCAAAGTGTTAAGAACATCGATCGGAAAAAAGTCGCAAAACACATCCGCAAAACCACAACTTTCTGTTGATTTTTTTTCTGCTCTAAAATTAAAAAATCATACTTCAAAAATCGTCTCAGGGTTTTGTGAAAACACTGCAGAAAAACGATCCAATGATTCGATCAAACGACCGCGGTTCCGCGGCAATGACATGCTCATTGCCGCGGTTCCGCCGCCGTTCTGACTCGGCACTGGATCGGGTTTGGTGCAGTGTTTTAGTTTGGATGTTTTGGGATTTTTAATACATGTTTTTTCTACCCAGATTTTCCAGAGAGCAAATTGACTTTTAGGGTGGTTAAAAATCCGTATTTTGATCGATATTCCGTACTCTTTGGCTAATGTATATTATCTGTGATGTAATATATGTATTGAACGTCCGCTAATCGCTATACGTCGATTAGTGGGGGTTATACATATCTGTGATCTGTAATGTTGATGGTTTGTGTATATGAACTCGGAGGATTGTCGCGGATGAATAGCCGGGAATGGGTGTGAGATGAGAGTTTCTTTTTCTTTCATTCATTGTAAAATTTGTAATTTGATGTAATATTATTTATTTGGCCGCACAACCGGGTCGGGGTTGTAGCCGTCATTGTATAAGTTCTTTTTACTGTTTTTGCTCCTAGGATAGACACAAGGTGGGGTGCACAAACTACCGGGTATCTCGAAGTGTCGAGTGGCCTACTCACGGTGTTGGGGGAGGTTGCTTCGCTTCGGGTACTTGGCGGGTAGTTTGCCGCACCCGTAGGGGTCTAGGATGGGGTTTGGCTATTCATCGCGACCGTGTAATCCGTTTTTCGTTGCAGGCTCGAACGAATCGCGGATTCCTAGTATATCCAAAATGTTCATCTGTGATCTGTAATGTCTATCATTGCTATATATTTATATATAATAACTATTTAGGCGTTGCTTATGTTTTTCAGCCGCGCTAGCCCAGCCCCCGCTCTGTCGTTAGTTAAGTAACCTAACGGGTGATGACGGGGCCCCGTGGCGAATGCGAATGGCATAAGCGTACGTCATATTTTGGTTGTTTTCTGCAATGGTAGGATTAAATGATGGGACGCATTAAAAGAACTAATGCAAGAAAATAAACCAAGTAAAAGTCGTTGGAACACTTTGAAAACCACTCGGTTCTTTTCAAAAATAAGTATTTTAAACGCGGAGCTTGAACCACTCCTTTTAAAAGCTATCTCGTTCCATCGACTATATCAAGTTCACTACGTTCACGGTTTCGCCAAAACCATCCATAGCCCTCCGTCGTTTCATATGAATATTCAACAGTATTCAAGCTGTGTTTGTTGGCCTTAGTCAAGGCACAGTGTTTGGTAGCTGGTGGGTATTCATATGTTGCATAGATAGAATGCGTTGGTTTGGGACAGTCGTATTGCTTTGTTGGCCATAGTCAAGGGTATATACGGGTGGGTTCAAATTAACCTGGATAACGACGGGTAGAACTTGACATGTGACTTATGATTTGTTGGCCTTAGTCAAGGTCATAAGAGCATGGGGCAAAAATCCACATCGGGAGTTTCAAAAGTACTGAAACTTGCTAGCGCTGAATACCATTTGGAGTGTGATGATTCTGGTAGGATTCCTTCGGTTTTATCACGCGATGATATTTAGATCCCGATCCTACTGTGAGTATATGCTACTCCTCGGGAAAACTCTCACTTAACGATCAATCCTATAAACCTAGTAGGTGTCTAGAAAGGTGTTAGCGGGGCTACGCCCACAGGGAAAAGAGGTTACTTAATTAAGGAACTTCACGAAAGCGTTGGAAAACCTCCCTTGAAGTACCGACACTGGCCTGGCTGAACGGTTAAGCAAGTATTGTACGGTGAGAAAGATCCCGACTAATTCTTCCTTTGTGGTTTGAGGAGGGATTCAAGAGACAGTGGGAGCCATCCTGTTTAGATAAATTAAAAACCAATCTAAACTTGCAAGAGCATCATGCTAAGTGTTTTCTTCTCTCTCTCTTAATTGCAGCGACCCAGTGACCGCACCTAGGTTACATCTAGATAATAAAATGACTGAATCTGACTGTTATGACTGGCAAAGGTCTGTCCAGATGTCCATTGCCCATGACAAGCTGGGACACCTCTTGACTGATCCAACCCCTGCCGTCTCAGGTCCAGTTTCCCCTGTCACGGATATTCATATCCGCGAGACATCGGAAAGGAATTCTGCGAAAGCCAAGTGCCTCATGTTAGCCTCAGTTGATGGTTTATACCAGTGGCAGCACGAGAAGATGGACTCAGCTTCTATCTTCCTCCATAACAAAGTTTTATATGGAGAGCAATCTCGTATCGCAAGATATGAGACCTCGAACGAATTGCTTCCAGCGAGGTTGGCTATCGGGTCATCTGTAGGGGGCAACGTCCTTACAGAGACCAGCTCTTTTGAGCTCTCGGACCTGAAGACCACGTTGAAGAAGGAGTCAGATGCTGACTTAGTTCAACAGTCTCTACCTACTACCCTGAAGGAAACCAGGGAAGTAGAAAGAAAGAGAAGGGCAGAAGTTTCGGGAATGGATGCAGTAAAAGAGGGATGTTCCTATTGTTACAGGAATGAACATGGACAGAAGGATTGCAGGGCTTGCAAAGCCAGTAGCCAGAATTCGAAGCATGTTGTGGCTTCGGCTTCGGGTGTGTTTGTAATAAAGAACTGTATGTCAGTTAACCCTACTTCCTGGGTATTGGATACCGGATCAGGATCTCATATCTGTAATTCGTTACAGGCTCTGAGAAACCGTAGTGTTATCAGGAAAGGTGATATGACTCTCAGGGTTGCTAACGGAATGAGCATGTATGCTGTATCCGTAGGGGAATATCATCTAGGACTGACAACTGGGCAGATATTGATTCTGCGTGACTGTTTTTATGTACCAGGTGCGACTTGTAATATCATATCTGTATCCTTACTTTCTAAGGAAGGATATGATTTTACTTTTATAAGCGATGTAGTAAACATCCACCTAAATCAAGTCCTGATTTGGTCAGGTACATTAAAATACAGTATATACGTTTTGAATCAAGCTCAGGTCTTCAGTGTCCAGAACACACTTAAAAGAAAGTCTCCGGAATTAAATCAGGCTTTCTTATGGCATTGTAGACTGGGTCACATTAATGAGACACGGTTGACAAAGTTACATAAAGAAGGATACTTGGATCCGTTCGAGTACCAGTCTTATGCCACTTGTGAATCTTGTCTCATGGGAAAAATGACAAAGACTCCGTTCACTGGACACGGAGAAAGAGCGAGCGAGCTCTTGGGACTCATACACAGTGATGTGTGTGGTCCAATGTCTACACATGCGCGAAGTGGTTATTCATACTTCATTACTTTCACAGATGATTTCTCTAGGTATGGGCATGTCTTCTTAATGAAGCACAAATCCGAGGCCTTTAAGAAATTTCAGGAATACAAGAATGAAGTTGAAAAACAAACAGGCAAAAGTATCAAGACACTGAGATCTGATCGAGGTGGCGAATACTTGAGTGCCGAGTTTCTGGGCTTCTTAAAAGAGAATGGAATTCTCTCTCAGCTTACTCCTCCATACACACCACAACACAACGGTGTATCGGAAAGGAGGAATCGAACCCTATTGGATATGGTTCGTTCCATGATGAGTAAGGCTGAGTTGCCGCGATCCTTCTGGAGTTATGCACTAGAAACAGCTGCATATCTTTTGAACCAAGTTCCTACTAAGTCAGTGCCTACCACACCATATCAGATGTGGAGTGGGAAGAAACCCAGTCTTAAACACTTTAAGACATGGGGGTGTCCAGCTTTTGTAAAAAAGCAGCATGCGGACAAGCTCGAGGCACGTTCGGTACAGTGTAAGTTTGTGGGATACCCAAAGAACTCCAAGGGGTATCTTTTCTATTACGCAGAGGAACAAAAGGTTTTTGTTTCTCGTCATGCCCGCTTCTTGGAAACTGAGTTTTTGGAAAATCAGATAAGTGGGAGCGCAATAGAACTGGAAGAAATTCCAGAACCACAAGCTATTACTGAAAGCTTGGTAGAACCAGAGGGTTCGAAAGAACAGGACGTCCCAGCGCCACTCCGCAGAAGTAGTAGGCAGTCTCATCCGCCCGAGAGATACTACGGTTTTCTCATTGACGGGGATAGAGAGGACTGCACTATGGATTATGGTGAGCCTACTAGCTTCCAGCAAGCCATTCAAAGCGGTGACTCGGTAAAATGGCTGGATGCAATGCAGGCCGAGATGGAGTCTATGTACACCAACAAAGTTTGGACTTTGGACTTTGCTCCAGAAGGGGTAAAACCCGTAGGCTGCAAATGGATCTTCAGAAAGAAGATTGGTGTAGATGGGCAGGTTGAGACCTATAAAGCTAGACTTGTAGCAAAGGGTTTTCGTCAAAGACCTGGTTTGGACTATGACGAGACCTTTTCTCCAGTGGCTATGCTGAAATCCATTCGGATCCTTCTTGCCATTGCTGCCTTCCATGATTATGAAATCTGGCAGATGGACGTAAAGACGGCTTTCCTAAATGGAAATTTGGAAGAGTGCGTCTATATGGATCAGCCGGAGGGATTCAATCAGAGTGGGAGCAGCGGTAGAGTGTGCAAGTTGCTCAAGTCCATTTATGGACTTAAGCAGGCATCGCGGAGTTGGAACATCTGCTTTGATGATACTGTCAAAGAATTCGACTTTATCAAAAACCCAGATGAACCATGCATTTACAGTAAGATTGTAGGGAGAATTGTGGTATTCCTCGTCTTGTACGTGGATGACATTCTCCTAATAGGAAATGGTATTCCTATGCTACAGTCAGTCAAAGGATTCTTGTCGTAGAGGTTCTCTATGAAGGACATGGGCGATGCCAACTACATTCTGGGGATCCAGATCTATCGTGATAGATCTAAGAGGATGTTGGGACTTTCACAATCAAGGTACATCGACACCATACTGAAAAGGTTCAGTATGGAAGATTCCAAGCGCGGTAATTTACCGGCTTGTCACGGGATCACCCTCTCCAAAGAGATGTCTCCCAAGACTGATTTGGAAAGGGATCGCATGTCTATTATACCCTACGCATCTGCGGTAGGCTCTATAATGTATGCGATGTTATGTACCAGACCAGATGTAGCATACGCATTGAGCGTTGTAAGCCGGTATCAGTCAAACCCAGGGGAGAAACACTGGATAGCGGTAAAGAACATTCTCAAGTACCTGAGAAGGACTAAGGAGATGTTCTTGGTGTATGGCGGAAAAGACCTCCAGCTCGAGGCCTTTGCTGACTCCAGCTTCCGGAGTGACAAGGATGACTCCAAGTCCATGTCGGGTTATGTCTTTACCCTCAATGGAGGGGCGGTTTGCTGGAAGAGTTCCAAGCAGGAGACCGTTGCAGACTCAACTATGGAAGCGGAGTACATAGCTGCTTGGGATGCCGCAAAGGAAGCTGTCTGGATGAAGAAGTTCCTCACGGAGCTTCAGGTGGTTCCTACCATTGTTGATCCAATACCGCTGTATTGCGACAACAATGGCACTATAGCTTTAGCGAAGGAACCCAGGTCCAATCAGAAGTCCAGGCACATTTTGAGGCGGTACCACCTGATCAGGGAGATTGTAGATCGCCGGGAGATCGAGGTGAAGAGAGTAAATACGGAGAACAACACTGCAGATCCACTCACGAAGGCCCTACCCCAGACTCAGTTCGAGCGGCTGATCGAGATGATAGGTCTTCGATACGCCAGTACATGGCCTTAGTGCAAGTGGGAGATTGTTAGTGTATATGCCCTAAAGGCCATTACTGTATCATACTATCTTGTATATTACTTGATGGAAGCTTGGGATATTCACAGTTGTATAGACAATCTTGCTCAAAATGTTAGTATGCTACTTGGTTTGTCTCTACTTCAATATGTGTATGTGTTTCTTTTAGCATATCGCTTATATACATATTAGTAGAGCCCTTAGGATCTTTGCTTGATTACCAGCATTATGATGGCGCTCACACTCGTGGGAGCTGGGTAATCCATAAGCACATCCTTATACAGGTCCCTATTCATTGGACTATCGAGACAGGGCATCGATACTCCTGTTTAGACTAGCGTATGCGCTTCTCATCCCAGCAGGGGAGACGGTCTGTCCCACAGCCGTCAGTACGTCGTACTTGAGATAGTATGCGGGTGCTCATTAGGTTACGAGTACACTGGACAGGACTCGTCGGGAACTGTTGGTTGGTATTATACCTATCGTCAGTTATCAGTTCCCAGGTGACATGAGTACAGCTTAGTCCGCTGACTTGACACTGTCACTTCGCCTCGAGTGTGTTCCCACTGTACTTAGATTACTACCCTACCACGGCTCAAAGGAGTCATGCAAACAGGTAGTAGTTGGGTGCAGTCCCGAAGCACTTGGAGGCAGTGACGGTTAGACAGGATTCGTCTCTCCCGGTATTGGGGGTTGACATCGCGCTGTGTCTAGGAGAGCCATTACACAAGTAGTCCCTGGCCAGGGCAAGCAAGATATACTGGTAGGTTTCCAGTGTTATCTCAGGGTGTTCTGGGCTACACTCCGACATGACTTGTACCGCTATTAGGGGACTAACGTTCACCTCCCCCTTAGGCCCGCCATGCGATGTATCAGACGAACAGACCGGACTGTACGGAGATTGTCACATACAGGCTCAGTAGGAGTTCGGATGGGTTTATCTCATCGGCCTTCTTATCGACATCTACCTAGGGACCGTTACGTACAGCTAGTGCCGCTTGCGGTCTATGGTTAAACCCACCGCCAGCGTAGTGTCGAGTCTTTAGAGTCCCACACAGAGAGTTTCCCTGCACTGAGCGAAACGTGCAGAGACCGTATGGTTTTACGGCAGGGCTACGATCACTTATGTGCACTTGTGTGTGTATGCTGTTCGAGCAGGCAATACTAGTGGGCTTTGGTTTAAGCCAAATCCTAGTATTGCACAGATGGATTTGATTTGTCTTCTGTGCATTCGTATTCTACGGAATGCGGATGCGGGTGTGTATGCACAGTTTTGAGGAGTGATGAAGGAGGAGGTGCCCCATTAGGGTTTTGGCAGTTGGTTCGGCCAAAACTGTAATGTGGCACACTCATTAGGGTTTTGACAATTCGTTTGGTCAAAACCGTTATGAGTAGGGAGACATTGTTTACTAATCCTTTTAGTGATAGATTAGTGATGGCTAATTGCATTGACCATTTGACCACTTAGACCCCTCTTGACTTTGTTGACCCGTTGACCGTGTTGACCATTGACCTTCAAGAGGGATCTACACTCTTCTTTTATTTTCTTTTTATTTCTTGTGTTATGATAATGGTCAATTCAATGTGCCATCAAGTCTTTCATGATAGGATTAGTAATGATGATTATTGTGTATTATTGCAACCATGGTTCATTTCATTTGGGTTTAATCTTTTCATTATTCTCTTCTCATTCTCTCTCATGAAGTGAGAAGAAAAAGAAAAGCTCCATGGTTGCAAACTTTCTCCTTCTTCTTCCTCCTCTTGATCTCTTCTTTTGATCTCATGTGTTGAGAGAAAAAGAATCCACATAGAGAAACACTTCCATCTTTCTCTTCTACACCACCTAAGGCATTTAGATTAGCAATCTCTTTGCCCTAGTTGCCTTGGCTTGAGGCGAAGCTTAGTGTACAACTCTCGAGTGGATCGTTTTCGACTCAAGAAGGCCGCGGAGGTGCCCAAGGTCCGGATCGACGCTTGGAGCTTGGATGGACGAGTGGGACAGCAGGATGAAGACCCGAAGGACCAGTTCTGTGAGGTATACTTTCTACAGCATAGTAGATAAAACCTTTTAGTGTTTACTAGTTTCTAGTTTAGCAAAGATCCGACTTTTAGTCCATGTTGCCTTGCGCCAAATCATTGTTTTTCGCCGTTTCCGCCTCCCCGTAAGAACCGGGGTGAGCAACGTGGACTTACAGAAGGTTCTAGAAGCATCTAGATGTGGTGAATAGGATGATGAGGTAGCATGTGACTCATTTGTGCTTTAAATGTTCATTAATGTTTTGGTGACTAAGGGTGATGATTCATTAGTTACATTAATGCTTTCATACTAGGTGTTATGATAAGTATCATGTTGTTGTGGTCACCACTCCCTCCTCCTACACTCACCCCTCCTCTATATAGTGGCCGGCCTTCCCCACCTCTTATGGATAATGGTCGTTCATTTGAAAAAGATTAAGGATTTTGGTTCATGGAAATTAGTATACTCCATTTCTCATTTCATATCGATCCAAAAGGAAACTTCATTAACCGTTCGTCCATAGCCTTGGACGTAACGAGACAAAGTGTTCTACTCATTCTCTACTTCATCTTGGTCGTCTCTTTTAGCAAACTTGACGACCGAGTTACCTCGGTTCAGAGGCGGGAGCCCGTTTAAAGATCCGTCGACGTGGTGCCACCTGGACGACGAGACCGGAGATTCAGGAGATCGGAGTAGCCGCAACAAAGCGTGGGATGATGTTTGAAGACCGAAGGACTCAGATCGTTCGGTATAACAATTCTACCCACTTTGTATTTTGTTAGTTTAGCTTTAATGGCAGATCCGGGTTATAGTACGCGATAGCGCCAATTGTAAAAAGTTTTTGTTCCGCATTTGGCGTCTGTTAGACGGCCGGGGCGCTACCGTGGACTTACAGTGGTATCAGAGCCTAACCATTAAGCTATACTAACTTGTGCTAACGCGTTTAAAAGATCGATCGAACGGAATTTCCGAAATCGCAATTTTCAACACACGGGTTTCTGTCGATTTTTTAAAGGGCCTAAAAATAATTTTTCATATCACAGAAAAGCGTGCAGGGTTTTCTAAGCATACTGGAAAAAGTTGGGCACGTGATCCCACAAGAGCACCGCGGATCCGCGGTCAAACCTAGGGTTTGAACGCGGAACCGCAGCGCTTTAGTGGGAACAGTGCATCAATTTTTCCCAGAGAGCTTATTTTTGGAAATTGTGGTTTTTGGTATAGATCTTTTGGGCCCAGATTTTGTTACTGTACAGCAGATGTACGTGGGGCCCACTTCGGGAAATTTGGTCAATCGAAATTTTAAATTTGTTAGTATGCAATACTTACTTTATATCTCCGACCGGGAATGTCATTCGATCGGTAAACCGCGTCTAATTGCTATAGTTCTTTTAGACAGGTTTGCAAACGTGACATTCGCGTTGATGTTCTGTGTTGTGCTGTGATGTTGCGAATATGTCGTGGTGGATAGCAGGGTGCAATGATAGTGCAGTTTGGATTTATTTGTACATTTGATTTTACGGGGCGAGCGTCCAACATGTGGACTGTCGTCACTGCCTGTTATATAATATTCTTTTGGGGCACGACCGGGTTGAGGTCGATGTACCCGTTGTACATATTTTATTTTCTGTACTAGTTTTACCCCGAGAAGGAATGCACGGATAGCCGGGTTTTGGAGGGCAACGGGTCCGTATTTCATGGCTTTGAGAGGCAAAGGGACCTCACTCTAGAATTGGCAGACTATTCGCTGCACTCATAGGGGGTACAGGTTGACCCAAGGAGGGGTGCTCAATTTACCGGATTCCATGAAGTGTCGGGTGTTCCATTCACTATGTTGTGGGGACTACCTCGCTTCAGGTTTTGGCGGGTAACTTGCTGCACCCCTACTATGTTGTGGGAACTACCTCGCTTCAGGTTTTGGCGGGTAACTTGCTGCACCCGTAGGGGTCTAGGTTTCATTGCACAGGCTATCCACACGACTAAGGGAACGTCGGGTTTCAGTAGCGGCTCTGTGAAACCCGGGGATCCCAGTTTATCTGTATTGTTCTGTGATGCTTATTACTTTTCTGTAATGTTGCATATTATCACGCCTGGAGCGATTATTGTATATTGGTATATATACTATTAGATGTTGTATATATTTTACACCCGCGCTAGTCCAGCCCCCGCTCTGTCGTTAGTTAAGTAACCTAACGGGTGATGACGGGACCCAGTGACGAATGCGGATGGCATATACGTACATTTTATTTTCGTTCTTTTCTGGTGTGATTGATTGATGGGACTGCATTGATTCTTATCAATGCATAAATAAAACAAACCTATATTTGATGTTGTTGGAACAAATTTTAAAAGTGTTGTTATAAAGACGTTTCTTTTTGCTTATGCATAGTGATATTCAGTTAGAATATCCTGCACCTCATTCGACGAGGCATAGGCCGAGATCCCTTCACCGGGAGTGACCCCTTGGGCAGAAGTTTACGTCAGGGTAATAACTTCAATATAGTCGATTACAAGTTGCTTTGCATCGCGGTATTTAGTAGGAATATCCTGCACCTCATTCCACGAGGAAAGAGCCGAGATTCCTTCACCGGGAGTGACCTCTTTAGCAAAGGTTTTCGTCACTATATTTTTATAAAAAGCTATCAGGTTCCTTCATCGAGATCAAGTTCATTACGTTAAAGGTTTTTCGCCAAAAACCAGCCGTAGCCCTCCGTCATTTCTTATGGATGGTCAGTAGTATTCAAGCTATGTATATTTGGCCCTTAGTCAAAACATAGTGATTGGTAGCTGCTGGGGTGTTCACATGTTGCATAGATAGATGCGTTGGTTTGGGACAGTCGTATTGCTATATTTGGCCATTTGTCAAGAGTATGTATGGGTGGGTTCGAATTAACCTGGATAATGATGGATAGAACTTGACATGTGACTTATGAGATATTTGGCCCTTAGTCAAGGTCATAAGAGCATGGGGCAAAAATATATATCGGGAGTTTCAAACATACAGGAAACTTGCAGGAATGTGCATACCTTCTAGAGTGTGATAACTTGAGTGGCTTCCATCAAGTTATCATGTGATGATAGTTGGATCCCGATTCTCACTGATGAGTTGGTATACTCTTCGGGTAATCCCGACTAATTCTTCTTTCTGGTTTGGAGGAGAATTTGAGATAACAGTGTGAGGTTTCCTGATTAGATAAAGTGATAACCATTCTGATCTAGGTTAGAGTGCACGCAGAGTGTTTCTTTTCTCTCTCTCTCTCTCTTTGGAAGCGACCTTTGACCGACCCTAGACTATGACTCAGTGACCAAGTTGAACGAACCTTCTTAAAATACTGTCTTTTGGATTGTCTAAAGTTGCATAAGTCATTGCCGCTCCTTCTTTTACCCTTTGTATTTTTCAGAACACCCCGTATTACTACGGACATCCACTTCCATTGGATAGATCCATCGTATCGTTATATACGAACTCGAAGGTACTACTTCGAGGATGGATCCAGGTTTAGGAAAAATAGAATTGGTTTATTCAGTTGTCTTTTATTATCACCTTCTCTCAGTTTGCGAGGGCTCCTTAGTCTAGGAGAGTACACCTATTACGCTTATTGGATAGTCTTATTCCAAACCATAGGCTGGTGCCGAAAGGTAGGGAATGAAGAAAACCAATTAGCCTAGGTGTAACGTTTCAGAAATCGTTTTGCGAATTTTCCCGTTTTAGGGCAAAATTGTCGGTTTTTCTCGTTTTAACCCGATTTCGATCAAACGTCCGTATAAACTTACCGGCACCTTTTTAAGCTAAAATAAAGCTTGTGCGCGAACTTTAGGGGTATTTGGGAGGTTTTGGTTCAGATAGAATTTTTCCCAAATAAAATATTATTTTAAGCGGTATTTGGTGCACGTAAATCGGGAAATTTCTTCTCTTGAGAATAAATTATTTTTTTCGTCACTAGAATATTTTGGAAACTTCTTTTTAAATATCTAGATATTTTTGGAGTGCAAAAGGAATTATTTTAAAAAGAAAAGAAAAGGGTGTAAAGGTGGCAATTAGCCTTTATTAGCATTTATTACTCTTTTTCCAAGCAATTTCTTCACAAAAAATTCACAAAAATACCCCCTCACCCCCCTGGCCGGCCCTTCCCTTCCCCTTGCTGCCCCTTATCATTTCCACCCCTTTTCAACTCATTTTGCATCAAATAAATCATGAAAAATCCAAATAAAATCACAAAAACTTAAATATATTCATTTTCCTTCATTCTTCTTCACAAAAGTAGCTTGGATCTTCATTCAAAACATCATTTTGGAGGAAAGGATGATGAGTTTGGTTTCTTGGTTTTGATCTTTTGTGGAGGTATAAAACCCTAACCCTAATCCTTTTTGTTGTTTCTAAATTTCAAATTAGTATATTAATTGTTTATTTAAGCTTTTAATTTCATGTTTGAAATTCAAGACTTGATTTTTATGATAATCTAGTTAGGGTAAAACTTGATTTATGTGTTTAATGTTTATTTGAAGTGTTAATTTGTGTTTTGGAGAAGATTAACCTAGTAGAAAATGTAATTTTTGCTAATGAACACTTTGTTTAATTATGCAATTTTGCTTACTAGGTTTTTGCTAAAATTTATTTAGCAAGTGTTAAAAATATAGAAATGGTTTTTATAGCTTAGTTAAGCTATTTTAAAGTGTTTATAATCGCTAGATATGCGTTAGCTTGAAACTAGTGCGAAATATTGCGATAAGTTGTTTACTAGATTTCGGGGTTTTTCCGACGTGGGTTCGTTTGGTCGTTGCGAGGTTATATCTATTGTATTCCTCATAATTTTTGTGTTGTGTTGCGCGATCGGGACGATCGGGGTCTAGACTTTTGTTTTGTAGTTTAGCGATCCCAATTAGGGTTTTTGGCCGATGTCGTGTGCGATAGATGCGCTAAGCGCGCAGTGTAATTTTCAGGGCGTTATTCTTGCGTTTCGATGTCTTTTCGTCGATGTAGGATATTTTCTTATGTGTTGTGTTTATGAAATTTTAGGTTCGCAAGCGGGGACTTCGGACGCTACGACAGGGGAAAATAGGTGGTAGGCTTCACTTAGCCAGGAGCGTTGGTGAGTAGATTTAACATCTACAGGGGAATCGCCCGCATGGCGTTATGCGTCTGGGCTAGAGATGTTATTTCTGTCGCATATTCTATGTCATATTTAGAATTGCGCATTTACCCTATTACTTAGATATTGTTGTGCTTGGACTAGTATCCTTAGGACACTGCACATATTATTGACGATTCATGTTGCACGAGCACTGATTGTATGCTACACACACCGTCAATAATTGCCATGTCA
This sequence comes from Agapanthus africanus, assembly GCA_030015575.1. NCBI lineage: Eukaryota > Viridiplantae > Streptophyta > Magnoliopsida > Asparagales > Amaryllidaceae > Agapanthus > Agapanthus africanus. The sequence goes on along the minus strand of JASDDO010000022.1, from coordinate 302,406,147 downwards.
TGCACAACCCACTTATAGATATGATATTGCTTGGTTAGGGACATTGAGACTTTGATTCATATTTCTTTACGCATTGACTTATAGCATACCTGTATACCTACATGCTTACACATATGTTCTGACATACTTACATGCTAGTTACCTGTATACCTATAGTGTATTGTACCATTAGTGATAGGTACATGCACACTTTATGACATAGCTACAGGTATACCTTGCACACCTATTTCACTTATACCCAGGGGGTATACTACATCATTACTTATAGGTAGATACATATATCTTGCTATACCTTTATGTTGCACATATATCTGGTTATAGCTACATGTTTACCTTTACTTGATGTTATTTTAGAATTAGAGATATTAGGAACCGCATGATATTATATTAACTTATTACAGTTAATTGCTGCTTTTCCTCTATATGCTCGCATTTCAGATTTATGATGCGTATACTTTATTCATGGATTTTCGCATTGAGATATGGATTTTTCATGATGTTTTCTGGATTTGGGAACCGTGGTAGTTCATGAAATTATGCATTATTTGAAAAACCCAGTTTCCCTTGATATGATATTTCAGCAGCCACCATGAGATTTGTCGTTTACGATGTGTATACCCCACGCGAGGAAAGGAGGGGTCTGTGTGCGGGTACATGGTGGGGCCCGGAGGTACCCCGAAGCAAGAACGATGTCGTGGTGTCAGGCGATGAGGCTTAGGGGAACCATACTATCCGGTGACAGGACCAATGACTCAGCGGCTATCATGTGGATACCGACGGGAGTCGTGTACGTATGGATACGTTGAGAGGCGAGGGTTAGAACTAGGCACTCGAGCTTTCGGGATAGCGTATCATACGTACCTATCAGGATGTTAGTCTGGGAGACGGCATATGATAGATCAGTATTTCTGTATCGATGCTTGGCACATTGGTTTCATGATATTTCTAATTACTCCTTGTATATATAACAGGGGATTTATCCGCTGTTATATATACCCTTACACCAATATTAGTGGAATGGGACGCTAATATATGTGTATTGACCTCATCATATTTATTTATGTCATTATATTTAGGATGTTAGAATTTTGCTGGAGATTTGATTCGGGATATAAGAGATTCATTTGAGATTGGATACTGGATATATATGTGAGATATACTTGATGTTGTACATTCGATAAATGTGAGATATACTTGATGACTGTACATTCGATATATGTGAGATATACTTGATGACTGTACATTCGATTATGTGAGATATACTTGATATTGTACATACGAGATATGTGAGATGTACTTGATGTTGTACATTCGATATATGTGAGATATACTTGATGTTGTACATTCGGGATATACGAGATATACTTGATATTGTGCAATTGAGGAGATGTGATACTTAGATGATATGAGAGCCAATTTGGGGGCTGATTTGAAGAATTGGGATTTGAATTGTCTTGCTGGATTGTGATCCTACCACGATGTCAGGATTCCGTGGAAATGACATACTTCACTCCATACCTCACCTTTATATGTTTGTGCACTGCTTCATGTATTAGTAGTACCTGTTAGTGTACCTTTCATGATTGTTGCACATTTACTTTCTCATATCCCTATTGCATGATTATTGCATACTGTTGTCATATCATCATTGCTTTATATATTGGTTGTACCTGCTAGTGTATTTTCCATTATTCTGCATTCATATGACATGTTATTACTGTTAATTGCATATCTTAGATTCACGCTTTACGTGCATACTTGCGATTACCTGCATATGTTATTTACTATTCACGAGTTGGCAACTCACCCCCGTTGTACCACAGTATTTGCAGGTGTTCCTCAGGATAGTCAGAGGCAGGCTATTATCACACATCTTATCATCTTTTGCTATGGATACCGCATCAGCTTACAGTGTGCAGTTTGCTTAGGTGGGTTTTGTGGTTATTCGTTGTATTGTATATTCGTTGTATCCCTGTACTCTCCATCTACTATTTTCATATTGACTTAGAGACTTGGTGAGGACGATGTTGTATATTATATTGGATTTGTTGTCTTTTTTATAGTTTCCTTTCTACCGTCTTCTATTTCTTCGCTACGGCGTCGTATATTTGTTGTGGTGGTTGTTTTACGCCTTTGGGCGTGGATTTTCTCCCGTTGGGGATGCTTTACTTTTTATTTATGTTGTACCCACTTTTGGGGTTGGTTTTTATAAAGGAGGTGCTGCCAAAATTTTAAAGGAAATAAAGTTGGACTTTTAAAGAATTTGGGTTGTGATTTCAAAGACTTTTAAACAATGTTTCTTATCTTTTCTTGTCTTTTACTGGTTTAGATTTCTGGGTTTTGGCTTTCTTTTACTGCGTTATGTCTGTAGACGTTGCGTAGTATTAAGGCCGTCACGTACCAATTTCGGGTCGTGACACTAGGTAGGGTGTGCAGAAGGTAATATGTAAAGATAAGATAAAGGGATTAGAAAGAGAGGGCAAAGTAAATTACGACTGCTATCATTCACGACCAAACCGCGTACTTTATCGCCACTCCTATTTTCACCTTTGCTTTTTTCCCCAGTTCGGGAGAAATAGAATAAGGTATTATTCAGTTGTCTTTAATCATCATCTTCTCTCAAGTTGCGAGTACTCCTAGGATTAGGAGAGTACACCTATTATGCTTACTGGATAGTCTTCTTCCAAACCATAGGCTGGTGCCGAACGGTAGGGAAGAAAGAAAACCATTTAGCCTAACGATGGTGTACAGAAGGTAACGACTAAAGACAAATAAAGGGATTTGGAGAGATGGCAATGAAATATACGGTTAAAGTCATGAATTGGATTATGGAAGAGGCATTACTAAGAATACCAGGATACCCCTACGAGACATTTTAATGTTTCAGTTTCACTACGCATTGTTAAAAGAAAACTGATTTCCCAATTAGATACTTACTCCAGGGTATGTATATACCAGGTTTCATTCTCATATCTGTAAGGTTTTTACAGATGATGAGTGGGAGTAAGTTATTGGGAATTAGGTGATCATTCTCATTATATCGAAATTCGTTGTAATTGGTGATATTTGAGGAAATCACCTGGGTACAGTTTTCAACCTACGATGCACAGGTTTTGAGTTATTCAAACTCAGCGGACTTATACAGAGTATTGTATGTTGTCCAGTGTCCGTCAGGACAAAGGGGTAGGTCCTCGTACTATGTTCTGTTTACTTATGACTTCTCTAGTTTTTAGACAAGTGTTTCGTAGAAATACAATGTCTAAGTTTTGAGAAGTTGTGGGTATAAGAATAAAGTAGAGAACCAGATATCGCAAGTATCGGGATTCTTCAAAGAGAACGAAGATGTAGATTCTTGTGATTGGTATTCAGATAATAGTAATGGTTTTGAGAAACTTGTTTCTCTTTCAGGTTACTCATAATTGGATGGATTCCTAAGTTGAGTAATGCTGATTAGCCTTTCTCCATTAAGTTGATATGCACTGGAGACAGTTGCATGATTTGAATTTGGTTCCAATTAAATTAGTGCCTCTATTTCTATATTGTATATAGATTGGTTCATATCTTAACGATGTTAAGGTACGGGGAGTTGTCCAACTTATGCTTAAAACCAGACACTGGATAACTCAAGGCACGTTTCTGTAATGGCAGTTTGTGGGTTGACCCTGGCTTCGACGAGGGTTGATTTTTCTACCATCTGGAAGATCGATAGTGATATTGTTCTTGACTCGCCACAGTTTTAGTAAAAATGGATTTTTTTCAGAAAACAGTAGTGGGAGTATGGTAGAACTGGAAGTGATTCCAGAACCGCAAACGATTACGGAGAATTTAATAGGACCTATATATTCAATCAAGTTTGACATTCCAATAGCCACTTCGCAGACATGGTGGGTAACCTCAAACACCCGAGAGGTACTCCGGTAGCCTCAAGGACGGTGACAGGGAGGTTCTTGTTTACCCAGACTTGACACTACTGTTGTTCCAGACTATGAGACTCGGCAGAAGGATAAGTATAGCGTCGTTCTAGACTAGCTTTAGAAGTGTACGTATATATTATTCTGCCAGAGGGTTGTCGTAGTCAGTGGGAGCAGCGGAAGCACAGTGAGCAAGTAGCTTATGTCTATTTATAGACTTGAGCAGATATAGCGGAGATAAGATCATCTAATTTTGATGTGACAGTCATAGGTTTGACTTCATCAGAATAGGGGATGGATCTGTTAAGAAGGTAGTTGGGTGTGATGTCCTGGTATTTGGATGACATACACAGAGTAGGAAATAAAATTCCTGTACTACGATCGGTTGTACTGTGGTCGTCACACAGTTGTTTCTCCAGACAGGATATGGATATAATATCAGACATTCTGGTTACTAGATCTATGGTATTAGATCTAGATTTGGGTAGTTTCCCAATGTGGGTACTTTGACAGTATTCTAATAGTATTTTAGAATAAATGACTCCTGGCATGGTGGTGTACCTGCAGGTGATGGAGTCACCCTCTCTAAAGGTGTCTTGGAGACTAAAGGAAAGAGGGATGTGCATGATTGGTAGATCACTTGCTTAGGCAATTAAGTCAATCATGAGATGTCAAGTACCACACCAGATGTAGTTTTTTGCACTTGATGCGATAAGTTTATATTAATCCAATCCTGAAGAAACATAAGGAAGCAGTTTTAGAACATAAGTGGTTGTTCTACGGATTTGATGACGGCAACCTCCTTCGGGAGACGGTTATCATTCCAGACTTCAAAGGTGACATAGATGACAGAGTGATTGTCAGAGTTATAGTTTTTCCTCTGACGAGGGACAGTATTATGGACAGGTGGTCCAAGAGGATACTGTGGGAGGCATGGTGCTGGATACTGATTAGGTTCAGTTATCGATACAGTCTAAGAAGTTTGGATTTGGAGTTCATTTATGAACTAGGTCACATCAGATATTCATACATATTCTAAGACAGGTATTGCTCAATTCGGGAGATGGTGAGTGATTGCAAAAAAAATTCTATGCAAAAAGACCCCCAACAAGTCCAAAATTGCAAGTTTTAGTTTAATTTGTTTAAAATTTTAATTTCCTTAGATTATAAACAACTAGAACTTGGAAAAACATACTAAAAATTTACATTACAAACTAGATTTTAGTTGTCATGGTTCTAAAACAAGTAATTAGCCTAGTCAAATTTGTATTTATCGCTAATTTAATGTATTTTTAACAGCTTAAAATTATATTAAAAATAGTAAAATAGGGAAAAAAATTTAAACGACCAGAAATTTATAAGTAACTTATTAGCTACTAAAAACTAGCAATTACCTATCCAAATTAGGTATAAATAGGCCTATATTGAAAAATAATTATAATGACGATTTACGGAAAAATACCAAATATTTACCGATTTTCGGGAAAATACCAAAACGACTTTTCAAGGCGTTACATCACATCACAGATATCACAGCAGAAGAAACATATGAAATAATGGATATACTAGGAGGTCCATGTTTTATTTTGAGCATGTATAAAATACGGATTCCACGGTCGCGATAAATAGCCAAACCCACACCCGTAGACCCCTATGAGAGCGGCAAGCAACCCTACCAATTCTAGAGTTAGGAGACCCGGACTTGACTCCTCGAGTTGGTCTCCCACTGGACTCTAGAACCCGGTTACTTGTGCTCTCCTCCTTGGGTCTATCCTAATGCGGAAAAAAAATAATATACAACAACGGTGACATCTTCCTCAACCCGAAAGTGCCCCAATAAAAGAATATTACATACATTGAATTTTACATGAATGAAAACAAAAACTCTCATCTCACATAAAACCCCGGCTATTCAAAACACGACGATCCAATATAACATATACAGCAACACATAACATCACATGTCATCAACGTAAGTAAATATGCGTATCCTAATTGTCGTTAACATATAGCAACGAAACCGACGATACACCACATATTACACTTACTCTCGCAAAAATAACTAGACGATGTTAAACATTTCGTTCGAATCAACAAACACCAACAATTACGCAGAAATCTCAACACTTGAGCGTAGTTTAAAATTATTCAGCACATGCCACAGTACCAATGGACCAGCCGTAGAAGGGCAAACCCAAGGCGCATTTGTGGCGCCACTAACTATGATAAATCCTAAGGTTTAGTCACAGTTCCGTGGTCACATCTCGAGTTAGGGTTTCATTCTTCTAGAGGGTCCATTGAATAACTTGCATGATCTTTGAAAACTTATTAACTACGGGAAAAATCCAACACTTGGAAAATTTCCCGGCAAAGGTTAAAGCAGGTATTTGACATCCGATTGAATTTTTAACAACGTCTAAAGTATCCCGAAAACAGTTAAAATTACGACTACGAAACACTCCGAGTTGCCTTTGCATTGAGTTAATCATCACATGAAAAGTAGCAAAAATAAACAACACCTGGAACCCTAAATCACAGAGACCAAAGAATGGAAAAAAATTAGCATCAAAACACCCACCGGGGGCCGGCCTCCTCGGAAATTGTGACCATGTGCGCGGCCAAAATCCGAGCACATGGTCCCAATTTTCTTCCATGTTCATCTCTCTACCCAAGTATGATTCTGCACTTGTTTGAAAAAATTTTGGAGCTCGTTTTAAAATCGACAGAAACATGGTTTTAGGGTTTCAAGTTTCGGAGTTCGTTTCGTATTTGTAATCTAACATTATCCGTATAATTTTCTAGCTAGGCTCTGATACCACTGTTGCGTTCCTATCGACGGCAGCAAGGTTTCGAGAGGCATCGTCCATGCCATTTTCAAAAATTGTCGTTTCAAACTAGAATCATTAACTAGAAAACAAAAGTAAACCTCTTTACTTATAAGTAAAATAGAAATACAACATTTGTAGATCGGTCCTTCACTTCTAAAGCTCCTTGTAGTAGTCCCTTCGCTGCGATCGTTGAACTCCCGGACTCTTGCATGGCTTCACGAGGGGAAAAGAGCGATCTTTCTTGAAGTCTTCGAGGCCGAAGATGATCTACGTCGAGGGAATACTAGCTCAAGCTTCTACTTCACTAACTAAAGGATTAGTGAAGCAAACACCCTATACTACAGTGCTGATTGTCACGACCGGAAATAATAGCTCGTGACCAGCACTTGAATCACGCAACGTCAAAAGGCGTAACGGAATTCAAGTAAGCTGAAACCCAGAAATCTAAACCATTTTAGAAAAATAAAGGAGGTGAGATTTGAAATAAAGGTATAATGAAAACAAGTTTTCTTAATGCATAGAAAAGGAACATGAATGATGCAAGTGAAATTTACTAGTTTGAAAACATATTTCGTCTTTTAAAAATTTCGGCAGCACCTCCTTTGTATATTTTGATCCCAAAACCACAAATACATAGTAAGAATAATAGCATCCCCAAGCGGGAGCTAGCTCTTCGCCAAACGGCGGATCACAATCATGCAATACAGCATAAATGAATATACGACGCCCAACGGCGAAGCTCACCACAAAAAGATAAAGAAATGAGCAAGATATAACCTCAAAAGTGAATATAAAACCCACCGCTCAAATCTCGCAACTACAAGTCTCACTAAGTCTCATCACTTATACAATTTACAACTTTTGATTGATGGAGTTAATTAGATACAATATGAAATATAGATACAAGAGTGGGAATGATACAAATATCCCACCTACCAATGCAAAACACCCGAATGCAACTGTGTGCCAGCAAAGCCGCTACTGATCCAAGCGGTCAACCTGCAAGAACTGTGGCACAACGGGGGTGAGTTGCTAACTCGTAAGTAGAAAAATATAAACAGATAGAAATCGAATAAACAACGACTCCTAGGTCAACTATATCATAAAGGTAATACTATGATATCTAGGGTGACCAGGTCTGTATATGTGCCAACAAGGTAGTCAATACCTATATGCATGTGGATAACATCCAACAGTAATAATCAATGCATGTATATGGATCTCGTCCAACCATAATCAAGGCATGTATGCACGTGGATCTCGTCCAACCAAAATCAATGTCTGCATGCACGTAAATATCATAAAGGGGTGTGCATGGAAGTATGAGGATATAAATCACCGGTGTCCCTCCCGACGCATCAAAATCATGGAACCTGAGTGCCTAGTATCGACACTCGAAAACATCATGAAAACCGTGCCCAGCATCGGCACGTAAATCCTCATATATCGGGCTCCGTCAGTCCGGATAGGCCCACGGGCTCCGTCTGCAGAATCGGCCTTCGGCCCCGGCAGTACGGGTCATCCCGTATCCATCTATCGACTCTGGTCAGTATCCTCCAGATAACTGCCAGGTCCAACCAATCACCGGTAGGTAGTGTTCCCACTGCCAGGCTCACCGTCTTGCTACACAGCAGATCCGTTCTCGCCCTGGGGTACCATATCGGGTCCACCATGTACCCGCAATCAGCCTCGTCCACTCCTCGAATCGGGTTCACAAGTCACACGTCTCAGAACCGAGAAAACGCATGGTGGACGCACTGAAATATCATATCAAGAGAAACCGGGTTTTTTAATCAGTACATGCTTTCTTTGAAATAGCCACGGCTCTCAAATCCAGAAATCTCATGAAAACAGCATATCTCAATGCGTAAAATCATAAAGCATGATGTATGCGACATGTGATAGAAATGTAAGCATAACAGTATATCATGATGCAGCAATCCTACTGTGTAGTGACATGGCAATTATCGATGATGAAGTGTGTGAGCCGGAAAATCTGTGTACGTGTAACATACGCATCATCGATAATAGTGCAAGTGTACTAGCACAATATAAGCAATGCGATGGGAATAATATGAATGCAGCATAAAGGAAATCATATGCAAATGCTGACGGGTATACGTATCTAATATGACCGAGTCTGGGAGTCTATCAATCGACATCCAGCCTAAACACATCGCGTACGGTATGATCCATCGTACGGCAACTTCTAGTCAAGGGTAAGGATCAATCATCAAGTCAAACTCATCACGCACGGAAAATCATCGTACGGCGGCATTAAGCTAATAGGGATCCTATACGACAAATAAGGGTACGGCCCGAAATCACGTACGGCCTATCATCTATGATTCATAACATTTTATATATATCTATATATATATATATATATATACACCTATGTCCCTGGTCACATCCGCAATAATCTCACATCAGGGGACCGACAGGGTATAAATCATCTCGATCGACTCGCATCCGTATACCAACATACCATCAGGTCATCATATCCGTCTTATAATCTTTTCATCGCATTTATAACTCATATCAAGCCGATTTTACCTAAACATTCTATCTCTACTATAAGTATAGGTATCTAATCTAACAGACACACCCAACCATACAATCAGATTTTTAATGAAGCGAATCGTAGTTTTGAAAATAGGGGTTATGGTTTTTTTAAGAAAAAGATATCATTTGAAAATCCGTAACCTCCCTCAAGGTATATTTTTAAAAGATACATACGACTCTTCGATTTAGAAAAAGTTATGGTTCGGATGACGCATCTACATCGACTATCTAGTCCTACGGTACCCTAAACGGCAATATCGATAAACGTCGTCCTCGAATTCCGTCATCACATAATAGCCGTAACACATCACTTCTAACTATCCTCTAGTTTCTAATATGGTTTCGTAACTATCCTCATTGTAACCCTAGTTTCCTAATCTAGGTTTCCTAACCATATTCTAAAATCAGTTTTCCATCAATACATTGCGGGGGTGCTATACGCCATCCACCCGACTTCCCCCGTGGATATAGATCCACTCACCTTGCTTCTTGCTTGCCGAAGTCGATGACGCCACGCTCCGTCGCCTCGGAATCCACGTGAAGGTACCTACAATAATCAACAGTCGCAATGCGTATTAAAATCGAATCCGGAAAACCGATATGGCGCACGGTGTGCTCATAGGTTAGAACCTATGGCCTAAACGTGCAAAAACAAATCAAACAACCCATGTTGTCGATGTACAAACATCCAACAACCAAATACAAATCCAAATGTCAAGAAATTGCGTTTCAAAATACGGAAAACATAGCCTAAAACACACCAAAATGATCCCAGATTTTCCCCAGGCGACAATTAGCCAAAACTGCATATAGGAGGGGTCTAATTTACTAAAGATAAAGCCCTGGAACCAAAATGAACCAATTCCATTCTACTCTGGCCGCAAATTATTCTCGGTCCCGCGCATATCACATATGTGCTCTTATTTCATTTTTCCTGAGCCAGTAAAACCTCTATGTAGGACTCTAAAGACTCGTCAATACGCCGGCAGTAAGTGATGATCACATCAAGCACCCACAAGCCGTCAGCGGTACTAGCTGGACGTAATGGCTACCCGGGTATTGAACGATCAGAAGATCAGCAAGTAAGCCCGCTCCAACTCCTGCAAAAGCCTGACGGTAACACTTGTCGTACAGTCCGGTCTCCTCGTCTGATATGTCGGATATCAAGTCTAAGGGTGGTAAACGTCAGACCTTAATAACCGATAAGTCATGCCGATGTGAGGTTCATAACGGGTCGAGAAACTACTGATAACACTTACCAGTAAATCACTAAATCAGCCCTGGCCAGGGACTTCCCTGTTATGGCCAATCAAGCGCAGCGCAACATTAACCCCCAATACCGGGAGAGACGGAACCCCTCCTATCGCTCATTGCCTCCATGTGACTCGGGACTGTACCCAAAAAACCACCGTTTTGCATGCCCTCTTGGACGTGGTAAGGTGGAAATCAAAGCACAATGGGAATCACACAAGACTCTATGACGATCTCTGGTCTACAGACTAACCTGTACAAGTGTCACCAGAGAACTGCCATCTGACGTGAGCTATAATACCATCTGGGAGTTCTCGGTGAGTCTGTGCAGTGTACCCAGTCTCCACTGAGCACCCGTATACCATCTCTGATGTCAAACACCAATGGATATGGGATCATCCATCGCCCATCTCATGGCGAGAAGCGTATACGCTAGTCTACTATGGTATATCGATACCCTGTCTCGATACACCCACAACTAGGAACATTAAAGGATGAACTTATGGACTACCATGGCCCCAATAGTATGATCTGCATCATAGTCCTGGTAGTCAAGTACACATCCTAAGGGCTTTACCAACATGTAACCATAAGACAGTATCAAGAAACAAGTATACATGTTAAGATAAAGAGCAACCAGATAGCATACTATCATATCGAGCAAGAAATTCCTCTCTATATATGTCTAAGCATCCAATATAATATACATCATATGTATAATACTGGCCTCTAGGGCATATATGCTGGTGTGTAGTAGCGCCTCTAGTTGGGTTACAACATCTTTAAGTAGTGAACTTTCAAATTCTAGAGGGCTATTACAAACGAACTACGAATCGTAACTAGAGATTAGGGTAATATCAACATAATAAGAAGTCTAAGCTAAAGGGAAAGGAAATAAAACCTTTGTAGCCAACTCCTTCGGTCTTTAGGACTCCTACGGCTTTGCTCGAAGCTTGGATCAACTCCTCTCAAGGTCCTTCGTCGTCTACGATGATCCACCCGGAGATTCCTAGGTCAAGCTTTTTGCCTCACTAAATCAAGATGAAGTGGAGAAAACACTCTACACTAAAGGGCTAGAGTGGTGTAGAATGGTTATGTGGTTTGTAAACTCACTTAAAAACCCTTTCTTTTTAAGTTCCTCACTCAAAACAAAACTCAAGAGAGCTTGAAGAAGGAGGAAGATGAAGATGGAAAAGGCTTTTGTGAATATAATGAAAAACTTATTTCCAAAAGGAAAAAGAAAAGAATATTTATGTGACACTCTCAAATATAACCATAATTAACTAAATATCTAGATATTTTGTAGATGGGTTAAAGAACAAAGGAAATACAACCATGGTTAAAGTCAAATGTCAAATAAGAAGAATGTAGAAACAATGAGTCATTTAGCAAATTTCCTTTTTCTTTAATTCATTAACAAAAATCTAGATATTTATCAACCATGTGAGTCTTGTATTGCCATCTTCTATGTATCATCAACCATGACACATATGTATGTATGTATGTGTGCATGCACATCATCATGTGTATGTATAAACATATATGCATACATCCAAAAGAAAAGGTTTAATTAAAAGTGAGCTAAAAGTCAATATTAAATCAACACTTGATTTAATAAAATCGGTCATATCAAATGTGACCCGACCAATAAAAAACGCCCGATTAAAATACGGTATCACATACTCGCATTTAGTCGAGCTCCCGCACATATCTCATATGCACTCCACATCATTTCACCTGAAGTAGAAAAATCCTGTGTGGGACTCTAAGACTCGTCAATACGCCGGCAGTAGGTGATGATCATATCAAAACACCTACAAGCCGCAAGCGGTCAACTAATCGTAACGGCCACCCGGGTATTGAGCGATCAGAAGAAAAACAAGCGAACCCGTCAAAACACCTGTCGAGCCATTGGCAACAATTACCGTACAGTCCGGTCTCTTCGTCTGATATGTTGCATATCAAGTCTAGGGATGGAATCGTCGAGACCTAATAACTCAATAAGTCATGTCGATATGGTCTATGACTGGTCGAGAAACTACTGATAACACTTATCAGTAAATCTCATCAGCCCTGGCTAGGGACTTCAAGTCAGAGCCAATCGCACATTGCACAACATCAACTCCCAATATCGGGAGAGACGAAACCCTTCCTATCGCTCACTTTCTCCATGTATCTCGGGACTATACCCAAAAGCCACCTATTTGCACGACTCAGAAGAGCCGTGGTAGGGTGGAAATCAAAGTACAGTGGGAGAACACACAAGAATCTATAACGATCTCGGTTCTACAGACTAACCAGTACCAGTGTCACTAGAGAACTGCTATCCGGTGATAGATATAATACCATATAGGAATTCTCGATGAGTCCGTTCAGTGTACCCAGTCTCCACTGAGCACCCGTATACAATCTTCTATGTCACAACACCAATGGATATGGGATCATCCATCGCCCATCATATGGGTCAAGAAACGTACACGCTAGTCTACTCTGGAATATCGATGCCCTGTCTCGATATACCTACGACTAGGAACTTTTAAGGATATGCTTATAGACCACACATGCACCACTAGTATGATCTTCATCATAGCCATGGATGTTAAGCAAATATCCTCAGGGCTTTATCAACATGTATCAAATGAATAGTATCAAGTAAACATGTGAGATAAAGTAAAACCAGATAGCATACTATCATGTCGAGCAAGAAAGTCATATATCAAATATACATATATACATGTCCAAGAATCCATTATACATATAATGGCCTCTAGGGCATACATATATCCAACAATATATACAACTAACAATACCTGAGAAAACTGGAGCTCAGAAGCGTCAAGAACGCCGCGGATCCGCCGCCAAAAGCTGCTTCCCGCCGCGGTTCCGCGGTGGAATGATCTGTTTTTTGAACTAAATTTGGTACAGATGCTCCTTATGCTTCACTGGCCTATCTAGAATGATCTGAATATTTTTCCCCTTGCTGCAGAGTTTCAAGATTTCCTTGCAAAATTCACAACTAATCGTTAAGCACTTGATGCAATTTTGATTCAAATTTTTGATGGAATAATAAAATTTCAACTCAAATAACAAGAACGAACTAAATAGCATGCGATCCCCGGCAACGGCGCCATTTGATTGATCGTTTGGATCGTATTTTGAAAATATAATCACAACCAATGAATTTATAACCGCAATCAATAACGGCGTCGATGTAGCTCGTTAATGAATACGGATCGTCCACTGAGATGCGAGTTTTATTCGATCTTGTTTTAGATGAATCGAAATGAAAATATAAAAGTAAACGATTCAAGATTTAATTGAGTTGTCATTTTAAGAAAATCAAGAAAATGTTAAAGAATTAAGAAGATGTCCAAATCAATTTAGTTATCAAGAATAAGAAGAAAAGCTTGTAGGAATCGATCGAATTAGTAGCAATGAAGAATACTAATAATAACTAATCTTATCTATTGATGGATTGTAGCTAGATCGATGACGATGAATGAAGATTAGGGATCTATTGAAGAAACTAGGGTTTCTCCTTTCACTCTCCCTTGCCTTTTCATTGATCATCATTCACATCTAGCCTCTAGCAAAGAGGTTCATCGATCTTTTGATCCCTAATTTGCAACGAAATAATCACGAACATGAACTCGCTCCAAATTAGGTCATTGACGATTCTTGTTTCTAAAGTACACAATTCTCATAAGACTTAAGATTAGTTTTAGGATTTCAACATCATTTGATCTACTGATTCTCTCGATTCCTTTACAAGCGGAGATTTCACTCAGACATCATTAAAATAAAAGAATCAAGAACTAGAAATTTCATAATGCAAGAATGTAAAGAAAACGAGAATTAACAATTTATCACCTTTATTAAATCTTCTTCAAATTACACCTCTCAATTTGAGATTACAAGACTAGCTCTAGATCGCTCTTTTGAAAGGGAATCGGTCGTCAATCTTTACGTGGCTCGATCGCCGTGAGTCGTGGATCGGTTGCGGATCTCTTGCTCTTGATGACGAACGGCGTTGCAATAAAGGATCTTCGATTGCTTGCTTGATTTTGCTCTCAATGGATCTTGATTTTGATTGGATTTGGGTTTAGGTTTGTGTAACATTTCAAAAAAAAATACATCAGCTACATCAGCATCAGCAACACCATCATGAGCTGCAACAGCAGCTGATGTGAACATCAGCCTAACCTCAGCTCATTTCAGCCCCCTATAGCTGACCTACACACCCCCATCATGACTCTTCAGCCCCCATAGCTGACCTACACACCCCCATCATGACTCTTCAGCCCCCATAGCTGACCTACACTCCCCCATCATGACTTATCAGCCCCCAATGGCTGACTTCAGCCACCAATCAGCCCCTCCCCTACACCTACTGCTGCATTTCAGCCCATGGTTTCTACAAAACAACAGCAGCACCAGTAACAACCCACACCCTCATCACACCACATCACATGCACCATATATACCCCCCTTCTTCAAGTGAAGCAGCTGCTCCTGCAACACTTAGAAAAAAAAAGGAAAGAAAGAAAGAAAAGTAAATGAGAGAAAGGGAGAGTTGCAAGCAGCAGCAGCTGCAGAAATAACATCAGCAATGAGAAAACTGCCACAAGCAGGAACGTCAGCAGCAACAATCCTTCCTCCTTCCCTTCTCCTTCATCCTAGGACCCTCTTGAGGTATAATCTTGCAACCCAATTCCTATCTTACAAGCTATAGCTGTTAAAACTGAAATTTACTGTTATATCTGTAATCTAGTGCTAGTTTAGGGATTTTGAGTGAGATTTGGCCAAGAGATGGTTTTGATGGTTGGTATAACCCTATTAGGTGTATTCGAGACCAGTTAACCCCAGAATTCCCCAGATTTCCAGTAAGTTACCTGAAAGTTTCGACTTGGCGTATTTTAGCAATTTTATCGACTTTTTGACATTTCTGGAAACTGCTATCACCCGGGACCTCCTAAAGTAAAATTGACTTGGCAGAAAGCTGTGCAGGCACCCTGGAACCATCCCACAAAGCCCTAGCCCCCACCTCATTTTTACGGCCGCAATTTTATTCATTTTGGCCGCAATTTGCGGCCAGACCAGGGTGAAATTGCCTCGTTTTGCGTGCAAGGCCCTATTTCATGTAAACTTGACCCTGGGTATGTGCAGTTTTGACTGATTCCAACCAGGGTAAAATCTAGGATGATTTTCATGAGTTGGCGTATGATTTACGACTTGTTTTCTTATGGTTTTTGGTATTCGATGATTCGTTTCCGTCGGGTGGCGTTTGGACGTCAACGACAGTGGATATTGGCAGTGTTTGCACACAAGGTCACAGGTTTTTACCTATGAGCGTAGTGTGTACCATTTTTGGTTTCCGACATGGTTTTCATGTGTTTTAGCGTGTGATATCCTTGTAGGTACCCCACGTGGCGTCAAAGCGTTGGAGATGCATGGCGACAACGGCACCGGCACGCATATAACAAGGTGAGTAGATTTATATCTATGGGGAGAAGTCGGGTGGATGGCGTATAGCACCCCGCAGTTCGTAGTGATGTGTACGGATGCGTATACACACTAACAATTATTATATGTTGTTGGGATTAATTATTGATGTTTAAATGGATATTGGTATGTTGGATTGGTGAAAGGTTACGAAACCCTACGGTAGTGGGTGCACTACACATACACACTCCCACACATACATACTTGCATACATCCTTACTTCATACGTGGTTATGGGATTCTATCTAGATATGTGTTCACATGGGTTTGGGATTATGTGTTCACATACGGATTTTAGGATGATACATGGGATTGAGATGGGTCGATGATATTTGATCCGAGGTTATGATATCGGTGATATGGTAAAATTAGTAATTGAGATAAGTCTTGATGTTTTAGCGGATTTTGGGATAATGATGCCATAGGAATAGTGACATAAATATGTAAATGATCGACATGTTATTATGATACGAGATATGATATGATATGACAGGATATTTATAATAGGCCGTCTTGGGCGAGGTATATTCCTTGAGATGATATGTGCTGATGATATCGATTTATACTGGATTGTCGACCAGTAGTCAGATCTTGATTGTAGTGATGTTAGCATTGTATTAGACATAGGTCAGTACCCAGATGATGATATTCGATAAAGAAAATACCAGATGAATGATATAATGATTATGATATTGACCCGTGCCCAGATTTGGGGATGCCGTACGACGGATTTACGTACGAGCTATATTTGATGTTTGATCCGCCCTCTTGACTTGGGAATAATCGATTATAGAGATATGGTATCAGATGTGATATTATCGAGGCAGGATCACCGACTATATATATATTATTATATGTATCGACTCAGAGGTTAGGCGGTTTCCCTTAGCTGCAGTTAGCTTATTAGCTCAGCCTTATTGTTGGCATAACTGTATGACTCTTATGACATTAGATGCAGTTCAGCTATCATTGTGTTTTAGCACTCAGCTCCCGCATATTATTGTTGTTACTCTGCATCGCATACTTATTGTGATTCATATTCCATTTTGATATCATGTTGTTAGGACACCAGCACCATTACCGATGATGCGTATGTTCCACATACACTTACCTGCCAGCTCACACACTTCTTCATCGGTAATTGCCATGTCACTACACAGTAGTATTATTGCATCAGGATATGACCCTTGTATATGCATACTATTATTCCATGTTGCATGATATACTGTTATACTTGCATTCCATTTATATGTCACATACATCATGCTTCCTGATTATACGCATTGAGATATGTTGTTTTTATGTTATTTCTGGATTTGGGAACCGTGGGCATTTCAAAGAGATTATGTAAATGTTTTAAAAACCCGGTTACCCTTGATATGATATTTCAGTGCGTCCACCATGTGTTTTCTCGGTGCTGAGAGCGACATGTGAAACCCGAATCGAGGAGGCGGATGAGACCGATTGCGGGTACATGGTGGACCCGGTGTGGTACCCCGGCGCAAGAAGATCGCTGATGATAGCGTTGAGCCTGTGCAGGGGAGCACTACCGACCGGTGATATTACCCGACGCGTCGGATATCCGGAGGATACCGTCGTGGTCATGAGATGGATGGTAGGGGCCGATCTGGACTGACGGCGCCCTCGATTTTGTGATTGAGACATTGAGATTTCGAGATATTGAGGTACAGAGATTGTGATACAGAGGTATCGAGATACTGAGACTTATGTTTTGTGCCGATGCTAGGCACTGTTTATGCTGATTTCGTTTACGATACCTCATTTTAAAAATACAGAAATCTCACAAATTATGAAAGCAGTTTCTTCAGTACATGCATTCTGTTTCATGCATTCATACATTATCCATATGATATATTACCACCTGATGCACTGACATGGACATATGGGATTACACTTGGGTTAGATATTTACCCTAGCCATGGTTTTAGATTGCTGGTTATATATTTGAGGATTATATATCATAATCGTATGACCTAGGATTGCGTCATACATGCGATTTTCTGTTCGTAGATCCTTTTCTACTCACGAGTTGGCAACTCACCCCCGTTGTGCCCCAGTTTCTTGTAGGTGTTGCCATACGGATTTCATTACGGCTTTGCGGGCACATCTTCTTCAGGTGACTTGCTAGTAGGTGGGTTATTTGTATCATACCCATCATTATACATTGTATATTATATTCAGTTGTATCTAGAAGTTCCATCAACCAAAACATGTATTTACTTGAGATAGAGACCGGTGATGTTTATTCTTTCGACCTTAGAGCCGCGTGTTATATTTCCATGGATTTCATGCTGGTTGGAGTTCCCTTTTCTGTTGCGATCCTCGCCTTTAGGCGTTGTATATTATGTTGCTACAGGTTGATTCACATAAGGTTTTTCCTACACTCTACTACTTCTCTTGGTTTGGATTTCTGGGCTTCGGCTTACTTATTTTACGGACGCCTTGAGACGTTTCGTAACTTAAGTGCCGGTCATGTTCCGAAATTTCGGGTCGTGACAAAGTTGGTATCAAAGCGTTAGGTTTTACCTTCGAAGCGTAGGATGACCCTTGGTTGATGGAATAGGTGACTAAAGTAGAGTGACGTACCGTTGGTATGTTCCGCGGCATATTTATGACACGCCACTCCACTTAAGGAGCCTTAGGATGTACATTCCTTTGTTCAGTATCATATTCATTCCTGATCTAGCCTCATCAGTACCAGTACGGTTTTGCTGCCACGATTACGGGCAGGGAGAGCTACGGCTAGAGTTGCGGTCAGCATGAGCTCGTCATGAACGAGGACTGACCGGGGCTTGATTCTGGCGACACACGATTGTAGAGGTGTGTCCTTGTTTGTATTTTGCGCCACGAGCGTGGGGTGGATCGCCGTATGAGATTACTCGGACGTGTAGATTAGCACCAGAGGATTGAGCCACCGGTAGAAGCCAGCCAGACTTTGTTGACCGTTGGCGTATTGCTTACTCCTGATGATTAAGGCACAGTTCAGCGTGCAGACGAGTGAACCAGTTATTGCTGCGAACAACGAGATATCGCCCCAGATGTTGGAGCTATTGCGGTACGAGTGTACTAAGAGATGATAGAAGATCGCTAGTCCACGAGGATGAAGGACTAGGACATGTGGATCATTCGCTCCCCCGATGCGAGGTCATCAGATAGATTGATTCCAGCTAGAGACGACTTCACGCAGAGACGTTGAGAGTCGACAGAGACGATCGAATGTCAGAAACCTATTATTATAAGTTTAAAGTGTTCAGGAAAGACATGCAGGCCATTCTATTGACCCTCTAGAAGAATGAAACCCTAACTCGACTTAATGACTGTGTGAAAGCCTTGAACCTTAGGGTTTGCGGCAGTTCTGCGGCGCCATTAGTAAGGCTTGGGTTTGCCCTTCTACGGCTGGACCACCGATGCTGTAGTATGTACGCGATACTATTATACTGTACCCAAGATGTTGAGATCTTGGAGGACTATGAGGTTTTGACGAATCGATCAGATGGCTCGACTTAATTCGGATGCTAGATGGTGAGATGCATTTCTTGGGAGACTCCAGATATGAGGATAGCCGTTGGAGCTCAGTCCATGCAGCCACGACGAGACGAGTCCGAAACAGTCGACATTAGAGAAAAGTGGAGTAAGATGTTCGTACAAGATCTGGATAAGATGACGTTCCACTCCGCCGACATCAGTGATGCGGTAAGCATGCCTATGCATTATACTTGGATGTACCTTCCAGAAGGAGTCGCGATGAGTATGCAGCCATTCCAGAACAAGAAGCAGATATAGTAAGGACGATGACTTCCGGACAGTTAAGCAGAGACGGGATTTGGAAGAGACCGTGAGTAGGATTCCTTCCAGGACACTGTTGCAATGATATTTACACCCAGGATCAGATGTGTCACGTGCATTCCGAGAGCCAGAGGCCGACGCCAGTGACATGCTGCTTTACGAGT
The DNA here is from genome assembly GCA_030015575.1 of Agapanthus africanus. Taxonomy (NCBI): domain Eukaryota; kingdom Viridiplantae; phylum Streptophyta; class Magnoliopsida; order Asparagales; family Amaryllidaceae; genus Agapanthus; species Agapanthus africanus. The sequence continues at coordinate 302,386,119 of JASDDO010000022.1, read as the reverse complement.
GGTCGCGATGATTGACCGAGAGATGACCAGAGAAGTGCCAAAACGAAATCGTCCCCGTTAGCACACCTGACAGGGCCGATGAGCCGATGGATCGTGAGATTGGTAATCTACAGAGAAGACTTGGACCCAGGAGTGGTCATGTTATGCACACCAGCAGGCCAGATTTCAGGATCGTCGATGAGACATGCTATGAGTGACCACGACAGTTGGCCAGAGATTCTTAGAAGATGTGCTTGAGCGTAACTATTCCGCCATACTTGATTTCAGTATTTTGGGCGATCTATTCGCATGACTGATTTTGATGATTGATGATTTGCGATTTTTGCACAGTTGTTGCACTTGATATCGTTTTCGTGCCTTGGTTTCACATGTTTGTGATTTTATGGGTTTTAGACATTAGAGTTGATTTCGTGCGTATATATGCACACGATGTGGTTTTTGCACTCGGTATAGTTCACGTATGCTTACAGTGCAATGATTCGTATTTCATGCACTTGGATGCACTGGACTTCGATTTCGATGGTGATGCTCGATATTTGTTTCGTGCATGATGGATGCACCGGATTTGGATTTTTAGCACATGTTGGGTGCTGTTATGAGATGCGATTTGGTGCACACCAGATGCACTAAACCGAGATTCTTCGTGCATGTCAGATGCACCTGTTTGTGCTGTCAGATGTTTCGTACACATCCGATGCACTTAGATATTGTTTCTGTGCGCATGTATGGCACATTCATGGATTTTGATTTCCGTGCGCACCGGACGCACAGGGTTTTTATATGCACATTTTTGGGATTGATTTCTTATGGAGCAGTACGTTTTTATGATATTTGCTATGTGTTTCCGTACTGAGCAGGACTAGTCAGAGGACAGTGCCTGGGTATATTTTGCATGCATTGATAGATTTCAAAGGGATTTCCAAAAGCGAGCTATAGTCTCATTATTTACATACGTGTCCGATATGACACAAGACATTTAAAATGAGGAAACCGTTCTAAATTGTTTTCAAAACGGCGGAATGTACATAGTAAACAAAAGATATATACGTATATGGTTATTTTCATACAAGAGACGTCCGCCCCTGTGCAGTGTTATACGCATTGCACATCGAATTAAAAGACTTGGCATGCATTCCCTTCAGATATTTACTGTTGAAGTCAAAATTTGCACCCCGGTTGACCAAGTCAAAGTCAAGGTCAACCCCAAGCCAGGTGGGCCCAAGCCCAAGCAAGTGGGCCAATGCCCAGGTCGAGCCCGAACACGAAGCGTCCGGCCTCCCGCCATGCCAACAACAAAATCATGTAATAAATAATTTTTATGTAGTTTTTTATACATGAATGTATGCAAAATGGGCATAAAGCCAATATTTTGTAAGCCCGTGGCTTATGTGCAAAAATGAAATGGCACATGAGCCATGGGATGGCTAAAATGCCATTTTTGTAAAGCCCAAGGGGCTATATGTAAATATGTAAGCCTATAAAAGGCAACATGATGAATAAAAAAGTAAGACTTTTCATTCTCTCCAAAAATTTTAGATCTGAGATCTTTTCTTCCTTCTTCAAGGTTCCAAAACCTTCTTCTTTCTTTTGAATTAAATCAAGAGTTCTACTCTCCTTTTTATAAAACAAATTAGTTTTTCACCACAAAACCCATCAAGGGGAACACAGATCTTCCATTAGATCTCAAAAAGGAGTGATTTTTAAAATTCCATATCTCTTGATCTTCAAGATCCAGCCAACAACAGGAGGAAGAAGAAGAACATCTTTCACTAAACCCCCCCCCCAAAAAAAAGAGAAGAAAAACACATTCAGGAGTCCAACTCCTCTCTGATTTCTCTTCTGAGAAATTTTTTTAGGCTAAAAGCCTGTTGTGCCTCACCTGCGCGCTTGCGCAAGTGCGCAAGGCGCCCGCGTGCCGACACGTGGCGCGCGCGCTTGCGCAACTGCGCAAGTGCGCAAGTCGCCCGCGTGCCGACACGTGGCGCGCGCTTGCGCAACTGCGCAACTGCGCAAGTCGCCCGCGTGCCGACACGTGGCGCGCGCGCTTGCGCAACTGCGCAAGTGCGCAAGTCGCCCGCGTGCCGACACGTGGCGTGCGCTTGCGCAACTGCGCAAGTGCGCAAGTCGCCCGCCTGCCGACACGTGGCGCGCGCGCTTGCGCACCTGCGCAAGTGCGCAAGTCGCCCGCCTGCCGACACGTGGCGCGCGCGCTTGCGCAACTGCGCAAGTGCGCAAGTCGCCCGCGCGCCGACACGTGGCGCGCGCGCTTGCGCACCTGCGCATCCCTTGGATGTCTTTTCCCCCTCTTTTTGTGTACATATATACATATATACATATGTATACAAATTTATACATACACGTACTCCACGACACTGTCCCTGTTAGAAAAAAATTTCTAACGGGGCGCTGCCCCGCACCCCGCAAGGGGGCTGCTAGCCCCCTTGACCCCCAGCCCGCTATCCGGGTAGCGGGACCCCCGTAAAAACTCTGCGTGGCTCCCGATATATCCAAAACCCCCTTTCAAAACACACGTATACTGCACATTGAGTTCGCATGACCAGTTTAACCCGTTAATCGGAGGTTCCCTCGCCCCAAAGGCGATGGGTAATTAACGGCAGCTTAGTCCGCGGCTGCCGGAGATTCGGATCCCCACAATCATTAAACCCCGGCCTACCCTAGGCCGGGGGAATCTGTAGTACGCCTGACAAGCGCGCGCGTATTCCCATCTCACTGGGGTGACGAAAAACACCCTACAGGTTCTGGCACGCCCGGTGGGACTAATCTCTCCTCCCATATTTCGGGTTAAACGTTCATGCGAACTCAATCAATATACATGTCTATATTTATACTAAAATAATGCTCTTTCATGCAGATTTTCAAGCAATCACCTTTCGACGATGTCTTCGATGATGAACTCAGCTCCTGTCTCCTACACGATGAAGATAGACTCCAGGACGGTCCTTCCGGCCAGTCTCGGGCGACAATGGGAGGAGCCGCTGCTACCATTCGGCTCTATTGTGTTCATGCCAGTTGGCTCCATCCCAGCTCCTCAAGCCCCGGTGGCGGACAAACCGGTCTCGAGAGGCAGGAGACCAAATGTGGTGGTCGCGAGGGCACCTCAGCCCAAGCACAAATCCGTTTCCAAACGACCCTCCATCGCTCCAGCTGGGGGCATGGCCATCAACGTCAACGAAGCAACTGGGCATCTCGGGCAAGCTCCAGCGGTACCCCCGACAACTGCTCGATCGGGTGTCTTCTCTAAGCTCCCCGCTAATCAACTCACAATGGCTTCCCAAAGAGCAGAAGCCTGCCAAGCGCTTGAGGCAAAGAAGCTGAGGCAGAAGCGGCTTAGATATAGAGCCAACAAAAGGGCTAGGGTTCTAGCCATGTTAAAATTTATGAATTTCCAAAGCCCGGACCACTCCGCGAAACCAGCTGCCAGTGATGAAAGAATGGCTGAATGTGTTATCCACACTGTCTACATGGCCGGACATGAGGAAACGAACCCTCTTCTTCTTCACAGCCATGGTGATGATACGGTTGACGCTACCCAGCATCGGCTCGATCTAAGTGATGAAGAGCCCGCTCAGGCCGATAAGCCAGAGGATCCCGTGGTTCCTATGGAATGGAGCTCAGGCAATAAAGATTACCCGGTTGTCATAGCCGGAACTACAGAACAGGCATTATTCCATTGGCTTCAAAGGCAATTTCAGGACAGGGATGAGAAGATGGCCGAGGTCTATTCCAAAGTTGACGAGCTGGTAAACATCGTGGCAGATCTCGCGACCCAAGTCGCCCGATTGCAATCACAGCAGAATCAAATTTTGGCTCATGAGCCAGGGATTGGTACCCGGGAGCAGCCAGCTGATATCCCTTTAAATCTAAAAGCGGAGCGCCTTCGCGAAAAACGGCCGCAATTAGCCTCCAGTCCCTCTGATACATACGCCGGGGGGGAATCGCCTCTGAAAGAGAAGCTGGAAAAGGTCTATTCCTTCAAGAGGGAAAAGGTCCACAAGATATTCAGGGACGCCCTAAGAAACGGTCTACAACTGCCAGAATCAAAGAGACCGCAAGAAGAGAATATGACCGACGACCCAAAATATTGCCCCTATCACAGGGTGATAGGTCATTCCATTGAGGACTGCTTCGTCTTCAAAGATTGGGTCGAAAGGCAATACAAGACGGGAGAGATAGAACTGTCTAAAGGCGTGTTAGCAAACAGTCAAGCTACGACCGCCGATTTCATGCAAATGGAGACCGAAACCTTTCGGGAACCTAACCCTCCCAGACATGTGCAGGGCGAACCAAAGATTGATCGGCTTCAGGGACCGGCGTCAGTGAGGGCACCTACTCTAATGGAGAAAAGGAAGAAGGTGTACTCCTTTAGGAGGGATGAAGTCCGCGATATATTCGAGGAAGCCCTGAACAATGGCCTGCAACTGCCTATTCCAAAGAGGCCACATGAAATGAATATGACTGGCAATCCCATATACTGCCCATACCATAGAGTGCTGAGTAATACCATTGAAGACTGCTATGTTTTCAAAGATTGGGCAGAGGACCAATATAAGCTTGGAAGAACCTCTCAATCCTCGGATGTATCGGCAAGCCACAGAGCTAGGTCATCAACACAGCTCCGCCAAGATCAATGTTCAAGGAGCTGGGATGAGCAAAGAGGACCACCACGTCGTTAAACTGGAAACAGTCGACCTCTAAGTCGTTAAACTGGGAATGTAAAAAAAAATGTAAATAAAAAAAATGTGTAAATAAAAGAAAAATAAAGAAAAGCCGAAATGATGGGGCAACTCGCAATAAAAATCAGCGAGTAAAAAAATAAAAATGAAAGTAAAGCCGAAATGATGGGGCAACCGCGAATAAATAGCCGAAATGATAGGGCAATCGCGACCTTCGCGATAAGAAAAGCTGAAATGATAGAGCAATCGCGGTAAAATTAAAAAAAAAAAAAAAAAAAAAAAACAACAAAAAAAAAAACAAAAAAAAACAAAAAAACAAAAAAGCGGCGAATGATGAGTCGCTCCTGGTACCATATTCCAGTGCAGCGATGCAGACGCCAAACAAAAATCCATTTTCCCAAAATTCTTTCAGCCCTACGACTAGTCACCAAATCGACTGCCGTATACAATCCACGGGTTCAAATAATTCTCAGCATACCCATGCCCCACCGCAACCACCAGTTACGCGGCTGGTCTCCGCCTGTGGAATTATGCTCCATTGAGAAGACCCACTCATGTGTCCTCACGATGCATGAGGAGAACAAACCTTCGTGAGATCCTTACGACTCACCAAGGAAAAACACACTTAGGAGTCCTCACGACTCTTAAGGAGAAAATACACCTGCGGGATCCTTACGACCCGTAGGGAGAAAATGCTTTTATGGGACCCTCACGGCCCATAAAATTGAAGAGTCTTAGGTGATAGGGATCCAAACCTGTCTCCTAAGCCATCGCTCCCCAATCCCCAAGTGGCGAATGATGAGTCGCTCCTGGTACCATATTCCAGTGCAGCGATGCAGACGCCAACCAAATTCCAAATCCCAATCCCCAAGTGGCGAATGATGAGTCGCTCCTGGTACCATATTCCAGTGCAGCGATGCAGACGCCAACAATGTCCCAAAATTTTTCCGGCCCTACGGTCTGGATCATACATCCTGCAAAACCGTATACAATCCACGGGCGTAAAACGATCCCAATCTCTCCCAAGTCCTACCGGCGAGACCACATTCAAAGTCCCACCGGCAGGGAAGATTCCAAAAAAAAAATGAAAAAAATGAAAAAAAAGGGAAAAAAAAAGAAGAAGAACGGTATGTCCACAAGCAAAATGGGTACGGATGAAAACCCGAAAGGGCTCCGTGAGTAAAAACAGCAGGACTGCCGGCGAGTTTGTGAAAACCCGAAAGGGCGCAAACTCGTAAAAAAAAAAGAGAGAAGAGATGAAATGCGCTCGCAAAGTCCTCTCGACTTTGTGAGGAGAAAATTCCCGCGTGAGATCTTTACGACTCACAAAGGAGCAATACACTTAGGAGTCCCCACGACTCCTAAGGAGAAAATACACCTACGAGATCCTTTCGACTCGTAGGGAGAAAATGCTTTTATGGGACCCTCACGGCCCATAAAATTGAAAAGCCTTAGGTGACAGGGATCTAAACCTATCTCGTAAGCCACCAATTCCCAAATCCTCTCGGGGCACATGATGAGTTGCTCCTGGCATTATTCCAGTGCAGCAATGCAGATGCCAAACGAACCAAATCCAAATTCTCTCGGGGCACATGATGAGTTGCTCCTGGCATCATTCCAGTACAGCAATGCAGATGCCGACAAAAATACCAATCCCAAAATTCTCTCATGACAAATGATGATTCGCTCCTGGTACCATATTCCAGTATAGCGATGCTGATGTCAACTCAAATCAAACAAATCAAACCATCCGATTCCAACATCGACCTTTGCGTCAAACAGCGACACTCCGTGCCGGGGAAAAGTCAACCCACGACACTCCGTGCCGTGGACACATCTACCAAATCGCTTCGTAACAGAGCGTCGACCGTCTATGTCGCAAAAAGGGCAGTGCAGGCTCCCGCAAACTGGGAACCCAAATCGCTTCGTAACAGAGCGTCGACCGTCTATGTCGCAAAAAGGGCAGTGCAGGCTCCCGCAAACTGGGAACCCAAATCGCTTCGTAACAGAGCGTCGACCGTCTATGTCGCAAAAAGGGCAGTGCAGGCTCCCGCAAACTGGGAACCCAAATCGCTTCGTAACAGAGCGTCGACCGTCTATGTCGCAAAAAGGGCAGTGCAGGCTCCCGCAAACTGGGAACCCAAATCGCTTCGTAACAGAGCGTCGACCGTCTATGTCGCAAAAAGGGCAGTGCAGGCTCCCGCAAACTGGGAACCCAAATCGCTTCGTAACAGAGCGTCGACCGTCTATGTCGCAAAAAGGGCAGTGCAGGCTCCCGCAAACTGGGAACCCAAATCGCTCCGGATCAGAGCGTCGACCGTCTATGTCGCAAAAAGGGCAGTGCAGGCTCCCGCAAATTGGGAACCCAAATCGCTCCGGATCAGAGCGTCGACCGTCTATGTCGCAAAAAGGGCAGTGCAGGCTCCCGCAAATTGGGAACCCAAATCGCTCCGGATCAGAGCGTCGACCGTCTATGTCGCAAAAAGGGCAGTGCAGGCTCCCGCAAACTGGGAACCCAAATCGCTTCGTAACAGAGCGTCGACCGTCTATGTCGCAAAAAGGGCAGTGCAGGCTCCCGCAAACTGGGAACCCAAATCGCTTCGTAACAGAGCGTCGACCGTCTATGTCGCAAAAAGGGCAGTGCAGGCTCCCGCAAACTGGGAACCCAAATCGCTTCGTAACAGAGCGTCGACCGTCTATGTCGCAAAAAGGGCAGTGCAGGCTCCCGCAAACTGGGAACCCAAATCGCTTCGTAACAGAGCGTCGACCGTCTATGTCGCAAAAAGGGCAGTGCAGGCTCCCGCAAACTGGGAACCCAAATCGCTTCGTAACAGAGCGTCGACCGTCTATGTCGCAAAAAGGGCAGTGCAGGCTCCCGCAAACTGGGAACCCAAATCGCTCCGGATCAGAGCGTCGACCGTCTATGTCGCAAAAAGGGCAGTGCAGGCTCCCGCAAATTGGGAACCCAAATCGCTCCGGATCAGAGCGTCGACCGTCTATGTCGCAAAAAGGGCAGTGCAGGCTCCCGCAAATTGGGAACCCAAATCGCTCCGGATCAGAGCGTCGACCGTCTATGTCGCAAAAAGGGCAGTGCAGGCTCCCGCAAACTGGGAACCCAAATCGCTTCGTAACAGAGCGTCGACCGTCTATGTCGCAAAAAGGGCAGTGCAGGCTCCCGCAAACTGGGAACCCAAATCGCTCCGGATCAGAGCGTCGACCGTCTATGTCGCAAAAAGGGCAGTGCAGGCTCCCGCAAACTGGGAACCCAAATCGCTCCGGATCAGAGCGTCGACCGTCTATGTCGCAAAAAGGGCAGTGCAGGCTCCCGCAAATTAGGAACCCAAATCGCTCCGGATCAGAGCGTCGACCGTCTATGTCGCAAAAAGGGCAGTGCAGGCTCCCGCAAATTGGGAACCCAAATCGCTCCGGATCAGAGCGTCGACCGTCTATGTCGCAAAAAGGGCAGTGCAGGCTCCCGCAAATTGGGAACCCAAATCGCTCCGCAACAGAGCGTCGACCGTCCATGTCGCAAAAAGGGCAGTGCAGTCTTCCTTCAAAGCCGGAACCAGATCGCTCTGGGCCAGGGAAACGTCTACCACGGACACTCCGTCCCGGAGACGCGTCAAGCGTCGACCGTCCACGTCGTAAAAAGGGTAGTGCATCCCAAAAAGTGGGGACCAAAGCAAGTCGCCTCCACGTGAAAGAAGATCCATCAATTTCATGCACACGACTCACATATGTGGTGTGCATTTATTGATGGGGGGCACTTTGTTGAAGTCAAAATTTGCACCCCGGTTGACCAAGTCAAAGTCAAGGTCAACCCCAAGCCAGGTGGGCCCAAGCCCAAGCAAGTGGGCCAATGCCCAGGTCGAGCCCGAACACGAAGCGTCCGGCCTCCCGCCATGCCAACAACAAAATCATGTAATAAATAATTTTTATGTAGTTTTTTATACATGAATGTATGCAAAATGGGCATAAAGCCAATATTTTGTAAGCCCGTGGCTTATGTGCAAAAATGAAATGGCACATGAGCCATGGGATGGCTAAAATGCCATTTTTGTAAAGCCCAAGGGGCTATATGTAAATATGTAAGCCTATAAAAGGCAACATGATGAATAAAAAAGTAAGACTTTTCATTCTCTCCAAAAATTTTAGATCTGAGATCTTTTCTTCCTTCTTCAAGGTTCCAAAACCTTCTTCTTTCTTTTGAATTAAATCAAGAGTTCTACTCTCCTTTTTATAAAACAAATTAGTTTTTCACCACAAAACCCATCAAGGGGAACACAGATCTTCCATTAGATCTCAAAAAGGAGTGATTTTTAAAATTCCATATCTCTTGATCTTCAAGATCCAGCCAACAACAGGAGGAAGAAGAAGAACATCTTTCACTAAACCCCCCCCCAAAAAAAAGAGAAGAAAAACACATTCAGGAGTCCAACTCCTCTCTGATTTCTCTTCTGAGAAATTTTTTTAGGCTAAAAGCCTGTTGTGCCTCACCTGCGCGCTTGCGCAAGTGCGCAAGGCGCCCGCGTGCCGACACGTGGCGCGCGCGCTTGCGCAACTGCGCAAGTGCGCAAGGCGCCCGCGTGCCGACACGTGGCGCGCGCGCTTGCGCAACTGCGCAAGTGCGCAAGTCGCCCGCGTGCCGACACGTGGCGCGCGCTTGCGCAACTGCGCAAGTGCGCAAGTCGCCCGCGTGCCGACACGTGGCGCGCGCTTGCGCAACTGCGCAACTGCGCAAGTCGCCCGCGTGCCGACACGTGGCGCGCGCGCTTGCGCAACTGCGCAAGTGCTCAAGTCGCCCGCGTGCCGACACGTGGCGCGCGCTTGCGCAACTGCGCAAGTGCGCAAGTCGCCCGCCTGCCGACACGTGGCGCGCGCGCTTGCGCACCTGCGCAAGTGCGCAAGTCGCCCGCCTGCCGACACGTGGCGCGCGCGCTTGCGCAACTGCGCAAGTGCGCAAGTCGCCCGCGCGCCGACACGTGGCGCGCGCGCTTGCGCACCTGCGCATCCCTTGGATGTCTTTTCCCCCTCTTTTTGTGTACATATATACATATATACATATGTATACAAATTTATACATACACGTACTCCACGACACTGTCCCTGTTAGAAAAAAATTTCTAACGGGGCGCTGCCCCGCACCCCGCAAGGGGGCTGCTAGCCCCCTTGACCCCCAGCCCGCTATCCGGGTAGCGGGACCCCCGTAAAAACTCTGCGTGGCTCCCGATATATCCAAAACCCCCTTTCAAAACACACGTATACTGCACATTGAGTTCGCATGACCAGTTTAACCCGTTAATCGGAGGTTCCCTCGCCCCAAAGGCGATGGGTAATTAACGGCAGCTTAGTCCGCGGCTGCCGGAGATTCGGATCCCCACAATCATTAAACCCCGGCCTACCCTAGGCCGGGGGAATCTGTAGTACGCCTGACAAGCGCGCGCGTATTCCCATCTCACTGGGGTGACGAAAAACACCCTACATTTACATGTACGGATTTGGTATTTACATGCATAGTTCCGATTTATAGCGTATCGGTTTTGCTTTGGATTTGGTATTCGTATTTTCACCTTGACTCCGATGATTGCAAGATGCTTGACGGAATTTTGACTTCAAGTTATCTGCTCGTTACTCATGCGCATGTATTGCGCTATGATGCCTTTTATATATTGATGATTTCGGAGCCCCGTTAACTTAGACATTTATTTGAAATGTTTTAGAATTGGGAGGTTTAAATTTAAATTCGGGGACCGAATTTCTTTAAGGGGGGAAGACTGTAACATTTCAAAAAAAAATACATCAGCTACATCAGCATCAGCAACACCATCATGAGCTACAACAGCAGCTGATGTGAACATCAGCCTAACCTCAGCTCATTTCAGCCCGCCATAGCTGACCTACACACCCCCATCATGACTCTTCATCCCCCATAGCTGACCTACACACCCCCATCATGACTCTTCAGCCCCCATAGCTGACCTACACTCCCCCATCATGACTTATCAGCCCCCAATGGCTGACTTCAGCCACCAATCAGCCCCTCCCCTACTCCTACTGCTGCATTTCAGCCCATGGTTTCTACAAAACAACAGCAGCACCAGTAACAACCCACACCCTCATCACACCACATCACATGCACCATATATACCCCCCTTCTTCAAGTGAAGCAGCTGCTCCTGCAACACTTAGAAAAAAAAAAGGAAAGAAAGAAAGAAAAGTAAATGAGAGAAAGGGAGAGTTGCAAGCAGCAGCAGCTGCAGAAATAACATCAGCAATGAGAAAACTGCCACAAGCAGGAACGTCAGCAGCAACAATCCTTCCTCCTTCCCTTCTCCTTCATCCTAGGACCCTCTTGAGGTATAATCTTGCAACCCAATTCCTATCTTACAAGCTATAGCTGTTAAAACTGAAATTTACTGTTATATCTGTAATCTAGTGCTAGTTTAGGGATTTTGAGTGAGATTTGGCCAAGAGATGGTTTTGATGGTTGGTATAACCCTATTAGGTGTATTCGAGACCAGTTAACCCCAGAATTCCCCAGATTTCCAGTAAGTTACCTGAAAGTTTCGACTTGGCGTATTTTAGCAATTTTATCGACTTTTTGACATTTCTGGAAACTGCTATCACCCGGGACCTCCTAAAGTAAAATTGACTTGGCAGAAAGCTGTGCAGGCACCCTGGAACCATCCCACAAAGCCCTAGCCCCCACCTCATTTTTACGGCCGCAATTTTATTCATTCTGGCCGCAATTTGCGGCCAGACCTGGGTGAAATTGCCTCGTTTTGCGTGCAAGGCCCTATTTCATGTAAACTTGACCCTGGGTATGTGCAGTTTTGACTGATTCCAACCAGGGTAAAATCTAGGATGATTTTCATGAGTTGGCGTATGATTTATGACTTGTTTTCTTATCGTTTTTGGTATTCGATGATTCGTTTCCGTCGGGTGGCGTTTGGACGTCAACGACAGTGGATATTGGCAGTGTTTGCACACAAGGTCACAGGTTTTTACCTATGAGCGTAGTGTGTACCATTTTTGGTTTCCGACATGGTTTTCATGTGTTTTAGCGTGTGATATCCTTGTAGGTACCCCACGTGGCGTCAAAGAGTTGGAGATGCATGGCGACAACGGCACCGGCACGCATATAACAAGGTGAGTAGATTTATATCTATGGGGAGAAGTCGGGTGGATGGCGTATAGCACCCAGCAGTTCGTAGTGATGTGTACGGATGCGTATACACACTAACAATTATTATATGTTGTTGGGATTAATTATTGATGTTTAAATGGATATTGGTATGTTGGATTGGTGAAAGGTTACGAAACCCTACGGTAGTGGGTGCACTACACATACACACTCCCACACATACATACTTGCATACATCCTTACTTCATACGTGGTTATGGGATTCTATCTAGATATGTGTTCACATGGGTTTGGGATTATGTGTTCACATACGGATTTGAGGATGATACATGGGATTGAGATGGGTCGATGATATTTGATCCGAGGTTATGATATCGGTGATATGGTAAAATTCATAATTGAGATAAGTCTTGATGTTTTAGCGGATTTTGGGATAATGATGCCATAGGAATAGTGACATAAATATGTAAATGATCGACATGTGATTATGATACGAGATATGATATGATATGACAGGATATTTATAATAGGTCGTCTTGGGCGAGGTATATTCCTTGAGATGATATGTGCTGATGATATCGATTTATACTGGATTGTCGACCAGTAGTCAGATCTTGATTGTAGTGATGTTAGTATTGTATTAGACATAGGTCAGTACCCAGATGATGATATTCGATAAAGAAAATACCAGATGAATGATATAATGATTATGATATTGACCCGTGCCCAGATTTGGGGATGCCGTACGACGGATTTACGTACGAGCTATATTTGATGTTTGATCCTCCCTCTTGACTTGGGAATAATCGATTATAGAGATATGGTATCAGATGTGATATTATCGAGGCAGGATCACCGACTATATATATATTATTATATGTATCGACTCAGAGGTTAGGCGGTTTCCCTTAGCTGCAGTTAGCTTATTAGCTCAGCCTTATTGTTGGCATAACTGTATGACTCTTATGACATTAGATGCAGTTCAGCTATCATTGTGTTTTAGCACTCAGCTCCCGCATATTATTGTTGTTACTCTGCATCGCATACTTATTGTGATTCATATTCCATTTTGATATCATGCTGTTAGGACACCAGCACCATTACCGATGATGCGTATATTCCACATACACTTACCTGCCAGCTCACACACTTCTTCATCGGTAATTGCCATGTCACTACACAGTAGTATTATTGCATCAGGATATAGTATGTGCATACTATTATTCCATGTTGCATGATATACTGTTATACTTGCATTCCATTTATATGTCACATACATCATGCTTCCTGATTATACGCACTGAGATATGTTGTTTCTATGTTATTTCTGGATTTGGGAACCGTGGGTATTTCAAAGAGATTATATAAATGTTTTAAAAACCCGGTTACCCTTGATATGATATTTCAGTGCGTCCACCATGTGTTTTCTCGGTGCTAAGTGCGACATGTGAAACCCGAATCGAGGAGGCGGATGAGACCGATTGCGGGTACATGGTGGACCCGGTGCGGTACCCTGGGGCAAGAAGATCGCAGATGATGGCGTTGAGCCTGTGCAGGGGAGCACTACCGACCGGTGATATTACCCGACGCGTCGGATATCCGGAGGATACCGTCGTGGTCATGAGATGGATGTTAGGGGCCGATCTGGACTGACGGCGCCCTCGATTTTGTGATTGAGACATTGAGATTTCGAGATATTGAGGTACAGAGATTGTGATACAGAGGTATCGAGATACTGAGACTTATGTTTTGTGCCGATGCTAAGCACTGTTTATGCTGATTTCGTTTACGATACCTCATTTTAAAAATACAGAAATCTCACAAATTATGAAAGCAGTTTCTTCAGTACATGCATTCTGTTTCATGCATTCATACATTATCCATATGATATATTGCCACCTGATGCACTGACATGGACATATGGGATTACACTTGGGTTAGATATTTACCCTAGCCATGGTTTTAGATTGCTGGTTATATATTTGAGGATTATATATCATAATCGTATGACCTAGGATTGCGTCATACATGCGATTTTCTGTTCGTAGATCTTTTTCTACTCACGAGTTGGCAACTCACCCCCGTTGTGCCCCAGTTTCATGTAGGTGTTGCCGTACGGATTTCATTACGGCTTTGCGGGCACATCTTCTTCAGGTGACTTGCTAGTAGGTGGGTTATTTGTATCATACCCATCATTATACATTGTATATTATATTCAGTTGTATCTAGAAGTTCCATCAACCAAAACATGTATTTACTTGAGATAGAGACCGGTGATGTTTATTCTTTCGACCTTAGAGTCGTGTGTTATATTTCCATGGATTTCATGCTGGATGGAGTTCCCTTTTCTGTTGCGATCCTCGCCTTTAGGCGTTGTATATTATGTTGCTACAGGTTGATTCACATAAGGTTTTTCCTACACTCTACTACTTCTCTTGGTTTGGATTTCTGGGCTTCGGCTTACTTATTTTACGGACGCCATGAGACGTTTCGTAACTTAAGTGCCGGTCATGTTCCGAAATTTCGGGTCGTGACAGTTTGGATCACAAGTTGTGTCACTCAACTTGTGTAATGAACAATTATTGAACAACCCTTGAAATGTAACCCTTGGTCTCCTTTTATAGTTCTCCCAATCTTCCACTAGATGCTAGGTCTATCTTCCATTAGATGCTAGGTTGTTATGAAGCTTGCATGAGAAGCTTTACTATTGTAGGGAAGCTTCTGGAGAAAGTTAGGGAGTTCGAAGCGTCTTGAGGAAGCTTGGAAGTTAGAAGGGATCCTCGGGAAAAGTTTCGACCGCCAATGAGCCAACTCGGCCGCGGATCCACGGCGGATCGGGCTGGATCGGCCGCGGTTCCGCGGCCGTTTGGAGGGACCATTGCATCATTTTTCTGGTATCTTTTGGTGTTGGCTTTAGGGTCTTCTTCTGATGTCTAGAATCTTATTATCCTTTCTGAATCTCTACCAGATTTGAAGTCTTTGCATTGATGTGTTTTATCGGCACTTTTGTGATTCCAGTTCTCTGACCTGAATAATTTTCTGCACAAAATCTCAATGAAAAGTGTTGAGATATATAATATCACACAATTTTCCCTCCAGAGTGTCGATTATATATACAGCACGTGGTATTTGGTATTTTCCAGATGAATTTGTAATCCGTGTTATATTTACAATAAACACCCTTAGATGATTAGAAAGAGTAGGGAAATTGGTGTGTTAAGAATGCAATATTTTCGACTAAACAATGTTGCTTTGAGAACTTAAATGTATTTAATGGAGTTGATTATTATTATTTTTCTTGACCATACGCTAAGCGTAGTGATATTATGGAGGTGTTCTTTTTGGTATGAATACATCGCGGGCTTGTCGCTCTCGTTCCTTGCCTTTTTGGATGCAGGGCGTGACAACTACCTCTAGTCGGAGTACTAGTAGAATCACAAATATCGGAATATATAAGTTCTAAGAGTTAGGTATTTCTATAGACTTTCTTAAAAGGTATTTTAGTTTGCTTGGGATTAAAACAAATTTGGCATTTTTTATTAAAGTCAATTTTGCATATAGGAATTAAATTAAGTTTCATCATATGCATCAAGGTATGAAAATTAATATGCCCTAATCTATCATACCATAAACATGAAGTTTTAACATTTAAAACAATAGAATTATTATCAGCATAATTAAAAGCATTGTAAGGAACAACATGCATTATAAACAAACCATCATACAAATAAGCTTTGCCAATGAGATTATTTTTAGTAATGACAGATTGGTTGCTATCAAAAAATAGTTTATAACCTATTTTAACAAGTAAAGAAACACTAACTAAGTTTTTCCTATTTTCCGGAACAAAAAACACATTTTTAAAGTAATGGTTTTTCCCGAAGATAGTTTTAATGAAATATTTCCAATCCCCCCTTAATAGATGTTTTGTTTTCGTTTCATTTCATAACATTACTCCACCCCATATTAATCATTAAAAGTTGTGAAGCAAGATAAATCAAAACACATATGAACTTTGGCCCCGAAATCAAGCCACCAATCAAGAGAAGAAGCAGTAATGTTAACTATTGGATTAAAAACAACTAATAATTCTTTATTTTAAGCCATAAATAAAATAGAATAGCAATGTTATAAAAGGATAATAATTCAATATAATAAACAAATATATAGCAAGTCTAATCAATAAGCAATTATTCCTGATATGATTCTTAGATTTTTGGATAAAATGGAGAAATAATTGCTGAATAATAATTTAAAATATAATATGATTTTATAAAATATTTGTTTGAAAATATGATCACATAAATAATATAGGAAATAGAATAAAAGTTAGAAAATCGAGCCTAACAAAGAGAGTGATGATGCTCGATATCGGTGACCTCCCATATCATGACACGTGGCAGATGACGTGTCCCAGAGCGTGCAAGAAAGGACCTACATGGGCCGACCAGACTGCTCATATGCCTGTCCTACCGACGAGGCTGGCTCGCCTCCGAGCCCCAGCACGATTGGCTTCCTCGGCCTCACAGCTCGTTCCGGAGCTACCGCAGAAACTAGATACCTCGGTTCTCCCGCTCGTCTACGATCTCTCCTGCCGAGGTCATCTTCCTCGGTCTCATCGACCGACCAATGGCACCGCTTGCAGGCGTAACCGCCATCCCATGAATCTCGCCATGCACGAGATCTCCGCCGGCCACATCCCACATTCCACGCCCCACGATCCCCATTAATGAACCTGGCTCGCCATTAATGGGAGGTCCCGCTCATCACGCGGGCGTGACGTCGGGAGTATAACGGCTGGCGTGATTCTCGCGCCTACTGCACCTGCTGCCATCGCTACATAAACCCCCCTTTCAGACGGTCAAGGTAAGCCAATTCTACTCCACTAAGCCGTTACTCTGCTCGGATCTCTAGACTAACTTGATCGTCGGAGGGTCCTCGGTGGTACAACCACCCCGGGACTTTCTTGCAGGTAACTCAGAAACCACAACCTCAACCCATTGACATCCACACGATTCAGGAGCGACAGCCTCCCTATCCAATCTCAGCCACACATCGCAGCCATCCGCAGATCAACGGGAAGCAAATCTGAAGGAGATTCCACCCTCCATCAGCTGGCGCCGTCTGTGGGAAAGTAGATTCCACAAAAACAAAAGTTTGTCTCCCGATCTCACTCCAATGGCGAGCGATCATCAAGAAGATCCAAGCGCCAACCGTCGCCTCCCTCTCAACGGTGGCACAGACGAGCCTCCTCCGCCGAATGCCATCAATGCCCTCGCCGGCCGGATAGACCGACTCGCATCCTTCGTGGAGGCGCTCGTCCGCGTCCAAACGTCGGGGCAAAATCCCCAGGTCGTCGCTCCCCCACCTCGGGACCAGGACCTCTACGGGGGAAGAGAAGACTCGGCCCGCATCGGAACCCACAACCGCCGCCTCGCTGCCTCCCACGGCCGCGGATCCCCCAGGCCAGTACATTCTTCGACCCGCTGGGCACCCAACAGCTCGACACAGAGGTCCGTCACTAGAGCGCCCCGCCCCGAGATCTTTCGAGCGCCTGTCCCTCCTGAGAAAATCTCGGTCAGCTCGCCTGCCACCAGGCATGACCGACACACCCTCCCCGACGGGGCCGCACAGACAGGGCTTGTCAAGGCAGCTCAAGGTCCACCTCACCCAGGGATTTGAGGAACCTCATTGAGAGAAACCACGGCCGAGGCCAGATGCAGGCCGCCAACAGCAGGGGCCTGGGATCAGAATGCGCCGAGTCGTCGGGGTACCATGGCCGACTCGACGCCCTTGAGAAGAAGATCGAGAGTCTGCATCGGAAAGGTCACCGTTCGAGCGAAGGGGCTAAGTATGCCGCCAAATCGCTCACAAAACCGTTCACCAAGGAGCTGCTCACAGTCCACATCTCCTCCCGCAACAAGCCCCCAAAGGTCTCTCTCTTCGACGGCAAATCTGACCCGAAGGACCACTTGGATGCGTTCACCGCGGGAATGAGCTTCCAAGACCACTCTGATGCCGCCCAGTGCCGAGATTTCTCGGCCACTCTCATCCATGCCGGGCGACACTGGTTCCGAGGACTCAAGCCATGCTCAATCTCAACCTTTGACGAGCTGGCCACACAATTCCTCGACCACTTCGTCAGGAACCGGCGGCAGAAGCGCACAGTCGACCACCTCTTCACGATCAAGAGCGGGGACAGGGAGACGTTCAAGGCCTACGTCACCTATTTCTACAACGCCTTTCTCAAGGACCCAGAGCAACGGGACAAAACGGTCATCATAGCTCTAAGGTCTGGTCTTAGGCATAAGGAGTGGTTAAGCTCTTTTGCAGTGGCGCAACCTAAGACCATAGCCGAGGTAAAGGCCTGGACCGAGCACGAGGCCCAGCTCAAGTCCGAGGTGAACTCAAGCCTCCCCCGAGCAGAGCAAGCCGACCAGAAAAAGAGGGCCATGGATGAGAGAAGAGGACCGGAACGGAAAAATCCTTATCCCCCAAAGTTCCAGGAGTACACGCCGCTTAATGTCTCCCAGACAGTGCTACTTGAGGAGGCTAAGGGCGAAGGGTTCTTTAAGTTCCCCCCGATCCCACGCTCGGCTTCAAAGCGAACCCGGGGCCCCTACTGCGGCTTTCATAGGTCGCTGGGCCACTCAACGGAGAGCTGCAAACAACTCCGAGATTACATCGAGGAGCTGATCCGTTCGGGGCACCTCGCGGCGTACCTGAGGGACAAGTGGCAAGCTGACCACGAGCAGGAGTAGCGTCCCCCTCCAGCCGAGCAATCCATCGGCCAGATCATAGCAGTGTCAGCAGAGCATGCGACTGGTACCCCCGAAGCACGGTACCCCATGCCGAGCACAGATACCAGCAAACGTATAGGGGGCTCAAGATGCATGAATAAAAGCATCTTCTAGCATGTGTTTTCTTTTCAAAGCAATGTACCATCTTCCCAAGATCTTTTGTTTATACAATAAAAGGATCAATAGAGCATTGCAGAAAAGAAAAAAAGAATCTTATTCATTCAAAAGGTACTGTCGACTCCCCCGCCGTACACAAAAAAGAAAAAATTTATTATTACAACAGCGGGGGAATGGGATGCAGAGAGCACTGCTTGTGGTACTCTGAGTATATCTCCTCCATCCGAGCCCTCACAGCGTCTAACCTCTGCCTCCGATCCCCCCCCCCCCCGCGAGCTTCGGCGTCGAGCCTCAACTGGTAGCACTCACGAACGAGCACTTCCGAGCGGTTTAGCCGGCTTGCGGAGATCAAGCCGAAGCGCCTCAGAGACCTTAGCTTGCCTATGGCCTCATCGAACAGCATTTCGGATAAGGGGTTGTAAAGCCCCGGCGACGCCCTTCAGATGGAATACATCAGCAGTTGAAGGAGGGAGGACCGCCGGGGAAACAATCGGCTGAAGTGGTCCTCAATCCGGCCTATTACCAACTACACCGTGTCCTCAGTGCAATACGGGTCATAGAGGTAGACATCCTCGAAGCTTACAATGTCTTCGATGGTGAAGGGGAAGTCCTGCATTTTTGCGTTTCGGTTGCAAGGAAAAGAGTAATCAACAATCCCAAACGATTCCATCATATAGCCAAAGACGCTTGGGAATCCAACAGCCGCCCGTTTCACACGCAACGCAGGCGTCACGCGGTAAGCGTCACGCCTCCCCATGCAAAACTGAAACGACGAGACTCCGGCGCTTCGCCTTCACAGCACCCTTACGACATGTGTCTTCGATGCCGTCCCACTCCTCGGTGCTCATATAGGAAGGTCAGACAGAGCCTCGCCAAGAGGCCAGCGAACAGCTTCACTGCTCTGTCCTTCTTCATGGAGCAAAGCCCTCAACAAGAGGCAGCCCTGCAGCTACCCTGCTCGACTATCCCTGGCCGGTAGCTTCCTACCCCACGACGCCAGGGATCAAACCCCTCGCCAAGAGGCGGCCCTGCAGCTACCCTGCTCGGCTATCCCTGGCCGGTAGCTTCCCTACCCATAACGCCAGGGATTAAAGACCTCACAAAAAGGGAGCCCTGCAGCTACCCTGGTCGGTTATCCCTGGCTGGTAGCTTCCCTACCCCACAACGCCAGGGATCAAAGCCCTCACTAAGAGGCAGCCCTGCAGCTACCCTGCTCGGCTATCCCTAGCTGGTAGCTTCCCTACCCCCACAACGCCAGGGATCAAAGCCATCACCAAAAGGTGGCCCTGCAGCTACCCTGCTCGGCTATCCCTGGCCGGTAGCTTCCCTACCCCACGATGCCAGGGATCAAAGCCCTCGCCAAAAGGAGGCCCTGCAGCTACCCTGCTCGGCTATCCCTGGCCGGTAGCTTCCCTACCCCACGACGCCAGGGATCAAAGCCCTCGCCAAGAGGCATCCCTGCAGCTACCATGCTCGGTTATCTCTGGCCGGTAGCTTCCCTACCCCACGACGCCAGGGATCAAAGCCCATGCCAAGAGGCACCGGGCGGCAACCCCGCTTGGCCATCCTTAAGGACCCAAAAGCCCTCAAAAGAGGCAACCGCTTAGCACAACCATACTCGGTTATCCCTGGCACACCACCAGGGATCAAAGCCCTCGCCAAGAGGCACCGGGCGGTAACCCCGCCCGGACATCCTTAGTAGGCTCCCCACGCCCCTCCCGTGCTAAGGATGAAAAGCCCTCGAAAGAGGCAACCGCTTAGCACAATCCGTGCTCGGTTATTCCTGGAAAAACTAGGGATCAAAGCCCTCGCCAAGAGGCACCGTGCGGCAACCCCGCTCGGGCATCCTTAAGGATTAAAGCCCTCGCTAAAAGGCACCGAGCAACTACCCTGCTCGGCCATCCTCAGCAGGCCTCTCACGGCCCCTCTCACGCTGAGGATCAAAGCCCTCACCAAGAGGCACCAAGCAACTACCCTGCTTGGCCATCCTCAGCATGCCTCTTACGGCCCCTCTTACGCTGAGGATCAAAGCCCTCACCAAGAGGCACAGAGCAGCTACCCTGCTCGGCCATCCTCAGCAGGCCTCTTACGGCCCCTCTCACGCTGAGGATCAAAGCCCTTTCCAGGAGGCACCGAGTAGCTACCCCGCTCGGCCATCCTTCGCAGGCCTCTCACGGCCCCTCCAGCGCTAAGGGTCAAAGCCCTCGCCAAGAAGCACCGAGCAGCTACCCTGCTCGGCAATATCCTCAGTTGGCCAATTACGGCCCCTCCAACAACTAAGGAACGTGAACTCAACAAGAGGCATCCAATCTATCAACGTCTTAGCGATCTACACTTCGACTTCGGGTCCAGGGAGACACCGTCTTCCTGCTGGTCCTTGCACGCTCGGTAAATGATCAGAGTCAAGTCGACGAGTAATCGTTAAATGAGGAACATGCCGACCATAAAGCAGTATTGTGCAGATACAAGTGTCTACCAACAAAAGGAAACGCAAGCACAAACACTACTGCAAAAACAAAATGTTTTTTTATTCAAAAAGTCAAAGCTTTTACAAGGGTACTATAGGCTCCCCAGCCTTATCAAATTACCCGGAGGCTTACAAGAGAGAGAGAGAAGGAAAAACCAAATAGATCGGGCAACAAGCCCCGCCTAGACCTCACTCCCTTCATCACTATCGGCCGGAGGCGGGACCACCGAAAGTGGGACCCGAGCACGGAGCTCACCGTCGGCGAACTCCAGAATCTGCTTCTTGACGGCATCAAGAGTTTTATTCCATGCAAGGGCGGAGGCCTTGTCGAGGTCGACGTAATACTGGTCTAACTCCTTGTAATCCATCACCGCCCTCCTAGCCTGAGCTTCGGCGGCCACCGCCGCTTGACGCGCCGTGTCGGCATCCCGCCTGCTGGCATCCCTAGCCCTCTTCATGGCTGCAAAACTATTGGCCAGTTCCACCAACTTCGCCTCAACAACTCGGTGGCGTAGGGTTCCTATCGACGACCGCAAGGTTTCAGGAGGCATCGTCCATGCCATTTTAAAAAAAAATTGCCGTTTCAAGGAACTCTAAACTAGAATCGTTAACTAGAATATAATACGTAAACAAAAGTAAACCTTTTTACTTCTAAGTGAAATAGAAATACAACCTTTGTAGATCGGTCCTTCACTTCTAAAGCTCCTTGTAGTAATCTCTTCGCTAAGATCGTTGAACTCCCGGACTCTTGCATGGCTTCACGAGGGGGAAAGAGCTATCTTGCTTGAAGTCTTCGAGGCCGAATATGATCTACATCGAGGGAATACTAGCTCAAGCTTCTACTTCACTAACTAAAGGATTAGTGAAGCTAACACCCTGTGCTAAAGTGCTAATCTAGTAGAGGATGATGAAATAGAAAGTAGGCTCACTTTAGAATTATTTTTATCACAATACTCTCTCACTTTTTCAAACCCTAGAAAGCTTTTTGAGCTTGAGGAAGAAGATGAAGAAAATGAGAGGAGAATCAAATGATCAAGTGAGAGAGTAAACCATGGGTGAGTGAGTATCATATACTAACTCATGTAGAGACATAACCATGGCTAATTGTGATGGTTAGGTTACTAAATATCTTAAGTAAAACAAAACCAATGGACTTAGTCAATGCATCCACAAGCTTCCACTAGCTTCATGCATTAAGCTAATATTCCACTAATTTTGTTTTCACTTTAAATATTAAAAGCCAATATCATAAATGGCATGGTGTAAGTGTCATACACCCATGTAAGTTATATCAACAACCATGATACAAAAAGAGAACACAATTTAATATATATCATATATATATTAAGTGTGCACAAGTGAGAAAAAATGCTTAAGTGAGCAAATATTAGTTAATGTAAATTAGTATATCAAATATACAATTATACACTAAATTATTAAATCAACACTTGACTTAATAATCCGGCTATATCACATAAAACCGACTAACATCCAATGTATCGACTTATCAAATCAACCTTGATTCGATAACCTGTCTATATCATATTTAACCGACCGATACAAAAGTCGCAAGAATAGAATACGGTATCACATACACGCATTATTCTTTATCCCTCACATATCACATATGTGCTCCTATTTCGTTTGTAACACCTTAGGATGTGTTTAGTGGCTATTTATATTTAAATAAGGGTTCTTAATAAAAAGTTTACCAAATTGAGTTTCAAATATTTTTCCCAATTTAATAAATATTTTTCTAAAATTTTCCTAGGCTTGCATACACATGTGCATGTAAACTAGGGTTTTTAAATGAGGTAATACCATGATCAGTAACCATGGTGGTTTAATCATGGGGATTAAGTCTTTTGGGTTTTAATTAAGTTTAATTAGTTGTTTAATGGTTGCTTTAATTTGAATTCCCCTTTTTTGTGTTGACTTGGTGAGATAGAGAGAGAGAATGCATCATGGCAAAAGCCATGCTTGCATTTAATGAAGAGAGAGAGTGGAGGGGTTGACAATTTGGGGTTATGATTCCTCTCATTCTTTTGTTCTTTTTCTCTCTACCTCACTCACACACACACCCACTTACCATCTCAGCAGCAGCAGCCAGAAGCAGCAACAGCAACAACAGAGAGCAGCAGCAGCAACAACAGTGAGCAGCAACAGCATCAGTGAGCAACAGCAACAGCACAACTTCAACTGCAGCTCCTTCCCTCCACTTCTTCTTCTTCCTCCAGCTCCCTAGGGTCGAGTGTGGGGTATATTTACTGAACTTACTCCCTAGTTTACTTGTTTAGTGTAGTTTTGCTTCAGTTAGTGTTTATTGGTGCGATTTAGTGCGATATGTGGTGATTAGTGGGAACCTTGAGCAAGTGATGTGTGATTTGGTTTTAGTAGGTTGATAGACTGTTGTTAGGGCCATTTTAACCCAGCTTAGCCCCCAATTGCACTGAAATACCACCAGATTTCTTTTTGAAGCAGATTCGTTGTTTTAAAGCAAAATTTGAGTTTCTGTAAACTGCTATCGACCCGATAGGTTCAGAATAATTTTGAGAAGACTGCAGTATAGTTGTCAGGTGCTAATCCCCCTGGTAGAACCTGACCCCCAGATTCTATGTTCAGGCCGCCGGAAAATTCGATCCGGCCGCAAATTGCGGCCAGATGGGGAGGGTTTGGGTTGGGGTTTGGTCCTATAGGTGTCTGCTGCAACCCTTAGGCTCCTGGCATGTATAATTTTATTTGATTCTTGCTGTAGGAAAATCTGGAACTATATACCTAATTCTCGTATATTTTTTAAACCTTCGCGACACGCGTGATACGCGTGTGGGTTTGGGGTTTCTGTGTATCGCGACGCGTTAGGGTAGTTTCAGGCGCGTGATCACACGTTTTAGCGTATCGCGCACACGCGCGATTGGTTTGCGACACGGGTTTCTAGTTTGACCGTAATATCACGTTTTTGTGGATTTGAGCTTATGTACGATATATTATGTGATTCTAGGTTCGCAGGCGAGTGAGACGGACGCGGCGAAGAAGGGAAAGCAAGTCGTCGGCTACACTTAGCGCGAGACTTCGGTGAGTAGATTTAACATCCACGGGGATATCGCCCGCATGGCGTTCTACATCAGGGCTGATAGGACCTTATAGCTACATTTACATACATTGACTGTTCATGGCTACTATTTGGTGCATACTGCATTCCCTGCTATATGTATATAAACACTAGAATTGATAGAACACCGCACCCTTACTGACAGATCATGTTGCACGAGCACTACCCTGCATGTTACACACACCGTTACAATTGCCATGATATTCATACTTGATGCATGTATCTCACCGGATCATTATGTTGTAGCTCATCTTTTATGTGACTTGACATGATATTCATACTTGATGCACATATCACATCATATTTACATGCATATTGGTTGGGATTACATGTGATTTCTGGATTTGGGAACCGTGGCCTTTTCAAATATGTAATCATTTAAAAACCCGGTTCCCTTGATATGATATTTCGGTGAGCCCACCCTGTGTTTTCTCGGTGCTAGAGTGGCATATATTGAGAGAGGGCTGACCCGGACTGACGGATGCCCGATATATTGAGAGAGGGCTGACCCGGACTAACGGATGCCCGATATATTGAGAGGGGGCTGACCCGGACTGACGGATGCCCGATAGAGGAGGATTTGCGTGTCGATGCTAGACACGAGTATTTATGATATTTGGGTGCCGATGTTGGGCACTCATGATTCTCAGGGGTGTACAGGATTTGAGGGCCGATGGGAGTGCCGGCGTCTGGGTTGTTGGGATTTGCGGTATATATATCTATATTTATTCCACCTTGACATTCCGTGTAGATGTTATATTCCCATGCTCAGCATTCATTATTGCATCTCATCTTGTAGTTATATCACCTGATAGAGGACTTCCATGATTATTGTACATACTGCTTACCTCGCATTGATATCATCTGCTGGCATATGTTAGAGTAGCGCAGTACGTGCATACTCGCGATTACCTTTATATGTTATTTCTATTCACGAGTTGGCAACTCACCCCCGTTGTGCCACAGTATTTGCAGGTTGCCCTTTCAGAGTAGTCGCGGCAGGTTGCCTTTTGCGTCTTTTGGCTACAGATACCACTACAGTCGGTGTGAGAGCTGTTTTGCATTTTAGGTGGGTTGTGGTATCTGATTTCTGTTATTGTACTCCTTTTGTATCTAGTATTCTCCATCTACCATTTATGTACTGGACTTAGATACTGTGTGAGGACGATGATGTATATCTTGTATTCTGGTGTCGAGCTCGTGGGAGCCGACTGTTTTTATATGCAGTTTATATTCTGTGATGTTTACCTATTGCTCATTCTTCGCTACGGCGTCGTATATTACTCTTGTGATGATGGTTTCCGCCGTTGGGGCGTGATTGCTCCCGTTTGGGAATGTCTTGTTTCATTATATCTCATTTTCACTCATATCCTCTTTTATACCCGGTCTCGGGGCTACTTTTACAAAGGAAATGCTGCCAAAATTATTTAAATGATTAAGTAACTTTAAAAGAACATATTGAATTATTTAAGGTTTTCTAAATGCTTTAACTAAATGCTTTCAACACTCACTATTTTTTTTAAATGGTTTTGATTTCTGGGTTCGGCTTACTTAGTCGCGTTACGCCTGTAGACGTAGCGTGGTTAAGTGCCGGTCATGAGTCGAAATATTTTGGTCGTGACAAAGTTGGTATCAGAGCGTAGGTTTTACCTTCGGAGTGTAGGATGACCCTGGTATGATGGAGTAGGTAGCTGCAGCAGAGTGGTGTAGCGTGCGTATGTTCCATGGCATACTCACGACACGGTACTCCACCTAAGAGACCTTTGGACTTATTGGTTGAAATTCCTCCATTTTTGCTTATATTCTTGTGATTCGATTTCTGTATTCTTATCGAATCCTAATTTCCTTTCAGTCATTATGCCGCCAAAGACTACGAGGGCGCAGAGAGCGGCCGCGAGGGCCGAGATTCGAGTTGACTTGTCCGAGACGAGGACTGATCCGGGCAGTGCACCCGTTGTTCCCGAGCAGGTTGTTCCTCCCGAGACAGATCAGATCGCCACGCTAAGGGATAGTATGCAGGAGATGCGCCAGACGGTGGGTCCAGCATGCAGGAGATGCGCCAGATGATAGGATCGCTAGTTGAGACGCTTCGAGCACAGCGACCAGAAGTAGATCCACCCGTTCCAGAGACCGCGATGGTACCTACCGCACAGCCAGTTGCCCCTGCAGCCACGGAGGTGATTACTGTATCGTTATCAGAGTTTATGAGGCTGAAGCCTCCAGTTTTCACAGGCACCGATACAGCCGAGGACCCACAGTCTTTCATTGATAGGATGGCGCGGATATGTCGTTCCCTCAGATGCGCAGATGCGAGATGGGTTGAGTTCGTGAGCTTTCGCCTGGAAGGTCTCGCGCAGAAATGGTGCGAATCAGTCGAGAAGGGTAGAGCAGCAGGTCTTCCTCCTATGACCTGGACCGAGTTTGTGGCGCTATTCCTTGCCCGTTTTCTTCCCCAGAGTGTTAGGGATGCCCGAGCACGCAGATTTGAGTCCTTGCGCCAGACGCCAGAGATGTCAGTGGCAGAGTACGATGTGCTGTTTACCGAGCTATCAGTTTACGCTCCGTACCTAGTGGCTACTGAGGAGTTGCGAGTCAAGAGATTTGTCCGAGGCTTGCTTACCCCGCTATTCCTTGCTATCAGCTCCCAGCATTATGAGACCTATTCCGCAGCTGTAGATGCAGCCTTATTGGTTGAGGAGCGCCTTGCTGAGACTTTGGCAGTTCCAGAGCCGAAGAGAGTTCATGCGGATACATCGGCGTAGAGACAGCCTTTTCGGCGCCGTGATAGACGTATTGCATGCAGCAGAGATTCAGGGCGGGGCCGGTTATTCAGTTCCTATCCCCAGGAGGGTCAGCAGTTATCGTCGGGATGTTTTCGCTGCGGGAGTTCTTATCATCGTGTACGAGCTTGTCCTGAGTTACCGCGGAGGGAGGTAGCAGCACCGCACGTCACACTACCACCTTCACCACCCCAGACGGCGTTGCCTATAGTACCTACTGTTACTCCGCGTCAGACGCATACACAGGGAGGTCGTGGTCGCGGAGGATTTGTTTATAGAGGACGAGGTGACCGAGGCAGAGGACAGCCAGCTGCCGGCAGGGGACAGCCACTCACAGGTAGAGGGCAGGCACGAGTTGTTGCCTTGACGCATCAGGACGCGCAGGCGTCCAATGCGGTGGTCTCAGGTATCATTCCCGTATGTTCGGTTGATGCACACGTGTTATTCGATCCCGGATCCACGCACTCGTACGTATCCACACACTTTGTGCCGAGTTTGGGTAGAGAGTCCGGTTTGCTTGATCAGCCGCTTGTTGTGACCACTCCAGTGGGAGAGTCGTTTGTTGTTAGGCACATGTTCCGATCCTGTACCGTCTGTATTGGCGAGAGAGAGTTGCCTGTCGACTTGATCCTTCTCGAGATGTTGGACTTCGACGTTATTTTGGGCATGGATTGGTTAGCCACGTGCTATGCTTCTGTTGACTGCCGCGAGAAGACAGTTAGATTTTGTTTTCCCGGCGAGTCGGTTTTTGTTGTGTTGGGGGACCATGGTGCCGCCCCTCACAGTGTGATTTCTTCTTTTCGCGCTGGACAGCTTTTGAGGAAGGGATGTCAGGGATTTCTCGCTTATGTTTGCGATGCTAGTGCTATAGAGGTTCCATTGGATCAGGTTCCGGTTGTTAGAGAGTTTCCTGATGTGTTCCCTGACGAGCTTCCTGGGCTACCGCCCGAGCACGACATTTCTTTCTGTATTGATCTGGTTCCTGGCACGGGGCCTATTTCCATACCGCCTTATCGGATGGCCCCGGCGGAACTTCGAGAGCTGAAGGGTCAATTGCAAGATTTGCTGGATAAAGGACTTATTCGACCCAGTGTTTCTCCTTAGGGTGCTCCGGTCCTGTTCGTCAAGAAGAAGGACGGCAGCTTGCGTCTGTGTATCGACTACCGCCAGCTGAACAGGGTGACAGTGCGGAACAGGTATCCTTTGCCGCTCATCGACGATTTGTTCGACCAGCTTCAGGGGGCAGGGTACTTTTCGAGGATCGATTTACGATCGGGCTATCATCAGCTGCGGGTTCGACAGGAGGACATTCCCAGGACAGCTTTCCGTACGCGCTACGGCCATTATGAGTTTTTGGTGATGTCGTTCGGACGCACCAATGCGCCAGCAGCATTCATGGACTTGATGAACCGTATTTTCCGGCCATATTTGGATCTGTTCATCATAGTCTTCATTGACGATATCTTGGTGTATTCCCGGAGTAGTGAGGAGCACGAGCAGCACCTGCGGATTACACTGCAGACTTTGAGGGAGCACCAGCTTTATGCGAAATTCTCCAAGTGTGCTTTCTGGCTGGACAGCGTAGACTTCTTGGGGCATGTGATTTCGTGAGACGGTATATGTGTAGACCCGAGGAAGATCGAGGCCGTGCAGCGTTGACCCAGACCCACATCGGTTACGGAGATTCGCAGCTTTTTAGGGTTGGCCGGTTACTACAGGCGATTTGTGCAGGACTTCTCCAGTATTGCTATACCTTTAACCGGGTTGACCCGGAAGGGGGTTTCTTTCGATTAGATGGAGGAGTGCAAGCACAGTTTTCAGCAGCTACGGACTCGGCTGACTACGGCACCGGTATTATCATTACCTTCAGGATCAGGCGGATTTGTGGTCTATTGTAATGCCTCTCGAGTGGGGCTAGGGTGCGTTTTGATGCAGCATGACAGGGTGATCGCGTATGCTTCGCGACAATTGAAGAAACATGAACAGAACTACCCCACTCATGATTTGGAGATAGTTGCAGTGGTCTTTGCACTTAAGATATGGCGACATTACCTATACGGCGAGTCGTGCCAGATATTCACTGATCACAAGAGTTTAAAGTATATATTTCAACAGCGAGACCTAAACCTTCAACAGCGCCGATGGATGGAGTTAGCGAAGGATTACGACTGCGAGATCTTGTATCACCCGGGCAAGGCGAATGTGGTGGCGGATGCTTTGAGCAGGAGGCCCGGGAGTAGTCTATCTTGTTTGAGCGTAGTACAGGGGCAGTCGGCAGCAGATTGGCAGATATTATGCGACAGCCGAGTACAGTTCGAGTTCACGCCGATTGGAGGACAGATAGCGCATGTCCGTGCACGCCCACAGTTGATCGACCGTATACATGAGGCACAGCACAGTGATGACCGATGTTCGGAGATCATGGTACAGATTGGACAGGGCAGATTTTCCGAGTTCGTGATCGATGATCAGGGGGTACTACGATTTGGAGTTAGACTGTGCGTACCAGATGCTGAGGGACTGCGGCGCGAGATTCTTGAGGAGGCACATCGATCGGTGTACAACGTCCATCCCGGTTCCACCAAGATGTATCATGATATGAGAGATGTTTACTAGTGGGACGGAATGAAGAGAGACATCGCAGATTTTGTGTCGAGATGCCTGACTTGTCAGCAAGTCAAGGCTGAACACCAGAGGCCCGCGGGAGAGTTCCAGCCGTTACCCATTCCGGAGTGGAAATGGGAACAGATATCTATGGACTTCATTGTGGGTCTACCCAGGACTAGTCGAGGGTATGACTCCATCTGGGTGATCGTGGATCGTTAGACGAAAGCGGCTCACTTCCTACCGGTGAAGACGACTTTCGGATTTTCTCAGTATGCCCAGATTTACATTGATGAGATTGTACGACTGCACGGAGTTCCGACATGTATCGTGTCCGATAGAGGCACCCAGTTTACCAGCCGGTTATGGCAGAGGCTTCAGGAGGCTTTGGGCACTCGCTTGAGTTTCAGCACAGCATTCCATCCGCAGACCGACGGACAGTCAGAGCGGACTATTCAGACTCTCAAGGAAATGCTCAGAGCATGCGTATTAGACTTCGGAGGTAGCTGGGATCATCACTTGCCCTTAGTAGAGTTCTCCTACAATAACAGCTACCAGAAGACCATTCAGATGGCACCATTTGAGGCTCTTTATGGGAGGAGATGCAGATCGCCCGCCTGTTGGACAGAGCTCAGTGAGAGCAGTATCTTAGGGCCACAGATTGTTGAGGAGACGACCGTGAAGATCCAGTTGATTCGCGATAGGATGAAAGCAGCGCAGAGTAGGCAGAGATCTTATGCGGACCGTCGGCGGCGCAGACTTGAGTTTTCTGTTGGTGATCATGTTTTTTTGAGGGTCTCCCCAATGAAAGGTGTGATGAGGTTTGGGAAGAAGGGGAAGCTCAGTCCCAGATATGTGGGCCCCTTCGAGATCCTCGAGCGTGTTGGTGCAGTTACGTACCGGTTAGCCCTTCCGCCCAGTTTTCCAGATGTGCACCCCGTATTTCACGTTTCGATGCTCCGTAGATATCTTCATGATCCTTCGCATGCGATTCAGCACCCGACGATCCAGCTTGAGCATGACCTTTCCTATGCAGAGCAGCCGGTGATGATCTTGGATCGACAAGTGAAGAAATTGAGATCGAAAGACATTCCTTCAGTCAAGGTACTTTGGCATGGTCCGAGCAGCGAGGAGTAACTTGGGATCCCGAAATCGAGATGAGGAAGAAGTACCCCCGTCTTTTCGAAGGTGCGTGTAGTTAGATTTTGAAATTCGGGGACGAATTTCTTGAAGGGGGAGAGATTGTAACACCTTAGGATGTGTTTAGTGGCTATTTATATTTAAATAAGGGTTCTTAATAAAACGTTTACCAAATTGAGTTTCAAATATTTTTCCCAATTTAATAAATATTTTTCTAAAATTTTCATAGGCTTGCACACACATGTGCATGTAAACTAGGGTTTTTAAATGAGGTAATATCATGATGAGTAACCATGGTGGTTTAATCATGGGGATTAAGTCTTTTGGGTTTTAATTAAGTTTAATTAGTTGTTTAATGGTTGCTTTAATTTGAATTCCCCTTTTTTGTGTTGACTTGGTGAGAGAGAGAGAGAGAGAATGCATCATGGCAAAAGCCATGCTTGCATTTAATGAAGAGAGAGAGTGGAGGGGTTGACAATTTGGGGTTATGATTCCTCTCATTCTTTTGTTCTTTTTCTCTCTACCTCACTCACACACACACCCACTTACCATCTCAGCAGCAGCAGCCAGAAGCAGCAACAGCGGCAACAGAGAGCAGCAGCAGCAGCAGCAACAGTGAGCAGCAACAGCACAACTTCAACTGCAGCTCCTTCCCTCCACTTCTTCTTCTTCCTCCAGCTCCCTAGGGTCGAGTGTGGGGTATATTTACTGAACTTACTCCTTAGTTTACTTGTTTAGTGTAGTTTTGCTTCGGTTAGTGTTTATTGGTGCGATTTAGTGCGATATGTGGTGATTAGTGGGAACCTTGAACAAGTGATGTGTGATTTGGTTTTAGTAGGTTGATAGAGTGTTGTTAGGGCCATTTTAACCCATCTTAGCCCCCAATTGCACTGAAATACCACCAGATTTCTTTTTGAAGCAGATTCGTCGTTTTAAGGCAAAATTTGAGTTTCTGTAAACTGCTATAGACCCGATAGGTTCAGAATAATTTTAAGAAGACTGTAGTATAGTTGTTAGGTGTTGATCCCCCTGGTAGAACCCGACCCCCAGACTCCATGTTCAGGCCGCCGGAAAATTCGATCTGGCCGCAAATTGCGGCCAGATGGGGAGGGTTTGGGTTGGGGTTTGGTCCTATAGGTGTCTGCTGCAACCCTTAGGCTCCTGGCATGTATAATTTTATTTGATTCTTGCTGTAGGAAAATCTGGAACTATATACCTAATTCTCGTTTTTTTTTAAAACCTTCGCGACACGCGTGATACGCGTGTGGGTTTGGGGTTTCTGTGTATCGCGACGCGTTAGGGTAGTTTCAGGCGCGTGATCACACGTTTTAGCGTATCGCGCGCCACGCGTGATTGGTTTGCAACACGGGTTTCTAGTTTGACCGTAATATCACGTTTTTATGGATTTGAGCTTATGTACGATATATTATGTGATTCTAGGTTCGCAGGCGAGTGAGACGGACGCGGCGAAGAAGGGAAAGCAAGTCGTCGGCTACACTTAGCGCGAGACTTCGGTGAGTAGATTTAACATCTACAGGGATATCGCCAGCATGGCATTCTACGTCAAGGCTGATAGGACCTTATAGCTACATTTACATATATTGACTGTTCATGGCTACTATTTGGTGCATACTGCATTCCCAGCTATATGTATATAAACACTAGAATTGATAGAACACCGCACCCTTACTGACAGATCATGTTGCACGAGCACTACCCTGCATGCTACACACAACGTTACAATTGCCATGATATTCATACTTCATGCATGTATCACACCGGATCATTATGCTGTAGCTCATCTTTTATGTGACTTGACATGATATTCATACGTGATGCACATATCACATCACATTTACATGCATATTGGTTGGGATTACATGTGATTTCTGGATTTGGGAACTGTGGCCTTTTCAAATATATAATCATTTAAAAACCCGGTTCCCTTGATATGATATTTCGGTGCGCCCACCCTGTGTTTTCTCGGTGCTAGAGTGGCATATATTGAGAGAGGGCTGACCCGGACTGACGGATGCCCGATATATTGAGATAGGGCTGACCCGGACTGACGGATGCCCGATATATTGAGAGAGGGCTGACCCGGACTGACGGATGCCCGATATATTGAGAGGGGCTGACCCGGAATGACGGATGCCCGATAGAGGAGGATTTGCGTGTCGATGCTAGACACGAGTATTTATGATATTTGGGTGCCGATGTTGGGCACTCGTGATTCTCAGGGGTGTACAGGATTTGAGGGCCGATGGGAGTGCCAGCGTCTGGGTTGTTGGGATTTGCAGTATATATATATAATTATTTATTCCACCTTGACATTCCGTGTAGATGTTATATTCCCATGCTCAGCATTCATTATTGCATCTCATCCTGTAGTTATATCACCTGATAGAGGACTTGCATGATTATTGTACATACTGCTTACCTCGCATTGATATCATCAGCTGGCATATGTTAGAGTAGCGCAGTACGTGCATGCTCGCGATTACCTTTATATGTTATTTCTATTCACGAGTTGGCAACTCATCCCCGTTGTGCCACAGTATTTGCAGGTTGCTCTTTCAGAGTAGTCGCGGCAGGTTGCCTTTTGCGTCTTTTAGCTACAGATACCACTGCAGTCGGTGTGAGAGCTGTTTTGCATTTTAGGTGGGTTGTGGTATCTGATTTCTGTTATTGTACTCCTTTTGTATCTAGTATTCTCCATCTACCATTTATGTATTGGACTTAGATACTGTGTGAGGACGATGATGTATATCTTGTATTCTGGTGTCGAGCTCGTAGGAGCCGACTGTTTTTATATGCAGTTTATATTCTGTGATGTTTACCTATTGCTCATTCTTCGCTACGGCGTCGTATATTACTCTTGTGATGATGGTTTCCGCCGTTGGGGCGTGATTGCTCCCGTTTGGGAATGTCTTGTTTCATTATATCTCATTTTCACTCATATCCTCTTTTATACCCGGTCTCGGGGCTACTTTTACAAAGGAAATGCTGCCAAAATTATTTAAATGATTAAGTAACTTTAAAAGAACTTATTGAATTATTTAAGGTTTTCTAAATGCTTTAACTAAATGCTTTCAACACTCACAATTTTTTTTAAATGGTTTTGATTTCTGGGTTCGGCTTACTTAGTCGTGTTACGCCTGTAGACATAGCGTGGTTAAGTGCCGGTCACGAGTCGAAATATTTGGGTCGTGACACTTGCATGGCTTCACAAGGGGGAAAGAACTATCTTGCTTGAAGTCTTCGTGTCACGACCTGAAAGTACGGAACATGACCGGCACTTAAACTACGAAACGTCTGGAGGCGTACGTAATCTAAGTAAGCCGAAAACCCAGAAATCCAAACCAAGAAAAGTAGTAGAGTGAAGGAAAACCAATTTAAAATCAAGTAGTTTTAATAGCATAAGCCGGATTATGCGGTTTTTAAAACATCAAAAATTTACTGAAATTTTCGGCAGTCTCCTTTGTAAATACTGGCCCCCAAACGGGATACAACATGAATAGTATACGAAATCAAGAAAAAGGCATCCCCAAGCGGGAGCTAGCTCTTCGTCAATCGACGGTCACAACCACACAAGCAATATAATATACAACGCCAACGGCGAGGATCAAAATTCAAAAGGAAACTCAAAACCATAAGAAAACCACAGAAATATAACGAGCGACTCTAAGGTCGAAAGAATAAACAACACTGGTCTCTATCTCAATAGATACATGTTTGGTTGATGGAACTTCTAGATACAACATAATAATGATATACAAGATATGTAATGGGGGTATGATACAAGTAAACCCACCTACTAGCAAATCACCCGAATGAAACTGAGCCCGCAAGCCGCAATGAAACCTGTACGGCAAACCTACAAGAAACTGGGGCACAACGGGGGTGAGTTGCCAACTCGTGAATAGAAAAACATCTACGAAAAGAAATCGCATAAATAACGCAATCCTAGGTCAATGGTCATAATATATCCTCAAATATAAGTATAACAGGCAGCCTATAACAATGACTAGGGTAATATCTAACCCGAGTATAATTTCATGTGCCCGTGTCAGTGCCTCAGGTAGCAATATATCATATGAATGAGGTATGAATGCATGTAAATGAAGAAACTGTTTTCATAAATTAGTGAGATTTCCTTCGTATTTTTAAACTGGGGTATCATAATGAAATCAGTATCAACAGTGTCTAGCATCGACACAAAACATAAATCTCACTGTCTCGAAATATCAATGTCTCAAGCTCAATATCTAGGGCGCCGTCAGTCCGGACCGGCCCCTACCATCCATCTCAAGACCACGACGGTATCCTCCGGATATCCGACGCGTCGGGTAATATCACCGGTAGGTAGTGCTCCCCAGCCAGGCTCAACGTCAACACCACATTCCTCTTGCCCCGGGCTACCATACCGGGCCCACCATGTACCCGTGACGGTTCCTCCACTCCTCGACACGGATCTCCAAAACCACAGCAAACTCATGGTGGACGACACTTTACATCACTAGAAAACCGCAACATTTTATATTTTAAAAGATCATAAGTTGTAAATTTTGCGGCTTTCCCCGAAATCCAGAAATATCATAAATCTCAAGAAATCATCACAAGTGCATATGTCAATGATAATGAACTAGGCATGAACAACTGAATAACAGTATGCATGAAGTGGTAGGTAATAACTACAATGTCTAATATGGCATATAAGGGAAGTACACTAATATCATGTCAAAACTACCAGCTAACAATCTAAGTCAAGCAATTATATTTTCTAAAGTGTACGTGACATGGCAATTACCGATGAAGATGTGTGTGAGCCGGCAAGTAGGTGTACGTGGTACATACGCATTATCGGTAATGGTGCTGGTGTCCTAACAGGATGATATCAATAATGGAATATGCAGCAAAATAAATATGCGAGGCAGAGCGAACAGCAATAATGTGCGGAAGCTGAATACTAGACACAACGATAACTAATCTGCAATAATCTAATATAAGTCCTACGAATGGTGCCTTTTGAAATAACACGAATCATGGGGTTTTGAAAATAGGGGCTACGGTGTTTTTATGAAAAGATACGTCGTTTTTGAAATATCCGTAGATTCCCTTGAGCTGTCTTTAAAAATGCCCACGATTCGTTAGTTTTTGAAATAGGTAAGAAGTCTAATCTAATCTAACAACTACACTAAACTATACGGCTGAACTAACAAGCTGAACTACAGGTAAGGAAACCGCCTATCATCTGAGTCGATACATATACATACCTGTATATGTATAGTCGGTGATCCCGCCTCAATAATATCATATCCGATACCATATCTATAATCAAGCATCCCAAGTCAAGAGTGCGGATCAATCATCAATATAGCTCGTACGTAAATCCGTCGTTTGGCATCCCGATCTGGGTACGGGTCAATATCACATTCATCATACTATTCACCTGTTATCCTCTTTATCAAATATCATGATCGGGGTACTGATCTACGTCTAGTACCATACTGATACCGCCTACCTATGCATGGACGTGTGTGAAACACTACGTCAAGGACCCGCTGCAACGTCATGTCGTATCTAAGATACGAACCCTGCTATATCACCGATCTCACGGCCTCAAATCAAATCTCATCGACTCAGCTCAATCCCAAGTATCATCCTCAATCCGTATGTGAACACATAGTCCCATACCCATGTGAACACATAACTATAAAGAAGCCCATGAGCACATATCAATAGGAATGTATGCAAGTATGTATGTGTGTATGTGTGTGTAACACTACCCTAGGGTTCGCAACACTAAAGTAATCCAACACACCAATATCCATCCTAAGCATCGTTATTAATCCCAAATAACATATAATAATTGTTGGTGTGTATACGCATCCGTATACACCACCACGGACTGCGGGGGTGCTATACGCCATCCACCCGACTTCTCCCCATAGATATAAATCTACTCACCTGGTCCTCGCTCGCCGGTGCCAACGTCGTCACGCGCTTGCTGGTCGTCTCGAAGTCCACATGGGGTACCTATATATCATAATGCACCATATCGCATTAAAATCCGACTCATGACCAAAACGACGCACGAATCCCACATAGGTCAAAACCTATGGTTGCTTTCACAAATCGACCCAAAAACCCTCGACGTCGGCGTACAAACGCCAAACCATCGAGAAAGCTCCCAACACATTCATTTGTACAATTACAAGCACCAATTGTAATATAAAATAGCTTAAAATTCACAAAAACCCCAACTTCACTTAAAAAGTCATTTTTTTCGAAAATCTAGCAAGCACAAATCACCGTTTTAGTACAAAACTCGATGTATAAACGAATCTAGCGGCCACAATATTCACTAAATATCTTAAATAAGTCATAAAAACAATTCCCATAATTTAATCTCATTAAATTCCAAAAACCCTAAAATTCTAGTTTACAAAATACCTAAATTTTAACAATTTTATCGCAAAAATGCACAAACTACAATCTAGCTTGGATTTTCATGAACTAAAGTATTAAACTACACTTTAAAATGTTAATAATGTCATGAATACCCTAATTATATTTTTCTCATAATCAAATTCATGGTTTACAAAAATCTAGCTAGCAATATAGCTTAATTATTACAATTCCAAACTAACAATTTGCAAACTAGAAATTTGATTAGATTTTCATTTCACAATATGAAGAACTACAATTGCAACCACAATTACATAATAAAAACCCTAACTTGAATTTCATAAACCCTTACTAAATTTTTCCAAATATACAATTAAACCCAAATTAAAAACTAATAATGCTTGATTTAAGGTATTCAAACAACAATTTAACAAAAGGTCTTGATTTATACCTCACAAGATTAAGGATCTAGCATGCAAATCCTAGCCTCCAAAAGTAGCTTCCATGCTCCTAGATCCATACTAGATAGGCAAGAAATAATGGGTAGGAGTTGGATTTGGGATTAGTGATGTTTTTATGTGGATTTTGAAGCAATTTTGGAGGATTTTTGATGTGAAGAAAGTGAGGATTCAAGAGAGGGGAGGGCTGTCCAGATTTGGCCAGGAAATATGAGGGATTTAGTGTGGTTGGTGTGTGTGAAGTCAAGGAGAGAGAAGGAACCCAAGTCAACACAAGACCATGCTTCAATTTTCTATTATTTTCTTTTCTTTCATTTTCTTTCTTTAATCAAAAGAAGTGGGGAAAAGTTTGGGAGGGTTGCGATTTCAGCAGAAAATAGGAGTAGAAATGAGGGTGTGTGAGTGTGGGTGAGGGAAAAAAAAAGATAAATACTATACCCCAATTTCCCTTTACACTAATTTCACCGAAAAAAGCCTTTTTCTTCGATAATTTCTAAACCGTTTTGGCAAACGTTTTCATTTCAAAAACCACATGATAAAATTTTATTTAAAGTTTTATGATGCACAAAATTTGTTTCAACTCATTCCAATTTGTAATTTTCCCTAATTAAATGTATTAGTGACGGCTTAAAATAATAATAAAATAATTTTTTTCAGAAAATTTGAAATTTCACCAGTGGCTCAATAAACACCAAATACTAGCAATTACATAGCTAGAATATGTATATTTAATTTTTATAATAAGATATTTGTATTTTGACTTTTTACAGAAAACCCCCCTTATTTTACCGTTTTTTCGAAATTTCACCGAAACGATTTTCAAAACGTTACAATCTTCCCCCTTTAAAGAAATTCGGTCCCCGAATTTAAATTAAAACTCCCCCCAAATACTAAAACATCTAAGCAAAACCATCAAGTCGTCGGGGCTCCGAAATCATAAATACATAAAACAAATCGTAGCGCAGCGCATGCGCATGAAAATAAGCATATAACTCAAATCAAAACTCCATCAAGCATCCCGCAATTATCGGAGTCATGGTGAAGACACAATGTCCAAATCAAAAATGAAAATCAGTATGATATACATCATTAAAACATCTGGAAGCAATGCATGCCAAATCTTCTTCAAATCGTTGTGCGATGCTCGCAGCACTGCACAGTGGCGGACGTTTATTGTAAAAAAAAATAACTACATATATATATATATATATATATATATATATATATATCCTTTGTTTAATATGTACATCCCGCCGTTTTGGAAGCAATTTCAGAAGGGTTTCCTTTATAAAATGTTTCGTGTCATCTCAGACACGTAGGTAAATACTGAAACTATAGCTCGTTTTTTGGAAATCCCTTCGATAACTATCAATGCATGCAAAATATATTCAGGTACTGTCCTCTGACTAGTCCTGCTCAGTACGAGAACACATAGCGAATATCATAAAAACGTACCGCTCCATAAGAAATCAATCACAAATATATATGAATACTACGTGCGTCAGGTGCGCACGGAAATCAAAATCTATAAATGTGCCATACATGTGCACAGAAACAACATCTAGGTGCAACGGGTGTGCACAAAACATCAGTCATAGGCAACGTGTGTGCCTGACAGCAAAATCAGGTACATCTGACATGCACGAAAAATCCCGATTCGGTGCATCTGGTGTGCACCAAATCGCATCTCATAACAGGCGCCCAACATGCGCTAAAAATCCAAATCTGGTGCATCCATCATGCACAAAATCAACTCAACTGTATGAAACCCATAAAATCATAAACATGAGAAACCAAGGCACGAAAACGATGTCAAGTGCAACAACTGTGCAAAATCGTAAATACTCAGTAGGTGCAACCATGGTCAATGAAAACAAATATCATGAAACTCAATCATCAAAATCAATCATGCGAATAGATCGCCCAAAATACCCAAAATCAAGTATGGCGGAATAGTACTGCTCAAGCGCATCCTCTAAGAATCTCGGCAACTGTCGCGGTCACTAGTGGGACGTCTCGTCGATGATCATGAACTCTGTCCTGCTGGCGTGCGTAACCATGACCATTCCTGGGTCAAGGTCTTCACTGTGAATTACCAATCTTTCGGTCCATCGGCTCATCGGCCCTGTCAGGTGTGCTAACGGGGAAGATTCCGTTCTGGCACTCCTCTGGTCATCTCTTGGTCAATCATCGCGACCACTCATAAGACAGCATATCACTAGCGTCGGCCTCTGGCTCTCTGAATGTACGTGACACATCTGATCCTGGGTGCAAGTATCATTGCAGCAGTGTCCTGGAAGGAATCCTGCTCACGGTCTCTTCCATGTCTCGTCTCTGCCAACTGTCCGGAAGTCATTGTCCTTTCCTATATCTGCATCTTGCTCTGGAACGACTGCATACTCATCGCGACTCCTTCTGGAAGGTAAGTCCAAGTACCATGCCTCGGCATGCGCATCGCCTCTCTGATGTCGGCGGAGTGGAACATCATCTCATCTAGATCTGGTGCGAACCTCTTACTCCACTTTTCTCTAATGTCGTCTGCTTTGGACTCGTCTCGTCGCGGCTGCATGGACTGAGCTCCAACGACTATCCTCGTATCTGGAGTCTCCCAAGAATGCGTCTCACCACCTAGCATCCGATTGAAGTCGAACCATTCGATCGATTCGTCAAAACCTCATAATCCCCCAAGAGCTCAACCTCTTGGGCACAGTTTAATAGTATCGAATACATACCACAACAACGGTGGTCCAGCCGTAGAAGGGCAAACCCAAGCCTCACTAATGGCGCCGTAGAACTGCCGCAAACCCGAAGGTTCAAAGGCTTTCACACGGTCATTAAGTCGAGTTAGGGTTTCATTCTTCTAGAGGGACCATAGAATTGTCTGCATGTCTTTCCGACCACTTTAAACTTGGATAAATAGGTTTCTGACATTCGATCGTCTCTGTCGACTCCCAACGCCTCCGCGTGAAGTCGTCTCTAGCTGGAATCAATCTATCTGATGACCTCGCATCGGGGTAGGCGAACGATCCACATGTCCTAGTCATTCATCCTCGATGACTAGCGACCTTATATCATCTCTTAGTACAACTCGTTCTGCACTAACTCCAGCATCTGGGGCAATATCTCGTCGTTCGCAGCAATAACTGGCTCGCTCATTTGCATGCTGAACAGTGCCTCGACCATCATGAATAAGCAACACACCAGCGGTTATCAAAATCTGGCTGGCCTCTATCATTGGCTCAATCCTCTAGTGCTAATCTGCACGTCCGAGCAATCTCATACGGCGATCCATCCAACGCTCGTGGCGTAAAACACAATCAAAAGACACCTCTCTACAATCGGGTATCGCCGGAATCATGCCCTGGTCAGTCCTCGTTCGTGACGAGCTCGTGCTGACCGCAACTCTAGCCGTAGCTCTCCCTGCCCGTAATCGTGGCAGCAAAACCAAACTGGTACCGATGAGGCTAGATCAGGAAGGAATATAATACTGAACAAGGAAATGTACATCCTAAGGCTTCTTAAGTGGAGTGGCGTGTCGTAAATATGCCGCGGAACATACCAACGGTACGTCACTCTACTTTAGTCACCTATTCCATCAACCAAGGGTTATCCTACGCTCCGAAGGTAAAACCTAACGCTCTGATACCAACTTTGTCACGACCCGAAAGTACGGAACATGACCGGCACTTAAACTACGAAACGTCTCGAGGCGTACGTAATCTAAGTAAGCCGAAAACCCAGAAATCCAAACCAAGAAAAGTAGTAGAGTGAAGGAAAACCAATTTAAAATCAAGTAGTTTTAATAGCATAAGCCGAATTATGCGGTTTTTAAAACATCAAAAATTTACTGAAATTTTCGGCAGTCTCCTTTGTAAATACTGGCCCCCAAACGGGATACAACATGAATAGTATACGAAATCAAGAAAAAGGCATCCCCAAGCGGGAGCTAGCTCTTCGTCAATCGACGGTCACAACCACACAAGCAATATAATATACAACGCCAACGGCGAGGATCAAAATTCAAAAGGAAACTCAAAACCATAAGAAAACCACAGAAATATAACGAGCGACTCTAAGGTCGAAAGAATAAACAACACTGGTCTCTATCTCAATAGATAAATGTTTGGTTGATGGAACTTCTAGATACAACAGAATAATGATATACAAGATATGTAATGGGGGTATGATACAAGTAAACCCATCTACTAGCAAATCAACCGAATGAAACTGAGCCCGCAAGCCATAATGAAACCTGTACGGAAAACCTACAAGAAACTGGGGCACAACGGGGGTGAGTTGCCAACTCGTGAATAGAAAAACATCTACGAAAAGAAATCGCATAAATAACGCAATCCTAGGTCAATGATCATAATATATCCTCAAATATAAGTATAACAGGCAGCCTATAACAATGACTAGGGTAATATCTAACCCGAGTATAATTTCATATGCCCGTGTCAGTGCCTCAGGTAGAAATATATCATATGAATGAGGTATGAATGCATGAAACAGAATACATGTAAATGAAGAAACTGTTTTCATAAATTAGTGAGATTTCCTTCGTATTTTTAAACTGGGGTATCATAATGAAATCAGTATCAACAGTGTCTAGCATCGACACAAAACATAAATCTCACTGTCTCGAAATATCAATGTCTCAAGCTCAATATCTAGGGAGCCGTCAGTCCGGACCGGCCCCTACCATCCATCTCAAGACCACGACGGTATCCTCCGGATATCCGACGCGTCGGATAATATCACCGGTAGGTAGTGCTCCCCAGCCAGGCTCAACGTCAACACCACATTCCTCTTGCCCCGGGCTACCATACCGGGCCCACCATGTACCCGTGACGGTTCCTCCACTCCTCGACACGGATCTCCAAAACCACAGCAAACTCATGGTGGACGACACTTTACATCACTAGAAAACCGCAACATTTTATATTTTAAAAGATCATAAGTTGTAAATTTTGCGGCTTTCCCCGAAATCCAGAAATATCATAAATCTTAAGAAATCATCACAAGTGCATATGTCAATGATAATGAACTAGGCATGAACAACTGAATAACAGTATGCATGAAGTGGTAGGTAATAACTACAATGTCTAATATGGCATATAAGGGAAGTACACTAATATCATGTCAAAACTACCAGCTAACAATCTAAGTCAAGCAATTATATTTTCTAAAGTGTACGTGACATGGCAATTACCGATGAAGATGTGTGTGAGCCGGCAAGTAGGTGTACGTGGTACATACGCATCATCGGTAATGGTGCTGGTGTCCTA
Source organism: Agapanthus africanus (assembly GCA_030015575.1). Classification (NCBI taxonomy): domain Eukaryota; kingdom Viridiplantae; phylum Streptophyta; class Magnoliopsida; order Asparagales; family Amaryllidaceae; genus Agapanthus; species Agapanthus africanus. The sequence goes on along the minus strand of JASDDO010000022.1, from coordinate 302,343,107 downwards.
ACAGCATGATATCAATAATGGAATATGCAGCAAAATAAATATGCGAGGCAGAGCGAACAGCAATAATGTGCGGAAGCTGAATACTAGACACAACGATAACTAATCTGCAATAATCTAATATAAGTCCTACGAATGGTTCCTTTTGAAATAACACGAATCATGGGGTTTTGAAAATAGGGGCTACGGTGTTTTTATGAAAAGATACGTCGTTTTTGAAATATCCGTAGATTCCCTTGAGCTGTCTTTAAAAATGCCCACGATTCGTTAGTTTTTGAAATAGGTAAGAAGTCTAATCTAATCTAACAACTACACTAAACTATACGGCTGAACTAACAAGCTGAACTACAGGTAAGGAAACCGCCTATCATCTGAGTCGATACATATACATACCTGTATATGTATAGTCGGTGATCCCGCCTCAATAATATCATATCCGATACCATATCTATAATCAGGCATCCCAAGTCAAGAGTGCGGATCAATCATCAATATAGCTCGTACGTAAATCCGTCGTTTGGCATCCCGATCTGGGTACGGGTCAATATCACATTCATCATACTATTCACCTGTTATCCTCTTTATCAAATATCATGATCGGGGTACTGATCTACGTCTAGTACCATACTGATACCGCCTACGTATGCATGGACGTGTGTGAAACACTACGTCAAGGACCCGCTGCAACGTCATGTCGTATCTAAGATACGAACCCTGCTATATCACCGATCTCACGGCCTCAAATCAAATCTCATCGACTCAGCTCAATCCCAAGTATCATCCTCAATCCGTATGTGAACACATAGTCCCATACCCATGTGAACACATAACTATAAAGAAGCCCATGAGCACATATCAATAGGAATGTATGCAAGTATGTATGTGTGTATGTGTGTGTAACACTACCCTAGGGTTCGCAACACTAAAGTAATCCAACACACCAATATCCATCCTAAGCATCGTTATTAATACCAAATAACATATAATAATTGTTGGTGTGTATACGCATCCGTATACACCACCACGGACTGCGGGGGTGCTATACGCCATCCACCCGACTTCTCCCCATAGATATAAATCTACTCACCTGGTCCTCGCTCGCCGGTGCCGACGTCGTCACGCGCTTGCTGGTCGTCTCGAAGTCCACATGGGGTACCTATATATCATAATGCACCATATCGCATTAAAATCCGACTCATGACCAAAACGACGCACGAATCCCACATAGCTCAAAACCTATGGTTGCTTTCACAAATCGACCCAAAAACCCTCGACGTCGGCGTACAAACGCCAAACCATCGAGAAAGCTCCCAACACATTCATTTGTACAATTACAAGCACCAATTATAATATAAAATAGCTTAAAATTCACAAAAACCCCCAACTTCACTTAAAAAGTCATTTTTTCGAAAATCTAGCAAGCACAAATCACCGTTTTAGTACAAAACTCGATGTATAAACGAATCTAGCGGCCACAATATTCACTAAATATCTTAAATAAGTCATAAAAACAATTCCCATAATTTAATCTCATTAAATTCCAAAAACCCTAAAATTCTAGTTTACAAAATACCTAAATTTTAACAATTTTATCGCAAAAATGCACAAACTACAATCTAGCTTGGATTTTCATGAACTAAAGTATTAAACTACACTTTAAAATGTTAATAATGTCATGAATACCCTAATTATATTTTTCTCATAATCAAATTCATGGTTTACAAAAATCTAGCTAGCAATATAGCTTAATTATTACAATTCCAAACTAACAATTTGCAAACTAGAAATTTGATTAGATTTTCATTTCACAATATGAAGAACTACAATTGCAACCACAATTACATAATAAAAACCCTAACTTGAATTTCATAAACCCTTACTAAATTTTTCCAAATATACAATTAAACCCAAATTAAAAACTAATAATGCTTGATTTAAGGTATTCAAACAACAATTTAACAAAAGGTCTTGATTTATACCTCACAAGATTAAGGATCTAGCATGCAAATCCTAGCCTCCAAAAGTAGCTTCCATGCTCCTAGATCCATACTAGATAGGCAAGAAATAATGGGTAGGAGTTGGATTTGGGATTAGTGATGTTTTTATGTGGATTTTGAAGCAATTTTGGAGGATTTTTGATGTGAAGAAAGTGAGGATTCAAGAGAGGGGAGGGCTGTCCAGATTTGGCCAGGAAATATGAGGGATTTAGTGTGGTTGGTGTGTGTGAAGTCAAGGAGAGAGAAGGAACCCAAGTCAACACAAGACCATGCTTCAATTTTCTATTATTTTCTTTTCTTTCATTTTCTTTCTTTAATCAAAAGAAGTGGGGAAAAGTTTGGGAGGGTTGCGATTTCAGCAGAAAATAGGAGTAGAAATGAGGGTGTGTGAGTGTGGGTGAGGGAAAAAAAAAGATAAATACTATACCCCAATTTCCCTTTACACTAATTTCACCGAAAAAAGCCTTTTTCTTCGATAATTTCTAAACCGTTTTGGCAAACGTTTTCATTTCAAAAACCACATGATAAAATTTTATTTAAAGTTTTATGATGCACAAAATTTGTTTCAACTCATTCCAATTTGTAATTTTCCCTAATTAAATGTATTAGTGGCGGCTTAAAATAATAATAAAATAATTTTTTTCAGAAAATTTGAAATTTCACCAGTGGCTCAATAAACACCAAATACTAGCAATTACATAGATAGAATATGTATATTTAATTTTTATAATAAGATATTTATATTTTGACTTTTTACAGAAAACCCCCCTTATTTTACCGTTTTTTCGAAATTTCACCGAAACGATTTTCAAAACGTTACACTTCGAGGCCGAATATGATCTACATCGAGGGAATACTAGCTCAAGCTTCTACTTCACTAACTAAAGGATTAGTGAAGCTAACACCCTATACTAAAGTGCTAATCTAGTAGAGGATGATGAAATAGGAAGTGGGCTCATTTTAGAATTATTTTTCTCACAATACTTTCTCACTTTTTCAAACCCTAGAAAGCTTTTTTCAGCTTGAGGAAGAAGATGAAGAAAATGAGAGGAGAATCAAATGATCAAGTGAGAGAGTAAACCATGGGTGAGTGAGTATCATATACTAACTCATGTAGAGACATAACCATGGCTAATTGTGATGGTTAGGTTACTAAATATCTTATGTAAAACAAAACCAATGGACTTAGTCAATGCATCCACAAGCTTCCACTAGCTTCATGCATTAAGCTAATATTCCACTAATTTTTTTTTCACTTTAAATATTAAAACCCAATATCACAAATGGCATGGTGTAAGTCTCATACACCCATGTAAGTTATATCAACAACCATGATACAAAAAGAGAACACAATTTAATATATATCATATATATATTAAGTGTGCACAAGTGAGAAAAAATGCTTAAGTGAGCAAATGTTAGTTAATGTAAATTAGTATATCAAATATACAATTATACACTAAATAATTAAATCAACACTTGACTTAATAATCCGGCTATATCACATAAAACCGACTAACATCCAATGTATCGACTTATCAAATCAACCTTGATTCGATAACCTGTCTATATCATATATAACCGACCGATACAAAAGTCGCAAGAATAGAATACGGTATCACATACACGCATTATTCTCGATCCCTCACATATCACATGTGTGCTCCTATTTCGTTTTGTCTGAGCCAGTAAAACCTCTATGTAGGACTCTAAAGACTCGTCAATACGCCGGCAGTAGATGATGATCACATCAAGCACCCACTAGCCGTCAGCAGTACTAGCTGGATGTAACGGCTACCCGGGTATTGAGCGATCAGAAGATCAGCAAGCAAGCCCGCTCTAACTCCTGCAAAAACCTGACGGTAACACATGCCGTACAGTCCGGTCTCCTCGTCTGATATGTCGCATATCAAGTCTAGGGGTGGTAAATGTCAGACCCCAATAACCGATAAGTCATGCCGATGTGAGGCTCATAACGGGTCAAGAAAGTACTGGTAACACTTACCAGTAAATCTCTAAATCAGCCCTGGCCTGGGACTTCCCTGTTATGGCCAATCGAGCATAGCGCAACATCAACTCCCAATACCGGGAGAGATGAAACCCCTCCTATCGCTCATTGCCTCCATGTGACTCGAGACTGTACCCAAAAACCACCGTTTTGCACGCCCTCTTTGACGTGGTAAGGTGGAAATCAAAGCACAGTGGGAATCACTCAAGACTCTATGACGATCTCGGGTCTACAGACCAACCTGTACAAGTGTCATCAGAGAACTGCCATCTGACGTGAGGTATAATACCATCTGGGATTTCTCGGCGAGTTCGTCCAGTGTATCCAGTCTCCACTGAGCACCCGTATACCATCTCTGATGTCAAACACCAATGGATATGGGATCATCCATCGCCCATCTCATGGGTCGAGAAGCATATACGCTAGTCTACTCTGGTATATCGATGCCCTGTCTCAATAAACTCACGACTAGGAACATTAAAGGATGAACTTATGGACAACCATGTTCCCACTAGTGTGATCTGCATCATAGTCCTGGTAGTCAAGTACACATCCTAAAAGCTTTACCAACATGTAACCATAAGACAGTATCAAGAGACTAGTAAACATGTTAAGATAAAGAGCAACCAGATAGCATACTATCATATCGAGCAAGAAAGTCCTCTCTATATATGTCCAAGCATCCAATATAATATACATCATATGTACAATACTGGCCTCTAGGGCATACATACAACTAACAATCTCCCACTTACACTAGGGCCAGCTGCTGCAGTATCGCATACCGAGCATCCCGAAGAGTCTCTCGAACTGTATCTGGGGAATGGCCTTCATGAGTGGATCCGCTGTGTTGTCCTTCGTGTCAACCCTCCTGACCTCGATCTCCCGGTGATCAACTATCTCCCGGATCAGGTGATACCGCCTCAGAATATGCCTGGATAGCTGATGGAACCTGGGTTCCTTGGCCAAAGCCACCGCTCCATTGTTATCACAATACAAAGGTATTGGATACTCAATGGATGGAACCACTCCAAGTTCGGTTATGAACTTCTTGATCCAGATAGCCTCTTTGGCAGCATCGTTGGCAGCGATGTATTCAGCCTCCATCGTCGAGTCTGCCACGGTTTCCTGCTTGGAACTCTTCCAGGATACCGCCCCTCCGCAGAGGGTAAATATAAATCCCGAGTGCGGCTTAGAGTCGTCCTTATCACTCTGGAAGCTCGAATCGGTAAAGGACTCCACTTGGAGGTCTCCGTTACCATACACCAAGAGTATCTCTTTAGTCCTTCGTAAGTACTTGAGAATGCTCTTCACAGCTATCCAGTGACTCTCTCCAGGATCTCCTTGATACCTACTCACTACACTTAGTGAGTATGCTACATTAGGTCTGGTATATAGCATCACGTACATGATATTGCCTGCTGCCGAAGCATAGGGTATCCCTTGCATGCGAGCTCTCTCCAAATCAGTCTTGGGAGACATCTCTTTGGAGAGAGTGAGTCCTGAGATCGTAGGTAAAAACCCACGCTTGGATTATTCCATACTAAACCTCTTTAGTATGGTGTCAATGTACCTGGATTGGGACAATCCCAGTATCCGTTTAGATCTATCTCTAAAGATCTTAATCCCCAAGATGTAGGAGGCATCCCCTAGATCTTTCATTGAGAATCTTTGTGATAAGAAGAGCTTGACCGATTGCAGCATAGGAATGTCATTTCCTATCAAGAGTATGTTGTCCACGTACAATACGAGGAAGACAACCTTACTCTCTTCCACCTTATTGTATATACAAGGTTCATCTACGTTTTTGACGAAATCAAACTCTTTAATAATGACATCAAAGCAGATGTTCCAACTCCGTGATGCTTGCTTTAATCCATAAATGGATTTAAGCAGCTTGCACACCTTCCCGCTGCTCCCACTAGTTATGAAGCCCTCTGGCTGAGTCATGTACACGCTCTCTTCTAAATCACCATTTAGAAAGGCGGTCTTAACATCTATTTGCCAGATTTCGTAGTCATGATATGCAGCGATGGCAAGCATGATCCGGATGGATTTAAGTATAGCCACTGGAGAAAAGGTTTCATCATAATCGACACCTGGTCGTTAACGAAAACCTTTTGCAACAAGTCTAGCTTTGAAATTCTCCACTTTCCCATCTACACCAAGTTTTTTCTTGAAGATCCACTTGCTCCCAATGGGTTTTACCCCTTCAGGAGCATCTTCCAAAGTCCATACTTTGTTGGTGTACATAGATTCGATCTCGGACCGCATTGCCTCCAGCCACTTCACTGAGTCACTACTCGTGATGGCCTGCTTTAAGCTAGTTGGGTCATCATCCTCCATGATGCAATCCTCGCTCCCACCATCCATGAGAAAACCGTAGTATCTCTCGGGTGGGTGAGGAACCCTACTAGATCGGCAGAGAGGCTGAGGTTCATTGGGTACTATTGAGTCCTCGGGTTCCACTAAATCTTCAGTTTGAGTTTGTGTAACCGGAATTTCTTCCAGTTCTACCTTGTTGCTACTAATTTCCTTTGCAAGAAATTCCTTTTCTAAAAAGGTGGCATGTCGAGAAACAAACACCTTTTGTTCCTCGCTATGGTAGAAAAGATATCCATGTGAATGTTTAGGATATCCCACAAACTTGCATAGAACTGACCATGCCTCGAGTTTGTCCAGATTTTGCCTTTTGACATAGACCGGACAACCTCATATCTTAACTCGTTTAAGACATGGTCTCTTCCCACTCCATGTCATATGGTGTGGTAGGTACAGATTTAGATGGAACTTGATTCAATAGGTATGCTGCTGTCTCCAGCGTATACCCCCAAAAGGAAATAGGTAACTCAGCTGTGCTCATCATAGAGCGCACCATATCTAATAAGGTGTGGTTCCTCAGTTCCGATACACTGTTGTGCTGTGGTGTATATGGAGGAGTTAGCTGAGAGAGAATCCCATTCTCTTTTAGGAAGTACAGGAATTCATTGCTCAAGTATTCACCTCCTCGATCAGATCGAAGGATTTTAATACTTTTCCCGGTTTGGTTCTCGACTTCTTGTTTATATTCTCTAAATTTCTCAAAAGCTTCTGATTTGTGTTTCATCAGGAACACATATCCGAATCTAGAGAGATCATCAGTGAATGTAATGAAGTATGAAGAACCATTCCTGGCATGTGTAGACATGGGACCGCATACATCACTATGTACCAGTCCCAAGAGTTCGATAACTCTTTCTCCGTGTCTCGTAAACGGAGTTTTGGTCATCTTGCCTTTGAGAAATGACTGGAAATTGTCATAAGATGAAAGTTCGAAAGGATTCAAATATCCATCCTTATGTAACTTATCTAGCCGTGTCGCATTGATATGACCAAGTCTACAATGCCACAAGAAAGATTCGTTCATTTCTGAACTCTTCCTCTTGTGTGTGTTTGTTATGCTCAGAACTGTTGATTGATTTAGAACATAAATGTCATTGCACAACGTGCCTGATCCAACCAACTTTTGGTTCAAGAAAATGTTCATAACATTATCCTGTAATACAAAATTATATCACTCTTTACTTAATAAAGAAACCGATATAATGTTGCATATCAGGTTCGGCATGTAATAGCATTCGTTCAGAATCAATGTATTACCAGTTGGTAATACAAGGTGATATTCCCCCAACGGTTTTAGCTGCAACAATTGCACCATTTCCAACCCTTATGTCTTTATCACCTTCTCCAAGTTCTCTACCTTTTCTAAGCCCATATAACTGATTACATATATGGGATCCTGACCCGGTATCTAATACCCAGGACGTAGAACAAATGGAGAAACAGTTCTCTGTAACGAACACACCCGAAGAAAATGCATCAACATGTACTTTCTTCATTTGGGTGGCATGGGAATCCTGGTATTCCCCTATATCCTGTTCAATCTTATAACTTTTATAAGAAAGAACGGAACCAACGTTCCCCGGCACAGTATAACATGCGGGTTCGGTCAATACATCCATATTATTATCTTCATTAAGGCATGATATGGTTGCTACTTGGAGAGAGAGAGAGAAGAAAACACTTTAGCGTATGCTCTTGCAAGATTAGATTGGTTATTATTTTATCTTATCAGGATGGCTCCCACTGTTTTTATCAAATCTTCCTTCAAACCCTAAAAGGAAAGACTAGCCGAGATTAATTACACCCTACAATTTCGCCAATCTTTCAGCCAGGCCAGTGTCGGTACTTTGAGGGGGGTTCCCCGTGCTTTCGCACGGACCTAATTAAAATAAACCTCATTTTCCCAGAGGCGTAACCCCATTGACACCTTTCTAGACACCTACTTAATCGGCTAATTATCCTGTGTAAAACTCTCCCAGGAGTAACAATTACTCGCAGTGGGTATCGGGATCCAACTATCTCATAGAAGGTATACAATTTCATTACAAATTTCAACACTTGAAATTCCCGATAATATTTTGCCCCTAACCCCTATGACTTGACAAAGGCCAACAAATCATAAGATGCTAGTCAAGTTCAACCCGTCATTTCTTGATTGAATCAAACCCACCCGCACGACCCTTGACAAAAGCCAACAAGGTCGCACGACTACCCTAAAACAATCTGCATCATATGCATAAGCAGATAATCACTATTGAGCTCCCGCACACTACGCCTTGACAAAGGCCAACAAACGCAGCACGAATACTAAACAGTTCTTATCTGAAATGACAGAGGGCTACGACAGGTTTTTCTGAAAACCTATTGCATAATGAACTTGATATCGTTGTAGAAACAAGTGAATTTTTAAAAGGAGTGTTTTTTAGGCTTTCAATATTTTTTCTAAAGAGGTCATTCCCGGTGAAGGGATATCGGCTCTTTCCTCATCAAATAAGGTGCGGGATATATCATATATATCACTATGCAAAACAACACTCCAAAAGCAATCAAAAGACAAACCGAGTGTTGTAGCATCTGCCAGTTTTGCTAAAGAGGTCATTCCCGGTGAAGGGATCTCGGCTCTTTCCTCATCGAATAAGGTGCATGATATATCATATATATCACAATGCAAAGAAAAACTGTAGCTACTTTTTTTTGAAAATTTGATTCTACAACATCTTTTAGGTTTCTTTTCTTTCATTAATCACATTAATGAAGTCCCATCATTTAATTCACCTAAACATCACAAATAAATATAACGTACGCTTATGCCATCCGCATTCGCCTTGATGTCCCGTCATGCACCGTTAGGTTAGGTAACTAACGGCAGAGCGGGGCAGGGCTAGCGCGGGTGTAAAACATAAGTAACGTCTATATAATATATCATATATACTATATACAATATTTATCACAACATATCAAATGATCACATCACAGATATCGCAGCAGAAGAAACATATGAAATATTGGATATACTAGGAGGTCCGTGTTTTATTTTGAGCCTCTATAAAACACGGATTCCACGGTCGCGATGAATAGCCAAACCCACATCCCTAGACCCCTACGAGAGCGGAAAGCAACCCTACCAATTCTAGAGTTAGGAGACCTGGACTCGACTCCTCGAGTTGGTCTCCCACTGGACTCTAGAACCCGGTTACTTGTGCTCTCCTCCTTGGGTCTATCCTAATGCGGAAAAGTAAATAATATACATCAATGGTGACATCAAACTCAACCCGGAAGTGCCCCAATAAAAGAATATTACATACATTAAATTTTACATGAATGAAAATAAAAACTCTCATCACACATAAAACCTCCGGCTATTCAAAACACGACGATCCAATATAACATATACAGCAACACATAACATCGCATGTCATCAACGTAAGTAAATATGCGTATCCCAATTGTCGTTGACGTATAGCAAAGAAACCGGAGATACACCACATATTACACTTACGGTCGCAGAAAAAACTAGACGATATTAAACATTTTGATCGAATCAACAAACACCCACAATTACCCAGAAAGCTCAACACTTGAGCGTAGTTTAAAGTTATTCAGCACACGCCACAGTACCAATGGACCAACCGTAGAACGGCAAACCCAAGCCTCATTTGTGGCGCAACTAACTGCGGTAAACCCTTGTTAGTTATATGTATGCCCTAGAGGCCATTACTATACATGTGTTGTATATTGTAGTGGATGCTTGGACATATATAGGGAGGACTTTCTTGCTCGACATGATAGTATGCTATCTGGTTACTCTTTACCTTAACGTGTACACTGATTGTCTCTCTGTTACATGTTGGTAAAGCCCTTAGGATGTGTACTTGACTACCTAGACTGTGATGCGGGTCATACTGGTGGGGACATGGTAGTCCATAAGTACATCCTTCAAGGTCCCTAGTCGTGGGTATATCGAGACGGGGCATCGATATACCAGAGTAGACTAGCGTATGCCTTCTCGACCCATACAGATGGGCGATGGATGATCCCATATCCATTGGTGTTTGACATCAGAAATGATATACGGGTTCTCAGTGGAGACTGGGTACCCTGGACGGACTCGCCGAGATCTCCCAGATGGTATTATACCTTACGTCATATGGCAGTTCTCTGGTGACACTGGTACAGATTAGTCTGTAGACCCGAGATCGTCATAGAGTCTTGTGTGATTCCCACTGTGCTTTGATTTCCACCTTACCACGTCCAAGAGGGTGTGCAAAACGGTGGTTTTTGGGTACAGTCCCGAGTCACATGGAGGCAATGAGCGATAGAAGGAGTTTCGTCTCTCCCGGTATTGGGGGTTGATGTTGCGCTGTGCTCGATTGGCCATAACAGGGAAGTCCTTGGCCAGGGCTGGTTTAGAGATTTACTGGTAAGTGTTACCCGTAGTTTCTCGACCCGTTATGCGCCTCATATTGGCACGACTTATCGGTTATTGGGGTCTGACGTTTACCACCCCTAGACTTGATATGCGACATATCAGACGAGGAGACCGGACTGTACGGTGGTGTCACTGTCAGGCTTTTTGCAGGAGTTGGAACGGGCTTGCTTGCTGATCTTCTGATCGCTCAATACCCGGGTAGCCGTTATGTCCAGCTAGTACCGTTGACGGCTTGTGGGTGTTTGATATGATCATCACCTACTGCCGGTGTATTGACGAGTCTTTAGAGTCCTACATAGAGGTTGTACTCAGGCAAAACGAGATAGGAGCGCATATGTGATATGTGCGGGACCGAGAATGATGCGTGTATGTGATACCGTATTCAATTCTTGCAATGATTGTATCGATTGGTTGTATGCGATATAACCTAGTTATCGAATCAAGGATTGATTCGATAAGTCGATACATTGATATTAGTCGATTATATGCGATATGACCGAATCGTTAAATCAAGTGTTGATTTAATGATTTAATGTATAATTATATATTTGATATATTACTTTACATTAACTAGTATTGGTTCACTTAAGATTGATTTTCTCACTTGAAGTGCACAAGTTGTATATGTGATATATTTTTTGTGCACAAGATTGTATCATGTTTGATGATACATGCAAACTTGGGTGTGTATGCTTTAAACCATAGTTTAGGTTAATGGTTAAGGTTTTATTTATTTATTTATTTATTTAATTTTGGAAAAACAAAATGGTGGCCTTTTTGTTTCCTTGCTAGAAGCTTCATGAAGCATGCTAGCATCTTTGAAAAAGTCTTGCCATTTTGTTTTTATCCTTTAACCTAACCATCAACCTAAACCCTAGTTTATTCTCTACATGTGTTAACTCACCCATGGTTGCAATATGATAAGGCTTCACTTGATTTTCTTTAATTAATAATTCATTCTTTTCTTTCTTCTTCTTCTTCTTCTTCTTCTTGAAGAAAAAGAGATAGCTTGCTAGAAAATTTCAAGTGAAGATTTAGAGTGAGAAATCAAAATCTAAAGAGTACCCACTTCCTATCTCACCATCCTCTACTAGACTAGCATTTTAGTTTAGGGTGTTTGCTTCACTAATTCTATGGTTAGTGAGGTAGAAGCTTGAGTCCGTATACCCTCGACGTAGATCATCTTCGGCACCAAAGACTTCAAGCGATCCCGTTGCAATTTCCTCATGGAGCCGTCCGAGAGTCCGGAGTTGGTTGATCGCAGCGAAGGGATGTCGTCACGGAGCTATGGAAGTGGAGGACCGGATCAACAAAGGTTGTAGTCCCTTTCCTTTAGTGTAAATGTGATTTACTTGCTTTTGATTCGCCTAATATCTAGTTAACGATCTTGCTTAGGGTTGTTAAGCACCTAAAAATTTTAATCCGGCATGGTCGATGCCTTGTTGAGCCTCCTTAGTGTGCCCAGTAACCCTACAACCCTAAGGTTTAGACGCAGTTCCATGGTCACATCTCGAGTTAGGGTTTCATTCTTCTTGAGGGTCCATCGAATAACTTGCATGATCTTTGAAAGCTTTTTAACTACGGGAAAAATCCAACACTTGGAAATTTTTCCGGCAAGGGTTAAAGCGGGTATTTGACGTCCGATTGAACTTTTTAACAACGTCTAAAGTAACCCAAAAACGGTTAAAATTACGACTACGAAACACTCCGAGTTGCCTTTGCATTGAGTTAATCATCACATGAAAAAATAGCAAAAATAAACAACACCTGAAACCCCAAATCCCAGAGCACAGATCATGAAAAAAATTGGCACCCAGAGCACTTGCCCAAGCCGGCCACCCTGGTTTTTTAGCCCATGTGCTCGGTCCAAATCCGAGCACTGGGTCCTAACTTTCTTCCATGCTCCTACCTCTGCTCATAGATGATTCTGCACTTGTTTGAAAATTTTTTGGAGCTCATTTTAAAATCGACAGAAACATGGTTTTAGGGTTTCATGTTTCGGAGTTCGTTTCGTATTCATAATCTAACATTATCCGTATAATTTTCTAGCTAGGCTCTGATACCATTGTAGGGTTCCTATCGATGGCAGCAAGGTTTCGGGAGGCATCGTCCATGCAATTTTAAAAAAAAATTGCCGTTTCAAGGAACTCTAAACTAGAATCGTTAACCAGAATATAATACGGAAACAAAAGTAAACCTTTTTACTTCTAAGTGTAATAGAAATACAACCTTTGTAGATCGGTCCTTCACTTATAAAGCTCCTTGTAGTAGTCCCTTCGCTGCGATCGTTGAACTCCCGGAATCTTGCATGGGTTCACGAGGGGAAAAGAGCGATCTTTCTTGAAGTCTTCGAGGCCGAAGATGATCTACGTCGAGAGAATACTAACTTAAGCGTCTACTTCACTAACTAAAGGATTAGTGAATCTAACACCCTATACTAAAGTGCTAATCTAGTAGAGAATGATGAAATAGGAAGTGGGCTCACTTTAGAATTATTTTTCTCACAATACTTTCTCACTTTTTCAAACCCTGGGAAGCTTTTTGAGCTTGAGGAAGAAGATGAAGAAAATGAGAGGAGAATCAAATGATCAAGTGAGAGAGTAAACCATGGGTGAATGAGTTTCATATACTAACTCATGTAGAGACATAACCATGGCTAATTGTGATGGTTAGGTTACTAAATATCTTAAGTAAAACAAAACCAATGGACTTAGTCAATGCATCCACAAGCTTCCACTAGCTTCATGCATTAAGCTAATATTCCACTAATTTTGTTTTCACTTTAAATATTAAAACCAAATATCACAAATGGCATGGTGTAAGTCTCATACACCCATATAAGTTATATCAACAACCATAATACAAAAAGAGAACACAATTTAATATATATCATATATATATTAAGTGTGCACAAGTGAGAAAAAATGCTTAAGTGAGCAAATGTTAGTTAATGTAAATAGTATATCAAATATACAATTATACACTAAATTATTAAATCAACACTTGACTTAATAATCCGGCTATATCACATATAACCGACTAACACCCAATGTATCGACTTATCAAATCAACCCTTGATTCGATAACCCGGCTATATCACATATAACCGACCGATACAAAAGTCGTGAGAATAGAATACGGTATCACATACACGCATTATTCTCGGTCCCGCACATATCGTATATGTGCTCCTATTTCGTTTTATCTGAGCCAGTAAAACCTCTATGTAGGACTCTAAAGACTCGTCAATATGCCGGCAGTAAGTGATGATCTCATCAAGCACCCACAAGCCGTCAGCCGTACTAGCTGGACATAACGGCTACACGGGTATTGAGCAATCAGAAGATCAGCAAGCAAGCCCGCTCCAACTCCTGCAAAATCCTGACAGTAACACTTGTCGTACAGTACGGTCTCCTCGTCTGCTATGTCGCATATAGGGTCTAGGGATGGTAAACGTCAGACCCCAATAACCGATAAGTCGTGCCGATGTGAGGCTCATAAAGGGTCGAGAAACTACTGGTAACACTTACCAGTAAATCTCTAAATCAGCCCTGGCCAGGGACTTCCCTGTTTTAGCAAATCGAGCACAGCGCAACATCAACTCCCAATACCGGGAGAGACAAAACCCCTCATATCTCTCATTGCCTCCATGTGACTCGGGACTGTACCCAAAAACCATAGTTTTGCATGCCCACTTGGACGTGGTAAGGTGGAAATCAAAGCACAGTGGGAATCACTCAAGACTCTATGACGATCTCGGGTCTACAGACTAACCTGTACAAGTGTTATCAGAGAACTGTCATCTGACGTGAGGTATAATACCATCTGGGAGTTCTCGGCGAGTCCGTCCAGTGTATCCAGTCTCCACTGAGCACCCGTATACCATCTCTGATGTCAAACACCAATGGATATGGGATCATCCATCGCCGATCTCATAGGTCGAGAAGCGTATACGCTAGTCTACTCTGGTATATCGATGCCCTGTCTCGATAAACCCACGATTAGGAACATTAAATGATGAACTTATGGACTACCATGGCCCCACTAGTGTGATCTGCATCATAGTCCTGGTAGTCAAGTACAGATGCTAAGGGCTTTACCAACATGTAACCATAAGACAATATCAAGAGACTAGTAAACATGTTAAGATAAAGAGCAACCAGATAGCATACTATCATATCGAGCAAGAAAGTCCTCTCTATATATGTCCAAGCATCCAATATAATATACATCATATGTACAATACTGGCCTCTAGGGCATACATACAACTAACAGGTGGGACTCGCTCAGGCGGCGGTAGGACTCCCAGCACTTCAAAACGGTGAGGTCCGCAACTTCCGACCGAGCTTTGAGGGCAAGTGACCTCTCCCTCTCCAGACGCAACTCGAGTCGCGGACCCTTGACCTCCGAAGAAGACTCTTCTGCTGACCCCGCAGCCCGAATAGCCCCTCGGCTTCCATACGAGTGATAAGGGCGCGGTGCCGAAGGACCTTTCGAAAAATGGCAGGAAAACCTAAGGACACCCGAACTAAGAAAAGGTCGCCCGAAGCAACACATGAGGGAGTGCATACCTGAACCGCCTCCTCTGCGATAGCAGCCATTCGGGCCCTCAATGTCCCCCATGGCATCCGACCCCCGGCCGACTCCTCCATGCCAGCGAGAAGACTAGACGCAACGGAGAGCCCCGACGGGACCACGAACTGGGTGTCCCCCTCCTGCACGGGGGTCCCCTCCAGAATGTCCGCCGGCGGCGCACAAGAGACCTTCCTCTTCCACTTGAGAGGAACCCCATCTTCACTCTCTCCAACATCCCTCGTCTGAGAGTCGAGAACCCGTGTACGCCTTTGGCCGCCACCGGAACAATCACCAAGAGCCTGTGGCGGAGCAGGTGGCCCCACCGTCAGGGGCATATCCAGCGCGGGGCTCGAGCCAGCCAGAGGCAAGGACGCACTGCGGTCCCCCCTTCGAGACTGAGCCCTGAAGGCACCAAGAGTCTGGGATCGAACCATCCGTCCGGCCAAAAGGGAGAAGAGGCTCAACTCAGAAGGAGAAGAAGCAGAAGAAAGAAAAAACAAGACATCTAATCTGATTGAGAAGCCCCCGGGAAAGCAGAAGATCCGACATAAGATGAGAGCGCCGAGCTTACGAGATGAAAGATATAACGTTTTAAAAATAAATAAATAAAACCTTTTAGGTGAATTTTCTGATAATCGGTAAAATAAACCGTATTTTCCGTAAAACTCAACTATAATTATTTTTCAATATAAATTTAAATACGCCTATTTTAACTATGTAATTACTAGTAAATGGTATTTATTTAGTGACTTGTAAATTTCTAGTTTACTAAAATATTTTTCCTAAATTAATTAAATTAAAATATTAACATAAGATTTAATTATACATTAAATTAGTGCAAATTACAAATTAGAAATGGGTTAATTTTTCAAAGTGAACCATGACAATTTAAAACAAGTGTGTAACATGCAAAATTCTTTCTCAAAATTTTCCATGGTTCTAGACTTTTCTAGGATTGGTTTAGAAAAGAAAATAAAGAAAATTAAATAAATTATTGAAAAGACTTAATTAGATGTAAATAATTGGAGATCTTTCTACACAATACCACACATTCTCACCTCACTCTTTCTCTCCCCTCTCCTTGGCCGAAATCACCATGAGGCAGCCCCAATTTTTTCCCACTTCATTTCCTCTCCAAAAATTCATCAAAAATCCAAAATAAAACCCCAAATTCCTAATCCAATCTCTACCCATTATTCTTTGGCCTATCTAGCATGTATCTTGGAGCAAAGTTAGCACTTTGGAGGCTATGGTTTTCATGTTTGATCTCATGTTAGTAAGGTATAATTCCTAACCTAATGGCTAATTAGTTGTTTAACTATTTTAATTTAAGCTTTCATGTAATAAATTGGTTCTTTTTTTTCTAATTTGTGAAATTAAAGAGAGGGTTTCTAAATCAATTTAGGGTTTTTATAAACTGTTCATGATTACATGGTGTAGATAACTATGCTAAGACATAGAAAACTTAACCTAGTTGCTAAATTGTAAATTGTTGTATTTAAATTATCCTAATTAGAATTTTTGCAAACTAGTTTTTTATAATATATATATATTGGTGAGATATTCTACTTAGGGTTTTTATCATTAGGTTATGGTTTTAATGAGTAGTTTAGCATGTTAAAGGAATGCAAAACCTAATCTATTTACTAGTTGCTAATTTTTAGTTTAAAAATTGTGATAATTATGCTATTTTGCTAACTAGGTTTTAGAAATTTATTAAATAATTGAGATTAAAATCTAATTATGATTTTCATGACATTATTAACATTTTAGTTTGTTGTTTAGCAACTCAGATCATGCAAAACTTAGTTTAGTTGATGATTTGTGAAATTTTGCTTTAAAGGTGTTAAAATTGGATAAATTTGCAAACTAGAATTTTTGGATTTAAACAAATTAGTGTGATAAAAATATAGTAATGGTTTATATGACCTAGCTATGATATTTAGTGAATATTATGGCCATTAGTTTTGTGACAATATCAAGTTTCGAATTAAAACGAAAATTTAGTGCTTTCTAGGTTTTCGGAAATAAATCGATTTGATTTGTTTTGAGGTTTTGATAGTTGCAATCTATTTCATATTATAATTAGTGATTTATGAAACCATGATTGGTGTGTTTGGGTTTTCTCGATCAATCGGCATTTGTACGCCGATGTCGAGTGTTATTTGGTCATTTTGCATGAGCGGATCATAGGTTTTAACCAATGCGCGTTTCGTGCGCCGTTTTGGTTTTGTCCACGATTTCGGTTTACGATATTATATATGTTTGTGTATAGGTACCCCTCACGTGGACTTCGGATGATGAAGAAGAGGATGGCGGCATCGACTTCGGCAGATAAGGACCAGGTGAGTAGATGTATATCTACGAAGGAAGTCGGGTGGATGGCGTATAGCACCCCTGCAAACGTAGAATAAAGATATTACATATTATTATTAGGAAGTCGGACGTGACCGTAGATTCTTGACGAGTAGGGTATTATTGAAGACTTTAAGTTGGATTAGACTGATTTAGAAAGACTGAACCAGAGGATGATTGCCCTGGAGGGAATTCGTAGGTTTCATGTAGACACATACACAGGCACACACACATACACTTGACCTGGTGTGTGTGTGTGTGTGTGTGTATGAATATGTGTAGGTTTCTATATGTATATATATATAACATATACACGTGATATGAGGATGTTATATGATATCTGAGGATGAGTCGATATGACTGGGCATGATGCCGTGAGATATTGGATATACAATCGAGTTATGATACGAGATGTATTATGATATTAGCGGATCGTTGGGAAATGAGAAAATGTATATTTATACATAAACGATAATAGGGATGATGACATTGAAATGTGCGAGACTCTAGAATAGAACCCGAATTGTAATATGTGACTTAATCATGATATGATATATAGCATGATATTTTAGTGGATCATTTGACGATGGATATTTACACAGACGATGATATATGTTTGATGATATTGGGATGTATGCGATTATAGTACAGTACCCTTGATCATGATATTGGTTGATGATGATACTATACGAACGATGATGTATATATGTGATAGTCGACCCGTACCCCGATTTTGGGATGCCGTACGATAGATTTTACCGTACGAGACATAGATGTGATGATCGATCCGCACTCTTGACTCGAGGAAGTCATACTACGTATGTGACGCTATTGTGGCTGGATCGCCGACTACTAGAGATATCGACTCAGACTTTAGGAGGATTCTTTTTACCTTTCGACTAGTGGCGTTAGTTAGTTCCTTAGTTGGTTAGGTAGATCTTAGTATAGACTCGAGTCATATATATTTTCCAAACTAACGAATCGTGCGCATTTTTAAAGACAGGCTGAGGGATACTACTGATTTTTCAAAGGACATATATTTTCTTAAAAACCCCGAAGCCCCTAATTTTCTAAAAACCACGATTCGTGCTTTTTCAAACAACAAACTGTATGACTCGTAATTAGTATGTATTCTCTAGTTGTGTGTTTACTACACTTTCACTATTATATTCATTTTGTATTCATCGCATTGCATATTCATACATATGTTTGTTTAGCTAATATGAAACTCTTCCTGTTAGGACACCAGCACTATTACCGATGATACGCATGTTCCATGTACACTTATTTGCCGGCTCACACACATCATCATCGGTAATTGCCATGTCACGTACACTTTAGAACATATTAACTTTTTATTGATATAATCAGCTAAATGCTAGTCCAATATAATATTGTGTGATTACTCTCATGTGCTAGTTTAGACATTACATTTATTATTTAGACACTTCATGCATTCACATTTTCATATTATCATGCAGTATTGTGGGGCTTATGCCGATACTCATTATTTACTTACTCATGATTTTGAGATTTTGGATTTCTATGAGATTTCTGGATTTTGGGGAAAACCGCAAGAATATATATAAAAACTTCTCTCTCTCTCTCTCTCTCCCTCTCATTTTAAAATACAAGTTGCGGTTTTCTCAAGATGTATGTGTCGTCCACCATGAGATTTCATGTTTTCTGTTGGATTTCAAAACCCGATTCGAGGAGTGGATGAACTGTCTCGGGTACATGGTAGGCCCGATATGGTACCCCGGGGCAAGAAGATTGAGTTGTAGACGATGAGCCTGGCGGGGGAAGACTACCTACCGGTGATGTCTGGCGTGGCGAATATCCGGAGGATACCGACCGTTGTCGTGAGATTTGCTGATATGGGCCGATCCGGACTGACGGAGCCCGAGATATTGAGACTATGAGATATTAAGACTATGAGGTATTGAGACCTTGAGATTTACATGTTTTGTGTCGATGCTTGACACGGATTTCCATGGATTTCATTGATGATGTTTCAACTTACCACACAAATTTTACTATGATAAAAGTTAAAGATTTCTTATAGATATATCCAGATTTCATGGTTGATTGTTTTACATTCATGGTGCATGCATACTCATACACATGACATGTTACTACTTGAGGCACTGACACGAGCAGTGAGTATTGCACTTACGTATAGATTATTACCCTATCACTATTAGTTGTCTAGTATTATATTAGGTATATTATTATGACCTAGGAGAGCGTCGTGCATGCGATTTCTACTCGTAGATGTCTTCTACTCACGAGTTGGCAACTCACCCCCGTTGTTCCAAATTTTCTTACAGGTTTCGATGTACAGGCTTCCTTGGCAGCTTGCTGGCACATCATTTCATTCAGGGTGATTTGCTTGGTAGGTTGGTTCAGTTGTATCAGGACCGCCGTTGTACTTTTATTATTTCATTTGTATCTAGTAAGCTCCATCAACCAGACTTGTATTACATGATAGATTTAGAAGACCAGTTGTTTTTATTTCGACCTTAGAGTCGCGCTTTTATTATTATGGTTTTTGGTGGATTTGGTTTTCCTTTGAGTTTTGAGCATCGCCCTTCGACGTTGTATATTTTAATGCATTGTGTGGTTGTTTCCGCCTTTTGGCGTATAGCTATCTCCCGCTTGGGGATGCCTTTTTATTGCTTGTTTATATTATTCTTGTTTATACCCGTTTGGGGCCAGTTTTTACAAAGGCAACTCTACCGAAATTTTTGAGAAAATTTGATGTTGGTTTTAAACTTGTTTTCATACACTTCTTCTTTCAAAGGGTTTAGATTTCTGGGCTTCGGCTTGCTTAGATTATGTTACGCCTCTAGACGTTTCGTAATTTAAGTGTCGGTCATGTTCTGTACCTTCGGGTCGTGACAAAGTTGGTATCAGAGTGCTAGGTTTAACCTTTTTCTAAGTCTAGATTGACCTTGGTTGATGGAGTAAGTGACTTAGCTAGAGTGACATACCGTGGGTATGATCCGCGGAATACTTACGATACGCTACTCTGCTTAAGAAACCTTAGGATGTACATTTCTTTGCACCATATTCTATTCATTCCTTTGATCTATCTTCGTCAATATCGGATGGTGGTTTCTGTTACCACGGTCGCACGGGTGGAGGGAGCGGCGGCTCGAATGCGATGACCGTTAGGGTATCGTCTGTTCTTGAGGATCGAAGGACTGTTTAGCGTGCGGACGAAGGGTATTCACATGTCGTCTAAACGAAGTTAAAAGGTTCGAACGATTGTCAGAAACGTATTTTCCCAAGTTTAAGGTATTCGGAAGAACATGCAGGTATTTCTATGGACCCTCTAGAAGAATGAAACCCTAACTCGACATAATGACCATGAGAATGCCTTTGAACCTTAGGGTTTACGGCAGTTCCGCGGTGCCATTAGTGAGGCTTGGATTTGCCCTTCTACGGCTGGTCCGCAGATGTTGGGGCATATACTGGATATTTTTAAACTGTACTTGAGTGTTGAGCTCTCGGGGAATTATGGGATTTTGATGAATCGATCGAAAAGTTTTACATGGTCCGGATATTATGTGATGGGATACATTACTCGAGAGACTCTCGATATGAGTATAGTCGTTTGTAGCGCAATCAGCACAGCTACGAAGAGACGAGTTCGAATCAGTCGACACCAGAAGAAAGAGGGGCACGTTGACGTCGGTGTTTCGATTTGCGATCTGGTGATTCGAATTTCATATTTCCATTGTTTGGATTCTGGTATTTTGATAATTTCGTTTTATGATTGGTATTTCCTATATGTACATTCATTACACTCTATTCGTGTTTCATATATCAGTTGTATTGATGTTGTTTTGTGCATAACCATTGCACTTGATTTTGATTTTATATATTTTGATATACTGATTTGATTTCGTGTATATGGGTTTCACATGTTTGGATATTCGATTTATGTTTTCAAGCACCATGTGCACTTGATTGAGATTCTTGCGCACACTTGGCACACTTGATGCGATTTGTGCACACCAGATGCACTAAATTGGGGTTTTATGCAGATTAGATGCACCTGATATTATTGTCATGCACGCCCGTTGCACTTGACAGATGTTTTTGTTGCACACCCGTTGCACTCAGTTTTGTTTTTGTGCATATTCATGGCTTCTGTATTTGATTTCGATTTCCGTGCGCACTGGACGCATATGGTACCTCGTATACTGTATTTGAGATTGATTTCATTTTGAGTAGTACGTTTTTATGATATTTACTATTTGGTTTGATAATCGAGCAGGACTGTCCTGAGATCAGTACCTAGATGTTTTGCATGCTTCTTTATTCAGATGTTTGGACGATTTTACTACGATGCGCACTAAATATAAGTTATAGTTTTGAAGTATATCATGTTGGTTTTCGTATTGGACTTTGACATTGTATTCTCACCATAACTCCGATGATTGCGTTATGCTTGACGGAGTTTTGATTTTTAGTTATGTACTTATTTTTCATGCGCATGCATTGCGCTAAGATGTGTTTTATGTATTGATGATTTCGGAGTCCCGACGATTTGAGTGTTTTACTAAATGTTTTAGTATTTGGGGGTGTTTTAATTTAAATTCGGGGACTGAATTTCTTTAAGGGGGGAAGATTGTAACGTTTTAAAAATAAATAAATAATTAATTAAATAAATAAAACCTTTTAGGTGAATTTTCTGATAATCGGTAAAATAAACCGTATTTTTCGTAAAACTCAACTACAATTATTTTTCAATATAAATTTAAATAC
Organism: Agapanthus africanus; assembly: GCA_030015575.1. Classification (NCBI taxonomy): domain Eukaryota; kingdom Viridiplantae; phylum Streptophyta; class Magnoliopsida; order Asparagales; family Amaryllidaceae; genus Agapanthus; species Agapanthus africanus. The sequence goes on along the minus strand of JASDDO010000022.1, from coordinate 302,320,587 downwards.
GCCTATTTTAACTATATAATTACTAGTAAATGGTGTTTATTTAGTGACTTGTAAATTTCTAGTTTACTAAAATATTTTTCCTAAATTAATTAAATTAAAATATTAACATAAGATTTAATTATACATTAAATTAGTGCAAATTACAAATTAGAAATGGGTTAATTTTGCAAAGTGAACCATGACAATTTAAAACAAGTGTGTAACATGCAAAATTCTTTCTCAAAATTTTCCATGGTTCTAGACTTTTCTAGGATTGGTTTAGAAAAGAAAATAAAGAAAATTAAATAAATTATTGAAAAGACTTAATTAGATGTAAATAATTGGAGATCTTTCTGCACAATACCACACATTCTCACCTCACTCTTTCTCTCCCCTCTCCTTGGCCGAAATCACCATGAGGCAACCCCAATTTTTCCCCACTTCATTTCCTCTCCAAAAATCTCCAAAAATTCATCAAAAATCCAAAATAAAACCCCAAATTCCTAATCCAATCTCTACCCATTATTCGTTGGCCTATCTAGCATGGATCTTGGAGCAAAGTTAGCACTTTGGAGGCTATGGTTTTCATGTTTGATCTCATGTTAGTAAGGTATAATTCCTAACCTAATGGCTAATTTGTTGTTTAACTATTTTAATTAAACTTTCATGTAATAAATTGGTTCTTTTTTTTTCTAATTTGTGAAATTAAAGAGAGAGTTTCTAAATCAAGTTAGGGTTTTTATAAAGTGTTCATGATTACATGATGTAGTTAATTATGCGAAGACATAGAAAACTTAACCTAGTTGCTAAATTGTAAATTGTTGTATTTAAATTATCCTAATTAGAATTTTTGCAAACTAGGTTTTTATAATATATATATATATATATATATATATATTGGTGAGATAAAATTCTAATTAGGTTTTTTATCATTAGGTTATGGTTTTAATGAGTAGTTTAACATGTTAAAGGAATACAAAACCTAATTTAGTTACTAGTTGCTAATTTTTAGTTTAAAAATTGTAATAATTATGCTATTTTGCTAACTAGGTTTTAGAAATTTATTAAATAATTGAGATTAAAATCTAATTATGATTTTCATGAAATTATTAACATTTTAGTTTGTTGTTTAGCAACTTAGATCATGCAAAACTTAGTTTAGTTGATGATTTGTGAAATTTTGCTTTAAAGGTGTTAAAATTGGATAAATTTGCAAACTAGAATTTTTGGATTTATACAAATTAGTGTGATAAAAATATAGTAATGGTTTATATGACCTAGCTATGATATTTAGTGAATATTATGGCCATTAGTTTTATGACAACATCAAGTTTCGAATTAAAACGAAAATTTAGTGCTTTCTAGGTTTTCGGAAATAAATCAATTTGATTTGTTTTGAGGTTTTGATGAGTTTCAATCTATTTCATATTATAATTAGTGATTTATGAAACCATGATTGGTGTGTTTGGGTTTTTCTTGATAAATCGGCGTTTGTACGCCGATGTCAAGGGTTATTTGGTCATTTTGCATGAGCGGGTCATATGTTTTAACCTATGCGCGTTTCGTGCACCGTTTTGGTTTTGTCCGCGATTTCGGTTTACGATATTATATATGTTTGCGTATAGGTAACCCTCATGTGGACTTCGAACAATGAAGAAGAGGATGACGGCATCGACTTCGGCAGACATGGACCAGGTGAGTAGATGTATATCTATGGAGGAAGTCAGGTGGATAACGTATAGAACCCCCGCAAACGTAGAATAAAGATATTACATATTATTATTACGAAATCGGATGTGACCTTAGATTCTTGACGAGTAGGGTATTATTGAAGACTTTAAATTGGATTAGACTGATTTAGAAAGACTGAACCAGAGGATGATTGCCCTGGAGGGAATTCGTAGATTTCATGTAGACACACACACACGCACACACACATACACTTGACCTGGTGTGTGTGTGTGTGTGTATGAATGTGTGTAGGTTTCTATATGTATATATATATAACATATACACGTGATATGAGGATGTTATATGATATCTGAGGATGAGTCGGTATGACTGGGCATGATGCCGTGAGATATTGGATATACGATCGAGTTATGATACGAGATGTATTATGATATTAGCGGATCGTTGGGAAATGAGAAAATGTATATTTATACATAAACGATAATAGGGATGATGACATTGAAATGTGCAAAACTCTAGAATAGAACCCGGATTGTAATATGTGACTTAATCATGATATGATATATGACATGATATTTTAGTGGTTCATTTGACAATGGATATTTACACAGACGATGATATATGTTTGAAGATATTGGGATGTATGCGATTATAGTACAGTACCCTTGTTCATGATATTGGTTGATGATGATATTTTACGAACGATGATGTATATATGTGATAGTTGACCCGTACCCCGATTTTGGGATGTCGTACGATGGATTTTACCGTACGATACATAGATGTGATGATTGATCCTCACTCTTGACTCGAGAAAGTCGTACTACGTACGTGACGCTATTGAGGCTGGATCGCCGACTACTAGAGATATCGACTCAGATTTTAGGAAGATTCTTCTTACCTTTAGACTACTGTCGTTAGTTAGTTCCTTAGTTGGTTAGGTAGATCTTAGTTTAGGCTCGAGTCATACTTATTTTCCAAACTAACGAATCGTACGCATTTTTAAAGACAACCTGAGAGATACTACTGATTTTTCAAAGGACATATCTTTTCTTAAAAACCCCGTAGCCCATAATTTTCTAAAATCCACGATTCGTGCTTTTTCAAACAATAAACTGTATGACTCGTAATTAGTATGTATTCTCTAGTTGTGCGTTTACTACACATTCACTGTTATATTCATTTTGTATTCATCGCATTGCATATTCATACATATGTTTCTTTAGCTAATATGAAACTCTGCCTGTTGGACACTAGCACTATTACCGATGATGTGCATGTTCCACGTACACTCATTTGCTGGCTCACACACATCATCATCGGTAATTGCCATGTCACGTACACTTTAGAACATATTATCTTTTTATTGATATAATCAGCTAAATGCTAGTCCAATATAATATTGTGTGATTACTCTCATGTGCTAGTTTAGACATTGCATTTATTACGTAGACACTTCATGCATTCATATTTTCATATTATCATGCAGTATTGTGGGGCTTATACCGATACTCATTATTTACTTACTCATGATTTTAGGATTTTTGATTTTTATGAGATTTCTGGATTTTGGGGAAAACCGCAAGAATATATATAAAAACTTCTCTCTCTCTCTCCCTCCCTTTCATTTTAAAATTCAAGTTGCGGTTTTCTCGTGATGTATGTGTCGTCCACCATGAGATTTCATGTTTTCTGTTGAATTTCGAGACCCGATTCGAGGAGTGGATGAACCGTCTCGGGTACATGGTGGGTGTAACACCTTAGAATGTGATTAGTGGTAATTGTGTTTTAATATGGGGGTTTTGGTAAAAAGTTTACCAAAACGGTTTTCAAATATATTATCTGATTTTATGAATATTTTATTAGAATTTTATCTGGACTGCACACACTTGTGCATGTTAACTTGGGTTAAGTCTAGGGTTAAACTATGTTTAGATGAGCATGGTGGGTTAACCCATATGTTAAGCTAAATTGTTTTAATTAGGGGATTTGAGTTTTTAAAATTTGAAATTAGTTATGGGTTGACTTGTGTAGAGAAGAGAGAGGGCATGATGGATGTGCCATGCTTGGCATTTAATGAAGAGAGAGAGAGAGGGGTTGACTCTCATTGTTTGTTACAAATCAATTGCTTTCTCTCACTCACATCTCTCCCTCTCACTCTCACACACACACCCAAAAACAACAGCAGTAGCTGCAACAACAGCTACAACAACAACAACAGAAGCAGCAACAACAAGCACAGCAGCAGCTGCATCAGCAACCATAACAACATAACAACAGCAGCAGCAGCACCAACACACTAACAACAGCAATAGCAGCAGCAACCACAGCAACAGCAAAGCATCAGCAATAGCAGCTTCAGCAACACCAACAGCAGCAGCTGTAGCAGGCAGCAACAGCACTCCAGCAGCAGCAACACACACTTCTTCTTCTTCTTCTTCTTCTCTTCTCCTACATCCTAGGACCCCTAGAGGTATAATCTCTTAACTTGATTTCCTTGCTTGCTTATCATATGGTTATTTAGTTTAGTTAGTGGTTATATTGTGATTTAGTGCTAGTTTTGGGTATTTCGAGTGAGACTTGACCAAGTGTTGGTTTTTACTGGTAGTATAGCTTGACTAGGTGCTGTTAAGGCCGGTTATCTTAGGATTTACCCCAGATTTCATTAAAATACCATATCGTTGCAAATTGGTGTAACTTAGCTTTTTATATAGACTTTTTAGGATATCCGTGATCTGCTACAACCTTGATCATTTTATAGTTTAGAAAACACCTACAGATTATTGTGCAGGCTTTTTTGAGTAGTGTGTAGGGGTTTTGTGCCGGTTTTTCTCTTGAAAATTCGGCGACCTCCCCCTATTTTCCGGCGTCGCTGGCCCCCATGAAAAGATGGGTGGTTGTGCTTTGGGTAGTGGCGTCTGTGAGTGTTTTCCAGTGTGTGGTATTGTTTGAGTTTTGGGTTTCTGCTGGTGGTGAAATCTGGGAGAGAGTTGGTTAGCCTTTTGTGTCTTGTGGACTTTTGACAGTATTTTGACGGTTTAGTTGGAGAATAGGGTAGATTAGGGTTTCTAGGTTAGAGTAGCTCTAATATTTGCTGTTGGTATCACTTGACTCTTGTAATTTCACCTAATTTCACAAAACACCCTATTGTTGCAAACTTAGTGCTTTAAGGCGTTTTTAAATAAAACATTAGGATACGTAGAATCTGCTGTATCTAGGGTAGTTTTCTTAGTAAGCAAACTTATTCACTAGGCTGTGAATGGTGTTAGGATCCTAGGGTAGAGTCCTGGGCACGTTCCACCGGTTTTGGCCGGTATTTCCCCCATTGCCGCCGGCCAAATTTTGGTGATGTGATTTGGGTTTTGTTAGGTAGTTTTCTGTAGCTTTGGTGAGGGGTTTGGTCTTGTTTATTTTCCTTGTTTTTGCTCCTGGTAAAATCTGGGACCTGTTACCTATATTTAGCGTAGCGGGACTTGCGCGACACGTACGATGCGTGTTGAGTTGGTCTGCTGTGTATCATAGCGTATCGCTGTGTGCCGCAGCGTGTCGCGTTGGTTTTGGAATATGCACACACGTTACGTATGCGCGCGCGTTTAGTTCGCGACGCGAGTTTCTCATTTGGTTTTAATATCGTGTTTTTGCTGTATTTTAGCATATGTGTTGCCTTGTGTAAATTCTAGGTTCGCAGGCAGGAACTTCGAGCGCTGCGGAGAAAGGAAAGAAGGTGGTCGGACATACCTAGCGCGAGATCACGGGTGAGTAGATGTAACATCTATGGGGGACAATCGTTTGGATGGACCAAGTCGCCCGATAGTTTTAATAATTTAAAAGATTCCCTGTGATGTTAGTAATTAGAAATATAACACTTGTATGTTATCTGCTACATTCATGCTCTATACTGACATACATATGCGAACTCATTCTATAGGACACATGCACCATTACCAGGGTTTTTATATGCAGCACGAGCACTATTCATGCGTACACACACGCCTTAGTAATTGCAATGCCACAACACTAGATAACTTATAATCTAGAACATTGTCACCATATTGATGCTTAAAAACTGTGCTTTGGCATTAAACCCTTAAATTGAAAGTGTAGAATTGCTATTCATGTGCATGTACCTCATTACATCATTTGCTCATGCCTAGGCTATTAATCGTACATTGCAGCCTGATTATTGATACCATATGCATTCATTATCATTGACATATGCACTCATGATGATTTCTTGAGATTTATGAGATTTCTGGATTTCGGGGGAAGCCGCAAGAATTTCTAAACTTAGTACTTTTTAAATAAGCAAAGTTGCGGTTTTCTAGTGATGTAAGTGTCGTCCACCATGAATTTGCTGTGGTTTTCGAGACCCGTTTCGAGGAGTTGGATGAACCGTCTCGGGTACATGGTGGGCCCGATAAGATACCCCGGGGCGAGAAGGTTGCAGATGATGGCGTTGAGCCTGGCAGGGGATGGACTACCTACCGGTGACTTTTTGGCACGGCAGATATCCAGAGGATACCGACCGTGGCCATGAGATGTTGAGATATGGATATTTGAGATGGGTCAGCCGGATGGCTGAGGCCAGAGATACTGTGATATGGATACATGAGATTTGAGACAGTTTTGAGGTGTCGATGCTGGACACGGATTCTTGATGATTTCAGTGATGTTTTGCTGATATTTCTAAAGAGATTCCAAAAAGAAAATAATGATTCTTATACCTACCTATTCAGATCACGAGTTGATTCATGTTGCATACATACCTGCTAGCCCATTCATGTTGCATACATACCTGCTCGTATATTCTGCATTATCTGTATTGTAGATGCTAGTATACTTGTGTGCATGCTTGCGATAGTCTCTATAGATGTTATTTATTACTCACGAAACTCACCCCCGTTGTGCCACAGCCTTTTTGCAGGTCCGCTCCGTCAGCATAGTAGCAGTGGGCGCACTAGCTTCTTTTGCCTCTTTTGCCTGGACTTGAGGCTTTTGCTCGTAGGTGGGTTGTGTTATCATTTTGTACCATCTTATATATTCATTGTATCTAGAGTACTCCATCTACTGTATCAGCTGCACCTGTTATTTGTATTGTTGTATACTGACCTAGAGACGAGACTGTGAGATTTGTGGACTTATATGTTGTATTTGGGGTCGAGCTCACTTGAGTCGACATGATATTTTACTTGTGCTTCTTATGCTTATTTATGCATATTGTTGTTTTACATTGCGTGGGATTTATGACCGCCCTGAGGCGAAGAGCTAGCTCCCGCTTGGGGATGCCATATTTCATGATTATTCATTTATACTCCAGTTTTGTACCCGTTTGGGGGCCTGTTTTTACAAAGGAGACTCTGCCGGAATTTTTGGAAAAAGGGATGTTTCTTTTAAAAAAAGGGGCTTGATGTGACTTAATGGATTAAATCGCTTTCAATACATTGGTTTTTCCTTCACTCTACTTTCTTAAGCGGGTTTTGATTTCTGGGCTTTGGCTTACTTGTTTTACGGACGCCTTGAGACGTTTCGTAACTTAAGTGCCAGTCACGTTCCGTACCCTGCGGGTCGTGACAGTGGGCCCGGTATGGTACCCCGGGGCAAGAAGCTCGAGTTGTAGACGATGAGCCTGGCAGGGGAAGACTACTTACCGGTGATGTCTGGCGCGGCGGATATCCGGAGGATACCGACCGTTGTCGTGAGATTTGATGATATGGGCCGATCCGGACTGACGGAGCCCGAGATATTGAGACTATGAGGTATTGAGACCTTGAGATTTACATGTTCTGTGTCGATACTTGACACGTATTTCCATGAATTTTATTGATGATGTTTCAGCTTACCACACAAATTTTACTATGATAAAAGTTAAATATTTCTTACAGATATATCCAAATTTCATGGTTGATTGTTTTACATTCATGGTGCATGCATACTCATACACATGACATGTTACTACTTGAGGCACTGACACGAGCACTGAGTATTGCACTTACGTATAGATTATTACCCTATCACTATTAGTTGTCTAGTATTATATTAGGTATATTATTATGACCTAGGAGAGCGTCGTGGATGCGATTTCTACTCGTAGATGTCTTCTACTCACGAGTTGGCAACTCACCCCCGTTGTGCCAAATTTTCTTACGGGTTTCGATGTACAGGATTCCTTGGCAGCTTGTTGGCACATCATTTCATTCAGGGTGATTTGCTTGGTAGGTTAGTTCACTTGTATTAGGACCACCGTTGTACTTTTATTATTTCATTTGTATCTAGTAAACTCCATCAACCAGACTTATATTACATGATAGATTTAGAAGACCGGTTGTTTTTATTTCGACATTAGAGTCGCGCTTGTATTAATATGGTTTTTGGTGGATTTGGTTTTCCTTTGAGTTTTGAGCCTCGTCCTTCGGCGTTGTATATTTTAGTGCATTGTGTGGTTGTTTCCGTCTTTTTGCGTAGAGCTAACTCCCACTTGGGGATGCCTTTTTATTGCTTGTATATATTATTCTTGTTTGTACCCGTTTGGGGCCTGTTTTTACAATGAAGACTCTGCCGAAATTTTTGAGAAAATTTGATGTTGCTTTTAAAATTGTTTTCCTACACTTCTTCTTTCAAAGGGTTTAGATTTCTGGGCTTCGGCTTGCTTAGATTACGTTACGCCTTTAGACGTTTCGTAATTTAAGTACCGGTCACGTTCCGTACCTTCGGGTCATGAAAAAAGATAAGGAAAATATGAAGAGTGATGGGCCACGAAGAGGGCCCCACCTCTACCTATAGCCTCCGGCGCCCCATCCAACGGCGACCGTCGTCTTCCGCCAAAAACAACCCTTCACATTCGACGACCCAGACCGCTCCACCTGGTGTGCGCACATTGGACAGCATCCCATCACACGCCAGAGGCCTGCGGCCCGTCACGTCCACCAACCAACGCTTGACACGTGGGCCGCCGCTTCGTCAAAAGTGCGCGCGATCTGGTGCCCCTCTTTAATGCAGAAGATCTCACCCTGATTCGCCTGCGTCATCCAGAAAAAGACAATGGACTGCCCGACGACATCTTCGGAGAGAGAGCTCACCTCGGGTGACCCGGCAGACCACTCTCAATTCGACCCGTCAGCTGGTCGGGACGAGAGTGGGGGGATAATGATGATGCTCGATATCGGTGACCTCCCAGATCATGACACGTGGCAGATGACGTGTCCTAGAGCGTGCAAGAAAGGACCTACAGGAGCCGACCAGACTGCTCCTATACCTGTCCTACAGACGAGGCTGGCTCGCCTCCGAGCCCCAGCACGATTGGCCTCCTCGGCCTCACTGCTCGTTCCCGAGCTACCGCAGAAACTAGATACCTCGGCTCTCCCGCTCGTCCGCGAGCTCTCCTGCCGAGGTCATCTTCCTTGGACTCATCGACTAACCAACGACACCGCTTGCAGGCGTAACCGCCATCCAGCGAATCTCGCCATGCGCGAGATCTCCGCCGGCCACATCCCACGTTCCACGCCATCACGATCCTTATTAACGAGCCTGTCTCGCCATTAATGGGAGGTCCTGCTTATCACGCGGGCGTGACGTTGGGAGCGTAACGGCCGGCCTGATTCTCACGCCTGCTGCATCTGCTGCCACCGCTACTTAAACCCCCCTTTCAGACAGTCAAGGTAAACCAATTCTACTCCACTAAGCCGTTACTCTGCTCGGATCTCTAGACTAACTTGATCGTCGGAGGGTCCTCGGTGGTACAACCACCCCGGGACTTCCTTGCAGGTAACTCGACAACCACAACCTCAATCCATTGAGATCCTCACGCTTCAGGAGCGACAGCCTCCAGATCCAATCTCAACCACACATTGCATCCATCCGCAGATCAACCGGAAGCAACATCTGAATGAGATTCCACCTTCCATCAGAGAGGCACGCAGATAGCTGCGCCATCCTGAGAACGTATTGCCACTTCTCTACCGACAAAAACGTTTCCAAGATACAACACTCGGCCCGTTCGATTCTCCTGATAGATACGAATCACGGAGAAAGTTTTGGTTTTGATCTCGTAATCTTGTAGTGTCCGAAAAAACAAAAGCAATGACAAAGGAATCACCGAAAACGGTGTAGAGTAGATAAAAATATTAGGGTTTTGGTGATTGATCGATTTGGGGTTCTCTCTTAAACAGGGAATTTTAATTTTAACAGAGAAGTTATTTAACTATTGATAATTCAATCTCCTAAGACATGGAATCAAAGCCTTTAAATAAAATTCCAACCGTTCCCACAAGAGTTGCAAACAACAAAGAACGCCACTGTTGGATTTTTGGATGTAACCGTTAAAAACCTTTCATCATTTATTCAAATGATCTTGGGCCCCATGGGCCTTAGATTAATAATACAAAGAGCCTTTGGTTTTAGATGACTTATGTAATTAAGCTTTTCCCATTGCATATGCAGTAAGCCATACTGGGCTTCGTAGGACACATAATTTTGAAGCTTTTATCAATCCAATTTAATCACCCAAGTTCCAAAGTAAAACAAAACGTAAATGACTAAAATATTCTTAAATTTGCAGATTAAATCAAAATAATCTACAACAGCAGGAGTGCAATATTGGTAACTAATTATTTGTGTTGAACGAGTGTTTTGATGATTTAAATTGACTGTTCAATTCTGCAATGTATTTTCTTTCCAAGCGATGGTAAATCTTTTCGCTTCAATGTATTTTCTTTCTAATGGTAAATCTTTTGGATCGCATTGAATACAATAATTCAGAATATTTGATCGAGCTTCTGTATTAAATTATTGCCCATGTTCAAGGAAAATTCAAGGCTAATTAAGAAATATCCCCAAATATATTTTAAGTCAGCTAAATAGATTCCCTTAATTCTGTGTATAAATTGAGCAGTTTGACGACCATCGTCCTTGCGTATCTCTTACACCATTGTCGAGCATTTTGAAAATCTTCATGTTCTCTGCAATTTGTCGGCTGAAGCCGTCAAACTAAAAAAAATTCACCGTCGTTAATTTTCTCTCTCTTTCTTCTTCTACTTCTAAATGATCTCAAACTATCTAATCAACTAATATAAAGTTGGGTCATGGGAATGAAATCTTTGCATGGGATGGAGTCTTTTACCAAAAACAATATTTTGATAAGTTTTCCTCAAAATGCCCTTATAGATTTAAATGTAACAATATTCCTTGAATTTGGAGTAAGGGTATATTTGGAAAACAAAATTCTTGATGAGATATATTTCCCAAGTTGTTTCCATAAAGGATTTGCAAAATCCTTAGGAAAGCCATAAAGGATTTTGGCTTAAAAAGTTTATATTTGGAGGGAAAAAATCTTAATAATTATCATATTATTCATGTAAAGTATTTGCAAAATCCTTGGGAAAATTTTGCTCATTTTGTAAGATGACATTTTTTCCCTTGGGTACAATTTATGGGTCTCATCTTTATAGTACGAGTGCAATGGAGTTTTTCCTTTTAATATTTCTGGATTTTATAGTTCATAATATTTAATAGGAATTTAAAAAAAAAATTTAAAAAGAGAAATAATAATATTTGTATCGAAATAGTCACAAAAAATATCATATATCTTTTTTTCAAATATGGTGATATAATAATGTTTCAAATAATAAAAGTTATTTTACATTTATTCATTGAAATTATAACTGCTTTTAAAGCTTACACTAAAATTTCAAGACTTAAATAACTTCGCTATTTAAAAATTTACTAGGTAATGAATTTATTGAAAAATATTTTTTTGCTAAAATATTGATATAATTTATTACTAACATTGGTTTATAGCCATATTACATAACATAAAACCGAAACCAGCCTTGGGGGGGGATGAATAAGGTTTTATGGAAAACTCAACCCAATTGTGCGGAATTAAGAAATTTTGTAGCGGAATAAAAATCAGAGTATAACTATAAACAATTTCACAAATACAGAGTGTACAAAAAGTAAATGACACAGAGGATTGTTGTCGAGCTTCACCTACTCTGTGGTTAATCTCCGTCGGAGAACTCATGCTCAAAATTCAACTTCACTATCCAGTGACCCCTTACGGGTGGAGGAACCCAGATCTTTTACCAGGTTCAGATCTTAGAAGTTTTACACTTACAGGTGGTGATCACCTAAACTTTTTACCCAAAGCTCAAGTCCGAAACATTTTACACTTGCAGGTGGTGAAGACCTAGACTTTTTCTAAGACTCAAGTCTGAAACCTTTACAATGTGAAGATCTTAGACCTTTCTTTACTAGATCTTACAAACAAGATTTTTATCGAATTTTAACAATACCAACTTTACAATCCTAATGATCTCAAAGGATAAATCAAGTTTCAAATCAAGCATATAATGGATTGTATTTTTGGAGATAAAAAACGTTTAAGAACGATTCAAAGAAGTTTTCAAAACATTAAGAAAAAATTAAAAACGGAATTTCTTTGAAAATTAGAGATCTTTCTTTTCTAAAATCTAGAAACTTCTAAGGCCCCGAAAAATCTCTTCTTTAAAAAAATTATTAAAAATTTAAGAACGATTGACGAAGTTTTCAAAAGGATTCAGAAAAGTTTAAAACAGAATTCTTTGACAATTATAGATCATTCATTTCTAATAACTAGAAAATTATAAAGCCCTGAAAGATATCTTCTCTCAAAAGGATTAGTAAAAACTTGAGAATGAGATAGACAGAGTTTTCACGAAAAAGAGAATAGTAAAAACTTTAAAATTGTGAATTCATGAGTGAAAAAATTATGTATAAGCTCTTTAACATAGGTCCTATTTAAAGAAAAACAATGTAGGACAGTTGGGGAAGTTAAAATAACTGTCCCAATAGTTAGGACCGTTATTGGAGTTAATAACCGTTACGGTTTGAATTTCAAACCGAAAAACAAAATTTTGAAAAAATAGTAACGGCTATGGACGTCTCAATGAACATCTATAGAGACGTCCTATGATACATCCTATGTTTTGTTAGGAATATGTATGTCCTAAAAGCCATTATTGTATGATATAGTAGATACTTGGACATATATATAGAGGAATTTCTTGCTCGACAAGACAGTATGATATCTGGTTGCACTTTATCTTAACATGTACACTAGTATTATTATACTGTCTCTCTGATACATGTTGATAAAGCCCTTAATATTTGCTTGACTACCAGGACTATGATGCGGATCATACTACTGGGACTTGTGTAGTCCACACACATCCTTTAATTGTTCCTAGTTGAGAGAGTATCGAGATAGGGCATTGATATTTCAGAGTAGACTAGTGTGTACGTTTCTTGACCCTGTATGGGGCGATGGTTGATCCCATAACCATTGGTGTTTGACATCAAAGATTGTACAAGGTACTCATTAGAGAATGGGTACACCGAACAGGACTCGCCGAGAACTCCTAGATGGTACCATACCTATCGTCAGATTGCAGTTCTCTGGTGACACTGGTACAGGTTAGTCTGTAGATCCGAGATCATCATAGTGTCTTGTGTGGTTCCTATTGTGCTTTGATTTCCTCCCTACCTTGGCTCAAAGGAGTCGTGCAAACAGGTGGATTTTAGGTACAGTCCCGAGTCACATAGAGGCAGTGAGCGATAGGAGGGGTTTCGTCTCTCCCGGTATTGGGAGTTGATATTGCGCTATGCTCGATTGGATATAATAGTAAGTCCCTGGCCAGGGATGATGAGATTTACTGGTAAGTGTTATCAGTAGTTTCTCGAACCGTTATGAGTCATACATCGGCATGACTTATCAAGTTACTGGGGTCTGACGAATCTACCCCTGGGCTCGATATGTGACATATCAGACGAAGAGACCGGACTGTACGGTAAGTGTTACTTATAGGCTTCATGGGAGTTTGGACAAACTTGCTTGTTGATCTTCTATTCACTCAATACGTAGGTAGTCGTTACGTCCAGCTAGTACCGCTGACGGCTTGTATGTAACTAATATGATCATTACCTACTGCTGGCGTATTGACGAGTCTTTAGTGTCCCACACAGAGGCTTCATAGTTCAAGCGAAACGAAATAGGGTACATATGCTAATATTGCTGGGTTACGGCAGCGCCCCGGACATCAATCCGTGGCCAAACTTGGAACAAAAAATTTTAAAAACCGGCGCTAACGGAACCCTAATCGACGGATCGTACCATTAACCCTATACTAGTTCAATGAAAAGAGTTTGGAGATGTTATACCGATCGATCCGTGTCCTTCGGTCTTCAACCTCTGTCCCAAGCTCCTCGCGGATTCCTCGATCGAGTTCGATCTCCGGTCTCCCTCGTCGAAGACGATCCACGTCGAGGATTAGTAATATGGGCTCCCACCTCAAAACCGAAATAACTCGGGTATCTAGTTTGCCAACCTAGATAGCCAAGATGAAGTAGAGATTGTGTGAATACTTTGTATCAAAACACCCAAGGATTCTCAACTCATGAGAGGGTTTGGGTGGAGGTTAAAGAAGAAGCCATGTGATGAAAAGTGTGAGCTCAAGAGAAGAAAAGCAAGTGAAGAAAAAGTGTCTGCTTCTTTTCTTGAGTTGTTTTGGGTTTAGCTTTTGTGTGTGTTATTTTTTGGCACTTAAAGAGAAATCCTCACTCAAAAAAATGATCAGCCATCACACAACCAAAATATCACACACAAATATCTTAGCCAAAACAAAACAACCCCCATGTCACTATGAATAATCAAGGCCACATGCAACATCAATGCACAATGCCAAGACTTGCACTCACACTTTCCACAAAATTAAACATTTAATCTAAATGTTTAATAGAAAAAGAAATGGCATATTCTAAAGTAATTTCGTAACGAATTATAAGAATACCCCTCATCCGTATATACATACCCGCATCCGTATTCCAACTGAATACGAATACAACGAGACGAAAATAATCTAACAATATAATATTAGGATCCGGCTTAAACCAAAGCCCACTAGTATTATCCGTTCGATCATGATCCGTGCACAAGTGCACGTATATGATCGAACCCTGCCATAAAACCATACGACATCTACAACGTTTCGCCCGAACCAGGGAAACTCTCTGTGTGGGACTCTAAAGACTCGTCAATACCTTGGCAGTGGGTTTAACCACAAGCACGTCAGTGGCATTAGTTGTACGCAACGGCTACCCAGGTATTGAGCGAAAGGGAGGCTGTCGAGCAAATTCATCGTGAACCCTACTGAGCCTGACAGTGACAATATCCGTACAGTCCGATCCGTTCGTCCATAAGTATCGCATATCGAGTCTAGGGGGTGGATAAAGTCAGAGACCCCTATTGTAATATTTCAGAAAATATAAAATATTATTTTTGTAATTTAATATTAAAATAATATATTTCGCGAAAACTACTCGATTTACGAATTTGGGGTTTTCGTAAAATGGTATAAATATATACCAATATTTGTGAAATAATTGAAGATTAAAATGATTCATTCATTTAAAAATATATTTATTGGATTTGGCATATTTATAATTAATTATATGCAGTTTAAATAAATATGATTAGTGCACTACTAATCGCGATTAGGCCAAATCCATGTTTCTATATTTTTAAATGGTTAGTACACTATGGCATGTTGCATTTGGTTGCATGTTGTTTCATTTGTGTTATTTTATTGGTTTTATGTGTATTATTGTGAGAAAAGAAATGAAGAGAAAAGAGTGTATTATTGGAGAGAGAGAGTGTGTGTGATATGGCATGAGCTTGTGAGAGGGTGAGAATAAGAGAGAGAGAGAGAGAGAGCGAGAGAGAGAGGGCTGCCTTTATTTCTTCCCCCATTTGTTTTTCATCTCCTTCATCCTCTTGCTTTCTCCACCTCTACCCTCATGTTCTATCTCCAATCCTTCACCAAAACCCTATACCCCCTTCATTAAAAATGATCCCTACCTCATCCTACACCCTATGGACATTTCAAGCTTGGATTTTGAAGACTTTGAGCAACTCAAGAAAATTCTTGATTTGCCAAACGAGATAATTCCTACACTTCTAGTTTAGATTTTTAGTTTCCTAGCACCCTATAGTAGTTTAGAGTTAAATCGATTTAGATTAGCGATATTTGGAAATTTCAAGAGAGGGTTTGGGTGATTGTGTGGACTTGTGATCTATAGTGGGTGTTTACTTAACCCTTAGTGAGGTTTTACTAGCCAAGACTCGAGATTAGAACCAAAATACGAACTTAGAAACTTTCCGTGTCGGTTTTGTGACATTTTTGAGGTCTACAGGGAATCTGGAGTAACCCGGGACCTTTATAAAAAAATCAAAAATATATATTAACCTAATTAGACCAATAGAAGACCACCACGAGAAGACGAGGCCCAAACACCAATGCAAGGCCGGCGGGGGCGGTTACTGAAGCCAATAGGCCGGCTAAAATTTGGGGAATTGTGCTGGGGTTTTGCCTTGAGCTCACATACCTAATAAGATAGCTACTGTATTTTTCTTTTTGTCCCAGATTACCCGAGCCAAAATCTGGGTGCATATTGGGATGGTTTTGGGTTATGTTTTCCGTATTTTGGAATTCTTGGTTTTGATATTAGTTATGAGATTTGGTCGTTTGATGTTTGTATGTCAACGACGAGGGTTGTTTGGTTGTTTTTCCTTGCTTAGGCTATAGGTTCTAACCTATGAGCGCACCGTTTGCCGTATCGCTTTTCCGGATTTTGTTTTCATAACGTGGCAATATGTATTGATTTGTAGGTACTTTCGCGTGAATTCCGGGACGACGAAGTGCATCGACTACGACTGAACAAGGAGCTCCGCAGGTGAGTAGATTTATATCTATGGGGGAAGTCGGGTGGATGGCGTATAGCACCCCAGCAAATTATAATGGAAACCGATATATATAGAATATGGTTAAGGAAGCCATGTTAGAAACTTATGGATATGGTTAAAAAATTAGTAGGAGACAAGATATACCAGGACTTAAGATTATAGTGTATGGTTTAGTGTGACATGATATGATAAAAATTATGTCTCGAATTGATTTATAAGGATGTGAAGCGTGAATGTGAATCACGATATATATATATATATATATATATATATATATATATATATATATATATAATGAAAGAGAATCGGTATGAGATTACAGTGGCATGCTATGAGGTTGATAAATATGATATGAGATTAAGAAGTTGACTTGATGTGATGAAAAGAGTATACGATGAGATATAATGACTTGGTTTGATATGTCGTTATACGGATGCGAGTCGATATGAGATAATTGATATCTTTGTCGGTCCCATGATATGAGATTGATACGGATGTGACCAGTGATATATGTATATAGATATACATAATGTTGTGAATCATGACTGATATGCCGTACAAGACTTAGATCCGTACCCTCATTGTCGTATAGGTTGATAGAATCCCTAATTGTTTAATGCCGTCGTACGATAGATTACCGTACATGATGAGTTTTACTTGATGATTGATCCATACCCTTGACTATAAGATGTCGTACGATGGATTAAACCGTACGTGATGTTGTGAGGCTGGATGCTTGTCAAGACCCGAAAGTACGGAACATGACCGGCACTTAGGCTACGAACGTCTCAAGGCGTACGTGCTCTAAGTAAGCCGAGCCCAGAAATCCAAACCAAGAAAAGTAGCGGAGTGAAGGAAAAACCATAAGTAAAATAACCAGTCTGCAATATAATATACAACGCCTAAAGGCGAGGATCACAACAGAAAGGAAACTCAACAGCATGAATCCCAGAGAAATATAACGTGCGACTCTAAGATCGAAAGAATAATCAACACTGGTCTCTATCTCAAATAAGTACATGTTTGGTTGATGGAACTTCTAGATACAACTGAATATAATATACAATGTATAATGATGGGTACGATACAAATAAACCCACCTACTAGCAAGTCACCCGAAAGAAGCGGTGCCGCAAGCCGTAATGAATCCCTGTACGGCAAACACCTGCAAGAACTGGGGCACAACGGGGGTGAGTTGCCAACTCGTGAATAGAAGAACATCTATGAACAGAAAATCGCATGTATGACGCAATCCTAGGTCATACGATCTACATACATAAACCTCAAAATGAATAAGTCTGAAGCATGCTAAGGTGGCAATGTAACATCTATACAGGTATGTAGTGCCAAGTACTCGCCAATGCCTAGGTAATAACATGTCATAAACATGAGGTATGATCGGTATAATCAATATGAATCAATGCCAGCTATAACATGAATCTAGCAGTATGTGGATGTCCTCTAACTAGGTAATCAATAGCTATAAATCGGTGGATCCCGTCCACGTGTCACCCAATGACAACAAGCATCATGCATGTAAATATCGTAAAGCATATGCATGGAAATATGAGGATATAATCAAATCTTGGAACCTGAGTGCCTAGCATCGACACTCGAAAACATCATGAACGCCTGTGCCTAGCATCGACACGTAAATCCTCATGTATCTCAGGCGCCGCACACCATGGTCGGCCCTTATATCCATCTCATGACTCCAGTCGGTATCCCCCTGATAACCGATGGGTCCCAAATACTATCACCGGTAGGTAGTACTCCCCTGCCGGGCTCACCGTCTAGCATATACGAGTCTTCTTGCCTCGGGGTACCTCACCGGGTCCACCATGTACCCGCAGTCGGTGCCTACCGCTCCTCGAATCGGGTATAACCACACAAGCTCTCTGGAACCGAGAAAACTCATGGTGGACGCACTGAAAATATCATATCAAGGGTGACCGGATTTTTAAAACAATTACATATTTTCTTTTGAAATATCCACGGTCCCCAAATCCAGAAATATCATGGAAACGACATATCTCAATGCGTATAATCAAAACATGATGTATGTGACATGTAAGGAAAGATAAGCATATCAGTAAGTCATGCAACATGGAATAGTAATGTGCACATGTCGAGGGAAACCGCTCTTTTAAATGAATCATTTTTAAAGAATATCTTGCAGTTCCCAAATCTCTAATCAAGCTGGAATCATCTATGTATGTGTACAGGTATAAGTGTACAATATGCCATGCAAGAATCATATCATGCATGCAACAGTACTACAGTGTAGTGGCATGGCAATTATCGATGATGAAGTGTGTGAGCCGGCAAACAGTGTACGTGGAACATACGCATCATCGATAATGGTGCTGGTGTCCTAACAGCATGATGGTAATATCTCAATAAACACAAGTAATGCGATGCAAATAATCTGAATATGCGGAATCAAATAATCAACGCAATAGTGAAGAGTCTACATCAATATGTAAGTGTCATGTAGTTTTCCTTTTTGAAATAAGACGAATCGGGGTTTTTAATAAAATAAGGGCTACGGTGTTTTTAAGAAAAGATGCCCCTTTTGAAATTATCCGTAAAGTCCCTTTTTGCCTGTCTTTAAAATACTCCCGATTCGTTAGTTTGGAAATAGGTATGACTCGGGTCTAGTCTAACATATACTACACTAACTACTGATCTAACTATCAAGTCAATCGGGAGGGGTAAGGAAACCACCTAAGTCTGAGTCGATATATATGAATAAAGATAGTAGTCGGTGATCCCGCATCAATAGTATCGCATACGATACCGTAAATCATCTGACACCCTCAAGTCATGAGTGCGGATCAATCATCAATATAAAGCTCATACGGTAAATCGTCGTACGGCATCCCAATAGCTGGGTGCGGGTCAATATCACAGTCATCACATCAATTATCTGTTATCCTTATCATCATATCACACAATCTGGGGTACTAATCCAAGTCTAGTACGAATCGATACCATCTACATAAGTAAGAATGCATGTGCGAAAGACACGCCCAAAGGCCCGCTAAAAATCACATATCGTATCCCAAATACGAATCACATCACATCACCGATATCGTGGCACCATGCCCAAACTCAACGACTCACATCCAAAGTTCTCCAATACCCTCGTCATCACAGTATGAACATAGCAAATAAGCACGTGTGTGCGTGTGGGTGTAAACCTATTCTAGGGTTCGCGACTAGGAACTACACTAGTTGCTTTTAACCCTAATCAATGCATGATACACCTACCACATCCTAAACAATCAAGTCACACATAAGCTATCAAGTAAGTACAGTATATATGGTATACTAGATATCGGACTGCGGGGGTGCTATACGCTATCCACCCGACTTCTTCCCGTAGATATAAATCTACTCACCTTCTTATGTGTGCCGGTGCCGATGTCGCCATTTGCATCTCCAACGCTTCGACGCCACGTGGGGTACCTATAAGGATATCACACGCTAAAACACATAAAAACCATGTCGGAAGCCAAAATGGTGCATGCTACGCCCTTAGGTAAAAACCTGTGGCCTCGCGTACAAACACAGTCCATAACCCTCTACCGTTGGCATTCAAACGCCACCCGACAGAGACGAATCATCAAATACCAAAATCCATACGAAAACAAGTCATAAATCATGCGCCAAGTCAAGAAAATCAACCCAGATTCTACCCTTGTTGGAACCAGTCAAAACTAGACATTCCAGGGGTCAAGTTTACAGGTAAAAGAGTCGTGCACGCAAAACGAGGCAGTTCCCTACTGCTTCGTCCGCAAATTGCTGTCAGAAGGGATATATCTGCGGCCGGGATAAGGTGGTTGGGGCTAGGGTTTTGTGTGTTTGCTTCTATCTACCTGCACATCTCACTGCCAAGTCAATTTTATTTTAGGAGGTCCCGGGTTGTAGCAGATTCCAGAAAGGCTTAAAAAGTCTACAAAACGCTAACCGACATTAAATCGAACAATCTGGTATTTGGGTGAAATCTCGAACAATCTTGGGTTAAACTGGTCTTAACAGCACCAAGTCAAGCTATACAAACATTCAAAACCATCCCTTAGCCAAATCTCACTCAAAATTACTAAACTAGCACTAAACCATCTAGCAAACACTAAATTTCAGCTTTATAACCAGAACTTGCAAGAAAGGAGTTGGGTTGTGAGGTTATACCTCAAGGGAAGTCCTAGGGTGTAGGAAAAGAAGGAGGAGGAAGGAGGAAGGGCTGTGCTGCATGCTGAGCTGCTCCTTGGGCTGTTCCTCCTTGTTGCTGTTGCTGCATCAGGCTGCTGCTGCTGTTATTTCTCTTGTTTTAATTCCTGTTTGCAGCAGCTACTGCATTTGTGAGTTATTGGTTTGGTGTTGTGGGAATGGTTGTGGTGTATGATGGTGTGGTGTTGTAGTATCTGATGTTGATAGGGAGTTGGGGCTGAAGTGTTGATAATGGGGGCTGATGTGTTGACATTGGGCTGATGCATCAACTGCTGTTGCAGCAGATGATGATGTTGCTGATGCTGATGTAATGGGTTGCTGTTGCAGCAGATGATGATGTTGCTGATGCTGATGTAATGGGCTGCTGTTGCAGCAGTTTGGAGGCTGAAGTTTGAACAATTGGGGGCTGTTGTAGGGTGAAGTGTGGTAGTATGGTGGAGTGTGAGAGTGGGAGATGTGAGTGTAGGATGTGAGTGATGAGAGGAAGTGATATGAGTGAGAGGGGGTGTGAAGAGCACAAAGGGTAATGAAGAAGGAGATGGATCATGGCACACCCTAGCCACCTCTCTCGCTCTCTCTTAAAACATGTTAGCACCCACAAGCCATCATGGCTCACACTCTCCCTATAACACAAGTCAACCCACCCTAATCAAACCCCATTAACCTAACCCAAAACACTAATTAACCCAATTAACTTAATCAAACGGTTCAACCCACCATGGTCATCTACATGGTTCAACCCTAGGCTTAACCCAAGTTACCATGCACATATGTGTGCAGCCCAGATAAAATTCCGATAAAATATTCATAAAACCAGATAAATCATCAGAAACCAATTTTGGTAAACTTTTTACCAAAAACCCTACATTAACATATTTTAGAATTTCCATAATTTTTCTTCAGAATTTTCCCCCTTTATCGGTATTTAATTATACCGAAATATTAAAATATTCAATAAAATAATATTAAATTATAAAAATTCCCAAAAATAATATTATATTTTTCTGAAATGTTACAGTCTTCCCCCCTTAAAGAAATTCGGTCCTCAAATTTAAATTTAAACCCCCCAAATTCTAAAACATTTCAATAAAATGTCCAAGTCCACGGGGCTCCGAAATCATCAATCCATAAAGCACATCGTAGCGCAATACAAGCGCATGAGCAATGAGCAGATAACTCAAAATCAAAACTTCGTCAAGCATCCTGCAGTCATCGGAGTCAAGGCGAAAACACGAAGGCTAAATCCAAAGCAAAACCGATATGCCATAAATCGGAACTATATATGTAAATATATGAAGGAAATGCATGCCAGAATTTCCTTAAAATCGATGTGCAATGCGCATAACACTGCACAGCGGCGGACGTCTTTATAAGAAAATAGCCATATATGTATATATCTTTTGTTTAGTATGCACGATCCGCCGTTTGAAAATAATTTAGAAGGGTTCCCTGTTTTTAAACGTTTCGTGTCATATCGGACACGTATGCAAATAATGAGACTATAGCTCGCTTTTGGAAATCCCTTTGAAATCTATCTATGTATGCAAAATATATCCAGGCACTGTCCTCTGACTAGTCCTGCTCAGTGCGAAAACAAATCGCAATATCGTAAAACGTACTGCTCCATAACAAATCAATCCCAAATGTGCATAAGAATACTACGTGCGTCTGGTGCGCACGGAAATCAAAATCCATAAATGTGCCATACATGCGTACAAAACAACATCTAAGTGCATCGGGTGTGCACGCAACATCGGTCATAGGCAATGTGTGTGCCTGACAGCAAAATCAGGTGCATCTGACATGCACGAAAAATCTCGATTTAGTGCATCTGATGTGCACCAATCTCATCTCATAACATGCTCCCAACATGCGCTAAAAATCCAAATCCGGTGCATCCATCATGCACGAAATCACAAAATCCAATATCAAGCTCCGAACACGCGCAAATCCAATCAGGTGCGTAAAGTGCACAAGACAAATATCGAGCATCACCATCGAAATCAAAGTCCAGTGCATCCAAGTGCACAAAATACACGTCACTGCACTACAAGCATATGTAAACTATACAGAGTGCAAAACCAAATCGTGTGCGTGCATACGCACAAAATCAACTCAAATGTCTAAAACCCATAAAATCACCAACATGTGAAACCAAGGCACGAAAACGATATCAAGTGTAACAACTGTGCAAAATCGTTAATACTCAATAGGTGCAACCAAGGTGCATGAAAACAAATGTCATGAAACTCAATCATCAAGACTAAATCATGCAAACAGAACGCCCAAAATATCGAAATCCAAGATGACGGATACGTGATAATCGAATCACAAAATCACAAATCATAAATACCGTCGTCGGTAGTGCCTCCTTCAAAATCGAGAAGGTGTCGGTGCATCCAATGCTAGCAGCGCAAGATATCCACTTGCCTCTTGCTCACGGTCTGGCGTCCTCTATTTCTGGGTCCTTATCTTCTCTGTGGATTTACCAATCTCGCCGTCCATCGGCTCATCGGCCCAGTCAGGTGTGCTAACGGGAATGATTCCGTTCTGGCACTTCTCTGGTCATCTCTCGGTCAATCATCATGACCACTCGTAAAGCAGCATCTCACTGGCGTCGGCCTCTGGCTTTCTGAATGCACATCACACATCTGATCCTGGTGCAACTATCATTGCAGCGGTGTCCTGGAAGGAATCCTGCTCAGGGTCTCTTCCGATCTTGCCTATGCCGTACTGTACGGAGGCTGGTACTCTTACATAATCCTTTCTCGTTCTATGGACAACCGCGTGTTCCGCACACATTTCCTCGGAAACTGGCCGTATCTCAACGCCTCTGTAGGCATATCAGGGCTCTATTCTCGACGGAAGGTAATGACAGCTCGTCAGCGTCTCGCACGAACCTCATGTCCCGCTTGTCTTTATCGTCGTCCACAATGACGTCATGCCATGCTATCTACGCACTGCACTGCTCTCGGCCACGGTCAATCCGAAGTCCCTCGCACGGACTCGAAATTGCATACTTTGTAGCTTCATCATTCGGTAGAAGACGTCTGGCCGAACAGGTTATCGGGAATGCGTCCCAACCATCGGAGGAATACTCAATGCTCGTCCATCCTCGATCAACTCACTACACATCTGGGTGAGGTCCTATATCCGAACCTGGTCAACTATCTCGTCGACGATACCGAACTCTGGCCTGCTGGACTGCGCTCCAATGGCTATGCTCGTATCTGGAGTCTCCCAAGCAGTGTGTCCCATCACATGATATCCGAATGATGTCGAACCATCCGATCGACTCGTCAGAACCTCATAATCCCCCAAGAGCTCAACATCTTGGGTACAGTTTAACAGTATTGAGTACACACCACAGCATCGGTGGTCCAGCCGTAGAAGGGCAAACCCAAGCCTCACTAATGGCGCCGCAGAACTGTCGTAAACCCTAAGGTTCCAAGGCTTTCACACGGTCATTAAGTCGAGTTGGGGTTTCATTCTTTAGAGGGTCCATAGAATTGCCTGCACGTCCTGCCAAATACTTTAAACTTGGAATAGTAGGTTTCTGATATTCGATCGTCTCTGTCGACTCTCAACGTCTCCGCGTGAAGTCGTCTCAGCTGGAATCAATCTATCTGATGACCTCGCATCGGGGTAGCGAACGATCCACATGTCCTAGTCATTTATCCTTGGTGACTAGCGGCCTTCTATTATCTCTTAGTACAACTCGTACTGAAGTAGCTTCAACATATGGGGCAATATCTCGTCGTTCGTAGCAACAACTGGCTCCTTCGTCTCTACGCTGATTAGCGCCTCAATCCTTCAGGAAAGGCGATACATTGGCGGTCATCTCCAAATCGGACTGCTCTAGATCTAAGTAAGACTCCCTACACTGGAAATCTTCAGCTCAATTGGGCCTGCTCCGGCGCCTAAATCGGACGAACCACCTTCGTCTCTCAATTCAGATAGACTAGCTATCACCTGTCTCATATCTGCCTGGGACCGCCGGTGATATCATCTCGTAAGCTCCGGAAGCGACATCCTATCGATCTCAGCAATAGCTGGCTCATCTGCCTGCACGGTAGGCGGCATCAAAATCTCTGAGGTATGTTGTACATCGACAGTCCTCTCTCAACTGGCAGCTCTAACAATGGCCCGATCATCCGGTGTAAAACCAAGAGCTCTCCTCCACAAGAGGTCACAATCATCAAAACTAACTCGAGACGTTCCCGCGTCACCCGGAAACACAATCAAAGAGACACATCTCTACCATCGTGTGTCGTCGGAATTACGCCCCGGTCAGTCCTCGTTCACAACGAGCTCATGCTGACCGCAACTCTAGCCGTAGCTCTCCCTGCTCGTAATCGTGGCAGTAAAACATAACGGGTGCCGATGAGGCTAGATTAGGAATGAATATGATACTAAACAAAGAAATATACATCCTAAGGCTTCTTAAGTGGAGTGGCGTGTCGTAAATATGTCGCGGACATACCCACGGTACGTCACTCTACTTAGTCACCTATTCCATCAACCAAGGGTCATCCTACGCTCCGAAGGTAAAACCTAACGCTTTGATACCAACTTTGTCACGACCCGAAAGTACGGAATATGACCGGCACTTAGGCTACGAACGTCTCAAGGCATACGTGCTCTAAGTAAGCCGAGCCCAGAAATCCAAACCAAGAAAAGTAGTGGAGTGAAGGAAAAACCATAAGTAAAACAACCAGTCTGCAATATAATATACAACGCCTAAAGGCGAGGATCACAACAGAAAGGAAACTCAACAGCATGAATCCCAGAGAAATATAACGTGCGACTCTAAGATCGAAAGAATAATCAACACTGGTCTCTATCTCAAATAAGTACATGTTTGGTTGATGAAACTTCTAGATACAACTGAATATAATATACAATGTATAATGATGGGTACGATACAAATAAACACACCTACTAGCAAGTCACCCGAAAGAAGCGGTGCCGCAAGCCGTAATGAATCCATGTACGGCAAACACCTGCAAGAACTGGGGCACAACGGGGGTGAGTTGCCAACTCGTGAATAGAAGAACATCTATGAACAGAAAATCGCATGTATGACGTAATCCTAGGTCATACGATCAACATACATAAACCTCAAAATGAATAAGTCTGAAGCATGCTAAGGTGGCAATGTAACATCTATACAGGTATGTAGTGCCAAGTACTCGCCAATGCCTAGGTAATAACATGTCATAAACATGAGGTATGATCGGTATAATCAATATGAATCAATACCATCTATAACATGAATCTAGCAGTATGTGGATGTCCTCCAACTAGGTAATCAATAGCTGTAAATCGGTGGATCCCGTCCACGTGTTACCCAATGACAACAAGCATCATGCATGTAAATATCGTAAAGCATATGCATGGAAATATGAGGATATAATCAAATCATGGAACCTGAGTGCCTAGCATCGACACTCGAAAACATCATGAACGCCTGTGCCTAGCATCGACATGTAAATCCTCATGTATCTCAGGCGCCGCACACCCTGGTCGGCCCTTATATCCATCTCATGACTCCAGTCGGTATCCCCCTGATAACCGATGGGTCCCAAATACTATCACCGGTAGGTAGTACTCCCCTGCCGGGCTTACCGTCTAGCATATACGAGTCTTCTTGCCCCGGGGTACCTCACCGGGTCCACCATGTACCCGCAATCGGTGCCTACCGCTCCTCGAATCGGGTATAACCACACAAGCTCTCTGGAACCGAGAAAACTCATGGTGGACCCACTGAAAATATCATATCAAGGGTGACCGGATTTTTAAAACAATTACATATTTTCTTTTGAAATATCCACGGTCCCCAAATCCAGAAATATCATGGAAACGACATATCTCAATGCGTATAATCAAAACATGATGTATGCGACATGTAAGGAAAGGTAAGCATATCAGTAAGTCATGCAATATGGAATAGTAATGTGTGCATGTCGAGGGAAACCGCTCTTTTAAATGAATCAGTTTTAAAGAATATCTTGCAGTTCCCAAATCTTTAATCAAGCCGGAATCATCTATGTATGTGTACAGGTATAAGTGTACAATATGCCATGCAAGAATCATATCATGCATGCAACAGTACTACAGTGTAGTGGCATGGCAATTATCGATGATGAAGTGTGTGAGCCGGAAAACAGTGTACGTAGAACATACGCATCATCGATAATGGTGCTGGTGTCCTAACAGCATGATGGTAATATCTCAATAAACATAAGTAATGCGATGCAAATAATATGAATATGCGGAATCAAATAATCAACGCAATAGTGAAGAGTCTACATTAATATGTAAGTGTCATGTAGTTTGCCTTTTTGAAATAAGACGAATAGGGGGTTTTAGTAAAATAAGGGCTACGGTGTTTTTAAGAAAAGATGCCCCTTTTGAAATTATCCGTAAAGTCCCTTTTTGCCTGTCTTTAAAATACTCCCGATTCGTTAGTTTGGAAATAGGTATGACTCAGGTCTAGTCTAACATCTACTACACTAACTACTGATCTAACTATCAAGTCAATCGGGATGGGTAAGGAAACCACCTAAGTCTGAGTCGATATATATGAATAAAGATAGTAGTCGGTGATCCCGCATCAATAGTATCGCATACGATACCGTAAATCATCTGACACCCTCAAGTCATGAGTGCGGATCAATCATCAATATAAAGCTCGTACGGTAAATCGTCGTACGACATCCCAATAGCTGGGTGCGGGTCAATATCACAGTCATCACATCAATTATCTGGTATCCTTATCATCATATCACACAATCTGGGGCACTAATCTAAGTCTAGTACGAATCGATACCATCTACATAAGTAAGAATGCATGTGCGAAAGACACGCCCAAAGGCCCGCTAAAAATCATATATCGTATCCCAAATACGAATCACATCACATCACCGATATCGTGGCACCATGTCCAAACTCAACGACTCACATCCAAAGTTCTCCAATACCCTCGTCATCACAGTATGAACATAGCAAATAAGCACGTGTGTGCGTGTAGGTGTAAACCTATTCTAGGGTTCGCGACTAGGAACTACACTAGTTACTTTAAACCCTAATCAATGCATGATACACCTACCACATCCTAAACAATCAAGTCACACATAAGCTATCAAGTAAGTACAGTATATATGGTATACTAGATATCGGACTGCGGGGGTGCTATACGCCATCCACCCGACTTCTCCCCGTAGATATAAATCTACTCACCTTCTTATGTGTGCCGGTGCCGATGTCGCCATTTGCATCTCCAACGCTTCGACGCCACGTGGGGTACCTACAAGGATATCACATGCTAAAACAAATAAAATGAAAGATTCCTAGGCACCCTATAGAGGTCTCACAAGGCATCAACCATGCCAATTTATAAAAATTATGGTGCCGAGAAACCCTAAAACGGATCGTCGGCTAGAATCCTAGGCGAAACAAGAATCTAGTTAACAATTTAACTAAAGGAGAGAGGCTACAACCTTTGTAGATCCGGTTATCCACTTCCTTAGCTCCACGTAGGTGTCCTCTCGCTGTCCATCTCGAGTGCTAGACTCAATCGTCGGCTTCATCGGGAAAACGAGCGGGCAATGTCGTCGGCTTCGTGCCGAAGATGATCTACGTCGAGGTTGCACAAGTTCAAGCTCCAACTTCACCAAGTTGTGAAACTTGTGAATAAAGGAATCTCGGCAGGACCCTTCTGGAGTACGATATGAGAAGACTTAGACCCAGAGTGGTCATTTTGTGCACACCCAGCAGGGCAGAGTTCAGCATTGTCGACGAGGTAGTTGACCAAGTTCGGATAGAGGAACTTAACCAGATGCGTTGCGAATTGATCAAGGATGGACGAGTGATGAGTATTCCTCCGATGGTTGAGACGTGTTCCCGAGGACCAGTTCGGCCTGACGTCTGCTACAGAGTGATGAAGCTACAGAGTACGAGATTTCGAGTCCGTGTGAGAGACTTCAGATTGACCGTGGCCGAGACAGTGCAGTGCATAGTAGCTTGGCGTGACGTCATAGTGGACGACGATAGAGACAGTTGGAACAAGAGGTTCGTGTGAGACCCTGACGAGCTGTCATTGCTTTCCGTCGAGACTAGAGACCTGAGATGCTTACAGAGACGTTGCGATGTGACCAGTTTCTGGAGAAATATTGTGCTGAGGACACAGATGCCCTTTGAGCGAGAAGAGGTTATGCAGGAGAGCTAGCCTCTGTACAGATCGGCATAGGCATGATTGGAAGAGACCTTGAGCAGGATTCCTTCCAGGGCGTTGCTGCAATGATGTTGCACCCAGGATCAGATGTGTGACGTGCATTCAGAGAGCCAGAGGCCGACGCCAGTGATATGCTGCCTTACGAGTGGTCGTGAGGTTTGACCGAGAGGCGACCAGAGAAGTGCCAGAACAGAATCGACCCCGTTAGCACACCTGACAGGGCCGATGAGCCGATTGACCGCGTGATGGGTAATCCGCAGAGAAGATAAGGACCCAGAGAGTCAGAGGACGCCAGACCGTGAGCATGAGGCAGTTAGATATCCTGCGCTTCTAGCTGTGGATTGCACCGACTCCTTCTCGACCTTGAAGGAGAAACTACCGAAGACGGTATTTGTGATTTGTGATTTTGTGATTCGATTATCACGTATCCGTCATTTTGGATTTTGGTATTTTGGGCGTCCTGTTTGCATGATTTAGTTTTGGTGACTGAGTTTCATGATATTGGTTTCATGCACCCACTGGATATTTATATATTTCGCGCAGAGTTTTCATGCATTTTAGTGTTATGCTTTGATTCGTGCACGCTGATGCACACGATTGTGAGATTTTCCTTTGAGGTACGCCTGATTTTGGTTTGAGACGCATGTTATCGTTGATTTTGACCCGGATTTTGATGGTTGGTTTTGCACTCCGTACTGGTGATGTGCTTTACACCCATTCGATGTTTGTTATTGGATTTCGTGATTCCGTGCATGTTGAGTGCGCAGGGTTTAGATTTTCATTCGTGCATGATGGATGCACAGATTTGGATTTTCGCGCGTGTAGGGCGCATGTTTTTTAGATACGATTTTGGTGCGCACCCGATGCACTAAATCGAGATTTCTTCGTGCAAGTTAGATGCACCGGACCTTGGCTGTCAGGCACATACGTTGCCCATGACAGAGGTTTCGTGCACACCCGTTGCACCTAGATGTTGTTTTGTGCACCTGTTTAGCACATATTGGGTTTTTGATTTCCGTGCGCACCAGACGCACAGGATTGTGTTATGTACATTTTTGAGATTTATTCCCTTTGGAGCAGTACCTTTTATGATGTTGGGTTTTTGCTTTCATGCTGAGCAGGACTAGTCAGTAGACGATACCTGGATATACTTTTGCATGTTTTACATCAGCTTTTTACGTGTATAGATTGGATGTCTACATGTGTAGTTTCGATCCATATCATATCGGTTTTGTATTGGATTTGACACTGTGTTTTTACATCGACTCCGATGATTGCGGGATGCTTGACGGAGTTTTGTTTTTGAGTTATCTGCTCAGTACCCTTGCGCATGCATTGCGCTGTGACGTTCTTTGTGTTGATGATTTCGGAGCCCCGACGACTTTGGTTTATTACTGAGATTGTTTTAGTAGTGGGGGTTTAAATTTAAATTCGGGGACCGAATTTCTTTAAGGGGGGTAGATTGTAACATCTTCAAAAATATAAATTTTGGGAATTTTTATAATTTAATATTATTTTATTGATTATTTTAATATTAAATGCAAATAAATAGGAAAAATGTTAGAAAAATTATGAAAAAATTATGGAAAATTCTAAAATAGGGTAAATTAGTGAATTATGACATTTTAAAGTTTTTGTGATTAGTTTGACACTAATTTAGTGCTAATCGCGATTAAAATCGCTAATTGGGTTTTTTGGCAATTTTGTGCAAAACTTGCACATATCACTTTTTTCTACACTTGTGCACTTTTCTTGCCATGGTTTTCATTTGGGCTTACTATTCTTGTGAGAAGGGTTGGGTTTTAAAAGAAAGGAAAAGAAAAGAAAATGCAATGATGAGGGTAGGTGAGAGAGAGAGGTGGACTTTGACCCTATACCCTTAGCCATTCTCTTCATTCTCATTTCTCTCCCTCTTCCTCTCCCTCTTCCTCTCCCTTGCTGCTGCTGCCCCCTTCTCCATTTCCCTCCCCTCCTCAAGCCATGAATCATCTCTAAAATCACCCCAAAACCCCAAACTCCTTTCACTAAAAATGTCCAAAATCCCTAGATCTACACATGGAGCTAAAGAAGCATGGATTTGGTCACTAGAGGGCAACTCAAGAATTTTATTGAGTTGCTAATGAAGGTAATTTCTGAACCATTTGCTTAATTATAGCCTTTCCTATAACCCCATGTCAAGATTTTATCGATATTGTGGATTTTAGTGGAATTGAGAGAAACCTAGTTAGGGTTGAGTGAATTGGTGTTGCATTATGAAATTGGGCTCAGTATTGATCTTACCAACACCCTAGTGTTTGAATTGGAACCCCAAACCTGATGCTAGAACCAGAATACGGATTTTAGAAACCGATATCGGGGAAAACAGGAAATCTGTCACTGTGTTGTTGAATCTGCTATCACCCCGAGATCCCATAAATAAAATTGGATTTATAGTGAGATGTTCAGGCACCTAGGGACCAACACCCCAAACCCCAGCCCCCAACTCCAAACTGAGGCCGCCGGAATTGGCTTTCTGGCCGCAATTTGCGGCCAGACCAAGGAGGAAATTCCTCGTTTTGCGTGCACAGCCCCAATTCCCCAATTCTTGGCCCTGGGTACTTCTAGTTTTGACAGATTCTGTCTAGGGTGAAATCTGGGACATATATCCTATGTTGTCGTTTTGGATTCGTGTTTCCGTATTCCGTATTTTTGGATTCTGAAATGGTGGAATGTGTTTTGCCTCGACTATTGTCGTTTATACGACGATATAGAGGATTATGGATGGTTTTGAAGGCGTGCCATAGGTTCTCACCTATAGGCCCCCTTATCGTATCGTTTTGGAGTTTATGCGCCGTTTTAGATTGGATTTGGTTTTAATGCGCATATACGATATTTTGATGTGTAGGTACCCATGAAGACTTCGGGACGACAAGCATACGTGGTGACGTCCGCAATTGGTGATGCAAGGTGAGTAGATTATATCTACGGGGGAAAGTCGGGTGGATGGCGTATAGCACCCCCGCAGTCCGTAGATAGCTTATTATATAGTATTGTGATATTAGGTGTATTTTGGTTATGTAGGGTTAGAAGTGACTAGTGTAGTTCATAGTCGCGAACCCTAGGATAGAATTACATCTATATATATACCCTTGCTTTTCACATGTACTTACACTGTGGTTGGTGATATGTGACGACTTTGGAGATGAGTCGATGATGTGGGCTTGGTGTCCTGAGATCGGTATCTTGATGCGATTCATATGTGGGTTATGACTAGTGATTCTTGCGGGCTTGGGATGTGTGTTTACCCCCGCATGCATACTTTACCGATGTTACCGTTTGTACTAGACATAGAGTAGTACTCCAGACTATATGATCTGATGATGGTGATATTTGTTATGTGATGAGACAGTGAGATGTTGACCCCTACCCAGCTTTTGGGAATGCCGTACGATGATTTACCGTACGAGCTGATATTGATGATAGATCCGCACTCATAGCTAGAGGATATCTTACGATATGACATTGAGGCGGGATCACCGACTATATATCTACATATATACTTAGACTCAGTTTTAGGTGGTTTCCACACCTACCCCTCCTGATTGACAGGATACTTAGGTGTAGTTGCATAGTAGATACTTCACTGTGCTGTTGATTACTAGATTTCCGCATATTCATACTATTCGCATTGCTGGCATATGTTCATTATTATGCTATTATCATGCTGTTAGGACACCAGCACCATTATCGATGATGCGTATGTTTCACGTACACTATTTGCCGGCTCACACACTTCATCATCGATAATTGCCATGTCACTACACAGTAGTACTATTACATTCGTGATATGATGCTTCCTTTGACATATGCGCATTCCTATTCCATGTTGCATGATTTCCGATATGATTACTCTCTTTACATGTCGCATATATCATGGATTGATTGCATAGTACATCGCATTGGATTTACTGCTGGATGTTGGATTTTCATGTGATTTCTGGTTTTTGAGGACCGTGGGGTTATTTAAGAAAAGAGGCACTTTATGAAAACCCGGTACCTCGTGATATGATATTTCGGTGCGTCCACCACGCGTTTTCTCGGTGCTGAGACGTGTGCTTGAAACCCGATTCGAGGAGGTGATGTACCGTTTGCGGGTTCGTGGTGGGCCCGGTATGGTTCCCCTCGGCGAGATGATCGATGGGTTATGCCGATTGAGCCTGGAGGCGGGCGAGTACCTACCGGTGATTTTACATGAGCTCGGCGGATATCCGGGGGATACCGCCTGGAGCCGAGAGATGGGCATACTGCCGGGGCCGACGGGCCGATATCCGCAGACGGAGCCCAGAGATGGACATTGGTTGACTCATACTGCCGGGGCCGAGGGCCGATATCCGCAGACGGAGCCCCATACGGATGAGGATTTACGTGTCGGTGTTTGGCACGGGTTTCATGCTGAGTTTTCCATGATTTTGGTTATATCCTCACATTGCATACATGATGCTTACTGTCAGTGGGTGACAGGTGGACGGGTTCCACATATATACAGACTTGGTTCATATACAGACTGGATTTACATTTATCTTACACCAATATTAGTGGTATGGGACGCTAATATATGTGTATTGATATTATTGATATTTCTTCATTGATACTTCATGCAGACATACCTTACACTGATGACATGTTATTACCTGAGTACCTGGCACTATATACATGATTAGATGTTACCTTGCCACCTTATTACACTCAGATGTACTCTTGTGGATATTTTACTGATCGTTGACTTAAGATTATGTCTTGCATTCGATTTATCCTTGTAGATGTTTCTATTCACGAGTTGGCAACTCACCCCCGTTGTGCCACAGTTCTTGCAGGTTTTGCCGTACAGGTTCTATTGCGGCATTTCTGGCACACTTCCTTCTTGCGGGTGATTTGCTTTGGTAGGTGGATTCTTTCGTATCAGGAATCACCTTTGTATTTAATTTATTCATTGTATCTAGAAATTGTCCATCAACCAAAACTTGTATATTCTTTCAGACCTAGATATCAGTGTTGTATTTTTCGACCTTAGAGTCGCGCTTTGTAGTATTGCGGTTTCTTGTTGCTTTTGAGCTTTCTTTGGATTTGATCCTCGCCACTTGGCGTTGTATATTATTATATCATTGCGTGGTTGTGACCGTCGATTGACGAAGAGCTAGCTCCCGCTTGGGGATGCCTTTATCATTTTATATATTGTTATTCATGTTGTACCCCATTCGGGGCCAGTTTTACAAGAGAAACTCTGCCGAAATTTTTAGAAAAGACTTATTGTTTTCAAAACATACCTTCGGCTTAGTTATTTAAAAACCTTGATTTCAAACCTGTATTTCTTCACTTCTTTAAACCAGTTTTCTTTATTTATTCTTCAAAATGGTTTTAGATTTCTGGGCTTTTGGCTTACTTGGATCAGATGGAGTCCTATAGGCTTCATATGGTTCAAGTGCCAGTCACGTGCTCTTTCGGGTCGTGACATGGAGTATGAAACATAATATAAGCATGCGATGCAAATAGCAGGAATATGCGGAAACGAATAATCAACGCAAAAGCACATAACCTGCCCCAATAGATATGTCATGCAACCTTGCCTTTTGAAATAAGACGAATCAGGGCTTTTGGTAAAGTAAGGGCTACGGTGTTTTAAGAAAAGATGCATCATTTGAAAATATCCGTATAACCCTTCTGCTTATCTTTAAAATATCTCCGATTCGTTAGTTTTGAAATAGGTATGACTCGGTCTAGTCTAATGTCTACCAAGTAATCTAGACAGGAGGGGTATGAAACCACCTAAATCTGAGTCGGTATATATATATAGATATGATAGTCGGTGATCTCTCCTCAATAACATATCGTAAGATATCCTCGAGTTATGAGTGCGGATCTATCATCAATATCGGCTCGTACGGTAGATCGTCGTACGGCATCCCAATAGCTGGTTAGGGGTCAATATCACCCAATCTCATCACATAACAGGTATCACTATCATCGGATCGCACAATCTGGGGTACTACTCTAAGTCTAGTACAAAACGATACCATCTATCAAGTATGAATGCGGGTAAAGCACATGTCCAAAGGCCCGCTAAAACTATCATATCGCACCTCAAAAGGCGACTGTGTCACACCGCCGATCTCACGGCCTCACATCAAGTGACACCTCAAACCCACGTATCATCCTCAAATCCCGTATATAAACATATAGTCCCATACCCATGTGTAGATATACACACCAACAAATGAGAGAATGAATGCAAGAATGTGTGTAAGTAAATGTGTAAATGTAGGTATGAGTGCAATCGCTACCCTAGGGTTCGCACTATACTACACCAACAATCTTAGCATCAAAATACCATTATCAATGATCCTATCCACACATAATAAATATGCGTGTGTATACGTATTCGTATACAACACCACGGACTGCGGGGGTGCTATACGCCATCCACCCGACTTCTCCCCGTAGATATAAATCTACTCACCTGTATCCTGCGTGTCGGTGTCGATATCACCGTCATCTTCTGCATCGCCTCGGATCGTCGCGGGGTACCGATCGATCCGTGTCCTTCGGTCTTCAATCCGCTCCCATAGCTTGTTGCGGCTGTCCCGGTGAAATCCGCTCTCCGATCTCCTCGTCGGAAGGGCATCACATCAAGAAATCTTTATACGGGCTCCCGCCTCGAACCGAGGCAACTCGGACATGAAGTTTGCTAGTCGACATGTCCAAGAATGTAGGATATCTTGTCTCGAGGCATCCAAACTATTGGGTGGAGGTGAATTGGAGTTGCCACTTGGTGAAGGAGAAATGTGAGCAAAGGAAAGTTGCAAGTCAAGGAAATCATTGTGAGGCTCGGCCACAGCAACATGCTCTGGAGATTTCTTAGAGTTGGAGTTGTAATCTAAAGTGGTGCTCTGTGGAATTTTCAAATTGGAGAGAGAAGATAATTGTGGTGAAGTGAATGATTAATTAATCCAAAGAAATTCCAACCAACCCCTCAACATAAAACCTCACCATCCTAAGCTCCCCAGCCCCACACCACACCAAAACCCCTCACGTTTTGGGGCAGCCCCCATAATTGCAGAGAAACCCCAGCCCCCTAAACTCAGCCAACACCCAAAAAAAACACAAAAAAACCATGCCTCATAAATGAAGCATGCACAGTGCTCGGCAGCCCCCATCCCCCACAGTGCAAGTAATGGCAAGAGGGAAAAGGTCAATGGTCACATGGTCCAATCCATACCTCTCTCTCACCAACCACATTCTTTTCTCTTTTCTTTTCTTTTCCTTTTCTTTTCTTAAATCCAAACCTTCTCACATCAATAGTGATCCCAAAATAAAACCATGGCTAGAAAAATGTAACACAAGTCCAAAATGATATGTGCACAATTTTGCACAAAAAGCCAAAAATCCGATTAGCGATTTTTAATCGCGATTAGCACTAAATTAGCATATAAATGATCACAAACACTTAAAAATGGCATAATTCCAATAAATAACCCATTTTAGAATTTTCCATAATTTTCCATAATTTTTCTCCATTTATTTGCATTTAATTATTAATTTAATATTAAAATAATCAATAAAATAATATTAAATCATAAAAATTCCTAAAAATAATATTTTATTTTTTGGAAATGTTACAATCTACCCCCCTTAAAGAAATTCGGTCCCCGAATTTAAATTTAAAACCCCCAAGTACTAAAACATTTCGATACAAATCCCAAGTCGTCGGGGCTCCGAAATCATCAATACACAAAATGTCACAGCGCAATGCATGCGCATGGGTACTGAGCAGATAACTCAAAAACAACGCTCCATCAAGCATCCCGCAATCATCGGAGTCAAGGTAAAAACACAATGTCAAATCCAATACAAAACCGATATGATATGGAACAAAACTACACATGTAGACATCCAATCTATACATGTAAATAGCTGATGCAAAAGCATGCCAAATCTTTTTAAGTCGCTGTGCGATGCACCTAACACTGCACAGTGGCGGACGTTTTTCATAAGAAAAACTATATATGTATATATCCTTTGTTTAATAAGCACGTTCCGCCATTTTGAAAACAATCAGAAGGGTTCCCTTGTTTTTAAAACGTCTCGTGTCATATCAGACACGTAGGTATATATATATCGAGACTATAGCTCGCTCCTTGGAAATCCCTTCAACTATCAATGCATGCAAAATATACCCAGGTACTGTCCTCTGACTAGTCCTGCTCAATATGAAAACAAATATCCAAAATCATAAAAGTGTACTGCTCCAAAAGGAATAAATCCCAAAAATGCACATAACACAATCCTGTGCGTCTGGTGCGCACGGAAATAAAAAATCCAAATATGTGCTAAACAGGTGCACAAATCAACACCTAGGTGCAACGGGTGTGCACGAAGCATCTGTCATAGGCAACGTGTATGCCTGACAGCCACAAATCCGGTGCATCTGACATGAACGAAGAATCTCGATTTAGTGCATCGGGTGTGCACCAAAATCGTATCTCAAAACATATGCGCCCAACATGCGCAAAAATCCAAATCGGTGCATCCATCGTGCACGAATGAAAATCTAAACCCTGCGCACTCAACATGCACGGAATCACAAAATCCAACAGCAAACGCCGAACATGCGTAAGTCACATCAAAAGCACGGAGTGCAAAAGTCAACCATCAATATCAGGGTCAAAATCAACGATATAATGCGGCTCAAACCAAAATCAAGTGTACCGCAAAGGAAAATCTCACAACCGTGTGCATCAGCATGCACAAATCAAATCATAACACCAAAATGCATGAAAACTATGCTGGAAGCATAAATCAAATCACCGGCATATAATAGGCACGAAATCACAATCAATACCTCCAGAATAATAGTGATGCGCCAGTTATAAATGCCCAATAAGTGCAATCATGGTGCACGAAAACAGAAATCATAGAACTCAGTCATCGAAACCAAATCACGAAAACGGATCGCCAAAATACCGAAATCCCAAACTGACAGATACGTGATAGTCGAATCACAAAATCACAAATCATAATTACTGTCGTCGGTATATCCTCCCTCGAAGTCGAGAAGGTGCCGGTACATCCAATTCTAGCGGCGCAAGATCTCCACTTGCCTCTTGCTCGCGGCTGGCATCCTCTGCCTCTGGTTCCTGATATTTCCTGTAGATTACCAATCTCGCAATCCATCGGCTCACCGGACCGGTCAGGAGTGCTGACAGGAACGATTCCGTTCTGGCACTTCTTTGTCACCTCTCGGTCAATCCTCACGACCGCTCGTAAGGCAGCATATCACTGGCGTCGGCCTCTGGCTCTCTGAATGCACGTCACACATCTGATCCTGGGTGCAAACATCATTGCAGCAATGTCCTGGAAGGAATCCTGCTCAAGGTTTCTTCCGATCATGCCTATGCCGATCTGTACGGAGGCTGGCTCTCCTGCACAACCTCTCCTCGCTCAAAAGACACCTGTGTCCTCAGCACAATATTTCCTCGGAAACTGGTCACATTCCAACGTCTCTGTAAGCATATCAGGTCTCTAGTCTCGACGGGAAGCAATGACAGCTCGTCAGTGTCTCACACGAACCTCTTGTTCCACTTGTCTCTATCGTCGTCCACTATGACGTCACGCCAAGCTACGATGCACTGCACTGTTCTCGGCCACGGCCAATCTGAAGTCTCTCACACGGACTCGAAATCGCGTACTCTGTAGCTTCATCATTCTGTAGCAGATGTCAGGCCGAACAGGTCCTCGGGAATACGTCCCAACCATCGGAGGAATACTCATCACTCGTCCGTCCTTGATCAATTCGCAACGCGTCTGGGTAAGTTCCTTTATCCGATCCTGGTCAACTACCTCGTCGACAATGCCGAACTCTGGCCTGCTGGGTGCGCGCAGTACGACCACTCCTGGTCTAGGTCTTCTTGTAACGTACTCCAGAAAGGTCCTGTCGAGGTTCCTTTCTCAAATCTCAATCCTGCCGAATTGCCCGGAAGTCATCATCCAAAGCTGAAGCTAAAGCTTATTCCGGAACGGCTGCATACTTATCGCGCTTCTTTCTGGAAGATATATCTATATACCACGCCTCTGGGTGCGTATCACATCTCTAAAGTCAGCGGAGTGGGACGTCATCTCGTCGAAATCTCGTACGAACTCTTTTCTTCACTCTGCTCAAACGTCGACTGATTCGGACTCGTCTCACCATGGCTGCATGTACTGTACTCCAACGGCTATGCTCGCATCTGGAGTCTCCCAAGCAGTGTCCTATCACGATATCCGAAAGATGTCGAACCATCCGATCGACTCGTCAGATCCTCATGATCCCCCAAGAGCTCACATCTCGGGTACAGTTTAATAGTATCGAGTACATGCCACAGCGTCGGTGGTCCAGCCGTAGAAGGGCAAACCCAAGCCTCACTAATGGCGCTGCGGAACCGCCGTAAACCCTAAGGTTCAAAGGCTGTCACACGGTCATTAAGTCGAGTTAGGGTTTCATTCTTCTAGAGGGTCCATAGAATCACCTGCATGTCTTTCCGTATACTTTAAACTTGAAAAATAGGCTCCTGACATTCGATCGTCTCTTAACGAACCTGCGTGAAGTCGTCTCTATCTGGAATCGATTCACCTGATGGCCTCGCATCGGGGTAAGCGAACTCACCATACGTCCTAGTCATTTGTCCTCAGGTGACTAGCGACTCGCTATCATCTCTCTAAGAACATGCTCATGCTGCAGTAGCTCCAACCATCTGGGCGATATCTCATCATTTGCAGCAACAACTGGCTCATACGCCTGTACGCCGAACAGCGCCTCAATCCTCCAGGAAAGGCAACACATTGGCGGTCATCTCTGAATCGGTCTGCTCTAGATCTGAGTAAGACTCTCCACACTGGAAATCTTCAACTCAACTGGGCCCGCTCCGGCGCAAAATCGGACGAATCACCTTCGTCTCTCAAACCGGGTAGACTAGCTATCATCTGTCGCATATCTGCCTGAAAGCTCCGGCAATCTCAGCTCGTAAGCTCCGAAAGCAACATCCTGTCAATCTCAGCCACGGCTGGTCCATCTGTCTGCACGGTAGGCGACATCACAATCTCTGAGGTATGCTGTACATCAACAGTCCTCTTTCAACAGGCAGCTCTAACAATGGCCCGATCATCCGGTGCAAATCCAAGCACTCGCCTCCACTAGAGGTCACAATCACCAACACTAACTCGAGACGTTCCCATGTCACCAGAAAACACAATGGTCGGCCTTCGTACCAAACGAGGCCGTAACCCTAGCAGCAGCCCAAACTGCGCTCAAACATGGTGACAGGAACCTCAATCGAGTATCAAAAGAGCACATCAATGGCAAGAAAGGAAACAACAGATCCAAAGTGGATACATGATCATAGGAAGGAACAGTATCAATGAAGGTATAATCATGAAACTAATAGAATCGGGAATCTCAAATGGATGTATAATCCAGGATATGAAGAGAATCACTGATCTCTAAAGAAATGTACATCCTATGGTTCCTTAAGCGGAGTGGCGTGTCGTAAGTATGCCGCGGAACATACCAACGGTACGTCACTCTACTTTAGACACCTATTCCATCAACCAAGGGTCATCCTACGCGAAGAAAGTTCGGGTCTAATACCCCTTCGACCAAGTCTAAGTTCCGTAAGGTCAAGCCTAAGTTCCGCATATAGATAATGCCCTAGGCTCCACATAGTCAAACTCAGACTCGAACCAAGGTCAACCTAGCGTTCTGATACCAACTTTGTCACAACCCGAAAGAGCACGTGACTGGCCCTTGAATCCTATGAAGTCTACAGGACTTCATCTGATCCAAGTAAGCCAAAAGCCCAAAAATCTAAAACCATTTTTAAGAATAATTAAAGAAACTGGTTTTAAGAGGTAAAGGAAAACATGTTTAAAAATCGAGTTTTTAAATAACTAAGCCGAATATGAATTTTTAAAATGTGTAATTTTTCCTAAAAATTTCGGCAGAGTTTCTTTTGTAAAAACTGGCCCGAACGGGGTACAACCAGAAACAATATATATATAACATGATAAAAGGCATCCCCAAGCGGGAGCTAGCTCTTCGTCAAACGACGGTCACAACCACACAAGCAATAATAATATACAACGCCAAAGGGCGAGGATCTAAACTGAAAAGAAACTCAAAAACAGCCAGAAACCGCAATACCACTAGCGCGACTCTAAGGTCGAAATAATACAACACTGTCTCTAAGTCTGAACAATATACAAGTTTTGGTTGATGGACAATTCTAGATACAATGAATAATACAAATACAATAGCGGTTCTGATACAAAAGAACCCACCTAACCAAGCAAGTCACCCATATGAAGCAGTGTGCCAGAAATGCCGCTATGGAATCTGTACGGCAAAAACCTGCAAGAACTGGGGCACAACGGGGGTGAGTTGCCAACTCGTGAATAGAAAGATATCTACAAGCAGGAATCGAATGCATGATCCATCCTAGGTCAATACGATCAGATATAAATAAACCTCAAAATGAATAAAGCTGAAGCATGCTAATCTGGCAATATAACCTCTATACATGAGTGTAGTGCCAAGTGCTCGTGCTAGTGCCTCAGGTAATAGTATGTCATGAATATGAGGTATAAACAATGTCATCAAATCTGCACACACGTGGATCCCGTCCACTCGTCACCTACTGACAATAACCATCATGCAAGTATATATCATAAAACCTGTGCATGGAAATATGAGGATATAATCCACCCGTGTCCCTCACGACACATCAATATCATGGAACCGGAGTGCCCAGCATCGGCACTCGAAAACATCATGAAAACTGTGCCCAGCATCGGCACAAAACAGTATCTCGATACCTCTGTATCTCGAAATCTCAATGTCTCAATCACAAAATCTAGGGCGCCGTCAGTCCAGATCGGCCCCTACCATCTCAAGACCACGACGGTATCCTCCGGATATCCGACGCGTCGGGTAAAATCACCGGTAGGTAGTGCTCCCCTGCCAGGCTCAACGTCATCACCACATTCCTCTTGCCCCGGGGTACCGCACCGGGTCCACCATGTACCCGAAACGGTTCATCCGTCTCCTCGAATCGGGTTTCCAAATCCATCAGCAAACCCATGGTGGACGACTCATACATCATGGGAAAACCGCACTTTTTATTTTAAAGAGAGAAAGGAAGTTTATATAAGTTTTGCGGTTTTCCCCCAAATCCAGAAAATCTCATGGAAATCCGAATCCAATCCTCAATAGCATGTAAACAGTGCATATAGGCATAAAAATCCATGAATAATAACATGCATGATGTAACAAGTAATAATTACAATGTCTAATCTAGCATATAAGACAAGTACACTAATATCATGTCTAAATTATTAGCTAACAACCTATGTCGATGCAATAATATTTTCTAAGGTGTACGTGACATGGCAATTACCGATGAAGATGTGAGTGAGCCGGCAAGTAAGTGTACGTGGTACATACGCATCATCGGTAATGGTGCTGGTGTCCTAACAGCATAACATCAATAATGGAGTATGAAACATAATATAAGCATGCGATGGAAATAGCAGGAATATGCGGAAACGAATAATCAACGCAAAAGCACATAACCTGCCCCAATAGATATGTCATGCAACCTTGCCTTTTGAAATAAGACGAATCAGGGCTTTTGGTAAAGTAAGGGCTACAGTGTTTTAAGAAAAGATGCATCATTTGAAAATATCCGTATAACCCTTCTGCTTATCTTTAAAATATCTCCGATTCGTTAGTTTTGAAATAGGTATGACTCGGTCTAGTCTAATGTCTACCAAGTAATCTAGACAGGAGGGGTATGAAACCACCTAAATCTGAGTCGGTATATATATATAGATATGATAGTCGGTGATCTCGCCTCAATAACATATCGTAAGATATCCTCGAGTTATGAGTGCGGATCTATCATCAATAACGGCTCGTACGGTAGATCGTCGTACGGCATCCCAATAGCTGGTTAGGGGTCAATATCACCCAATCTCATCACATAACAGGTATCACTATCATCAGATCGCACAATCTGGGGTACTACTCTAAGTCTAGTACAAAACGATACCATCTATCAAGTATGAATGCGGGTAAAGCACATGTCCAAAGGCCCGCTAAAACTATCATATCGCACCTCAAAAGGCGACTATGTCACACCGCCGATCTCACGGCCTCACATCAAGTGACACCTCAAACCCACGTATCATCCTCAAATCCCGTGTATAAACATATAGTCCCATACCCATGTGTAGATATACACACCAACAAATGAGAGAATGAATGCAAGAATGTGTGTAAGTAAATGTGTAAATGTAGGTATGAGTGCAATCGCTACCCTAGGGTTCGCACTATACTACACCAACAATCTTAGCATCAAAATACCATTAACAATGATCCTATCCACACATAATAAATATACGTGTGTATACGTATTCGTATACAACACCACGGACTGCGGGGGTGCTATACGCCATCCACCCGACTTCTCCCCGTAGATATAAATCTACTCACCTGTATCCTGCGTGTCGGTGTCGATATCACCGTTATCTTCTGCATCGCCTCGGATCGTCGCGGGGTACCGATCGATCCGTGTCCTTCGGTCTTCAATCCGCTCCCATAGCTTGTTTCGGCTGTCCCGGTGAAATCCGCTCTCCGATCTCCTCGTCGGAAGGGCATCACATCAAGGAATCTTTATACGGGCTCCCGCCTCGAACCGAGGCAACTCGGACATGAAGTTTGCTAGTCGACATGTCCAAGAATGTAGGATATCTTGTCTCGAGGCATCCAAACTATTGGGTGGAGGTGAATTGGAGTTGCCACTTGGTGAAGGAGAAATGTGAGCAAAGGAAAGTTGCAAGTCAAGGAAATCATTGTGAGGCTCGGCCACAGCAACATGCTCTGGAGATTTCTTAGAGTTGGAGTTGTAATCTAAAGTGGTGCTCTGTGGAATTTTCAAATTGGAGAGAGAAGATAATTGTGGTGAAGTGAATGATTAATTAATCCAAAGAAATTCCAACCAACCCCTCAACATAAAACCTCACCATCCTAAGCTCCCCAGCCCCACACCACACCAAAACCCCTCACGTTTTGGGGCAGCCCCCATAATTGCAGAGAAACCCCAGCCCCCTAAACTCAGCCAACACCCAAAAAAAACACAAAAAAACCATGCCTCATAAATGAAGCATGCACAGTGCTCGGCAGCCCCCATCCCCTACAGTGCAAGTAATGGCAAGAGGGAAAAGGTCAATGG
Source organism: Agapanthus africanus (assembly GCA_030015575.1). Classification (NCBI taxonomy): domain Eukaryota; kingdom Viridiplantae; phylum Streptophyta; class Magnoliopsida; order Asparagales; family Amaryllidaceae; genus Agapanthus; species Agapanthus africanus. The sequence goes on along the minus strand of JASDDO010000022.1, from coordinate 302,276,378 downwards.
TCACATGGTCCAACCCATACCTCTCTCTCACCAACCACATTCTTTTCTCTTTTCTTTTCTTTTCTTTTCCTTTTCTTTTCTTAAATCCAAACCTTCTCACATCAATAGTGATCCCAAAATAAAACCATGGCTAGAAAAATGTAACACAAGTCCAAAATGATATGTGCACAATTTTGCACAAAAAGCCAAAAATCCGATTAGCGATTTTTAATCGCGATTAGCACTAAATTAGCATATAAATGATCACAAACACTTAAAAATGGCATAATTCCAATAAATAACCCATTTTAGAATTTTCCATAATTTTCCATAATTTTTCTCCATTTATTTGCATTTAATTATTAATTTAATATTAAAATAATCAATAAAATAATATTAAATCATAAAAATTCATAAAAATAATATTTTATTATTTGGAAATGTTACACCACCGTTTTGCACACCCTCATGGACGTGGTAAGGTGGAGATCAAAGCACAGTGGGAATCACACAAGACTCTATGACGATCTCGGGTCTACAGACTAACCTGCACAAGTGTCACCTGAGAACTGCCATCTGACGTGAGGTATAATACCATCTGGGAGTTCTTGGCGAGTCCGTCCAGTGTACCCAGTCTCCACTGAGCACCTGTATACCATCTCTGATGTCAAACACCAATGGATATGGGATCATCCATTGCCCATCTCATGGGTCGAGAAGCGTATACGCTAGTCTACACTGGTATATCGATGCCCCGTCTCGATACACCCACGACTAGGGACCTTGAAGGATGTACTTATGGACTACCATGTCCCCACTAGTATGATCTGCATCATAATCCAGGTAGTCAAGTACACATCCTAAGGGCTTTACCAACATGTAACCATAAGACAGTTTAAAGAGACAAGTGTACATGTTAAGATAAAAAGTAACCAGATAGCATACTATCATATCGAGCAAGAAAGTCATCTCTATATATGTCCAAGCATCCAATATAATATACATCATGTGTACAATACTGGCCTCTAGGGCATACATACAACTAACAATCTCCCACTTGCACTAGGGCCAGCTGCTGTAGTATCGCATACCTAGCATCCCGAAGAGTCTCACAAACTGTATCTGGGGAATGGCCTTCGTGAGTGGATCCGCCGTGTTGTTCTTCGTGTCAAACCTCCTGACCTCGATCTCCCGGCGATCAACTATCTCCCGGATCAGGTGATACCGCCTCAGAATATGCCTGGACCGCTGATGGGACCTGGGTTCCTTGGCTAAAGCCACCGCTCCATTGTTATCGCAATACAAAGGTATTGGATGCTCAATGGATGGAACCACCCCAAGTTCAGTAATGAACTTCTTGATCCAGACAGCCTCTTTGGCAGCATCGTTGGCAGCGATGTATTCAGCCTCCATCGTCGAGTCTGCCACGGTTTCCTGCTTGGAACTCTTCCAGCTAACCGCCCCTCCGTAAAGGGTAAAGACAAAGCCCGACTGCGACTTAGAGTCGTCCTTATCACTCTGGAAGCTCGAATCGGTAAAGGACTCCACTTGGAGCTCTTCGTTACCATACACCAAGAACATATCTCTAGTCCTTCGTAAGTACTTGAGAATGCTCTTCACAGCTGTTCAGTGACTCTCTCCAGGATCAGCTTGATACCTGCTCATTATACTTAGTGAGTATGCTACATCGGGTCTGGTACATAGCATCGCATACATGATAGAGCCTACTGCCGAAGCATAGGGTATCCCTTGCATGTGAGCTCTCTCCAAATCAGTCTTGGGAGACATCTCTTTGGAGAGAGTGACTCCAGAGATCGTGGGCAAGTTCCCACGCTTGGACTCTTCCATACTAAACCTCTTTAGTATGGTGTCAATGTACCTGGATTGGGACAATCCCAAAATCCGTTTGGATCTATCTCTATAGATCCTTATTCCCAATATGCAGGAGGCATCACCAAGATCTTTCATTGAGAATCTTTGTGAGAAGAAGAGCTTGACCGATTACAGCATAGGAATATCATTTCCTATCAAGAGTTTGTCGTCCACGTACAATAAGAGGAAGACAACCTTACTCTCTGCCACCTTCTTATAGATACAAGGTTCATCTGGGTTTTTGACGAAATCAAACTCTTTGATAACGACGTCAAAGCAGATGTTCCAACTCCGTGATGCTTGCTTTAATCCATAAATGGATTTAAGCAGCTTGCACACCTTCCCGCTGCTCCCACTGTCTACGAAGCCCTCTGGCTGAGTCATGTACACGCACTCTTCTAAATCACCATTTAGAAAGGCGGTCTTAACATCCATTTGCCAGATTTCATAATCATGATAAGCAGCGATGGCAAGCATGATCCGGATGGATTTAAGCATAGCCACTGGAGAAAAGGTCTCGTCATAGTCCACACCTGGTCTTTGACGAAAACCCTTTGCTACAAGTCTAGCTTTGAAAGTCTCCACTTTCCCATCTACACCAAGTTTCTTCTTGAAGATCCACTTGCTCCCAATGGGTTTTACACCTTCAGGAGCAACGTCCAAAGTCCATACTTTGTTGGTGTACATGGATTCCATCTCGGACCGCATAGCATCCAGCCATTTCACTGAGTCCCCACTCGTGATGGCCTGCTCGAAGCTAGTTGGGTCATCATCCTCCATGATGCAATCCTCGCTCCCACCGTCCATGAGAAAACCGTAGTATCTCTCAGGTTGGCGAGGAACCCTACTAGATCGGCGGAGTGGTTGGGGTTCATCGGGAACTACGGAATCCTCTGGTTCCACCAGATCTTCTGTTGTAGCTTCTGCAGCTGGAACCTCTTCCAGTTCTACCTCATGACCACTAATCTCTTTTTCAAGAAATTCCTTTTCTAAAAAGGTGGCATGCCGAGAAACAAACACTCTTTGTTCCTCAGGGTGGTAGAAGATATACCCTCGCGAATGTTTGGGATATCCAATAAACTTACACAGAATGGACCTTGCCGCGAGTTTGTCCGGATTTTGCGTTTTTACATAGGCCGGACAACCCCATATCTTAACATAATTAAGACATGGTCTCTTTCCTTTCCATATCTCATATGGAGTGGTTGGCACGGTTTTGGTGGGAACCATATTCAATAGGTCTGCAGCTGTTTCCAGTGCATATCCCCAGAAGGAAATAGGTAACTCAGTTGTGCTCATCATAGAGTGCACCATATCTAATAGGGTGCGGTTCCTCCGTTCTGATACACCGTTGTGCTGTGGTGTATATGGAGGAGTCAGCTGAGAGAGAATCCCATTCTCTTTTAGGAAGTCCAGGAATTCTTTGCTTAAGTATTCTCCTCCTCGATCAGATCGTAGGATTTTAGTACTTTTTCCGGTTTGGTTCTCAACTTCTTGTTTATATTATCTAAATTTCTCAAAAGCTTCTATTTGTGTTTCATCAGGAACACATATCCGAATCTAGAGAGATCGTCAGTGAATGTAATGAAGTACGAAGAACCATCCCTGGCATGTGTAGACATGGGACCGCATACATCACTATGTATCAGTCCCAAGAGTTCGGTAACTCTTTCTCCGTGTCCCGTAAACGGAGTTTTGGTCATCTTGCCTTTGAGACATGACTGGCAAGTGTCATAAGATGAAAATTCAAACGGATTTAAATATCCATCTTTATGCAACTTAGCTAGTCATGTCGCATTGATGTGACCCAGTCTACAATGCCACAAGAAGGATTCGTTGAGTTCAGAACTCTTCCTCTTGTGTGTGTTTGTTATGCTCAGAACTGTTGATTGATTTAGAACATAAATGCCATTGCATAACGTGCCTGATCCAACCAACTTTTGGTTACGGAAAATGTTCATAACATTGTCCTGTAATACAAAATTATATCCCTCTTTACTCAATAAAGAAACTGATATAAAGTTGCATATCAGGTTCGGCATGTAATAGCATTCGTTCAGAACCATTGTATTACCAGTTGGTAATACAAGGTGATATTCCCCGACAGTCTTAGCTGCAACAATTGCGCCATTTCCAACTCTTATGTCTTTATCACCTTCTCCAAGTTCTCTACCTTTCCTAAGCCCATGTAACTGATTACATATATGGGATCCTGACCCGGTATCCAATACCCAGGACGTAGAGCAAATGGAGAAACAGTTCTCTGTAACGAACACACCCGAAGAAAATGCATCAACATGTACTTTCTTCAAACGGGTGGCATGGGAATCCTGGTATTCCCCTATATCCTGTTCATTCCTATAACTCTTATAAGAAAGAACGGAACCAACGTTCCCCAGCACAGTATAACATGCGGGTTCGGTCAATACATCCATATTATTATCTTCATTAGGGCATGAAATGGTCGCTACCTGGAGAGAGAGAGAAGAAAACACTTTAGCGTATGCTCGTGCAAGATCAGATTGGTTATTATCTTATCTAATCAGGATGGCTCCCACTGCTTTTTATCAAATCTTCCTTCAAACCCTAAAAGGAAAGACTAGCCGGGATTAATTACACACTACAAGTTCGCCAATCTTTCAGCCAGGCCAGTGTCGGTACTTTGAGGGAGGTCCCCCGTGCTTTCGCACGAACCTAATTAATGTAAACCTCGTTTTCCCAGAGGCGTAACCCCGTTGACACCTTTCTAGACACCTACTTGATCAGCTAATTGCAATGTGTAAAACTCTCCCAGGAGTAACTCTTACTCGCAGTGGGTATCGGGATCCAACTATCTCATAGAAGGTATGCAATCTCATTGCAAATTTCAACACTTGAAATTCCCGATAATACTTTTGCCCCTAGCGTCCTATGACCTTGACGCAGGCCTACAAACCATAGTGCGCTAGTCAAGTTCAACCCGTCATTTCCTGATCGAATTAAACCCACCCGTACGACCCTTGACGCAGGCCAACAAAGTCGCACGACTACCCTAATCCAATCTGCATCATATGCATAAGCAGATAAATACTAGTTAGCTACCGCACACTACGCCTTGACGCAGGCCAACAAACGTAGCACGAATACTAACTACTACTCATCTGAAATGACGGAGGGCTACGCCAGGTTTTTCTGAAAACCATGAGCGTAATGAACTTGATATCGTTGTAGAATCAAATGAAGTTTTTGAAATGGAGTGATTTTGAGGCTTTTCTAGTTTTGCTAAAGGAGTCACTCCCGGCGAAGGGATCTCGGTCCTTTCCTCGTCGAATGAGGTGCGGGATATATCATATATATCGCTGTGCAAAGCAAAAAACCCAAAAGCAGTCAAAAGCAAACAGAGTGTGTAGCATCTGCCAGTTATTGCTAAAGCAGTCACTCCCGGTGAAGGGATCTCGGTCCTTTCCTCATCGAATAAGGTGCAGGGTATATCATATATACCGCTGTGCAAAGCAAGAACTGTAGCTACCTGTTTTATTTTAAAATTCGATTCCACAACATCTTAGGTTTCTTATCTTTCATTAATCACATTAATGAAGTCCCATCATTTAAATACCTAAACATCACAGATAGATATGACGTACACTTATGCCATCCGCATTCGCCTCGATGTCCCCTCGTGCACCGTTATGTTAGGTAACTAACGACAGAGCAGGGCAGGGCTAGCGCGGGTGTAAAACATAAGTAACGTCTATATAATATATCATATATACTATATACAATATCCATCACAGAATCACATCACAGATATCGCAGCAGAAGAAACATATAAAATATTGGATATACTAGGACGTCCGTGTTTTCAATACGAGCCAGTATAAAACACGGATTCCACGATCGTGATGAATAGCCAATCCCACACCCCTAGACCCCTACGAGAGCGGCAAGCAACCCTGCCAATTCTAGGGTTAGGAGACCCGGACTCGACTCCTCGAGTTGGTCTCCCACTGGACCCCAGAACCCGGTTACTTGTGCTCCCCTCCTTGGGTCTATCCTAATGCGGAAAAGTAAATAATATACAAAGGGTGACAACTTCCGCTACCTGGAAGTGCCCCAAATAAAAGAATATTACATACAAGTTTTTACATGAATGAAAATGAAAAACACTCATCTCACATAAAACCCCCCCGGCTATTCGAACACGACGATCCAATATAACATATCCAGCAACACATAACATCACATGTCATCAACGTAAGTAAATATGCGCATCCCAATTGTCGTTGACATATAGCAACGAAACCGGCGATATCACATATTACACTTACGGTCATAGAAAAGAAAGTGTAAAACTACAACAATTGGAATCCGCAACTTCTTTAGACATCGCATGCCTAATCAAATGAAATACTTAGACATCACATGCCTAACAGATATAAATCCCGCATTTTAGTCTCATTATCGAAAACTCTTTTCAATATCATGTGGGACTAAACTGCTAGATTTATAACATTCATTCAGTTATCTCATAACTGTTTGTGAATTCCAATTATTGTATCACATTCCAGATAAACAGAAAATGTTAAACTTTCCGATCGAACAGTCGAATACCCAAGTTTTCCCGATACAGCTCAACACATGAAATAAGTCTAACAACATTCAGTTCGTGCCTCAGTACCAACGGTCCAGCCGTAGAAGGGTCAAGCCAACGCCTCACATGTGGCACGCCGTACTGCCCCAAACCCGAAGGTTCAAAGGGCAGTTCAAGACGGTCACATAATCGAGTTAAGGTTTGTTGTCTTCTAGAGGGTCCATCGCGTTACTTGCACTACTTAGAACGTCGTTAAACTACGGAAAAATCCAACACTTGGAAATTTCCCGACAGGGGAAAACTTGGGTATTTATATTCGGTCGAACTTTTTAACATATTCTAAAAATTATCCGGAAATACACAAAGACGAAATTTGATAATCCGATCGAAACATCGAAGCTCTAAAACACCCCAGAAAATTCAACTCTTGAAAAAATATTAAAAATACCCATTAAACTCAGCTGCTGGAAAGATGAATTACTGTGCAAAGCATGAGGGGTGACGTCATCAATCTGCCGTGGAACCGCTGCAGAAGCCAGGCTTCTGCCGCGGTTCCGCCGCACTATGTACTGTTCATGGAATAATTTTTGCATCGTAATTGTTAGATTTCCCTGCTGAATTTTTTAAGAATTTTTAATCTGGAAAAATCCCAGTTTTTAGAAAAAGTCCAGAGAGCATCATGTGTTAGGGTTTCGATGCGTATTCGGGTTTCAAACGTCGTCTAGACTTCGCCTAAGTCTCTAGCTAGGCTCTGATACCAGTGAAAGGTTCCTAGGCACCCTATAGAGGTCTCACAAGGCATCAACCATGCCAATTTATAAAAATTATGGTGCCGAGAAACCCTAAAACGGATCGTCGGCTAGAATCCTAGGCGAAACAAGAATCTAGTTAACAATTTAACTAAAGGAGAGAGGCTACAACCTTTGTAGATCCGGTTATCCACTTCCTTAGCTCCACGTAGGTGTCCTCTCGCTGTCCATCTTGAGTGCTAGACTCAATCGTCGGCTTCATCGGGAAAACGAGCGGGCAATGTCGTCGGCTTCGTGCCGAAGATGATCTACGTCGAGGTTGCACAAGTTCAAGCTCCAACTTCACCAAGTTGTGAAACTTGTGAAGAAAACACCCAAAACAACTTGGCAAGAGGTAGAGGGTGAAGAAATAGGAGGTGGGTTCACTTTAGAATTGGGTTTCTCACTTTAGATCTCAAGTTGCCATTGATGGCATCAAGGTTTCTTTCTTGAAGAAGAAGGTCAAGGAGAAGAAAGAATATGATAAGTCTATTTTAAAATGAAAAAGAAAACCATACTTATCATATCCTAACTAGGGTTAAGTGTAGAGAATAGACCATGGTAAGTGGATGGGTTAGGGTTTAGCATGAAGACAAAATGGTCTCTTTGGTCAAAGCTTCATGAAGCTTCAACAAGCTTCATGACAAAAACAAACCATTTTATTTTCATTTATCCAATGAAATAAATAAAGAAATGAATAAATAAATGATAAGGCAAAACCCTAATTATCATTTAACCATGGTTTAATTCTTCACACTTAACCAAATGATCAAGTATCATCAAACATGATACAAATATGTGCACAAAAGTATATCACATATACAACTTGCACATCAAGTGAGAAAATCCATATAAAGTGAACCAATACTAGTTAATGCAAAGTAATATATCAAATATATAATTATACATTAAATCATTAAATCAACATTTGATTCAATGATCCGGTCATGTCGCATATAACCGACTAGTATTCAATGTATCGATTTATCGAATCAATGATTCGATAACTAGGTCATATCGAATATAACCAATCGAAACATTTATCGCGAGAATGAAATGCGGTATCACATACACGCATTATTCTCGCTCCCGCACATATCTCATATGCGCTCCTATTTCGTTTCGCTTGAGCCAGGAAACCTCTGTGTAGGACTCTAAAGACTCGTCAATACGCCGGTAGCAGATGATGATCATATCAAGCACCCACAAGCCGCAAGCGGTCTGCTAAACGTAACGGCCATCCGGGTATTGAGCGATCAGAAGATCGACGAGCTAGCCCGCTCACACTCCTGTGAATCCAACCAGTAACACTTACCGTACAGTCCGGTCTGTTCGTCTATTACGTCGCATATCAAGTCTAGGGGTGGTAAATGTCAGACCCCAATAACCGATAAGTCGTGCCGATGTGAGGCTCATAACGGGTCGAGAAACTACTGGTAACACTTACCAGCAAATCTCTGATCAGCCCTGGCCAGGGACTTCCCTGTTACGGCCAATCGAGCACAGCGCAACATCAACCCCCAATACCGGGAGAGACGAAACCCCTCCTATCGCTCATTGCCTCCATGTGACTCGGGACTGTACCCAAAGACCACCGTTTTGCACGCCCTCATGGACGTGGTAAGGTGGAGATCAAAGCACAGTGGGAATCACACAAGACTCTATGACGATCTCAGGTCTACAGACTAACCTGCACAAGTGTCACCTGAGAACTGCCATCTGACGTGAGGTATAATACCATCTGGGAGTTCTCGGCGAGTCCGTCCAGTGTACCCAGTCTCCACTGAGCACCCGTATACCATCTCTGATGTCAAACACCAATGGATATGGGATCATCCATTGCCCATCTCATGGGTCGAGAAGCGTATACGCTAGTCTACACTGGTATATCGATGCCCCGTCTCGATACACCCACGACTAGGGACCTTGAAGGATGTACTTATGGACTACCATGTCCCCACTAGTATGATCTGCATCATAATCCAGGTAGTCAAGTACACATCCTAAGGGCTTTACCAACATGTAACCATAAGACAGTTTAAAGAGACAAGTGTACATGTTAAGATAAAGAGTAACCAGATAGCATACTATCATATCGAGCAAGAAAGTCATCTCTATATATGTCCAAGCATCCAATATAATATACATCATGTGTACAATACTGGCCTCTAGGGCATACATACAACTAACATAAAAACCATGTCGGAAGCCAAAATGGTGCATGCTACGCCCTTAGGTAAAAACCTGTGGCCTCGCGTGCAAACACAGTCGATAACCCTCTGCCGTTGGCGTTCAAACGCCACCCGACAGAGACGAATCATCAAATACCAAAATCCATACGAAAACAAGTCATAAATCATGCGCCAAGTCAAGAAAATCAACCCAGATTCTACCCTGGTTGGAACCAGTCAAAACTAGACATTCCAGGGGTCAAGTTTACAGGTAAAAGAGTCGTGCACGCAAAACGAGGCAGCTCCCTACTGCTTCGGCCGCAAATTGCGGCTAGAAGGGATATATCTGCGGCCGGGGTAAGGTGGTTGGGGCTAGGGTTTTGTGTGTTTGCTTCTATCTACCCGCACATCTCACTGCCAAGTCAATTTTATTTTAGGAGGTCCCGGGTTGTAGGAGATTCCAGAAAGGCTTAAAAAGTCTACAAAACGCTAACTGACATTAAATCGAACAATCTGGTATTTGGGTGAAATCTCGAACAATCTTGGGTTAAACTGGTCTTAACAGCACCAAGTCAAGCTATACTAACATTCAAAACCGTCCCTTGGCCAAATCTCACTCAAAATCACTAAACTAGCACTAAACCATCTAGCAAACACTAAATTTCAGCTTTATAACCAGAACTTGCAAGAAAGGAGTTGGGTTGTGAGATTATACCTCAAGGGAAGTCCTAGGGTGTAGGAAAAGAAGGAGGAGGAAGGAGGAAGGGCTGTGCTGCATGCTGAGCTGCTCCTTGGGCTGTTCCTCCTTGTTGCTGTTGCTGCATCAGGCTGCTGCTGCTATTTCTCTTGTTTTAATTCCTGTTTGCAGCAGCTACTGCATTTGTGAGTTATTGGTTTGGTGTTGTGGGAATGGTTGTGGTGTATGATGGTGTGGTGTTGTCGTATCAGATGTTGATAGGGAGTTGGGGCTGAAGTGTTGATAATGGGGGCTGATGTGTTGACATTGGGCTGATGTGTTGACTGCTGTTGCAGCAGATGATGATGTTGCTGATGCTGATGTAATGGGCTGCTGTTGCATCAGATGATGATGTTGCTGATGCTGATGTAATGGGCTGCTGTTGCAGCAGTTTGGAGGCTGAAGTTTGAACAATTGGGGGCTGTTGTAGGGTGAAGTGTGGTAGTATGGTGGAGTGTGAGAGTGTGAGATGTGAGGGTAGGATGTGAGTGATGAGAGGAAGTGATATGAGTGAAAGGGGGTGTGAAGAGCACAAAGGGTAATGAAGAAGGAGATGGATCATGGCACACCCTAGCCACCTCTCTCTCTCTCTCTTAAAACATGTTAGCACCCACAAGCCATCATGGCTCACACTCTCCCTATAACACAAGTCAACCCACCCTAATCAAACCCTATTAACCTAACCCAAAACACGAATTAACCCAATAAACTTAATCAAACGGTTCAACCCACCATGGTCATCTACATGGTTCAACCCTAGGCTTAACCCAAGTTACCATGCACATATGTGTGCAGCCCAGATAAAATTCCGATAAAATATTCATAAAACCAGATAAATCATTAGAAACCAATTTTGGTAAACTTTTTACAAAAAACCCTACATTAACATATTTTAGAATTTCCATAATTTTTCTTCAGAATTTTCCCCCTTTATCGGTATTTAATTATACCGAAATATTAAAATATTCAATAAAATAATATTAAATTATAAAAATTCCCAAAAATAATATTATATTTTTCTGAAATGTTACAATGCTGATTGATAGATTCACCGATAAGCATATGTTATAGATATTTAATCCCTGTCTACACCGCTTAGTTGAGCCTTTACGTAGATGTTAGATTAGATACGTATACCTTATAGAATTGTGCTCACGATTTACTTTCTGTTATGTTCATAATATTCTCATTGCATTACATATACCTGTGCTAGTACACCTACACCATTATTGATGATGCGTATGTTACACTCACATAGATGTGCCGGCTCATACACTTCATCATCGATAATTGCTATGTCACTTATACAGTAGAATTGCTACATCATGCTATTTCTCTTAATTGTTCAGTATTGTTACATGACTCTTTGGCATGATATACTTGCTTTGCTCACATCACTATTCTATGTTGCATGATAAACTGATATGCTCACATTTCTATTCTATGTTTGCATACATCATGCTTTACGATTACACGCATTGAGATACTGTTTTCATGAGATTCTGGATTTGAGAACCGTGGTTATATTTCAAAAGAAATTATGTATTCTTTTAAAAACCCGATTTCTCTTGATATGATATTTCGAGGCGTCCACTATGAGTTTTCTCGGTTCTGAGATTGGTATGTGAAACCTGATTCGAGAAGCGGTAGGCACCGTCTGCGGGTACATGGTGGACCCGGTATGGTACCCCGTGACAAGAAATGATTTTTATGGTGTTGACGATGAGCCTGGAAGAGGGAGCACTATCTACCGGTGATTGGTTGGACCCGGCGGTTGTCCGGAGGATACCGGCCCGAGTCATGAGATGGATATGAGGGCCGATCAGAGTATGCAGCGCCTGAGATGAGATGGATATGAGGGCCGATCTGAGGATACGGCGCCTGAGGTATGAGGATTTACGTGTCGATGCTGGACACGGGTTATCATGATGTTTCGAGTGTCGGTGTTGGACATTCAGGTTCCATGATTTTGATGTGTCGTTGATAGACATACGTAGTTAATATCTTCATACATACAGATATACGTTTTCATGATATGGTTTGTGTCGTTGATAGACACACGTAGTTGATATCCTCATACATACAGATATACGTTTTCATAATATGGTTTGTGTCGTTGATGGACACGTGGATGATATCCACATGCATACGGGCATTGATTATTGTTGGCATATATGCAGACATGGTCACCCTAGATATCAAAGTATTACCTTTATGATATGGTTGACCTAGGAATCGTTGTTTTATTCGATTTCTACCTGCTGATGTTTTCTACTCACGAGTTGGCAACCCACCCCCATTGTACCATAGTTCTTGCAGGTTTGACCGCATGGATCAGTAGCGGTATCGCTGGCACACAGCTTGCTTTCGGGTGATTTTCTTTGGTAGGTGGTACATATTGGATCGTGCCACTCTTGTATTTATTTTTCCTGTTGTATCTAGTCAACTCGATCAATCAGAAACTAGTATTTGTATAAGTAGTAAGACTTAGAAGAGACTTGTGGTTGCGAGACTTAGAGCGATGGGTTATATGTTAGCTTTGTGGGTTGATATCTTTCTTTATTCATTATTCTTTTTGTTGATCTTCGCCGTTGGGCGTCGTATACATATATTTTGACTTGCGTGGTTTTGATTTCCGCCGATTGGTGAAGAGCTAGCTCCCGCTTGGGGATGCCTTTTATATTATCATGTATTTGTGGTTTTGGATCAAAATATACAAGGGAGGTGCTGCCCAAATTTTTAAAAGACGAAACATGTTTTTCAACTAGTATAATCCACTTGCATTTTCATGTTTCATTACCTATGTATTTATGTAAAAATGGATTTCATTACACCTTTATTTCAAAACTTCACCTCTGTTATTTTCACTAAAAAGGTTTAGATTTCTGGGCTTCGGCTTACTTGAATTACGTTACGTCTGTAGACGTTGCATGATTTAAGTGCTGGTCACGTGCTAAATTCCGGGTCATGACAAAGTTGGTATCAGAGCGCTAGCTTTAACCTTGGTTTGAGTCTGGGTTTGACTATGCGGAGTCTAGGGCATATATATTTTGGAACCTAGGCTTGACCTTACGGAACTTAGACTTGAACGGGGGGTATTAGACCCGAACTTTCGTTACATAGGTTGACCCTGATTGATGGAGTAGGTAACTCAAGTAGAGTGACGTACCGTGCGTATGTTCCGCGGAATACTTACGATACGATACTCCGCTTAAGTGACCTTAGGATGTACATATGTTGAGACCTGTGATTCTTTTCGTCCCCATGATCATATATCCATTTGAGATCTTTGATTCTATTCGTTCCAATGATCATACTCTCATTGATTTCGTTCCTCCTTATGATCATGTATCCATTTTGGGATCTGTTGATTCTTTTCATCCCTTTGATTTATCTTCATTGATACATGCTCGAGGTTCCCGTCACCATGGTTTGGGCGCAGATTGAGCTGCTGCTAGTGATGCGGTCAGGGCGAGCTCGTCATGGACGAGAACTGACCATCGTGTTTTCTGGTGACATGGGAACGTCTAGATTTAGTGTTGTGTTGTGACCTCTCGTTTGAGACGAGTGTTCGGTTTTGCACCGGATGATCGGGCCACTGATAGAGGCTGCCTGTTGTGAGAGGACTATTGATGTACAACTTACCTCAGAGTTTGTGATGTCTTCTACCTTGTAGACAGATGACCCAGTTGTTGCTGAGATTGATGGGATGTCGCTTCTAGAGTTTATGAGCTGAAACCATTGGAGCTTTCAGGCAGAGATGTGAAAGGAGATAGCTAGTGTATCTCGAGTTGAGCGACTGATATGATTTGTCTGATTTGATGTGCCGACGTAGGCCCAGTCGAGTTGAAGATTTCCAGTGTGGAGAATCATATGCAAACCTACAGTAGATTGATAAAGAGAGGATGTTGTTCGTTGGATGCCCCGATGTGAGATCGGTAAGTTGAGTAGTTTCAGATAGAAGGACCTCACCCAGATGTGTTGTGAGTTGATCGAGAATGAATGAATAAGGTATATTCCTCTGATGATGTGGACGAGTTCCCAAGGACGTGTTCGGCTAGATGTCTTTTACAGAGTGATGAAGATACCGAGTTCGTAGTTTTGAGTCCGTATGAGAGACTCCGGATTGACTGCAGCCGAGAACAATTGCAGTACGCAGATAGCATGACGTGATTTCGACGTGGACTATAATGAAGACGGGTGAAACAAGAGGTTCGTGCGAGATGTTAACGAGCTATTGTTACTTCCCGTTGAGATTAGAGATCTGATATGTATGTAGAGACGATGGGATACAGCCAGTTCCCGAGGAAATGTTGAGCTGAGAACGCAGATGTCCAGAAAACGAGAAAAGATTATGCAAGAGTACCAGCCTCCGTATAGTTCGGCATAGGCAAGATCGGAAGAGACCTTGAGCAGGTGCCTTCTAGGATACTGCTGCGATAAGATTTGCACCGAGAATCGGTTGTGTCAGGTGTATTTAGAGGGCCAGAGGCCGACGCCAGTGACGTGATGCTTTACGATTGGTCATGCTAATTGGCCGAGAGATGACCAGAGGAGTGCCAGGGCGGAATCGTTTCCGTTAGTATACCTGACCGGGCCGATAAGCGGATGGATTTCGAGATTGGTAATCCACAGAGAAAATGAGGACCCAGATACAGAGGACGCCAGACCGTGAGCAGGAGGCAGGCGGATGTTCTTGCTCTGCCAGTTTTGGGCGCACCGACATATTTTTCGACATTGTAGGAGGTGTACCTCAATATCATTTATTGCAATTTTTTTTTGTGATCAAAGTATCGCGTTTATATCGAGGGGATTGAGTTTTGATGATTGAGATTCATGATATTATTTTCGTGCACCATGGATGCACCTACTGAGTATTTATATTTTGTGCATAGTTATTGCACTTGATATATGTTTTATATACCATTGTGTTGGGTTGTGATTTGTGCATATCTATTGCGCTTGATATCGGTTTTGTGCCTTGGCTGCACGTAGTTATGAATTCGTGGATTTATACGGTTGATTTGATTTTTGTGCGTGTGGTATGCACTCGATTTGATTTTTGCACTCGGTACGGCTCACATAGGCTTCCAGTGCATTGGTACGTGTTTTGTGCACGCAGTTGCACACGCTTATGATTTTATATACCTTGGTATACTCGGTGTTGTTTTTATATGCATTTGAGTTATGGATGAGTTTCCGTGCACTTGTTGCACCCGATTTATATCTTTGAGCATTTGTTTCGCCAGATTTGTGTTTTTGTGCGCATCGGATGCAATTGAGTGAGATTTTTATTCGTGCATATTAGATGCCCTTGATTTTGATTTCATTCGTGCATGACTGATGCACTCGATTTGGATTTTCGCGCATGTTGGGCGCATGATATGAGAGGTGATTTTTGTGCACACCTGATGCACTCGATTATGCACACCGGATACACTCCATTGTGATTTTCATTCGTGCATGTTAGTTGCACTGGGTTGAGATTTTCGTGCACTATAGATGCACTTGATATTATTGTCGTGCACATCCGTTGCACTGGACAGATGCTTTCGTGCACACCCGTTGCACTTAGTTTGGTTTTGTGCATATTCATAGCACTTGTATTTGGCTTTGATTTCCGTGCACACCAGACGCACGTGATTTTTGGATACGCTTTTTGAGGCTGATTTTGCTCTTCAGCACCTTGTTTTCATGATAGGTACTATATTATGTAGTAGCCAAACATGACTGATCTGAGGATAGTACCTGAGTACTTTGCATGTATTAAAAGTTTAACAAGAGGTTTTCAAAAAGGAGGTATAGTCTCGCTATTTCCTACGTGTCCGCGAGCGACACGAACGTTTATAAAGGAAAACCTTTTGGGATATTTCAAAACGGCGGAACGTATATTTGAGCAAAACATATATGAACGTATATTTATTACTTTACAAATGAGCGTCCGTCACTTGTGCCGTGAGTTACGCATCATACGACGATTTAGAAAAGATTTTCATGTATTTTATTCAGATTTAGGAGATTTTTCCAAGGATGCGTACTATATACGTATTATAGTATTCGACTAGTGTATATTGGATTTCAGTAGTGGATTTCGAGATTTGTATCTCCATTATAACTCCAGTGATTGTGTTACGGTTGACGGAGTTCAATTTTGAGTTTCATACTCGTTTTCAGGCGCACACGATGTGCTATGGTATTTCTATATCTTCCGTGATTTCGGAGCCCCGTGATTTGAGCTGATTATCGAAATGTTTTAATATTTGGGGGTTTAAATTTAAATTCGGGGACCGAATTTATTTAAGGGGGGAAGATTGTAACATTTCAGAAAATATAAAATATTATTTTTGGAATTTAATATTAAAACAATATATTTCGCGAAAACTACCTGATTTGGGAATTTGGGGTTTTCGTAAAATGGTATAAATATATACCAATATTTGTGAAATAATTGGAGATTACAATGATTTATTCATTTAAAAATATATTTATTGGATTTGGCATTTTTATAATTAATTATATGCGGTTTAAATAAAATTGATTAGTGCACTACTAATCGCGATTAGGCCAAATCCGTGTTTCTACATTTTTCCATGGTTAGTGCACCATGACATGTTGCATTTGGTTGAATGTTGTTTCATTTGTGTTGTTTTATTGGTTTTATATGTATTATTGTGAGAAAAGAAATGAAGAGAAAAGAGTGTATTATTGGAGAGAGAGAGTGTGTGTGACATGGCATGGGCTTGTGAGAGGGTGAGAATAAGAAGGGGGGGGCTGCCTTCATTTCTTCCCTCATTTGTTTTCTTCATCTCCTTCATCCTCTTGCTTCCTCCACCTCTACCCCCATGTTCCATCTCCATTCCTTCACCAAAACCCTATACTCCCTTCATTAAAAATGATCCCCACTTCATCCTACACCCTATGGACCTTTCAAGCTTGGATTTTGAAGACTTTTTGCAACTCAAGAAAATTCTTGAGTTGCCAAACGAGATAATTCTTACACTTCTAGTTTAGATTTTTAGTTTCCTAGCACCCTATAGTAGTTTAGAGTTAAATCGATTTAGATTAGCGATGTTTGGAAATTTCAAGAGAGGGTTTGGGTGATTGTGTGGACTTGTGATCTATAGTAGGTGTTTACTTAACCCTTAGTGTGGTTTTACTCACCAAGAGCCGAGATTAGAACCAAAATACGAACTTAGAAAATTTCCGTGTCGGTTTTGTGACATTTTTGAGATCTACAGGGAATCTGGAGCAACCCGGGACCTTTATAAAAAAATCAAAAATATACATTAACCTAGTTAGACCAATAGGAGACCACCACGAGAAAACGAGCCCCAAACTCCAATGCAAGGCCGGCGGGGGTGGTTACTGTAGACAATAGGCCGGCCAAAATTTAGGGAATTGTGCTGGGGTTTTGTCTATAGCTCACATAACTTATAACATATCTACTGTATTTTTCTTTTTGTCCCAGATTACCTGAGCCAAAATCTGGGAGCATATTGGGATGGTTTTGGGTTATGTTTTCCGTATTTTGGAATTCTTGGTTTTGATATTAGTTATGAGATTTGGTCGTTTGATGTTTGTACGTCAATGACGAGGGTTGTTTGGTTGTTTTTGTATGCGTAGGCTATAGGTTCTAACCTATGAGTGCACCGTGTGCCATATCGGTTTTCCGGATTTGGTTTTCATAACGTGGCGATATGTGTTGATTTGTAGGTACCTTCACGTGGATTCCGAGACGATGAAGCACATCGACTACGTCTGAACAAGGAGTTCCGCAGGTGAGTAGATTTATATCTACGGGGGAAGTCGGGTGGATGGCGTATAACACCCCCGCAAATTATAATGGAAACCGATATACATAGAATATGGTTAAGGAAACCATGTTAGAAACTTATGGATATGGTTAAAGAATTAGTAGGAGACAAGATATACCAGAACTTAAGGTTATAGTGTATGGTTTAGTGTGACATGATATGATAGAAATGATGTCTCGAATTGATTTATAAGGATGTGAAACGTGAATGTGAATCACGATATATATATATATGTATATATATATATATGTATATATATATATATGTATATATGTAATGAAAGAGAATCAGTATGAGATTATAGCGGCTTGCTATAAGGTTGATAAATATGATATGAGATTAAGAAGTTGACTTGATGTGATGAAAAGAGTTTACGATGAGATATGATGACTTGGTTTGATATGTCGTTATACGGATGCGAGTCGATATGAGATAATTGATACCTTTGTCGGTCCCATGATATGAGATTGATATAGATGTGACCTGGGATATAGGTATATAGATATATATAATATTGTGAATTATGAGTGATATGCCGTACGAGACTTAGATCCGTACCCCCATTGTTGTATAGGTTGATAGAATCTCTAATTGTTTAATGCCGCCGTACGTTGGATTACCGTACGTGATGAGTTTTACTTGATGATTAATCCATACCCTTGACTAGAGGATGCCGTACGATAGATTATACCGTACGTGATGTTGTGAGGCTGGATGCCGATTGATAAATTCACCGACTCGCATATGTTATAGATATTTAATCCCTGCCTACACTGCTTAGTTGAGCCTTTACATAGATATTAGATTAGATACGTATACCTTATAGCATTGTGCTCACGATTTACTTTCTTCTATGATCATAATATTCTCATTGCATTATATATACCTGTGCTAGTACACCTACACCATTATCGATGATGCGTATGTTACACTCACACAGATGTGCCGGCTCACACACTTCATCATCGATAATTGCTATGTCACTTATACAGTAGAATTGCTACATCATGCTATTGCTCTTAATTGTTCAGTACTGTCACATGATTCTTTGGAATGATATACTTGTTATGCTCACATCACTATTCTATGTTGCACGATATACTGATATGCTCACATTTCTGTTCTATGTTTCCATACATCATGCTTTACGATTACACGCATTGAGATGTTGTTTTCATGGGATTCTGGATTTGAGAATCGTGGTTATATTTCAAAAGAAAGTATGTATTGTTTTAAAAACCTGGTTTCTCTTGATATGATATTTCGAGGCGTCCACCATGAGTTTTCTCGGTTCTGAGATTGGTTTGTGAAACCTGATTCGAGGAGCGGTAGGCACTGTCTGCGGGTACATGGTGGACCCGGTATGGTGCCCCGGGACAAGAAATGATTTTCGTGGTGTAGACGATGAGCCTAGCAGAGGGAGCACTACCTACCGGTGATTGGTTGGACCCGACGGTTGTCCGGAGGATACCGGCCGGAGTCATGAGATGGATATAAGGGCCGATCAGAGTATCCGACGCCTGAGATGAGATGGATATGAGGGCCGATCTGAGAATGCGGCGTCTGAGGTATGAGGATTTACGTGTCGATGCTGGACACGGGTTTTCATGATGTTTCGAGTGTCGGTGTTGGACACTCAGGTTCCATTATTATGATGTGTCGTTGATAGACACACGTAGTTGATATCCTCATACATACAGATATACGTTTTCATGATATGGTTTGTGTCGTTGATAGACACACGTAGTTGATATCCTCATACATACAGATATACGTTTTCATGATATGGTTTGTGTCGTTGATGGACACGTGGATGATATCCACATGCATACATGCATTGATTATTGTTGGCATATATGCAGACATGGTCACCCTAGATATCATAGTATTACCTTTATGATATAGTTGACCTAGGAATTGTTGTTTTATTCGATTTCTATCTGCTGATGTTTTCTACTCACGAGTTGGCAACTCACCCCTGTTGTGCCACGGTTCTTGCAGGTTTGACTACATGGATCATTGGGAGTATCGCTGGCACACAACTTGCTTTTGGGTGATTTTCTTTAGTAGATGGTACATATTAGATCGTGCCACTCTTGTATTTATCATTCCTGTTGTATCTAGTCAGCTCCATCAATCAGAAACTAGTATTTGTATAAGTAGTAAGACTTAGAAGAGACTTGTGGTTGCGAGACTTAGAGCGATGGGTTATATATTCGCTTGGTGGGTTGATGTCTTGCTTTATTCATGATTCTTTGTGTTGATCTTCACCGTTGGGCGTCGTATACATATATTTTGATTTGCGTGGTTTTGATTTCCGCCGATTGGCGAAGAGCTAGCTCCCGCTTGGGGATTCCTTTTATATTATCATGTATATATGGTTTTGGATCAAAATATACAAGGGAGGTGCTGCCCAAATTTTTAAAAGACGAAACATGTTTTTCAACCAGTATAATCCACTTGCATTTTCATGTTTCATTACTTATGCATTTATGTAAAAATGGATTTCATTACACCTTTATTTCAAAACTTCACTTTTATTATTTTCACTAAAAAGGTTTAGATTTCTGGGCTTCGGCTTACTTGAATTACGTTATGCTTGTAGACGTTGCGTGATTTAAGTGCCGGTCACGGGCTATCTTCCGGGTCGTGACACCTAATAACTTGACATTTAGTGTCGGCATGAAACCTATCACCAACTGAGAAACTATCGATCCTAGATCGGTAATTCTCGTCTACCCCAGCCGAGGATTTCTGGTGATGGCCATCCGTGCACACCGCGATATCAACCCCCAATACCGGGAGAGACGAATCCCTTGACGATCCGCTCACTGCCTCCATGTGGCTCGGGACTGTATCCAACTAAAACCTATTTGCACGACTCCTTTAAGCCGTGGTAGGGTAGTAATCAAAGAACAGTGGGAACTCACACGAGACAAATGACGATCTCAGGTCGATAGACTATCCTGTACACATGTCACCAGGGAACTGCTATCTGATAATAGGTATAATACCAACTAGCATGTTCCCGGCGAGTCTGTCCGGTGTACTCATAACCTAATGAGCACCTGTATACATCTTAGGTGAACCAACTGACACCAATGGCTTGTGAGACCGGCCACCGCCCCTCATCGGGGTCTCGATCCGTATACACTAGTCTACTCTTGGAGTATCAATGCCTAGTCTCGAAACTCCTACGACTAGGGACACTTTAAGGATGTGCTTATAGACCACCCAACTCTCACATATATGATCGCCGTCATACTGCTGGTAGTTAAGCATGAATCCTATGGGCTCTATCAACATGTAATAGTGATCTGTAATGCCACCTAAAGCATGTACACGATGATAAAGACAAACCAGATAGCATACTATCATCTCGAGTAAGAATTTTCTACCGGTATAGGTCCTCCCTCAATCATTGCAATCACGTGCCTACGATCTAATAATTGACTTGAGGGCACTATAGCCAACAATCTCCCACTTGCACTTAAGGCTAATTATTTCGGTGTCGCATACTCACAGCCCGTGTGATACCGAACACCCAATTTCTCTACTAATTAGTTTCACAAAGCCCGTTTGTAAAACTATTGTGTTCGAGAAATAGCCTTAGTGAGTGGAACCGCTCCAATATTTCTCTTTATGTCTCTCTTTATCTCAAGTTCGTGGAGAAAGCCATCTCCCGAAATGAGCAATACCCGTCTTAGAATATGTCTGGATATCTGACGGGACCCAGTTCACAAATGAACTCCAAATCCAGCAAACTTCTTAGACTGTATCGTCAACTGAATTTAATCAGTATCCTGCGTCATGCCTCCCTCAGTATCCACTTGGACAACCTGTCCAAACAACTGCCCCTCGTTAAGAGGTGTTGGGTTACGGCAGCGTCCCGGCCATCAAACCATGGCCAAATGCAGAACAAAATTTTTCTAAACTGACGCTACCACAACCCGATGCCCAGATCTTCCCTAAACCCAAAACTAGCAAGCATATAAATGTTGGGTTACCTAGCACGACAACAAGTTTTCGGGAGGCATCGTCCATGCCAATTTTAAAAAATTGCCGTTCTAGTAAACCCTAACCCTAGAATCTCTACTAGAAAATCCGACGAAATATTATGTAAACACTTTACATGTAAAGTGAACAAGGAATACAACCTTTATAGACCGGCCCTTCACTTCAATAGCTCCGTGCAGTAGTCCCTTCGCTGCGATCACGAACTCCCGAACTCTAGAGAGACTCCCATGAAGAAACGAACAAGCTTGCATCGAAGTCTTCGAGGCCGAAGATGATCTACGTCGAGGAGACACTAACCCAAGCTATCTCATCACTAATGGTGAGATTAGTGAAGTAAACACTCTAAACTAAATGGCAAGTAGTAGAGGATGATGAAGCAGGAAGTGGGCTCACTTTAGATTTATTTTTCTCACACTAAATCTTCACTTAGAAAAAACCCTAGAAATCCTTTTTCTTTTGTTGAAGAAGAAGAAGAAATGAAACTCATGAGCGAGCGAGGTTAGAATTGCAACCATGGGTGAGTAAGTATCATTCCTAACTCATGTAGAGAATAAACCAAGGTCAAGGGTTAAGGTTGGGTTAACAAATATCTTATGGAATGAAAAAGAGTGGACTTGGTCAATGTTCTACAAGCTTCTTCCAAGCTTGAAACATCGACTAAGTCTTCACTATTTTGTGATAACTTAAGTGATAAATATCAAACCCTAGCATGGTAAAAGTCTCATACATTCATGTTGCAAGGGTAACCTAGCATGACACAACAATATATATCACATATATATTTTGTGTACAAATAGAAAACAATACATATATCATATATATGTAAAGTGTATCAAATGTGAGAAAAGAAATCTTAAGTGAGCTAATACTAGTTAATCTAATGTAATATATCAAATATATAATTATACATTAAATTATCAAATCAACACTTGATTTAATAATCCGGCTATATTACATATAACCGACTAATATCAAATGTAACATCTTATCGAATCAACACTTGATCCGATAACCCGGCTATATCACATATAACCAATCATGTCACACATCGTGAGAATAGAATGCGGTATCAAATACACGCATTAATCTCGGTCCTGCACATATCACATATCTGCTCGTACTCCGTTTCGCTTGAGCCAGGAAACCTCTGTGTAGGACTCTAAAGACTCGTCAATACGCCGGCAGTAGGTGATGATCATATCAAACACCCACAAGCCGCAAGCAGTCTGCTAAACGTAATGGCCACCCGGGTATTGAGCGATCAGAAGATCAACAAGCAAGCTTTCTCGTACTCCTGCGAATCCACTCAGTAACACTACCGTACAGTCCAGTCTCTTCATCTGATATGTCGCATATCACAGCCTGGGGGTGGTATAACGTCAGACCCCAATAACCTGATAAGTCATGCCAATGCAAGGCCCATAACGGTTCGAGAAACTATTGGTAACATTTACCAGTAAATCTCAGCAACCCTGCCCAGAGATTTCCTGTTATGGCCAATCGAGCATAGAGCATCATCAACTCCCAATACCGGGAGAGACAAAATCTCTCCTATCGCTCATTGCCTCCATATGACTCGTGACTGTACCCAAAAACCACATTTTTGCACGATCTCTTGACCATGGTATGGTGGAAATCAAAGAACAGTGGGAATCACACAAGACTCTATGACGATCTCGGGTCTACAGACTAACCTGTACCAGTGTCACCAGAGAACTGCTATCCGACGATAGGTATAATACCATCTAGGAGTTCTCGGCGAGTCCGTTCAGTGTACCCAGTCTCTACTGAGCACCCGTATACCTTCTCTGATGTCAAACACCAATGGATGTGGGATCATGCATCTCCCATCACATGGGTCGAGAAGCGTATACGCTAGTCTACTCTGGAGTATCGATGCCCTGTCTCGATACTCCCACGACTAGGAATATTTGAAGGATGTACTTGGCGACTATCCTGTCCCCACTAGTATGATCTGCATCATAATCCTGGTTGTTAAGTACTCATCCTAAGGGCTTTATCAACATGTAATAGAGAGACAATAAGTGTACATGTTAAGATAAAGTGCAAAAAGATACCATATTATCATATCGAGCAAGAAAGTCCTCTTTATATATGTCCAAGCATCCACTACAATATACATAGCATGTACAGTAATGGCCTCTAGGGCATACATATAACTAAAAATCTCCCACTAGCACTAAGGCCATCTGTTATAGTATCCAATACCCAACAATATAGCAGTGTGTCACGACCCGCAAGGTACGGAACGCGACCGGCACTTAAGTTACGAAACGTCTCAAGGCGTCCGTAAATAAGTAAACCGAAGCCCAGAATACAAAACCCAATTAAGAATTAGAGTGAAGGAAGCCAATTTATTTAAAACTAATTACTCCATTAAACCACATCAAGTTTCCTTTTTAAAACAACTTTCCTTTTTCTAAAAATTTCGGCAGAACCTCCTTTGTAAAAACAAGCCCCAAATGGGTACAAAACAGGAATATAAATGAATAACATGAATATGGCATCCCCAAGCGGGACCTAGTTCTTCGCCTCAAGGCGGTCACAAATCCCATGCAATGTAAGATAACAATGTGCATAAATAAGCATGAAGCACAAGTAAAATAACATGTCGACTCAAGTGAGCTCGACCCCCAAATAACATAAATCCACAAGTCTCACAAGCTCGTCTCTAGGTCAATATACAGTAATCCAAATAATTGGTACAGCTGAAATAGTAGTAGATGGAGTACTCTAGATACAATGAACATATATAAGGTGGTACAAAATGATAACAACCCACCTATGAGCAAAAGCCTCGAATCCAGGCAAAGAGAGCAATAGAGGCAAAAGTTTCCGCCGCTACAGTGCTGATGGAACGGACCTGCAGAAAAGCTGTGGCACAACGGGGGTGAGTTGCTAGCTCGTAAGTAATAAATAACATCTACAAAGGCTATCGCATGTATGCACACAAGTATCCTAGCATCTCTAAGCAGGTATGGCTATAGGCACTAGCAGGTATGTATGCATCATCAGTGTGCTAACAAGTATGAATGTCGCATGGATGTACTAATAGGTATGTATACTATATGAGTCAACTCAAGATCTCAACATGTAAGTACAAGAACTGTTCTTTCTTTGTTTTTGAAAACTCTTTTCAATATCAGCATAATATCCATGAAATCAACAAAATCCGTGTCTAGCAACGACACCTCAAACTGTCTCAAACTCATATATCCGTGTCAAATATCTCTAGTCTTAGCCATCCGGCTGATCCATCCCAAATATCCATATCTCAAACCAGCGGCCACGGTCGGTATCCTCTGGATATCCGCCGTGCCAAATGAAGTCACCGGTAGGTAGTCCGTCCCCTGCCAGGCTCAACGCCATCTCCTACGATCTTCTTGCCCCGGGGTACCTTACCGGGCCCACCATGTACCCGAGACGGTTCATCCACCTCATCGAAACGGGTCTCGAGAACACAACAAACTCATGGTGGAAGACACTTTACATCACTAGAAAACTGCAACTTTTATATTTTTAAAAGATCATAAGTTTCAAATCTTGCGGCTTTTCCCAAAATCCAGAAATATCATAAATCTCATGAAATCATCAGGGGTGCATATGTCAATGATAATGAATGCAAATGGTATTAATGTTCAAGTTGCAATGTATGATTTATACTAAGCATGAGCAAGTGATGTAATGATATATATGCACGAGAATAACAATTCTTATGATTTCATTTTTAATATTTATTGCAGTAGCATAGGTCTAAGCAATTAACATGTTCAAATTTATAGTTATCTAGTGTCGTGACATGGCAATTACCAGGGTGTGGGTGTACACATGAATAGTGCTCGTGCTGCATATAAAAAACCTGGTAATGGTGCATGTGTCCTACAGAATGAGTTTGCGCATATGGGTACAACATATAGATCCTAACTGCAGCAATTATCATGCAAGTATTATTATTTCTAAAGTCACAAGTAAATGTTGAAGTTTACTATTTTCAAGTTTACTAAATCTATCGGGCGACTTGCGCCGTCCAAACGATCGTCCCCCGTAGATGTTAAATCTACTCACCCGTGATCCCGTGCTAGGTGTGTCCGACCACCTGCTTTCCTTTCTTTGCTGCGCTTGAAGTCCCCGCCGGCGCACCTAGAATTTACAAAAGTCACATATATCAGGAAAATCTTGCAAAATACGATATATCGATAAAAAGGATACGCGTGCGTGAAACTAAAATGCGCGTGCACACGACACGCCGCGACGCGCACAAACCCACCAGAACCTATTCTGACACGCTGTATCGCGCAGCGCGCCATAGAACCACGCGTATCACGCGCGTGTCGCACAAGTTTAAAACATCGAAAACACGATTAAAGCTCCAGATTTTGCCTCTGGGACTAACTTAAAAAGTTACAGATACCAACAGACTAAGCTACCAAGAAGGACCCCACACCCAAAAACCCAGCACCCCTCCCCCTACTCTGGCCGCAAATTGCGGCCAGATCGAATAAACCGGCGGCCAAGAGTGGGAAGTGGGTCCCCGTGTTTTGTGTGTGTGTCCCTACTAGTCTCACCATGCTACAGTCTTCACAATTTTATTCTGAAGGGCTCGGATCAACAGCAGATCTAACAGAGGCCAAAAAGTCGCTAAAACTGCTAAATTACGCCAAGTCGGATAAATCGGGTATATTTAAGAAATCTGGAGCAAATCTCTGGTTAACTGGTCTCAACATCACCTAATTAGGTTATTCTAACCATCACAACCATTACTTGTCAAAATTCCCCTAATTTACCCCAAAACTACCACTAAACATATAAAAAAACACTAAATCAAGCTAGAAATCCAAAACTTTAGCAATTAGGAGTTGGGTTAAGGGGGTTATACCTCTAGAGACCCTATTGAAGGAGAAGAGAGAAGTAGGAAGTGTGTGTGCTGCTGAATTGGTGCTACTGCAGTTCCAAGAGCTGTTGCTGCAACTGCTGATTATGGCTGAAGCTGTGTCAGGCTGAGGCTGTTGCTGTTGCTGTTGCTTTGTGTGTGTATATATTTTTGTTGCTGTTGTAGCAGCAGCAGCAGCAGGGGTTGAAGTATTTTTGAGGGAACGGTTGTGTATAAGGTGATGGTGTGGGTTGTTTATGAAGTTGGGAGGGGCTGAAGTGCAGCAGCTGAAGATAAAATAGGGTCTGCGGTGGTTGAAGCAGCTGCTGTTGCTGTTGATTGTTGTTGTGGTGTGGTGTGTGGTGTTGTGTGTTGATGTTATGAAGCTGGTGTGGGGTTGTGGCTGATGCTGATGATGTTTTTATGGTGTTAGGGTGGCTGTAGCAGCAGCTACTGCTGCATTGGAGGCTAGTTTGGCTGATGCAAATGATGGTGCTGCTGTTGATGCAGCTACAGCTGAGCTATGGGGTTATGCAGATATTGTTGCTGATATTGTGGCTGAAATTGGGCAGAATTTGTGCTGATGTAAATGATGGTGCTGCTGCTGATGTAGCTACTGCTGGAAAGGGGTTAAGGAGCTGATGCTATGGCGTTGTAGCTGTTGCTGATGTTGGTTTTTGATGTATGGATGATTTTTTTTGGGCTGATGTGCTGATGTTGGTTTTTGATGTATGGCTGATTTTTTTTGGGCTGATGTGCTGATGTTGGTTTTTGATGTATGGCTGATTTTTTTTTTTGGGCTGATGGTGCTGAAATGTTCTGATGTGTGGGGCTGAAATGTGCTGTTTTAGTGGCTATGTGCTGATGTGTGGTCGAGATAAAATTCTACAAAAATAACCATAAAACCAGATAAATTACTAGAACCCGTTTTGGTAAACTTTTTACCAAAAGACCCTACATTAACACGCAATTACTACTAATCACAGACTCAGGTGTTACACAGTGGTTGTAGTATCCCATACTCAACCATCCCATAGAAGTCTCTCTAGGGGTAAGGCCTTTGTGAGTGGATCCTTGTGTTATCCTTCGTGTCTACTTTCCTGACCTCGATCCCTTGGAGATCAACCATCTCCCTGATCAGGTGATACTTGCCTCAGAATATGTCTGGATCGCTGATGGGACCGGTGTTCTTAGGCTAAAGCCACAACTCCATTGTAGTCACAAGAACAGTTATTGGATGCTCAATGGTAGGAACCATGTTCATATCATAAACAAGAAATGTCCAGACAACCACTTTGGTAGTATCTTTGGTAGCAATGTATTCAGCCTTTATCGTCTATTATATCACGGTATCTAGCTTGAAACTCTTCCAACATACCGTCCCTGCACTGAGGGTAAAGACAATGCATGTGACTGACTCTCAGTCGACCTTATCACTCTAGAAGCTCAAACCAAGAACTTTCTTTTAGTGCTTCTTAAGTACTTAAGAATGTCCTCCACAGCTTTCCAGTGATTCTCCCATGATCCGATTGATTCCTGATCACTACACCTAGCGAGTCAACTACATCTGGTCTGGTACATAACATCGCATACTCTGACAGAGCCTACTTCCGAAGCATAGGGTATCCCTTGCACGCGAGCTCTCTCCAAATCAGTCTTGGGAGATATCTTTTTGGAGAGAGTGATCCATGAGTAAGTTGGCGAACTACCACGCTTAGAATCTTCCATACTAAACCCCTTTAGTATGGTGTTTATGTACCTGAATTTGGGACACTCCCAACATCCGCTTTAGATTTATCACCATAGATCATAATCCATAAGATGTAGTACGTATCATCCAGATCTTCTATTGAGAATCCTTGTGATAAGATGTAACATTTCAGAAAAATAAAATATTATTTTTGGAAATTTTTATAATTAAATAATAAATATTATGAATATTTTAATATGGCGGTATAATTAAATACCGATAAATTAGGGAAAATTCGGAAAATTATAAGAATTACTGAAATGAGGGTGTTTTATGTGATTTAGGCAAATTGTGAATTTTTATAACTAATTATATTCCATTTTAATGCTAATCACGATTAAATATCACTAATCATGCATTAAGCTTGATTTGTGCACATGACATGCACAATTGCATATTTCACATTTTATTTCATTTTCTACCATGGCTTTTCTCTTTCCTTCATGCATGGCTTTGTTTATTTAGAAAGAAAAGAAAAGTGTAGGGTGTTTTTCGTCACCCCATTGAGATGGGAATACGCGCACGCTTGTCAGGCGTACTACAGATTCCCCCTGCCTAGAGTAGGTCGGGGTTTATTGATTGTGGGGCTCCGAATCTCCGGCAGCCGCGAACTAAGCTGCCGTTAATTACGCCTCGCCTTTGGGGCGTGGGAACCTCCGATTAACGGGTTAAACTGGTCATGCGAACTCAATGTGAAGTGTATGTGTGTTTTGTTTTGGAGGGGGGTTTGGATATATCGGGAGCCACGCAGAGTTTTTACAGGGGGCCCGCTACCCGGATAGCGGGCTGGGGGTCAAGGGGGCTAGCAGCCCCTTGCGGGGTGCGGGGAAGCACCCCGTTAGAATTTTTTTTCTAACAGGGACAGTGTCGTGGAGTATGTGTGTGTGTACATATGTATACGTATGTATATATATGTATGTATATATATAAAAAGGGGGAAAAGACATGCAAAGGATGCGTGGGGCCAGCGCCTGGGCGCTTGAGCGCGAGCGCGCCACGTGTCGGCACGTGGGCGCTCTGCGCTCGAGCGCAGAGTGCTGGAGCGCAAGCGCGCCACGTGTCGGCATGTGGGCGCTTTGCGCTCTGGCGTTGGGCGCTTGAGTGCAAGCGCGCCACATGTCGGCACGTGGACGCTTTGCGCTTGAACGCAGAGTGCTGGAGTGCAAACGTGCCACGTGTCGGCACGTGGGCGCTTTGCGCTCGAGCGCTGGGCACTTGAGCGCAAGCACGCCACGTGTCGGCACGTGGGCGCTTTGCGCTCGAACGCAGAGTGCTGGAGCGCAAGCGCGCCACGTGGCAGCACGTGGGCGCTTTGCGCTCGAGCGCAGAATGCTGGAGCGCAA
Source organism: Agapanthus africanus (assembly GCA_030015575.1). Classification (NCBI taxonomy): domain Eukaryota; kingdom Viridiplantae; phylum Streptophyta; class Magnoliopsida; order Asparagales; family Amaryllidaceae; genus Agapanthus; species Agapanthus africanus. The sequence goes on along the minus strand of JASDDO010000022.1, from coordinate 302,246,447 downwards.
GCGCGCCACGTGGGCGCTTTGTGCTCGAGAGCAGGGCGCTGGAGCGCAAGCCTGCCACGTGTCGGCACATGGGCGCTTTGCGCTCGAGCGCTAGCGCGCCGGCGAGGAAAAGGGGGCTTTTAGCCCCGGAAATTCTCTAAAGAGAAAATAGGGTGGAGTTAAACTCCTAAAAATGTTTTGGTTGAGGAAATGGGTTCTTCTTCTTCCTCCTCTGTGGCTGGATCAAGAGATGTGAGATCTAAAAATCTTTTCTTTTTGGGATCTAGTGACCGATCCAAGTTCCCCTTTGTGGGTTTTGTGGTGAAAAACTATTTAGTTTTTTAGATTGAAGAGTAAAACTCTTGATTTAATTCAAAAGAAAGAAGAATGTTTTGGAACCTTGAAGAAGAAGGAAAGATCTCAGATCTAAAACTTTTTTTTGGAGAGAGAAAAAAGTTGTGAGATATTTCATTATCTTTGCCTTTATAGGCCATACACTTTACACATAGCCCATTGGACTTCACAAAATGGCATTTTGCCTATCTCATGGCTCATGTGCCATTTCTTTTTGCACATAAGCCATGAGCTTTACAAAAAATTGGCTTTATGCCAATTTTTCTTACATTTATCCACAAAATAAAATAAAAGAAACACAACAAAATTATTTATTACAAATTTTTTATCTTGGCATGGGGGGAGGCCGGCCGCTTCATGTTCGGGCTCGACCCGGGCATGGGCACACTGGATCTGGGCTTGGGCCCACTTGGCTTGGGGTTGACTTTGATTTTGACTTGGTCAACCGGGGTGTAAATTTTTACCCCAACAATTGCCCCCCATCAATAAATGCACACCACATATGTGGGTCGTGTGCATGAGATTGATGGATCTTCTTTTACTTGTAGGCAACCTGATTTGGTTCTCGCTTTTTGGGAAGCTGGCACTGCCCTTTTTACCACATGGACGGTCGTTACTTGACATGTCTCCGAGACGGAGTGTCCGTGATAGACATTTCCCTGGCCCGGAGTGATCTGGTTCCCGCTTTGTAAGAATCCTGCGCTGCCCTTTTTACGACATGGACGGTCAATGCTGCCCTTTTTGCGACTTGGACGGTCGATGCTGCCCTTTTAGCGACTTGGACGGTCGATACTGCCCTTTTTGCGACTTGGACGGTCGGTGCTGCCCTTTACGGTGGGTGCTGCTATTTTAGCGACTTGGACGGTCGGTGCTGCCTTTTTTGCGACGTGGACGGTTGATGCTGCCCTTTTTACGACTTGGACCGTCGGTGCTGCCATTTTAGCGACGTGGACGGTCAATGCTGCCCTTTTTGCGACTTGGACGGTCGATGCTGCCCTTTTTGCGACGTGGATGGTCGGTGCTGCCATTTTAGCGACGTGGACAGTCGATGCTGCCATTTTAGCGACGTGGACGGTCGGTGCTGCCATTTTAGCGACGTGGACGGTCGATGCTGCCCTTTTTCCGACTTAGACGGTCGATGCTGCCCTTTTAACGACGTGGATGGTCGGTGCTGCCATTTTAGCGACGTGGACGGTCGGTGCTACCATTCTAGCGACGTGGACGGTCGATGCTGCCATTCTAGCGATGTGGACGGTCGATGCTGCCATTTTAACGATGTGGACGGTCGATGCTGCCCTTTTTGCGACGTGGACGGTCGGTGCTGCCCTTTTTGCGACTTGGACGGTCGGTTCTGCCCTTTTTGCGACTTGGACGGTCGTTGCTGCCCTTTTAGCGACGTGGACGGTCGGTGCTGCCATTTTAGCGACGTGGACGGTCGATTCTGGATTTGACTTGCCCCGCTTCTTGCGGCGTCAGGGATGAAGTTGACTTGTTTCCGAGGTGGAATTTGGTTCTGCCAGGGAGGTCATTGGTTGTTTGACTTGATGTGATTTGGGTTGACATCAGCATCGCTACGCTGGAATATGGTACCAGGAGCGAATCATCATTTGTCATGACAGGATTTGGGGATTTTGGTTTTGGTTTGGCATCAGCATCGCTATGCTGGAATATGGTACCAGGAGAGAATCATCATTTGCCGTGAGGGAATTTCCCCCGTTCCCAGTTTAACGACTTATGGGTCATCTGTTCCCAGTTTAACGTCTTAGCGGTCATCTGTTCCTAGTTTAAAGACTTAGAGGTTTATTGGATTGGAGTTTGGGATTTTAGGGGTAGGGTAGGCATCAGCGTTGCTAACACTGAAGCACACGTGCCAGGAGCAATTCATCATTTGCCTATTCCTGTTGGGGGAGCGATGACTTAAGAGACAGGTTTAGGTCCCTATCACCTAAGGATTTTCAATTTTATGGGCCGTGAGGGTCCCATAAAAGCATTTTATCCCTACGAGTCGTAAGGATCCCGTAGGTGTATTTTCTCCTTAGGAGTCGTGAGGACTCCCAAGTGTGTTTTTCCTTTATGAGTCGTAAGGATCCAACAAAGGTTTGTTCTCCTCATGTATCGTGAGGACACATGAGTGGGTCTTCTCAATGGAGCATAATTCCAAAGGCGGAGACCGGCCGCGTAACTGGTGATTGTGGTGGGGCATGTGTATGACGAGAATTATTTGAGCCAGTGGATTGTATACGGCAGTCAATTTGGGGACTGGCCGTAGGGCTGGAGAATTTTGAGAAATTGGATTTTGGTTGGCGTCTGCATCGCTATACTGGAATATGGTACCAGGAGCGACTCATCATTCGCCGTTTGGAGACTTGGAATTTGGATCTTGTTTAGCATTAGCATTGCTGCATTGGAATAATGCCAGGAGAAACTCATCATTTGCCTTGGGAGGACTTGGGATTTTGGTTTTTGGTCGGCATCAGCACCGCTAACACTGAAGCGAAATGCCAGGAGCGACTCATCATTTGCCGTTGCCCGTTGGGGAACGATGGCTTAGGAGACAGGTTTGGGTCCCTATCACCTAAGGCTTTTCAATTTTATGAGCCGTGAGGGTCTCATAAAAGCAATTTCTCCCTACGAGTCGAGAGGATCTCGCAGGTGTGTGTTCTCCTTAGGAATCGTGTGGATTCCCAAGTGTGTTGCTTCTTTGTGAGTCGTAAGGATCTCACGCAGGGGTTTTCTCCTTACAAGGTCGGGAGGACTTTGCGAGTGTATTTCATCTCTTTTCATGAGTTTGCGCCCTTTCGGGTTTTCACAAACTCGCCGGTAGTCCTGTTGTTTTTACTCACGGAGCCCTTTCAGGTTTTCATCCGTGCCCGTTTTGTTTGTGGACATACCTTTTTTTTTCTTTTTTCTTTTTTCTTTCTTTCTTTTTTTTTCCTTCTCTTTTTTTTCGCTGGTGGGACTTTAAAAGTAGTCTCACCGGCAGGATTTGGGAGAGATAGGGGTCATTTATGCCCGTGGATTGTATACGGTTTTGCAGGATGTATGCTCCAGACTGTAGGGCTGATGTGCTCAATTCGCCTGCGACTTGGAGCATTCACGTGTAGTATTTCTTGAGATATCGGCCATTGATGGTGTTAGTGTATATGCCCTAGAGGCCATTACTGTATCATACTGGTTTGTATATTACTTAATAGAAGCTTGGGATATTCACCTTGTATATACAATCTTGCTCAAAATAGTAGTATGCTACTTGGTTTGTTTCTACTTCAATGTGTACATGTGTTTATCTTTGTATATCGCCTATACACATTAGTGGAGCCCTTAGGATCTTTGCTTGATTACCAGCGATGTGATGGCCGTCACACTAGTGGGGCTGGGTAATCTATAAGCACATCCTTATGCAGGTCCCTGGTCGCAGGACTATCGAGACAGGGCATCGATACTCCGGAGTAGACCAGCGCATGCGCTTCTCATCCCAGTGTGGGAGACGGTCTGTCCCACAGCCGTCAGTACGTCGTACTTGAGATAGTATGCGGGTGCTCGTTAGGTTACGGGTACACTGGACAGGACTCGTCGGGAACTGATTAGTTGGTATTATGCCTATCGTCAGTTATCAGTTCCCAGGTGACATGAGTACAGCTTAGTCCGCTGACTAGACACTGTCACTTCGCCTCGAGTGTGTTCCCACTGTACTTTGATCACTACCCTACGACGGCTCAAAGGAGTCGTGCAAACCGGTGGTGGTTGGGTGCAGTCCCGAAGCACTTGGAGGCAGTGACGGTTAGACAGGATTCGTCTCTCCCGGTATTGGGGGTTGACATCGCACTGTGTCTAGGAGAGCCATTACACGAGTAGTCCCTGGCCAGGGCAAACGAGATATACTGGTGGGTTTCCAGTGTTATCTCAGGGTGTTTTGGGCTTCGCTCCGGCACGACTTGTACCGCTATTGGGGGACTGACGTTTACCGCCCCCTAGGCCCGCCATGCGATGTATCAGACGAACAGACCGGACTGTACGGAGAATGTCACACTCAGGCTCAGTAGGAGTTCAGATGGGTTTCGCCTCGTCGGTCTTCTTGTCGGCATTACCTGGGGACCGTTACGCACAGCTAGTGCCGCTTGCGGTCTGTGGTTAAACCCACTGCCAGCGTAGTGTCGAGTCTTTAGAGTCCCACACAGAAAGCTTTTCACCTTTAGGCAAAAGAGTAGAGGTCGCATGGTATTGCGACAGGTCGCATGGTTTTGCGACAGGGTTCGGTCACATCCGTGCACTTGTGCACTACAGTGTCCGGACAGTTTACACTAGCGGGCTTTGGTTTAAGCCGGATCCTAGTGTACCTTATGGGATTGGATTTATCCAGTTTGCATTCGTGTTCCTCGGAACGCGGATGCGGGTGTGTATCCACAGTTGACAGGGAGACAGAGGTAGTGGATTCTCATTAGGGTTGTTGACAGTTGACCGTTGACTATTTGACTTTTTGCTCAACCCTAATGAGAATATGATATTTGATTAACTATTATATTGATTAAGTATTATGGTGACATGGTTGTTGACTTTTGTTGACTTTGTTGACTTTTGTTGACTTGTTGACTTTGTTGACCGGTTGACTAGGCTTGACTAGTTGACCATCATGATAACCATCGCTATCATTTCATGCCAAAGTCTTTTACTTGCTTGCTCATTTGTGTAAAATGAGTGCATGATATGATTTGGTTATGGTTGCTTCAACCATCACATAAGACTTTTTTGATATGATGAGTTATCATGACTTTGGATTATGAGAGGGTGAAAGACAAAAGAGAGCCTCATTCTTTCTTGCTCATTCTCTCTCTTGTTCTTGAACTCTCCATTTTGCTCTCACCCTCTTGCTCTTGCTCCCTCTCTTTAATCTATGGTTCTCTTGTCTCATGAGTTGAGAATCAAGAACCATAGATAAAATCCCATTCTATTTCTTCTCTACTCATTCTAGTTCACTAGGTTTAGCAAACCAAGTGAACTAGTTTTCTTCAAAGAACGAAGAAGGAGCTAAAGGTTGGAGCTTTCAGGTGGATCTATCTTCAGTGTACTGAGATGACGAGAAGAAGCCATCGGACCACCATCGGAGCTTGAAGAAGGAGTTCAAGACAAGCTAGGTATAACCCCCTAACCGAGTAGCTAGAAACTCATAGTTAGGATGTTAGATAGATGTTTAACCAAGATCCGGGTTATAGGTCCATGTTACCACCTCCGTAAAAATTTTTTTTTACCAAATTCCGCATTCCCGAAAGTACCGGGAGAGGTAGCATGGACTTACAGTGGTATCAGAGCCAGGTTAAACTCTATCTAGCATGTTAGCAAGTAACTAGAAGATCGATCAACGAAAAAGTCCCGAAACGAACCCCGGAATTTTAAACTTTCTGTCGATTTTAAAAGTGCTGGAAAAGTTTTTTGAAATACACCAAAAATCGACTCAGGCTTTTTTAAACAAACTGCAAAAATTTGGGCCCCTGACTCGATCAAAGCGCCGCGGTTCCGCGGCGGGAGACTCGGTCAAGGGTTTGTTTTTTTGCAGTTTACTCCTTGGGGTATTTTGGGATTTTTGGAATATATATTTTCTGCCCAGATTTTCCAGAACGAAAATTTCCTTTTTGGGGTCCCGAAAATCCGTATTTTTGATCGAACTTCTAAAAGACTTAAGCTAACGGGTTTTTCTGTAATGTGATATTTGTATTGAACGTCTACTAATCGCTATATGTCGATTAGTGGGGGTTATACAAATCTGTGATCTGTAATGTGCTGGAATGTGTATATAAATATGTTGGATTGTCGCGGGTGAATAGCCGGGGGTTGTGAGACAAGAGTTTTCTTTTCTTTCAATTCATGTAAATTTGTAAATTGATGTAATAATTATTTGTATGGCCGCACAACCGGGTCGGGGTTGTAGCCGTCATTGTATAATTTCTTTTTACTGTTTTTGCTCCTAGGATAGACCCATGGAGGGGGTGCACAAACTACCGGGTATGCCGAAGTGTCGAGTGGCCTACTCATGGCGATGAGGGAGGTTACTACGCTTCGGGTACTTGGCGGGTAGTTTGCCGCACCCGTAGGGGTCTTGGGTGGGGTATTGGCTATTCACCGCGACCGTGTAATCTTTTTTTGTTACAGGCTCGTACAAATTACAGATTCCTAGTATATCCAATGTATTTATCTGTGATCTGAAATGTTTATCATTGCAGTATATCTATATATGATATTATTTAGGCGTTGCTTATGTTTTACAGACGCGCTAGCCCAGCCCCCGCTCTGTCGTTAGTTAAGTAACCTAACGGGTAATGACGGGGCCCAGTGGCGAATGCGAATGGCATAAGCGTACGTCATATTTTGGTTGTTTTCTGCAATGGTAGGATTAAATGATGGGATGCATTAAAAGAACTAATGCAAGAATATCACGCATTAAAAGAACTAATGCAAGAAAATAAACCAAGTAAAAGTCGTTGGAACACTTTCGAAAAACCACTCGGTTCTTTTCAAAACAAACTTTTAAAATACGGAGTTTGAGCCACTCCATTTAAAAGCTATCTCGTTCCATCGACTAAATCAAGTTCACTACGTTCACGGTTTCGCCAAAACCATTCGTAGCCCTCCGTCGTTTCATATAAATATTCAACAGTATTCAAGCTGTGTTTGTTGGCCTTAGTCAAGGTACAGTGATTGGTAGCTGGTGGATACTCATATGTTGCATAGATAGATGCGTTGGTTTGGGACAGCCGTATTACTTTGTTGGCCATAGTCAAGGGTATATACGGATGGGTTCAAATTAACCTGGACAACGACGGGTAGAACTTGACATGTGACTTATGATTTGTTGGCCTTAGTCAAGGTCATAAGAGCATGGGGCAAAAATCCACATCGGGAGTTTCAAATGAACTGAAACTTGCTAGCGTTGCATACCATTTGGAGTGTGATGATTCTGGTAGGATTCCTTCAGTTTCGTCACGCGATGATATTTGGATCCCGATCCTACTGTGAGTATATGCTACTCCTCGGGAAATTTCTCACTAAACGATCAATGCTATAAACCTAGTAGGTGCCGAGAAAGGTGTTAGCGGGGCTACGCCCCCAGGGAAAAGAGGTTCTTTAATTAAGGAACTTCGCGAAAGCGTTGGAAAACCTCCCTCGAAGTACCGACACCGGCCTGGCTGAACGGTTAAGCAAGTATTGTGTGGTGGGATTAATCCCGACTAATTCTTCCTTTGTGGTTTGAGGAGGGATTCGAGAAACAGTGGGAGCCATCCTGTTTAGACAAATTAAAAACTACTCTAAACTTGCAAGAGCATCATGCTGAGTGTCTTCTTCTATCTCTCTTAAATTGCAGCGACCCTGTGACCGCACCTAAGTTACATCTAGATAAAAATATGACCGAACCTGACTGTTATGACTGGCAAAGGTCTGTCCAGATGTCCATTGCCCATGACAAGCTGGGACACCTCTTAACTAATCAAATCCCTGCTGTCTCAGGTCCAGTTTCCCTGTCACGGATGTTCACATCCGCAGGACATCGGAAAAGGATTGTGCGAAAGCCAAGTGCCTCGTGTTAGCCTCAGTTAATGGTGCAAACCAGAGGCAGCACGAGAAGATGGACTCAGTTTCTATCTTCCTCCATAACAAAGTTTTATATGGAGAGCAATCTCGTATCGCAAGATATGAGACCTCGAACGAATTGCTTCAAGCGAGGTTGGCTGTCGGGTCATCTGTAGGGGGCAACGTCCTTACAGAGACCAGCTATTTTAAGCTCACGGACCTGGAGACCACGTTGGAGAATGGGTCAAGTACTGACCTAATTCTACAGTCTCTGCCCTCCGCTTATACCCTGAAAGAAACCAGGGAAGAAGAAGGAAAAGGAAGGGCAGAAGTTTCGGGACTGGATATGATTAAAGAGGGATGTTCCTATTGTAACGGGAATGAACTATGGCAGAGAGATTGCAGGGCTTGTATAGCCAGTAGCCAGAATTCGAAGCATGTTGTGGCTTCAGCTTCGAGTGTGTTTGTAATTGAGAACTGTTTGTCAGTTAACCCTACTTCCTGGGTATTGGATACCGGATCAGGATCTCATATCTGTAATTCGTTACAGGGTTTGAGAAACCGTAGGGTTATCAGGAAAGGTGATATGACTCTCAGGGTTGCTAACGGAATGAGCATGGATGCTGTATCCGTAGGGGAATATCACCTAGGACTGACAACTGGGCAGATATTGATTCTGCGTGACTGTTTGTATGTACCAGGTGCGACTTGTAATATCATATCTGTATCCTTACTTTCTAAGGAAGGATATGATTTTGCTTTTGTAAGGGATGTAGTAAACATCCACCTAAATCAAGCATTGATTGTGTCACGACCCGAAAGAGCACGTGACTGGCCCTTGAACCATATGAAGTCTATATGACTCCATCTGATCCAAGTAAGCCAAAAGCCCAGAAATCTAAAACCATTTTTAAGAATAAGTAAAGAAACTGGTTTAAAGAAGTGAAGAAAAACATGTTTGAAATCAAGGTTTTTAAATAACTAAGCCGAATATGCATTTTTAAAAACAGTACAGTCTTTTCTAAAAATTTCGGCAGAGTTTCTTTTGTAAAACTGGCCCCGAATGGGGTATAACAAGGATAACAATATATGCAATGATAAAGGCATCCCCAAGCGGGAGCTAGCTCTTCGTCAATTGACGGTCACCACCACACATGCAACAATAATATACAACGCCAAGTGGTGAGGATCAAATCCAAAAGAAAGCTCAAAAGCAACAAGAAAACCGCAACACTACTAAGCGCGACTCTATGGTCGAATAACACATCACTAGTCTAGGTCTGAAACAATATACGAGTTTTGGTTGATGGATATTCTAGATACAATGAATAATATAAATACAACGGCGGTTCTGATACAAAAGAACCCACCTATCCAAGCAAATCACCCAAAAGGAAGCAGTGTGCCAGAAATGCCGCTATAGAACTGTACGGCAAACCTACAAGAACTGGGGCACAACGGGGGTGAGTTGCCAACTCGTGAATAGAAAGATATCTACAAGCAGAGATCGAATGCATGACCCAACCTAGGTCAATACGATCAGATATAAAGAAACCTCAATATGAATAAAGCTGAAGCATGCTAAACTGGCAATATAATCTCTATACGTGAATGTAGTGCCAAGTGCTCGTGCTAGTGCCTCAGGTAATAGTATGTCATGAATATGAGGTATGAATGCATGAAAGCAGAATACATGTAAATGAAGAAACTGTTTTCATAATTTAGTGAGATTTCCCTTGTATTTTTAGTTGAGGTATCATAATGAAATCAGCATAAAACAGTGCCTAGCATCGGCACAAAACGTAATCCCAATATCTCGATATCTCTGTATCACAGTCTCTGTACCTCGAAATCTCGAAATCCCAATGTCTCAATCATAATATCTAGGGCGCCGTCAGTCCAGACCGGCCCCTACCATCCATCTCAAGACCACGACGGTATCCTCCGGATATCCGACGCGTCGGGTAAAATCACCGGTAGGTAGTGCTCCCCTGCCAGGCTCACATCATCATCACCACGCGCTTCTTGCCCCGAGGTACCTTACCGGGTCCACCATGTACCTGAAACGGTTCATCCGTCTCCTCGAATCGGGTTTCCAAATCCATCAGCAAACTCATGGTGGACGACTCATACATCATGGGAAAACCGCACTTTTTATTTTAAAGAGAGAAAAGAAGTTTATATAAGTTTTGCGGTTTTCCCCCAAATCCAGAAAATCTCATGGAAATCCGAATCCAATCCTCAATAGCATGTAAACAGTGCATACAGGCATAAAAATCCATGAATAATAACATGCATGATGTAACAACTAATAATTACAATGTCTAATCTAGCATATAAGGCAAGTACACTAATATCATGTCTAAATTATTAGCTAACAACCTATGTCGATGCAATAATATTTTCTAAGGTGTACGTGACATGGCAATTACCGATGAAGATGTGTGTGAGCCGGCAAGTAAGTGTACGTGGTACATACGCATCATCGGTAATGGTGCTGGTGTCCTAACAGCATAACATCAATAATGGAGTATGAAACATAATATAAGCATGCGATGCGATGCGAACCACAATAATGAGCGGAAGCTGAATACTAGACGCAACTATAACTAATCTGCATTAATCTAAAATAACCTCTACAATTGGTGCCTTTTGAAATAACACGAATCATGGGGTATTGAAAATAGGGGCTACGGTGTTTTTATGAAAAGATACGTCTTTTGAAATATCCGTAGGATCCCTTGGGCTGTCTTTTAAAATACCCACGATTCGTTAGTTTTTGAAATAGGTAGGAGTCTAATCTAATCTAACAACCATCCTAAACTATACGGCTGAACTAACAAGTAGAGCTACGGGTGAGGAAACCGCCTAACATCTGAGTCGATACATATACATACATGTATATATATTAGTCGGTGATCCCGCCTCAATAATATCATATCCGATACCCTATCTATAATCAGACATCCCAAGTCAAGAGTGCGGATCAATCATCAAAATATAGCTTGTACGTAAATCCGTCGTACGGCATCCCAAATCTGGGTACGGGTCAATATCACATTCATCATACTATTTATCTGGTATCCTCTTTATCAAATGTCATGATCGGGGTACTGATCTACGTCTAGTACAATATTGATACCCTCTATGTATGCATGCAGGTGTAAGAATCACTACGTCAAAAGACCCGTTAAAACATCGTGTCGTATCTCAATACGAACCAAATCACATCACCGATCTCCTGGCCTCAAGCCCAATCTTATCGACTCATCTCAAATCCTAAATACTATCCTCAAATCCAGTATATAAACACATAGTCCCATACCCATGTGTAGATATACGCACCATCATATGCACTCTAATAAATGAAAGAATGAATGCAAGTATGTGTGTAAATGTATGTGTGAGTGCAACCACTACTCTAGGGTTCACACTAAACTAAACCAATATATTCTTATCATCAAAATATCATTATTACCATCAATAACCCTAAACAACACATAATAAATATTCGTGTGTATACGTATTCGTATACATCACCACGGACTGCGGGGGTGCTATACGCCATCCACCCGACTTCTCCCCACAGATATAAATCTACTCACATTGCTTCTCGTGTGCCAAAGCCGATGTCGCTATCTTCACCTCCTTTGCCTCAACATCACGCGGGGTACCTACAAGTATATCACAATGCTAAAGCACATGAAAATCACATCGGAAACCAAAATAGCACACGCTACCCGCATAGGTAAAAACCTATCGACTCGCATGTAAACACAATCAAAATCCACTTGTCGTTGACGTCCAAACGCCACCCGACAGGAATGAATCACCAAATACCAAAATCCATGCTAAAACAAGTCCCAAATTATACACCAACATAGGAAAATCAACCCAGATTTCACCCTAGATGGAATCAGTCAAAACTAGACATACTCAGGGTCAAAACTAGAAGAAATGGGGGCATGCACAGAAAACGAAGCAATTCCTTAAAATACCTTATTTTAGAATTTTCCATAATTTTTCCCCATTTATCTGTATTTAATTATACCAGAATATTAAAATATTCATTAAAATAATATTAAATTATAAAATTTCCCAAAAATCATATTTTATTATTTTGAAGACGTTACAATCTACCCCCCTTAAAGAAATTCGGTCCCCGAATTTAAATTTAAACCCCCAAATACTAAAATATTTCAATACAAATTCCAAGTCATCGGGGCTCCGAAATCATCTATACATAAAACATCATAGCGCAATGCATGCGCATGAGTACTGAGCAGATAACTCAAAAGCAACACTCCATCAAGCATCCGCAATCATCGGAGTCATGGTAACGACACAATGTCAAATCCAATACAAAATCAATATGATATGGACCAAGACTATACATGTAGACATCCAATCTATACATGTAAATAGCTGATGCAAATGTATGCCAAATCTTTTTAAGTCGCTGTGCGATGCGCGTAACACTGCACAGTGGCGGACGTTTCTCATAAGAAAATAACTATATATGTGTATATATATCCTTTGTTTAATAGGTACGTTCCGCCGTTTTGAAAACAGTTTAGAAGGGTTTCCTTGTTTTTAAAACGTTTCGTGTCATATCGGACACGTAGGTATATACTGAGACTATAGCCCGCTTTTCGGAAATCCCTTCGATAACTATCGATGCATGCAAAATATATCCAGGTACTGCCCACTGACTAGTCCTGCTCAGTATGAAAGCAAATATCCAACATCATAAAAATGTACTGCTCCAAAAGGAATAAATCACAAAAATCACATAACACCACCCTGTGCGTCTGGTGCGCACGGAAATCAAAATCCATATATGTGCTAAACATGTGCACAAAACAACATCTAGGTGCAACGGGTGTGCACGAAGCATCTGTCATAGGCAACGTGTGCCTGGCAGCCAAAACAGGTGCATCTGACATGCACGAAGAATCTCGATTTAGTGCATCTGGTGTGCCCCAAAATCGTATCTCAAAACATGCGCCCAACATGCGCGAAAATCCAAATCGGTGCATCCATCATGCACGAATGAAAATCTAGACCTTGCGCACTCAATATGCACGGAATCACAAAATCCAATAGCAACGTCGAATATGCGTAAGTCCAGTCAAAAGCACGGAGTGCAAGAATCCACATCAATATCACAATCAAAATCGACATACCGAAAGGCATCAAATCGAAGTCAGGTGCAATCGTAATGCACAAAATATAAATCCGGTGCAACAAAGGCACGAAATATAAATCTGATGCGATAAACGCAAGAAACATAAAACTGGTGCGACAAATGCACGAAGTATAGAACTGGTGCATCCTATGCACAAATACCAAGCAATAACTCAAATACGTAAGCAGCAACACCAAGTGTATCCAGATATGAAGAAAATCATAAACGTGTGCAGCTGCGGGCACAAAACACATATCGATACACTACAAGCACATATAAGCTATACCGAGTGCAAAATCAAAACACTAAAATTACATGAAACTCTGCTGGAAGCGTAAATCAAATCACCAGCATAAAATAGGCATGAAATCGCAATCAACAGCTCAAGAGTAATAACTATGTACAAGGTATAAATACCCAGTAGATGCAACCATGGTGCACAAAATCAAATATCATGAAACTCAGTCATCAAGACTAAATCATGTGAATAGATCGCCCAAAATACCGAAATCCAAAGCAACGGATACGTGATAATCAAATCACAAAATCAAAAATCATAATTACCGTCGTCGGTATACCATCCTTCAGGGTCGAGAAGGTACCGGAACATCCGATGCTAGCTGCGCAAGATATCTACTTGCCTCTTGCTCGCGGCTGGCGTCCTCTGCCTCTGGTTTCTGATCTTTCCTGTAGATTACCAATCTCGCAATCCATCGGCTCATCGGCCCGGTCAGGAGTACTGACAGGAACGATTCCGTTCTGGCACTTTCCTGGTCACCTTTCGGTCAATCCTCACGACCGCTCGTAAGGCAGCGTATCACTGGTGTCGGCCTCTGGCTCTCTGAAAGCACGTCACACATCTGATCCTGGGTGCAAACATCATTGCAGCAATGTCCTGGAAGGAATCCTGCTCAAGGTCTCTTCCGATCATGCCTATGCCGATATGTACAGAGGCTGGCTTCCTGCACAACCTCTTCTCGCTCAAAAACACCTGTGTCCTCAGCACAATATTTTCTCGGAAACTGGTCACATTCCAACGTCTCTGTAAGCATATCAGGTCTCTAGTCTCGACGGGAAGCAATGACAGCTCATCAGTGTCTCACACGAACCTCTTGTTCCAACTGTCTCTATCGTCGTCCACTATGACGTCACGCCAAGCTACTACGCACTGCACTGTTCTCGGCCACGGTCAATCTGAAGTCTCTCGCACGGACTCGAAATCGCATATTCTGTAGCTTCATCATTCTGTAGAGGATGTCAGGCCGAACAGGTCCTCGGGAACACGTCCCAACCATCGGAGGAATACTCATCACTCGTCTGTCCCTGATCAATCTGCAACGCATCTGGGTAAGTTCCTTTATCCGAACATGGTCAACTACCTCGTCGACAAGGCCGAACTCTGTCCTGCTGGGTGTGCGCAATACGACCACTCCTGGTCTAGGTCTTCTCGTAACGTACTCCAGAAAGGTCCTGTCGAGGTTCCTTTCCCAAATCTCAATCCTGCCGAAATGCCCGGAAGTCATCATCCAATGCTGAAGCTAAAGCTTATTCCGGAACGGCTGCATATCTATCGCGCTTCTCTCTGGAAGATACATCCATATACCACGCCTCGGGGTGCATATCACATCTCTAATGTCAGCGGAGTGGGACGTCATCTCGTCGAAATCTCGTACGAACTCTTTACTCCACCTTGCTCAATGTCGACTGATTCGGACTTAACTCATCGTGGCTACACGAACTGCGCTCCGACGGCTACGCTCGCATCTGGAGTCTCCCAAGCAGTGTCCCATCACGATATCCGAAAGATGTCGAACCATCCGATCGACTCGTCAGATCCTCATAATCCCCCAAGAGATCACATCATGGGTACAGTTTAATAGTATCGAGTACATGCCACAGCGTCGGTGGTCCAGCCGTAGAAGGGCAAACCCAAGCCTCACTAATGGCGCCGAGGAACCGCCGCAAACCCGAAGGTTCAAAGGCTTTCACACGGTCATTAAGTCGAGTTAGGGTTTCATTCTTCTAGAGAGTCCATAGAATCACCTGCATGTCTTTCCGTATACTTTAAACTTGGAAAATGGGCTCCTGACATTCGATCGTCTCTATCGACTCTCAACGAACCTGCGTGAAGTCGTCTCTAGCTGGAAACAATCTATCTGATGACCTCGCATCGGTAAACAAACGAACCACCTGTCCTAGTCATTCATCCTCAGGTGACTAGCGACTCGCTATCATCTCTCTAAGTATATGCTCACGCTGCAGTAGCTCCAACCATCTGGGCGACATCTCGTCATTTGCAGCAGCAACTGGCTTATTCGCCTGTACGCCGAACAGCGCCTCAATCCTCCTGGAAAGGCAATACATAGGCGGTCATCTCTGAGTCGGTCTGCTCTAGATCTGAGTAAGACTCTCCACACTGGAAATCTTAAACTCATCAGGGCCCGCTCCGGCGCAAAATCGGACGAATCACCTTCGTCTCTCAAATCGGGTAGACTAGCTATCATCTGTCTCATATCTGCCTGAAAGCTATGGCAATCTCAGCTCGTAAGCTTCGGAAGCGACATCCTGTCAATCTCAGAAACAGCTGGTCCATCTGTCTGCACGGTAGGCGACATCACAATCTCTGAGGTATGCTGTACATCAACAGTCCTCTCTCATCTGGCAGCTCTAACAATGGCCCGATCATCCGGTGCAAGACCAAGCACTCGCCTCCACTAGAGGTCACAATCACCAACACTAACTCGAGACGTTCCCATGTCACCAGAAAACACAATGGTCGGCCCTCGTACCAAACGAGCTCACACCGGCCGTAACCCTAGCAGCAGCCCAAACTGCCCTCAAACATGGTGACAGGAACCTCAATCGAGTATCAAGGGGAGCACATCAATGGCAAGAAAGGAAACAACAGATCCAAAGTGGATACATGATCATGGGAAGGAACAACATCAATAAAGGTATGATCATGAAACTAATAGAATCGGGGATCTCAAATGGATGTATAATCCTGGATATAAAGAGGATCACTGATCTCGAAAATATGTACATCCTAAGGTTCCTTAAGCGGAGTGGCGTGTCGTAAGTATGCCGCGGAACATACCAACGGTACGTCACTCTACTTTAGTTACCTATTCCATCAACCAAGGGTCATCCTACACGACGAAAGTTCGGGTCTAATACCCCCTCGACCAAGTCTAAGTTCCGTAAGGTCAAGCCTAAGTTCCGTATATATATAAACGCCCTAGGCTCCACATAGTCAAACTTAGACTCGAACCAAGGTCAACCTAGCGCTCTGATACCAACTTTGTCACGACCCGAAAGAGCACGTGACTGGCCCTTGAACCATATGAAGTCTATAGGACTCCATCTGATCCAAGTAAGCCAAAAGCCCAGAAATCTAAAACCATTTTTAAGAATAAGTAAAGAAACTGGTTTAAAGAAGTGAAGAAAAACATGTTTGAAATCAAGGTTTTTAAATAACTAAGCCGAATATGCATTTTTAAAAACAGTACAGTCTTTTCTAAAAATTTCGGCAGAGTTTCTTTCGTAAAACTGGCCCCGAATGGGGTATAACAAGGATAACAATATATGCAATGATAAAGGCATCCCCAAGCGGGAGCTAGCTCTTCGTCAATCGACGGTCACCACCACACATGCAACAATAATATACAACGCCAAGTGGCGAGGATCAAATCCAAAAGAAAGCTCAAAAGCAACAAGAAAACCGCAACACTACTAAGCGCGACTCTATGGTCGAATAACACATCACTAGTCTAGGTCTGAAACAATATACGAGTTTTAGTTGATGGATATTCTAGATACAATGAATAATATAAATACAACGGCGGTTCTGATACAAAAGAACCCACCTATCCAAGCAAATCACCCAAAAGGAAGCAGTGTGCCAGAAATGCCGCTATAGAACTGTACGGCAAACCTGCAAGAACTGGGGCACAACGGGGGTGAGTTGCCAACTCGTGAATAGAAAGATATCTACAAGCAGAGATCGAATGCATGACCCAACCTAGGTCAATACGATCAGATATAAAGAAACCTCAATATGAATAAAGCTGAAGCATGCTAAACTGGCAATGTAATCTCTATACGTGAATGTAGTGCCAAGTGCTCGTGCTAGTGCCTCAGGTAATAGTATGTCATGAATATGAGGTATGAATGCATGAAAGCAGAATACATGTAAATGAAGAAACTGTTTTCATAATTTTTCCCCATTTATCTGTATTTAATTATACCAGAATATTAAAATATTCATTAAAATAATATTAAATTATAAAATTTCCCAAAAATCATATTTTATTATTTTGAAGACGTTACAGATTGGGTCAGGTATATTAAATAACGGTATATACGTATTGAATCAAGCTCAGATATTCAGTGTCCAGAACACACTTAAAAGAAAGTCTCCAGAATTAAATCAGGCTTTCTTATGGCATTGTAGACTGGGTCACATCAATGAGACACGGTTGACTAAGTTACATAAAGAAGGATACTTGGATCCGTTCGAGTACCAGTCTTATGCCACTTGTGAATCTTGTCTCATGGGAAAGATGACAAAGACTCCGTTCACTGGACACGGAGTAAGAGCGAGCGAGCTCTTGGGACTTATACACAGTGACGTGTGTGGTCCAATGTTTACACATGCGCGAAGCGGTTATTCATACTTCATTACTTTCACAGATGATTTCTCTAGGTTTGGACATGTCTTCTTAATGAAGCACAAATCCGAGGCCTTTGAGAAATTTCGAGAATATAAGAATGAAGTAGAAAAACAAACAGGCAAAAGTATCAAGATCCTAAGATCGGATCGAGGTGGTGAATACTTGAGTGCCGAGTTTCTGGACTACTTAAAAGAGAATGGAATTCTCTCTCAGCGTACTCCTCCATATACATCACAACACAACGGTGTATCGGAAAGAAGGAATCGAACCCTATTAGACATGGTTCGTTCCATGATGAGTAAGGCTGAGTTACCGCGATCTTTCTGGGGTTATGCACTGGAAACAGCTGCACATCTCTTGAACCAAGTTCCTACTAAGACAGTGCCTACCACACCATATCAGATGTGGAGTGGGAAGAAACCCTGTCTTAAATCCTTTAAGACATGGGGATGTCCGGCTTTTGTAAAAAAGCAGCATGCGGACAAGCTCGAGGCACGCTCAGTACAGTGCAAGTTTGTGGGATACCCAAAGAACTCCAAGGGGTATCTTTTCTATTACGCAGAGGAGCAAAAAGTCCTTGTTTCTCGTCATGCCCGCTTCTTGGAAACTGAGTTTTTAGAAAATCAGATAAGTAGGAGCGTAATAGAACTGGAAGAAATTCCAGAACCACAAGCTGTTACTGAAACCTTAGTAGAACCAGAAGGTTCAGGGGAACCGGACATCCTACGCCGCTCCGCAGGAGTAGTAGGCAGTCTCATCCGCCCGAGAGATACTACGGTTTTCTCATAGACGGGGATAGAGAGGATTGCATCATAGATTATGATGAGCCTGCTAGCTTCCAGCAAGCCATTCAGAGCGGTGACTCGGTAAAATGGCTGGATGCAATGCGGACCGAGATGGAGTCCATGTACACCAACAAAGTTTGGACTTTGGACTTTGCTCCAGAAGGGGTAAAACCCGTAGGCTGCAAATGGATCTTCAGAAAGAAGATTGGTGTAGATGGGCAGGTTGAAACCTATAAAGCTAGGCTCGTTGCAAAGGGTTTTCGTCAAAGACCTGGTTTGGACTATGGCGAGACCTTTTCTCCGGTAGCCATGCTTAAATCCATTCGGATCCTTCTTGCCATTGCTGCCTTCCACGATTATGAGATCTGGCAGATGGACGTAAAGACGGCTTTCCTAAATGGAAATTTGGAAGAGTGCGTCTATATGGATCAGCCAGAAGGATTCAATCAGAGTGGGAGCAGCAGTAAAGTGTGCAAGTTGCTCAAGTCCATCTATGGACTTAAGCAGGCATTGCGGAGTTGGAACATCTGCTTTGATGATACTGTCAAAGAATTCGACTTTGTCAAAAACCCAGATGAACCATGCATTTACAGTAAGATTGTAGGGAGAAATGTGGTATTCCTCGTCTTGTACGTCGATGACATTCTCCTAATAGGAAATGATATTCCTATGCTACAGTCAGTCAAAGGATTCTTGTCACAGAGGTTCTCCATGAAGGACCTGGGCGATGCCAACTACATTCTGGGGATCCAGATCTATCATGATAGATCTAAGAGAATGTTGGGACTTTCACAGTCAAGGTACATCGACACCATACTGAAACGATTCAGTATGGAAGATTCCAAGCGTGGTAATCTACCGGCTTGTCACGGAATCACCCTCTCCAAAGAGATGTCTCCCAAGACTGATTTGGAAAGGGCTCGCATGTCATCAATACCCTACGCATCTGCGGTAGGCTCTATTATGTATGCGATGTTATGTACCAGACCAGATGTAGCATACGCATTGAGCGTTGTAAGCCGGTATCAGTCGGACCCAGGGGAGAAACACCGGATAGCAGTAAAGAACATTCTCAAGTACCTGAGAAGGACTAAGGAGATGTTCTTGGTGTATGGCGGAAAAGACCTCCAGATTGAGGCCTTTGCTGACTCCAGCTTCCAGAGTGACAAGGATGACTCCAAGTCCATGTCGGGTTATGTCTTTACCCTCAATGGAGGGGCGGTTTGCTGGAAGAGTTCCAAGCAGGAAACCGTTGCTGACTCAACCATGGAAGCGGAGTACATAGCTGCTTGCGATGCCGCAAAGGAAGCTGTCTGGATGAAGAAGTTCCTCACGGAACTTCAGGTGGTTCCTACCAGTGTTGATCCAATACCGCTGTATTGTGATAACAACGGCGCTATAGCTTTAGCGAAGGAACCCAGGTCCCATCAGAAGTCCAGGCACATTTTGAGGCGGTTCCACCTGATCAGGGAGATCATTGATCGCCAGGAGATTGAGGTAAAGAGAGTAAAATCAGAAGATAACACTGCAGATCCATTCACCAAGGCCCTGCCCCAGACTCAGTTCGAGCGGCTGATCGAGATGATAGGTCTTCGATACGCCAGTACATGGCCTTAGTGCAAGTGGGAGATTGTTAGTGTATATGCCCTAGAGACTATTACTGTATCATACTGGTTTGTATATTACTTAATGGAAGCTTGGGATATTCACCATGTATATACAATCTTGCTCAAAATAGTAGTATGCTACTTGGTTTGTTTCTACTTCAATGTGTACATGTGTTTATCTTTGTATATCGCCTATACACATTAGTGGAGCCCTTAGGATCTTTGCTTGATTACCAGCGATGTGATGGCCGTCACACTAGTGGGGCTGGGTAATCTATAAGCACATCCTTATGCAGGTCCCTGGTCGCAGGACTATCGAGACAGGGCATCGATACTCCGGAGTAGACCAGCGCATGCGCTTCTCATCCCAGTGTGGGAGACGGTCTGTCCCACAGCCGTCAGTACGTCGTACTTGAGATAGTATGCGGGTGCTCGTTAGGTTACGGGTACACTGGACAGGACTCGTCGGGAACTGATTAGTTGGTATTATGCCTATCGTCATTTATCAGTTCCCAGGTGACATGAGTACAGCTTAGTCCGCTGACTTGACACTGTCACTTCGCCTCGAGTGTGTTCCCACTGTACTTTGATCACTACCCTACCACGGCTCAAAGGAGTCATGCAAACAGGTGGTGGTTGGGTGCAGTCCCGAAGCACTTGGAGGCAGTGACGGTTAGACAGGATTCGTCTCTCCCGGTATTGGGGGTTGACATCGCGCTGTGTCTAGGAGAGCCATTACACGAGTAGTCCCTGGCCAGGGCAAACGAGATATACTGGTGGGTTTCCAGTGTTATCTCGGGGTGTTTTGGGCTTCGCTCTGGCACGACTTGTACCGCTATTGGGGGACTGACGTTTACCGCCCCCTAGGCCCGCCATGCGATGTATCAGACGAACAGACCGGACTGTACGGAGAATGTCACACTCAGGCTCAGTAGGAGTTCAGATGGGTTTCGCCTCGTCGGTCTTCTTGTCGGTATTACCTGGGGACCGTTACGCACAGCTAGTGCCGCTTGCGGTCTGTGGTTAAACCCACTGCCAGCGTAGTGTCGAGTCTTTAGAGTCCCACACAGAAAGCTTTTCGCCTTTAGGCAAAAGAGTAGAGGTCGCATGGTATTGCGACAGGTCGCATGGTTTTGCGACAGGGTTCGGTCACATCCGTGCACTTGTGCACGTACAGTGTCCGGACAGTTTACACTAGCGGGCTTTGGTTTAAGACGGATCCTAGTGTACCTTATGGGATTGGATTTATCCAGTTTGCATTCGTGTTCCTCGGAACGCGGATGCGGGTGTGTATGCACAGTTGACAGGGAGACAGAGGCAGTGGATTCTCATTAGGGTTGTTGACAGTTGACCGTTGACTATTTGACTTTTTGCTCAACCCTAATGAGAATATGATATGTGATTAACTATTATATTGATTAAGTATTATGGTGACATGGTTGTTGACTTTTGTTGACTTTGTTGACTTGTTGACTTTTGTTGACTTGTTGACTTTGTTGACCGGTTGACTAGGCTTGACTAGTTGACCATCATGATAACCATGGATAATATTTCATGCCAAAGACTTTTACTTGCTTGCTCATTTGTGTAAAATGAGTGCATGATATGATTCGGTTATGGTTGCTTCAACCATCACATAAGACTTTTTTGATATGATGAGTTATCATGACTTTGGATTATGAGAGGGTGAAAGACAAAAGAGAGCCTCATTCTTTCTTGCTCATTCTCTCTCTTGTTCTTGAGCTCTCCATTTTGCTCTCACCCTCTTGCTCTTGCTCCCTCTCTTTAATCTATGGTTCTCTTGTCTCATGAGTTGAGAATCAAGAACCATAGATAAAATCCCATTCTATTTCTTCTCTACTCATTCTAGTTCACTAGGTTTAGCAAACCAAGTGAACTAGTTTTCTTCAAAGAACGAAGAAGGAGCTAAAGGTTGGAGCTTTCAGGTGGATCTATCTTCGGCGTACAGAGACGACGAGAAGAAGCCATCGGACCACCATCGGAGCTTGAAGAAGAAGGAGTTCAAGACAAGCTAGGTATAACCCCCTAACCGAGTAGCTAGAAACTCAAGACAAGCTAGGTCCATGTTACCACCTCCGTAAAAATTGTTTTTTACCAAATTCCGCATTCCCGAAAGTACCGGGAGAGGTAGCATGGACTTACAGATGGGTGGCATGGGCCTTTCTCCCTCGGCACTTATTAGTTGGTAGGATCCTCCGTCGAACACTTTCTTGATGACGTATTGTCCTTCCCAGTTTGGCTCGAATTTTCCCTTGGCATGTCGATTGGGGATGATCGGTCTTTTGAGGACCAACACCAATTCACCTTTCTTGAAAGCGCGAAGATCGGTTATCTTGTCATAGGCCCGTGACATTTGGGCTTGGTATAGCTCCAGATTTTGCTGCACCGCGAGCCTCTTTTCTTCGAGGGCATCGAGCTCTTCAAGTTGAAGGAGCACGTTTTCCTCCTCCGTCAACTCGTGCTGAACGGCCATTCTTAAGCTTGGAACTTCGACCTCGAGGGGGAGGACCACCTCCACTCCGAAGAGCAATGAGTATGGAGTGGATTGAGTTAGAGTACGGTGCGTAGTATGATATGCCCACAACGCCTCGTGAAGTTCGAGATTCCAGTCTCTCTTGTTGGCTGAAGCATTTTTCCTCAGGAGCTTGCATAGAGTCTTATTGAAGGCTTCGGCTAGCCCATTGGCTCTTGGATTATAGATGGAGGAATATCTCTAGTCTATCTTATGCTGAGTAGCGAACCTTGAGACATTGAAGCTCTTGAAAGAAGGCTCGTTGTCAGAAATGATTCTTCTTGGTGTACCGAAGCGGTATAGAATATTATGCCGGAAGAATGTCAGAATATCTTTTGTCTTGACTTCTTTTAGCGGGACAGCTTCAGCCCATCTGGAGAAGTAGTCTGTCGCGGCCAGTATGAACCGATAGCCTTTGGATGACGGAGGATCAATTGGGCCAACAATGTCGGTGCCCCAGACTTCGAAGGGCCACGACGCCACCGTAGGATGCAACGGATTGGGATGCTTTTGAATGAAATCACCATGGATTTGGCAGATCTGACATTTCTTTGCATGCTCTCTGCAATCCCGTATCATGGTGGGCCAGTAATACCCAAGCCGTTTGATTTGAAGTCGCATCTTGGGGCCAGATTGGTGAGCACCGCAAACGCCCGAGTGAACATCTTTGATGACCTTTTGGGCTTCGGCCAATGACAGACACCTGAGCCAGAGTTGGTCATATGACCTGCGGTATAATGTGTCATTTACAAACACGTATCGGAGAGCTCTTTTCTTCAGCTGAATCCTCGTAGACTTTGCTTCGGGCAGCTTGTCGTATCGGAGGTACTCTACGAAGGGTTCTCTCCAATCGGGCTCGTCTTGGATGATCGAAGCTTCTTCGGCAGGACTGCTCTTCTTTTCCGCGCTTTCCTCTTCTCGTAGAGAGACTGGGGGTAGAATTTGCCGGCTCCTGACTGTGATCAGAATTCCGTCCATGTCAGGATCAGCCAGCTCCTTGGCTAAGCGAGCGAGTATGTCAGCCTTTCCGTTCAACGCTCTAGGGACTCTCGTTAGTTCAATATGAGTGAACCGTTTCATGAGTTCCACCACTCGGCCTCTGTACCGAGCTAACTCGGGTTTGTATATCTTATAGTCACCGCTTACTTGGTTGACGACAAGCTGGGAGTCACCGTAAACCCGTAGCCGAAGGATTTCCATTTCTATGGCGAGTTCCAAACCAGCTATCAGGGCTTCATACTCAGCTTCGTTGTTCGTTCGAGGCTCGGTGAGAGCGAAAGAACGCCGTAGGGTTCCCATTGATGGTGTGATGAACACCAATCCTATCCCTGCTTTTATCTCCGGGACGCTTGATTTACTGGAGGTCCTTATTGATGAGGCTCTATCGAAGTAGAGCTCCCAAAATGGCCCATCTTCCTCGAGGTGCAGCACTTGTTCGTCGGGTAACTCACAATTTAGCGGCAACCCTTCTGGTATAGGATGAGCGGCAATGAAGTCTGCAAGAGCTTTCCGTTTCACTGCTTTCTGAGGAGTATAAACTATGTCAAACTCAAGTAGCATGACAGCCCATCTTGCCATTCTGCCGGCTAGGCTTGCTCTGGTCATCAAGTGTTTGAGCGGGTCGACCTTGGAGATCAGCATAACCCGATGAGCGAGCAGATAGCGCCTCAGCTTCTTCATAGCAAATATCAGAGCCAGGCATTGCTTTTCGATTGGGGAATAGTTGTGTTCCGCCCCGACTAGAGTTCGAATGAGGTAGTAGAGGGCATTTTCTTTTCCCTCCTCGTTATTCTGGGCAAGGAGCGCACCGAGCGACTCATCTAGCGCGGCAGTAGAGAGAATCAGCGGTTTATTTGGAATGGGAGCGGCCAGCACTGGAGGGTGCAACAAGTATTGTTTGATGCTTTCGAACGCTGCTTGACATTCGGCATCCCAGATAAAAGGAGCTTCTTTCTTCATGAGCTTTGAGAAGGGCCTACATCTTCCCGATAAATTTGAGATAAACCTCCGTATATACGCGAGCTTGCCTTGAAATGATCTCAGCCGCGTCAGACTCTTTGGAGGGGGAATCTCCATGATGGCCTTTATCTTTGATGGGTCAACTTCAATCCCTCGATGCCGGACTATGAAACCCAGTAATTTTCCCGATGACACGCCAAAAGCGCATTTCAGAGGATTCATCTTCAGATCGTATTCCCCCAGTCTGGTGAGAACGGTCCTAAGATCTTGGATATGATCGGCCTTGGTTTTAGTCTTGACGACCAGATCATCAACATAACATTCGACGACTTTATGAAATAGGTCATCAAAGATATTGGTCATTGCCCTTTGGTACATAGCACCTGCGTTCTTCAGTCCGAACGGCATCACCTTGTAGCAGTATATTACGATCGGGGTTCGGAATGCTGTGTGCTTCTCATCTTCAGGCGACATCTTGATCTGATTATATCTAGACGAGCCATCCATAAAGGTGAATAGCTCGTAATTTGAGTTGTCATCGACCATCATTTCCATGACCGGTAGCGGGAAGTCGTCTTTAGGACATGCCTTGTTGAGGTCCCTGAAATCGACACAAACTCGGATCTGCCCATTTTTCTTCTTCACTGGGACTATGCATGCGATCCAGTCCGCATATCTTTCTTCCCTGATGAAGCCGGCATCGATGAGCTTCTTCGTTTTCTCAATGACCTTTTCTTCTAGTTCCCTTCTCATTCTTCGAGGAGCTTGTTTGACTGGCTTAACATCAATAGATATAGCCAGCTTATGCACGGCCACTTCTGGGGAAAGGCCTGGCATTTCTTTGTATGTCCACACAAAGCAGTTGACGAACTCATGCAGCAGGGCAATTATCTACTCTTTCATTTCCTCCGACAAGAGTGAGCTGATGTAGGCCGGCCTTGGATTATCGGGCGTTCCTAAGTCAATCTCGGTTAGCTCATCAAAGGTTGCTTGTCCGCCATCTTCGAGCTCTTGAGGAGCTTCTTCTGGCTCGGCTATTTCGTCATCATCATTTGATCTTTCGCTGGTCTCACCAACATGGATCATGTAGCACGTTTTGGAATCAGGTTGAACGTAGCCTATGCCCCGTCTATCTGGAATTCGTCCATCGATAAGTGCTCGGACCTGGGGCGGATACCATAGCCCTTCGTAAAACTTTGCTTCGGACTCCGTTTGATATAACCGGCATCCACACTTTTTAAAGTATTCCCGCATCTCGGGCGCATAGTATCTGGGATTGAGGACGGCTCTTATGCCTATCTCATATGGAAGGCACGCGACAGACAGATCATCCGGGTGCACAACGGGGTTTGACCCATAAAATAGGATGTCTTTCTGCCCACTTTTCCTTCCGGGGACGTAGAAAGTTTTCAGCTGGTCCACGGTGGAGACTGACAACGCATCGAGCTCTTTGCACATCCGCTCTGGTACCCTTATGACGGCTAGGGATCCTTCTGCAATTTCGAAGGTCTCTCGTAGTTTCGCTTGTTGCATGGGGGTCCAATTTGCACCGCTATTGCACGGCAGGTCCTCTTCCTCCGACTCTTCAGTGTCGCTGCCAAGATGAGGGCCGGCTTTGCTGCTAGATGGGCCTTCAGTAACAGATTCATCCGTATCGCTGCCGAAACGAGGGCAAGTTTTACGGAAGGATGGACTTCCAGCTTCGGACTCATCAGTGTCGCTACCGAAATGCGGGCGCACTTGGGCGTTTTTGCTTTTAAAAGTGACAGCCGACTCAGATTTGCCTTTGAGTCTTGGGGCCGCTCTATCCTCAGTCAATTGTGGCTTAGCATTTTGGTGGTTCATAAAGTACCGAGAATCTTCATATCGGACTTCATGCACACCGAACGGCTGGATGTCTCCGTCAATGCGTCTTTCTTCGCCATTTTTAGTATACTTCATGCATTGATGGAGAGTTGACGGGACGATGCCGTAATCGTGGAGCCACGACCGTCCCAAGAGAATCTTATAAGACGTGTCGGCGTCGATCACGTATATCTTAGCTTCAGTTTGCAGGTCCCCGAATTTGATTGGCAAAGCTATAGACCCCAGAACTTGCTGGCAATTTTGGTTGAAGCCTTGAATGACAATCCTTTCCCTTGACAGGTGCCGGACGTCCATTGAAAAACTCTTCAGAGTTCGTAAGTTCATGATGTTCACTGAGGACCTCGGATCAATCAATATGCGATTAATTCGATCTTCGTCGCTGTACCCGGTCATGTAAAGCGGCCGATTATACTCAGCTGTTCCCAGTAGCAAGTCTTCATCCTTAAATGTGACTGCGGCGGCTTGCAAAGTGTACCGAGCTTCTTTCAAATTAACTTCCGTAAAGTGAGCCTGATACCGCTCGAGGTTTTGTAGAGCATGAATGAGAACATCTCTAAGCTCCTTAGATAGGATCAAGGCGTCGTAGATTCTCAGGAGAGACGGAAGCTTCCGAAGATGGGCCAAGACATTATAGTCCACCGAGGAAGGACTTATGTTTTCATCAGCCGGTTCTCTGCCATCTTTCTCATTAGCGACTTGTTTTTCCTTCCCTTTTGGGGCATTGCCCTGATTTGGCGGTAGAGCCCTGCCGCTTCTGAGCTGGATTTGATTGGCCTTTGTGTCGAGTTCTTCGTCCTCTTCGGGAAAACAGAGATCCTCCTCAGAGTCGCTGCCCAGATGGATGGCGTAGCAGGTCACTATAGGGATCTCTTCATTGGAGCCTTTTTCCAACTCCTCCGAAATCTCTGCTGCTTTCACGGGGTAGAACTCTTTCAATTGAACCAAAGTTCTTTCCTTCTGTTCATATTCATCGAGGGAATCGATATAAATTTGAATGGTCAATCTCCCTGCAGACTTCTTTTCACGCCGAGCTGCGCTTTTCTTCTTCTTGAGTTTTTTGGATTTTTAGCCTGATGGAGCCGCATTGGCAGCTGGACTGGTAGGCTTCTTCTGCCCTTCCCATTCCGTCCTGGACTCTTTCCGAAGTAGCTTTATCATCTTCTTCGTCTTATTAGATATGTGCGTACTCTACGGAGGCCTCGATGAGTCCGTTTCATTTGTCAGGGCAGCGGGTTCAGCTGTCTGCTCCCAGAAGGCTTCAACTTCTGTCTCTGTATAAGGTTGGCGGTTGCAACTTGATTGTTCACCAACACACTTTTGGATAGCTCGATCTCTCCAGCCTTGTACTTCTTCTTGACCCATTCTTTGAAGATATAACAATCATCGATCGCATAGCTCACTACTCGGTGGTACGGGCAATACAGGGGATTGTCGGTCATTTTGGCTTCTTGGGGTCTTTTCGACTCCGGCAATTGTAGGCCGTTGTTCAAGGCATCTTTAAATATCTTACGGACCTTTTCCCTTCTGAAAGAGTAAATCTTGTTCTTCTTCTCCTTTAGGAAAGGCCCATCTCCTTCCAGCAATGGCTTTCGAGACCGGTTGGTTTTGGATTCGCCCGCCCTTCGCTTTTCTTCATTGTCGGGTCCTGCTCCAGCGGCGGTTCGCACTTGACTGTGAGATTACGCCATCGAGCGATAAAGTCGGTGTTGCTTTCATTCTTCCTCGGCTTGGTCCTCACAAGGTCGGCAATGGGAGATTTTTAAATTTATTTTAATTATTTAATAATATAATATTATATTATTTTAAATTTATATTTATTTAAATTATTTTATATTATATTATAATAAAATTATTTTTTATTATTTTTAAATTAATTATATTTATTTAATTTAAAAATTAATTTTAATTATTTTTAATTTTTAGATTTAATAATTATTATTATTTTAATTAAATTTATTATTATATTTTTATTTTAAGATTTTATCACTGACGCTCATGAACCTTTGCCGGAACAGAGACTCCATTTGGGCAAAGGTAATGACGGACCCGTCTGGTATACTCACGTACCAGTCGAAGGCGACACCGGTCAGGCTGTTGACAAACTGACGAAGAAGGAGCGCGTCATTGCCCAATGTATTTCCACACGAGGCTTTGAAGAAGGCGACGTGCTGATTTGCATTCCCCGTTCCGTCGAATCTTCCGAATTTAGGAATGACGTAGCCGCTCGGGAACTCGATCAGATCGTAGTGTGTGGGATACGGCCGCCCACTACTGCCAATTTCTTTCTGAGCTACAGCTTCGGCCACCAATGTTTTAACTTTGCTGGTGACCAAATCCATTATCCGATCTTGTGTTAGCGGGATAGTGCTATCTGGGGCCAAGGCATCCCCAGAAGTGGAATGTGGCCGGCTTTCGTGCGGCTCGACCAATCTTGGACCCAAAGAAGCAGGCAATGGCTGCTTCAGATTGTCATCACCCGGCTGATTAGTAGCGACTTGTGCTTGATTGGGAGGCGCTCGAGCAATTTGAGCCGTAAGCTGCATCACAACGTTCGTTAAGTCGTCAATTTTCGAATAGAGCTTGGCCATCTCTTTATCTTTGCTCCTGAGCTATTTTCGAAGCTCTTGAAGCAGCTCTTGCTCCGCGGTCCTGGGGCGGAAAGTCGGCTCTTCCTCGCTGTCTGAGCTTGACTCTGCATGGACCGAGGGGTCTTTCTGCCTATCATCCTCATCGAGAGGGTTTTCTTCATCCAGTGGAGGCGGCTGTTCTTGGGCAGCGGCAACCACATTCAAGCCAGATTGGGCTTGGGATGTGGTGGCCCCATACTTGCTTTTGCTGCGAAGGTTATCGTTGGGGCGCCCCGCCCGCCATATAGACCGTATGGATAATATATCCAGCCGTCTTTTTATTATCGACGGCTGATTTCACAGATCGCTGCTTTGACCCCCCTGTTTCGGTAGTGGGCAGTCGATTGAGGGCGGCTGGCCTGACCAGGTTCTTGAATGGTGCTGGCGCTTCTTTTCTGGGTTTGCCCCGCTGCTTTCGTGCGGCACAGAGCGCCTGATAGACTCTTGAAAAGACAGTGCCATACTTTTTCTGTTGGGGCCAGGACACGTCTCTTTGTAGCGACGTTCGGACCGCTGTCTTCTTGATTCTGGCGGTCATGGCATTTTTCTGAACCCACCTCAGAGGTTCGAAGGAATTGCTAATTTTTACGGCCGACTCAGCCGTCATCACAGAGTAACCTTGCTCTTGGAACTTCAGAAGATTCCACTTGGCCGAGGCCCTGGCCCTCTTGTTGGCTCGATACCTGAGCCGCTTCTGCCTTAACTTTTCTGCTCTAAGCACCTGGCAAACTTCGGATCTTTGGGAAGACGTCACAGACTGGGCGATGGAGGGCTTTGGAGATACGCTCAATTGTGCATTTTTCGGAGTCATCGCCTGAGCTCGTCCGCAACATTTGATGTTTCCCTTTGTACCGGAGTTCTTGCCCCCAGCTGGAGCACCAGAGAGTTGTTCAGACACCGTCTTAAGCTTCGGTTGTGGTGCCTCAGTGATCACAACATTCGGCCTCTTGCCCCTTGAGACCGGCTTGGCCACCTGTTTCGCCGGGATTTCTGCCAGATGAGCGCTTCCGGCAGGGTAGATGATGACGGAGCCAAACTGGCGGGGCAATTCCTCCCACTGTCGACTGGGGCTTGCGAGGAGAACCACACGAGCATTGACCCTGACCACGCACAGGATCGGGGTCGCGTTGGAAGCTGAATTCGTCTTGGGAGACATTGTCGTCGAAAGTTGATTGCTGCACAGAAAAAAAAACATCATTTTAGTATAGACAATTGACATGTATATTTATTGAGTTCGCATAAACGTTTAACCCGAAATATGGGAGGAGAGAAAGGTCCCACCGGGCGTGCCAGAATCTGTAGGGTGTTTTTCATCACCCCATTGAGATGGGAATACACGCACGCTTGTCAGGCGTACTACAGATTCCCCCTGCCTAGGGTAGGCCGGGGTTTATTGATTGTGGGGCTTCGAATCTCCGGCAGCCGCGGACTAAGCTGCCGTTAATTACGCTTTGCCTTTGGGGCGAGGGAACCTCCGATTAACGGGTTAAACTTGTCATGCGAACTCAATGTACAGTGTACGTGTGTTTTGTTTTGGAGGGGGGTTTGGATATATCGGGAGCCACGCAGAGTTTTTACGGGGGTTCCGCTACCCGGATAGCAGGCTGGGGGTCAAGGGGGCTAGCAGCCCCCTTGCAGGATGCGGGGCAGCACCCAGTTAGAAATTGTTTTCTAACAGGGACAGTGTTGTGGAGTATGTGTGTGTGTACATATGTGTATATATGTATGTATATATATAAAAAGGGGGGAAAAGACATCGAAAGGATGCGTGGGGCCAGCGCCTGGGCGCTTGAGCGCGAGCGCGCCACGTGGACGCTCTGCGCTCGAGCGCAGAGTGCTGGAGCGCAAGCGCGCCACGTGTCGGCACGTGGACGCTTTGCACTCGGAGCGTTGGGCGCTTGAGCGCAAGCGCACTACGTGTCGGCACGTGGGCGCTTTGCACTCGAACGCAGAGTGCTGGAGTGCAAGCGCGCCATGTGTCGGCACGTGGGCACTGGGCGCTTGAGCGCAAGCGCGCCACGTGTCGGCACGTGGGCGCTTTGCGCTCGAACACAGAGTGTTGGAGCGCAAGCGCGCCACGTGGCGGCACGTGGGCGCTTTGCGCTCGAGCGCAGGGCGCTGGAGCGTAAGCGCGCCACGTGTCGGCACGTGGGCGCTTTGCGCTCGAGTGAAGGGCGCTGGAGCGCAAGCGCGTCACGTGTCGACACGTGGGCGCTTTGCGCTCGAGCGCTAGCACGCCGGCGAGGAAAATGGGGCTTTTAGCTACGGAAATTTTCTAAAGAGAAAATAGGGTGAGTTAAACTCCTAAAAATGTTTTGGTTAAGGAAATGGGTTCTTCTTCTTCCTCCTCTGTGGCTGGATCAAGAGATGTGAGATCTAAAAATCTCTTCTTTTTGGGATCTAGTGACCGATCCAAGTTTCCCTTTGTAGGTTTTGTGGCGAAAAACTATTTAGTTTTTTAGAATGAAGAGTAAAACTCTCGATTTAATTCAAAAGAAAAAAGAAGGTTTTGGAACCTTGAAGAAGAAGGAAAGATCTCAGATCTAAAACTTTTTTTTGGAGAGAGAAAAAAGTTGTGAGATATTTCATTATCTTTTCCTTTATAGGCCATACACTTTACACATAGCCCCTTGGGCTTCACAAAATGGCATTTTGCCTATCCCATGGCTCATGTGCCATTTCTTTTTGCACATAAGCCATGTGCTTTACAAAAATTTGGCTTTATGCCTATTTTTCTTACATTTATCCATAAAATAAAATAAAAGAAATACAACAAAATTATTTATTACAAAATTTTTATCTTGGCATTAGGGGAGGCCGGCCGCTTCATGTTCGGGCTCGACCTGGGCATGGGCCCACTGGATCTGGGCTTGGGCCCACTTGGCTTGGGGTTGACTTTGATTTTGATTTGGTTAACCGGGGTGTAAATTTTTACCCCAACAAAAGAAAAGAAAAAAAAAGAAAATGATAAAAAAAGAGGGATGGGCATGAGAGAGAGAGAGAGAGTATGAGGGGTCAAACCTTGACTTGGGCCATTCTCTCCACTTCATTCTCTTCATCTTTTTCTCCCTCCCTCAACCATGGCTTCCCTCTTCCTTCCCCCTCCTCAAAACACCTCACTTCATCATCGAGAACACATCAAAAGTCTATCCCCACTTCATTAAACTTGTGCACAAGCTCACTACAACCCCTTTGGACCAAGAATAATCGGATTTTGAGCACTTGGGGCAACTCAAGAAAATTCTTGAGTTGCCAAATGAGGTACTTTCCTTACCATTAGCATAGTATTACATTCACTTTAGTGTCCATGCATGTTTAGAAGTGATTAAGTTATGTTTAGTGAACTTTGAAAATTCTAAGTTAGGGTTTTGAGAAATTCTTAAGTTGTGAAGTGTAATTGAGGTTAGTAGAGGCCATACAACCCCTGTAGTGATGATATATTGGACTAAACCATGAACTTAAACCCCAATTAGAGAACTTAGATATCCCCGACATCGTATTTTGTAGAAATTGCGGAGGGAAATTGATATCTGCTAACACCCGGGGACTCTAAAAATTATTTAGCAAACACTGTGAGTCATGCAGGCACCCAGGAAGCTACCACAGAGACCCGGGACCCCAACTCCACCTATAGGACGTAGATTTAATCATTCTGGCCGCAATTTTCGGCCAGAGTATGGTTGATTTGGTCCATGTTTGTTCCAGGGCTTTATCTCCAGTAAAATAGACCCTTTCCATATGCAAAATTAGCTGGTTTGACCTAGGGTAAAATCTGGGACCATTTTCATGAGTTGCTGCCTTGTATTTCATGATATTTATGAAATGAAGTTTTGATATTTGTGTTTTTATCGGTCGATTCACGTTTATACGTCAATCGTCGAG
Source organism: Agapanthus africanus (assembly GCA_030015575.1). Taxonomy (NCBI): domain Eukaryota; kingdom Viridiplantae; phylum Streptophyta; class Magnoliopsida; order Asparagales; family Amaryllidaceae; genus Agapanthus; species Agapanthus africanus. The sequence continues at coordinate 302,213,434 of JASDDO010000022.1, read as the reverse complement.
AGTTGTTGGTTATTCTTTCATGCGTAAACTATAGGTTTTAACTTATGTGTGATTCGTGCGTCATTTTGGTTTTCGTGCGTGGTTTCCGTTTACTATACTATATGTGTGATATGTAGGTACCCCCACGTAGATTCGAGACGACGAGGAGAGCGTAGCATCATTGACTCCAGCAAGCGAGGATCAAGGTGAGTAGATATATATCTACGGGGGAAGTCGGGTGGATGGCGTATAGCACCCCCGCAGTTCGTTGTATAGAATGCAAATGCGTTATGTTATATATAGATATATATACTTAAATGATATTATAAGATGTGTATACTTAGCTAATTGCTTTAGAAGACTTTGGATGATAGTGTCGTTAGTTGATTTCCTAGTCGCGGACCCTAAAATAAGGTTTACATACACGCACACACACACTTGCATACTTTTATTTACTTGTGCGTATATGGGGATATGTGTCTGTATATATATATATATATATATATATATATATATATATATAAACACATAGGTACAGGACTGTGTGTGTGTATATATATATATACGTATACATATACATGGATGATGAGGATAGTATATGGTATTTGGAGTTAAGTCGATGAGATTGGGCATGGTGCCATGAGATCGGTGATATGACGTGGTTCGTATTATGAGATATGACACGATATTATAGCGGGTCCTTGGGCGATGTGTTTTCACACATACATATACATATACATACACACACACACACACACACACACACACACATATATATGGTATCAGTATGTACTAGACGTAGATCAGTACCCAGTTCATGATATACGATGATAAGGAAACCAAATGAATAATGAGTTAAATGTGATATTTGACCCGTACCCAGAATTGGGATGCCATATGATGGATTTACCGTACGAGCTTTATATTGATGATAGATCTGTAAGTCTATGATGCACACCCCATAGCTCGCGGGGAGGCGGAATACTTTAAAAACGATTTTTCTCATAACAAAAGAAACTTGTTTTAACTTTGCAACATAAACTTATTCCACTTTTAGGATCTTTATTAAGCCTTAGCTAACAAAAATAGACTAAGAGAGAGAGCAAACCACTATGTTCAAGAGTTATACCCTCATTCCTAGTCTTTCAGGTCTTCAAGTGGCTCCTTGCTCCTTGGTTCAAGCTTCCTCTTGATCTCCTTTCTTTTGCTTCTTCTAGGTCTTGAAAGAGTTCGGTTGCCGGTCTTCTTTGCGCCGAAGATGGATCCACCCGAGGGCCTATGGTCAAGCTCCAACCTCCATGAGATAACTTAGTGATCTTGCTTGCTAGGGAAGATGACTAAGTAGATGTAGAGAGAATGTGTATTGGACTAGTTGATCTCAAAGCTCATTGTTTTGCAACATATGCGTGTATGAGCTTGAGGAAGAATGAGAGAATAAAACCTAGGAGAGAGAATGCATTTTTTAGAATGAGTAGAGAATGAGTTGTGAGAATGGCTAAGTATTTGGCTAATAATTCAACCATGGAATTATTTAATCACATAAATAACAACCATGCTTGAATAGTAGATCCAAAGTGAATAAACAATTCCAAAGCCATGCTTTGCAACCCATTCCTAAAAAATCTCCTAATATCCACTTCATTAATCCTTTGTGAAAAATGAATAAATCTATAATGAGGTGTCTCCTTCTAAAAGCTCATCCTTGTGAAATTACAAGAATGCCCTCACCGTATTTTCATACCCGTATCCTTATTCCGAAAAATACGAATACACAGAGACCAGTATAATCCAATACTACAATACTAGGATCTGGCTTAAACCAAAGCCCACTAGTATTATCTGTCCGAACGTCATTCGAGTAGCCAGTACATGAATGCGATCGAAACCCTGCCGTAAGACCATACGTCGTCTACATCGTCTCGCCTGATCCAGGGAAAACCTCTGTTTGGGACTCTAAAGACTCGACAATATGCTGGCAGTGGGTTTAACCACAAGTCTGTCAGTGGCACTAGCTGTACGTAACGGCAACCCATGTATGTGTCGAAAAGGAGGCCGACTAGCGAACTCGTCCGTAACCCCTACTGAGCCTGTCCGTGACAATATCCGTGTAGTCCGGTCTGTTCGTCTAAGAGTATCACATGTAAGGTCTACGGTGGTGGAAAATGTCAGACCCCTAATAACCATACAAGTCATGTCAGGGTGGCTCAAGACCATCCGAGAATCTACTGGTCCGTCCACCAGTAATTCTCAGTCAGCCCTGGCCAAGGACTTATGGTAATGACCAACCAATCACAGTGCAATATCGACTCCCTATACCGGGAGAGACGAATCCCTAACAGTCGCTCACTGCCTCCATGTGGCTCGGGACTGTATCCCACTAAAACCTGTTTGTAAGACTCCTTTGAGCCGTGGTAGGATAGTAATCAAAGCACAGTGGGAACTCACACGAGACAAATGACGACCTCAATTCGACAGACTATCTGCACACATGTCACCTGAGAACTGCTATCTGACGCTATGTATAATACCATCTAGTCAGTTCTCGGCGAGTCCTGTCCGGTGTACTCACACCCAGTGAGCATCTGTATACAATCTTAGGTGCACATCACCAATGGCTGCGGGACCAATCCATCGCCCCTCGTCAGGGTCTAGATATGTATACACTAGTCTACTCTGGAGCATCGATGCCTAGTTTCGATACTCCTACGACTAGGGACATTTAAGGATGTGCCTATTGACCATCCATCTCCCATAAGTATGACTGCCATCACAACGCCGGTAGTCAGGAAAACACCCTACGGGCTTTATTAATATGTATACAATATATGAAATACAAAGTAAAATATATCACATGTTAAGATAAAGACAAACCAAATAGCGTACTATCATATCAAGTAAGATTGTCATGTACATACATATCCCTAGCATCCTATACAATGAAGGCCTCTAGAGCATATATATCCAACAATCTCCCACTTGCACCAAGGCCTGTAATTGGCGCAATGAGTACCCACTATCTGCACTAGATCCAGTTGCTGGCGTACCGCATGCCCAACATCTCAAACAGCCTCTCGAACTGGACTTGAGGGATGGCCTTGGTGAATGGATCTGCCGTGTTGTCTTTTGTGTCCACTCTTCGCACCTCGATCTCCCGGTGATCCACGATCTCCCTGATCAGGTGATACCGCCTCAAGATATGCCTGGATTTCTGATGGGACCTTGGTTCCTTCGCTAATGCTATAGCCCCATTGTTATCACAATACAAAGGTATTGGATTGGCAATGGACGGAACCACCTGAAGTTCAGAGATGAACTTCTTCATCCAGACAGCCTCTTTCACGGCATCGTTAGCAGCTATATACTCAGCCTCCATAGTTGAGTCTGCGACGGTATCCTGTTTGGAACTCCTCCGACATACCGCCCTTCCATTGAGGGTATACACAAAACCCAAAACGGATTTAGGGTCATCTTTGTTACTTTGGAAGCTGGAGTCGGTAAAAGCCTCGACCTGGAGGTCCCCATTACCGTAAACTAAGAACATCTCCTTAGTCCTTCTCAGGTACTTGAGAATGTTCTTTACCGCTATCCAATGCTTCTCACCAGGGTCAGACTGATACCTTCTTACCACACTAAGTGCGTAAGCTACATCTGGTCTGGTACATAACATCGCATACATTATGGATTCTACTGCCGAAGCGTAGGGTATAATGCCCATGCGAGCCCTCTCTTCATCAGTCTTTGGAAACATCTCTTTGGAGAGGGTGATCCCGTGACAAGTGGGTAAATTACCGTGCTTGGAATCTTCCATACTAAATCTCTTTAGTATAGTGTCAATGTACCCTGACTGTGAAAGTCCCAACATTCTTTTGGATCTATCACGATAGATGTTAATCCCCAGAATGTAAAAGGCATCTCCCAAGTCTTTCATGGAGAATTTCTACGACAAGAAGAGCTTTACTGATTGCAGCATAGGGACATCATTCCCTATCAGTAGTATGTCGTCGACGTACAAAACAAAGAAGACTACTGCTCCTTTTACAATCTTCCTATAAATGCATGGTTCATCTACATTTTTGATAAAGTCAAATTCTTTGACCGTCTCATCAAAGCAGATGTTCCAACTCTGCGATGCTTGCTTTAATCCATAAATGGATTTAAGCAACTTGCACACCTTTCCGCTGCTCCCACTGTCTAAGAAACCTTCTGGTTGATCCATGTAAACACTTTCTTCTAAATGTCCATTTAGAAAAGCTGTTTTTACGTCCATCTTCCAGATTTCATAGTCATGGAAGGAAGCAATGGAAAGTAGGATCCGAATGGATTTAAGCATAGCTACTAGGGAAAAGGTTTCATCATAGTCAAACCCTGGTCTTTGACGAAAACCTTTTGCAACGAGTCTAGCTTTGTAGGTTTCCACTTGTCCAAATGCATCAATCTTCTTTTTGAAGATCCATTTGCATCCAACTGGTTTCACTCCAGGAGGAGCAACATCTAAAGTCCATACTTTATTGGTGTACATAGATTCCATTTTGGATCTCATAGCATCCAGCCACTTCATCGAGTCTTTACTCGTGATAGCCTGCTGAAAATTAGTAGGCTCATCATCATCGATAATGCAATCCTCTCGATCCCCATCTACAATAAACCTATAGTATCTTTCAGGAGGACGAGAAAGCCTACCAGATCTGCGGAGCGGCATTGGTTCATCGGGCTCTATTGAAACCTGAGGTTCTACTAAGTCCTCGGCAGTAGTTTGAGGTTCTGGAATTTCTTCAAGCTCTACTGCGCTCCCACTAATTTCTTTTGCAAGAAATTCGCTCTCTAAGAAGACAATATGGCGAGCGACAAACACCTTTTGTTCTTCAATGTGGTAGACAATGTATCCCCTTGAATGCTTGGGGTATCCCACAAACTTGCACAAAACCGATCATGCCTCGAGCTTGTCCGGATTATGCTTTTTAACAAATGCCGGACACCCCCATATCTTGATATACTTGAGACATGGTCTCTTCCCGCTCCACATTTCATATGGAGTAGTAGGCACAGACTTAGTCGGAACTCTATTCAATAGGTATGCAGCTGATTCTAGTGCAAAACCCTAGAAGGAGAGTGGCAACTCAGCACTACTCATCATTGAACGCACCATGTCCAGTAGCGTGCGATTCCTCCTTTCTGATACACCATTATGCTGAGGTGTATACGGTGGAGTAAGCTGAGAGAGAATTCCATTCTCTTTTAAGCATTCTAGGAAACTGGTACTTATGTATTCTCCACCTCGATCGGATCGAAGTGTCTTGATGCTTTTACCAGTCTGTTTCTCCACTTCATTTTTATACTCCTTAAATTTCTCAAAGGCCTCGGATTTATGCTTCATTAAAAACACATGTCCATACCTCGAGAAATCATCAGTAAAAGTGATGAAGTAGGAGTGACCACTTCATGCATGTGTAGACATCGGACCACATACATCGCTGTGTACAAGTCCCAAGAGTTCCGTGGCTCTTACTCCGTGTCCGGTGAACGGAGATTTGGTCATCTTTCCTTTGATACATGATTGACAAGTTGCATAAGATGAATATTCAAACGGATTTAAATATCCATCTTTATGTAACTTAGTCAACCTTGTTTCATTTATATGACCAAGTCTACAATGCCATAGGAAGGCTTGGTTTGAATCTGGAGCCTTCCTTTTAAGCGTGTTTTGAATATTGAAAACTTGAGCTTGATTAAGTATGTATATGCCATTTTCCAGTGTGCCAAACCCAATCATTTCTTGATTTAGGAGAATTTTCATGACATTTCTTTCAAATGCAAAATTATATCCTTCATTAGATAACAAAGATACTAATATAATATTACACAGCATACTGGGAATACAAAAACAGCTGTACAACACCAAAATGTGCCCACTAGTCAACCCCAGGTGATATTCTCCCACTGCAACAGCATCTACATTCATTGCATTGCCCATCCGGAGGGTCATATCACCTGCCTTCAGTGCTCTACGGTTTCTCAGAGCCTGCAAAGAATTACAGATGTTAGAACCAGAACCGGTATCAAGTACCCATGATGTAGACTTTACTGAAAGACAGTTTTCGATTACAAACACACCTGAAGCAGAAGCAGCAGCTTGCTTCGTGTCCTTGGCTTTGAAATCCATGCAATCCTTTTTCCAGTTCCCCTTCTTGTGACAATAATAGCATTCATTCTTATCCGCCTTCACTCTCCCTGCCTTGTTCGTTCCCTGCACCTTCTTGACCCCACCTTTCGGTTTGGTGGCTTTCATCTTCTTCTTCCCTTTAGCTTTCTCTTTGGATTTAGAAGAGGATGATTGGCCTACATACAGAACGGGGGTCTTCTCCTTTTTCAAGGAGGTCTCTGCTACCCTCAACATGTTGAGGTGCTTTAGAAGATCAGCTTCCATTTCGTGCATGTTGAAGTCCAGCACGAACTGAGAGAAGGTGTGGGGAAGGGACTGCAAAATCAAGTCGATGTACAACTCATTCTCTAGCACGCATCCCAGGTTTGTGAGTTCCTCAATGAGGCTGATCATCTTCAGGACGTGCTCTCCTACAGGTGATCCTGGAGCTAACCTTATCTGGAATAGTTTCCTAGAGGTCTCGTACCTTGCGATACGGGAGTGCTCTCCATACAGTTCCTTGCAATGGAGAAAGATGGATATAATATCCATACTTTCGTGCTATTTCTGGAGTTCATTGTTCATGGATGCCAGCACGATACACTTAGCTCTCTCACAGTCTAGATCCCAAGTTTTACGGACCTCCTTGTCCGCAACTTAGGAATCTGGTCCTAGGATAGGGGGAGGAACAGTGGTGGTAACATATGCAACTTTATCATAAGTCAGTGAAATGTTGACGTTCCTTAGCCAATCCTTATAGTTTGGCCCGGTCAGTGTATTCTTTTCAAGTAATAGTTTTAGTCCTGTCATGGTAGCTGCCAGAGAGAGAGAGAAAAGAAACACTCAGCATATGCTCTTGCAAGTTTAGAATGGTTTATTAGTTTATCTAAACAGGATGGCTCCCACTGTTTCCTTAAATCCTTTTTCAAACCCTAAAAGAAGAATTAGTCAGGATTTAATCGAACGTCACAATACTTGCTTAACCTTTCATCCAGGCCAGTGTCGGTACTTCGAGGGAGGTTTCCCAATGCTTTCGCGAAGTTGCTTAATTATATAACCTCTTTTCCCTGGAGGCGTAGCCCCACTAACACTTTTCTAGACACCTACTTGGTTTATAGCATTGATTGTTAAGTGAGAAAGTCTTCCGAGAGTAATCCTACTCATCAGTGGGATCAGGATCCGACTGTCATTGGATGATGACCTAGATGGAAGCCACTCTAGTCACCACACTCCAGAAGGTATGCTAAATCTGCAAGTTTCCTTTATGTTTGAAACTCCCGATGTGATTTTTACCCCAAGCTTTTATGACCTTGACGTAGGCCAACAAATCATAATATGCAAGTCAAGTTATACCCGTCATTGTCCTGATTAATTTAGATCCATCCGTACTCGCCCTTGACGTAGGCCAACAAGGCTGTACGACTGTCCAAAACTAATTCATCTATATATGCAACAAATAAGCAACACATTGATACCATACACTATGCCTTGACGTAGGCCAACAGACATAGCATGAATATGATGTGTTGTTTATTTGAAACGACGGTGGGCTACGGATGGTTTTTGGTGAAACCGTTAACGTAATGAACTTGATATGATCGAAGGAACCATGATAGCTTTTTAGAAGGAGTGGTTTAGGCTCCACATTTAAAATTTGTTTTTTGAAGAAAACCGAGTGGTTTTGAAATTGTTCCAACGATTTAGTTTAGGTTTAATTTCTTTACATTAATGAATTAATGTTGTCCCATCAATTAGTCCTACCATTGCAGAAAACAACGAAAATACAACGTACACTTATGCCATCCGCATTCTCCACTGGGCCCCGTCATCACCCGTTAGGTTACTTAACTAAAGACAGAGCAGGGGCTGGACTAGCGCGGGTGCAAAACATAAGCAACGCCTAATAAATATCATATATAGATATATCCATTCGTCGCACGCAATAATAGGCATTCCAGATCACAGATGAACATATTGGATATACTAGGAATTCCGCACTTCGTTTAAGCCCATAACGAAAGACGGGTTCCACGGTCGTGATGAATATCCAAAACCCTACCCTAGACCCCTACGGGTGCGGCAAACTACCCGCCAAATTCCCGAAGTGGAGCAACCCCCCTCAACAAAGTGAGTAGGTCACTCGGCACTTCAAAGAACCCGGTAGTTTATGCACCCCTCCTTGGGTCTATCCTAGGAGCAAAAACAGTAAAAAAAATAGTACAACGGTGGCTACAACCTCAACCCAGATGTGCCCCGCAAAATAATATTACATCAATATTACAAATTACATTGAATGAAAGAAAAAAAAACACTCATCTCACACCCCCGTCTATTCATCATCGACGATCCAATAAAGTTCATATACACAAGCCAATCAAATACAGATATGTGCAACCCCTACTAACCGGCTGTCACGACCCGAAAAGTACGGAACATGACCGGCACTTAAACTACGAAACGTCTCGAGGCGTACGTAATCTAAGTAAGCCAAAACCCAGAAATCCAAAACAAGTAAAGCAGTAGAGTGAAGGAAAAACCAATTTTTAAAGCAAGAAGTTTAACAACATAAGCCGAAGTATGCATTTTTAACATCTCAAGTCTTTTCTGAAAATTTCGGCAGAGTTTCCTTTGTAAAAACTGACCCCAAATGGGTACGAAACCTGATAAAGCATATATAATGAATAAAGGCATCCCCAAGCGGGAGCTAGCTCTTCGTCAATTGACGGTCACAACCACGCAAGCAACATAATATACAATGCAGAAGGGCGAGGATCAAACTCAGGATAAAAATCCAACCTCATCAAGGAAACCAGAGGAAAACCATAATAATATAGCGCGCGACTCTAAGGTCGAACGAATATACACTGGTCTTCTATATCTATCAAATAATACAAGTCTGGTTGATGGAGTTTTACTAGATACAACTGAAATAACAAATATACAATGGTGGTCCTGATGCAAAAGAACTCACCTACCAAAGCAATCATCCGGAAGGAACAGTGTGCCAGCAAAACCGCAACGAAACCTGTACGGCAAAACCTGCAAGAAACTGTGGCACAACGGGGGTGAGTTGCCAACTCGTGAGTAGAAAACATCTACTAATAGAAACCGCATGCATGGCGCTATCCTAGGCCATATCAAGTATTATTCTCAAATAAATATCCCGGTCCATCTTTGTATAAGTGTAATACTATATGCCCGTGCCTGTACCTCAGATAACAACATAGCCGATATATGATGCATGAATGCATTACAAATGAAATAGAATACATCGTGAATGAGACAACTATTTTCTTTATTTAATGAGATTTCTGTATGTATATAAATTGCGTATCATCAATGAAATCGACAGATAAAATAGTGTCCAGTATCGACACAAAACATAAATCTCAGTATCTCAATACCTCAGGCTCCGGCTATCCAGACTGGCCTGTATCATCAAATCTCAATATCTCAGTGTCTCAAATCTCAAAATCTCAATACCTCAGGCTCCATCAGTCCGGATCGGCCCATATCATCAATCACACGACCACGAATGGTATCCTCCGGATATCCGCCGCGCCAGGTAAAATCACCCGTAGGCAGTCTGCCCCAGCCGGGCCCATCGTCTACAACTCGAGCTTCTTGCCCCGGGGTACCATACCGCGCCCACCATATACTTGAGACGGTTCATCCAACTCCTCGAATCGGGTCTCGAAAACATCTCAGAACCAAGAAAACATCATGGTGGACAATACACATCATATCAAGGAAAACCGCATCAATCTCTTTAAAACAAATCATCAGTTTATAAAACTTTCACATGCGGTTTCCAAATCCAGAAATCTCAAGAAGGATCCGAAATCATAAAAATCATGATATCAATAAACAGTGAATACCGGTATAAATTTCCATAATACTGCATGGCCAATGAATATATGAATGCATTTGATATCATGCAATTAATGCAATAGTTAAACTAGCATATGAAAGCTATAACATATCACAACTATCAACTAGCAAGCTATGTCAATGAATAGTATTTTCTAAAGTGTACATGACATGGCAATTACCGATGATGATGTGTGTGAGCCGGCAAGCAGATGTACGTGGAACATACGCATCATCGGTAATGGTGCTGGTGTCTTGACAGTAGGGCTTCATGATAATTACAGATAACATATGCATAAGCATGCAAAGCGATGAAACATCATGAATATACATAAAGCGATGTAGTAACAGCAACACTGAAAATATACCTACCCAATATACGAGCCATACAGTTTGGTATTTAAATACCCACGATTCTCCACTTTTGAAAAAGCGTATGACTCGAGCCCAGTCAAAAGGGTATGGAAATCCACCTAAGTCTGAGTCGATCTATATATATATATCTAGTAGTTAGTGATCTCGCCTCAACAGTTTCACGTACGAGACAATAAATAATATGACATCCTCGAGTCAAGAGTGCGGATCTATCCTCATAACTATATCTCGTACGGTAAATCTATCGTACGGCATCACAAATCTGGGTACGGGTCAAATATCACATTTATCTCATTATTCATCTGGTATCCACATCATCACATATCATGATCAGGGGTACTGATCTAAATCTAGTACACTACTAATATCATCAACAATAATCATGATCTGGCTACTGAACTACAGCCTCATACAATCCGATGTCATCAACACCTAACATCATATAGAAGTATACAGCGCCCAAGCGATCCATTATAGTTATCTTAACATATCCTATCTCATATCTCGATCATATGTCAACTATCATATATATATCATCATCCACATAGTATCGTGGTCCAACGATCCGCTATAACATCATGACATATCTCGGTCACAAATTAAATACCTCACGGCATCATGCCCGATCAGATCGACTCGTTCCTAAGTATCATATAACATTCTCATCATCCAAGCATATGAATACCGATATATATATATCCCCAATACACACAAGGAAGTAAATGTATGCGAGTATGTGTACGTGCGTGTATGCAAATCTTTACTCTAAGGTTTCACGACTAAGAAATCGCCTAAAGTCCTTTCTTCAATTCTCGCTAACACTAACCCCTAATCTCCTAAAGCTTTTCTTTCTAAGGTTCATATCAAACACTAACATATAAAAGTATATATATCACATCCCATCATTTCTCACAACTTTGCGGGGGTGCTATACGCCATCCACCCGACTTCCCCCGTAGATATAATCTACTCACTTTGCTCTTCGCTTTCCGTTGCCGACATCGCCACGTGCTTGCTTGTCGTCTCGAAGTCCACATGGGGTACCTACATGTAACATTTCAGAAAAATATAATATTATTTTTGGGAATTTTTATAATTTAATATTATTTTATTGAATATTTTAATATTTCGGTATAATTAAATACCGATAAATGGGGAAAATTCTGAAGAAAAAATTTATGGAAATTCTAAAATATGTTATTTATTGGTAATTGTGTTTAATGTAGGGTTTTTGGTAAAAAGTTTACCATAACGGCTTTTAAATATTTTATCTGGTTTTATGAATATTTTATTGGAATTTTATCTGGACTGCACACACTTGTGCATGTTAACCTGGGTTAAGTCTAGGGTTGCCATGTTTAGCCAACCATGATGGGTTAACCATTTGATTAGGTTAATTGGGTTAATTAAGGGTTTTTAGCTTTGTTAAGGGTGATTAGGTGGGGGTTGACTAGTGGTAGGAGAGAGAGAGGGGGGGGGGCATGATGGATGTGCCATGACATTTAATGTTGAGTGAGGGTGATGGGAGTTAACCTCATTTCACTTCAAAACTTTTTGTTGTCTCTCAAACACTCATTTCAACCCTTTCTCACCTCACATCTCTCCCTCTCACAATCACACACACTTGACCAATATCAGCTGCTACACAGCCACAACAACAACAACTTTTTTTCAAAGCAACACAAGTAAAAGGGGAGCCCCATCTGTGGCTACAACAGCAGCAAGAACAGCCTCAACACCACATCACACAACACCACACTACCAATACTTTAGCCCCAGCAGTAGCAGCTCCAACATACACAAAATAAAACAACAGCAGCAGCTTCATCCAGAGCAGCATCAGCACAAGCAACAGCAACACTTGAGGCAGCCCAGCAGTAGCCACAGCACTCCACCAGCAACCACACACTCCCCTCCTTAAAGATCTTCCTTTCTCCTTCATCCTAGGACCCCTTGAGGTATAATCTCACAACCCAACTCCTATCTTGCAAAATTATAGTTGTTTAGCTGAAATTTTAGTGTTATTAAGTAGATTAGTGCTAGTTTAGGAGAATTTGAGTGAGATTTGGTCAAGTGTTGGTTGTAATGGTTAGTATAGCCTTATTAGGTGTATTTGAGGACAGTTTAACCAAGATCACCCCAGATTCCCAGTTAGTTACCTGAAAGTTTCGACTTGGCGCATTTTATCGATTTTGTCGACTTTGTGGCTTTTCTGGAAACTGCTATCAACCCGAACCTCCTAAAATAATTTTGACTTGGCAGTGAAGTATGCAGGCAGATAGGAAGCAATACCCAAAACCCTAGCCCCAACCACCTTACCCTGGCCGCAGATTTAATTCCTCTGGCCGGAATTTGCGGCCAGAGCAGGAGGGAACTGCCTCGTTTTGCGTGCACGGCTCTTTTACCTATAGACTTGACCCTGGGTATGTCTAGTAACTTGTTTTCGTATGGATTTTGGTATTTGATGATTCGTTTCTGTCGGGTGGCGTTTGAACGCCAACGACAGAGGGTTATTGGCTGTGTTTCCACGCGAGGCTACATGTTTTAACCTATGGGCGTAGCGTGCACCATTTTGTCTTCCGATATGGTTTTTATGTGTTTTAGCGTGTGATATCCTTATAGGTACCCCACGTGGCGTCGAAGCGTTGGAGATGCAAATGGCGACATCTACGGGGAGGAGTCGGGTGGATGGCGTATAACACCCCCGCAGTCCGATGTCTAGTATACCATATATACTGTACTTATATTTGATAGCTTATGTGTGACTTGGTTGTTTAGGATGTGTTAGGTGTACTATACATAGATTAGGGTTAGAAGTAACTAGTGTGGTTCCTAGTCGCGAACCCTAGAATAGGTTTACACCCACACGCACACACGTGCTTATTTGCTATGTTCATACTGTGATGACGAGGATATTGAGGGACATTGGATGTGAGTCGATGAGATTGGGCATAGTGCCATGATATCGGTGATGTGATGTGATTCGTATTTGAGATACGATATATGATTTTTAGCGGGCCTTTGGGCGTGTCTTTCGCACACGCATTCATACTTATGTAGATGGTATCGATTCGTACTAGACTTAGATCAGTACCCCAGATTATGTGATATGATGATAAGGATACCAGATAATTGATGTGCTGATTGTGATATTGACCCGCACCCAGCTATTGGGATGCCGTACGACGATTTACCGTACGAGCTTTATATTGATGATTGATCCGCACTCATGACTTGAGGATGTCAGATGATATACGGTATCATATGCGATACTATTGAGGCGGGATCACCGACTACTATCTGTATATTTATATATATCGACTCAGATTTAGGTGGTTTCCATACTCCTCCCGATTGACTTGATAGTTAGATCGGTAGTTAGTATAGTAGATGTTGGACTAGACCCGAGTCTTACCTATTTCAAAACTAACGAATCGGGAGTATTTTAAAAATAGGCAAAAAAGGGATTCTACGGATAATTTCAAAAGGAGCATCTTTTCTTAAAAACACTGTAGCCCTTATTTTACAAAAAAAAAACCCGATTCGTCTTATTTCAAAAAGGCAAAACTGCATGACACCTACATATTGATGTAGATTCTTCACTATTGCGTTGATTATTTGATTCCGCATGTTCATATTATTTGCATCTCATTACTTGTGTTTATTGAGATATTACTATCATGCTGTTAGGACACCAGCACCATTATCGATGATGCGTATGTTCCACGTACACTATTTGCCGGCTCACACACTTCATCATCGATAATTGCCATGCCACTACACTGTAGTACTGTTGCATTCATGATGTGATTCTTTCATGGCATATTGTACACTTATACCTGTACACATACATAGATGATTCTGGCTTGATTAGAGATTTGGGGACCGCAAGATATTCTTTAAAACTGGTTTATTTTAAAAAGAGCGGTTTCCCTCGACATGTGCACATTACTATTCCATATTGCATGACTTACTGATATGCTTACCTTTCTTTACATGTCGCATACATCATGTTTTGATTATACGCATTGAGATATGTTGTTTCCATGATATTTCCGGATTTGGGGACCGTGGATATTTCAAAAGAAAATATGTAATTATTTTAAAAATCCGGTCACCCTTGATATGATATTTCAGTGCGTCCACCATGAGTTTTCTCGGTTCCAGAGAGCTTGTGTGGGTATACCAGATTCGAGGAGAGGTAGGCACAGATTGCGGGTACATGGTGGACCCGGTGAGGTACCCCGGGGCAAGAAGACTCGTATATGCTAGACGGTGAGCCCGGCAGGGGAGTACTACCTACCGGTGATAGTATTTGGGACCCGTCGGTCATCCGGAGGATACCGAATGGAGTCATGAGATGGATATGAGGGCCGACCAGGGTGTGCGGCGCCTGAGATACATGAGGATTTACGTGTCGATGCTAGGCACAGGTGTTCATGATGTTTTCGAGTGTCGATGCTAGGCACTCAGGTTCCATGATTTGATTATATCCTTATATTTCTATGCATATGCCTTACGATATTTACATGCATGATGCTTGTTGTCATTGGGTGACATGTGGACGGGATCCACCGATTTACAGACATTGATTACCTAGTTAGAGGATATCCACATACTACTAGATTCGTGTTATAGCTGACATTGATTCATATTGATTACATCGATCATACCTCATTTGTATATATAGCAGTGGATGAGGACGCTGTTATATATACCCTTACACCAATATTACTGGAGTGGGACGCTAATATATGTGTATTGATATCCATTTAGATACTTCATCATATTACTTCATGCAGACATACCTCATATTTATGACATGTTATTACCTGAGGCACTGGCACGAGTACTTGGCACTACATACATGTATAGATGTTACATTGCCACCTTAGCATGCTTCAGACTTATTCATTTGAGGTTTATATATGTTGATCGTATGACCTAGGATTGCGTCATACATGCGATTTTCTGTTCGTACATGTTTTTCTATTCACGAGTTGGCAACTCACCCCCGTTGTGCCCTAGTTCTTGCAGGTTTTGCCGTACAGGTTTCATTACGACTTGCGACACTGCTTCTTTCGGGTGACTTGCTAGTAGGTGGGTTTATTTGTATCGTACCTATCATTATACATTGTATATTATATTTCAGTTGTATCTAGAAGTTCCATCAACCAAACATGTACTTATTTGAGATAGAGACCAGTGTTGATTATTCTTTCGACCTTAGAGTCGCACGTTATATTCTCTGGGTTTCATGCTGTTGAGTTTCCTTTTCTGTTGTGATCCTCGCCTTTAGGCATTGTATACTATGTTGCGAACTGGTTGATTTACGTTTGGTTTTTCCTTCACTCCACTACTTTTCTTGGTTTGGATTTCTGGGCTCGGCTTACTTAGAGCACGTACGCCTTGAGACGTTCGTAGCCTAAGTGTCGGTCATGTTCCGTACTTTCGGGTCGTGACACTACACATCATAAGGTATCGTATCACATTAAAAACCAAATCAACGCCAAAACAACACGCTAAAATCCTATAGGTTCGAACCTATGGACTACGCCTTCAAAATCACCAAACAACTCTCGATATCGTCGTACAAAAGTCAAACCATCGAGTTAAAACCAAATTCCTAAAATCCAAAATTCAAAATACGCAAAACAAAAACCCAAATCAAAACAACAACTCATGAAAATGGTCCCAGATTTTACCCTAAGTGAAATTAGCCAATTTTGCATACATGGAAGGTCTAGTTTACTGGAGATAAAGCCTCATAACCAACACGAACCCAAATGAACTAGGTCTGGCCGCAAATTGCTGCCAGAACGAATATATTTGCGGCCAAGTTGGGGAAGTAGGGGCTAGGGTTTCAGTGGGGGGTCCTAGGTTGCCTGCATGTATCACTGTCTTTGCTAAATAATTTTTCAGGTCCCCGAGTGTTAGCAGATTTCCAATTTCCACCATATTTTCACAGTTTTCTGATGTCGGTGTTTCTAAGTTGGTATTCCGGGCTTTATTCTATGGTTTCATTCCAAGATACAATCTCTACAGGGGTCATAAGGTCTCTACTAATCTCAATTACACTTCACAATTCAAAATTTCTCAAAACCCTCATCTAGAATTTTTAAGGTTCACAAAACCACTCGATATCGATACTAAACATATATGGATGCCTAAATAATTTAAATACTAATCTAAAGGTGCAGAAATTACCTCAATTGGCAACTCAAGAAAATTCTTGAGTTGCCCAAGGTCCTCAAGAATAGCCGTTACCCCACCCTCGACCCCTACTGGTACGGCAAACTATCCACCCGGCAGTCTGTGTACCCCACCTTGGGTCAGTCCTAGGAGCAAAAACAGTAAAATAAAATAATACAACGGTGGCTACGACCGCAACCTGGAAGTGCCCCGCAAAAATAATATTACAACAAATTACATTTACAACAAATGAATTAAACAATAACCCATTGCAAACCCCGGCTATACACCACAACAGTCCAATACAGTTTATATGCACAAACAGATATAACCATTTCAGAAATGTGCAACCCCCTGCCAACCGACATACTAGCAGTTAGGGGAGGTTTACGAACACATTATACAATCACAGATATAATCCTATATGCAAATACTGTACAATTTCGATCGATTAATCAACATCAATATTGCTCTAAAATCTGCTCTGTTAAACCAAAACCTGAGCAATAATTAAACATCCCAGAAAACCCCAAACACCAGAGAGGACCCACCCATGAAAGATGAGCCCATGACTCGGCAACTCGGCCGCGGAAGTGCGGCGGATCGGTGGGATCCGCCGCCCTTCCGCGGCGCGTTAGTCGAATCATTGGCTCAAATTTCGTGGGTGTTCTCCTGGACCCATTTCATGCTTTCTGAACACACCTGAAAAATTTTTGGACTTCATTTTAAGTTCGACAGAAACTGATAATATTTAGGGTTTTCCGGCTTCGATTATTCGTTCGAAATTCGTACAAATTTGCAATTAAGTTATTTATTGTTTAGCGAGGCTCTGATACCACTGTAAGTCGATGTAGTACACCCCAGTACTTATGGGGAGGCGGAATTTTCAAAAACGATCAAGTTTAAAGAACAAACATCGACTAACCGCTTGAATCGAAGCTAAAAAAATAATAACCGAACACATAGCTATACTAAACTATAGTGTTAAGGGATTATACCTATCGAAACTTGTCCTTCGTCTTTACGATCTCCTTGTTCTCCTTGGCCTTCTCTAGGTAGTAGACGATCCACCCGAGAGCGAAACTCCAAGCTAAACCTCTAAACTTGAGGCAACTAACCTTCTTGGATTGCTAATCAAAGAAGTTAGGATGAGATAGAGTGATGGTTATGGATTGTTTAGTCTAACTAATCCTTTGATCTCAACTCATGAGGTGTAAGGATTAGGGTTTGAAGATGAGAGCTTGAGGAGAGAGAATGTGAGATAAGATAATGAGAAGAGAGAGAGTGTATCATAATATATTATGAAGCATTTTCTAATAATGAGAAAAGAATAAAGAGTGATGATAAATCATGTTTCATAAATATCTAGTGGTGATTCATTAGCATGAGTCATTAAGCAATAAATGTGCATTAATGAAATGAATGAATCACCACCATGACTCACTTTCTTATCCATAAGTAATCAAATCTTCTAGAAGCTTCTCGAACAATTACGAGAACGCCCTCCGATCCGTAAAAATACGGAAAAACTTTAGACTGTAAAAATCCAATAACCGGATACCAGTAACTGGCTTAAATCAAAGCCGACTGGTAAAAACTGTCCGAAAGTCGTACGTGCGTAAACGTACGTATGCGTCCGAACTCTTTGTCGCAAAACCATGCAACCTCTATATCGTTTCTCCTGTAGTAGGAAACTCTCTGTGTGGGACTCTAGAGACTCGACTACTACGCTGGCAGTGGGTTTAACCATAGACCGCAAGCGGCACTAGCTGTACGTAACGGTCCCCAGGTAGTTGTCGATAAGAAGGCCGATGAGAAAACCCATCCGAACTCCTACTGAGTCTGATGTGACAATCTCCATACAGTCCGGTCCGTTCGTCCAAGACTATCGCATATCGGGCCTAGGGGGGCGGCAAGCGTCAGTCCCCTAATAGCGGTATAAGTCGTGTCGGAGGGAAGCCCATTACACCCTGAGAAACTACTGGAACCTACCAGCAAATCTCGCTTGCCCTGGCCAGGGACTTTGCGTAATGGCTCTCTGACACAGCACGATATCTACTCCCAATACCGGGAGGGACAAATCCTGTCTAACCGCTACTGCCTCCAAGTGCTCGGGACTGCACCCAACTGCTACCTGTTTGCACGACTCCTTTGAGCCGTGGTAGGGTAGCAATCTAAGAACAGTGGGACACACTCGAGGCGAAGTAGCAGTGTCAAGTCTGCGGACTACGCTGTACTCATGTCACCTGGGAACTGTTCACTGACGACTGGTATCAAACCAACCAACAGTTCCCTGTGAGTCCTGTCTGGTGTACCCGTAACCTAACGAGCACCTGTATACTATCTCCAGTACGACGTACTGACGGCTGTGGGACAGACAGTCTCCCCAACTGGGATGAGAAGCGTACACACCAGTCTACTCCGGAGTATCGATGCTCTGTCTCGATAATCCAACGACCAGGGACCTGAATAAGGATGTGCTTGAAGACTACCCAGCCCCCACTAGTATGACTGCCATCACAACGCTGGTAGACAAGCAAGATCCTAAGAGCTCTATCAATACGTACACTCACATATTAAGATAGAAAAAACCAAGTAGCATACTACCATGTTTAGCAAGACTGTTATATACATGTGAATATCCCAAGCTTCCATTAAGTAATATACAAGCTAGTATGATACAGTAATGGCCTTCTAGGGCATAAACACTAACAATCTCCCACTTGCACTAGGGCCATGTACTGGCATATCGTAGACCAATGATCTCGAGTAGCCTCTCGAACTGAATCTGAGGAAGGGCCTTCGTGAATGGATCAGCAATGTTCTCTTCTGAAGCAACTCTCCGAACCTCGATCTCCTGACGATCAATGATCTCCCTGATCAGGTGATACCACCTCAAGATGTGTCTGGACTTCTGATGGGACCTTGGTTCCTTCGCTAAAGCTATAGCTCCGTTGTTGTCGCAATACAGAGGTATTGGATCAACTATGGTAGGAACAACCTGAAGTTCTGTTAGGAACTTCTTCATCCAGACTGCTTCTTTTGCGGCATCGCAAGCAGCTATATACTCCGCTTCCATCGTCGAGTCAGCAACGGTGTCCTGCTTGGAGTTCTTCCAGCACACCGCCCCTCCATTGAGGGTAAAGACATAACCCGACATGGACTTGGAATCGTCCTTATCACTCTGGAAGCCGGAATCAGCAAAGGCCTCCAACCTGAGGTCTTTTCCGCCGTAAACCAAGAACATCTCCTTAGTCCTCCTCAGGTACTTGAGAATGTTCTTTACTGCTATCCAGTGTTTCTCCCCTGGGTCTGACTGATACCGGCTTACCACGCTCAGTGCGTAAGCTACATCTGGTCTGGTACACAACATCGCATACATTATAGAGCCTACCGCAGAAGCGTAGGGTATAATAGACATGCGTTCCCTTTCCAAATCAGTCTTGGGAGACATCTCTTTGGACAGGGTGATTCCGTGACAAGCCGGTAGATTACCGCGCTTAGAATCTTCCATACTGAATCTTTTCAGTACAGTGTCGATATACCTGGACTGTGAAAGTCCCAACATCCTTTTGGATCTATCACGATAGATCCGGATCCCCAGAATGTAAGAGGCATCACCCAGGTCTTTCATGGAGAACCTGTGTGACAAGAATCCTTTGACAGATTGTAGCATAGGAATGTCATTTCCTATCAATAGAATGTCATCCACGTACAAGACGAGGAATACGACACTTCTGGCCACAACTTTACTATATATGCACGGTTCATCTGGATTTTTGATAAAGTCATATTCTTTGACTGTCTCATCAAAACAGATGTTCCAACTCCGCGATGCCTGCTTTAGTCCATAAATGGACTTAAGCAGCTTGCATACTTTCCCGCTGCTCCCACTCTGATTGAAACCCTCTCGCTGATCCATATAGACGCTCTCTTCTAAATTCCCATTCAGAAAAGCCGTCTTTACGTCCATCTGCCAGATTTCATAATCATGGAAGGCAGCAATAGCAAGAAGGACCCGAATGGATTTGAGCATAGCCACTGGAGAAAAAGTTTCGTCATAGTCCAAACCAGGTCTTTGACGAAAACCCTTTGCAACAAGTCTAGCCTTTTAGGTTTCCACCTGTCCATCTACACCAATCTTTTTCTTGAAGATCCATTTGCATCCTATGGGTTTTACCCCATCTGGAGCAAAGTCCAAAGTCCATACTTTGTTGGTGTACATGGACTCCATTTCGGTCCGCATTGCATCTAGCCATCGTACCGAGTCGCCGCTCTGGATGGCCTGCTGGAAGTCAGTAGGTTCATCATCATCTATGATGCAATCCTCTCCATCCCCGTCAATGAGAAAACCGTAGTATCTCTCAGGCGGATGAGACGGCCTACTACTCCTGCGGAGGGGTGCGGGAATGTTCTGTTTTTCTTGAACCTCTGGTTCTACCAAACTTTCAGTAGCAGCTTGTGGTTCTGGAATTTCTTCCAGTTCTATTTCGCTCCCACTCTTCTGATTTTCTAAAAATTCAGTTTCTAAGAAGGTGGCATGACGAGAAACAAAGACCTTTTGTTCCTCTGCGTAATAGAAATAATATCCCTTGGAGTTCTTTGGATATCCCACAAGCTTACACTGTACTGAACGTGCCTCGAGCTTGTCCACATGCTGCTTTTTTACAAAAGCTGGACACCCCCATGTCCTAAAATGTTTTAGACAGGGTTTCTTCCCACTCCACATCTGATATGGTGTGGTAGGCACAGTCTTGGTTGGAACCTGGTTCAAAAGATATGCCGCTGATTCTAGCGCATAACCCCAGAAAGATCGCGGTAACTCAGCATTACTCATCATGGATCGTACCATATCTAATAGGGTTCGATTCCGTCTCTCCGATACACCGTTGTGCTGTGGAGTGTATGGAGGAGTAAGCTGAGAGAGAATTCCTTTCTCTTTTAGGTAACCTAGGAACTCGGCACTTAAGTATTCTCCACCTCGATCAGATCTTAGTGTCTTAATACTTTTGCCTGTTTGGTTTTCCGCTTCACTCTTGAATTCCAGGAATTTCTCAAAGGCCTCTGATTTATGCTTCATTAAGAAAACATATCCATACCTAGAGAAATCATCTGTAAAAGTAATGAAGTAGGAATAACCACCTCTTGCATGTGTAGACATTGGACCACATACATCGCTGTGTATGAGTCCTAAGAGCTCGCTCGCTCTTACTCCTTGTCCAGTAAATGGAGTCTTTGTCATCTTTCCTTTGAGACAGGATTGACAAGTGTCATAAGATTGATATTCGAACGAGTCTAAATATCCTTCTCTATGCAACTTAGTCAACCTTCTCTCATTGATGTGACCCAGTCTACAATGCCATAAGAAAGCTTTATTCAAATCTGGAGACTTTCTTTTTAGTGTGTTCTGGACATTGAAAATTTGGAGTTGGTTTAAAACATATATGCCGTTATTTAATGTACCGGACCCAATCA
This sequence comes from Agapanthus africanus, assembly GCA_030015575.1. Classification (NCBI taxonomy): domain Eukaryota; kingdom Viridiplantae; phylum Streptophyta; class Magnoliopsida; order Asparagales; family Amaryllidaceae; genus Agapanthus; species Agapanthus africanus. The sequence continues at coordinate 302,191,404 of JASDDO010000022.1, read as the reverse complement.
AACCATGATTAAGGTGGATGTTGACAACATCTCTTACAAACGTGAAATCATAACCTTTATTTGATAACAAGGAAACTGATATCATATTACACGTTAAGCTGGGTACAAAATAACAGTTATGTAAAACCAAAATGTGTCCACTCGTCAATCCTAGGTGATAATCCCCGACGGACGCAGCTCCCACGCTAGCTCTGTTAGCAACCTTGAGGATCATATCACCTTCCTTCAGCACTCTACGGTTTCTCAGTGCCTGCAATGAATTGCAAATATGAGATCCTGATCCGGTATCCAATACCCAGGAAGCAGAGTTGATCGACAGACAATTCTCAATTACAAACACACCTGAAGTCGAAGCCACAGCTTGCTTCGGTTCCTGGTTCTTGGCGTTCCACGCCTTGCAATCCTTCTTCCAGTGCCCTTTCCTGTGACAATGGAAGCACTCATCCTGACCAACTATCGGTACTGCTTTCTTTTTCTTTCCCTTCCCTCCCACCTTACTAACACCTCCTCTAGGTCTGGGTGCGGCCTTCTTCTTCCTTCCTTTGGCCCTAGCCTTGGACCCGGAAGAAGATGCACCGCCAACAAACATAGCGGGTGTTTCCCTTGATGTCTTCAAGGTGCCCTCTGCACTCCTTAACATGTTCAGGAGTTCCGGAAGTTCAACTTCTTTTCTTTGAAGGTTGAAGTTCAGGATAAACTGGGCGTAGGTGTGAGGAAGGGACTGGAGAATAAGGTCTGTATAGAGCTCATTATCCAAAGTCATCCCAAGGTCTGCGAGCTCTTCAATATAGCTGATCATCTGTAGGACATGTTCACCTACCGATGACCCGGCAGCCAACCTTGCTCGAAACAAGTTCTTTGAGGTCTCGTATCTTGCTATACGAGATTGCTCTCCATAAAGTTCCTTTGTATGGAGAAATATGCCATCAAGGTCCATATCCTCGTGCCTCCTCTGATGTTCATTGTTCATCGAGGCAAGCACGATGCACTTGGCTCTCGCGCAATCTAAATCCCAGGTTTTGCGGATTTCCTTATCCGCATTGCTGGATTTGGGACCAGGGACAGCAGGTGCCGTAGCGGTGAGGACGTACCCCAGTTTGTCATAGGTCAAAGCCATTTTGACATTCCGCAGCCAATCTTTATAGTTTGGCCCCGTCAGTATATTTTTCTCTAAAAGTAACTTAAGTCCAGTCATTTTCAGGGTCGCTGCAATTAGGAGAGAGAGAAGAAAACTCTTTAGCATGATGCTCTTGCAAGTTTAGAGTGGTTTTTAATTTATCTAAACTGGATGGCTCCCACTGTTTCTCGAATCCTTCCTCAAACCATAAAAGAAGAATTAGCCAAGACTATTCTCACCGTACAATACTTGCTTAACCGTTCAGCCAGGCCGGTGTCGATACTTCGAGGGAGGTTTTCCAACGCTTTCGCGAAGTTCCTTAATTAAATAACCTCTTTTCTCTGGGGGCGTAACCCCGCTGACACTTTTCTGGACACCTACTAGGTTTATAGCATTGATCGTTAAGCGACGAATATCCTGATAAGTATTATATACTCACAGTAGGATCGGGATCCAAATATCATCGTATGATAATGTTGAAGGAATCCTACCAACATTCATCAAACTCCAAATGGTATGCATCTCTTTGCAAATTTCAGTTTCTTTAGAAATTCCCGATATGGATTTTTGCCCCATGCTCTTATGATCTTGACTAAGGGCCAACAAATCATAAGTCACATGTCAAGTTCTGCCCATCATTATCCTGTTGATTTGAACCCATTCGTATACTCTTGACTAAGGGCCAACAAAGTAATACGACTGTCCCAAACCAACTCATCTATCTATGCAACAAATGAATACCCCAGCAGCTACCAATCACTATGTCTTGACTAAGGGCCAAACAAACATAGCTTGAATACTACTGACCATTCATAAGAAATGACGGTGGGCTACGACTGGTTTTGGCGAAACCGTGAACGTAGTGAACTTGATATAACCGAAGGAACCTGATAGCTTTTAAAAGGAGTGGTTAAATCTCCGCATTTAAAAATATCTGTTTTAAAAATAACCGAGTGGTTTCTTTTAAATTGTTCCAACGATTAAAACTTTGGTTTATTTTCTTTGCATTATAGATAATGCGTCCCATCATTAACCTATCATTGCAGAAAACAACGAAAATACAACGTCCTCTTATGCCATCCGCATTCGCCACGGGGTCCCGTCATCACTCGTTAGGTTACTTAACTAACGACAGAGCGGGGGCTGGGCTAGCGCGGGTGTAAAACATAAGTGACGTCTAAATAGCTATAATAAATATAGATATTTTACATTCGTCTGACGCAATGATATACATTCCAGAACACAGATAAACAATATTGGATTTGCAAGCAATCTGTATTTCTTTTGAGCCTGCAAGAAAAGACAGATTACACAGTTGTGATGAATAGCCGTTACCCCACCCTCGACCCCTACTGGTACGGCAAACTACCCACCCGGCAGTCTGTGTACCCCACCTTAGGTCAGTCCTAGGAGCAAAAACAGTAAAATGAAATAATACAACGGTGGCTACGACCGCAACCTGGAAGTGCCCCGCAAAAATAATATTACAACAAATTACATTTACAACAAATGAATTAAACAATAACCCATTGCAAACCCCGGCTATACACCACAACAGTCCAATACAGTTTATATGCACAAACAGATATAACCATTTCAGAAATGTGCAACCCCCTGCCAACCGACATACTAGCAGTTAGGGGAGGTTTACGAACACATTATACAATCACAGATATAATCCTATATGCAAATACTGTACAATTTCGATCGATTAATCAACATCAATATTGCTCTAAAATCTGCTCTGTTAAACCAAAACCTGAGCAATAATTAAACATCCCAGAAAACCCCAAACACCAGAGAGGACCCACCCATGAAAGATGAGCCCATGACTCGGCAACTCGGCCGCGGAAGCGCGGCGGATCGGTGGGATCCGCCGCCCTTCCGCGGCGCGTTAGTCGAATCATTGCCTCAAATTTCGTGGGTGTTCTCCTGGACCCATTTCATGCTTTCTGAACATACCTGAAAAATTTTTGGACTTCATTTTAAGTTCGACAGAAACTGATAATATTTAGGGTTTTCCGGCTTCGATTATTCGTTCGAAATTCGTACAAATTTGCAATTAAGTTATTTATTGTTTAGCGAGGCTCTGATACCACTGTAAGTCGATGTAGTACACCCCAGTACTTATGGGGAGGCGGAATTTTCAAAAACGATCAAGTTTAAAGAACAAACATCGACTAACCGCTTGAATCGAAGCTAAACAAATAATAACCGAACACATAGCTATACTAAACTATAGTGTTAAGGGATTATACCTATCGAAACTTGTCCTTCGTCTTTACGATCTCCTTGTTCTCCTCGGCCTTCTCTAGGTAGTAGACGATCCACCCGAGAGCGAAACTCCAAGCTAAACCTCTAAACTTGAGGCAACTAACCTTCTTGGATTGCTAATCAAAGAAGTTAGGATGAGATAGAGTAATGGTTATGGATTGTTTAGTCTAACTAATCCTTTGATCTCAACTCATGAGGTGTAAGGATTAGGGTTTGAAGATGAGAGCTTGAGGAGAGAGAATGTGAGATAAGATAATGAGAAGAGAGAGAGTGTATCATAATATATTATGAAGCATTTTCTAATAATGAGAAAAGAATAAAGAGTGATGATAAATCATGCTTCATAAAATATCTAGTGGTGATTCATTAGCATGAGTCATTAAGCAATAAATGTGCATTAATGAAATGAATGAATCACCACCATGACTCACTTTCTTATCCATAAGTAACCTCCTTAGTCACATCTTCTAGAAGCTTCTCGAACAATTATGAGAACGCCCTCCGATCCGTAAAAATACGGAAAAACTTTAGACTGTAAAAATCCAATAACCGGATACCAGTAACTGGCTTAAACCAAAGCCGACTGGTAAAAACTGTCCGAAAGTCGTACGTGCGTAAACGTACGTATGCGTCCGAACCCTTTGTCGCAAAACCATGCAACCTCTATATCGTTTCGCCTGGAGTAGGAAACTCTCTGTGTGGGACTCTAGGGACTCGACTACTACGCTGGCAGTGGGTTTAACGACAGACCGCAAGCGGCACTAGCTGTACGTAACGGTCCCCAGGTAGTTGTCGATAAGAAGGCCGATGAGAAAACCCATCCGAACTCCTACTGAGTCTGATGTGACAATCTCTATACAGTCCGGTCCGTTCGTCCAAGACTATCGCATATCGGGCCTAGGGGGGCGGCAAGCGTCAGTCCCCTAATAGCGGTATAAGTCGTGTCGGAGGGAAGCCCATTACACCCTGAGAAACTACTGGAACCTACCAGCAAATCTCGCTTGCCCTGGCCAAGGACTTTGCGTAATGGCTCTCTGACACAGCACGATATCTACTCCCAATACCGGGAGGGACGAATCCTGTCTAACCGCTACTGCCTCCAAGTGCTCGGGACTGCACCCAATTGCTACCTGTTTGCACGACTCCTTTGAGCCGTGGTAGGGTAGCAATCTAAGAACAGTGGGACACACTCGAGGCGAAGTAGCAGTGTCAAGTCTGCGGACTACGCTGTACTCATGTCACCTGGGAACTGTTCACTGACGACTGGTATCAAACCAACCAACAGTTCCCTGTGAGTCCTGTCCGGTGTACCCGTAACCTAACGAGCACCTGTATACTATCTCCAGTACGACGTACTGACGGCTGTGGGACAGACCGTCTCCCCAACTGGGATGAGAAGCGTACACACCAGTCTACTCCGGAGTATCGATGCTCTGTCTCGATAATCCAACGACCAGGGACCTGAATAAGGATGTGCTTGTAGACTACCCAGCCCCCACTAGTGTGACTGCCATCACAACGCTGGTAGACAAGCAAGATCCTAAGAGCTCTATCAATACGTACACTCACATATTAAGATAGAAAAAACCAAGTAGCATACTACCATGTTTAGCAAGACTGTTATATACATGTGAATATCCCAAGCTTCCATTAAGTAATATACAAGCTAGTATGATACAGTAATGGCCTTCTAGGGCATAAACACTAACAGGATTATACCGTACACGATGTTACTGGGCTAGATGCCGATTAATAGATTACCAACTCGGACATATGATAGTTACGTATACCTTATAGCTTTTAGCTGATGATTTACCTTGTGCTGCATTCATGATATTATTATTGCATCGCATATACCTGTGATAGTACACCTGCACCATTATTGATGATGTGTATGTTACACGTACACAGTTTGTAGGCTCACACACTTCATCATCGATAATTGCCATGTCACTACACAGTAGGATTGCTGCATCATGATATGACTCTTCGCATAACCTGCTTGCACATATATATTGATATCTCCATACTTGCGCACATGCACACTGTATATTCATATTGTGCACATATACACTGGTATATCCATATTGGTGCACACATACATTGGTATATCTACACTTGCGCATATTCATATTGTACCTATATAGATAACTGGTTTTATTGCAAAATTGGGAACCACATGTTATATTTTAAAAACTGGAATCAATTTAAAGGAGCGGTTTTCCCTTAATATGTCATATCACTATTCCATGTTGCATGATACACATTATGCATACATTTCTATTATATGTCGTATGCATCATGCTCTATGATTTTACGCATTGAGATATGCTGTTTTCATGAGATTTCTGGATTTGAGAACCGTGAACATTTTAAAAGAGATTATGTGTTGTTTTAAAAAACCCGGTTTCTCCTGATATGATATTTCAGTGCGTCCACTATGTGTTTTCTCGGTTCTGAGAGCGACATGTGAAACCCGATTCGAGGAGGAGGATGAGGCCGATTGCGGGTACATGGTGGACCCGGTATGGTACCCCGGGGCAAGAAAGGGATGCTGTGTATACAGACGGTGAGCCTGGCAGAGGGACCACTACCTACCGGTGATAGTATTTGGGCTCGGCGGATATCCGGAGGATACCGACCGGAGTCGAGAGATGATATGGGCCGATCCGGACTGATGGAGCCCGATATATGAGGATTTACGTGCCGATGCTGGGCACGGTTTTCATGATGTTTTCGAGTGTCGATACTAGGCACTCAAGTTCAATGATTTTGATGTGTCACGAGGGACACCGTTGATATATATATATCCTCATACTTTCATGCACACTCCTTTATGATATTTACGTGCATACAGACATTGATTATATGGGTGGACTAGATCCACATACATACATACATACACTGATTCTACTATTGGATGTTATCCGCATGCATATAGGTATTGACTACTTTGTTGGCACATATACGACCCGGTCACCCTAGATATCATAGTATTACCTTTTGATATAGTTGACCTAGAAGTCGTTGTTTATTCGATTTCTACTTGTAGATATATTTCTATTCACGAGTTGGCAACTCACCCTCGTTGTGCCACAGTTCTTGCAGGTTGACCGCGTGGATCAGTAGCGGCATCGCTGGCACACGGTTTCCTTTGGGTGTTTTGCAGTGGTAGGTGGGACATTTGTATCATACCCACTCTTGTATTACATTTCATATTGTATCTAGTTAACTCCATCAATCAATCAAAATTAGTGATTTGTATAAGTAATGAGACTTAGTAAGACTGTGTTTGCGAGACTTAGAGCGAGGGGTTTCCGCTACTTGTGAGTTATATGTTTTGATTTTCTTTACCTCTTTGTGGTGATCTTCGCCGTTTGGCGTCGTATACTTATTTATATTGTCTTGCGTGGTTGTGATACGCCGTTTGGCGAAGCGCTAGCTCCCGCTTGGGGATGCCATTATTCTTATTATGTATTTGTGATTTTGGGTCAAAATATACATAGGAGGTGCTGCCAAAATTTTTAAAAGACGAAACATGTTTTCAAACTAGTAAATTTCACTTGCATCATTCATGTTCTTTTCCTATGAATTAAGAAAACTTGATTTCATTATACCTTTATTTCAAAACTTCACCTCCTTTATTTTACTTAAAAGGTTTAGATTTCTGGGTTTCATCTTACTTGAATTTCGTTACGCCTTTAGACGTTGCGTGATTCAAGTGCTGGTCACGAGCTAATATTTCGGGTCATGAGATACAACCCTATAGGGTCGGCGAGATCGGAAAAAGAGGCCATGTGGCCAGCCAATTTTAGGTGGAATTACCTCGTTTTTGTTCTGTGTTCATTTGACAGTAAAAGGAGCACTCTGCAACTGTTTGAAAATTTTTCAGAGGCTCTGCAAAAATTGACAGAAACTTGGATCCGTGTTTCGTTGTTTTCGTAGTTGTTTCGGTTTCATAGTTTCTTACTTCGTTTAAACTGTTAGCCAGGGTTTAATTAAGCTCTGATACCAGTGTAAGTCTATGATGCACACCCACAGCTCGCGGGGAGGCGGAATACTTTAAAAACGATTTTTCTCATAACAAAAGAAACATGTTTTAGCTTTGCAACATAGAATTATTCCACTTTTAGGATCTTTATTAAGTCTTAGCTAACAAAAATAGACTAAGAGAGAGAGCTAACTACTATTTTCAAGAGTTATACCCTCGTTCCTAGTCCTTCGGGTCTTCAAGTGGCTCCTTGCTCCTTGGTTCAAGCTTCCTCTTGATCTCCTTTATTTTGCTTCTTCTAGGTCTTGAAAGAGTTCGGTTGCCAGTCTTCTTTGCGCTGAAGATGGATCCACCCGAGGGCCTATGGTCAAGCTCCAACCTCCATGAGATAACTTAGTGATCTTGCTTGCTATGGAAGATGAATAAGTAGATGCAGAGAGAATGTGTATTGGACTAGTTGATCTCAAAGCTCATTGTTTTAACCATGCTCACCTACGTTAAAGGTTTTTCGCCAAAAACCAGCCGTAGCCCTCCGTCATTTCATTTGGGTATTCAGTAGTATTCAAGATATGTATTTTGACCAACGCCAAGGCATAGTGTTTGGTAGCTGCTGGGTATTCATCTGTTGCATAGATAGATGAGTTGGTTTGGGACAGTCGTTCTGCCATTTTGGCCAACGTCAAGGGCATGTGCGGGTAGGTTCAAATTGACAAGATAGTGACGGGTAGAACTTGGCATGTGACTTATGACATTTTGACCAACGCCAAGGTCATAAGAGCATGGGGCAAAAATCATATCGGGAGTTTCTAAAGAAACTGAAGCTTGCCAGGCATGCGTATACCTTCTGGAGTGTGATAACGTGAGTGGATTCCGTCACGTTATCATGCGATGAGAGTTGGATCCTGATTCCCACTGATGAGTTGGTTTACTCTTCGGGTGATCCCGATTGATTCTTCTTTCAGGTTTGGAGGAGAATTTGACAGTACAATGGGAGGTTTCCGGATTAGATAAAGTGATAACCATTCTGATCTAGGTTAGAGTGCACGCAGAGTGTTTCTTTTCTCTCTCTCTCTTTGGCAGCGACCTTTGACTGACCCTAGACTATGACTCAGTGACCAAGTTGACCGAACCTTCTTAAAATACAGGCTTTTGGATTGTCCGAGTTGCATATGTCATTGACACTCCTTCTTTTACCCTTTGCATTTCTCAGAACACCCCGTATTACTACGGTCATCCACTTCCATTGGATAGATCCATCGTATGGTTATATACGAACTCGAAGGGACTTCTTCGAGGATGGATCCAGGTTCAGGAGAAATAGAATTGGTTTATTCAGTTGTCTTTTATTATCACCTTCTCTCAGGTTGCGAGGGCTCCTTGGTTTAGGAGTGTACACCTATTACGCTTATTGGATAGTCTTCTTCCAAACCATAGGCAGGTGCCGATAGGTAGGGAGTGAAAAAAACCAATTAGCCTAAGTAGGGTGTACAGAAGGTAATATGTAAAGACAAAATAAAGGGATTAGAAAGAGGGCAAAGTAAATTGTGACTGCTATCATTCACGACCAAACCGCGTACTTCATTGCCACTCCTATTTGACCTTTGCTTTTTTCCCTAGTTCGGGATAAATAGAATAAGGTATTATTCAGTTGTCTTTTATCATCACCTTCTCTCAGGTTATGAGTACTCCTTGGTTTAGGAGAGTACACCTATTATGCTTACTGGATAGTCTTCTTCCAAACCATAGGCTGGTGCCGAACGGTAGGGAAGGAAGAAAACTATTTAGCCTAACGATAGTGTACAGAAGGTAACGACTAAAGACAAATAAAGGGATTTGGAGAGATGGCAAAGAAATATACGGTTATAGTCATGAATGGGATTATGGAAGGGGCATTACTATGAATACCAGGATACCCCTACGAAACATTTTAATATTTCAGTTTCACCGTGCATTGTTAAAGGAAAACTGATTTCCCGATTAGATACTTACTCCTGGGTATGTATTTACCAGGTAAGATTCTCACATCTGTATGGTTTTACAGATGATGAGTGGGAGTAAGTTATTGGGAATATGGTGATCATCCTCATTATATCGGAATTCGTTGTAATTGGTGATATTTGAGAAAATCTCCTGGGTTATTGCAGGCAGGCATGAATTTGGTTTTGAGTATCCGTTGTTGTGCACCAATTTCAAAATAATATATCTGTACGTTTATTTTTATAAAGTGAGATATAACTTTTTGATATTATGTTGGTGACATTTACCTATATCAGTTGGCGATTGGGTAAGGAGCATTGAACAACGGAGTAGTTCTTAACCATAAGTACAGTTTTCAACCTACGATGCACAGGTTTTGAGTTATTCAACTCAGCGGACTTATACAAAGTATTGTATGTTGTCCAGTGTCCATCAGGACAAAGGAGTTGGTCCTCGTACTATGTTCGGTTTACTTGTGACTTCTCTAGTTTTTAGACAAGTGTTTCGTAGAAATACAAGGTCTAAGTTTTGAGAAGTTGTGGGTATAAGAATAAAGTAGAGAACCAGATGTCGCAAGTATCGGGATTCTTCAAAGAGATCGAAGATGTAGATACTTGTGATTGGTATTCAGTTGATAGTGATGTTTATGAGAAACTTGTTTCTCTTTCGGGTTACTTATAATTGGATGGATTCCTAAGTTTAGTAATGCTGATTAGCCTTTTTCCATTAAGTTGATATGCACTGGAGACAGCTGCATGATTTGAATCTGGTTCCAATTAAATAAGTGCCAAAGTTTCTATATTGGATATAGAATGGTTCATATCTTAACGATGTTAAGGTACGGGGAGTTGTCCAGCTTATGCTTAAAACCAGACTCTGGATAACTCAGGGCACGTTTCTGTAATGGCAGTTTGTGGGTTGACCCGGGCTATGTCGAGGGTTGACTTTTTACCATCAGGAAGATCAATAGTGATATTGTTCTAGACTCGCCACAGTTTTAGTAAAAATGGATTTTTTCAGAAAACCGTAGTGGGAGTATGGTAGAACTGGAAGTGATTCCAGAACCGCAAACGATTACGGAAAATTTAATAGGACCTATAGATTCAATCAGGTTTGACATTCCAATAGCCACTCCGCAGATATGGTGGGTAACCTCAGACACCCGAGAGGTACTCCGGTATCCTCAAGGACGGTGACAGGGAGATTCTTGTTTACCCAGACATGACACTACTGTTGTTCCAGACTATGAGACCCGGCAGGAGGTTAAGTATAGAGTCGTTCTAAACTAGCTTTAGAAGTGCACGTATATATTATTCTTCCAGAGGGTTGTTGTGGTCAGTGGGAGCAGCGGAAGCATAAGGGCAAGTAGCTTATATCTATTTATAGACTTAAGCAGTTATAGCGGAGATAGATCATCTAATTCTGATATTAAAGTCATGGCTTTGATTTCATCAGAATAGGGGATGGATCTGTTAAGAAGTTAGTAGGGTGTGATGTCCTGGTATTTGGATGACATACACAGAGTAGGAAGTAAAATTCCTATACTACGATTGGTTATACTTTTGGTTGTCACACAGTTGTTTCTCCAGACATGATATGGAAATAATATCTGACATTCTGGTTCCTTGATCTTTGGTTTTAGATCTGGATTTGGGTAGTTTCCCAATGTGGGTACTTTGACAGTATTCTAATAGTATTTTAGAATAGATGACTCCTGGCATGGTGATGTACCTGCAGGTGATGGAGTCACCCTCTCTAAAGGTGTCTTACAGACTAAAGGGGAGAGGGATGTGCATGATTGGCAGATCACTTGCTTAGGCAATTGAGTCGATCATGAGATGTCAAGTACCACACCAGATGTTGTTTTTGCACTAGATGCGATAAGTTTATATTAATCCAATCCTGAAGAAACATAAGGAAGCAGTTTTAGAACATAAGTGGATGTTCTACGGATTTGATGACGGCAGCCTCCTTCGGAGATGGTTATCATTCCAGGCTTCAAAGGTGACATGGATGACAGAGTGAGTTTCAGAGTTATAGTTTTCCCTCTGACGAAAGGGGCAGTATTATGGACAGGTGGTCCAAGAGGATACTGTGGGAGGCATGGTGCTGGATACTGATTAGGTTCAGTTGCCGATACAGTCTAAGAAGTTTGGATTTGGAGTTCATTTATGAACTAGGTCCCATCAGATATCCAGACATATTCTAAGACAGGTATTACTCGATTCGGGAGATGGCTTTCTCCACGAACTTGAGATTAAGAGAGACATAGAAAGAAACATCAAGGCGGATCCACTCATTGAGGCTATTTCTCGAATACAAGAGTTTTACAAACGGGCTTTGTGAAACTTATTAGTAGAGGAGTTGGGTGTTCGGTATAACACGGGCTGTGAGTATGCGACATTGCAATAATTAGCCTTAAGTGCAAGTGGGAGATTGTTGGATATAGTGCCCTCAAAGTCAATTATTGGGTCGCAGGTACGTGATTGCAATGATTGAGGAGGACCTATACCGGTAGCACAGTCTTACTCGAGATGATAGTATGCTATCTGGTTTGCCTTTATCAGTCGTGTATAGGTTCAGGTGACTGATCACGATTACACGTTGATAGAGCCCTTAGGATCTTGCTTGACTACCAACAGCATGATGGCGATCATATACGTGAGAGTTGGGTAGTCTATAAGCACATCCTTAATAGTGGTCCCTAGTCGTGGGAGTTTCGAGACAGGGCATCGATACTCCGGAGTAGACTAGTGTATACAGTCGATACCCCGACGAGGGGCGGTGGCCGGTCTCACAAGCCACTGGTGTCAGTTGGATCACCTAAGATGTATACAGGTGCTCATTGGGATATGATTACACCGGACAGGACTCGCCGGGAACCTGCTAGTTGGTATTATACCTATCGTCAAATAGTAGTTCCCTGGTGACATGTGTACAGGTTAGTTCATCGACCTGAGGTCATCATTTTTCTCGTGTGAGTTCCCTCTGTGCTTTGATTTCTACCCTACCACGGCTCAAAGGAGTCGTGCAAACAGGTATTTTTTGGGTACAGTCCCGAGCCACATTGAGGCAAGTGAGCGGATCGGAAGGGGATTCGTCTCTCCCGGTATTGGGGGTGAGATCGCTCTGTGTCTAGGAAAGCCATTACACCAAGTCCTTAGCCAAGGCGGGTGAGAATTACTGGTAAGTATTCCAGTAGTTTCTCAGGGTGTTCAGGGCTTGTCTCCGACACGACTTATATTGCTATTGGGGGTCTGACGTTACTAGCCCCCTAGGCCGGATATGCGATACTCATAGACGAACGGACCGGACTGTATGTATATTGTCACTGTTAGGCTCAGTAGGGTTCCAGGATGAGTTCGCTCATTGGCTACCCTTGAGGTCAGTACATGGGCAGCCGTTACGCACTGCTAGTGCCGCTAACGTGCTTGTGGTTAAACCCACTGCCAGGGTACTGACGAGTCATTAGAGTCCCCCACAGATAGTTTCCTAAGTTCGGGAGAAACGTTGTAGAGGCCGTATGGTTTTATGGCAGGGTTTGGAAAATGCACGTGCGTTTACGCACGTGTCATATTTCGGGCAGATAATACTGGTGGGCTTTGGTTTAAGCCGGATCCATGTATTATATTGAGTAGATATAATATCTTTGTCTCAGTTGTATTTGTATTCAGTCGTAATACAAATGCGGGTATGTTTATACAGTTACAGGGTTATCCTGAAATTCGTTTCGGGATAGCTTTTGGAAGTTGCCAGTTTTCTATCACCCGTATTAAACATTCGGTTTAATACGAATTTATCTTTTCTTGAGGTGAGTCATGAGTGAGAAGGTTCTAGTTTTGGTGACTAGGTTAGTGAGTCACCATAATGCATTAAATGAATGATGAGGTGTTTAGTGACTCATTCTTTCCATTAATGTTTTGATAAGCTTTTCTTATGGTTACCCTCCCTTGCTCCTACCCTCACCCCCTCCTCATATATGGCCGACCCCTCCCCTCCTCACTCACACACTTGGTTGAAAAGGAATTTTTGGAAAAAAGATTATGATAGTTTTGCTTCATGTAATTTCATATAGCTTATTTTTCCATCATCCGATTCAAAAAGGCAACTTCATTAACCGTTCGTCCATGGCTTTGGACGAAGTGAGACAAAGTGTTCTACTCATTCTCTACATCAATCTTGGTCATCTCTTTTAGCAAACTTGATGACCGAGTTGCCTCTGGTCAGAGGCGGGAGCCCGTTTAAAGATCCGTAGATGTGGTGCCACCTCGACGAGGAGCCAGGAGATCGGAGCAGCCGCAACAGAGCGTAGGATGATGGTTAAAGAACGAAGGACTCGAATCGTTCGGTATAACCTTTCTACCCTCTTTGTAGTTTGTTAGTTTAGCGTTAATGGTAGATCCGGGTTATAGTATGCGATAGCGCCAGTTATAAAAGTTTTTGTTCCGCATTTGGCGTCTGAAAGACGGCCGGGGCGCTACCGTAGACTTACAACCTCCACGCCGATACATTGTTTTGCTGTGGTGTAGTCGAAGGAGTAAGCTGAGAGAGAATCACATTCTCCTTTAAATAATCCAGGAACTCCATGCCCAAGTATTCTCCTCCTCGATCACATCGAAAGACTTTAATACTTCCACCCGTCTGGTTCTCAACTTCAAGCTTATATTCCTTTGAATTTCTTAAAAGTTTCAAACTTGTGTTTCAATAGGAACATATGTCCGAATCCTGAGAGATAGTTGATGAATATAACGAAGTACGAAGAACCAAGCCTGGCATTTGTAGACATTAGACCGTATACATCATCATGTATCTGTCCCATGAGTTCACTAAGTCTTTCTCTGTTTCCAGTAAACGGAGTATTGGTAATTTTACCTTTGAGACATGACTGACAAGTATCATAAGATGAAAATTCGAACAGATTCTCATATTCATCCTTATGTAACTTAGCTGGTCGTGTCGTATTGATATGACCTAGTCTACAATGCCATAAGAAGGATTCGTTCATTTCTGAACTATTCCTCTTCTGTGTGTTCTAGATACTTTGAACTGTAGTTTGATTTAGAACGTATATACTATTATATAGCGTGCCTGATCGAATCAACTCTTGATTCAGGAAAATGTTCTCAACATTATCCTCCAATACAGAATTATATCCTTCTTCAACTTAATAAAGAATCTGATGTAATGTTGTATATCAGGTTTGGTATGTATTAACACTTATTCAGAATCAATGTATTCAACATCTGGTAATACAAGGTGATATCTGCCTACTATACTTGGCTGCAACAATTGCACCATTCTTTAATACTTAGAGACATATCACCCTTTCTCAGTTCTCTACCTTTCTGTAGCCCATGTAACTCTTACATATATAGGATCCTGATCCGGTATATCATACCTAGGACATAAAGAATACTGAGAAACAGTTTTTGGTATTGAACACAGCCGAAGAATATGCATCAGCATGCTTATTTCTTGATTGGGTCACATGGGAATCCAGATATTCCCCTATTTCCTGCTCGGACTTATAACAGTTATAAGATAGAGCGGAACCAACGTTCCCTGGCTCAGTATAATAAGCAGGTTCGGCCAATGCATCCATATTATTATCTTGATTAAGGCGTGACATGGTGGCTACCAGGAGAGAGAGAGAAGAAAACACTCTGCGTCGCTCTTGCAGGATTCGATTGGTTATTAGTTTATCTAATCAGGATGGCTCCCACTGTTTTAGTCAAATCTACCTTCAAATCCTAAAAGGTAAGACTAGCCGGGATTAATTACACCCTATAAGTTCGCCAATCTTTCGGCCAGGACAGTGTCGGTACTTTGAAGGAGGTTCCCCGTGCTTTCGCATGGACCTAATTAAAATAAACCTCGTTTTCTCAGGGGCGTAACCCCGTTAACACCTTTCTAGACACCTACTTGATCGGCTAATTGTAATGTGTAAAACTCTCCCAGGAGTAACTCTTACTCGCAGTGGGTATCGGGATCCAACTATCTCATAGAAGGCATGCAATCTCATTGCAAATTTCAACACTTGAAATTCCCGATAATGGTTTGCCCCTAACAACTTATGACCTTGGCTAAGGTCAACAAATCATAAGCGCTAGCCAAGTTCAACCCGTCATTTCTTGATTGAATTAAACCCACCCGTATGACCCTTGGCTAAGGTCAACAAAGCCGTACGACTACCCTAACTCAATCACATCATATGCTTGAAGATAAGCACTAATTAGCTACCGCACACTACGCCTTGGCTAAGGTCAACAAACGCAACACGAATACTAAGAATTACTTATCTGAAATGACGGAGGGCTACGACAGGTTTTTTAAGAAAACCTTTTGCGTAATGAACTTGATATCATCGTAGAATTGAGTGATTTTGAAAAAGGAGTGTTTTTGAGGCTTTTACTAGTTTTTCTAAAGAGGTCACTCCCGGTGAAGGGATCCCGGCTCTTTCCTTATCGAATAAGGTGCAGGATATTTCACAAATACCACTATGCAAAGCAAAAACTATAAAAGCAATCAAAAGTCAAACCGAGTTTGTAGCATCTGCTAGTTTCGCAAAAGAGGTCACTCCAGGTGAAGGGATCTCGGCTCTTTCCTTATCGAATAAGGTGCTGGATATTCTACAAGGAATACCGCTATGCAAAGCAAGAACTAGAGCTACCCGTTTTTAAAACAAGTTTCTACAACATCTTTAGGTTTCTTTTATTTCATTAATCTCATCAATGAAGTCCCATCTGTTATGCTTCCTAAGTATCACATAAGAAACGAAAGCAACAATATTTATTATATCTCATATATATAATATAGGCATTCATCTCAGAACATATCAAGTGATCACATCACAGAATATGAGCAGCAGAAGAATCACATATGAAATATTGGATATACTAGGAATTCCGTGTTTTATTTAAGCTAGTAAAAACGCGGATTCCACGGTCGTGATGAATAGCCAAACCCACACCCCTAGACCCCTATGAGAGCGGCAAGCAGCCGTACCAATTCTAGAGTTAGGAGACCCGGTCTCGACTCCTCGAGATGGTCTCCTACTGTACCCTAGAACCCGGTTACTTGTGCTCCCCGCCTTGGGTCTATCCTAATGCGGAAAAGTAAATAATATACAATGGTGACATCATCCTCAATCCGGAAGTGCCCCAATAAAAGAATATTACATACAATGAATTTACATGAATGAAAATAAAACCCCCCATTTCACATAAAACCCCCGGCTATTCAAAACATGATGATCCAATATAACATATCACAATAACACATAACATCACATGTCATCAACGTGATTAAATATGCTTATCCCAATTGTCGTTGACATATAGCACCGAAACTGGCGATACACCACATATTACACTTACGGTCGCAGAAAAGAAAGTGAAAAACTACAACAGTTGGAATCCGTAACCACCTTAGACATCATAAACCCAATGTATCACATATTTTGGATTTCATGCCTAACCAAATGAATTCCTTAGATATCACATGCCTAACAATTATAAACCCCGCATTTTAGTCTCAATATTGAAAACACTATCCAATAACCTGTCGGGTAATTCAACAAGATTCCCGATAACCTGATCGAATGCTCGTAGGGAACTTTAGTAGACGGCCGCACCTCCCGGTGCCATCGACGAAGCGCACTAAGGCGGAACACTGTAGCCGCGAGCACAGTAACGGATGCTTTTGGCTACGAGGTTCTCCTACAGTCACTTGGTCGGGGCTATGGGGAGTGGCTATCTATTAAGGTTACCCGACGAGTATCTGCGTACACTACGTAATTGCGACGGACTTTTGATCAACATCAAAATCCCGTGGCAACCGATCAAATGAGTCTAAACTGCTAGATTTATAAAATTCAAACTAGTTATCTCATAACAATTTATGGATTCCAAATATTGTATCACAATCACAGATAGCTAGACGAAGTTAAACTTTTTGATCGAATAATCAAGCACCCAAAATTTCCCAATAAGCTCAACACTTGAGCGGAGTTCAAAAAGTACCCAGAAACTGCCACAGCTCCAATGAACCAGCCGTAGAAGGGTCAACCAATGCCTCACATGTGGCATTGCTGAACTACCATAAACCCTAGGGTTTGATGGCGGTTTTGACGGTCACATAATCGAGTTATGGTTTCGTTCTTCTAGAGGGTCCACAGAATCGCTTGCAAGATTTTCTGTAAATTTTAAACTCGGAAAAATCCAACTCTTGAAAAATTTCCAGCGGGGGAAAAATTGGGTTATTAATATCCGTTCGAACTTTTTAACATTGTCTAAATAATCCGAATACACATTACAATTACGATTACGAAACACTCCGAATTTCCTTTGCTTAAAGTTAACATCACATGAAAATTTAGCAAAAACAAACAACACATGAAACACCAAAACCTAGAGACCGGAACACAGACAAAATTTGAAGGGGTTTGCTCGGATTTTGGCCGGTTTTTTGGGGGGGTTGTGGCCGGCAAAAAGTGCACAAAAATGCCTCAAATTTTGCTAGTGTTCATGTTATATCACATACAACATTCTACAGTTGTTTAAAAAATTTTTTGAGACCCCAAAAAAATCGACAGAAACTAGATTTTGTATCGGGTGTTTCGGAGTAGTTTCGGTTTCGTAATCCTAGCAAACATCGTCTAATTTTCTAGCATGGATCTGATACCACTGTTGGGTTGCCTAGCACGGCAGCAAGTTTTCGGGAGGCATCGTCCATACCAATTTTAAAAATTTACCGTTCTAGTAAACCTTAACCCTAGAACCGCTACTAGAAAATCCGATGAAATATTATGTAAACACTTTACATCTAATGTGAATAAGGAATACAACCTTTGTAGACTGGACCTTCACTTAAATAGCTCCATGTAGTAGTCCCTTCGCTGCGATCACGAACTCCCAAACTCTAGAGAGACTCCCATGAAGAAACGCATAAGCTTGCATCGAAGTCTTCGAGGCCGAAGATGATCTACGTCGAGGAGACACTAACCCAAGCTATCTCTTCACTAATGGTGAGATTAGTGAAGTAAACACCCTAAACTAAATGGCACGTAGTAGGGGATGATGAAGTAGGAAGTGGGCTCACTTTAGATTTATTTTTCTCACACTAAATCTTCACTTAGAAAAAACCCTAGCAAGCCTTTTCTTTTGTTGAAGAAGAAGAAGAAATGAAACTCATGAGAGAGTGAGGTTAGAATTGCAACCATGGGTGAGTAAATATCATGCCTAACTCATGTAGAGAATAAACCAAGGTCAAGGGTTAAGGTTGGGTTAACAAATACCTTAAGGAATGATAAAAGAGTGGACTTGGTCAATGTTCTACAAGCTTCATCCAAGCTTGAAACATTGACTAAGTCTTCACTATTTTGTGATAACTTAAGTGATAAATATCAATCCCTAGCTTTAACCCTAGCATGGTAAAAGTCTCATACATTCATGTTGCAAGTGTAACCTAGCAAGACAAAACAATATATATCACATATATATTTTGTGTACAAATAGAAAATAATACATATATCACATATATGTAAAGTGTATAAAATGTGAGAAAAGAAATCTTAAGTGAGCTAATACTAGTTAATGTAATGTAATATATTAAATATATAATTAAACATTAAATTAGCAAATCAACACTTGATTTAATAATCCGGCTATATCATATATAACCGACTAATATCAAATGTAACATCTTATCAAATCAACACTTGATCCGATAACCCGACTATATCACATATAACCAATCATGTCACGCATCGCGAGAATAGAATGCGCTATCACATACACACATTAATCTCGGTCCTGCACATATCACATATGTGCTCCTACTCCGTTTTGCTTGAGCCAGGAAACCTCTGTGTAGGACTCTAAAGACTCATCAATACGCCGGCAATAGGTGATGATCATATCAAACACCCATAAGCTGCAAGCGGTCTGCTAAACGTAACGGCCACCCGGGTATTGAGCGATCAGAAGATCAACAAGCAAGCCTGCTCGTACTCCTGCGAATCCATTCGGTAACACTACCGTACAGTCCGGTCTCTTCGTCTGATATGTCGCATATCACAGCCTGGGGGTGGTATAACGTCAGACCCTAATAGCCTGATAAGTCATGCCGATGCAAGGTCCATAACGGTTCGAGAAACTACCGGTAACACTTACCAGTAAATCTCAGCAACCCTGGCCAGGGATTTCCTGTTATGGCCAATCGAGCATAGTGCAACATCAACTCCCAATACCGGGAGTGTCACGACCCAAAAAGTACGGAACATGACCGACACTTAAACTACGAAACGTTTCGAGGCGTACGTAATCTAAGTAAGCCAAAACCTAGAAGTCCAAACCAAGTAAAACAGTAGAGTGAAGGAACAACCAATTTAAAGCAAGTAGTTTAACAACATAAGCCGAAGTATTTCATCCTTAAAACCTTAAGTCTTTTCTAAAAATTTCGGCAGAGTTTCCTTTGTAAATACTGACCCCAAACGGGTACAAAACCTGATAAAGCATATATAATGAATAAAGGCATCCCCAAGAGGGAGCTAGCTCTTTGTCAATCGACGGACAAAACCACACAATGCAGTATAATATACAACGCCGAAAGGCGAGGATCAAACTCAGGATAAAAATCTAACATCATCAAGAAACTCAGAGGAAAACCATAATAATACAACGCGCGACTCTAAGGTCGAAAGAATATACACAGGTCACCTATCTCTATCAAATATACAAGTCTGGTTGATGGAGTTTTACTAGATACAACTGAAATAACAAATATATAATAGTGGTCCTGATGCAAAAGATCCCACCTACCAAAGCAATCACCGGAAAGAACAGTGTGCCAGCAAACCCGGAACGAAACCTATACGGCAAAACCTGCAAGGAACCGTGGCACAACAGGGGTTAGTTGCCAACTCGTGAGTAGAAAACATCTACGAGTAGAAATCGCATGCATGACGCTATCCTAGGTCATATCAAGTAATATCCTCAAATATATATCCTGGTCCATCTATGTATAAGTGTAATACTACATGCTCGTGTCAGTACCTCAGATAGCAACATATCAAATATATGATGTATGAATGCATTACAAATGAAATAGAATACATCGTGAATGAGACAACTGTTTTCTTTATTTAATGAGATTTCTGCATGTATATAAATCGCGTATCATCAACGAAGTCGACAGATAAAACAGTGTCCAGCATCGACACAAAACATAAATCTCAGTATCTCAATACCTCAGGCTCCGGCTATCCGGACTGGCCTGTATAATCAAATCTCAATACCTGTTCATCACAGAAAACTGCATTTTATACCGCCCATTCTTATGCTCGTTTGTTTATAGGCAGGTGCTTTTAATCCGTGTTTGCTACATATTTACAGGCTACAGGTTCCTAGTGCAAAATAACGCAAATAATACAAAATCTTTACTGTTACTCTAAAATCCAGGACATCTGTTGCCAGCAGAAAAAAGCCGGGTTCCGATCATCCGTATCCATCCAGTGCCGCGTACCTGTTCCAGAGACAAGACAAATGACAGTGGTCATTCATGTCTCAGACAAGCACAAAGCACGAGAGGGGCAGCACAAAGCACGAGATGGTCAAACACAAAGCACGAGAGGGACAAGCACAGAGCACGAGAGGGAATGGTGCATTCAATGCATAAAGTGTTGATTCAAAACTTCAAACTTCCCTCCAAATTTTGGATGCATTCAAATTCAAAAATTCAAACTTCCCTCCAAATTTTGGATGCATTCAAATTCAAATTAAAGGAAAGGTCTCTTTCTTTGCCTATAAAAGCAAACCATGGGCAAAGGAGAAGAAAGTCCAATTTTGTGTCCACTCTTTTGTAGTTTTTTGTATAGTTTTTCTTCTTCTTCTTCATTCTTTTTCCATGAAATTATAGTGAGAGCTTTTGAGTGGGAGATTAATGAAGATGAGGGTTTTGTATCATTCTCTTGTGTTTCTTCTTCCCCTTGAGATTTTTGCTTTCTCTTGCTCATTCAACCTCTTCATTGAGCTTGAATGGTTAAGGGTTAGTTATTGATCTCAAGGGTCGTATTTTCTCACGGGACTAGCACTTCATTTCACATGCGTTCTCTACCCTTCCCTTGATCTTTCAACCTCTTCATTGAGCTTGCAAGTTTAAGGGTTGGCTATTGATCACATGCTTGTCTTGAGTCCTAGTTTCGTATTCTTTTTATCGCTTTTTATTATTCGCAATTTATTACCTTGTCTTTTATTACTTGCAATTTACTTACTTGCGATTTTATTCCTTGTACTTTAATTACTTGTATCTTTTCTTTTCTTTGTTCTTTTCTTTTTGTCCTCTCTTTTTGGTTCACTTTTGTGAATGTATGTAATTATTGTTGTTAAGATAAAATACGGCATTATAAGTTAACATTTCTTTGCCAATTCCTTTTCCCGTTATTTTCCATTTGAACTTCGCCCAAACCATACGCAAGCGCTCCGTTAGGCACCGTACCCTGACAAGGTAACGGTGATTCCTAACCGCGACCGGTTGCGTTCGGTTTGGCCGGAGGCGAAAGCAAGAGACAAGAACGGAAGGACAAGGGTAAATAAGCCGGATTCCACGAATACCGCGCTTAAATCCCCTAATCCACGTTGTTGCCGATTGCTCTAGCTTCAATTGGTCAAGACTCGGCTCAAAGGTTTTGAGTACGGATTTCTTAGCTTACAATCTCGTATCTTTTCTTAACAATTTTATACTTGCAAATAAACACATAGGTTAGACCGAACAAACATACAATTCTTTATTGACTCGTCTAAGACAAGAAGATAAGATACCACTATCTCCCTGTGGACCGACCCGTGCTCAACCGGCTAGCTGCAAAGCGACACCGTCCTGATCGCGGTTACACTTTAATTCTTTGAACATCCGACACGCCAAAAGCGTGCGATCAAATGGCGCCGTTGCCGGGGAGACGGTAACGTATTTTCTTTCTTGTTATTCGGGTTAATATTCTTTTTTTTTGTATATATAAAAAAAATATATTCTTTTTGGATAATTTTTGTGGGCAAGTGTGCAGGTTTTTGCGTATTTGCAAAACTGCGATTGTGGGGAGCAAAGTGTGCATTCAAGGTTAAGGTGATTACGAAGTACAGTGCCAAAAATCCGGGTAGTTTGACCCGCGCAAGCGAACTTTTCAAGCTTACCGGATTTGATTCAACGGGGGTTTCCTAACCCAAAACTTAAACGGTACGTACTTTACTAACACCTTCTTCTCAAATCCGACGCTTCTAATATACTATTCTTTGCAGGATTTTTTGCAAGTTCGCTAGCAAACGCTAAAAATTGACTAACCCGTATTTGTTGCAGCGCCGCGCTTAAACTAAAAAACGATTGTTTGATTCTTTATAGAATTTTTTGAATTGTGCATTGCATCAATTAATACGGACTTAAGGGCAAGCGAACCCCACAACATACGGTAAAGGATTTCATCACCTTTTCCGTGGCCCACAAATCACGAACTTTCGCATAACGTTTACCCGCACAAAATTTAAAAGAAACTAGACTTTAAGCCTTAAGGACTTCGCACTCACTAGGAGAAGTTAACTGTGTTTAGAACCTCGCTTAATGATATATTGTTTACGGGGTGTCTAGGGAAGTGTTAACGGTGAAACCGCCAAAAAAGAAAGGGTTATTTAATTAAGGAACTTCGTGAAAGCGTTGGAAAACCTCCCCTTATCTCTGCACTTACCTGGCCTCGTGATCAGTGTATCTTGAGCCTGTTTCTCGACACAGTTTTACTTCGACAATCAAGTTCTGGAGCAGGTCTAGTTGACCTAGGTGAACCCTAGAACGATTAGGTGTGTGGTATTTTTGTGTCGTGATTATTTTTGTCCATATTCTTTTTGTGTATATTTCATTCTTTTGTTAACAACTAACTAATAAATAAAAAAAAAATCACATTTTTTTTCCTCTCCTTTTTTCTACCTTTCTTTCATATCATGGGTACTCCACCTCGCAAAACTCTTGCCGAACTTTGGTACCCACAACCAGACATTACTTCATACGGTTCTTGCTTTGGCCGAACATCGAACGACCCCTCCATGCCAAAAATTTCATTGAGAGATCGGATAGACGCGTCTAGGACGAACAACTGGATCCCGCAATCCACCTCGTATCAACCGTTTCTAACATTCACCCCTTCGTACGTTGATACACCTTTTGAAAATCCAGTTGTAACCCCGAGACCTATGTCTATTGCTGAACATATTGAACAATCTCGTAGCCGATCTTTCACTCCTTTCACCACTACAAATTCTTGGGATCAACAATTCCATTCACCTTCCTATCCAAATGTTGATCCTACTCCTGTCCAGCCATTCTATTCCTACCAATCCTACCCTACTTTTGCACCTTCCCTAGACATTGCATCAGAACCGCCAATTGGGAGTTTTCAGTATCCCAACAACTTTGAATCTTTTACTGAAACCCCTTCACAACCAATGTCTAGTCTAGAACAGTGCTTGGAAGACTTTAGGGTAGCTTCACGCCAAATGGAGGAAGTAAATGCGTCCATGGCCGCCCTCATACAATCTTATGAACCGGAAGCTAGTTTCCAGCTAGCTCCAAATTTTCCAATGTATGATGAGGCGGTAGGACAGGCTGTGAATTTGAGTGGAGAGAGTGAGCTGTACCCCCTTCCGAATCAAGCCTACCCGGTCCAAATTGAATCCCACAACTCCTGTGTTGAAAGTCTATCAAGTGTCCCAAATGAATTATCAGTTGAAGATAGAATGTTTAATGAGTTGTGCGACTTTGTAGTGTTTGATTTACCCGATTGTGAAGGGACCTTGACAAGTGAAACCAATCCCAAACCTTTTGACCTCTACACCTCCACTTTAGAACCTGAAATGATTGATATCCATGCTTTGGTTGAGGTGTCTGAGAATATAGATTCTCACTTGATTAAGGATATTGACGCTGGGAATATTTTGGATGATGAACCCATAGATTTGGCTAAGGTTGTCTCTTCAAATCATCATCCCGAGTCTTTAACTGTTTTTCCCGAACTTCATATGCGTCTTGATATTAATGATAAAGGCATGGATGAGATAAATTTTGACGAGAATTTTGAGGATAGTTTTGAGGATGAAACAGTTTTAATTGATGAGTCGGATTTTCCAATTCATCCTGTTCCTTTCATTAACTGTGTACACCCTCCCGAAACCCTAACCGATACCCTTCCTCAACCACTTCCCTCCATCCTTTCCATCGTTCCGACCTTGCAAGAACCCGTATCATTTTCATTTCATATGTCTGGTTTACCAAGTTCGGCGTACCCATGGTTTCTTACGAATCTTGAGGGATTCGACCCAATTTCTCGACGAGTAAATATATTAGCACAATCACTTTTCACACATCGGTCATCACAAATTGTGCTAATCTATTTACTCTATTTGCACCCTCAAGTTCGTATTCCACTTCTTTTTCCCTTCCGCCATTCTTCTTCTTTTGATATAGCGAGACCGTATCCCGCTTCTCTCCGCATACGGTCTCGCTTATTCTCCATCTCTTTTCTCTACGCCTTCTTTCACCAACCAGCACATTATAGAGATAAAATCTTTGAATGGTTGGTGCTCACTTTTGGCCTGTGTAAGGCCTTGTATAGCTTGATACTGTTCTTTCCCCCCCTAAACCTGAACTTCAACGCTTAACAGTGGGAACACTGTGTTACTTAAGTTTGGGAGGGACACCTTTTTTGTATATATCTTTTTGGTTTTTGTTTTGTATATAATTTGTTTCTAGGGAGCGCCGGCAATTTTGACCCTCTTGGTATAGCCTGACAGTGAGGGCACTGTCAAGTTTAAGTTTGGGGGTGTGCTCGGTAAGCTTTCTTCCTTCGCATTCATATGTATATTTTGCATCTGCATAGTAAATCCATAAAATCCATAAAAATCTGAAAATTTTCTAAAAATATAAAAACTTTTTGTCAAGTTAGCTTGTGGAAGAACTCTGATTCAACATTCGACGGTTTTTGTTTGAAAAAATAGGAATAACTAAATCTTATGTTTAGATTTTGAAAACCTGGAAGATAACTCTCCTTTGAAGTTAACTATAGCTGATATAAGTCTTTACATCACACTACACGTGTCGTGAATTTTGGGAATTAGATGACAAGTCTTTCATGTTTAAACTTTTAAACAGATAAATGATTTTCTGAGGATCAAATAGGTTTGTTCTGAAATAAGTAATGTCAAGAATAGTTTATGAAGTAAAGCGAATATGAAGGAATGTTATTGATGCCGTAATTAGAGCTAAGTCTGAAAAATAACCCATCTGAAACTTGATTGGAATGATTACACACCAAACCCACTAAACACGTCTTTTATCCAAAAAAAACATTTGAACTGCCGGTTATATCTCCGTTCGTATCAAATCATCTGATTTTCACGCCAAACTGTCTTTTGTTTTTTTGGACCTAGGTAACTTGAGTAATTAAGTCCGCTGGGGTGTTTCTACACCTAATGCCCTAAAACCAACTGGTTTGGGTGCATTGGCCCAAAGCTCGCTAAGAAGCCTAGAAAGTTCAGTTTAAAACAAAGTCAAGCAAGTGTTCTCTCCGAGTTAAAATTCCTAACGGTTCTTTGTGTGAGAATAATCTTGATAAAAGACAGGCTTTTATAAAAATTTTAACGGAGATACGAAGGTTTTATTCTATGATAAAGACTATTGCACGTTCACAGAGGTGTGTATGAAATGAAAACAAGAAAAAGGTGGAGTGAAAAATACGACTTAGTTTCCTGTTAAGGAAGATAGAAATTCTGAAGTTGAAACCTTACTGGAAAACGAAACTTGAAAAATGCTTAACTCTTTATAAAACTTATGTGATCCTTTTAAAATTGTTATCTGGGCTTTATTGTGCGACATGATGACTTTAATCGATCCTTCTGGAACTTAACGACACTAATTGCACTGCACGTAAAGACATATAAAATCTGTAGTTAAATAAGAAGCGAGGTGTGAAAAATAAAGGTTCGATAGTCTAAACTTAGGATTATAGAATTGTTATTTTCTGAAACAAAAACTTTAGGGTTTGAATCTTAGTTATTGTACAAAACCAACTTGACCGGATTTTGTGGGTAGTATCCGCTGAAAACCCTCAGGAGACAACACTCCTCCTACTAGGGACACCTAGAGGTTTAACGGCTTGTTGCACATGCTCAGTGCAATCGCGTTCCCTGCGAAAGTGCGGTTTGGATTTTATTTTTGTGAATAATTGGTTTTGCTCGGGACGAGCAAAAGATAAGTTTGGGGGTATTTGTTCATCACAGAAAACTGCATTTTATACCGCCCATTCTTATGCTCGTTTGTTTATAGGCAGGTGCTTTTAATCCGTGTTTGCTACATATTTACAGGCTACAGGTTCCTAGTGCAAAATAACGCAAATAATACAAAATCTTTACTGTTACTCTAAAATCCAGGACATCTGTTGCCAGCAGAAAAAAGCCGGGTTCCGATCATCCGTATCCATCCAGTGCCGCGTACCTGTTCCAGAGACAAGACAAATGACAGTGGTCATTCATGTCTCAGACAAGCACAAAGCACGAGAGGGGCAGCACAAAGCACGAGATGGTCAAACACAAAGCACGAGAGGGACAAGCACAGAGCACGAGAGGGAATGGTGCATTCAATGCATAAAGTGTTGATTCAAAAATTCAAACTTCCCTCCAAATTTTGGATGCATTCAAATTCAAAAATTCAAACTTCCCTCCAAATTTTGGATGCATTCAAATTCAAATTAAAGGAAAGGTCTCTTTCTTTGCCTATAAAAGCAAACCATGGGCAAAGGAGAAGAAAGTCCAATTTTGTGTCCACTCTTTTGTAGTTTTTTGTATAGTTTTTCTTCTTCTTCTTCATTCTTTTTCCATGAAATTGTAGTGAGAGCTTTTGAGTGGGAGATTAATGAAGATGAGGGTTTTGTATCATTCTCTTGTGTTTCTTCTTCCCCTTGAGATTTTTGCTTTCTCTTGCTCATTCAACCTCTTCATTGAGCTTGAATGGTTAAGGGTTAGTTATTGATCTCAAGGGTCGTATTTTCTCACGGGACTAGCACTTCATTTCACATGCGTTCTCTACCCTTCCCTTGATCTTGCAACCTCTTCATTGAGCTTGCAAGTTTAAGGGTTGGCTATTGATCACATGCTTGTCTTGAGTCCTAGTTTCGTATTCTTTTTATCGCTTTTTATTATTCGCAATTTATTACCTTGTCTTTTATTACTTGCAATTTACTTACTTGCGATTTTATTCCTTGTACTTTAATTACTTGTATCTTTTCTTTTCTTTGTTCTTTTCTTTTTGTCCTCTCTTTTTGGTTCTCTTTTGTGAATGTATGTAATTATTGTTGTTAAGATAAAATACGGCATTATAAGTTAACATTTCTTTGCCAATTCCTTTTCCCGTTATTTTCCATTTGAACTTCGCCCAAACCATACGCAAGCGCTCCGTTAGGCACCGTACCCTGACAAGGTAACGGTGATTCCTAACCGCGACCGGTTGCGTTCGGTTTGGCCGGAGGCGAAAGCAAGAGACAAGAACGGAAGGACAAGGGTAAATAAGCCGGATTCCACGAATACCGCGCTTAAATCCCCTAATCCACGTTGTTGCCGATTGCTCTAGCTTCAATTGGTCAAGACTCGGCTCAAAGGTTTTGAGTACGGATTTCTTAGCTTACAATCTCGTATCTTTTCTTAACAATTTTATACTTGCAAATAAACACATAGGTTAGACCGAACAAACATACAATTCTTTATTGACTCGTCTAAGACAAGAAGGTAAGATACCACCATCTCCCTGTGGACCGACCCGTGCTCAACCGGCTAGCTGCAAAGCGACACCGTCCTGATCGCGGTTACACTTTAATTCTTTGAACATCCGACACGCCAAAAGCGTGCGATCAATACCTCAGTGTCTCAAGTCTCAATATCTCAATACCTCGGGTTCCGTCAGTCCGGATCGGCCCATATCATCAATCACACGACCACGAACGGTATCCTTCGGATATCCACCGCGCTAGGTAAAATCACCGGTAGGCAGTCTGCCCCTGCCGGGCTCATTGTCTACAACTCGAGCTTCTTGCCGCGAGGTATCTTACCGGGACCACCATGTACCCGAGATGGTTCATCCAACTCCTCGAATCGGGTCTCGAAAACATCTCAGAACCGAGAAAACAACATGGTGAACAATACTCAACATGTCAAGGGAAACCATATTTTTCTCTTTAAAATAATTCATCAGTTTACAAAACTTTCACATGGGGTTTCCAAATCCAGAAAATATCAAGAAGAATCCGAAATCATCAAGTCACCATGTCAATAATAATGAAAACCGGCATAAATCTCTATAATACTGCATGACCAATGAATATATAAATGCATGTGATATAATGCAATAGTTAATTAGCATAAGAAAGCTATAGCATGTTGCAACTATCAACTAGGAAGCTATGTCCATGAATAGTATTTTCTAAAGTGTACGTGACATGGCAATTACCGATGATGATGTGTGTGAGACGGCAAGCAGGTGTACGTGGAATATACGCATCATCGGTAATGGTGCTGGTGTCCTGACAGAAGGGTTTCATGATAATTATAGATAACACACGTACAAGCATGCAATGCGATGAAACATCATGAATATACAGACGGTGATGTAGTAACAGCAACACTGAAAAATATACCTACTCAAAATAAGAGTCATACAGTTTGGTATTTAAGATACTCACGATTCTCCACTTTTGAAAATGAGTATGACTCGAGCCCAGTCAAAAGGGTAAGGGAATCCACCTAAGTCTGAGTCGATCTACATATATATCTAGTAGTCGGTGATCTCGCCTCAATAGTATCACATACGATACAATAAATGTTAGGTTTACCTAGCACCTCATGAAGGGTTTGGAAGCATCACATGTCTCAAAATTAAATTTTTTAAGGTGCTAAGTGAACATGCAAAGAATCATCACTAAAATTTTAGGGTTTCTTAAACTTGACAACAACACAAGTAGGAAAAACTAGGGTTTTGAGAGTAAAACCTTTGTAGCTCCCTACGCTAGACTCCTTGGCCACTTGAGGGTTGCAAAAGGTCCGCTTGAACTCTTCTAGGTCCACGATGATCCACCCGGAGTCCGCTTTGTCCAAGCTTGTAACTTCGCAAGATCAAGATAAGAAAATGGAAGCTAACACTCTTCACAAGTGGGCAAGACTAGTGTAGAATGGTGTTGTGGTTGGTTTTCTCACTTCAAAATCCTAACTTGATAAGTGTTTTGCTCACTTGAGAAATCTAGAGAGCTAAAGAGCAAGGAGGAAGAAGATGATGGCTTTTGAAATATCAAGAAAATGATAATTGTGTTATGAAAAATAGAAAATATAAGTATATATATTTTCTACTCTTCATCTCAAACCATAGTTACAATATATGGATATTATTGTACTTGAGTTAAAACACAAAAGAAAGATTAACACATGGTTAAAAAGTAGGTGAGCATGGTTAGTTCAAAAAAGAGTGTAGAAGATAATCATGTATTAACCTTTTTCTTTTTCTTTTGTTTTAAAACAAATACAATATATATCCATATATATAATTATAAGGAGTGAGTCTTATATTGCCACCATCTCCTATATATACAACCATGATAACCTTTATGTATGCATGTATGTGTGCATGCACATCCTATGTGCATGAATGAGAATGAATGAGAATGAGTGCATACATGCATGCATAAAGACAAGAAAGGATTTTAAGTGAGAAGCTAATGGTTAAATGATAAATCAACACTTGATTTATCAACCCGGTCATATCACATATGACCCGACCAAAAGCAAGCCGCCCGATTAATATACGGTATCTCATATGCGCATTTTAACCGGGCCCACGCACATATCGCATATGCGCACCACAACGTTTCGCCTGGACTAGGTAACTCCTTTGTGGGACTCTAAGACTCGTCAATGCACCGGCAGTGGGTGATGATCATATCAAGCACCCTCAAGCCGCAAGCGGTCAGCTAAACGTAAAGGCCACCCGGGTATTGAGCGATTAGAAGAAAACAAGCGAACCTGTTACAACTCCCGTCGAGCCAACCGGCAACACTACCGTACAGTCCGGTCTCTTCATCAGATATACTGCATATCGAGTCTAGGGATGGTAACGTCGACCCCAATAACTCAATAAGCCGTGCCGATGAAAGGTCTATAACAGATCGAGAAACTACTGATAACACTTATCAGCAAATCTCAACAGCCCTGGCCAGGGACTTACTGATATAGCCAGTCGAGCACAACACAGCATCAACTCTCAATACCGGGAGAGACGAAACCCCTCCTATCGCTCATCGCCTTCGTGTGTCTCGGGACTGTACCCAACGGCCACCTGTTTGCACGACTCAGTAGAGCCGTGGTAGGGTGGTAATCAAAGTACAGTGGGAGGACACACAAGACTCTATGACGATCTCGGGTCTACAGACTAACCTGCACCAGTGTCACCTGAGAACTGCTATCCGACGATAGATATAATTCCATATAGGAGTTCTCGGCGAGTCCGTCCAGTGTACCCAGTCACCACTGAGCACCCGTATACGATCTCGATGTCAAACATCGATGAATGTGGGAACATCCATCGCCCATCATATGGGTCTAGTGTCATATAAGCTAGTCTACTCCGGTATATCGATACCCCGTCTCGATACACCTACGACTAGGGACATTCCAGGATATGCTTATAAACTACTGATGTCCCACTAGTATGATCTCTATCATAATCACAGTAGTCAAGTCAATATCCTCAGGGCTTTATCAACATGTATGAATGAATAAAAGCATGGTCAAATCAACATGTCAGATAAAGAATAACCAGATAGCATACTATCATGTCAAGCAAGAATGTACACTGAATATAAATATATATATATATATATATATATATATATATATATATATAGACACACACACACACATGTATAAATACATCCACTATCACATAATGGCCTCTAGGGCATACATATATCCAACAATCTCCCACTTGCACTAAGGCCAGTTATTGGCGTATCTCATACCCAACATCTCAAAAAGTCGCTCATGCTGCGGCTGAGGAAGGGCCTTGGTGAGTGGATCCGCGGCGTTATTCTTTGTGTCTACTCTCTTAATCTCGATCTCGCGGTGATCTACAATCTCCCGGATCAAATGAAAGCGCCTCAGGATGTGTCTGGACCGTTGATGGGACCTGGGCTCCTTGGCTAATGTCATAGCCCCATTATTATCACAATACAATGGTATTGGATCAATAATGGTTGGAACTACTCCTAGCACCGAGACGAACTTCCTTATCCAGACGGCTTCCTTGGCGGCATCATTTGCAGCAATGTACTCAGCCTCCATCATAGAGTTTGCAACGGTATCCTGTTTGGAACTCTTCCAACTTACCGCCCCTCCATTGAGGGTAAATACAAACCCTGAGATAGATTTGCTGTCGTCCTTATCGCTCTGGAAGCTCGAATCGGTAAAGGCCTCCATTTGGAGATCTCCATCACCATACACCAAGAACAATTCTTTAGACCTTCGCAAGTACTTAAGAATGTTCTTCACAGCTATCCAGTGATTCTCCCCTGGGTTGGATTGATACCTGCTTACAACACTAAGTGCATAAGCTACATCTGGGCGTGTACATAACATCGCATACATTATAGATCCTACTGTCGAAGCATAGGGTATAATGCTCATGCGAGCTCTCTCTTCATCGGTCTTTGGACAAGAATCCTTGGAGAGAGTGACCCCATGGCAAGCGGGTAAGGCACCCCGCTTGGAGTCTTCCATACTAAACCTTTTTAGGATGGTGTTGATGTACTTGGTCTGGGACAATCCCAATAACCTCTTGGATCTATCCCTATAGATCCTTATGACCAGAATGTATGTGGCATCACCCAGGTCCTTCATGGAGAACCTTAGTGATAAGAAAGATTTGACCGACTGTAGCATAGGAATATCATTTCTTATCAGAAGAATGTCATCCACGTACAATACGATGAATGTGACAGCTCTCCCTACAGCCTTCTTATAAACACAAGGTTCATCTGGATTTTTGATGAAATCAAACTCTTTGATAACATCATCGAAACAGATGTTCCAACTCCGTGATGCCTGCTTTAACCCATATATGGATTTAAGCAATCTACATGCTTTCCCGCTGCTCCCACTGTCAATGAAGCCCTCCGGCTGATCCATATAAACGCATACTTCTAAATCCCCATTTAGAAATGCCGTTTTAACGTCCATCTGCCAGATTTCATAGTCATAGTGAGCAGCAATAGCAAGTAGGATCCGAATGGATTTAAGCATGGCTACGGGCGAAAAAGTCTCGTCATAGTCCAAACCTGGTCTTTGACAAAAACCCTTCGCCACAAGTCTTGCCTTGTAGGTCTCTACCTGCCCATTTACACCAATCTTTCTTTTAAAGATCCATTTGCATCCCACAGGTTTTACCCCAGGGGGTACAACGTCCAAAGTCTAAACTTTGTTGGTGTACATAGACTCCATTTCGGATCTCATGGCATCCAGCCACTTCACAGAGTCACCACTCGTGATAGCTTGCTGAAAACTGGTAGGATCATCATCCTCTATGATGCAGTCTTCTCTGTCACCATCAATGAGGAAACCGTAGTACCTCTCCGGTGGGCGAGAAGTCCTACCAGACCTACGGAGTGGCCGAGGTTCCTCAGTTTCTATTGCAACAGCCGGTTCAACCAAGTCGTCATTTGTAGTTTGTGTCTCTAGAACCTCTTCTAGATCCACCACATTGCCATCATCTTTATATGTGAAAAACTCTTTTTCTAAGAATGTGGCATACTGAGAAACAAACACCTTTTGTTCCTCTTTGTGGTAGAATATATATCCATAAGAGTTCCTTAGATATCCCACAAAGTTACACATGACTGACCGTGTCTCGAGTTTGTCCGGATTCTGCTTTTTAACATAGGCCGGGCAACCCCAAATCTTAATTCTCTTAAGAGATGGTCTCTTCCCATGCCATATCTCATATGGCATGGTAGATACGGTTTTGGTTGGAACCCTGTTCAAAAGAAACGCTGCAGTCTCCAATGCATGCCCCCAAAATGAGACAGGTAACTCAGCATCACTCATCATGGATCGGACCATATCTAATAGGGTCCTATTCCGTCGTTCAGACACACCGTTGTGCTGTGGTGTGTAAGGAGGAGTGAGTTGAGAGAGAATCCCATTCTCTTTTAGGAAGTTTGCAAATTCTGTACTGAGGTACTCCCCACCTCGATCTGATCGAAGCATCTTGATACTCAAACCGGTTTGTTTTTCTACTTCTTGTTTATATTCAGTGAATTTCTCGAAAGCTTCGGATTTGTGCTTTAATAAAAATACATGACCGAATCTTGAGAAATCGTCAGTGAAAGTAATGAAGTAAGAAAAACCGCCTCTAGCTTGTGTAGACATTGGCCCACATACCTCACTATGTATGAGTCCTAGGAGCTCGGTAGCTCTTTCTCCGTGTCCGGTAAACGGAGTTTTGGTCATTTTACCCTTGATACAAAACTGGAAAGTCGCATAAGATTTATATTCAAAAGGGTTTAAATATCCATCTTTGTGTAACTTGTTTAGTCTTGTTTCGTTAATATGACCAAGTCTACAGTGCCAAAGAAAAGCTTCATTTATTTCTGAAAGTTTTCTTTTATTAGTGTGTTGTATGCTGAAAACTGTGTGTTGATTTAGGACGTATATCCCGTTATTAAGTGTACCATACCCAACCAACATTTGATTTGGGTGAATGTTCATAATATTGTTCTGCAATACAAAATTATATCCTTCATTGTCTAACAAAGAAACAGATATTATATTACAAAGCATACTTGGTACAAAATAACATGGGTTCAAAACCAATATACACCTAGATGGTAACCCCAAGTGATACTCTCCCACTGCGACTGTATGTACATTGGAACCATTTCCAACGCGGAGAGTATGGTCACCTGTCTTCAAAACTTTGCTATTTCTCAGCCCCTGCATAGAATTGCAAATGTGAGAACCTGAACCGGTATCTAATACCCAGAAAGCAGAGTTTATTGAAAAACAGTTTTCTGTCACAAACACACCTGAAGCGGAAGCATCCCCATGCTTCTTC
Source organism: Agapanthus africanus (assembly GCA_030015575.1). Classification (NCBI taxonomy): domain Eukaryota; kingdom Viridiplantae; phylum Streptophyta; class Magnoliopsida; order Asparagales; family Amaryllidaceae; genus Agapanthus; species Agapanthus africanus. Next base: position 302,156,869 of record JASDDO010000022.1, on the reverse strand, counting down.
TTGAGATTTAAGTACTCCGTACAGTTGCGCTTCCAATGTCCTACTTTGTGGCAATGAAAACATTCACCTTTCCCCGAGTCTCCAGCTTTGGACTTTTTCTTTCCCTTCACCTTTTTAACTCCACCCTTAGGATTGATGGGCTTCTTCTTTTTCTTTCCTTTGGCCTTAACCTTTGGGCGAGAAGAGGAAGATTGTCCAACAGTCATAACAGGAGTTTTCACTGATTTCAGTGTGCTCTCTGCACTCCTTAACATATTAAGGAGTTCAGGTAGTTCCCTCTCCATGTTGTGCATGTTGAAGTTAACTATGAACTGAGCAAAGGTGGAGGGGAGGGACTGCAGAATAATATCAGTATATTGTTCATTGTCCATTGTCCATCCAAGGTCCTCAAGCTCTTCTATGAGAGCTATCATCTTCAGAACATGGTCTCCTACTGATGTGCCAGGGGCCATTCGCATCTGAAACAATTTCTTTGATGCTTCGTATCGTAATACGCGGGATTGCTCTCCATACAACTCCTTTGTATGGAGGAATATGGTTTGAATGTCCATATTCTCGTGCTGCTTTTGATGTGTATTGTCCATCGATGCAAGCGCGAGGCATTTGGCCGTGGCACAGTCAGCGTCCCATGTCTTGCGGACTTCAATGTCCGCAACTGAGGATTTTGGACCTGGGGTGGGCGGGGCTGAAGCCGTGAGGACATATGATACTTTATCATAAGTCAAGGCTATTTTCAGATTCCTCAGCCAGTCTTTATAATTGGTCCCATTCAGTTTTTTTTATCTAGAAGAAGCTTGAGTCCAGTCATTGGTATCTGCCATTAAGAGAGAGAAAGAATACACTCAGCGAAAGCTCTGGCAAAGATCAGATTGGTTATTATCTTGTCTAATCGATGTCTCCCACTGCTTTAATCAAGTTTTTCTTTCAAACCTTAAAAAGAAAACTAGCCAGGATTAATTACAGTCTACAGCTTCGCTAACCGTTCAGCCAGGCCAGTGTCGGTACTTGAGGGAGGTTCCCCGTGCTTTCGCATGGACCTAATTAAAGTAAACCTCGTTTTCCCAGAGGCGTAGCCCCGTTAACACCTTTCTAGATACCTAATGAGTTAGCTAATTGTAAACTGCAAAACTCTCCTAGGAGCAACTATTGCCCACAGTGGGATCGGGATCCAACCATCAAATGGAAGGTATGCAATCTCATTGCAAATCTCAACACCTGAAATTCCCGATATGATTTTTACCCCTAGTACTCATGACCTTAACTATGGTCAACAAATCATAAGTACCAGTTGTAACGTTTTGGAAATCGTTATGCGATTTCGTCCGTTTTAGGGTAAGTTTGTCGGTATTTTCCGTTTTTACTCGACTGTGAACAAACGACCATATAGACTTGCCAGCACCTAGATTAGCAAAAATAAAGCTAGTGCGCGAACTTTGGGAGTATATGGGACGTTTTGGTTCATTTTGGTTTTTCCCAATTTTTAATATTATTTTAATGCGGTATTTAAATTTTGGGAAAATTCCGTTTTGCGATCTTTTCTTTAAAACCTCTAAGTTAGAAATCCTTCTCACTTCACCTAGGGAATTATGTGTGGCCTAGGATTTATGTTAGGATTTAAATGAAAAAGAAAAGAAAAGAGAAGTGAGTAGATGCATGCATGTGTGTGTATGTGTGCAAGTGTGTTTAATGAGCAATAAGTGTAGGTAATTGCTAGGAAACCCTCTCAATCCTCCACCTCACCTCCCTTGGCCGAAATTCTCCTCCCTCTACTGCACTTAATCAATTATTTCTCATATTTCATCAATTCAAAACTCACAAACCCTCAAAATTCTGAAACCTTTCACAAAAATACCAAAAGCTTAGGAATTTCTTGCTTCTTGATCACTTGGAGTTGGGAGAAACTTAGAGTTTTGAGCAAAGTTGTTAGGTATAACCCCTTTACTGTTAATCTTTAGTTTTTGTGTGGTTTCGATCGTTAGTTTCTGCGTAGATCGTAGTTTATATCGATGTAGGCGATATCGGTTTTTAGTGTATTTTTAGTGATATTGGTATCTGCTATGATCTGGGGAGTTTAGTGATTGAGGAAACAACTTTAGAGAGATGTGCAGGTTGACCTGAGACACCACCTGAGAGACGGAGCCCAACCCACCGGCCGGGGCCGGCGAGACTTGAAGAGGGGGCCGGCGACGCCGGCCGAATAGTTAGGGTTTGGGGTGGGGTTTCTGTGGGTGTTGTCTGCTGTTGTTTTGGGTCTTTTGGTACTGTTGAATTTGTTAGTAAATGCAGTATACAAAATCTGGGATCGATTACCTATAATCGTGTGTTTTGAGTTCGCGTGATACGTGTTGCGACACGAGTCGTGTGTCGTGCTGCGACGTGCTCAGTTTGGGTTTAGGTATCGTTTCGTGTGTTTGCGCTAGACGTGTATTCGTGATATGGTTTAGTGCGTTGTTACGTTTTATAATACGTAGTTTTACGATATTGTGATTGCTTCTGAGATGTTCGCTTTATTCTTATGTTTGTGATATTATAGCGTCGCAAGCGGGGACTTCAGACGCTGCGAACAAAGGGAAGCAGGTGGTCGGATTTTCATAGCTGGAGACCACAGGGTGAGTAGATTTAACATCTACGGGGAATCGCCCGTATGGCGCTACGCGTCGGGGCTAGATATGATATAATATTAGCCGTATGCTTATTTGCTTATATAGAGATATTGCATGATTCACATTGCATATAGTTACTTGTAGTGCATGATATTATATCTGATGTACACTGCACTATTATCGACAGTCCATGTTGCACGAGCACCAATGATATGCTACACACACCCTGTTGATAATTGACATGATAGGCACAACACAATTGCTCATTCATATACCTTGCTATCGGTTAGCGACATTAAACAGTTATACTTGTGCGACAATGCATATTACATAGAACATACCTGTATACCTACATGCTCATATGTATACCATGCTATATTACTTGTTCGCACATATACCATGCTATATTATTTGTTAGCACATATACCTTGCTATTGTTATATGATCAGTTGTTATTGCATATATATCAGTGGTATGGGACGCTGTGTATATATGTATTCTGGATTTGGATATTACAGTTTTTATAGCATATATATCGGTGGTATGGGACGCCGTATATATATGTATTTGGATTGGATTTATATGATTTGTATTGCATATATATCGGTGGTATGGGACGCTGTATATATATGTATTCTGGATTTGGATTCTTGGGATCCGCGAGATACATTATATGGACTTATGCATTTGAGATGCGATATGGGAAATTAAGGTGTCGATGTTGGGCACTTACTTTCCGAGAGATATATGAGGTTTGACAGACCGATACGTGGAAACGCAAGTATCGAGGTGGGATACTTGGTTTCGAGGAACGTATGAATATCAGAAAGACCGATACGTGAAAACGCAAGTATCGAGGTTGGGTACTTGGTTTTCGAGGAACGTATGGATATCAGTATTTATGTGTCGATGATAGACACTGGTTTTTATGATGTTTTTGAGTGTCGATGTTTGACACTCAGGTTTCATGAGATGTACAGGATTTGAGGGGCCGATCTGAGTATTTTGGGATTTGGGTGTTGTTGAGATACACCGTGTTTTTCATGCTGATGATATGCGCATGAGATTATTTACTTTCCGCACTCAGTATTATATTGATATGGATATCATGATAGTTGTATATTCATATTGTCATACTCATGCTATCAGTTCACATGTTATTGATCATTGATGTTAGTGCATACTTGCGATTACTGTATGATGTTAATTACTATTCACGAGTTGGCAACTCACCCCCGTTGTGCCACAGTTTTTGCAGGACTTACCCTCTGAGTAGTCGCGGCGGGGCAGCTTATCATCATTACTTTTGGGGATACCGCTACCTTGGGCAGTGAGGCCGTTGCATTATAGGTGGGTTTGCGGTTATCCGTTGTATATTGTATATCATTTGTTGGATCTAGTATTCTCCATCTACCCTTGTTGTATATGACTTAGAGACGACTTGTGAGATATCAGTGTTGTATTATATTGGTTTTGGGAACCGTGCTCGTAGAAGCAGGTTATTGTGGATATGTTTACTTCTTGATATAGTCGTTCTCTTTGATATTTCTTCGCTTTGGTGTCGTATACTTGTTGTGGTGATTGTCTCCGCCGGTGGGCGTGATTTTTCTCCCACTTGGGATGATTTATATATACTATCTGTGTTGTACCCGTTTTCGGGGCTAGTTTTACAAAGGAGGTGCTGCCGAAATTTTTATGAAAGAAAACTAGAGTTAGAGATTTTAAATGGCAACACTAATACTTTTAAATTATGTTTTCTCCGTTGATCCATTCTTGGGTGGTTTAGATTTCTGGGTTTCGGCTTACTTAAGTTACGTACGCCTGTAGACGTTACGTAATTTAAGTGCCGGTTACGGACCGAATTTCGGGTCGTGACAAAGTTGGTATCAGAGCGTTAGGTTTTACCTTTCGGAGTCTAGGATGACCTTGGTATGATGGAGTAGGTGGCTTAAGCAGAGTGACGTAGCGTGTGTATGTTCCGCGGCATACTTACGACACGGTACTCCGCCTAAGTGACCTTAGGACTTGTTGATTGATATTCCTTCCGTGATTGATATACATCTTGCGATTCGATTTCCGTTTCCTTATCGAATCTTGTTTCAATTTATAGCCCATATGCCGCCGAAGACTACGAGGGCTCAGAGAGCGGCCGCGAGGGCCGAGGTCAGAGTTGACTCGCCTGAGGCGAGGACTGACCGGGATGGTACGCCTGTTGTACCGGAGTATATTGCTATGATTGGAGCTGGTATGCAGGATCTGCGCCAGATTGTGGGGACTTTGGTAGAGACCATCCGAGCGCAGGGGCAGGCAGTTGTTCCACCCGCTGCGGAGGCTACGATGGTACCTACGGTTCCGATAGTCGCAGTTGCAGCTCCGGGGGTTATTGCTGTGTCGTTGACGGATTTCATAAGGCTGAGACCTCCGGTGTTTACGGGTACAGATGTTACCGAGGATCCGCAGTCGTTTATCGACCGGATGGCCAGGATTTGTCGCTCACTTCGGTGTTCCGACAAGAGATGGGTAGAGTTTGCCAGTTTTCGTCTGGAGGGCATGGCCCAGAAGTGGTGTGAGTCGTTGGAGAGAGGCAGAGCCGCTGGTCTTGCTCCTATGACCTGGGCTGAGTTTGTGACGTCTTTTCTCGTTCGTTTTCTTCCACCGAGCGTCAGGGATGCGCGAGCATGCAGATTTGAGTCTTTACGTCAGACGCCGGGGATGACGGTGTCGGATTATGATGTATTGTTTACTGAGCTGTCGATATATGCTCCATACCTGGTGGCGACTGAGGAGATGAGGGTGAAGAGTTTTGTTCGAGGCCTACTTACCCAGATATTCTTAGCCATCAGTGTTCAGCATTGTGACACGTATGCGGCAGCGGTGGATGCAGCTCTTTCGGTAGAGGAGCGTCTAGCTGAGTTATCAGTTGTTCCGGGACCGAAGAGAGTTCGTATAGGTGATCCGGCAGCGAGGCAGGCGTTTAGACGTCGAGACAGTTTCCGTTATGATAGTGGCGGTTCGGGACGAGGCAGGCTTTATGGTTCTTACCCTCAGGATGATCGGCAGTTTGTTTCTGGATGTTACCGGTGTGGTAGTTTGGGTCATCGGGTTCGAGATTGTACGGAGCCGCGTGTGAACGAGCCAGCTGTACCACAGGTTACCTTACCACCTTCTCCACCTCAGAGAGCGTTGCCTCTTGTTCCTGTAGTTGCGCCGCGTCAGACTCCTGTTCAGCGAGGTCGTGGTCACGGAGGTTTTGTACCGAGAGGTCGAGGTGGCAGAGGCAGAGGACAGCCAGTAGCCGGTAGAGGTCAGGCTAGGGTTTTTGCCTTGACTCACCAGGACGCTCAGGCGTCCAATGCCGTGGTTTCAGGTACTCTTTCTTTATGTTCTTTTGATGCGCATGTTCTTTTTGATCCGGGATCCACGCATTCGTATGTTTCTACGCACTTCGTGCCGAGGTTAGGCCGAGAGTCGTGTTTGCTGGATCAGCCGCTGATCGTGACTACTCCTGTGGGAGAGTCGTTTGTTGCGCGTTATGTGTTTCGATCTTGTGTCGTCCATATTGGTGACAGAGATCTGCCCGTCGACTTGATCCTTCTGGAGATGTTGGACTTCGACGTTTTGTTGGGCATGGATTGGCTAGCTACTTGCTATGCGTCCGTGGACTGCCGCGAGAAGACAGTTAGATTTTGTTTTCCCGGCGAGTCAGTGTTCGTTGTGCAGGGGGACCGTAGTGCCGCCCCTCACAGCTTGATTTCTGTTTTGTGCGCTAGTCGGCTTTTGAGGAGGGGATGTCGGGGATTCTTGGCGTTCATTCATGATACTGGAGCCACAGTGGAGTTGTTGGACCAGGTTTCTACCGTGCGAGAGTTTCCCGATGTTTTTCCTGATGAGCTACCTGGGTTGCCGCCAGAGCGCGATATTGAGTTTTGCATTGATCTGATTCCTGGCACGGAGCCTATTTCTATACCGCCTTATCGGATGGCTCCGGCAGAGCTTAGAGAGCTTAAAGATCAATTGCAAGAGTTGCTTGATTTGGGACTTGTGCGTCCGAGTGTTTCGCCGTGGGGAGCTCCTGTTCTGTTCGTCAAGAAGAAGGACGGCAGTTTGAGGCTTTGTGTGGATTATCGTCAGTTGAACCGTGTTACGGTGCGGAACAGGTATCCTTTGCCCCGCTTTGACGATTTATTCGATCAGCTCCAGGGTGAGAAACATTTTTCGAAGATTGATTTGCGTTCGGGTTATCATCAGTTGCGGGTTCGGGATGATGACATTCCGAAGACTGCTTTTCGTACACGCTATGGGCATTATGAGTTTTTGGTGATGTCGTTCGGACTCACCAATGCGCCAGCAGCGTTCATGGATCTGATGAACCGGATTTTCAGGCCGTTCCTCGACCAGTTCATTATCGTGTTTATTGATGACATACTGGTTTACTCTAGGAGTCGAGAGGAGCATGAGCAGCACTTGGGGATTACTTTTCAGATATTGAGAGAGCATCAGTTGTATGCTAAATTCTCAAAGTGCGCGTTTTGGCTTGATCGAGTGGACTTCCTGGGTCATGTGGTGACTAGTGATGGTATTCTTGTGGACCCGAGGAAGATCGAGGCTGTACAGCTTTGGCCCAGACCTGTATCGGTGACTGAGGTCCGCAGCTTTTTGGGCTTAGCTGGTTATTATCGCCGTTTTGTGCAGGATTTTTCGAGTATCGCTGCACCGCTGACTGGACTGACCCGGAAGGGGGTTCCTTTTCTCTGGAGTGATGCGTGCGAGCAGAGTTTTCAGCAGTTGAAGACTCGGTTGACGACAGCACCAGTTCTTTCTTTACCTTCTGGATCGGGAGGCTACGTTGTGTTTTGTGATGCTTCTCGAGTGGGGCTCGGCTGTGTTTTGATGCAGCATGATAGGGTGATTGCATATGCTTCTAGGCAGTTGAAGAAGCACGAGCAGAATTACCCCACTCACGACCTTGAGATGGCTGCGGTAGTCTTTGCGTTGAAGATCTGGAGGCACTACTTGTATGGGGAGTCGTGTCAGATCTTCACGGATCACAAGAGTCTGAAGTACATCTTCCAGCAGCGAGATCTGAACCTGAGACAGCGCCGATGGATGGAGCTAGTGAAGGATTATGATTGTGAGATCCTTTATCACCCGGGCAGGGCGAATGTGGTAGCCGATGCTTTGAGTCGTAGGCCCGTGGGTAGCTTGTCCCAGCTGAGCGCAGTTCGGTATCAGTCTTCTGCAGATTGGCAGCTCTTGTGTGATAGTAGAGTGCAGTTCGAGTTTACCTCCACTGGGGGACAATTTGCTCATGTCCGCGCCCGTCCTCTACTTGTTGATCGTATTCGTGAGGCGCAACCCAGTGATGCTCGTTTGTCTGAGATTCTTGAGCTTGTTCGACGAGGTACAGTTTCGGAGTTCATGATTGATGACCAGGGTGTGCTACGATGCGGGACTCGCTTGTGTATACCGGATGTTGATGGGTTGAGACGCGAGATCCTAGAGCAGGCACATCAGTCGACTTTTAGCGTTCATCCAGGTTCCACCAAGATGTACCGAGACTTGAGAGACTTCTACTGGTGGGAAGGGATGAAACGCGATATTTCGGACTTCGTGTCGAGGTGCCTGACTTGTCAGCAAGTCAAGGCTGAGCATCAGAGACCGGCTGGAGAGTTGCAGCCTTTACCCATTCCGGAGTGGAAATGGGAGCAGATTTCCATGGACTTTATTGTGGGTCTACCCAGGACCAGTAGAGGGTATGACTCCATTTGGGTTGTTGTAGACCGGTTGACGAAAGCGGCTCACTTCCTTCCAGTGAAGACCACTTTCGGCTATGCTCAGTACGCTCAGCTTTATATAGATGAGATTGTGCGTTTGCACGGTGTTCCCACATGCATAGTATCCGACAGAGGTACCCAGTTTACTAGCCGTCTAAGGCAGAAGCTTCAGGAAGCTTTGGGTACCAGATTGAGTTTTAGCACCGCTTTTCATCCGCAGACAGATGGTCAGACAGAGCGGACTATTCAGACTCTGGAGGATATGCTCCGTGCATGTGTGCTTGATTTCGGGGGAAGTTGGGATCGTCACTTGCCGTTGATTGAGTTCTCCTATAATAACAGCTTTCAGGAGACTATTCAGATGGCACCTTTTGAGGCTTTATATGGTAGGAAGTGTCGATCGCCAGTCTGTTGGACCGAGCTTAGTGAGAGTTTGGTGTTGGGACCCCAGCTTGTTCAGGAGACTACGGAGAAGATCCAGCTGATTCAGGACAGGATGAGAGCAGCCCAGTGCAGGCAGAAGTCTTATGCCGACCGTCGTCGTCGCAGACTTGAGTTCGCAGTGGGAGATCATGTATTCCTGAAGATTTCTCCGATGAAGGGCGTTATGCGATTTGGGAAGAGAGGGAAGCTCAGTCCCAGATTTGTAGGTCCTTTCGAGATCCTCGACCGAGTGGGTTCGGTTGCTTATCGTTTAGCGCTCCCGCCTAGTTTTCCGGATGTTCACCCCGTTTTTCATGTGTCGATGCTTCGTAGATACCTTCATGATCCTTCCCATATGATTCAGCACGAGACCGTTCAGCTTGAGCATGATTTTTCGTTCACCGAGCAGCCGATAGTTATTTTGGATCGGCAGGTGAAGAAACTTCGGTCTAGGGACTTGCCTTCTGTAAAGGTTCTGTGGCGTAGTCCGACTGGTGAGGAGATCACTTGGGAGATCGAGAGCGAGATGCGGGAGAGATTCCCTTATCTTTTTGAAGGTACGTTTTTTTTTATGAAATTGTAATTCGGGGACCGAATTTCTATAAGGGGGGGAGATTGTAATGTTTTGGAAATCGTTATGCGATTTCGTCCGTTTTAGGGTAAGTTTGTCGGTATTTTCCGTTTTTACTCGACTGTGAACAAACGACCATATAGACTTGCCAGCACCTAGATTAGCAAAAATAAAGCTAGTGCGCGAACTTTGGGAGTATATGGGACGTTTTGGTTCATTTTGGTTTTTCCCAATTTTTAATATTATTTTAATGCGGTATTTAAATTTTGGGAAAATTCTGTTTTGCGATCTTTTCTTTAAAACCTCTAAGTTAGAAATCCTTCTCACTTCACCTAGGGAATTATGTGTGGCCTAGGATTTATGTTAGGATTTAAATGAAAAAGAAAAGAAAAGAGAAGTGAGTAGATGCATGCATGTGTGTGTATGTGTGCAAGTGTGTTTAATGAGCAATAAGTGTAGGTAATTGCTAGGAAACCCTCTCAATCCTCCACCTCACCTCCCTTGGCCGAAATTCTCCTCCCTCTACTGCACTTAATCAATTATTTCTCATATTTCATCAATTCAAAACTCACAAACCCTTAAAATTCTGAAACCTTTCACAAAAATACCAAAAGCTTAGGAATTTCTTGCTTCTTGATCAATTGGAGTTGGGAGAAGCTTAGTGTTTTGAGCAAAGTTGTTAGGTATAACCACTTTACTGTTAATCTTTAGTTTTTGTGTGGTTTCGATCGTTAGTTTCTACGTAGATCGTAGTTTATATCGATGTAAGCGATATCGGTTTTTAGTGTATTTTTAGTGATATTGGTATCTGCTATGATCTGGGGAGTTTAGTGATTGAGGAAACAACTTTAGAGAGATGTGCAGGTTGACCTGAGACACCACCTGAGAGACGGAGCCCAACCCACCGGCCGGGGCCGGCGAGACTTGAAGAGGGGGCCGGCGACGCCGGCCGAATAGTTAGGGTTTGGGGTGGGGTTTCTGTGGGTGTTGTCTGCTGTTGTTTTGGGTCTTTTGGTACTGTTGAATTTGTTAGTAAATGCAGTATACAAAATCTGGGATCGATTACCTATAATCGTGTGTTTTGAGTTCGCGTGATACGTGTTGCGACACGAGTCGTGTGTCGTGCTGCGACGTGCTCAGTTTGGGTTTAGGTATCGTTTCGTGTGTTTGCGCTAGACGTGTATTCGTGATATGGTTTAGTGCGTTGTTACGTTTTATAATACGTAGTTTTACGATATTGTGATTGCTTCTGAGATGTTCGCTTTATTCTTATGTTTGTGATATTATAGCGTCGCAAGCGGGGACTTCAGACGCTGCGAACAAAGGGAAGCAGGTGGTCGGATTTTCATAGCTGGAGACCACAGGGTGAGTAGATTTAACATCTATGGGGAATCGCCCGTATGGCGCTACGCGTCGGGGCTAGATATGATATAATATTAGCCGTATGCTTATTTGCTTATATAGAGATATTGCATAATTCACATTGCATATAGTTACTTGTAGTGCATGATATTATATCTGATGTACACTGCACTATTATCGACAGTCCATGTTGCACGAGCACCAATGATATGCTACACACACCCTGTTGATAATTGACATGATAGGCACAACACAATTGCTCATTCATATACCTTGCTATCGGTTAGCGACATTAAACAGTTATACTTGTGCGACAATGCATATTACATAGAACATACCTGTATACCTACATGCTCATATGTATACCATGCTATATTACTTGTTCGCACATATACCATGCTATATTATTTGTTAGCACATATACCTTGCTATTGTTATATGATCAGTTGTTATTGCATATATATCAGTGGTATGGGACGCTGTGTATATATGTATTCTGGATTTGGATATTACAGTTTTTATAGCATATATATCGGTGGTATGGGACGCCGTATATATATGTATTTGGATTGGATTTATATGATTTGTATTGCATATATATCGGTGGTATGGGACGCTGTATATATATGTATTCTGGATTTGGATTCTTGGGATCCGCGAGATACATTATATGGACTTATGCATTTGAGATGCGATATGGGAAATTAAGGTGTCGATGTTGGGCACTTACTTTCCGAGAGATATATGAGGTTTGACAGACCGATACGTGGAAAAGCAAGTATCGAGGTGGGATACTTGGTTTCGAGGAACGTATGAATATCAGAAAGACCGATACGTGAAAACGCAAGTATCGAGGTTAGGTACTTGGTTTTCGAGGAACGTATGGATATCAGTATTTATGTGTCGATGATAGACACTGGTTTTTATGATGTTTTTGAGTGTCGATGTTTGACACTCAGGTTTCATGAGATGTACAGGATTTGAGGGGCCGATCTGAGGGCCGATCTGAGTATTTTGGGATTTGGGTGTTGTTGAGATACACCGTGTTTTTCATGCTGATGATATGCGCATGAGATTATTTACTTTCCGCACTCAGTATTATATTGATATGGATATCATGATAGTTGTATATTCATATTGTCATACTCATGCTATCAGTTCACATGTTATTGATCATTGATGTTAGTGCATACTTGCGATTACTGTATGATGTTAATTACTATTCACGAGTTGGCAACTCACCCCCGTTGTGCCACAGTTTTTGCAGGACTTACCCTCTGAGTAGTCGCGGCGGGGCAGCTTATCATCATTACTTTTGGGGATACCGCTACCTTGGGCAGTGAGGCCGTTGCATTATAGGTGGGTTTGCGGTTATCCGTTGTATATTGTATATCATTTGTTGGATCTAGTATTCTCCATCTACCCTTGTTGTATATGACTTAGAGACGACTTGTGAGATATCAGTGTTGTATTATATTGGTTTTGGGAACCGTGCTCGTAGAAGCAGGTTATTGTGGATATGTTTACTTCTTGATATAGTCGTTCTCTTTGATATTTCTTCGCTTTGGCGTCGTATACTTGTTGTGGTGATTGTCTCCGCCGGTGGGCGTGATTTTTCTCCCACTTGGGATGATTTATATATACTATCTGTGTTGTACCCGTTTTCGGGGCTAGTTTTACAAAGGAGGTGCTTCCGAAATTTTTATGAAAGAAAACTAGAGTTAGAGATTTTAAATGGCAACACTAATACTTTTAAATTATGTTTTCTCCGTTGATCCATTCTTGGGTGGTTTAGATTTCTGGGTTTCGGCTTACTTAAGTTACGTACGCCTGTAGACGTTACGTAATTTAAGTGCCGGTTACGGACCGAATTTCGGGTCGTGACACCAGTCAAGTTCTACCCGTCATTTCTTGATCAATTAGACCCACCCATATGACCCTTAACTATGGTCAACAAAGTCGTATGAATGTACTAATTAATCTGCATCATATGCAGTGTAGGAAGACATCACTTAGCTACCGTACACTACGCCTTAACTAAAGTCAACAAACTTAGCACGAATACTAAGTACTCTACTTCCTAAAATGACGGAGGGTTGCAGATGATTTTTAAGAAAATCTTTAACGCTTTGAACTTGATATCGTCGTAGAATCAAATGGTTTTCAAAAGGAGTAGCTTGTGCTCCGCAATTTTGAAATATAACTTTTTCATAAAGAGCCGAGTGGTTTTTAAATCAGATTCTACAACATCTTTTTAGGTTTATTTTTTTTTACATTAATCATATTAATGTAGTCCCATCATTTAAGTCCTTAAGCCAATCATAGAAAAGAAACGAAAATACAACGTACGCTTATGCCATCCGCATTCGCCGCAATGTTCCGTTATGCACCGTTAGGTTACTTAACCAACGGCATACCGGGACGGGACTAGCGCGGGTGCAAAACATAAGCAACGTCTACTATATATCTCATATATAATATATCATTCGTCTCAGATATCACAAAACACAGGCAACAGAAACATATATATAATGTGGGATATACTAGGACGTCCGTATTTAGTATTTAGCCAACAATAGAAAATACGGATTTCACAGTCGCGATGAATAGCCAAGCCCACACCCTTAGACCCCTACGAGAGCGGCAAGCGACCCTACCAATCCTGGAGTTTAGGAGACCCGGTCTCGACTCCTCGAGATGGCCTCCCACTGAACCCCAGAACCCGGTCACTTGTGCTCCCCTCCTTGGGTCTATCCTAATGCGGAAAAGTAAATAATATACAACACTGGTGACATCAACCTCAACCCGGAAGTGCCCCAAATAAAAGAATATTACATTACATTTGAATTTTACATGAATGAAAAATAAAACTCTCATCTCACATAAAACCCCCCGGCTATTCGATCGCGACAATCCTGCACATCATATCTCAGCAACACATAATATCATATATCATCAACGTAAGTAAGTATGCGTACCCCGATTGTCGTTGATGTATAGAAACGAAACCGGCGATATGTGACATACTACACTTACGGTCACAGAAAAGAAAGTGTAAAACTACAATATTTGGAATCCGCATTCTCTTTAGACATCGTAAATCCGAGATATCACATACCTCGTATTTCATGCCTAACTATATGAATTCCACATATTGTATCACATTCCAGATAAATAGACAGTATTAAACTTTTCGATCGAATAATCAAATACCCAAAATTTCTTAAAGCTCAACACTTGAGCGGAGTTCAAAAAACCCGGAATGTGTCACAGTAGTAGCGGTCCAGCCGTAGAAGGGTCAAGCCAACGCCTCACATGTGGCACGTTGTACTGTCTCAAACCCTAAGGTTCAAAAAGCAGTTCAAGATGGTCACATAATCGAGTTAAGGTTTGTTGTCTTCTAGAGGGTCCACCACAAAACTTGCACGTATTTCCGAAAGATTTAAACCCCGTGAAAAAGTGAGTTAATGATACTCGTTCGAACTTTTTAATACTTTCTAAGTTACCCGGAAAAAAGCACGAAATTAAAATTCCGATCGAATCATAGAATCCAAAACAATCTCCAGAACATACAGCACTATATTCAGATTAAAAATACCTAAAAATATACACAAGCAGACAATATAATTACTGTACAAAAACGACGCAACAAGTCATCTGTACGACCGTGGAACCGCGGCCCAAGCAGGCTATGGCCGCGGTTCCGTGGTGGAAAGTACTGTTCATGGCGTCATTTTTCACAGTTGTGCTTAGATTTCCCTGCTGAATTTTTTGAGGATTTTTAATTCTGGAAAAACCACAGTTTCAAAAATTGTCCAGAGAGGGTTCTAAAAGTTCGTATTTTGGTTCGATCGGAGTTTTAACTTTGTTGAAATGTCGCCTAAAGTTCTATGTCGGCTCTGATACCAATGTTAGGTTTACCTAGCACCTCATGAAGGGTTTGGAAGCATCACATGTCTCAAAATTAAATTTTTTAAGGTGCTAAGTGAACATACAAAGAATCATCAGTAGAATTTTAGGGTTTCTTAAACTTGACAACAACACAAGTAGGAAAAACTAGGGTTTTGAGAGTACAACCTTTGTAGCTCCCTACGCTAGACTCCTTGGCCACTTGAGGGTTGTAAAAGGTCCGCTTGAACTCCTCTAGGTCCACGATGATCCACCCGGAGTCCGCTTTGTCCAAGCTTGTATCTTCGCAAGATCAAGATAAGAAAATGGAAGCTAACACTCTTCACAAGTGGGCAAGACTAGTGTAGAATGGTGTTGTGGTTGGTTTTCTCACTTCAAAATCCTAACTTGATAAGTGTTTTTCTCACTTGAGAAATTTAGAGAGCAAAAGAGCAAGGAGGAAGAAGATGATGGCTTTTGAAATATCAAGAGAATGATAATTGTGTTATGAAAAATAGAAAATATAAGTATATATATTTTCTACTCTTCATCTCAAACCATAGTTACAATATATGGATATTATTGTACTTGAGTTAAAACACAAAAGAAAGATTAACACATGGTTAAAAAGTAGGTGAGAACGTACAGGCTTGCTTGTTGATCTTTTGATCGCTCAATACCTGGGTGGCTGTTACGTTTAGCTGACCGCTTGCAGCTTGTGGGTGTTTGATATGATCATCACCTACTGCCGGCGTATTGACGATTCTTTAGAGTCCTACACAGAGGTTTCTTGGCTCAGGAAAAACGAAGTAGGAGCACACATATGATATGTGCGGGACCGAGAACAATACGTGTATGTGATACCGTATTAGATTCTCACGTTATGAGATATCGGCCGGGTATATGTGATATAGCCGGGTCATCGGATCAAGTGTTGATTCGATGAACTGATACAGATTATATTAGTCGGTTATTTGTGAAATAGCCGGATAATCGGATCAAGTGTTGATTCGATAATTTAATGTATAATTATATATTTCATATATTAAATTACATTAACTAATATAAGCTCACTAAAAAATTCTTTTTCTCACTCGGGTAATACATTGATATATATGCGATATATGTTAATTGTATTATTTTATTTTGTTACAATAAATATTATATATGTGATATATAATATTGTAACATGATATGGTTATTAATGCAACATGTTTAGTGGAGATTAAACATGGTTAGTGTTTGATTTGGGTTAAGCTTTTCTAGAAGTTTCTAGAAGCTTTGCTTTTTGTTTTTGCAAAGATATTTTGTAAAGATATTTAGTTATGATATTTGTTAACCCAACTCAACCCTTGACCATGGTTCATTTTCTACATGGGTTAAGTTATCATACTTAACCCATGGTTGCATTTCTAACCTCACCACAATTCATTATTCATCACAAAGAGAATGGTTCTTCTTCTTCTTCCTTCTTCTTTCATGGAAAAGCTTACTAGCTTTTTCATTAGTGATGATTTTGAGTGAGATTAAGAAAACAAATGAGAGCTAAAATCCTACTTCATCATCCTAATCTATCCTAGCCATTTAGATCAGGGTGTTCACTTCATTTATAAGTGAGAGCTTGTGTTAATGAAACTTCAAGGTAGACCATCTTTGTTATCGAAGATCGGAAGCAAGCTTGCATCTTTCTTTTGCGGAGCCTCTCTAGAGTCTGGATTCTTGATGATCGTAGCGAAGGGACCTCAACACGGAGCTTATGAAGTGAAGGACCGGACTACAAAGGTTGTAATCCCAAACTCTTAGATGTTAAAGTGTTTAACATGCTTTGTTTCGCCTAATCTCTAGTTTAAAGATCTTGGTTAGGGTTGTTCGGCACGTCTAAATTTTAAATCGGGCATGGTTGATGCCTTGTAGACCCTTGTGAGTGCGCCTAGTAACCCTACAGAACACACCTGAAGAAGATCCTTCAACATGCACTTTCTTCGTTTGGGCGGCACTGGAATCCTGGTGTTCCCCTATATCATGCCCGGTCTTATAACAATTATAAGTTGGAGCGGGACCAACGTTCCCCAGCTCAGTATAACAAGCGGGTTCGGTCAATACATCCATATTATTATCTTGATTAAGGCATGACATGGTCGCTACCTGGAGAGAGAAAGAGAGAGAGAGAGAAGAAAACACTCAGCGTATGCTCTTGCAAGATTAGATTGGTTATTATTTTATCTAATCAGGATGGCTCCCACTGTTTTACTCAAATCTTCCTTCAAACCTTAAAAGGTAAGACTAGCCGGGATTAATTACACCCTACAAGTTCGCCAATCTTTCGGCCAGGCCAGTGTTGGTACTTTGAGGGAGGTTCCCCGTGCTTCCGCACGGACCTAATTAAAATAAACCTCATTTTCCCAAGGGCGTAACCCCGTTAACACCTTTCTAGACACCTACTTGATCGGCTAATTGTAAAGTGCAAAACTCTCCCAGGAGTAACTCTTACCCGTTGTGGGTATCGGGATCCAACTATCTCATAGAAGGTATGCAATCTCATTGCAAATTTCAACACTTGAAATTCCTGATAATATTTTGCCCGTAGCAACTTATGACCTTAACAAGGTCAACAAATCATAAGCGCTAGCCAAATTCAACCCGTCATTTCCTGATTGAATTAAACCCACCCGCACGACCCTTAACATAGTCAACAAAGTCGCACGACTACCCTAATCCAATCGCATCTCATGCTTAAGCAGATAAGCACTAATTAGCTACTGCACACTACGCCTTAATATAGTCAACAAACGTAGCACGAATACTAACTAGTACTTATCTTAAATGACGGAGGGCTACGACAGGTTTTTAAGAAAACCTTTTGCGTAATGAACTTGATATCTTCGTAGAATCGAGTGATTTTGAAAAGGAGTGTTTTTGAGGCTTTTACTAGTTTCGCTAATAAGGTCACTCCCGGTGAAGGGATCTCGGCTCTTTCCTTATCGAATAAGGTGCATGATATTTCACAAATACCACTATGCAAAGAAAAAACTATAGAAGCAATCAAAAGACAAACCGAGTGGGTTGTAGCATCTTCTAGTTTCGCTAAAGAGGTCACTCCCGGTGAAGGGATCTCGGCTCTTTCCTTATCGAATAAGGTGCTGGATGATCTACAAGGAATACCGCTATGCAAAGCAAAAACTAGAGCTACCAGTTTTTAAACAAGTTTCCACAACATCTTTAGGTTTCTTTTAGTTTCATTAATCTCATTAATGAATGTCCCATCATATAAGTTACCTAAACATCACAGATAAATACAACGTACACTTATGCCATCCGCATTCGTCTCGATGTCCCGTCATGCATCGTTAGGTTAGGTAACTAACGGCAGAGCGGTGCAGGGCTAGTGCGGGTGTAAAACTTAAGCAACGTCTATATAATATATCATATATACTATATACAGTATCTATCTCAACATATACAGTGATCACATCACAGAATATCACAACAGAAAACAACATATGAAATATTGGATATACTAGGATTTCCGAGTTTTAAATTAAGCCAGTATAAAACACGGATTCCACGGTCGGGATGAATAGCCAAACCCACATCCCTAGACCCCTACGAGAGCGGCAAGCAACCCTACCAATTCTAGAGTTAGGAGACCCGGTCTCGACTCCTCGAGATGGTCTCCCACTGGACCGTAGAACCCGATTACTTATGCTCCCCGCCTTGGGTCTATCCTAATGCTGAAAAGTAAATAATATACATCAACGGTGACATCTTCCTCAACCAGAAAGTGCCCCAATAAAAGAATATTACATACAAGTTTTTACATGAATGAAAATGAAAAACTCTCATCTCACATAAAAAAAACCTGGCTATTCAAACACGACGATCCAATATAACATATCCCAGCAACACATAACATCACATGTCATCAACGTAAGTAAATATGCGTATCCCAATTGTCGTTGACATATAGCAACGAAACCGGCGATACCCCACATAATACACTTACGGTCAGAGAAAAGAAAGTGAAAACTACAACAATTGTAATCCGCGACCACCTTAGACATCATAAACCCGAAATATCTCATATTCCGGATTTCATGCCTAACCAATTGAATTCCTTAGACATCGCATGCCTAACAATTATAAACCCCGCATTTTAGTCTTGATATTGAATACACCTTTTAATATCAAGTCAGGAAATTCAACAAGATTCCCGACATCCTGATCGAATTCTCGTTGGAAACTTTAGTAGACGGCCGTACCCTCCGAAGCCGTCGACGAAGTGCACTAAGGCGGAACACCGCGGCCGCGAGCACCCGAACGGATGCTTTTAGCGGCGGGGTTCTCCAACAGTCACTTGTTCAGGGCTATGGGGCGTGGCTATCTAATAAGGTTACCCGGCGAATATCGACCTACTCTACGTAATTGCGACGGACTTTTGATCACATCAAAATCCCGTGGCAACCAATCAAACGAGACTAAACTGCTAGATTTATAAAATTCAAACTAGTTATCTCATAACTACTTTTGTGGATTCCAAATATTGTATCCCATCAAATGATATTCGGACGACGTTAAACTTTTCGATCGATTCATCAAAGTCCCACAATTTCCCGAGAGCTCAACACTTGAGCACAGTTCAATAATACCCAGAACATGCCACGGTACCTATGAACCAGCCGTAGAAGGGCAGACCCAAGCCTCATTAATGGCACCGCGGAACTGCTGCAAACCCTAAGGTTCGAAAGCGTTTCCATGGTTATTATGTCTAGTTAGGGTTTCATTCTTCTAGAGGGTTCACAGAATTACTTGCATATTTTTCCGAATACGTTAAACTTGGAAAAATGGGTTTTTGACATTCGATCGAACTTTTTAACTTTGCCTAGACAACATGCGAATACCCGAAACAAGTTAGAATTACGAATATGAAACACTCCGAATTGCCTATACTGTAAGATCACATCACATGCAAACTTAAAAAAAAACACCTAAAATACCAAAACCCAGAACCTGGAACACACCCAAAGATTTAACCCAAAAGACCCTAAACTGGACGAGAAGGCCGGATTTTCTTGCAAAGTGGCCGTCCAGATTCCAGCGAGGGGGGCTAAATTTTCTTGCGTGTTCATGTTGCATCTCATACAATATTCTGCAGTTGTTTAAAAAAAATTTGGAGAACTTTTTAAAATCGACAGAAACTAGGGTTATCTGTTGCAAGTTTCGGAGTAGTTTCGGTTTCATAATCATAACAAAACCCGTCTAATTTTCTAGCATGGCTCTGATACCACTGCAGGTCAGGCAGCCACCCCATCCAATGGGGTCGCCGTGGCACCAACGGGGCCCTCAGCAGCTACTTTTTACGCATGCCCCTTTGCGAGGACTACAACCCGCTGGAACACCTTCCGGTCTCGGGACACCCTAGGGGTAAGAACCTATGCTTCGCCACTGTCACGACCCGAAATATTAGCTCGTGACCAGCACTTGAATCACACAACGTCTAAAGGCGTAACCGAATTCAAGTAAGCCGAAACCCAGAAATCTAAACCTTTTAAGAAAATAAAGGAGGTGAGGTTTTGAAATAAAGGTATAATGAAATCAAGTTTTCTTAATGCATAGAAAATGAACATGAATGATGCAAGTGAAATTTACTAGTTTGAAAACATGTTTCGTCTTTTTAAAAATTTTGGCAGCACCTCCTTTGTATTTTTTGATCCAAAACCACAAATACATAATAAGAATAATGGCATCCCCAAGCGGGAGCTAGCTCGTCGCCAAACGGCGGATCACAACCACGCAATACAGTATAAATAAATATACGACGCCCAACGGCGAAATTCACCACAAAAGATAAGTAAATAAGCAAGACATATAAACCACAAGTAGCGGAAAACCCCTCGCTCTAAGTCTCGCAACCAAAATCCCACTAAGTCTCATTACTTATACAATTTACAAGTTTTGATTGATGGAGTTAACTAGATACAATAAGAAATATAGATACAAGAGTGGGTACGATACAAATGTCCCACCTACCAATGCAAAACACCCGAATGCAACTGTGTGCCAGCGAAGCCGATACTAATCCAAGCGGTCAACCTGCAAGAACTGTGGCACAACGGGGGTGAGTTGCCAACTCGTGAGTAGAAAAATATCAACAGATAGAAATCGAATAAACAACGACTCCTAGGTCAACTATATCATAAAGGTAATACTATGATATCTAGGGTGACCGGGTCTGTATGTGCCAACAAGGTAGTCAATACCTATATGAATGCGGATAACATCCAACAGTAAAAATCAATGCATGTATATTGAACTCGTCCAACCATAATCAAGGCATGCATGCATGTGGATCTCTTCCACCCAAAAGCAAGGTATGTATGCATGTGGATCTCGTCCACCCAAAATCAAGGTATGTATGCATGTGGAATGCATGTGGATCTCGTCTACCCAAAATCAAGGTATGTATGCATGTGGAATGCATGTGGAATGCAAGTAGATCTCGTCCACCCAAAATCAAGGTATGTATGCATGTGGATCTTGTCCTCCCAAAATCAAGGTATGTATGCATGTAAATATCATGAAGGAGTGTGCATGAAGGTATGAGGATATAATCAACGGTGTCCCTCATGACACATCAAAATTATGGAACCTAAGTGCCTAGCATCGACACTCGAAAACATCATGAAAACCGTGCCCAACATTGGCACGTAAATCCTCATATATCGGACTTCGTCAGTTCGGATCGGCCCACGGGCTCCGTGTAAGTCGACGTTGCCCACCCCGGTGCTTGCGGGGAGGCGGAAACGTTATGAAAAATCGGATTTTTACAACACTAGGCAACGTGGACTAGCTAAAGGAGGCATCTTTGCTAAACAAAAACTAACTACAAAGCTAAAAGAGTTAGCTACTCGGAAATGGGGTTATACCTAGGTCTTCAAGTCCTTCTCTTCTTGCTCCTTAGAGTGAAAGAACGGGTTCTCCTTGTCGCCTTCT
The DNA here is from genome assembly GCA_030015575.1 of Agapanthus africanus. Taxonomy (NCBI): domain Eukaryota; kingdom Viridiplantae; phylum Streptophyta; class Magnoliopsida; order Asparagales; family Amaryllidaceae; genus Agapanthus; species Agapanthus africanus. The sequence continues at coordinate 302,135,258 of JASDDO010000022.1, read as the reverse complement.
CTTGCCGAAGAAAGATCCACCCGAGGGCCTCTACCTTTGGCTCCAACCTCAAACTAGAAGTAACTAAGGTGCTTGGTGTGCTAAACCTAGGACCTTAGAAAGAGTAGAGAGTATTTTTGAAGGTTTTATCTCAAGCTCAAATGGTTCTCAACTCATGAGAGGGGAGAGCTAGAGAGAGAGGAAGAGGAAGAGAGAGAATGAAAATGATAAAGTGAGAAGAATAAACCAACCTTCTCACATATATATGAATTATGATAAATAAATAATTAGCTAAAGATAATTGTGATGGTTAATCATGAAATGACCATTATCATTTCACATTAAATACTTTTGCAAGAATCAAAGAGCATCTTTCATATGAAATGATGATGGTCAACTTGTCAACCTAGGTCAACAAGTCAAGCATAGTCAAATGGTCAACAATCCTAACCATATACAATTATAATTAACTAATATTAATAAATCATATTTCACACATAAACATTAGGGTTAAGAAAATGACAATGGACATCAACCCTAATGAAAGTCCTCTGCCTCTGCCTCAGTCAACTGTGCATACACACTCGCATCCGTGTTCCGAGGAACACGAATACAAAGAGATAAAACCAATCCCAAAACATATACTAGGATCTGGCTTAAACCAAAACCCGCTAGTATAAGCTGTCCGGACACCAAACGTGCACAAGTGCTTGGATGTGAACGAACCCCGTCGCAAAACCATGCGACCTCTACGCATTTTGCCTGAAGGCGAATAACCCTCTATGTGGGACTCTAAAGACTCGACACTACGCTGGTAGTGGGTTTAACCACAGACCGCAAGCGGCACTAGCTGTACGTAACGGTACCCAGGTAGATGCCGATAAGAAGACTGACGAGGTAAACCCATCTGAACTCCTACTGAGCCTGAATGTGACAGTCTCCGTACAGTCTGGTCTGTTCGTCTAAAAACATCGCATGGCGGGCCTAGGGGGGCAGTAAACGTCAGTCCCCTACTAGCGGTACAAGTCGTGTTGGAGTGTAGCCCAGAACACCTGAGATAACACTGGAAACCTACCAGTCTATCTCGCTTGCCCTGGCCAGGGACTTTGTGTGATGGCTCTTCTAGACACAGCGCGATATCAACCCCCAATACCGGGAGAGACGAATCCTGTCTAACCGTCACTGCCTCCAAGTGCTTTAGGACTGCACCTAAAAACTACCTGTTTGCACGACTCCTTTGAGCCGTGGTAGGGTAGTAATCAAAGTACAGTGGGAACACACTCGAGGCGAAGTGACAGTGTCAAGTCAACGGACTAAGCTGTACTCATGTCACCTGGGAACTGATAACTGACGATAGGTATAATACCAACCAACAGTTCCCGACGAGTCCTGTCCAGTGTACTCGTAACCTAACGAGCACCCACATACTATCTCAAGTACGACGTACTGACGGCTGTGGGACAGACCGTCTCCCAAGCTGGGATGAGAAGCGCATACGCTAGTCTACTCCGGAGTATCGATGCCCTGTCTCGATATTCCTACGACTAGAGACCTGCATAAGGATGTGCTTGTGGATTACCCAGCCCCCATGAGTGTGACTGCCATCACAACGCTGGTAATCAAGCAAAGATCCTAAGGGCTCCACTAATGTGTAAAGGCGATATGCTGTAAGAAACACATGCACACATTAAAGCAGAAACAAACCAAGTAGCATACTACCATTTTGAGCAAGAATGTCAATACAAGGTGAATATCCCAAGCTTCCATCAAGTAATAAACAAACTAGTATGATACAGTAATGGCCTCTTGGGCATATACACTAACAATCTCCCACTTGCACTAAGGCCATGTACTGGCGTATCGAAGAACTATCATCTCGATCAGCCGCTCGAACTGAGTCTGGGGTAAGGCCTTGGTGAATGGATCAACAGTGTTATCTTCCGTAGCAACTCTCCGAACCTCGATCTCCTGGCGACCTACGATCTCCCTGATCAGGTGATACCGCCTCAAGATGTGTCTGGACTTCTGATAGGACCTGGGTTCCTTCGCTAAAGCTATAGCCCCGTTGTTGTCGCTATACAGAGGTATTGGATCAACAATGGACGGAACCACCTGAAGTTCTGTCAAGAACTTCCTTATCCAGACGGCTTCTTTTGCGGCATCTGCAGCAGCGATATATTCCGTTTCCATCGTCGAGTCAGCAACGGTTTCCTGTTTGGAACTCTTCCAACAAACCGCCCCTCCATAGAGGGTAAAGACATAACCCGACATGGACTTGGAATCATCCTTGTCACTCTGGAAGCTGGAGTCAGCAAAGGCCTCGATCTGGAGGTCTTTTCTGCCATACACCAAGAACATCTCCTTAGTCCTACTCAGGTACTTGAGAATGTTCTTTAGCGCTATCCAGTGTTTCTCCCCAGGGTTTGACTGATACCGTCTTACCACACTCAGTGCATAAGCTACATCTGGTCTGGTGCATAACATCGCATACATTATAGAGCCTACCGCAGAAGCGTAGGGTATAATAGACATGCGATCCCTTTCCAAATCAGTCTTGGGAGACATCTCTTTGGAGAGGGTGATCCCGTGACAAGCCGGTAGATTACCGCGCTTGGAATCTTCCATACTGAATCTTTTCAGTATGGTGTCGATGTACCTGGACTGTGAAAGTCCTAATATCCTCTTGGATCTGTCACGATAGATCCGGATCCCCAGAATATAAGAGGCATCACCCAGGTCTTTCATGGAGAACCTGTGTGACAAGAACCCTTTGACAGATTGTAGCATAGGAATGTCATTTCCTATCAAGAGAATATCATCCACGTATAAAACGAGGAATACTACAGTTCTTGCTACAAATCTACTATAGATGCATGGTTCATCTGGATTTTTGATAAAGTCAAATTCTTTGACCGTCTCATCAAAATAGATGTTCCAACTCCGCGATGCCTGCTTTAGTCCATAGATAGACTTAAGCAACTTGCACACCTTTCCGTTGCTCCCACTCTGAATGAAACCCTCTGGCTGGTCCATATAGACACACTTCTCTAAATTTCCATTTAGAAAAGCGGTCTTTACGTCCATTTGCCAGATCTCATAATCATGGAAGGCAGCAATGGCAATAAGGATCCGAATGGATTTCAGCATAGACACTAAAGAAAAGGTTTCGTCATAGTCCAAACCAGGTCTTTGATGAAAACCCTTTGCAACAAGTCTAGCTTTATAGGTCTCAACCTGTCCATCTACACCAATCTTCCTTTTGAAGATCCACTTGCATCCTACGGGTTTTACCCCATCTGGAGCAACGTCCAACGTCCATACTTTGTTGGTGTACATGGACTCCATCTCGGTCCGCATTGCATCCAGCCATTTTACCGGGTCAACGCTCTGAATGGCCTGCTGGAAGCTAGTCGGCTCATCACTATCAATGATGCAATCCTCTCTATCCCCGTCTATGAGAAAACCGTAGTATCTCTCAGGCGGATGAGACTGCCTACTACTTCTGCGGAGCGGCGCAGGAATGTCCTGATCTTTCGAACCCTCTGGTTCTACTAAGCTTTCAGTAATAGCTCGTGGTTCTGGAATTTCTTCCAGTTCTACTGCGCTCCCACTTATCTGATTTTCCAAAAACTCAGTTTCCAAGAAGTGGGCATGACGAGAAATAAAAACCTTTTGTTCCTCTTTGCAATAGAAGAAATATCCCTTGGAGTTCTTTGGATATCCCACAAACTTGCACCGTACTGAGCGTGCCTCGAGTTTTTCCGCATGCTGCTTTTTGACAAAAGCTGGACATCCCCATGTCTTAATGTGATTAAGATAGGGTCTCTTCCCACACCACATCTGATGTGGCGTAGTAGGCACAGTCTTAGTTGGAACTCGATTCAAAAGGTATGCAGCTGATTCTAGTGCATATCCCCAGAATGATCGCGGTAACTCAGTGTTACTCATCATGGACCGTACCATATCCAATAGGGTTCGGTTCCGTCTCTCCGATACACCGTTATGTTGCGGAGTGTATGGAGGAGTAAGCTGAGAGAGAATTCCATTCTCTTTTAAGTAATCCAGGAACTCGGCACTCAAGTATTCACCACCTCGATCAGATCTCAGTGTCTTGATACTTTTGCCTGTTTGTTTTTCTACTTCATTCTTATATTCCTGGAATTTTCCAAAGGCTTCGGATTTATGTTTCATTAAGAAAACATATCCGTACCTTGAAAAGTCATCCGTAAAAGTAATGAAGTAAGAATAACCGCTTCGTGTATGCGTAGACATTGGACCGCACACGTCGCTGTGTACGAGTCCCAAGAGCTCGCTCGCTCTTACTCCGTGTCCAGTGAACGGAGTCTTTGTCATCTTTCTTTTGAGACATGATTGATAAGTTGCATATGATTGATATTCGAACGGATCCAAATATCCTTCTGTATGTAACTTCGTCAACCTTCTCTCATTGATGTGACTCAGTCTACAATGCCATAAGAAAGTCTGATTTGTTTCCGGAGACTTTCTTTTGTGTGTATTCTGGACATTGAAAATCTGTGGTTGGTTTAATACATATATACCATTGCTTAATGTACCTGACCCAATCAGAACTTGATTAAGGTGAATGTTTACAACATTACTTACAAACGCAAATTCATAACCTTCTTTGGATATTAAAGATACAGAAATGATATTACAGGTTGCATTGGGTACAAAAAAGCAATTACGTAAAAACAAAAACATGTCCATCTGACATTCCCCGGTGATAGTCCCCCACGGCCTCAGCATCCATGCTAGCTCCGTTTGCAACTTTGAGGGTCATGTCACCTGCCTTCAAAAACCTACGCTTTCTCAATGCCTGCAAAGAATTACAGATATGAGATCCTGATCCGGTATCCAATACCCAGGACGTAGAGTTTATTGATAGACAGTTTTTAATAACATACACACCTGAAGCTGAAGCCGTAACTCGCTTCAGATCCTGTGTTCTGGCCTTCCAAGCCCTGCAATCTTTCTTCCAGTGTCCACTCTTGTGACAGTAAAAGCACTCTTCCTTATCCACAAGCTTTTCCGCTACCTTTGTTGCTTTTGCCTTTCCCTTCGTATCCACTTTACTAACACCGCCCCTTGGTTTGGCGGGGGGTTTTCTTCTTCTTTCCCTTGGCTTTCTCCTTGGACCTAGAAGAGGAAGATCCTCCTACAAACAAAGTGGATGTTTCCCTACCTCTCTGTAGGGTGCCCTCTGCACTCCTCAGCATGTTGAGGAGCTCTGAAAGTTCAACCTCCTTTTCTTGCAAGTTGAAGTTCAGTATAAACTGGGTGTAAGTGGAAGGAAGGGACTGGAGAATCAAGTCCATATAGAGCTCATTCTCCAACGTGGTCCCAAGGTCCGTGAGCTCCTCTATGTAGCCAATCATCTTAAGCACGTGTTCCGCTACCGATGATCCGACGACCAATCTCGCCGAAAACAGCTTCTTCGACACTTCGTATCTGGCGATACGGGATTGCTCTCCATACAGTTCTTTTGTATGGAGAAATATGGATTCGAGGTCCATATTCTCGTGCCTCCTCTGATGTTCAGTGTCCATAGAGGCAAGCACGAGGCACTTGGCCTTCGCGCAGTCGATTTCCCAGGTCATACGGATTTCCCTATCCGCGACGCTGGTTTTGGGACCTGGGACAGGGGGAGCTTTGGTGGTAAGGAGATACCCCAACTTGTCATAAGTGATTGCCATTTTGACATTCCTGAGCCAATTTTTGTAGTTTGGCCCTGTCAGTATGTTTTTATCTAGAAGTAACATAAGTCCCGTCATGATAATTGGTCGCTGCAATTAGGAGAGAGAGAAGAAACACTTTAGCATGATGCTCTTGCACGTTTAGAGTGGTTTTTAATTTGTCTAAACAGGATGGCTCTCACTGTCTCTCGAATCCCTCCTCAAAACATAAAGGAAGAACTAGTCGGGATCAATCTCACTGTACAATACTTGCTTAACCGTTCAGCCAGGCCAGTGTCGGTACTTCGAGGGAGGTTTTCCAACGCTTTCGCGAAGTTCCTTAATTAAGTAACCTCTTTTCCCTGTGGGTGTAGCCCCGCTAACACCTTTCTAGACACCTACTTGGTTTATAGCATTGATCGTTAAGTGATAAAGTTCCGGAGGAGTAGCATATACTCACAGTAGGATCGGGATCTAAATATCATCGCGTGACAAAACTGAAGGAATCCTACCAGAATCATCACACTCCAAATGGTATGCAGCGCTAGCAAGTTTCAGTTTCTTTTGAAACTCCCGATGTGGATTTTTGCCCCATGCTCTTATGACCTTGACTTTGGCCAACAAATCATAAGTCACATGTCAAGTTCTACCCGTCATTCTCCAGGTTAATTTGAGCCCACCCGCACATACCCTTGACTTTGGCCAACAAGGTAGAACGACTTCCCCAAACCAACACATCTATCTATGCTGTACATGAATACCCAATAGCTACCAATCACTATGCCTTGACTTTGGCCAACAAACATAGCTTGAATACTTATTGACCATCCATGCGAAACGACGGAGGGCTACGAATGGTTTTGGCGAAACCGTGAACGTAGTGAACTTGATATAATCGAAGGAACAAGATAGCTTTCAAAAGGAGTGGTTCAAGCTCCGCATTTAAAATTTGGTTTTGAAAAGAACCGAGTGGTTTTGAATGTGTTCCAATGACTTTTACTTGGTTTATTTTTTCTTGCATTAATTCCAATGCGTCCCATCATTTAATCCTACCATTGCAGAAAACAACGAAAATATGACGTACGCTTAAGCCATCCGCATTCGCCACGGGGTTCCGTCATCACCCGTTAGGTTACTTAACTAACGACAGAGCGGGGGCTGGATTAGCGCGGATGCAAAACATAAGCAACGCCTAAATAGATATCATATAGATATATATAAACATTCGTCACATGCAATGATAGCCATTCCAGATCACAGATGAACACATTGGATATACTAGGAATCCGCATTTCGTACGAGCCTGTAACGAAGAGCGGATTACACGGTCGCGATGAATAGCCAAACCCCACCCTAGACCCCTACGGGTGCGGCAAACTACCCGCCAAGTATCCGAAGTGAAGCAACCTCCCTCAACAACGTGAGTAGGCCACTCAGCACTTCGAGGTACCCGGTAGTTTGTGCACCCCACCTTGGGTCTATCCTAGGAGCAAAAACAGTAAAAGAAATTATACAATGACGGCTACAACCTCGACCCGGTTGTGCGGCCATACAAATAATATTACATCAATTTACATATTACAAGAATTGAAAGAATAAGAAAACTCTCATCTCACAACCCCCCGGCTATTCATCCGCGATAATCCAACGAATTCATATACACAAACCATCAACATTACAGATCACAGATATGTATAACCCCCACTAATCGACGTATAGCTATTAGCAGACGCTCAATACATATATCACATCACATATATAATCCATTAGCCAAAGTGTAAAGAAGTTCGATCAAAATACGGATTTGTGACCACCCCAAAAACTAACTTGTTCTCTGGAAAATCTGGGCAGAAACAAACCATCCTAAAAATCCCAAAACAGTAACAGAAGAACACTGGAGGAAAAACGACCCACGGCCGAGTCAACTCGGCCGCGGATCCGCGGTGAGTTGGTCGACTCGCTGGTTCGTTTTTCTTGGGTGTTCTGTAAAAACCCTGAGCCAATTTTTAGTGTATGATTTATTATTTTTAAAGCAGAAATAAAAATCGACAGAAACTTAAGGTTTTTGAAAAGTGTTTTGCGATTTTTTCCGATCGAAGTTCTAGATACTTTGCTAACTAGTTAGTTTGTATTTAGCTAGGCTCTGATACCACTGTAAGTCCACGTTGCCCACCCCGGTGCTTGCGGGGAGACGGAAACGTTATGAAAAATCGGATTTTTACAACACTAAGCAACATGGACTAGCTAAAGGAGGGATCTTTGCTAAACAAAAACTAACTACAAAGCTAAAAGAGTTAGCTACTCGGAAAGGGGGTTATACCTAGGTCTTCAAGTCCATCTCTTCTTGCTCCTTGGAGTGAAAGAACGGGTTCTCCTTGTCGCCTTCTCTTGCCGAAGAAAGATCCACCCGAGGGCCTCTACCTTTAGCTACAACCTCAAACTAGAAGTAACTAAGGTGCTTGGTGTGCTAAACCTAGGACCTTAGAAAGAGTAGAGAGTATTTTTGAAGGTTTTATCTCAAGCTAAAATGGTTCTCAACTCATGAGAGGGGAGAGCTAGAGAGAGTGGAAGAGGAGGAGAGAGAATGAAAATGATAAAGTGAGAAGAATAAACCAACCTTCTCACATATATGTGAATTATGATAAATAAATAATTAGCTAAAGATAATTGTGATGGTTAATCATGAAATTACCATTATCATTTCACATTAAATACTTTTGCAAGGATCAAAAAGCATCTTTCATATGAAATGATGATGGTCAACTTGTCAACCTAGGTCAACAAGTCAAGCATAGTCAAATGGTCAACAACCCTAAGCATACAAAATTATAATTAACTAATATTAATAAATCATATTTCACACATAAACATTAGGGTTAAGAAAATGACAATGGACATCAACCCTAATGAAAGTTCTCTGCCTCTGCCTCAGTCAACTGTGCATACACACCCGTATCCGTGTTCCGAGGAACACGAATACAAAGAGATAAAACCAATTCCAAAACATATACTAGGATCTGGCTTAAACCTAAGCCCGCTAGTATAAGCTGTCCGGACACCAAACGTGCACAAGTGCGCGGATGTGAACGAACCCCGTCTCAAAACCATGCGACCTCTACTCATTTTGCCTGAAGGCGAATAACCCTCTGTGTGGGACTCTAAAGACTCGACACTACGCTGGCAGTGGGTTTAACCACAGACCGCAAGCGGCACTAGCTGTACGTAACGGTCCCCAGGTAGATGCCGATAAGAAGACTGACGAGGTAAACCCATCTGAACTCCTACTGAGCCTGAATGTGACAGTCTCCGTACAGTCCAGTCTGTTCGTCTAAGAACATGGCATGGCGGGCCTAGGGCGGTGGTAAACGTCAGTCCCCGACTAGCGGTACATGTCGTGTCGGACTGTAGCCCAGAACACCTGAGATAACACTGGAAACCTACCAGTCTATCTCGCTTGCCCTGGCCAGGGACTTTGTGTAATGGCTCTCCTAGACACAGCGCGATATCAACCCCCAATACCGGGAGAGACGAATCCTGTCTAACCGTCACTGCCTCCAAGTGCTTCGGGACTGCACCTAAAAACTACCTGTTTGCATGACTCCTTTGAGCCGTGGTAGGGTAGTAATCAAAGTACAGTAAGAACACACTCGAGGCGAAGTGACAGTGTCAAGTCAACGAACTAAGCTGTACTCATGTCACCTGGGAACAGATAACTGACGATAGGTATAATACCAACCAACAGTTCCCGACGAGTCCTGTCCAGTGTACTCGTAACCTAACGAGCACCCGCATACTATCTCAAGTACGACGTACTGACGGCTGTGGGACAGACCGTCTCCCAAGCTGGGATAAGAAGCGCATACGCTAGTCTACTCCGGAGTATCGATGCCCTGTCTCGATAGTCCTACGACTAGGGACCTGCATAAGGATGTGCTTGTGGATTACCAAGCCCCCACGAGTGTCACTGCCATCACAACGCTGGTAATCAAGCAAAGATCCTAAAGGCTCCACTAATGTGTAAAGGCGATATGCTATAAGAAACACATGCACACATTAAAGCAGAAACAAACCAAGTAGCATACTACCATTTTGAGCAAGAATGTCAATACAAGGTGAATATCCCAAGCTTCCATCAAGTAATATACAAACTAGTATGATACAATAATGGCCTCTAGGGCATATACACTAACACTCCGTCAGTCCGGATCGGCCCATATCATCTCTCGACTCTGGTCGGTATCCTCCGGATATCCGCCGAGCCCAAATACTATCACCGGTAGGTAGTAGTCCCTCTGCCAGGCTCACCGTCTACTACACAGCGTTCCGTTCTCGCCCCGGGGTACCATACCGGGTCTACCATGTGTAGGGTTACTAGGCACTGTCACAAGGGTCTACAAGGCATCAACCATGCCCGATTCAAAAATTAGACGTGCCGAACAACCCTAACCAAGATCGTATACTAGAGATTATGAGAAAACAATAAGCAAGTAAACAACTTTACTTCTAAGAGTTTGGGATTACAACCTTTGTAGTCCGGTCCTTCACTTTTAAAGCTCCGTGTTGACGTCCCTTCGCTGCGATCATCGAGATCCCGGACTCTAGTGATGGTTTCCTCGGAGAAATGAACGGGCTAGCTTGTTGGGTTCGAGGCCGAAGATGATCTACGTCGAGGAGACTCAAACTCAAGCTCCATCTTCACTAGGTCAAGAACTTTGTGAAGAGAACACCCTAAACTAAATGGCAAGTAGTAGAGGATGATGAAATAGGAAGTGGGTTCACTTTGGATTTGGATTTCTCACTCTATTTCTTCACTTGAAAATTTCTAGCAAGCTTTTCTTCTTCTTGAAGAAGAAGAAGAAAGAAAAGAATAAGAATAATAAATTATCTAAAAAGAATAATCAAGTGAAGTCTATCATAATGCAACCATGGGTGAGTTAACCTTTGTAGAGACTAAACAATAGTTTGAGTTAATGGTTTGGTTAATAAAAATCTTATGCAAAACAAAATGAGTGGACTTTGTCAAAGATGCTTAAAAGCTTCATGAAGCTTCAAGCCAAGACAAAGAAAGCCACCATTTTGTTTTACCAAAATAAATAAAAACCTAAACCATTATCTTAAATATGGTGTAAGTCATACACACACCCAAGTTTGCATGTATCATCAATCATGATACAAACTTGTGCACAAACATATATCACATATACAACTTGTGCACATAAAGTGAGAAAGTCAATCTTAAGTGAAAAAATACTAGTTAATGTAAAGTAATATATCAAATATATAATTATACATTAAATCATTAAATCAACACTTGATTTAATGATCCGGTCATATCGCATATAACCGACTAATATCTAGTGTATCAATATATCGAATCAACAATTGATTCGGTAACCCGGCTATATCTCATATAACCGACTGATGATACAAATCGCGAGAATAGAATACAGTATCACATACTGGTATTATTCTCGGTCCCGCACATATCTCATATACGCACCTATTTCATTTCGCTTGAGCTTGGAAACCTCTGTGTAGGACTCTAAAGACTCGTCAATACGCCGGCAGTAGGTGGTGATCATATCAATCACCCACAAGCCGCAATCGGTCTGCTAAACGTAATGGCCACCCGGGTATTGAGCGATCAGAAGATCAACGAGTAAGCCTGCTCACACTCCTGCGAATCCAATCAGTAACAATTACCGCACAGTCCGTTCTGTTCGTCTGATATGTCGCATATCCCGCCTACGGGTGGTAAACGTCAGACCCCAGTAGCTTGATAAGTCATGCCGATGAAAGGTCCATAACAAGCATGAAACCACTGATAACTCTTACCAGTAAATCACTTCAACCCTGGCCAGGGTTTTCCTGTTATGGCCAGTCGAGCATAGCGCAACATCAACCCTCAATACCGGGAGAGACGAATCCCCTCCTATCGCTCATTGACTCCATGTGACTCGGGACTGTACCCAAAAACCACCTGTTTGCATGACTCAGTAGAGCCGTGGTAGGGTGGAAATCAAAGCACAGTGGGAGACACACAAGACTCTATGACGATCTCGGGTCAACAGACTAAGCTGTACCAGTGTCACCAGAGAACTGCCATCTGACGTGAGGTATAATACCATCTGGGAGTTCTTGGAGAGTCCGTTCAGTGTACCCAGTCTCCACTGAGCACCCACATACCATCTCTGATGTCAAACACCAATGGATATGGGATCATCCATCGCCCATCTCATGGGTCGAGAAGATATACGCTAGTCTACTCTGGAATATCGGTGTCCCGTCTCGATATTCCCACGACTAGGAACATTGAAGGATGTACTCATTGACTACCCAGGCCACACTAGTATGATCTGCATCATAGTCCTGCAAGTCGAGTACACATCCTAAGGGCTTTATCAACATATAACAGAGAGACAGTAAGTATACATGTTAAGATAAAGAGCAACCAGATAGCGTACTATCATATCGAGCAAGAAAGTTCTACCTATATATGTCCCAGCATCCACTACAATATACATCTCATGTACAGTAATGGCCACTAGGGCATACATATAACTAATAATCTCCCACTTGCACTAGGGCCATCTGTAGCAGTGGTTGCAGTATCTCATACTCAACCATCCCATAAAAGTCTCTCTCTGGGAAAAGGCCTTTGTGAGTGGATCCGCCGTGTTGTCCTCTAAGTCTACTCTCCTAACCTCGATCACCCTGGAGATCAACTATCTCCATGATCAGGTGATACTGCCTTGGAATATGTCTGGGTCACGGATGGGACCGTGGTTCCTGGGTCAAAACCACACTTCCATTGTCACACAATAGTAGGAACTTAGTTCATCTCACGAACTAATATACACCCAAACTGCCTCTTTGGTAGTATCTTTGATAGTGATGTCACCAGCCTTTATCGTCTAGTTTGCCACGGTATCTTAGCTTGGAACTCTTCCAACATATCGTCCCTCCACTGAGGGTAAAGGCAATGCCTGCGACTGACATTCAGTCGTGCTTATCTCCCTGGAAGCTATCCAGTGATTCTCTCCAGGATCGTTTGATACCATCTTACTACACTTAGTGAGAATCCTAACATCCATTTAGATCTATCTCATAGATCCAAAACCCAGGATTTAGGAGGTATCACCTTTATCCTATTTGGAGATTCCTTGTGATAAGAGGAGATTGACCGTGCGTAGCATAGGAAACTCTTTTCCTATCAAGAGTATGTTGTCCACGTACAATACGAGGATGACCACCTTACTCTCTACTATCTTTTTGTATATACAAGGTTCATCTACCATTTTGATGAAGTCAAACTCTTTGACTACCGCATCAAAACAAACGTTCCAACTTCACGATGCCTGCTTTAATCTGTAAAGCAACTTGCATACGTTTCCGCTGCTCCCACAGTTTACGAAGCCCTCTGGCTGTTTTTCTTATAGACGTTCTCTTCTAAATCAATATTTAGAAAAGCAGTCATAATACCCAACCACCAGATATCGCAGTTATGGTATGCATCAATGGCAAGTAGGATTCGGATGGACTTAAGCTTAGCCACTGAAAAAGGTTTCATCATTATCCACGCCTGGTCGATGACGAAAACCTTTAACAAGTCTAGCTTTGAAAGTCTCAACTTTTCCATCTGCACCAAGTAATCTTCTCAAGATATACTTGCTCCTGATAGGGATTTAACCCTTCAGATATAGCAACCAAAGTCCATACTTTGTTGGTGTACATGGATTCTATCCCAGATCACTAAGCATCCAGCCATTCTTATAGAGTCCCTACTCTCGATGGCCTGCTCGAAACTAGTTGGGTCATCATCTCATGATGCATTCCTCGCTCCCACTGTCATCGAGAAACCGAAGTATCTCTCAGGCGGATGAGGAACCCTACCATATCGGCGGAGAGGCTGAGGTTCGTCGGGGACTATTGAATCCTTTGGTTCTGTCAAATCATCAGCTGCAGTTTGTATAGCTGGAAATCCTTCCAGTTCTACAGAACTGACCTTGCCTTGATCTTGTCCGGATTTTGCTTTTGACATAGGCCGGACAATCCCCAATCTTAACTTACTTAAGAGATAGGCTCTTCCCATACCATATCTTATATGGAGTGGTAGGCACTGATTTGATTCGAACCCAATTCAATAGGTATGCAGCTTATCAAGTGCATAACCCCTAAAAGAAAACAGGTAACTCAGTAATACTCATCATGGAGCACACCATATCTAATATGGTGCGATTGCTCCGGCCCGATACACCTACGTGCTGTGGTGTATACGGAGGAGTAATGCTGAGAGAGAATCTCATTCTCCTTTGGAATAGTCCAGGAATTCCATGCACAAGTATTCTCCTCCCTGATCTCATCATAGGACATAATACTTATACCTATATTGGTTCTCTACTTCTTTCTTATATTCTTTGAAGTTCTCAAAAGCTTTAGACATGTGTTTCAACAGGAACATGCGTCCTATTCTTGAGAGATCATCAGTGAATGTAAGGAAGTAAAAAGAACCAGTCCTGGCATATGTAGACTGGGGACCTACATACATCACTATGTATCATTCCCAAGGGTTCACTGACCCTACCTCTGTTTCCCGTAAACGGAGCTATGGTCATCTTATCTTTGTGACATGACTGACAAGTTTCACAAGATGTAAATTCAAACTGATTTAAATATGCATCTAAATGTAACTTAGCTAGTCGGGTCGCATTGATATGACCTAGTCTACAATGCCTCAAGAAGGATTTGTTCATTTCTGAACTCTTGCTCTTGTGTGTGTTCTGTACGTTAAGAACTGTGGTTTGATTTAGAATGTATATGCTTTTAGATAGCGTGCCTGAACCGATCAACTATTGATATAGGAAATGTTCAAATCATTATCCAACAATATAAAATTATATCCTTTCTTTAGTAAATAAAAAGACTGATATGATGTTGTATGTCAGGTTCGGTATCTAATAACATACGTTCAGAATCTATATATTTAGTAATACAGGGTGATAACTGCCAACAACTTGGCTGCAACAATTGCACCGTTTTTCAACTCTTGAAACTTATCACCCGTTCTTAGTTCTCTACCTATCTGTAGCCCATGTAAAAATTATATATATGGGATCCTGATCCGGTATCTAATACCCAGGACGTAGAGGATACTGAGAAACTATTCTTTGTAATGAACACACCCGAAGAAGATGCATCATCATGCACTTTCTTCGTTTGGACGGCATGAGAATCCTGGTATTCCCCTATTTCCTGCTCGGTCTTATAACAATTATAAGTTGGAGCGGGACCAACGTTTCCCAGCTCGGTATAACAAGCGGGTTCGGTCAATACATCCATATTATTATCTTGATTAAGACATGACATGGTCGCTACCTGGAGAGAGAGAGAAGAAAACACTCTGCGTGCGCACTTGCAAGATTAGATTGGTTATATATTTTATCTAATCCGGATGGCTCCCACTGTTTCTATCAAATCTTCCTTCAAACCTTAAAAGGAAAGAATAGCTGTGATTAATTACATTCTACAAGTTCGCCAATCTTTCAGCCAGGCCAGTGCCGGTACTTTGAGGGAGGTTCCCCGTGCTTTCGCACACCTAATTAAAATAAACCTCATTTTCCCAGGGGCGTAACCCCGTTGACACCTTTCTAGACACCTACTTGATCGGCTAATTGTAAAGTGCAAAACACTCCCAGGAGTAACAATTACTCGTAGTGGGTATCAGGATCCAACTATCATATAGAAGGTATGCAATCTCATTGCAAATTTCAACACTTGAAACTCCCGATAATGGTTTTTAACCCTAGCACCTATGACCTTGGCTATGGTCAACAAATCATAAGCACTAGTCAAGTTCTACCCGTCATTTCATGATTAATTAGACCCACCCACATGACCCTTGGCTAAGGTTAACAAAGTCATATGACTGTCCTAACTAATCGCATCATATGATGTGTAGGAAGACATCACTTACCTACCGTACACTACGCCTCGGCTATGGTCGACAAACGCATCACGAATACTAAGTACTCTACTCCCTAAAATGATGGAGGGTTGCGAATGGTTTTTAAGAAAACCTTTAACGCTTTGAACTTGATCTCGTTATAGAATCAAATGGTTTTTAAATGGAGTGTTTTTGAGGCTTCTGCTAGTTTCGCTAAAGAGGTCACTCCCGGTGAAGGGATCTCGGCTCTTTCCTCGTCGAATGAGGTGCAGGATATTCACAATACCACTATGCAAAGCAAGAACTAGAAAATCAATCAAAAGACAAACCGAAGGTTGTAGCATCTGCTAGTTATTGCTAAAGAGGTCACTCCCGGTGAAGGGATCTCGGCTCTTTCCTTATCGAATAAGGTGCTGGATATTCTACATGGAACACCGCTATGCAAAGCAACAACTAGAGCTACCTTATTTTTGAAATTCGATTCCACAACATCTTTTAGGTTTATTTTCTTTCATTAATCTCATTAATGAATGTCCCATCATTTAAGCCCACCTAAACATCACAGATAAATACAACGTACGCTTATGCCATCCGCATTCGCCTCGATGTTCCGTCATGCACCGTTAGGTTAGGTAACTAACGGTATAGCGGGAAAGGGCTAGTGCCGGTGTAAAACATAAGCAACGTCTATATAATATATCATATATACTATATACAGTATCTATCTGAACATATCACATGATCACATCACAGATAACGCAACAGAAAACAACATATGAAATATTGGATATACTAGGATGTCCGTGTTTTATTTTGAGCCTCTATAAAAATGGATTCCACGGTCGTGATGAATATCCAATCCTACACCCCTAGACCCCTACGAGAGCGGCAAGTAACCCTACCAATTCTAGAATTAGGAGACCCGAACTCGACTCTTCAAGATGGTCTCCCACTGGACCCTAGAACCCGGTTACTTGTGCTCCCCTCCTCGGTCCATCCTAATGCGGAAAAGTAAATAATATACAATGGTGACATCATCCTCAGCCCGGAAGTGCCCGAATAAAAGAATATTATATACAATGAATTTTACATGAATGAAAAAGAAAAACTCTCATCTCACATAAAAAAAAACCCGGCTATTCAAACACGACGATCCAATATAACATATCACAGCAACACATAATATCACATATCATCAACGTAAGTAAATATGCGTATCCCAATTGTCGTTGATGTATAGCAATGAAACCGGCGATACACCACATATTACACTTACGGTCGCAGAAAAGAAAGCGTAAAACTACAATAGTTGGAATCCGCAAGCTCCTTAGATATCGCATGCCTAACTAAATGAATTCCTTAGACATCGCATGCCTAACTATTATAAACCCTGCATTTTAGTCTCATTATCGAAAACACTTTTCTATATCTAGTTGGGCAATTCAACAAGATTCCCGACATCCTGATCGAATGCTCATCGCAAACTTTAGTAGACGGCCGCACCCCCGGATGCCGTCAACGAAGTGCACTAAGGAGGAACACCGCTGCCGCGAGCACCCGAACGGATGCTTTTGGCGACGGGGTTCTCCTACAGTCACTTGGTCGGGGCTATGGGGCATGGCTGCCTATTAAGTTTACCGGCGAGTATCCGCGTACGCTACGTGATTGCGATGGACTTTTGATTACATCAAAATCCTGTGGCAACCGATCAAATGAGACTAAAGTGCTAGATTTATAACATTCAAATTAGTTATCTCATAACTAGTGGATTCCAAATATTGTATCACATTCCAGATAAATAGACAATGTTAAACTTTCCGATCGAATAAACAAACACCCAAGATTTTCCAAATAGCTCAACACTTGAGCGGAGTTCAAAAATATCCATCACATGCCACAGTACCAATGGTCCAGCCGTAGAAGGGTCAAGACAACGCCTCACATGTGGCAACTCCGTACTGCCCCAAACCCTAAGGTTTAGAGGCAGTTCAAGACGGTCACATAATCGAGTTAAGGTTTGTTGTCTTCTAGAGGGTCCACTGCGTTACATGCACGACTTAGAACGTTTTTAAACTATGGAAAAATCCAACACTTGGAAATTTTCCGGTAGGGGAAAAAGTGAGATATTGATATCCGTTCGAACTTTTTAACACGTTCTAAAATTACCCGGAATAACTTAAACGAAGTTAAACTTTCCGATCGAATCAACGAGCTCCCAATACAACCCAGAAAACTCAACACTTGAGTATAATTAAAAATACCCAGAAGCAGTAGGTAACACATACGGATGTTACTGTTGGAAAACGATACCCTACTTCTCAATTATTGCCGCGGAACCGCCACCAATACCCCAGTTTGGCCGCGGTTCCGCGGCGCTATAGTGGCCTTAGGGTGTCGTTTTTCACAGGTGTCCATAGAATTCCCTGCTGATTTTTTTAAGCATTTTTAATATGAAAAAATGTCAACTTTTGAAAAATTTCAAGAGAAGGGTAAAATATGGGGTTTCGGGATTCGATCGGACTTCTAACTTCGTCTAGACTTCGCCTAAAGCTCTAGCTTGGCTCTGATACTGCTGTAGGGTTACTAGGCACTGTCACAAGGGTCTACAAGGCATCAACCATGCCCAATTCAAAAATTAGACGTGCCGAACAACCCTAACCAAGATCGTATACTAGAGATTATGAGAAAACAATAAGCAAGTAAACATCTTTACTTCTAAGAGTTTGGGATTACAACCTTTGTAGTCCGGTCCTTCACTTCTAAAGCTCCATTTTGACGTTCCTTCACTGCGATCATCGAGATCCCGGACTCTAGTGATGGTTTTCTCGAAGAAATGACGGGTTAGCTCGTTGGCTTCGAGGCCGAAGATGATCTACGTCGAGGAGACTCAAACTCAAGCTCTATCTTCACTAGGTCATGAACTTTGTGAAGAGAACACCCTAAACTAAATGGAAAGTAGTAGAGGATGATGAAATAGGAAGTGGGTTCACTTTGGATTTGGATTTCTCACTCTATTTCTTCACTTGAAAATTTCTAGCAAGGTTTTCTTCTTCTTGAAGAAGAAGAAGAAAGAAAGAAAAGAATAAGAATAATGAATTATCTAAAAAGAATAATCAAGTGAAGTCTATCATAATGCAACCATGGGTGAGTTAACCTTTGTAGAGACTAAACCATAGTTTGATTTAATGGTTTGGTTAATAAAAATCTTATGCAAAACAAAATGAGTGGACTTTGTCAAAGATGCTTAAAAGCTTCATGAAGCTTCAAGCCAAGACAAAGAAAGCCACCATTTTGTTTTACCAAAATAAATAAAAACCCAAACCATTATCTTAAATATGGTGTAAGTCATACACACACCCAAGTTTGCATGTATCATCAATCATGATACAAACTAGTGCACAAACATATATCACATATACAACTTGTGCACATAAAGTGAGAAAGTCAATCTTAAGCGAACAAATACTAGTTAATGTAAAGTAATATCAAATATATAATTATACATTAAATCATTAAATCAACACTTGATTTAATGATCCGGTCATATCGCATATAACCGATTAATATCTAGTGTATCAATATATCGAATCAACACTTGATTCGGTAACCCGGCTATATCTCATATAACCGACTGATGATACAAATCGCGAGAATAGAATACAGTATCACATACTGGTATTATTCTCGGTCCCGCACATATCTCATATGCGCTCCTATTTCGTTTCGCTTGAGCTAGGAAACCTCTGTGTAGGACTCTAAAGACTCGTCAATATGCCGGCTGTAGGTGGTGATCATATCAATTACCCACAAGCCGCAAGCGGTCTGCTAAACGTAATGGTCACCCGGGTATTGAGCGATCAGAAGATCAACGAGCAAGCCTGCTCACACTCGTACGAATCCAATCAGTAACACTTACCGCACAGTCCGGTCTGTTCGTCTGATATGTCGCATATCTCGCCTAGGGGTGGTAAACGTCAGACCCCAGTAGCTTGATAAGTCATGCCGATGAAAGGTCCATAACAAGCGTGAAACTACTAATAACTCTACCAGTAAATCACTTCAACCCTGGCCAGGGATTTCCAGTTATGTCCAGTCGAGCATAGCACAACATCAACCCCCAATACCGGGAGAGGCGAATCCCCTCCTATCGCTCATTGCCTCCATGTGACTCGGGACTGTACCTAAAAACCACCTGTTTGCACGACTCAGTAGAGCCGTGGTCGGGTGGAAATCAAAGCACAGTGGGAGACACACAAGACTCTATGACGATCTCGGGTCAACAAACTAAGCTGTACCAGTGTCACCAGAGAACTGCCATCTGACATGAGGTATAATGCCATCTGGGAGTTCTTGGCGAGTCCATTCAGTGTACCCAGTCTCCACTGAGCACCCGCATACCATCTCTGATGTCAAACACCAATAGATATGGGATCATCCATCGCCCATCTCATGGGTCGAGAAGATATACGCTAGTCTACTCTGGAATATCGATGTCCCGTCTCGATATTCCTACGACTAGGAACATTGAAGGATGTACTCATGGACTACCCAGACCCCACTAGTATGATCTGCATCATAGTCCTGCAAGTCGAGTACACATCCTAAGGGCTTTATCAACATGTAACAGAGAGACAGTAAGTATACTTGTTAAGATAAAGAGCAACAAGATAGCGTACTATCATGTCAAGCAAGAAAGTCCTACCTATATATGTCCCGGCATCCACTACAATATACATCTCATGTACAGTAATGGCCTCTAGGGCATACATATAACTAACACCATGTACCCGCAATCGGCCTCATCCGCCTCCTCGAATCGGGTTTCACATGTCGCTCTCAGAACCGAGAAAACACATGGTGGACGCACTGAAATATCATATCAAGAGAAACCGGGGTTTTTAAAACAACACATAATCTCTTTTAAAATGTCCACGGTTCTCAAACCCAGAAATCTCATGAAAACAACATATCTCAATGCATAAAATCATAGAGCATGATGTATGCGACATATAATAGAAATGTAAGCATATCCGTATATCATGCAACATGGAAAAGTGATATGACATGTTAAGGGGAAAACCGCTCTTTTAAATGATTCCAGTTTTTAAAGTATAACATGCGGTTCCCAATTTTCCAATAAAACCAGTTATCTATGTAGGCACAATATGTAAATGCGTAGGTATAGATGAATCAATGAATGTGTGCACCAATATGGATATACAGTGTGTATGTGCGCAAATATGGGTATACAATGTCTATGTGCAACAATATGAATATACAATGTGTATGTGCGCAAATGTGGATATATCAATGTATATGTGCACCAATGGGGATATACAAGGTGTATGTGCGCAAGTATGGATATATCAAAGTATATACGCAAGCATGTTATGCAAAGAGTCATGTCATGATGCAGCAATCCTACTGTGTAGTGACATGGCAATTATCGATGATGAAGTGTGTGAGCCTACAATTAGTGTACGTGTAACATATGCATCATCGATAATGGTGCAGGTGTACTATCACAGGTATGAGTAATGCAATACTAATATCATGAATGCAGCACAAGGTAAATCATCAGCTAAAAGCTATAAGGTATACGTAACTATTATATGTCCGAGTCGGTGAATCTATCAATCGACATCTAGCCTCACACCATCACGTACGGTATAATCCATCGTACGGCATCATCTAGTCAAGAGTATGGATCAACATCAAGTCAAACTCATCACGCACGAAAAATCATCGTACGACGGCATTAAACCAATAGGGATCCTATCATCCTATAAGACAAATGAGCGTACGGCCTAATATCACGTACATCCTATCATCCATGATTCACAACATTCTATATATGTGTAACACCTTAGAATGTGTTTTACGGCTATTTATATTTTAATATATGGTTTTTAATAAAAAGTTTGCCAATTTGGTTTTTAAATTTTTTATCCTATTTAATGAGAATTTTAGTAGATTTTTCCTAGGCTTGCACACACTTGTGCATGATAACTAGGTTGTTAAGTGTGGTCTAACCATTTCTATAATCTAGTTTTATACAGTTGTTTAAGTGTTTTGGGTTTATTGTTCATGGTTTTTTTTAAAATAAAAAGGATTTAAAATTATAGTTGAAGTGTTGACCATGGGGGGGAGAGAGAGAGAGAAAGCAAGGTGCTACATGGCTTGTGCCATGCTTCATTAATGAAGTGAGAAAGAGTGAGAAAGGGGGGGTTGAATTATTTTCCCTCATTACTCTCATTTCCCTCATTGCTCTCATTCTCTCACTCTAAAAACACACACACACACACACTCACCTGCAGCAGAAGACCAGCAGCAGAAGCAGCAGCCCCAGAAGCAAGCAGCAGAAGCAGCAGAGGCAACAGCATCAGCAGCCTCATCATCAGCAAACAGCAGCAGTATCAACAGCAGGAGCAGGAGCTCCAGCTCCTTGCAGCAGCTCTTCCTCCTCCATTCACTTCTTCTACTGCTTACTAGGACCTTTTAGGGTATATTTCCTAACCCA
The DNA here is from genome assembly GCA_030015575.1 of Agapanthus africanus. Classification (NCBI taxonomy): domain Eukaryota; kingdom Viridiplantae; phylum Streptophyta; class Magnoliopsida; order Asparagales; family Amaryllidaceae; genus Agapanthus; species Agapanthus africanus. The sequence continues at coordinate 302,113,123 of JASDDO010000022.1, read as the reverse complement.
ATTCCCTTTTTCTTAAGCTTGTGTGTTAATTAGCATCGGTTTACGTTAATTAGCTAGTTTTGTGCTAGTTGTGGTGATTTATGTGGAACTTTGATTATGTGGTGATTGTGTTGGTTAACCTTACCTATTTAAGTGTTATTAGGGCCACTTTAACTGAGAATTTACCCAGATTTCACTAAAATACCATAGGGTTGTGTTTTGTGCAAAATTGGCGTTTTAATGCGATATATTAGCATTTTTCTAATCTGCTTTTGACCCGGATCCTTCAGAACAAAATTGAGAAAACTGGGGCATGCTCACTAGGTCTAGATACCACAACCAGAACACGAGCCCCAAATTCAACACCATGGCCGCAGATTTAATGCTTTTGGCCGCAATTTGCGGCCATGTAGGGGTCTGGGGTCTTGGGGTTTTGGGTAGGGTACTCTGCTGTGTATTGTAGTATTTTGGCATGTCTAGTTTTGTAATATTTGGCCTGTAGGAAAATCTGGGGCAATATATCGTATTTGGTGTTCGTTGTGTTTGCGCGAAACGCGCGATACGTGAGAGGGTTCTGTGATCCAGCGTATCGCGGCGTGTCGCGATGGTTTTAGACGTGTACACACACGTTTTAGCGTATCGTGCACACGCGTATTTAGTTCGCGACGCGAGTTTCTCGTTTGGGTTCGAAATCATGTTTTGTGAGATATTTGGCTTATTTATGATTTCCTTGTCCAAATTGCAGGATTGCAGGCGGGGACTACGGTCAGTGCTACACGGGGGAGCAGATGGTAGAATTCACCTAGCGTGGAGCGTAGGTGAGTAGATTTAACATCTACAGGGGAATCGCCCGCATGGCGTTATGCGTCTGGGCTAGGATTCAAATACCTGTCGCATATTCTACGTCATTGTTAGAATTGTGTCTTTACCTTATTTACTTAGACATAGTTGTACTGTGACTAGTAGCCGTAGGGCACTGCACATTTTATTGACGGTTCATGTTGCACGAGCACGGATTGTATGCTACACACACACCGTCAATAATTGCCATGTCACACACAAACTCCTCATAGATACTATATTGCTTATCATAAATGACATCTAGCTTATCGGTATACCTATAGTATATCTTACCATTAGTTATAGGTACATCTACACCTTGCGATACAGCTACAGGTATACCTTGCACATATTTTACTTATACCTAGGGGGTATCCTTCATATTCTACTTATACCCAGAGGGGGTATACGACATCAGTTCTTATAGGTAGATATCTGTACATTGCTACACCTGTATGTTACACACATATTCAGTTGCAGTTACGTATTTACCTTTACTGATGTTACTTAGCTGTACCTTATTGGTTTCACATACATCTGGTTTCAGCTACATATTTTCATTTATATGCTCGCATTTCAGATATATCGCATATATTTATTCCTTGATTTGCGCATTGTTATTTGGATTTCACATGATGATTTATGGATTTGGGGACCGCGGGAGTTCATGAAATTATGCATACATTGAAAAACCCGATTTTCTTGATATGATATTTGCGCAGCCACCATGTGATTTATCGGTTCTGATTATATACTCCATACGAGGTGTGGTTGCCGTATGAGGGTACATGGTGGGGCCCGGTATGGTTCCCCTCGGCAAGAAGATCGATGGATGTTGCCGATTGAGCCTGGAGGCGGGCTAGTACCTACCGGTGACAGTACTGATGACTCGGCGGGGATCATAGAGATACCGTTGGGAGTCATGTACGTATGCATACGTCGAAAGACGAGTGTCAGAGCTAGGCACTCGTGCTTTAAGGATAGCGTATGATACGTGATCAGGATTTCTGTGTCGATGCTTGGCACATGGATTTCATGATATTTCTTTAACACCTTTATATATATAAAAGGGGATTTAGCCGTTGTTATATATACCCTTACACCAATATTAGTGGAATGGGACGCTAATATATGTGTATTGACCCCATCATATTTATTTCTGCATATATATATATATATATATTTAGGATGTTAGAAATTTACTTAAGATTCGACTTGGGATATAGGTGATTTATTGAGATTAGATATTAGATATGAAAGAGATTGTTGATTTGTACATTCGAGATATAGGAGAGCTATTCGATATTGTACATTGAGGTGATGTGAGACTTATATGACGTGAGAGCCCAGTTTGGGGGTTGATTTGAGGATTTGTGGATTTGAGTGTCTTGATGGATTGTGATCCTGCCACGATGTCAGGTTTCCGTAGAAATGACATATTCCACCCTATACCTCACACTTACCTATTTTATGCATAGTTTCATATATTGGTAGTACCTGTTAGTGTACCCTTATGATAGTTGCATATCTACATTCTCATATTCCTATTGCATGGTTATTGCATACTACTGTCATGTTACTATTGCTTCACATATTGATTGTACCTGCTAGTGTACTTTCCATTATTTTGCATTCACATGACATGTTATTACTGTAATCGCATACCTTAGATTCATGCTGTACGTACATTCCTGCGATTACCTGCATATGTTATCTACTATTCACGAGTTGGTAACTCACGCCCGTTGTGCCACAGGTGTTTCAGGTTGTTCCCCAGAGTAGTCGAGGCAGGCTATTCCGCTATTCAGCTATCATCTTTTGCTACAGATACCGCATCAGCTCACAGTACTATTTTGCTTAGGTGGGTTTTGGTGGTTATCTGTATTTTGTATTGTACATTCGTTGTATCTTGTACTCTCCATCTACTATTATGTGGTTGACTTAGAGACTTGGTGAGGACGATATTGTATATTATTGTGGATTTGTTGTCTTTTATATACAGCTTTCTCTCTATTGTCTTATTTCTTCGCTACGGTGTCGTATATTTGTATTGTATTCATCTTGGCTAGTTTTTACAAAAGGGGGTGTTGCCAAAATTTTAAAGAAAGAAAGTAGAACTTGTAAAGAATTTTGGTTGCGATTTCAAGTGTTTCAAAAACTTATATTATCTTTTCCGTACTTTCTTGGTTTAGATTTCTGGGTTTTGGCTTTCTTTTACTACGTTACGTCTTAGGGCGTTGCGTAGTATTAGGGCCGTCACGGGCCAATTTCGGGTCGTGACAAAGTTGGTATCAGAGCGCTAGCTTTTACCTTTCGGAGTGTAGGATGACCTTAGTATGTTGGAGTAGGTAGCTTAAGCAAAGTAACATAGTGTGCGTATGTCTGCAGCATACCCACGATGCGATACTTCGCCTAAAGTGACCTAAGTACAAATTGTTGAAATTCCTTCCTTGATGATTCATATCCTTGAGATTCGATTCCTTATTCTTATCGAATCTTATATCTATTTATAGCCTTGCCGCCGATGACTATGCGGACTCAGAGTGATGCAGCGAGGGCCGAGGTCAGAGTTGGCTCGGGTGAGACGAGTACTGACAAGGATGGCACTCTAGTTGCACAGGTGCAGACGGATCAGCCTACGACATATACTATTGATAGACTTTTGGCAGAGATGCATGACTTTCTCCAGACTATGAGTTCATTGGTTGATGTCGTTCGGGAGCTACGACAGGAGGTTGTCACCCCTGTTACTCAGTTGTCACTTACGATCAGCATGCAGCAGTCCGTCACCTACATAGCACCAGTGGTTGCAGCTCCAGTTGACGAGGCACATATTCCAGGACAGTGGAGGACTCGTACCAGTGTACCAGCCCAGAGACAGAGGTTTGGTCATCGAGACAGATTTCGTGGCCGTCGTGGGAGTAGCAGAGGCTTAGGACGAGGACAGTCGTTCATCTCTCATCCCTAGGATGGTCAGCAGTCAGCGCGTGGATGTTTTCGATGCGGGAGCCTTCAGCACTTCGTCAGGGATTGTTCCTTAGCACCTCGTCATGATCATTTTCAGAGAGGCCGTGGACGTGGAAGATTTGCTCAGAGAGCTCAGTCTACCAGAGGAGTTCATCCAGTTGCGGGTAGAGGGCAGACACAGGAGTTTGCTTCTACTCATCGGGACGCGCAGACGTCCAATGTGGAGTTTTCAGGTACCCTTAATTTATATGTTCTTTGATGTATTCGTTTGTTGTTTTAACTTTTGTCAGCGATTCTTTGTTGCGCGACACGTATTTCAGTTGTGTGCCAATCGGATAGGAGATAGAGATTCGTCCGTCGTTTTGATCCTTCTAGAGATGTTGGATTTGACGTTCTCCTGGGTACGGACTGGTTAACTACGTGCTAGGCTTCTGTGGACTACCGTGAGGAAACAGTCAGGAATTGTTTTCCCCGCAAGCAGTTCTTGTTGTGCAGGTGGATAGTTGTGCCGCCTCTCACAGCTTGAATTCAGCCTTTTTCGCTAGTCGGCTACTGAGGAGATGTCGTGGATTCTTGGCGTTCATTCGTGATACCGTAGCCACATAGGGTTTGTTGGACCGGTGTTCCATTCGTGCGAGAGTTTTCCGACGTTGTTCCGGATGAGCCGGCGAAGCTTAGGGTGCTTAAGGATCAGTTGCAGAGTTGTGGTTTGGGGAGTTTTGTGCGTCTAAGTGTTTCGCATTAGAGAGCTCCTATTTCTGTTGGTCAAGGAAAAAGACGGCAGTTTGAGGTTGTGTATCGACGAATCGTCAATTGAACCGGCTTACGGTGCAGATAGGTATCCTTTACCTCGCCGTGACGATTTCTTCGATCAGCTCCACAGTGCGAGGCATTTCTATGTTTGTTTGGGATCGGGTCATCATTATTGCGGTTCGGAGTGATGTCATTCCGAAGACTGCCTTATGCGTGCTATGGGCTTTGTGTGTTTTTGTGAGTCGTTGGATTCACTGGTGCCCTAGCAGCATTCGTTGATGTGATGAACCAGATTTCTGCAGGCCGTTTCTCGACCAGTTATTGTTGTGTTATTTACGAAATTCTGGTCTATCTAATGTGTCTTGAGGGACAGTAGTAGCACTTGAGGATTTGTTATGCAGATACTGGGAGCGTCCCAGCGGTTGCTAGATTCTCAGAGTGTTTCTTCAGGCTTGTTTGTGTTGACTCTTAGGTCTTGTTGTCACGGGAGACGGTTTCGTATGGTTCCGAGGGAGATCGTGGCCGTACAGCTTAGGTCCAGACTGGTGTGCAGGACGGAGATCCGCAGATTTTTGGGCTTAGCAGGTTCTTACCGCCGTTTCGTGCAGGATTGCTAGAGTAGTACTGCACCGTCGACTGAATGGACCGGAAGGGAGGTTTCTTTTCTGTGGATTGAGGCATGTGTGCGGAGTTTTCGGCATTTGGAGATTTCGTTAACAACTGCACCAGTTCTTTCCTTGCTTTCTGGTTCGGGCGACTTTGTTGTTTAACTGTAATGTTTCTTGAGTGGGGCTCGAGTGTGTACTGAGGTGACACTATAGAGTTATCGCTTTTGCTTCCCTACATTTGGAGGAAGTATGAGAAGGATATTCCACTCATGATCTGGAGATGGCCGCGGTGGTTTTGTGTTGGAGATTTGGAGACACTATCTGTTCGAGAGTCATGTCAGATTTTCACGGACCGCCAGAGCTTAATCTACATCTTCCTGCAGCGGATTTAGATTGTTGTGATAGTCTTCTGCAGATTTACAGTTCTTGTGTGATCGTCGAGTACAGCTTAAGTTCATCTCTACGGAGGGGACAGCTTGCTCATGTCCGCGCCCGACCACTTTCCTTAAATCATTTTCGCGAGACACTGTCCGCCGATGCTCGTTCGTCAGAGATACTTAAGCATACTCGGCTGGGTAATGATTCGGAGTCCTTGAATTGTGACATAGTGTGCTAAGTTATAGACGCGTGGGTGTACCTGATGTTATCAGGTAGAGACGTGTAATCGTAGAACATGCACATCTGTCAACTCTCTCTATGCATTCAAGTTCCACCAACATTTAACGTGACTTGTGAGATAGTTACGGGTGGACAGGGATGTAAAGAGAAGTTTCAGGTTTCGTTTCAAGGTGTCTGTCTTGTTGTGTGCTTGGGTCGAGCATCTGAGGCCGGCTGGAGAGTTGCAACCTTTAACCGTTCCGAAGTAGGAGTGGGAGCAGATCTCCATGAATTTCGTTATGGTGTCTACCCAGGTTAGTCAGGGTGTGGCTCCATTCGGATTCTTGTTGTCCGGTTATACTCAGTTTGCTCAGTTGTTTTTGTTAAAGTTGTGTGTTGTGTTGATTGTTGTCAGCAGTTGGGGATCGTCACTCGCCATCGTTAGGGTTCTCCTTCGATAGCCCTTATCAGAAGACACTCCAATTGGCCACCTTTAGGTTTAGGGGTTAGGTCGTGTCGATCACCAGTCTGTTGTTTTTCTGACTCTGCGTAAGTAGGACTTTGGACCCCAGCTAGTCTAGAGACTTCGGAGATGGTCCAGTTGTGTTAGGTCAGGATGGAAATTGTCCTTTGCGAACCGAGGTCTTATGCCGACTGTGTTGGTCATAGACTCGAGATCGCAGGGACAGATCATGTATTCCTACGGACTTTTCCGATGAATGACGTGTTGGATTGTGCGGAGCTTGTCCCAGGATTGTAGGTCCTTTCGAGATCCTATAAGCGAGTTAGTTTCGTTGCCTTTAAATTGGCACTTCCGCCCAGATTATTGGATTTTCACCCCGTATTTCTTGTGATGATACTTTACAATTAGCTTCTTGACCTTTCTCACATGATTTAACACAGACCTTTTAGCTTAGACGTGATCTTTCGTTCACCAGCAGCAAATTGTGTTAATGGCTCGGCAGGTGGAGGAACATCGGTCAATGGTCTTGCTATCTGTGGAGGGTTTTCTTGGTCATAGCCGTATAGTGAGATATTCACTTGGGAGTCTGCGAGCGAGATTTGAGAGTTGTAATCTTCTCTTTGAAGGTACGCGTAGCAGTATATTTTTTTTAAATTCGGGGACGAATTTCTTTTAAGGGGGGGAGATTGTAACACCTTAGAATGTGTTTTGTGGCTATTTATATTTTAATATATGGTTTTTAATAAAAAGTTTACCAATTTGGGTTTTAAATATTTTATCGTATTTAATGAGTATTTTAGTAGATTTTTCCTAGGCTTGCACACACTTGTGCATGATAACTAAGTTGTTAAGTGTGGTCTAACCATTTCTATAATCTAGTTTTATACAGTTGTTTAAGAGTTTTGGGTTTATTGTTCATGGTTTGTTTTAAAATAAAAAGTATTTAAAATTATAGTTGAAGTGTTGACCATGGGAGAGAGAGAGAGAAAGCATGGTGCTACATGGCTTGTGCCATGCTTCATTAATGAAGTGAGAGAGAGTGAGAAAGGGGGGGTTGAATTATTTTCCCTCATTACTCTCATTTCCCTCATTGCTCTCATTCTCTCACTCTCAAAACACACACACACACTCACCTGCAGCAGAAGCAGCAGCCCCAGAAGCAAGCAGCAACAACACCAGAAGCAACAGCATCAGCAGCCTCATCATCAGCAAACAGCAGCAGTAGCAACAGCAGGAGCAGGAGCTCCAGCTTCTTGCAACAGCTCTTCCTCCTCTATACACTTCTTCTCCTGCTTACTAGGACCCTTTAGGGTATATTTCCTAACCCAATTCCATTTTTCTTAAGCTTGTGTGTTAATTAGCGTCGGTTTACGTTAATTAGCTAGTTTTGTGCTAGTTGTGGTGATTTATGTGGTGATTGTGTTGGTTAACCCTACCTATTTAAGTGTTATTAGGGCCACTTCAAATGAGAATTTACCCAGATTTCACTAAAATACCATAGGGTTGTGTTTTGTGCAAAATTGGCGTTTTAATGCGATATATTAGCATTTTTCTAATCTGCTTTTGACCCGGATCCTTCAGAACAAAATTGAGAAAACTGGGGCATGCTTACTAGGTCTAGATACCACAACCAGAACACCGGCCCCAAATTCAACACCATGGCCGCAGATTTAATGCTTTTGGCCGCAATTTGCGGCTATATAGGGGTCTGGGGTCTTGGGGTTTTGGGTAGGGTACTCTGCTGTGTATTGTAGTGTTTTGGCATGTCTAGTTTTGTAATATTTGGCCTGTAGGAAAATCTGGGGCAATATATCGTATTTGGTGTTCGTTGTGTTTGCGCGATACGCACGATACGTGAGAAGATTCTGTGATCCAGCGTATCGCGGCATTTCGCGATGGTTTTAGACGCGTACACACACGTTTTAGCGTATCGTGCACACGCGTGTTTAGTTCGCGACGCGAGTTTCTCGTTTGGGTTCGATATCGCGTTTTGCGAGATATTTGGCTTATTTATGATTTCCTTGTCCAAATTGCAGGATTGCAGGCGGGGACTACGGACAGTGCTACAGGGGGGAGCAGATGGTAGAATTCACCTAGCGTGGAGCGTAGGTGAGTAGATTTAACATCTACAGGGGAATCGTCCGCATGGCGTTATGCGTCTGGGCTAAGATTCAAATACCTGTCGCATATTCTACGTCATTGTTAGAATTGCGCCTTTACCTTATTTACTTAGACATAGTTGTACTGTGACTAGGAGCCGTAGGGCACTGCACATTTTATTGACGGTTCATGTTGCACGAGCACGTATTGTATGCTACACACACACCGTCAATAATTTCCATGTCACACACAAACTCCTTATAAATACTATATTGCTTATCAAACATGACATCTAGCTTATCGGTATACCTATAGTGTATCTTACCATTAGTGATAGGTACATCTACACCTTGCGATACAGTTACAGGTATACCTTGCACATATTTTACTTATATCTAGGGGGGTATCCTTCATATTCTACTTATACCCAGGGGGTATACGACATCAGTTCTTATAGGTAGATACCTATACATTGCTACACCTGTATGTTACACACATATTCAGTTGCAGTTACGTATTTACCTTTACTGATGTTACTTAGCTGTACCTTATTGGTTTCGCATACATCTGGTTTCAGCTACATATTCTCATTTATATGCTCGCATTTCAGATATATCGCATATATTTATTCCTTGATTTGCGCATTGTTATTTGGATTTCACATGATGATTTCTGGATTTGGGAACCGTGGGAGTTCATGAAATTATGCATACATTGAAAAACCCGATTTCCTTGATATGATATTTGCACAGCCACAATGAGATTTATCGGTTCTGATTATATACTCCATACGAGGTGTGGTTGCCGTATGAGGGTACATGGTGGGGCCCGGTATGGTTCCCCTCGACAAGAAGATCGATGGATGTTGCCGATTGAGCCTGGAGGCGGGCTAGTACCTACTGGTGACAGTACTGATGACTCGGCGGGGATCATGGAGATACCGTTGGGGGTCATGTATGTATGCATACGTCGAAAGGCGAGGGTCAGAGCTAGGCACTCGTGCTTTCGGGATAGCGTATGATACGTGATCAGGATTTCTGTGTCGATACTTGGCACATGGTTTTCATGATATTTCTTTAACACCTTTGTATATATAACAGGGGATTTAGCCGTTGTTATATATACCCTTACACCAATATTAGTGGAATGGGACGCTAATATATGTGTATTGCCCCGATCATATTTATTTCTGCACATATATTTATATATTTAGGATGTTAGAAATTTACTTGAGATTCGACTTGGGATATAGGTGATTCATTGAGATTGGATATTGGATATGAAAGAGATTGTTGATTTGTAGATTCGAGATATAGGAGAGCTATTCGATATTGTACATTGAGGTGATGTGAGACTTATATGACGTGAGAGCCCAGTTTGGGGGTTGATTTGAGGATTTGTGGATTTGAGTGTCTTGATGGATTGTGATCCTGCCACGATGTCAGGTTTCCTTGGAAATGACATATTCCACCCTATACCTCACACTTACCTATTTTATGTACAGTTTCATATATTGGTAGTACCTGTTAGTGTACCCTTATGATAGTTGCATATCTACATTCTCATATCCCTATTGCATGGTTATTGCATACTACTGTCATGTTACTATTGCTTCATATATTGATTGTACCTGTTAGTGTACTTTCCATTATTTTGCATTCACATGACATGTTATTACTGTAATCGCATAACTTAGATTCATGCTGTACGTACATTCCTGCGATTACCTGCATATGTTATCTACTATTCACGAGTTGGCAACTCACCCCCGTTGTGCCACAGGTGTTTCAGGTTGTTCCCCAGAGTAGTCGAGGCAGGCTATTTCGCTATTCAGCTATCATCTTTTGCTACAGATACCGCATCAGCTCACAGTACTATTTTGCTTAGGTGGGTTTTGGTGGTTATCTGTATTTTGTATTGTACATTCGTTGTATCTTGTACTCCCCATCTACTATTATGTGGTTGACTCAGAGACTTGGTGAGGACGATATTGTATATTATTGTGGATTTGTTGTCTTTTATATACAGCTTTCTCTCTATTGTCTTATTTTTTTGCTACGGCGTCGTATATTTGTATTGTATTCATCTTGGCTAGTTTTTACAAAAGGGGGTGTTGCCAAAATTTCAAAGAAAGAAGTAGAACTTTTAAAGAATTTGGGTTGCGATTTCAAGTGTTTCAAAAACTTATATTATCTTTTCCGTATTTTCTTGGTTTAGATTTCTGGGTTTTGGCTTTCTTTTACTACGTTACGTCTCAGGGCGTTGCGTAGTATTAGGGCCGTCACGGGCCAATTTCGGGTCATGATAATATGTATATATATCTATGTACCTATGTCCCGGTTCACATCTGCAATAATCTCATATCAGGGGACCGGCAGGGTATAAATCATCTCGATCGACTCGCAACCGTATACCAACATATCATCATATCATCATATCAGTCTTATATTCCTTCATCGCATTTATATCACACATCAAATCGAATTTACATAAACATTCTATCTCTACTAAGTATAAGTATCTAATCTAACATATACACCCGAACCATACAATCAGATTTTTAAAGAAGTGAATCGTAGTTTTGAAAATAGGGGTTACGGTGTTTCTAAGGAAAAGATATCATTTGAAAATCCGTAACATCCCTCAAGGTATATATTTAAAAGATACATACGATTCTTTGGTTTAGAAAAAGGAATAGTTCGGATGACACATCTACATCGACTATCTAGTTCTACAGTACCCTAAACGGCAATATCGACAAACGTCGTCCTCGAATTCCATCATCCTATAATAATCGTAAGATATCACTTCTAACTATTCTCTAGTTCCTAATATGGTTTCATATCTATCGTCATTCTAACCCTAGTTTCCTAATCTAGGTTTCCTAACCATATTGTATAAATCAGTTTTCCATCAAAACATTGTAGGGGTGCTATACGCCATCCACCCGACTTCCCCCGTGGATATAGATCCACTCACCCGGTCTTCGCTCGCCGAAATCGATGACGCCACACTCCGTTGCCTCGGAATCCATGTGAAGGTAACTACAATAATAAACAATCGCAATGCGTATTAAAAATCAAGGCGGAAAAACCAAAACGGCACACGTTTTGCTCATAGGTCAAAACCTATAGCTTTGCGTGCAAAACACGACAATTAACCCTGGTCGTTGACGTACAAACGCCACACGACGGAAACACAATATAAAATACCAAAATCAAGTCAAAACGAAGTTGTAAAACCATGCATCAACTCATGGAAATGGTCCCAGATTTTACCCTAAGCTAAACTGGTCAATTCTGTATATATGGAGGGCCTAATTTACATCTAAAGGGACCCCAGAACAAATACGGATCAATTCTAACCTACCCTGGCCGCAAATTGAGGCCAGATTGAATAAATATGCGGCCCTGGTGCAGGGGTTGGTGCTTAGGTCTTGGTGGTAGCTTCCTTGGTGCCTGCACGACTCCCAATAATTGCAAAATCATTTCTAGTGTCCCCGGGTTGCTCCAGATTCCAAAATACCCTCACAATTCACACATTTATCCGATATCAGGGTTTCTAAATCCGTGTTTTGGGGTTTCTAAGCTTTGGTCTAGGTCATTAAACAGCCCCCAAGTCTAGTTAACAGTCACAACATCACAAATTTTTCAAACAAACTCTCAAACCCTTTACTAGGGTTTCCCAAGGTTCACTAAACATCACCATTTCACCTCTAAACTTGCATGAAAGGTAAAGCGAATGAAATACTATGCTAAGGGTGATGAAATTACCTCACTTGGGCAACCCAAGAAAAACCCTAGCTCCTCAAGGTGGTCGAAATCTCACTTTTCTTGGTCCAATGTGTAGAGGGTGTAGAGGGGATCAATTTTTGTTAAAGGGAATTAGGGTTTTGATTAAGGATTTGAGATGATATCATGGGGTGAAGGTGGAGGGAAGAGAGGAAGAAGAAGAAGAAAATGTTGGGGGAGGATAAAATGAGGCAGCCCCTCTCTCTCTCCTTTCTTATTTCCACCCACCCACTCTCAATATTGCCCTTTTACCCTTTCTCTTCTTACCCTTCTCTTTTAATTAAAATCCCAAGTCACAAAATACCCAAAATAACACGAGAACACAACATGTAATCACCACATAACATGACATGGTGCACTGGCCACAAAAAACTGTAGAAATGCGGATTTGGCTTAATCGCGATTAGCAGTGCACTAATATGGTTTTTATCAAAATTGCATATAATAAATTTTAAAAATGCTAAATCCTTTAAATATATTTTTAAATGAATAAATCATTTTAATTTCTATTTATTTCACAATTATTGGTATATATTTATACCCTTTTTCGAAAACCCCAATTTCGCAAATCGGGCAGTTTTCGGGAAATATATTATTTTAATATTAAATTCCCAAAAATAATATTTTATATTTTATGAAATGTTACAATCTTCCCCCCTTAAATAAATTCGGTCCCCGAATTTAAATTTAAACCCCCAAAATATAAAACATTTAATTAATCGGCTCAAAACAATGGGGCTCCGAAATCATGGAAAACGTAGAAATAACACCGCGCGTCAAGTGCGCATAAAAACGAGTACAAAGCTCAAAATCGAACTCCGTCAAGCGTTACGCAAATCATCTAATTTGCACGTATATCCTCGGAGTTACAATGGAGATGCAAATCTCGAAATCCAATACCGAAATTCAATATACACAAGTCAAATACTATGATACGTGTATAATACGCATTTTTGGAAAGCTTTCAAAATCTGAATAAAATACATGCAAAATCATTTCTAAATCGCCGCGGGAATGCGTAACTCACGGCATAACTGACGGACGCTCATTTTAAAATAGTAATATATGTCCATATACGTTTTCTTAAATACGCGTTCCGTCGTTTTCAAAATATCCCAAAAAGTTTTCCTTTATAAAAGTTCGTGTCGCTCACGGACACGTAGAAACTAGCGAGACTATAGCTTTTTTTGAAAACCCTTTTGGTAATCTTTTAATGCATGCAGAATACTCAGGTACTGTCCTCGGATCAGTCCTGTTTGTGTTAGTGTATATGCCCTATAGGCCATTACTGTATCATACTAGCTTGTATATTACTTAATGGAAGCTTGGGATATTCACAGTTGTAAATACAATCTTGCTCAAAATGGAAGTATGCTACTTGGTTTGTTTCTACTTCAATATGTGCATGTGTTTCTTTTAGCATATCGCTTATACATATTAGTAGAGCCCTTAGGATCTTTGCTTGATTACCAGCGTTGTGATGGCAGTCACACTCTTGGGGGCTGGGTAATCTATAAGAACATCCTTATACAGGTCCCTAGTCGCAGGACTATCGAGACAGGGCATCGATACTCCGGAGTAGACTAGCGTATGCGCTTCTTATCCCAGCAGGGGAGATGGTCTGTCCCACAGCCATCAGTACGTCGTACTAGAGATAGTATGCGGGTGCTCGTTAGGTTACGAGTACACTGGACAATACTCGTCGGGAACTTTGGTTGGTACTAAACCTATCGTCAGTTATCAGTTCCCAGGTGACATGAGTACAGCTTAGTCCGCTGAATTGACACTGTCACTTCGCCTTGAGTGTGTTCCCACTGTACTTTGATTACTACCCTACCACGGCTCAAAGGAGTCGTGCAAACAGGTAGTTTTTGGGTGTAGTCCCGAAGCACTTGGAGGCAGTGACGGTTAGACAGGATTCGTCTCTCCCGGTATTGGGGGTTGACATCGCGCTGTGTCTAGGAGAGCCATTACACGAGTAGTCCCTGGCCAGGGCAAGCGAGATATACTGGTAGGTTTCCAGTGCTATCTCAGGGTGTTCTGGGCTTCACTCCGACACGACTTGTACCGCTATTAGGGGACTGACGTTTACCGCCCCCTAGGCCCGCCATGCGATGTATCAGACGAACAGACCGGACTGTACAGAGATTGTCACATTCAGGCTCAGTAGGAGTTCAGATGGGTTTCACCTCATCCGTCTTCTTGTCGGCATCTACCTGGGGACCGTTACGCACAGCTAGTGCCGCTTGCGGTCTGTGGTTAAACCCACTGCCAGCGTAGTGTCGAGTCTTTAGAGTCCCACACATAAAGCTATTCTCCTTTAGGCAAAAGTGTTGAGGTCGTATGGTTTTGCGACAGGTCGCATGGTTTTGCGACAGGGTTCGGTCACATCCGTGCACTTGTGCACGTTTAGTGTCCGGACAGTTAACACTAGCGGGTTTTGGTTTAAGCCAGATCCTAGTGTACATTTTGGGATTGGTTTTATCTCGTATGTATTCGTGTTCCTCGGAACGCGGATGCAGGTGTGTATGCACAGTTGACAGAGTGACAGAGGCAGAGGATTCTCATTGGGGTTGTTGACTGTTGACTGTTGACCATTGACTTTTTGCTAAACCCTAATGAGAATAAGAAATATGATTAGCAATAATATTAATTAAGTATTATAGTGACATGGTTGTTGAGGGGTTGACTTTGTTGACTTTGTTGATCGGTTGACTAGGTTGGACTAGTTGACCATCATCATTACAATGGTTGTCATCTTTCATGCAAAGACTTTTGCTTGCTTGTTGTGGTTTGCAAAATGAGTGCATGAAAATGATATTGCCTTTGATATGATATGAACCATCACATAATACTTAATTATCATTATGTCTCATGATGCTTTTGGATTATGAGAGGTTGGATGAGAAAAGAGTTGCTCACTTTTCATTTGGCTTTCTCTATCTTGAGCTCTCTCATTCTCAAGCTCTCCCTCTTCCTCTTGCTCTCTCTACCTCAAGGAAAACCATTCTCATGTGTTGAGACTCATTGCCTTAGAGATAAAAAGACACCAAAACATTCCTCTACTCATTCTAGTTCACAAGGCCTAGCAAGCCAAGTGATCTAGTTTCTTCAAAGTTCGAAGAAGAAGCCAAAGGTAGAAGCTTTCGGGTGGATCCATCTTCGGCACTAGGAGATGACGAGGTGAGGCCGATCCGTACACCGGGAGGAGTCGAAGACGAAGGAGTTCAAGAAAGGTATAGCCCCCTAACCGAGTAGGTAAACTCTTGTTAGGTTGTTAGTTAGTAGTTTAACAAAGATCCGTATTGGTAGTCCATGTTACCACCCTCTTGAAAATCGTTTTCCACCACTTCCGCAACCCCGTAAGAACCGGGGAAGGGTAGCATGGACTTACCGTTTGGCTACTACACAATATAGTGTCTAACATGAAAACAAAGTGCTCAAAAGCAAAATCAGCCTCAAAAGGCGTATCAAATAATTCACACGTCTGGTGCGCATGGAAATCAAATCCAAATACAAGTGCTACCAATGTGTGAAAAGTAAACTAAGTGCAATGGGTGTGCATGAAAGAATCTGTCCAGTGCAACGGGTGTGCATGACAACAACATCAAGTGCATCTAAAGTGCACTAAAATCTCAATCCCATGCATCCGGTGTGCACAGAATCACATCTCATATCATGCGCCCAACATGCGGGAAAATCCAACCCAAGTGCATATGTCCCGCACGAACGAAATCGCATCCAATATGTACGGAAGAAATCTAAATCAAGAGCTTCCCACATGCACGAGTAAAATCTCACTCAAGTGCATCCGATGCGCACAAATCCAAAATCAAGCGCCTAATATGCGCAAAAATCCAACCAAAACGCGTCGGGTCCGTAAAAGCATATAGTGCAGTAGCATGTACGAAAATGAATGGCAAGTGCCAACACGCACGAAAATACAAATCTGGTAAAACAAATGCTCAAGGATATAAATCGGATGCAACCAAGGTACGGAGTATAAATTCAGTGCGACAAACGCATAAATAAACGTCCGATGCAATAAATGCAAGAAATGCAAATCTAGTGCAACTAATGTGCAAAATACGAATCTGGTGCAGCAATTGCACGAAATACAATCAATAACTCAAACGCATAAAAGCAACACCGAGTACACTAAGGTGTATAAAATCGTAAACGTGTGCAACTGCGTGCACAAAATATAAATCAATCCACTGCAAGCACATATAAGCTATACCGAGTGCAAAAATCAAATCGAGTGCGTACCACACGCACAAAATCAAATCACCGTACAAAATCCACGAAATCATAGACATGTGTAGCCAAGGCACAAAACAAAATCTCAAGTGTAATAGATATGCACAAATCGCAAATCAACACAACGGTGTACAAAATATATATATCAGGTGCGAAACTATGCGCAAACATGCAAATACCCAGTAGGTGCAGCCATGGTGCACGAAATCAATATCAGGAAACTCGTCATCAAAACTCAAATCCTGTAGGGTTTCCTTGTCACCTCATATAGGGTTTGTAAGCATCACACATGCCACAACTTTAATTTTAAGAGGTGCTAAGAAAACTTAACTAGGAATCGAACTAGAAATATTGAGTAACAACTAATAGTATCACATGTAAAAGTTAATCTATCACTAAGTGGAGAAACTACAACCTTTGTAGACCTCCTAGGGTGACTCCTTGGATCTCCTAGAGTTTGGAAAGGCTCGCTTGAACACTTCTGAGTTTACGACGATCCACCCGAAGTCCTTTGCTCAAAGCTTGTTACTTCACTTGATCTTTCAAATCGGTGGAGCAAACACCTTACACAAGAGAGCTAGAGATGTGTAAGATGATGAAGTGGTTATGTTGTCACTTAAAACCCTCTCTTTTTCTTTTCCTCACTCTAAACAAATCTCAAAAGATCTTGAAGAAGGAGGAAGATGAAGATAGCAAAGCTTTTTGAAGATAATGATAATTCTTATGCTTTAAAAATAAAACAAAAGGATATATATATGTGAGACACTCTCACAACAAACCATGGTTAATATAAATATCTAGATATTTTGTGATGAGTTAAAGAACAAAGGAAATTAACCAAGGTTAAGTCAAAGGTCAACAAATAAGAGTGTGGAAACTATGAGTCATTTGGAAAGAATGAGTCATTAGTTAATTTCTTTTTTCTTTTAACTTAAAACAAAAACTATATATTAATATGAACCATGTGAGTCTTGCATTTCCATCTTCAATATATCAACAACCATGATATATATGCATGTATGTATGTGTGTATGTACATCAACATGTACATATACATGCATGCATCCATCAAAAGAATAGGGTTTAATAAAAGTGAGCTAAAAGTCATTATTAAATCAACATTTGATTTAATAAACCGGTCATATCACATACGACCCGACCAATAGTAAATACCCGATTAACATACGGTATCTCATACACGTATTTAATCGAGCTCCCGCGCATATCTCATATGCACACCACATCGTTTTGCCTGAGCTAGGAAACTTCTGTGTGGGACTCTAAGACTCGTCAATACGCCGGCAGTAGGTGATGATCACATCAAACACCTACATGCCGCAAGCGGTCAGCTAAACATAACGGCCACCCGGGTATTGAGCGATCAGAAGAAGAACAAGCGAACCTGTCAAAACTCCCGTCAATCCATCTGGCAACACTTACCGTTCAGTCCGGTCTCTTCGTCAGATATGCTGCATATTGCGTCTAGGAATGGAATCGTCGACCCCAATAACTCAATAAGTCATGCCGTTATATGTGTTGGTGTTATATGCCCTAGAGGCCATTATTGTATAGTACTAGTCTGAATATTACATTTTGGAAGCCTAGGATATATATACGGATTGATGACAGTCTTGCTTGATATAGTAGTATGATACTTGGTTTGTATCTATCTTAATATGTGTATATGTTTCTTTTACCTTATCGCTGATACAAATTGATAGAGCCCTTAGGATCTTTGCTTGACTACCAGCGTTATGATGGCGGTCACACTAGTTGAGGCTGGGTAGTCTACAAGCACATCCATTTACAGGTCCCTAGTCGTAGGATTATCGAGACATGGCATCGATACTCCAGAGTAGACTAGTGTATACGCTTCTTTTCCAAGGAGGGGAGATGGTCTGTCCCACAGCCATCAGTATGACGTACTGGAGATAGTATACAGGTGCTCATTGGGTTATGAGTTACACTGGATGGACTCGTAGGGTACTGCTGGTTGGTAATATACCTATCGTCAGGTAGCAGTTCCCAGGTGACATGAGTACAGTTTAGTCCGTCGACTTGACACTACTGCTTCGCCTCGAGTGTGTTCCCACTATTCTTAGATTACTACCCTACCACGGCTCTGGTGAGTCATGCAAACAGGTAGTAGTTAGGTGCAGTCCCAAAGCGCTTAGAGGCAGTGGCGGTTAAATAGGATTCGTCTCTCCCGGTATTGGGGGTTGATGTCGCGCTGTGTTCGGAACGGCATTACACAATGTTCCTGGCCAGGGCAAGTGAGATTTACTGGAAGGTACTCCAGTAGTTTCTCAGGGTGTTTTGGACAGTACTCCGACACGACTTATACCGCTATTAGGGGTCTGACGCTTGCCGCCCCCTAGGCCTGATATGCGACGCTCTTAGACGAACATACCGGACTGTACGGAGATTGCCACAGACAGACTCAGTTAGGGTACGGATGAGTTTCCTCGTCGACATTCTCATCGACAGATACCTGGGTAGCCGTTACGTACTGCTAGTGCCACTGACGCGCTTGTGGTTAAACCCACTGCCAGAGTACTGTCGAGTCTTTAGAGTCCCACACAGAGACTTTCCCGGCTTCAGGCGAAACGTGTAGAGGTCGTATGGTTTAACGACAGGGTTCGAACACATACGTGTACTTGTGCGCTTATGATGTTCGGGAAGACATTACCAGTGGGCTTTGGTTTAAGCCGGATCCCGGTATCTGATTATTGGATCAGTTCGTCTCACTGTATTCGTATTTCTCGGAATACGAATACGGGTATGTGCGCATACGGATGAGAGGGGTATTCTTGTTATTTAGACAAGATTAATAGATGGAAGAAATGAGATAGAAGCTTATGGTATTTTGTTGAAAAAGGGATTAGGGTTTTTATGTTGACTACCTTGACTTATTGACCTTGTTGACTTAGATATTTGTTTGTGATATTTGCTTGATCTTTTGAGATGGTTCTAGACTTGAAAGAGTTAAAAACCCTTGACTTTTACAACACATATAATCCCTTTACATTATTGTATCAGATACTTTTTTTCCTTCACACAAAAGAAAAAGAAAAACCTTAAGCTTCCATCATCTTCTTCAAGCTCTCTCCTCTCTCAAAGCCAACCCTAACCATTCCATGTGTTGGAAACCATAGGGTTTAGTGAGATAACTTGATCCTTATCACTCTCTACACAACCTAGGGTACTTAGTCTAGAAAACCAAGTTACCTAGTTGCTTCAAGTTAGAAGCAAAGCTCGAAATCGGAACTCTCGGGTGGATCGTCTACGATTCGGAGAAGACGACGAGGAGTTGGATTCCGTTCTCACGACAAGGAGATCATCACTTGGAGAGGACAGCAAGGAAGTGAAGGAAAGCGGGATCTTGAGGTATATATCGCACACATAGTAGATACAACCTCATAGTTATATCGTTAGTTAGGGTTTAGAAACGATTCTAATGTTTAGTCGATGTTACGAAGCCAATAAAAATCGTTTTTTTGCTTATTCCGCCTCCCCGCGAACACGTGGGGTGCGTGGCACGACTTACAGTGGTATCAGAGATGACTAAACCATAACTAACAGATTAAACGATAACTAATACTACGAAACCGAAACATACCGCAAACATCGAAACCTAGATTCTAGTTTCTGTTGATTTTTCCGAGGCTCTGAAAAATTATTCAAACAACTGCAGAGTGTTACTTACACTGTTAAAAGTTCATGCACCAAAAACGAGGAAAATCCATGCATTTTTGGCCAGCCACCAACCCAAAATTTCTGGCCACCCCGGTTTATAGTGTGGGTTTGCTTCGTAGTTTTGGGTGTGGGTTTGTTGCTAGGATCCAGGGTTTCAGGAGTTGTTTATTTTTGCCATTTTTGCATATGCTGTTTATTATTCTCTGTGGCAATTAGGGATGCTTCGAAGTCATAGTTTGATATCGTTTAATGTTTCTGTGTTTGATAAATGTGTTCGTAAACTTTTGCTAATTGCTATATGTCGGTTAGTTGGGGGTTGCACATTTCTGTAATGTTTGATTGTGTATATGGACTTGTTGGATTGTCGTGAATGGATAGCCGGGGATGTGAGGTGTTTTATTCTTTCATTCAGATGTAATTTGTAAATGGGTGTAATATTTTTTCGCGGGGTACATCCGGGTTGAGGTTGTAGCCACCGTTGTATTATTTCATTTACTGTTTATTGCTCTTAGGATAGACCCAAGGTGGGGTACACAAACTACCGGGTACTTTGAAGTGTTTAGTGGCCTACTCACGTTGTTGAGGGAGACTGCTTCACTTCGGGTACTTGGAGGGTAGTTTGCTGTACCCGTAGGGGTCTAGGATGGGGTTGGCTATTCATCACGACCGTGTAATCCGCTTTTCATTACAGGCTCAAAGGAAATGCGGATTGCTTGTATATCCAATGTATTCATCTATGATCTGGAATGCCTATTATTGCGTCTGACGAATGTATATATCTATATATGATTTCTAGTAGGCGTTGCTTATGTTTTTCATCCCTGCTAGTCCAGCCCCCGCTCTGTTGTTAGTTAAGTAACCTAACAGGTGATGACGGGGTCCAGTGGCGAATGCGGATGGCATAAGCGTACGTCATATTTTCGTTGTTTTCTGCAATGGAAGGATTAATTGATGGGACGCATTATATTAATGCAAAGAAAACAAACCAAAGTTGAATCGTTGGAACAATTTCAAAACCACTCGGTTTTTTCAAAACAACAAAACTTTTAAAATGCGGAGCTTAAACCACTCCTTTAAAAAGCTATCAGGTTCCTTCGATTATATCAAGTTCATTACGTTCACGGTTTCGCCAAAACCATTCATAGCCCTCCGTCATTTCATATGGATAGTCAATAGTATTCAAGCTATGTTTGTTGGCCAAAGTCAAGGCATAATGATTGGTAGCTGTTGGATATTCATATGTAGCATAAATAGATGCGTTGGTTTGGGACAGTCGTACCAAAGTCAAGGGTAGGTACGGGTGGGTTCAAATTAACCTGGAAAATGATGGGTAGAACTTGACATGTGACTTATGATTTGTTGGCCAAAGTCAAGGTCATAAGAGCATGGGGCAAAAATCCACATCGGGAGTTTCTAAAGAAACTAAAACTAGCTAGTGTTGCATACCATTTGGAGTGTGATAATTTTGGTAGGATTCCTTCAATTTTATCACACAATGATATTTGGATCCCGATTTTACTGTGAGTATATGCTACTCCTCGGGAGATTATTTCACTTAACGATCAATGTTATAAACCAAGTAGGTGTCTAGAACAGTGTTAGCGGGACTACGCCTCCAGGGAAAAGAGGTTATTTAATTAAGGAACTTCGCGAAAGCGTCGTAAAACCTCCCTCGAAGTACCGACACTAGCCTGGTTGAACGGTTAAGCCAGTATTGTACGGTGAGATTAATCCTGACTAATTCTTCTTTTCTGGTTTGAGGAAGGATTCGAGAAACAGTGGGACATCCTGTTTAGATAAACTAAAAACCAATCTAAACTTGTAAGAGCATCATGCTAAAGTGTTTCTTCTCTCTCTCCTAATTGCAGCAACCACACAACATGACGGGCCTTCAGTTATTGTTAGATAAAAATATATTGACAGGGCCAAACTACAAAGATTGGTTCAGGAATGTCAAGATGGCTATTACTTATGACAAATTGGGCTATCTTCTCACCACTAAAGCCCCTGCCAAACCAGGTCCAGAATCCAGTGTCGCGGATAAGGAAATCCGTAAGACCTGGGAGATAGACTATGAGAAGGCCAAGTGCCTCGTGCTAGCCTCTATAGACAACGAGCACCAGAGGCGGCACGAGAATATGGATCTCGAATCCATATTCCTCTATACCAAAGATTTATATGGAGAGCAATCTCGTATCGCAAGATACGAGACCTCAAAGATTCTTTTTCAGGCGAGGTTGGCCGTCGGATCATCAGTTGGGGAACACGTTCTAAAAATGATCGGTTATATCGAAGAGCTCACGGACCTGGGGACCACATTCGAGAATGAGCTATATACAGACTTAATTCTTCAGTCCCTTCCTTCCACCTACGCCCAGTTTATCCTGAATTTCAACATGCAAGGAAAAGAAGTTGAACTTCCGGAACTCCTCAACATGTTGAGGAGTGCAGAGGGCACCCTGCAGAAAGTCAGGGAAACACCCGCTTTGTTTGTTGGAGGAGCTTCTTCTAGGTTCAAGGCGAAAGCCAAAGGAAAGAAGAAGAAGGCCCCCACCAAACCAAGGGGCGGTGTTAGAAAGGTGGATGCCAAGGGAAAAGCAAAGGTAGCGGGACAGATTGTGGGAAAGGAAGAATGCTTTTATTGTCATAAGAAAGGACATTGGAAGAAAGATTGCAGGGCTTGGAAGGCCAAGAACCAGGACCCGAAGCAAGTTGTGGCTTCGGCTTCAGGTGTGTATGTTATTGAAAACTGTCTGTCTATCAACTCTACTTCCTGGGTATTGGATACCGGATCAGGATCTCATATCTGTAATTCTTTACAGGCACTGAGAAGCCGTAGTGTTTTGAAGGCGGGTGATATGAACCTCAGAGTTGCAAACGGAGCAAGCATGGATGTTGAGTCCGTGGGGGACTATCACTTAGGATTGACAGATGGACATGTTTTGGTTTTGCGCAACTGTTATTTTGTACCCAGTTCGACTTGTAATATCATATCTGTATCTTTAATGTCTAAAGAAGGTTATGATTTTTCATTTGTAAGCAATGTTGTAAACATTCAACTTAATCATGTTTTGATTGGGTCGGGTACATTAAGCAACGGTATATACATAATAAACCAACCACGGATTTTCAATATCCAGAATACACACAAAAGAAAGTCTCCAGAATTAAATCACTCTTTCTTATGGCATTGTAGACTGGGTCACATCAATGAAACAAGGTTACCTAAGTTAACTAAAGAAGGATATTTGGATCCGTTCGAATATCATTCTTATGCAACCTGTCAATCATGTCTCAAGGAAAGAAGACAAAGACTCCGTTCACTGGACACGGAGTAAGAGCAAGCGAGCTCTTGGGACTCGTACACAGCGACGTGTGTGGTCCAATGTCTACATATCCAAGAAGTGGTTTTTCCTATTTCATTACTTTTACGGATGATTTCTCTAGGTATGGACATGTCTTCTTAATGAAGCATAAATCCGAGGCCTTTGAGAAATTCTAGGAGTATAAGAATGATGTAGAAAAACAAACAGGCAAGAGTATCAAGACACTGAGATCTTATCGAGGTGGTGAATACTTGAGTGACGATTTCCTGGATTACTTAAAAGAGAATGGAATTCTCTCTCAACTTACTCCTCCATACACACCACAACACAATGGTGTATCGGAGAGACAGAACCGAACCCTTTTGGATATGGTACGTTGCTTGATGAGTAGCGCTGAGTTACCGTGATTTTCCTGGGGATATGCACCAGAATCAGCTGCATATCTTTTGAATTGGGTTCCAACTAAGTCAGTGCCTACCACACCATATCAGAGGTGGAGTGGGAAGAAACCCTATCTTAAACACATTAAGACATGGGGATGTCCAGCTTTTGTTAAAAAGCAGCATGCAGACAAGCTCGAGGCACGCTCAGTACAGTGTAAGTTTGTGGGATACCCGAAGAACTCCAAGGGGTATTTAATCTATTACGCAGAGGAGCAAAAGGTTTTTGTTTCTCGTCATGCCTATTTCTTGGAAACTGAATTTTTAGAAAATTAGATAAGTGGGAGCGCAATAGAACTGGATGAAATTCCAGAACCACAAGCTATTACTGAAAGCTTAGTAGAACCAGAGGTTTCAAAAGAACAGGACATTCCCGCACCTCTCCGCAGGAGTAGTAGGCTATCTCATCCGCCTGAGAGATACTACAGTTTTCTCGTAGATGGGGTTAGAGAGGATTGCATCATTAATAATGATGAGCCAACTAGCTTCCAGCAAGCCATTCAGAGCGGCGACTCGGTAAAATGGCTGGATGCAATGCGGACCGAGATGGAGTCCATGTACACCAACAAAGTATGGACATTGGACATTGCTCCAGAAGGGATAAAACTCGTAGGCTGCAAATGGATCTTCAGAAAGAAGACTGGTGTAGATGGACAGGTTGAAACCTATAAGGCTAGACTTGTTGCAAAGGGTTTTCATCAAAGACCTGGTTTGGACTATGACGAAACCTTTTCTCCAGTGGCTATGATCAAATCCATTCGGATCCTTCTTGCCATTGCTGCCTTCCACGATTATGAGATTTGGCAGATGGACGTAAAGACCGCTTTTCTAAATGGAAATTTAGAGGAGTGCGTCTATATGGACCAGCCAGAGGGTTTCATTCAGAGTGGGAGCAGCGGGAAAGTGTGCAAGTTGCTTAAGTCCATCTATGGACTAAAGCAGGCATCGCGGAGTTGGAACATCTGTTTTGATGAGACAGTCAAAGAATTTGACTTTATCAAAAATCCAGATGAGCCATGCATTTATAGTAAGATTGTAGCACGAACTGTTGTATTTCTCGTCTTGTACGTGGATGACATTCTCTTGATAGGAAATGACATTCCTATGCTACAATCTGTCAAAGGGTTCTTGTCACACAAGTTCTCCATGAAAGACCTGGGTGATACCTCTTACATTCCGGGGATCCAGATCTATCGTGACAGATCTAAAAGGATATTGGGACTTTCACAGTCCAGGTGCATCGACACCATATTGAAAAGATTCAGTATGGAAGATTCAAAGCCCGGTAATCTACCGGCTTGTCACGGAATCACCCTCTCCAAAGAGATGTCTCCCAAGACTGATTTGGAAAAGGATCGCATGTCTATTATACCCTACGCATCTACGGCAGGCTCTATAATGTATGCGATGTTGTGTACCAGACCAGATGTAGCTTATGCATTGAGTGTGGTAATCCGGTATCAGTCAAACCCTGGGGAGAAGCACTGGATAGCGGTAAAGAACATTCTCAAGTACCTGAGAAGGACTAAGGAGATGTTCTTGGTTTACGACGGAAAGGACCTCCAGATTGAGGACTTTCCCGACTCCAGCTTCTAGAGTGACAAGGATGACTCCAAGTCCATGTCGGGTTACGTCTTTACCCTCAACGTAGGGGCGGTATGTTGGAAGACCTCCAAACAAGAAACTGTTGCTGACTCGACGATGGAAGCGGAGTATATCGCAGCTTCAGATGCCGCAAAAGAAGCTGTCTGGATGAGGAAGTTCTTAACAGAACTTCAGGTGGTTCCGTCCATTGTTGATCCAATACCCTTGTATTGTGACAACAACGGGGCTATAGCTTTAGCAAAGGAACCCAGGTCCCATCAGAAGTCCAGATACATCTTCTGGCGGTATCACCTGATCAGGGAGATCGAGGTTCAAAAGGTTGATACAGAGGTCAACACTGCAGATCCATTCACAAAGGCCATCCCTCAGACACAGTTCTAGAGGCTATTCGAGATGATAGGTCTGCGATATGCCAGCACATGGCCTTAGTGCAAGTGGGAGATTGTTAGTGTTATATGCCCTAGAGGCCATTATTGTATAGTACTAGTCTGTATATTACATTTTGGAAGCTTGGGATATATACATGGATTGATGACAGTCTTGCTCGATATAGTAGTATGTTACTTGGTATGTATCTATCTTAATATGTGTATATATTTCTTTTAACTTATCGCTGATACATATTGATAGAGCCCTTAGGATCTTTGCTTGACTACCAGCGTTATGATGGCAGTCACACAAGTGGGGGCTGGGTAGTCTACAAGCACATCCTTTTACAGGTCCCTAGTCATAGGATTATCGAGACAGGGCATCGATACTCCAGAGTAGACTAGTGTATACGCTTCTTTTCCCAGGAGGGGAGATGGTCTGTCCTACAGCCATCAGTACGATGTACTGGAGATAGTATACAGGTGCTCATTAGGTTATAAGTAACACTGGACGGACTCATGGGGGACTGCTGGTTGGTAATATACCTATCGTCAGGTAGCAGTTCCCAGGTGACATGAGTACAGCTTAGTCCGTCGACTTGACACTGCTACTTCTCCTTGAGTGTGTTCCCACTGTTCTTAGATTACTACCCTACCACGGCTCTGCTGAGTCATGCAAACAGGTAGTAGTTAGGTGCAGTCCCGAAGCGCTTGGAGGCAGTGGCGGTTAGATAGGATTCGTCTCTCCCGGTATTGGGGGTTGATGTCGCGCTGTGTTTGGAACGCCATTACACAAAGTCCCTGGCCAGGGCAAGTGAGATTTACTGGTAGGTACTCCAGTAGTTTCTCAGGGTAGTTTGGACAGTACTCCGACACGACTTATACCTCTATTAGGGGTCTGACGCTTGCCGCCCCTAGGCCTGATATGCGACGCTCTTAGACGAACAGACCGGACTGTACGGAGATTGCCACAGACAGACTCAGTTGGGGGTACGGATGAGTTTCCTCGTCGACCTTCTCATCGACAGATACCTGGGTAGCCGTTACGTACTGCTAGTGCCACTGACGCGCTTGTGGTTAAACCCACTGCCAGAGTACTGTCGAGTCTTTAGAGTCCCACACAGAGAGTTTCCCGGCTTCAGGCGAAACGTGTAGAGGTCGTATGGTTTAACGACAGGGTTCGAACACATACGTGTACTTGTGTGCTTATGATGTTCGGGCAGACATTACCAGTGGGCTTTGGTTTAAGCCGGATCCAGGTATTTGATTATTGGATCAGTTCGTCTCACTGTATTCGTATTTCTCGGAATACGAATACGGGTATGTGCGCATACGGATGAGAGGGGTATTCTTGTCATTTAGAAAAGATTAATCGATGGAAGAAATGAGATGGAAGCTTATGGTATTTTGTTGAAAAAGGGATTAGGGTTTTTATGTTGACTACCTTAACTTATTGACCTTGTTGACTTAGATATTTGTTTGTGATATTTGCTTGATCTTTTGAGATGGTTCTAGACTTGAAAGTGTTAAAAACCCTTGACTTTTACCACACATATAATCCCTTTACATTATTGTATCAG
Organism: Agapanthus africanus; assembly: GCA_030015575.1. NCBI lineage: Eukaryota > Viridiplantae > Streptophyta > Magnoliopsida > Asparagales > Amaryllidaceae > Agapanthus > Agapanthus africanus. Next base: position 302,085,750 of record JASDDO010000022.1, on the reverse strand, counting down.
ATACTTTTTTTCCCTTCACACAAAAGAAAAAGAAAAACCTTAAGCTTCCATCATCTTCTTCAAGCTCTCTCCTCTCTCAAAGCAAACCTTAACCATTCCATGTGTTGGAAACCATAGGGTTTAGTGAGATAACTTGATCCTTATCACTCTCTACATAACCTAGGGCACTTTGTCTAGCAAACCAAGTTACCTAGTTGCTTCAAGTTAGAAGCAAAGCTCGAAATCGGAACACTCGGGTGGATCGTCTACGATTCGGAGAAGACGACGAGGAGGTGGATTCCGTTCTCATGACAAGGAGCTCATCACTTGGAGAGGAAAACAAGGAAGTGAAGGACAGCAGGATCTTGAGGTATATATCGCACACATAGTAGATACAACCTCATAGTTATATCGTAAGTTAGGGTTTAGAAACGATTCAAATGTTTAGTCGATGTTATGAAGCCAATAAAAATCGTTTTTGCTTATTCCGCCTCCCCATGAACACGTGGGGTGCGTGGCATCGACTTACAATATGGTCTACAACAGATCGAGAAACTACTGATAACACTTATCAGTAATATCTCAGCAGCCCTGGCCAGGGACTTCCTGTTATAGCCAATCGTGCACAGCGCAACATCAACCCCTAATACCAGGAGAGACGAAACCCCTCCTATCGCTCATTGCCTCCATGTGCCTCGGGACTGTACCCAAAATCCACTTGTTTGTACGACTCAGTAGAGCCATAGTAGGGTGGAGATCAAGATACAGTGGGAGGACACACAAGACTCTATGGCGATCTCGGGTCTACAGATTAACCTGTACCAGTGTCACCTGAGAACTGCTATCTGACATATGATATAATACCCCATAGGAGTTCTCGGTGAGTCCGTTCAGTGTACGCAGTCTCACTGAGCACCCGTATACAATCTTTGGTGTCAGCACACCAGATGGATATGGGATCATCCATCGCCCATCATATGGAACAAGAATGGTATACGCTAGTCTACACTGGAATATCGATGCCCTGTCTCGATATACCTACGACTAAGAACATTTCAAGGATATGCTTATAAACTACAGGTGTCCCACTAGTATGATCCACATCATAATCCCAGTAGTCAAGCCAATATCCTTAGGGCTTTATCAATATGTACCAAATGAGTAAAAACATGATCAAGTGAACATATGATAAAGAGAAACCAGATAGCATACTATCATGTCGAGCAAGACTGTCCTCTTAATACACACACACACACACACACACACACACACACACATCAGTACATACACTATCATATAATGGCCTCTAGGGCATACATATATCCAACAATCTCCCACTTGCACTAAGGCCAATTATTGGCGTATCTCATACCCAACATCTCAAAAAGTCGCTCATGCTGCGGCTGAGGGAGGGCCTTGGTGAATGGATCCACAGTGTTATCCTTTGTATCTACTCTCTTGATCTCGATCTCGTGGCGATCAACTATCTCCCGGATCAGATTATAACGCCTCAGGATGTGTCTGAACTTCTGATGGGACCTAGGCTCTTTGGCCAACGCCATAGCCGCATTATTGTCATAATACAAAGGTATTGGGTCAATAATGGTTGGAACTACTCCTATCTCCGAGATGAACTTCTTCATCCAGACGGTTTCCTTGGCAGCATCATTTGCAGCAATGTACTCAGCTTCCATCCTTGAATCTGCAACGGTATCCTGTTTGGAACTCTTCCAACTTACAGTACCTCCATTTAGGGTAAATGTTGTTAGTTATATGTATGCCCTAGAGGCCATTTCTGTACATACGATGTATATTGTAATGGATGCTTGGACATATATAGGGAGGACTTTCTTGCTCGACATGATAGTACGCTATCTGGTTACTCTTTATCTTAACATGTACTCTGATTGTCTCTATGTTACATGTTGATAAAGCCCTTAGGATATGTACTAGACTACTGGGACTATGATGAGATCATACTAGTGGGGCCATGGTAGTCGATGAGTACATCCTATAACTGTTCCTAGTCGAGGGTGTATCGAGACAGGGCATCGATGCACCAGAGTAGACTAGCTTATACGCATCTTGACCCATATGATGGGCGATGGATGATCTCATATCCATCGGTGTTTGACATCAAGGATGGTGTACGGGTGCTCAGTAGAGACTGGGTACACTGGACGGACTCGCCGAGAACTCCCAGATGGTATTATACCTCACGTCAGATGGCAGTTCTCCGGTGACACTGGTACAGAGTAGTCTGTTGACCCGAGATCGTCATAGAGTCTTGTGTGATTCCCACTGTGCTTTGATTTCCATCATACCACGTCCAAGAGGGCGTGCAAAAAGGTGTCTTTTGGGTACAGTCCCGAATCACATGGAGGCAATGAGCGATAGGAGGGGATTCGTCTCTCCCGGTATAGGGAGTTGATGTTGTGCTGTGTTCGATTGGATATAACTGGAAATCCCTGGCCATGGTTGCTGAGATTTACTGGTAAGTGTTATCAGTAGTTTCTCGAACTGTTATAGACCTCATATTAACACGACTTATCAAGCTACCGGGGTCTGACGTTTACCACCCCTAGGCGAGATATGCGACATATCAGACGACGAGACCGGACTGTATGGGAGTGTTACTGATTGGATTCACAGGAGAATGTACAGGCTTACTTGTTGATCTTCTTAGCGCTCAATACCTGGATAGCTGTTACGTTTAGCTGACTGCTTGCAGCTTGTGGATGTTTGATATGATCATCACCTACTGCCGGCATATTGACGATTCTTTAGAGTCCAACACAGAGGTTTCTTGGCTCGGGCAAAACGGAGTAGGGGCACATATGTGATATGTGCAGGACCGAGGATAATGCGATATGAGATACCGTATTCTATTCTCGCGATATATGATATCGGCTAGGTCATCGGATCAAGTGTTGATTCGATGAATCGGTAAATAATATATTAGTCGGTTATATGCGATATAGCCGGATTGTCGGATCAAGTGTTAATTCGATAATTTAATGTATAATATTAGCTCACTAAAAGATTCTTTTTCTCACTCGGGTAATACATTGATATATATGCGATATATGTTAATTATATTATTTTATTTTGTTACAATAAATATTATATATATATATATATATAATATTATAACATGATATGATTACTAATGCAACATGTTTATTGGAGATTAAACAATGTTAGGGTTTGAATTGGGTTAGTTCTTTCATGAAGATTCTAGAAGGTTTCTTTTTGTTTTTAGTTAAGATATTATGCTTGATATTTTGTAATGACTCATTCTTAACCCAACCCAAACCCTAGCCCTAGTTAAATCTCTACAAAGGTTTAGTTGACCATGGTTACATTATTAATCATATATTCTTTCATTATTCATCACAAAAGATTTTTATGACTATTGTTCTTCTTCTTTTTTCTTTGATGAAAAAGCTTACTAGATTTTTCAAAGGTGATGAAAATGAGTGAGAATAAGAAAACAAATGAGAGCTAAAATCCTACTTCATCATCCTCATCTATCCTTTCCATTTAGATGAGGGTGTTCACTTCATTTAGTGAGTGACAGCTTGTGTTAATGAAACTTCAAGGTAGATCATCTTTGTTATCGAAGATCGGAAGCAAGCTTGCATCTTTCTCTTCGTGGAGCCTCTCTAGAGTCCGGATGCACGATGATCGCAGCGAAGGGATCTCAACACGGAGCATTAGAAGTGAAGGTCTGGATCTACAAAGGTTGTAATTCCTCTCACTTTGTGTTAAAGTGTTTAACATGCTTGTTTTCGCCTAAACTCTAGTATATAGATCTTGTTTAGGGTTGTTCGGCACGGCTAAATTTTAAATCGGGTATGGTTGATGCCTCATAGACCCTTGTGCATGTGCCTAGCATCCCTACAATGGTATCAGAGCCAAGCTAGAGCTTTAGGCGAAGTCTAGACGAAGTTTAAAGTCCGATCGATCCCCGAAACCCCGACACGGACCCTTCTCTGGAAATTTTATAAAAATGTTGATTTTTTCATATTAAAAATACTCAAAAAAATAAGCAGGGAAATCTAAGGATTACTGTGGAATACGACTACCTAATTCCACTGTAGCGCCGCGGATCCGCCGCAATACCCTGCTTTTGGTGGCGGTTCCACGGCCGTATGTGGAGATCAGGGACTCATTTTTCTACAGTAACGTCCGTAGGTGTTTCCTGATTCTTCTGGGAATTTTTAATTCTACTCAAGTGTTGAGTTTTCTGGGTTGTATTGGGGACTCGTTGATTCGATCGGATAATTTAACTTCATTTACGTTTTTTCTGGATAATTTTAGAAACTGTTAAAAAGTTCGAACGGATATCAATAACTCACTTTTACCCCTGTCGGAAATTTTTTCAAAAGTTGGATTTTTTCTCGAGTTTGAAACTTCCGGAAAATCATGCAAGTAACGCGGTGGACCCTCTAGAAGAACACAAACCTTAACTCGATTATGTGACCGTCTTGAACTGCCTCTAAACCTTAGGGTTTGTGGCAGTACGGCGTTGCCACATGTGAGGCGTTGGCTTGACCCTTCTATGGCTGGACCATTGGTACTGTAGCATGTGATGGATACTTTTTGAACTCCGCTGAAGTGTTGAGAACTATTTGGGAAATCTTCGGTGTTTGTTTATTCAATCGGAAAGTTTAACATTGTCTATTTATCTGGAATGTGATACAATATGTGGAATTCACGTAGTTAGGCATGAAATGCGAATTATGTGATATTTCGGATTTACGAAGGAGATTGTAGATTCCAAATGTTGTAGTTTTACACTTTCTTTTCTGTGACCGTAAGCGTAGTATGTGGTGTATCGCCGGTTTCGTTGCTATACATCAACGACAATCGGGATACGCATGCTTGCTTACGTTGATGATATGTGATATTATGTGTTGCTGTAATATGTTATATTGGATCGTCGTGTTCTGAATAGCCGGGGGTTTTATGTGAGATGAGAGTTTTTCTTTTTCATTCATGTAAAATTCATTTGCATGTAATATTCTTTTATTGGGGCACTTCCGGGCTGAGGATGATGTCACCATTGTATATTATTTACTTTTCCGCATTAGGTAGACCCAAGGCGGGGAGCACAAGTAACCGGGTTCTAGGGTCCAGTAGGAGACCATCTCGAGGAGTCGACACCGGGTCTACTAACCCTAGAATTGGCAGTGTTGCTTACCGCTCTCATAGAGGTCTAGGGATGTGGGTTTGGCTATTCATCGCGACCGTGGAATCCGTGTTTTATACAGGCTCGTATTAAAACACGAACGTCCTAGTATATCCAATATTTCATATATGTTCTTCTGTTGCAATGTTCTGTGATGAGATCATATTACTGCCTGAGACGAATGTTTATATTATATATGAAATATATATTATATTGCAGATTTCGTTTCAAATGTGATGCTTGTGAAGCATAATAAAATGGGACTTCATTAATGAGATTAATGAAACTAAAAGAAACCTAAAGATGTTGTAGAAACTTGTTTAAAACCTGTTAGCTCTAGTTCTTGCTATGCATAGCGGTGTTCCTTGTAGAACATCCAGCACCTTATTCGATTCGGAAAGAGCCGATATCCCTTCACCGGGAGTGACCTCTTTAGTGAAACTAGCAGATGCTACAAACTCGGTTTGTCATTTGATTGCTTCTATAGTTTTTGCTTTGCATAGTGATATTTGTGAAATATCCTGCACCTTATTCGATGAGGAAAAAGCCGAAGATCCCTTCACCGGGAGTGACCTCTTTAGCAAAACTAGAAAAGGCCTAAAAAACACTCCATTCAAAATCACACGATTCTACAACGATATCAAGTTCATTGCGCAAAGGGTTTTCTTAAAAACCTATCGTAGCCCTCCGTCATTTCAGATAAGTATTTCATAGTATTCGTGCTATATTTGTTGGCCAGTGTCAAGGCGTAGTGTTCGGTAGCTATTTTATGCTTATCTGTAAAAGCATATGATGTGATTGAGTTAGGGTAGTCGTGCGACTTTGTTGGCCTACGTCAAGGGTCGTGCGGGTGGGTTTAATTCAATCGGGAAATGATGGGTTGAACTTGACTAGCGGACTATGGTTTGTTGGCCTGCGTCTGTTAGTGTATATGCCCTAGAGGCCATTACTATATCATACTGGTTTGTATATTACTTAATGGAAGCTTGGGATATTCAACTTGTATAGACAATCTTACTCAAAATAGTAGTATGCTACTTGGTTTGTTTCTACTTTAATATGTACATGTGTTTATTTTAGTATATCACCTATACACATTAGTGGAGCCCTTAGGATCTTTGCTTGATTACCAGCGTTGTGATGGCAGTCACACTCTTGGGGGCTGGGTAATTCACAAGCACATCCTTATGCAGGTCCCTAGTCGTAGGACTATCGAGACAGGGAATCGATACTCTGGAGTAGACTAGCATATGCGCTTCTCATCCCAGTGTGAGAGACGGTTTGTCCCACAGCCGTCAGTACGTCGTACTTGAGATAGTATGCGGGTGCTCGTTAGGTTACGAGTATACTGGACAGGACTCGTTGGGAACTGTTGGTTGGTACTATACCTATCGTCAGTTATCAGTTCCCAGGTGACATGAGTACAGCTTAGTCCGCTGACTTGACACTGTCACTTTGCCTCGAGTGTGTTCCCACTGTACTTAGATTACTACCCTACCACGGCTCAAAGGAGTCATGCAAACAGGTAGTAGTTGGGTGCAGTCCCGAAGCACTTGGAGGCAGTGACGGTTAAACAGGATTCGTCTCTCCCGGTTTGGGTGTTGATATCGCGCTGTGTCTAGGAGAGCCATTACACAAAGTCCCTGGCCAGGGCACGCGAGATATACTGGTAGGTTTCCAGTGTTATCTCAGGGTGTTCTGGGCTACACTCCGACACGACTTGTACCGCTATTAGGGGACTGACGTTTACCTCCCCCCTAGGCCCGCCATGCGATATTCTCAGATGAACAGACCGGACTGTACGCAGATTGTCACATTCAGGCTTAGTAGGAGTTCAGATGGGTTTCACCTTGTCCGTCTTCTTATCGGCATCTACCTGGGGACCGTTACGCACAGCTAGTGCCGCTTGCAGTCTGTGGTTAAACCCACTGCCAGCGTAGTGTCGAGTCTTTAGAGTCCCACACAGAGAGCTATTCGCCTTTAGGCATAAGAGTAGAGGTCGCATGGTTTTGCGACAGGGTTCGGTCACATCCGTGCACTTGTGCACGTTTAGTGTCCGGACAGTTAACACTAGCGGGCTTTGGTTTAAGCCATATCCTATTGTACGTTTTGGGATTGGTTTTATCTCGTTTGTATTCGTGTTCCTCGGAACGCGGATGCGGGTGTGTATGCACAGTTGACAGAGAGACATAGGCAGAGGATTCTCATTGGGGTTGTTGACTGTTGACTGTTGACTTTTGCTAAACCCTAATGAGAATAAGAAATATGATTAATGATAATATTAATTAAGTATTATTGTGTCATGGTTGGGATGAAGGGTTAACTTTGTTGACTTGTTGACTTTGTTGACCGGTTGACTAGGTTGGACAAGTTGACCACCATCATTACAATGGCTATCATTTCATTGCAAAGACTTTTGCTTGCTTGTTTCTTTTTGCAAAATGAGTGCATGAAATGATATGGCCATTTTGACTTGAACCATCACATAATACTAAATTACTATTATGGGTTATGATTATTTTGGATTATGAGAGCAAGGATGGCAAAATTCTTGCTCATTCTTTCATTTCCTTTCTCTCTGATGCTTGAACTCTCCCTCTTCCTCTTGCTCTCTCTCTAGTCTATGGTTCACTTGTCTCATGTGTTGAGAAGCAAGAACCATAGAGATAAAACCCAACACACTCCTCTACTCATCCTAGTTCATAAGGTTTAGCAAACCAAGTGTAATAGTTTCTTCTAGTTTGAAGTGAAGCCAAAGGTAGAAGCTTTCAGATGGATCCATCTTCGGCACAAAGAGACGACGAGGAGAGAACCATCCGACCACCACAAAGAGACCAAGAGAAGGAGTTAAAGTTAAGGTATAACTCCTAACCGAGTAGGTAAAACTCTTGTTAGGATTGTTAGATAGTTGTTTAACAAAGATCCGTATTTTGAGTCCATGTTACCACCAAAAGAAAAATCGTTTTTCATCATTTCCGCAAGCCCGTAAGTACCGGGAGAGGTAACGTGGACTTACAGTTGTATCAGAGCCCAGTTAAAAACTATCTAACATGTTAGCAAAGTAACTAAAAGTTCGATCGGAGAAAAAGTCACGAAACATGCCCGAAAAATCAAGTTTCTGTCGATTCTGTTTTCTGTACAAAAAATAATAAATCTTACACTAAAAATCGGCTCAGGCTTTTTAGAACACACTGTAGAAAAATGGTCCATCGACTCGGTCAAAGAGCCGCGGAACCGCGGCGGGAGCATGCTCCCGCCATGGATCCGCGGCCGAGTTGACTCGGCCGTGGGCGATTTTTCCTGCAGTTTGCTCAGTGGGGTGTTTTGGGATTTTTACAATATGTTTTTTCTTCCCAGATTTTCCAGAAAGCAAAATTTGTTTTTGGGGCCTAAAAATCCGTATTTTTTGTAAGTCCACGTTACCTCTCCCGGTAATTACGGGCTTGCGGAAATGATGAAAAACGATATTTCTAGAGGTGGTAACATGGACTCAAAATACGGATCTTTGTTAAACAACTATCTAACAATCCTAACAAGAGTTTTACCTACTCGGTTAGGTGGTTATACCTTAACTTGAACTCCTTCGTCTTCAACTCCTTGCGGTGGTCGGATCGGCCTCACCTCGTCCTCTCCTTGCGCCGAAGATGGATCCACCTGAAAGCTTCTACCTTTGGCTTCACTTCAAACTAGAAGAAAATAGAACACTTGGTTTGCTAAACCTTGTGAACTAGGATGAGTAGAGGAGTGTGTTGGGTTTTATCTCTATGGTTCTTGCTTCTCAACACATGAGACAAGTGAACCATAGACTAGAGAGAGAGCAAGAGGAAGAGGGAGAGCTCAAGCAAGAGAGAGAAAGGAAATGAGAGAATGAGCAAGTCTTTTGCCATCCAAGCACTCATAATCCAAAATCATGATAACTCCTAATAGTAATTGAGTATTATGTGATGGTTCAAGTCAAAATGGCCATATCATTTTATGCACTCATTTTGCAAAAAGAAACAAGCAAGCAAAAGTCTTTCCCATGAAATGATAGCCATTATAATGATGATGGTCAACTAGTCCAACCTAGTCAACCGGTCAACAAAGTCAACAAAGTCAACCTCTCAACAACCATGTCACTATAATACTTAATTAATATCATTGTTAATCATATTTCATATTCTCATTAGGGTTTTAGCAAAAGTCAACAGTCAACAGTCAACAACCCCAATGAGAATCCTTTGCCTCTGTCTCTCTGTCAACTGTGCATACACACCCGCATCCGCGTTCCGAGGAACACGAATACAAACGAGATAAAACCAATCCCAAAAAGTACACTAGGATCTGGCTTAAACCAAAGCCCGCTAGTGTTAACTGTCCGGACACTAAACGTGCACAAGTGCAAGGATGTGACCGAACCCTGTCACAAAACCATGCAACCTCTACTCTTTTGCCTAAAGGCGAATAGCTTTCTGTGTGGGACTCTAAAGACTCGACACTACGCTGGCAGTGGGTTTAACCACAGACCGCAAGCGGCACTAGCTGTGCGTAACGGTCCCCAGGTAGATGCCGACAAGAAGACGGACGAGGTGAAACCCATCTGAACTCATACTGAGCCTGAATGTGACAATCTCCATACAGTCCGGTCTGTTCGTCTGAGAATATCGCATGGCGGGCCTAGTGGGCGGTAAACGTCAGTCCCCTAATAGCGGTACAAGTAATGTCGGAGTGTAGCCCAGGACATCCTGAGATAACACTGGAAACCTACCAGTATATCTCGCTTGCCCTGGCCAGGGACTTTGTGTAATGGCTCTCCTAGACACGGCACGATATCAACCCCCAATACCGGGAGAGACGAATCCTGTCTAACCGTCACTGCCTCCAAGTGCTTCCGGACTGCACCCAACTACTACATGTTTGCAGGACTCCTTTGAGCCGTGGTAGGGTAGTAATCTAAGTACAGTGGGAACACACTCGAGGCGAAGTGACAGTGTCAAGCCAGCGGACTAAGCTATACTCATGTCACCTGGGAACTGATAACCGACGATAGGTATAGTACCAACCATCAGTTCCCGACGAGTCCTGTCCAGTGTACTCGTAACCTAACGAGCACCCACATACTATCTCAAGTACGACGTACTGACGGCTGTGGGACAGACCGTCTCCCACACTGGGATGAGAAGCGCATACGCTAGTCTACTCCGGAGTATCGATGCCCTGTCTCGATAGTCCTACGACTAGGGACCTGCATAAGGATGTGCTTGTGGATTACCCAGCCCCCACTAGTGTGACTGCCATCACAACGCTGGTAATCAAGCAAGGATCCTAAGGGCTCCACTAATATGTATAGGTGATATACTAAAATAAACACATGTACACATTAAAGCAGAAACAAACCAAGTAGCATACTACTATATTGAGCAAGATTGTCTATACAAGGTGAATATCCCAAGCTTCCATTAAGTAATATACAAACTACTATGATACAGTAATGGCCTCTATGGCATATACACTAACAATCTCCCACTTGCACTAAGGCCATGTACTGGCGTATCGAAGACCTATCATCTCGATCAGCCGCTCAAACTGAGTTTGGGGTAAGGCCTTCGTGAATAGATCAGCAGTGTTATCTTCTGTAGCAACTCTCCGAACCTCGATCTCCTGGCGACCCACGATCTCCCTGATCAGGTGATACCGCCTCAAGATGTGTTTGGATCTATGATGAGACCTGGATTCCTTCGCTAAAGCTATAGCCCCGTTGTTGTCGCAATACAGAGGTATTGGATCAACAATGGACGGAACCACCTGAAGTTCTATCAAGAACTTCCTTATCCAGACGCCTTCTTTTGCGGCATCTGCAGCAGCGATATATTACGCTTCCATCGTCGAGTCAGCAACGGTTTCCTGTTTTGAACTCTTCCAACATACCGCCCCTCCATTGAGGGTAAAGACATAACCCGACATGGACTTGGAATCATCCTTGTCACTTTGGAAGATGGAGTCAGCAAAGGCCTCGATCTGGAGGTCTTTTCCGCCATACACCAAGAACATCTCCCTAGTCCTTCTCAGGTACTTGAGAATGTTCTTTACCGCTATCCAGTGCTTCTCCCCAGGGTTTGACTGATACCGACTTACCACACTCAGTGCATAAGCTACATCTGCTCTGGTACACAACATCGCATACATTATAGAGCCTACCGCAGAAGCGTAGGGAATAATAGACATGCGATCCCTTTCCAAATCAGTCTTGCGAGACATCTCTTTGGAGAGGGTGATCCCGTGACAAGTCGGTAGATTACCGCGCTTGGAATCTTCCATACTGAATCTTTTCAGTATGGTGTCGATGTACCTGCACTGTGAAAGTCCTAATATCCTCTTGGATCTATCACGATAGATCCAGATCCCCAGAATGTAAGAGGCATCACCCAGGTCTTTCATGGGGAACCTGTGTGACAAGAATCCCTTGACAGATTATAGCATAGGAATGTCATTTCCTATCAAAAGAATGTCATCCATGTACAATACGAGAAATACGACAGTTCTTGCTACAAATCTACTATAGATGCATGGTTCATCTGGATTTTTGATAAAGCCAAATTCTTTGACTGTCTCATCAAAACAGATGTTCCAACTCCGTGATGCCTGCATTAGTCCATAGATGGACTTAAGCAACTTGCACACCTTTCCGCTGCTCCCACTCTGAATGAAACCTTCTGGCCGGTCCATATAGACACACTCCTCTAAATTTCCATTTAGAAAAGTGGTCTTTACGTCCATCTGCCAAATCTCATAATCGTGGAAGGCAACAATGGCAAGAAGGATCCGAATGGATTTCAGCACAGCCACTGGAGAAAAGGTTTCGTCATAGTCCAAACCAGGTCTTTGACGAAAGCCCTTTGCAACAAGTCTAGCTTTATAGGTCTCAACCTGTCCATCTACACCAATCTTCCTTTTGAAGATCCACTTGCATCCTACGGGTTTTACCCCATCTGGAGCAACGTCCAACGTCCATACTTTGTTGGTGTACATGGACTCCATTTCGGTCCGCATTGCATCCATCCATTTTACCGAGTCAACGCTCTGAATGGCCTGCTGGAAGCTAGTCGGCTCATCACTATCAATGATGCAATCCTCTCTATCCCCGACTATGAGAAAACCGTAGTATCTCTCGGGCGGATGAGACTGCCTACTACTCCTGCGGAGCGGCGTAGGAATGTCATAATCTTTTGAACCCCCTGGTTCTACTAAGCTTTCAGTAATAGTCTGTGGTTCTGGAATTTCTTCCAGTTCTATTTCGCTCCCACTTGTTTCCTTTTCTAAGAACTGGGGTTCCAGAAAATGGGCATTACGAGAAACAATGATCTTTTGTTCCTCTGCGTAATAGAAGAGATACCCCCTGGAGTTCTTTGGGTATCCCACAAACTTGCACAGTACTGAGCGTGCCTCGAGTTTGTCCGCATACTGCTTTTTGACAAAAGCCGGACATCCCCGGATCTTCAGATATTGAAGATAGGATTTCTTCCCACTCCATATCTCATATGGTGTGGTAGGCACAGTCCTAGTGGGAGCTCGGTTCAAAAGGTATGCAGCTGATTCTAGTGCATATCCCCAGAATTATCGCGGTAACTCAGCGTTACACATCATGGAACGTACCATATCCAATAGGGTCCGGTTCCGTCTCTCCGATACACCGTTATGTTGCGGAGTGTATGGAGGAGTAAGCTGAGAGAGAATTCCATTCTCTTTTAAGTAATCCAAGAACTCGGCAATTAAGTATTCACCACCTCGATCAGATCTCAGTGTCTTGATACTTTTGCCTGTTTGTTTTTCTACTTCATTCTTATATTCCTGGAATTTTCCAAAGGCTTCGGATTTATGTTTCATTAGGAAGACATATCCGTACCTTGAAAAGTCATCCGTAAAAGTAATGAAGTAAGAATAACCGCTTCGTGCATGTGAAGACATTGGACCGCACACGTCGCTATGTACGGGTTCCAAGAGCTCGCTCGCTCTTACTCCGTGTCCAGTAAACGGAGTCTTTGTCATCTTTCCTTTGAGACAGGATTGACAAGTGGCATACGATTGATATTCGAACGGATCCAAATATCCCTCTGTATGTAACTTCGGCAACCTTCTCTCATTGATGTGACCCAGTCTACAATGCCATAAGAAAGCCTGATTTGTTTCCGGAGACTTTCTTTTATGTGTATTCTGGACATTGAAAATCTGTGGTTGGTTTAATACGTATATACCATTGCTTAATGTACCTGACCCAATCAGAACTTGATTAAGGTGAATGTTCACAACATTGCTTACAAATGCAAATTCATAACCTTCTTTAGATAACAAAAATACAGAAATGATATTACAAGTTGCATTGGGTACAAAATAGCAATTACGCAAAACCAAAACGTGTCCATCTGACAAACCTAGGTGATAGTCCCCCACGGACTCAGCATCCATGCCAGCTCCGTTTGCAACTCTGAGGGTCATATCACCTGCCTTCAAAACCCTACGCCTTCTCAGTGCCTGTAAAGAATTACAGATATGAGATCCTGATCTGGTATCCAATATCCAGGATGTAGAGTTTATTGATAGACAGTTTTCAATAACATACACACCTGAAGCTGAAGCCGCAACTTGCTTCAGATCCTGGGTTCTGGCCTTCCAAGCCCTGCAATCCTTTTTCCAGTGTCCACTCTTGTGACAGTAAAAGCATTCTTCCTTTCCCACAAGCTTTCCCGCTACCTTTGTTGCTTTTGTCTTTCCCTTCGTATCCACTTTACTAACACCGCCCCTTGGTTTGGCGGGGGCTTTCTTCTTCTTTCCCTTAGCTTTCGCCTTGGACCTAGAAGAGGAAGATCCTCCTACAAACAAAGTGGATGTTTCCCTACCTTTCTGTAGGGTGCCCTCTGCACTCCTCAGCATGTTGAGGATTTCTGAAAGTTCAACTTCTTTTTCTTGCAAGTTGAAGTTCAGGATAAACTGGGCGTAAGTGGAAGAAAGGGACTGGAGAATCAAGTCCGTGTAGAGCTCGTTCTCTAACGTGGTCCCTAGGTCCGCGAGCTCCTCAATGAAGCCAATCATCTTAAGCACGTGTTCCGCTACCGATGATCCGGCGACTAATCTCGCCGAAAACAGCTTTTTCGAGACTTCGTATATGGCGATACGGCAATGCTCTCCATGCAGTTCTTTTGTATGGAGAAATATGGATTCAAGGTCCATATTCTTGTGCCTCCTCTGATGTTCATTGTCCATAGAGGCAAGCACGAGGCACTTGGCCTTCGCGCAATCGATTTCCTAGGTCTTACGGATTTCCCTATCCGTGACGCTGGTTTTGGGACCTGGGACAGGGGGGAGCTTTGGTGGTAAGGAGATACCCCAACTTGTCATAAGTGATTGCCATTTTGACATTCCTGAGCCAATCATTGTAGTTTGGCCCTGTCAGTATATTTTTATCTAGTAGTAACTTAAGTCCAGTTATGATGTTTAGTCGCTGCAATTAGGAGAGAGAGAAGAAACACTTTAGCATGATGCTCTTGCAAGTTTAGAGTGGTTTTTAATTTGTCTAAACAGGATGGCTCCCACTGTCTCTCGAATCCCTCCTCAAACCAAAAAGGAAGAATTAGTCATGATCAATCTCACCGTACAATACTTGCTTAACCGTTCAGCCAAGCTAGTGTCGGTACTTCGAGGGAGGTTTTCCAACGCTTTTGCGAAGTTCCTTAATTAAATAACCTCTTTTCCCTGGGGGCGTAGCCCCGCTAACACCTTTCTAGACACCTACTTGGTTTATAGCATTGATCGTTAAGTGAGAAATTTCCATAGGAGTAGCATATACTCACAGTAGGATCGGGATCCAAATATCATCGCGTGACAAAACCGAAGGAATCCTACAAGAATCATCACACTCCAAATGGTATGCAGCGCTAGCAAGTTTCAGTTCTTTTGAAACTCCCGATGTGGATTTTTGCCCCATGCTCTTATGACCTTGGCGTGAGGTCAAAATGTCATAAGTCCCATGTCAAGTTCTTCCCATCATTATCCAGGTTAATTTGAACCCACCCGTACCTACCCTTGACGTAGGCCAAAATGGCAGTACGACTGTCTCAAACCAACGCATTCTATCTATGCAACAGATAAATATTCGGCAGCTACCAATCACTATGCCTTGACGTGAGGTCAAAATACATAGCTTGAATGCTACCGAATATTTAACTGAAATGATGGAGGGCTACGGATGGTTTTGGCGAAACCGTGAACGTAGTGAACTTGATATAATCGATGGAACGAGATAGCTTTTAAAAGGAGTGGCTTAAGCTCTGCGTTTAAAAGTTATTTTTGAAAAGAAACCGAGTGGTTTTGAAAGTGTTCGAACGACTCAACTTTGGTTTATTTTCTTGCATTAATTTAATGCGTCCCATCATTTAATCCTACCATTGCAGAAAACAACGAAAATATGACGTACGCTTATGCCATCCGTATTCGCCACGGGGCCCCGTCATTATCCGTTAGGTTACTTAACTAACGACAGAGCGGGGGCTGGACTAGCGCGGATGCAAAACATAAGCAACGCCTAAATAGATATCATATATAGATATACACATTCGTCACATGCAATGATAGCCATTCCAGATCACAGATGAACACATTGGATATACTAGGAATCCGCAATCCGTACGAGCATGTAACGAAGAGCGGATTACACGGTCGCGATGAATAGCCAAGACCCCACCCTAGACCCCTACAGGTGCGGCAAACTACCCGCCAAGTACCTGAAGCGAAGCAACCTCCCTCAACACCGTGAGTAGGCCACTCAGCACTTCGAGATACCCGGTAGTTTGTGAACCCCACCATGGGTCTATCCTAGGAGCAAAAACAGTAAAAGAAATTATACAATGACGGCTACAACCCCATCCCGGTTGTGCGGCCATATAAATAATATTACATCAATTACTAATTACATGAATTGAAAGAAAAAAGAAAACTCTCATCTCACAACCCCCCGGCTATTCATCCGCGACAATCCAATGAATTCATATACACATACCATCAACATTACAGATCACAGATATGTATAACCCCCACTAATCGACGTATAGCGATTAGCAGATGTTCAATACATATATCACATCACAGATATAACCCGTTAGCTTAAGTCCTTAGAAGTTCGATCAAAATACGGATTTTTAAGCCCCAAAAATAAATTTTGCTTTCTGGAAAATCTGGGCAGAAAAATCATATTGTAAAAATCCCAAAACAACCCCAGAAACACACTGCAGGAAATTTGTGCCACGGCTGAGTCAACTCGGCCGCGGATCCGCGGCGGGAGCATGCTCCCGCCGTGGTTCCGCGGCGCTTTGACCGAGCCAGTGGACCAAATTTCTTGAGTGTATTTTAAAAAGCCTGAGTCAATTTTTGGTGCAAGATTTATTATTTTTTGAACAGAATACAGAATCGACAGAAACTTGATTTTTCGGGTTCGTTTCGCGACTTTTTCTCTGATCGAACTTATAGTTACTTTGCTAACATGTTAGATAGTGTTTAACCTGGCTCTGATACAACTGTAAGTCCACGTTACCTCTCCCGGTACTTACGGGCTTGCGGAAATGATGAAAAACGATATTTCTAGAGGTGGTAACATGGAATCAAAATGCGGATCTTTGTTAAACAACTATCTAACAATCCTAACAAGAGTTTTACCTACTCGGTTAGGTGGTTATACCTTAACTTGAACTCCTTCGTCTTCAACTCCTTGCGGTGGTCGGATCGGCCTCACCTCGTCCTCTCCTTGCGCCGAAGATGGATCCACCTGAAAGTTTCTACCTTTGGCTTCATTTCAAACTAGAAGAAACTAGAACACTTGGTTTGCTAAACCTTGTGAACTAGGATGAGTAGAGGAGTGTGTTGGGTTTTATCTCTATGGTTCTTGCTTCTCAACACATGAGACAAGTGAACCATAGACTAGAGAGAGAGCAAGAGGAAGAGGGAGAGCTCAAGCAAGAGAGAGAAAGGAAACGAGAGAATGAGCAAGTCTTTTGCCATCCAAGCTCTCATAATCCAAAATCATGATAACTCATAATAGTAATTGAGTATTATTTGATGGTTCAAGTAAAAATGGCCATATCATTTCAAGCACTCATTTTGCAAAAAGAAACAAGCAAGCAAAAGTCTTTGCCATGAAATGATAGCCATTGTAATCATGATGGTCAACTAGTTCAACCTAGTCAACCGGTCAACAAAGTCAACAAGTCAACAAAGCCAACCCCTCAACAACCATGTCACTATAATACTTAATTAATATCATTGTTAATCATATTTCATATTCTCATTAGGGTTTTAGCAAAAGTCAACAGTCAACAGTCAACAACCCCAATGAGAATCCTCTGCCTCTGTCTCTCTGTCAACTGTGCATACACACCCGCATCCGTGTTCCGAGGAACATGAATACAAACGAGATAAAACCAATCCCAAAAAGTACACTAGGATCTGGCTTAAACCAAAGCCCGCTAGTGTTAACTGTCCGGACACTAAACGTGCACAAGTGCACGGATGTGACCGAACCCTGTCGCAAAACCATTCGACCTCTACTCTTTTGCCTAAAGGCGAATAGCTTTCTACGTGGGACTCTAAAGACTCGACACTACGCTGGCAGTGGGTTTAACTATAGACCGCAAGCGGCACTAGCTGTGCGTAACGGTCCCCAAGTAGATGCCGACAAGAAGACGGACGAGGTGAAACCCATCTGAACTCCTACTGAGCCTGAATGTGACAATCTCCGTACAGTCCGGTCTGTTCGTCTGAGAATATCGCATGTGTTAGTTATATGTATGCCCTAGAGGCCATTACTGTACATACGATGTATATTGTAGTGGATGCTTGGACATATATAGGGAGGACTTTCTTGCTCGACATGATAGTATGCTATCTGGTTGTACTTTATCTTAACTTGTACTCTGATTGTCTCTATGTTACATGTTGATAAAGCCCTTAGGATATATACTCGACTACTGGGACTATGATGAGATCATACTAGTGGGGCCACAGTAGTCGACGAGTACATCCTATAACTGTTCCTAGTCGAGGGTGTATCGAGACAGGGCATCGATGCACCAGAGTAGACTAGCGTATACGCATCTTAACCCATTTGATGGGCGATGGATGATCCCATATCCATCGGTGTTTGACATCAAGGATGGTGTACGGGTGCTCAGTGGAGACTGGGTACACTGGACGGACTCGCCGAGAACTCCCAGATGGTATTATACCATACGTCAGATGGCAGTTCTCCGGTGACACTGGTACAGAGTAGTCTGTTGACCCGAGATCGTCATAGAGTCTTGTGTGATTCCCACTGTGCTTTGATTTCCATCATACCACGTCCAAGAGGGCGTGCAAAAAGGTGGCTTTTGGGTACAGTCCCGAATCATATGGAGGCAATGAGCGATAGGAGGGGATTCGTCTCTCCCGGTATAGGGAGTTGATGTTGTGCTGTGTTCGATTGGCTATAACCGGAAATCCCTGGCCAGGGTTGCTGAGATTTACTGGTAAGTGTTATCGGTAGTTTCTCGAACTATTATAGACCTCAAATCGACACGACTTATCAAGCTACTGGGGTCTGACGTTTACCACCCCTAGGCGAGATATGCGACATATCAGACGACGAGACCGGACTGTACGGGAGTGTTACTGTTTGGATCCACAGGAGAATGTACAGGCTTGCTTGTTGATCTTCTGAGCGCTCAATACCTGGGTAGCTGTTACGTTTAGCTGCCCGCTTGCAGCTTGTGGGTGTTTGATATGATCATCACCTACTGCCGGCGTATTGACGATTCTTTAGAGTCCTACACAGAGGTTTCTTGACTCAGGCAAAACGGAGTAGGAGCACATATGTGATATGTGCGGGACCGAGGATAATGCGGTATGTGATATCGTATTGTATTCTCGCGATATTTGATATCAGCCGGGTCATCGGATCAAGTGTTGATTCGATGAATCGGTACGGATAAATATTAGCCGGTTATATGCGATATAGCCGGATTGTCGGATCAAGTGTTGATTCGATAATTTAATGTATAATAATATATGTGATATATTAAATTGCATTAACTAATATTTGCTCACTAAAAGATTCTTTTTCTCACTCGGGTAATACATTGATATATATGCGATATATGTTAATTGTATTATTTTATTTTGTTACGGTAAATATTATATATGTGATATATAATATTGTAACATGATATGATAACTAATGCAACTCGTTTAGTGGAGTTTAAACTTGATTAGGGTTCGGATTAGGGTTAATCTTTCTAGATGTTTCTAGAAGGATTTGTTTTGTTTTGTGAAAGATATTTGTTCATGACTCATGCTTTAACTTTACCCAAAACCCTAACCCTAGTCAATTCTCTACATTGGTTAAGTGAACCATGGTTGCATTATTCTTGATATTAATCCTTTCTTATTCATCACAAAAGAGAATGGAACACTATTCTTCTTCTTCCTCCATTTTCTTTCATGGAAAAACCTTTCTTGATTTTTCCAAGTGATGAATAATAGTGAGAAAATGATAAATAAATAGAGCAAAATTCCTACTTCATCATCCTCATCTTCCCTTGCCATTTAGATGAGGGTGTTCAGATCATTTCATGATTGTTAGCTTGTGTTAAAGAAACTTCGAGGTAGATCATCTTAGTATCGAAGATCGGAAGCAAAGGTTGCGTCATTCTCTTCGTGGAACCTCTCGAGAGCCCGGAACCTGATGATCGCAGCGAAGGGACCACAACACGGAGCATATGAAGTGAAGGACCGGATCTACAAAGGTTGTAATCCGTCTCACTTAGTGTTAAATTGTTTAGCATGCAAGTTATCGCCTAATCTCTAGTTTAAAGTTCCGTATTCGGGTTGTTCGGCACGGCTAAATTTTTATTCGGGCATGGTTGATGCCTCGTAGACCCTTGTGCGCGTGCCTAGCAACCCCACAGTGGTATCAGAGCAAGGCTAGAGCTTTAGGCGAAGTCTAGACGAAGTTTAAAGTCCGATCGAACCCGAAAACCCGAAACACTAAACTCAAAATTGCTCTCTGGAAATTTTCTAAAATCTGGGATTTTTCCAAATTAAAAGTGTCCAAAAATTACAGCAGGTAATTACAAGAATTACTGTGAAACACGTGCGCGTAATTCGACAACAGTAGCGCGGAACCGCGGCCCCACCCCAGCTTGCGCGGCGGTTCCGCGGCCACGTGATCGATTCATATCACGTGCGTTTCACAGTAACTCATATTTTTCAATGTTGTAATTTCTGGGAATTTTTAATATTTATTTTACAGTTGAGTTTTCTGGAGTTGTGTTGGGGATTCGATGTTTCGATCGGAGTATTAGATTTTGTCTATGTTTTTTTTTCCGGATAACTTTTAGAAACTGTTAAAAAGTTCGAACGGATATCAATAACTCACTTTTTCCCCTGTCGGAAATTTTTTCAAAAGTTGGATTTTTCCTCGTGTTTAAGAATGTTCTAAATCGTGCAAGTAACTCGGTGGACCCTCTAGAAGACAACAAACCTTAACTCGATTATGTGACCGTCTTGAACTGCCTTTTGAACCTTAGGGTTTGGGGCAGTACGGCGTGCCACATGTGAGGCGTTGGCTTGACCCTTCTACGGCTGGACCATTGGTACTGTGGCATGTAATGGATGTTTTTAAACTGATTTCAAGTGTTGATATATATTGGGGAAATCTTGGGTACTTGACAATTCGATCGGAAAGTTTAACTTTTTCTATTTATCTGGAATGTGATACAATAATTGGAATCCATAGGTAGTTATGTGATAACTAATTTGAATATTATAAACATAGCAGTTTAGTCTCAGATGATCGGTTGCCACGGAATTTTGATGTGATCAAAAGTCCGTCGCAATCACGTAGGGTACGCGGATACTCGCCGGGTAAACTTAATAGGCAGCCTCACTCCATAGCCCCGACCAAGTGACTGTAGGAGAACCCCGTCGCCGAAAGCATCCGTTCGGGTGCTCCCGGTAGCGGTGTTCCGCCTTGGTGCACTTCGTCGATGGTATCGGGGGTGCGGCCGTCTACTAAAGTTTGCGACGAGCATTCGATCAGGACGTCGGGAATCTTGTTGAATTGGCCGACTTGATATTGAAAAGAGTTTTCGATAATGAGACTAAAATGCGGGGTTTATAATTGTTAGGCATGCGATGTCTATGGAGGTTGCGGATTCCAACTGTTGTAGTTTTACACTTTTTTTTCTGTGACCGTATGCGTAGTATGTGGTGTATCGCCGGCTTCGTTGCTATACATCAACGACAATCGGGATACGCATACTTGCTTGCGTTGATGATATGAGATATTATGTGTTGCTGTGATATGTTATATTGGATCGTCGTGTTTGAATAGCCGGGGGTTTTATGTGAGATGAGTGTTTTTCTTTTTCATTCATGTAAAATTCATTTGTATGTAATATTCTTTTATTGGGGCACTTCCAGATAGCGGAAGATGTCACCGTTGTATATTATTTAATTTTCAGCATTAGGTAGACCCAAGGCGGGGAGCACAAGTAACCGGGTTCTAGGGTCCAGTGGGAGACCATCTCGAGGAGTCGAGACCAGGTCTCCTAACCCTAGAATTGGCAGTGTTACTTGCCGCTCTCGTAGGGGTCTAGGGATGTGGGTTTGGCTATTCATCGCGACCGTGGAATCCGTGTTTTATACAGGCTCGTATTGAAAACACGGACGTCCTAGTATATCCAATATTTCATATATGTTCTTCTGCTGCAATGTTCTGTGATGAGATCATATTACTGCCTGAGACGAATGTTTATATTATATATATGAGATATATGTTATATTGCAGATTTCGTTTCAAAAGAGATGCTTATGAAGCATAATTAAAATGGGACTTCATTAATGAGATTAATGAATTAAAAGAAACCTAAGATGTTGTAGAAACTTGTTTAAATTAAAAACTGCTAGCTCTAATTGTTGCTTTGCATAGCGGTGTTCCTTGTAGAACATCCAGCACCTTATTCGATAAGGAAAGGACCGAGATCCCTTCACCGGGAGTGACTCCTTTAGCAATAATTAGCAGATGCTACAACCCTCGGTTTGTCTTTTGATTGCTTCTATAGTTTCTGCTTTGCACAGCGGTATATATGATATATCCGGCACCTTATTCGATGAGGAAAGGGCCGACGATCCCTTCACCGGGAGTGACCCCTTTAGCAAAACTAGAAAAGCCTCAAAAACACTCCATTTAAAATCACTCGATTCTACAACGATTTCAAGTTCATTACGCAAAGGGTTTTCTGAAAAACCCGTCGTAGCTCTCCGTCATTTCAGATAAGTGCTGTTTAGTATTCGTGCTGCGTTTGTTGGCCTCCGTCAAGGCGCAGTGTGCGGTAGCTAACCAGTATTTATCTGCTTATGCATATGATGCAGATTGAGTTAGGGTAGTCGTACGACCTTGTTGGCCTCCGTCAAGGGTCGTGCGGGTGGGTTTGATTCGATCAAGAAATGGCGGGTTGAACTTGACTAGTAGCCTATGGTTTGTTGGCCTCCGTCAAGGTCATAGGGTGCTAGGGGCAAAATGTTATCGGGAATTTCAAGTGTTGAAATTTGCAAAGAGATTGCATACCTTCTATGAGATAGTTGGATCCCGATACCCGCTGCGAGTAAGAGTTACTCCTGGGAGAGTTTTACACATTACAATTAGCCGATCAAGTAGGTGCCTAGAAAGGTGTTAACGGGGTTACGCCTCTGGGAAAACGAGGTTTACTGTAATTAGGTTCGTGCGAAAGCACGGGGGGCCTCCCTCAAAGTACTGACACTGGCCTGGCTGAAAGATTGGCGAACTTGTAGCGTGTAATTAATCCCGGCTAGTCTTTCCTTTTAGGGTTTGAAGGATGATTTGACTAAAACAGTGGGAGACATCCTGATTAGATATATTAGATAACCAATCTAATCTTGCAAGAGCATACGCTGAGTGTTTTCTTCTCTCTCTCTCCAGATAGCGACCATATCACGCCTTAATCAAAGATAATAAAACGGATATATTGACCGAACCCGCTTTTTATACTGAGCTGGGGAACGTTGGTCCCGCTCCAACTTATAATTGTTATAAGACAGAGCAGGAAATTGGGGAATACCAGATTTCCCGTGCCGCCCAAACGAAGAAAGTGCATGTTGATGCATCATCTTCGGGTGTGTTCGTTACACAGAACTGTTTCTCAGTATCCTTTACGTCCTGGGTATGTGATACCGGATCAGAATCCCGTATATGTAATCTGTTACATGGGCTACAGAAAGGTAGAGAACTGAGAACGGGTGATAAGTTTCATGAGGCAGAAAATGGTGCAAGTGTTGCAGCCAAGTCTGTTGGTCACTGTCACCCTGTATTACCAGAATACATTGATTATGAACAAATGTTATTAGATACCGAACCTGATATACAAAATCATATCAGTCTCTTTATTAGTAAAGAAAGGATATAATTTTGTATTGTTGGATAATGTTTTGAACATTTCCTATATCAAGAGTTGATCGGTTCAGGCACGTTATCTAAAAGCATTGACGTTCTAAATCAAATTACAGTTCTTAGTATACAGAACACACACAAGAAGAAAAGTTCAGAAATGAACGAATCCTTCTTAAGGTATTGTAGACTAGGTCATATCAATGCGACCCGACTGGCTGAAGTTACATATAGATGCATATTTAAATTAGTTTGAATTTACATCTTATGAAACTTGCCGGTCATGTCACAAAGATAAGATGACCACAGCTCTGTTTATTGGAAACAGAGAAAGAGTTAGTGAACTTTTGGGATGAAGTCCCCTGTCTACACATGCCAAGATCGGTTCTTTGTACTTCATTACATTCTCTGATAATCTCTCAAGATTCAGACATATGTTCCTGCTGAAACACAAGTCCGAAGCTTTTGAGATATTCACAGAATATAAATTAGAAGTAGAGAACCTAAATACGGGTATAAGTATTATGTCCTTTGATGAGATCAAGGAGGAGAATACTTGAGCACGGGATTCCTGGACTATTCTAAAGGAGAATGAGATTCTCTCGCAGCATTACTCCTCCGTATACACCATAGCACGATGGTATATCGGGGCGGAAAAATAGCACCCTATGTGATACGGTGTGCTCTATGATGAGTACTACTGAGTTTCCTATTTCCTTTTGGGAGTTATGCACTTGAGAAGCTGTATACCTATTGAATAGGGTTCAAATCAAATTAGTTGCTTACCACTTCATATGCGATATGGAATGGGAAGAGCCCATATCTTAAGTTTGTTAAGATTTGGGGTTGTCCGGCCTATGTCTAAAAGCAAAATCCGGACAAGCTCGAGGCAAGGTCTGTTATGTAGAACTGGAAATGTTCCAGCTATACAAAATGCAGCTGATGATTTGGTAGAACCAAAGGATTCAATAGTTTCCAACGAACCTCAGCCTCTCCGCCGATCTAGTACGGTTCCTCACCCACCTGAGAGATACTTCGGTTTCTCTATGACAGTGGGAGCGAGGATTGCATCATGAGATGATGACCCAACTAGTTTCGAGCTGGCCATCAGGAGTGGGACTCTGTAAGAATGGCTGGGTGCTTATCGATCTGAGATGGAATCCTTATACACCAACAAAGTATGGACTTTGGTTGCTTTATCTGAAGGGTTAGATCGCCATCAGGAGCGAGTATATCTTGAGAAGATTACTTGGTGTACATGGAAAAGTTGAGACTTTCAAAGCTATGCTTAAGTCCATCCAGATCCTACTTGCCACGGCTACATACCATGACTACGATATCTGGTGGTTGGGTGTCCTGACTTCTTTTCTAAATGATGTTTTAGAAGAGAGTGTCTATAAGTACACAGCCAGAGGGCTTCGTAGACAGTGGGAGCAGCGGAAACGTGTGCAAGATGTTTTATATGATAAAACAGGCATCGCGGAGTTGGAACATCTGTTTTGATGTGGTAGTCAAAGAGTTTGACTTCATCAAAATGGTAGATGAACCTTGTATATACAAAAAGGTAGTAAAGAGTATGGTGGTGATCCTCGTAGAGTACGTGGATGACATACTCTTGATAGGGAAGGAGTTTCCTATGCTACGCTCGGTTAATCTCCGCTTATCACAAGGATTCTCCATATAGGATCAAAGTGATACCTCCTATATCCTGGGTTCTTGGATCAATGAGATAGATCTAATTGGATGTTAGGATACTCACTAGTTGTAGTGAGATGGTATCAATCGATCCTGGGGAGAATCACTGGAAAGGTTCCAGGGTGATAAGGACGACTGAATGTCAGTCGCAGGCATTGTCTTTACCCTCAGTGGAGGGACGGTATGTTGGAAGAGTTCCAAGCTAGATACCGTGACATACTAGACGATTAAAGGCAAGATACATCGTTACCAAGGATACTACCAAAGAGGAAGTCTGGATATATATAAGTTCATAAGATGAACTTCGTTCCTACCATTGTGTGACAATGGAGTTGTGGCTTCAGCCAAGGAACTACCGTCCCATCTGATATCCAGATATAATTCTTAGCCGGTGTCACCTGATCATGGAGATGGTTGATCTCCAGGGAGATCGAGGTTAGGAGAGTAGACACAGAGGACGCAGCGCGGATCCATTCACGAAGGCCTTTTTCCCAGTAGAGACTTTTATGGGATGGTTGAGTATGAGATACTTCGACCGCAACTAATTGTTGGGTATGCGATACCATAACAGATGGCCCTAGTGAAAGTGGGAGATTGTTAGTTATATGTATGCCCTAGAGGCCATTACTGTACATACGATGTATATTGTAGTGGATGCTTGGACATATATAAGGAGGACTTTCTTGCTCGACATGATAGTATGCTATCTGGTTGTACTTTATCTTAACTTGTACTCTGATTGTCTCTATGTTACATGTTGATAAAGCCCTTAGGATATGTACTCGACTACTGGGACTATGATGAGATCATACTAGTGGGGCCACGGTAGTCGACGAGTACATCCTATAACTGTTCCTAGTCGAGGGTGTATCGAGACAGGGCATCGATGCACCCGAGTAGACTAGCGTATACGCATCTTGACCCATTTGATGGGCGATGGATGATCCCATATCCATCGGTGTTTGACATCAAGGATGGTGTACGGGTGCTCAGTGGAGACTGGGTACACTGGACGGACTCGCCGAGAACTCCCAGATGGTATTATACCATACGTCAGATGGCAGTTCTCCGGTGACACTGGTACAGAGTAGTCTGTTGACCCGAGATCGTCATAGAGTCTTGTGTGATTCCCACTGTGCTTTGATTTGCATCATACCACGTCCAAGAGGGCGTGCAAAAAGGTGGCTTTTGGGTACAGTCCCGAATCATATAGAGGCAATGAGCGATAGGAGGGGATTCGTCTCTCCCGGTATAGGGAGTTGATGTTGTGCTGTGTTCGATTGGCTATAACCGGAAATCCCTGGCCAGGGTTGCTGAGATTTACTGGTAAGTGTTATCGGTAATTTCTCGAACTGTTATAGACCTCAAATCGACACGACTTATCAAGCTACTGGGGTCTGACGTTTACCACCCCTAGGCGAGATATGCGACATATCAGACGACGAGACCGGACTGTACGGGAGTGTTACTATTTGGATCCACAGGAGAATGTACAGGCTTGCTTGTTGATCTTCTGAGCGCTCAATACCTGGGTAGCTGTTACGTTTAGCTGCCCGCTTGCAGCTTGTGGGTGTTTGATATGATCATCACCTACTGCCGGCGTATTGACGATTCTTTAGAGTCCTACACAGAGGTTTCTTGACTCAGGCAAAACGGAGCCAGGGACTTTGTATAATGGCTCTCCTAGACACAGCGCGATATCAACCCCCAATACCAGGGGAGACGAATCCTGTCTAACCGTCACTGCCTCCAAGTGCTTCGGGACTGCACTCAACTACTACCTGTTTGCACGACTCCTTTGAGCCGTGGTAGGGTAGTAATCTAAGTACAATGGGAACACACTCGAGGCGAAGTGACAGTGTCAAGTCAGCGGACTAAGCTGTACTCATGTCACCTGGGAACTGATAACTGACGATAGGTATAGTACCAACCATCAGTTCCCGACGAGTCCTGTCCAGTGTACACGTAACCTAACGACCACCCGCATACTATCTCAAGTACGACGTACTGACGGCTGTGGGACAGACCGTCTCCCATACTGGGATGAGAAGCGCATACGCTAGTCTACTCCGGAGTATCGATGCCCTGTCTCGATAGTCCTACGACTAGGGACCTGCATAAGGATGTGCTTGTGGATTACCCAGCCCCCACTAGTGTGATTGCCATCACAACGCTGGTAATCAAGCAAGGATCCTAAGGGCTCCACTAATGTGTATAGGTGATATACTAAAATAAACACATGTATACATTAAAGCAGAAACAAACCAAGGAGCATACTACTATATTGAGCAAGATTGTCTATACAAGGTGAATATCCCAAGCTTCCATTAAGTAATATACAAACTAATATGATACAGAAATGGCCTCTAGGGCATATACACTAACATTTTGATCGAACTTCTAAAGACTTAAGCTAACGGGTTATATCTGTGATGTGATATATATATTGAACGTCTTTTAATCTCTATACGTTGATTAGTGGGGGTTATACATATCCGTGATCTGTAATGTTGATGGTATGTGTATATGAATTCATTGGATTGTCGCGGATGAATAGCCGGGGGGTTGTGAGATGAGAGTTTTCTTTTTCTTTCAATTCATGTAATTTGTAATATTATTTATATGGCCGCACAACCGGGATGGGGTTGTAGCCGTCATTGTATAATTTCTTTTACTGTTTTTGCTCCTATGATAGACCCAAGGTGGGGTGCACAAACTACCGGGTATCTCGAAGTGCCGAATGGCCTACTCACGGCGTTGAGGGAGGTTGCTTCGCTTCGGTTACTTAGAGGGTAGTTTGCCGCACCCGTAGGGGTCTAGGGTGGGGTCTTGGCTATTCATCGCGACCGTGTAATCCGCTCTTCGTTACAGGCTCGTACGGATTGCGGATTCCTAGTATATCCAATGTGTTCATCTGTGATCTGGAATGGCTATCATTGCATTTGACGAATGTGTATATCTATATATGATATCTATTTAGGCGTTGCTTATGTTTTGCATCCGCGCTAGTCCAGCCCCCGCTCTGTCGTTAGTTATGTAACCTAACAGGTAATGAAGGGGCCCCGTGGCCAATGCGGATGGCATAAACATACGTCATATTTTCGTTATTTTCTGCAATGGTAGGATTAAATGATGGGACGCATTAAATTAATGCAAGAAAATAAACCAAAGTTGAGTCGTTGGAACACTTTCAAAAAACCACTCGGTTTCTTTTCAAAAATAACTTTTAAACGCGGAGCTTAAGCCACTCCTTTTAAAAGCTATCTCGTTCCATCGATTATATCAAGTTCACTACGTTCACGGTTTCGCCAAAACCATCCGTAGCCCTCCATCATTTCAGTTAAATATTCGGTAGTATTCAAGCTATGTATTTTGACCTCACGCCAAGGCATAGTGATTGGTAGCTACCAGATATTTATCTGTTGCATAGATAGAATGCGTTGGTTTGAGACAGTCGTACTGCCATTTTTGCCTACGTCAAGGGTAGGTACGGGTGGGTTCAAATTAACCTGGATAATGATGGGAATAACTTGACATGTGACTTATGACATTTTGACCTCACGCCAAGGTCATAAGAGCATGGGACAAAAATCCACATCGGGAGTTTCAAAAGAACTGAAACTTGCTAGCACTGCATACCGTTTGGAGTGTAATGATTCTGGTAGGATTCCTTCAGTTTTGTCACGCAATGATATTTAGATCCCGATCCTACTGTGAGTATATGCTACTCCTCGGGAAATTTCTCACTTAACGATCAATGTTATAAACCAAGTAGGTGTCTAGAAAGGTGTTAGCGGGGCTACGCCCCCAGGGAAAAGAGATTATTTAATTAAGGAACTTCGCGAAAGCGTTGGAAAACCCCCCTCGAAGTACCGACACTAGCCTGGCTGAACGGTTAAGCAAGTATTGTATGGTGAGATTGATCCTGACTAATTCTTCCTTTTTGGTTTGAGGAGGGATTCGAGAGACGGTGGGAGCCATCCTGTTTAGACAAATTAAAAACCACTCTAAACTTGCAAGAGCATCAAGCTAAAGTGTTTCTTCTCTCTCTCTCCTAATTGCAGCGACCAAACATCATGACCGGACTTAAGTTACTACTAGATAAAAACATACCGACAGGGCCAAACTACAAAGATTGTCTCAGGAATGTCAAAATAGCAATCACTTATGACAAGTTGGGGTATCTCCTTACCACCAAAGCTCTCCCTGTCCCAGGTCCCAAAACCAGCGTCACGGATAGGGAAATTTGTAAGACCTGGGAAATCGATTGCGCGAAGGCCAAGTGCCTCGTGCTTGCCTCTATGGACAATGAACATCAGAGGAGGAACGAGAATATGGACCTTGAATTTATATTTCTCCATACAAAAGAACTGTATGGAGAGCAATCCCGTATAGCCAGATTCGAAGTCTCGAAAAAGCTGTTTTCGGCGAGATTGGCCGTCGGATCATCGGTAGCGGAACACGTTCTTAAGATGATTGGCTTCATTGAGGAGCTCGCGGACCTAGGGACCATGTTAGAGAACGAGCTCTACACGGACTTGATTCTCCAGTCCCTTCCTTCCACTTATGCCCAGTTTATCCTGAACTTCAACTTACAACAAAAAGAAGTTGAACTTTCAGAACACCTCAACATGCTGAGGAGTGCAGAGGGCACCCTACAGAAAGGTAGGGAAACATCCACTTTGTTTGTAGGAGGATCTTCCTCTTCTAGATCCAAGGCGAAAGCCAAGGGAAAGAAGAAGAAAGCCCCCGCCAAACTAAGGGGCGGTGTTAGTAAAGTGGATACGAAGGGAAAGACAAATGCAACAAAGGTAGCGGGAAAGCTTGTGGGAAAGGAAGAATGCTTTTACTGTCATAAGAGTGGACACTGGAAAAAGGATTGCAGGGCTTGGAAGGCCAGAACCCAGGATCTGAAGCAAGTTGCGGCT
Organism: Agapanthus africanus; assembly: GCA_030015575.1. Classification (NCBI taxonomy): domain Eukaryota; kingdom Viridiplantae; phylum Streptophyta; class Magnoliopsida; order Asparagales; family Amaryllidaceae; genus Agapanthus; species Agapanthus africanus. The sequence goes on along the minus strand of JASDDO010000022.1, from coordinate 302,055,491 downwards.
TCAGCTTCAGGTGTGTATGTTATTGAAAACTGTCTATCAATAAACTCTACATCCTGGGTAATGGATACCGTATCAGGATCTCATATCTGTAATTCTTTACAGGCACTGAGAAGGCGTAGGGTTTTGAAGGCAGGTGATATGACCCTCAGAGTTGCAAACGGAGTTGGCATGGATGCTGAGTCCGTGGGGGACTATCACCTGGGGTTGTTAGATGGACACGTTTTGGTTTTGCGTGATTGTTATTTTGTACCCAATGCAACCTGTAATATCATATCTGTATATTTATTATCTAAAGAAGGTTATGAATTTGCATTTGTAAGTAATGTTGTGAACGTTCACCTTAATCATGTTTTGATTGGGTCAGGTACATTAAGCAATGGTATATACGTATTAAACCAACCACAGATTTTCAATGTCCAGAATACACACAAAAGAAAGTCTCCGGAAACAAATCAGGCTTTCTTATGGCATTGTAGACTAGGTCACATCAATGAGAGAAATTTGACCAAGTTACATACAGAAGGATATTTGGATCCGTTCGAATATCAATCATATGCAACTTGTCAATCCTGTCTCAAAGGAAAGATGACAAAGACTCCGTTCACTGGACACGGAGTAAGAGCAAGCGAGCTCTTGGGACTCGTACACAGTGACGTGTGCGGTCCAATGTCTTCGCATGCACGAAGCGGTTATTCTTACTTCATTACTTTTACAGATGACTTTTCAAGGTACGGATATGTCTTTTTATTGAAACATAAATCCGAAGCCTTTGGAAAATTCCAGGAATATAAGAATGAAGTAGAAAAATAAACAGGCAAAAGTGTCAAGACACTAAGATCTGATCGAGGTGGTGAATACTTGAGTGCCGAGTTCATGGATTACCTAAAAGGGAATGGAATTCTCTCTCAGCTTACTCCTCCATACACTCCGCAACATAACGGTGTATCGGAGAGACGGAACCGAACCCTATTTGATATGGTACGGTCCATAATGAGTAACGCTAAGTTACCGCGATCATTCTGGGGATATGCGCTAGAATCAGCTGCATACCTTTTGAACCGAGTTCCAACTAAGACTGTGCATACCACACATATGAGATATGGAGTGGGAAGAAACCCTATCTTCAATATCCCAAGATTTGGGGATGTCCAGCTTTTGTCAAAAAGAAGCATGCGGACAAACTCGAGGCACGCTCAGTAACGTGCAAGTTTGTGGGATACCCAAAGAACTCCACGTGGTATCTCTTCTATTACGCAGAGGAACAAAAGATCATTTCTCGTAATGCCCATTTTCTGGAGCACCAGTTCATAGAAAAGGAAATTAGTGGGAGCGAAATAGAACTGGAAGAAATTCCAAAACCACAGACTATTACTGAAAGCTTAGTAGAAACAGAGGGTTAAAAAGAACATGACATTCCTACGCCGCTCCACAGGAGTAGTAGGCAGTCTCATCCGCCCGAGAGATACTACGGTTTTCTCATAGACGGGGATAGAGAGGATTGCATCATTGATTATGATGAGCCAACTAGCTTCGAGCAGGCCATTCAGAGCGTTGACTCGGTAAAATGGCTGGATGCAATGCGGACCGAAATGGAGTCCATGTACACCAACAAAGTATGGACGTTGGACATTGCTCCAGATGGGGTAAAACCCGTAGGAAGCAAGTGGATCTTCAAAAGGAAGATTGGTGTAGATGGACAGGTTAAGACCTATAAGGCTAGACTTGTTGCAAAAGGTTTTCGTCAAAGACCTGGTTTGGACTATGACGAGACCATTTCTCCGGTGGCTATGCTGAAATCCATTCGGATCCTTTTTGCTGTTCCTGCCTTCCATGATTATAAGATTTGGAAGATGGACGTAAAGACCGCTTTTCTAAATGGAAATTTAGAGGAGTGTGTCTATATGGACCAGCCAGAGGGTTTCATTCAGAGTGGGAGCAGCGGAAATGTGTGCAAGTTGCTTAAGTCGATTTATGGACTAAAGCAGGCATCACGGAGTTGGAACATCTGTTTTGATGAGACGGTCAAAGAATTTGTCTTTATCAAAAATCCAGATGAACCATGCATCTATAGTAGATTTGTAGCAAGAACTGTCGTATTCCTCGTTTTATACGTGGATGACATTCTTTTGATAGGAAATGACATTCCTATGCTACAATCTGTCAAGAGGTTCTTGTCGCACAGGTTCTCCATGAAAGACCTGGGTGATGCCTCTTACATTTTGGGGATCCGGATCTATCGTGACAGATCCAAGAGGATATTAGGACTTTCACAGTCCAGGTACATAGACACCATACTGAAAAGATTCAGTATGGAAGATTCCAAGCGCGGCAATCTACTGTCTTGTCACGGGATCACCCTCTCGAAGGAGATGTCTCGCAAGACTGATTTGGAAAGGGATCGCATGTCTATTATACCCTACGCTTCTGCGGTAGGCTCTATAATGTATGCGATGTTGTGTACCAGACCAGATGTAGCTTATGCACTGAGTGTGGTAAGTCGGTATCAGTCAAACCCTGGGGAGAAGCACTGGATAGCGGTAAAGAACATTCTCAAGTACCTGAGAAGGACTAAGGAGATGTTCTTGGTGTATGGCGGAAAAGAACTCCAGATTGAGGCCTTTGCTGACTCCAGCTTCCAGAGTGACAAGGATGATTCCAAGTCTATGTCGGGTTATGTCTTTACCCTCAATGGAGGGGCGGTGTGTTGGAAGAGTTCCAAATAGGAAACCGTTGCTGACTCGACGATGGAAGCGGAATATATCGCTGCTGCAGATGCCGCAAAAGAAGCTGTCTGGATAAGGAAGTTCTTAACAGAACTTCAGGTGGTTCCGTCCATTGTTGATCCAATACCTCTGTAATGCGACAACAACGGGGCTATAGCTTTAGCGAAGGAACCCAGGTCCCATCAGAGATCCAGACACATCTTGAGGCGGTATCACCTGATCAGGGAGATCGTGGGTCGCCAGAAGATCGAGGTTCGGAGAGTTGCTACGGAAGATAACACTGCTGATCCATTCACAAAGGCCTTACCCCAGACTCAGTTCGAGCGGCTGATCGAGATGATAGGTCTTCGATACGCCAGTACATGGCCTTAGTGCAAGTGGGAGATTGTTAGTGTATATACCCTAGAGGCCATTACTGTATCATACCGGTTTGTATATTACTTAATGGAAGCTTGGGATTGTTAGTTATATGTATGCCCTAGAGGCCATTACTGTACATACGATGTATATTGTAGTGGATGCTTGGAATATATAGGGAGGACTTTCTTGCTCGACATGATAGTATGCTATCTGGTTACACATTACCTTAACGTGTACACTGATTGTCTCTCTGTTACATGTTGGTAAAGCCCTTAGGATATGTACTCGACTACTGGGACTATGATGAGATCATACTAGTGGGGCTATGGTAGTCTACGAGTACATCCTATAATTATTCCTAGTCGAGGGTGTATCGAGACAGGGCATCGATGCACCAGAGTAGACTAGCGTATACGCATCTTGACCCATATGATGGGCGATGGATGATCCCATATCCATCGGTGTTTGACATCAAGGATGGTGTACGGGTGCTCAGTGGAGACTGGGTACACTGGACGGACTCGCCGAGAACTCCCAGATGGTATTATACCTCACGTCAGATGGCAGTTCTCCGGTGACACTGGTACAGAGTAGTCTGTTGACCCGAGATCATCATAGAGTCTTGTGTGATTTCCACTGTGCTTTGATTTCCACCTTACCACGTCCAAGAGGGCGTGCAAAATGGTGGTTTTTAGGTACAGTCCCGAATCACATGGAGGCAATGAGCGATAAGAGGGGATTCGTCTCTCCCGGTATAGGGAGTTGATGTTGTGCTGTGTTCGATTGGCTATAACCGAAAATCCCTGGCCAGGGTTGTTGAGATTTACTGGTAAGTGTTACCAGTAGTTTCTCGAAATGTTATAGACCTCATATCGACACGACTTATCGAGCTACTGGGGTCTGACGTTTACCACCCCTAGGCGAGATATGCGACATATCAGACGACGAGACCGGACTGTACGGTAAGTGTTACTGGTTGGATTCATAGGAGTGTGAGCGGGCTTGCTCATTGATCTTCTGATCGCTCAATACCCGGGTGGCCGTTACGTTTAGTAGACCGCTTGCGGCTTGTGGGTGATTGATATGATCACCACCTACTGCCGGCGTATTGACGAGTCTTTAGAGTCCTACACAAGGGTTTCCTGGCTCAAGCGAAACGAAATAGGAGCGCATATGAGATATGTGCGGGACCGAGAATAATACCAGTATGTGATACTGTATTCTATTCTCTCGATTTGTATCATCGGACGGTTATTTGTGATATAGCCAGGTTACCGAATCAAGTGTTGATTTGATACATTGATGCACTTGATATTAGTCGGTTATATGCGATATGACCGGATCATTAAATCAAGTATTGATTTGATGATTTAATTTATAATTATATATTTGATATATCTCTTTACATTAACTAGTATTGGTTCACTTAAGATTGATTTTCTCACTTGTGGTGCACAACTTGTATATGTGATATATTTTTTGTGCACTAGATTGTATCATGTTTGGTGATACATGCAAACTTGGGTGTGTATGATTTACACCATGTTTAGTTAATGGTTAGGGTTTTATTTTCTTTATTTATTTTGTAAAAACAAAATGGTGGCTTTGTTTGTTATTTGCTAGAAGCTTCATGATGCTTCAAGCATCTTTGAAAAGTCTAACCATTTTTGTTTTGTTCTTAAACCTAACCATTACCTAAACCCTAGTTTACTCTCTACATGAGTTTATCTCACCCATGGTTGCAATATGATAGACATCACTTGAATTTTCTTTTAAAAAGATAATTCATTTTCTTTTCTTCTTCTTCTTCTTGATGAAGTGAAGAAAGCTTGCTAGAAAATTTCAAGTGTTGAAATCATGTGAGAAATCCAAATCCAAAGTGAACCCACTTTCTATTTCTTCATCCTCTACCACTTGCCATGTTGTATAGGGTGTTTTCTTCACAAGGTTCATGACCAAGTGAAGATGGAGCTTGAGTTTGAGTCGCCTCGACGTAGATCATCTTCGGCATCGAAGTCAACGACCTAGCCCGATCATTTCTCCGACGAAACCATCACTAGAGTCCGGGATTCTGATGACCGCAGCGGAGGGACGTCATCACGGAGCTTTAGAAGTGGAGGACCGGATCTACAAAGGTTGTAATCCCTTTCACTTATTAGTAAAGTTGTTTGCTAGCTTAGAGTTTCGCCTATCCTCTAGTTAATGATCTTCATTAGGGTTTCTCGGCACATAAATTTTTGAATTTGACATGGTTGATGCCTTGTGGAACCTCATGAGTGTGCCTAGGAACCCTACAGTGGTATAAGAGCCTAGCTAGAGCTTTAGGCGATGTGTAGACGAAGTTAGAAACCCGATCGAACCCCGAAACCCTAATCGCAACCCCTCTCTGTACATTTTCTGAAATTATGGATTTTTGTGAATTAAAAATGCTCAGAAAATAGAGCAGGAAATTCTAAGGCAAACTGCAGAAAACGACAAGGTAAAGCTACAGTACCGCCGCGGAACCGCGGCCGTACCCTACTTTTGGCGGCGGTTCCGCGGCCGTATGTGATGATCTTGCGCTTTGTTTTCTACAGTAATGCCCGTAGCTGTATCCTCTGTTTTCTGGGAAATTTTAATCTATGCTCAACAGTTGAGTTTTCTGGGTTGTATTGGGGACTCGATAATTCGATCGGATTATTTAACTTTGTTTATGTTTTTCCGGGTATTTTAGAACATGTTAAAAAGTTCGACCGGATATAAATACCCAATTTTTCCCCTGCCGGAAAACTTCCAAGTGTTGGATTTTTTCCGTAGTTTAAGAACGTCTAAGTAGTGCATGTAACGCGATGGACCCTCTAGAAAACAACAAACCTTAACTCGATTATGTGACCGTCTTGAACTGCCCTTTTAACCTTAGGGTTTGGGGCAGTACGGCGTGCCACATGTGAGGCGTTGGCTTGACCCTTCTACGGCTGGACCGTTGGTACTGTGGCATGAAGTGGATGTTTTTAAATTTATTTCATGTGTTGAGCTTTTTCGGGAAAACTTGGGTGTTTGATTGTTCGATTGGAAAGTTTAACATTTTCTATTTATCTGGAATGTGATACAATATTTGGAATCCACAAATTGTTATGAAATAACTGATTTGAATGTTATAAACATAGCACTTTAGTCTCATTTGATCGGTTGCCGCGGAATTTTGATGTGATCAAAAGTCCGTCGCAATCACGTAGCGTACGCGGATACTCGCCGGTAAACTTAATAGACAGCCACGCCCCATAGCCCCGACCAAGTGACTGTAGGAGAACCCAGTAGCCAAAAGCATCCGTTCGGGTTCTCGCGGCAGCGGTGTTCCGCCTTAGTGCACTTCATCGACGACATCCGGGGGTGCGGCCGTCTACTAAAGTTTGCGACGAGCATTCGATCAGTATGTCGGGAATCTTGTTGAATTGCCGACTTGATATTGAAAAGAGTTTTCGATAAAGTGACTAAAATGCGGGGTTTATAATTGTTAGTCATGCGATGTCTAAGGAATTCATTTGGTTAGGCATATGATGTCTAAGGAGGTTGCAGATTCCAACTGTTGTAGTTTTACACTTTCTTTTCTGTGACCGTAAGTGTAATATGTGATATCGCCGGTTTCGTTGCTATATGTCAACAACAATTGTGATACGCATGTTTACTTACGTTGATGACATGTGATGTTATGTGTTGCTGGATATGTTATATTGGATCGTCGCGTTTTGAATAGCCGGGGGTTTTATATGAGATGAGAGTTTTTCATTTTCATTCATGTAAATAACTTGTATGTAATATTCTTTTATTGGGGCACTTCCAGGTTGCGGAAGATGTATCCATTGTATATTATTTACTTTTCCGCATTAGGATAGACCCAAGGAGGGGAGCACAAGTAACCGGGTTCTAGGGTCCAGTGGGAGACCATCTCGAGGAGTCGAGTTCGGGTCTCCTAACTCTAGAATTGGTAGGGTTACTTGCCGCTCTCGTAGGGGTCTAGGGGTGTGGGATTGGCTATTCATCACGGCCGTGGAATCCGTGTTTTATACAGGCTCAAAATAAAACACGGACGTCCTAGTATATCCAATATTTCATATGATATTTTCTGCTGCGTTATCTGTGATGTGATCATGTGATATGTTCAGATATATATTGTATATAGTATATATGATATATTATATAGACGTTGCTTATGTTTTACGCCCGCGCTAGCCCTGCCTCGCTCTGGCGTTAGTTACCTAACCTAACGGTGCAGACGGGACATCGAGGCGAATGCGGATGGCATAAGTGTACGTCGTATTTATTTGTGATGTTTAGGTGACTTATATGATGGGACTTCATTAATATGATTAATGAAATAAAAGAAACCTAAAAGATGTTGTGAAATCGAATTTTCAAAAACAGATAGCTACAGTACTTGCTTTGCATCGCGGTGTTCCATGTAGAACATCCTGCACCTTATTCGATAAGGAAAGGGCCGAGATCCCTTCACCTGGAGTGACCCCTTTAGCAATAACTGGCAGATGCTACAACCCTCGGTTTGTCTTTTGATTGCTTCTATAGTTTTTTGCTTTGCACAGCGGTATATATGATATATCCTGCTATAACGTTTCAAAAAAATAAAATATTATTTTTGGGATTTTTTATAATTTCATATTATTTTATTGAATATTTTAATATTTCGGTATTATTAAATACAAATAAATGGGAAAAATTATGGAAAAATTATGGAAAATTCTAAAATAGGGTATTTTATGGAATTATGCCATTTTTAAGTTTTTATGATTAGTTATATGCTAATTTAGTGATAATCGCGATTAAAAATCGCTAATAGGTTTTTTAGCATTTTGGTGCAAAACATGGACATAACATTTTTCTTACACTTGTGCATTTTTCCACCATGTTTCTTTTGGGGTTACTATTCTAGTGAGAAGGGTTTAAAGAGGAGAGGAAAGAAAAGATAAGATAAAGGTATCATGATTAGGAGAGAGGTAGGTATGGGGTTTACTTTTTGACTTGTAGAACCATTCCCCATCATTTTCCCCTTCCCATTCTCACTCCTCTCCCTCCCCTTACTGCTGCTGCCGCCATCCCTCTCTCTCCCTCTTCAAAAAAAAATCCTAGATTCACCATTAAAACAAACCCCAAACCCCAATCCCACTTCACAAAACTTGTTCCCGAGCTCGCTAGCTACACATCGGACCAAGCAAGATAGGATTTTGAGGACTTTGAGCAACTCAAGAATTTTCTTGAGTTGCCAAAGGAGGTAATTTCTGCACCCTAGAGTAGTAGTTAAAATTCTTATTTCATCCATGCTAGTTTCATATCGATATTATGTCGTTTTGTGAACTTTGGAGAATTCAAGTTAGGGTTTAGGGTAAATCTGAAATCAAAGGTGAAATTGAGGCTTGTGGTGACCTTAGAACCCCTGGTGTGATGTTGTTTTAGACCCAAACCTGGAACTAGAACCAGAATACGGATTTATAAAATCGATATCGGGAAAAACTGGAAATATGTCATTGTTTTTATTGATCTGCTTTAACCCGAGACACCTGAAAATAAAATTGACTTGACAGAGAGATGTGCAGGCACCCTGGAACCAACACCCAAAACCCTAGCCCCCAACTCTAATTCCCGGCCGCAGATTTAACCCTTCTGGCCCCAATTTGCGGCCAGAGCAGGAGGGTTTTGCCTCGTTTTTGGTGCAGGGCCCTATCTCTAGTAAACTTGACCCCTGGCATGTATAGATTTGTCTAATTTGACCTAGGGTGAAATCTGGAGCCTATTTCCTTAGTTGCTGTTTTGGATTTGTGTTTCCGTATTCCGTATTTCTAATTCTGAATTTTCTTATGGTGTTTTACCTCGACTACTTGGCGTTTATACGACGATATCGAGGGTTGTTGATGGTTTTGGAGGCGTATCCATAGGTTCTAACCTATAGGCCCCATAGTGTATCGTTTTGGCTTTCGTGTATCTTTTTAGCTTTGATTTGATTTTGATACGCATTTGCGATACGTTAACGTGTAGGTACCCCATGAAGACTTCGGGATGACAAGCAACCGCGTGACGACGTCGACAGATAAAGACACAAGGTGAGTAGATTATATCTACGGGGGAAGTCGGGTGGATGGCGTATAGCACCCCCGCAGTCCGTAGTTGGTATACTATATATATGTATATATTATATATAAGATAGTTTTTAGTGTGTTGTGGTCTTTGTGTTAGGTGTACTATGTATAGATTAGGGTTAGAAGTAAACTAGTATAGTTCCTAGTTGCGAACCCTAGAATAGGTTTACCCTCCCCCCACACACACGTACTTATTGCTATATCTACACTGTGTTGATGATGATATTGGACGACATTGGAGATGAGTCGATGTTATTGGGCATTGTGCCGCGAGATCGGTGATTTGATATGATTCGTATTTGGGATACGACATATGATCTCTAGCGGGCATTTGGACGTGTGCTTACACACGCAGCATATAGATGGTATCAGTTGTACTAGACTTAGATCAGTACCCCAGATTATGTGATGTGATGATAATGATACCTGATATTTGATGAAAGAAATGCGATATTGACCCGTACCCAGCTATTGGGATGCCGTACGACGATTTACCGTACGAGCTATATATTGATGATTGATCCGCACTCATGACTTGAGGATGTCATATAATATACTGTATCGTGCGCGATACTAATGAGGCGGGATCACCGACTACTATACGTACATATCGACTCAAATTTAGGTGGTTTCCGTACCCTTCCCGATTGACTTGATACTTAGATCTATAGTTTGCATAGTAGATGTTAGACTAGACTCGAGTCATACCTATTTCAAAACTACGAATCAGGAATATCTTAAGACGAGTAAAGGGATTCTACGGGTATTTTCAAAGACGTATCTTTCTTAAAAACACCGTAGCGCTTATTTTACTAAAAATCCTGATTCGTCTTATTTCAAATGGCATAACTTTATGACATATACATATGGATGTGGATTCCTTACTATTGCGTTGATTTATTCGATTCCACATTTTCAGTACTATTCGCATTGCATTTCATGGGTTATTGCTATATTACCATCATGCTGCTAGGACACCAGCACCATTATCGATGATGCGTATGTTCCACGTACACTTGCTTGCCGGCTCACACACTTCATCATCGATAATTGCCATGTCACTACACTATAGTACTGTTGCATTCATGATACGATCCTTGCATGGCATACTTGTACACATACTCTTTGTACACTTATTTTTGTGCACATACTTATTCTATACTCATACTTGTACACATACATGTTTCCACATACATAGATGATATTTCTAGATTTGGGAACCGCAAGATACTCTTTAAAACTGATTCATTTTAAAAGAGCGGCTTTCCCCCAATATGTGCATATCACTATTCCTTGTTCCATGATATATTGATATGCTTACATTCTTTTATATGTCGCATACATCCTGCTTTTTGATTGTACGCATTGAGATATGTTGTTTCCATGATATTTCTAGATTTGGGAACCGTGGCTATTTCAACTGAGAATATGTATTGTCTTTAAAACCCAGTTTCCCTTGATATGATATTTCAGTGCGTCCACCATGTGTTTTCTCGGTTCTGAGAGTGGCATATAAAACCCGATTCGAGGAGCGGTAGGCACCGTCTGCGGGTATATGGTAGACCCGGTAAGGTACCCCGGGGCAAGAAGACTCGTATATGTTGGACGGTGAGCCTGGCAGGGGAGCACTACCTACCAGTGATAGTATTTGGACTAGGCGGTTATCATGGGGATACCGATCGGAGTATGTACGTATGGATACGTCGAAATTCGAGGGTCGAAGCTGGGCACTCGGGTTTTCGAGATAGCGTATGATACGTACCTATCAGGGCCAGTCTTGGTGACAGCGCCTGATAGACGAGGATTTACGTGCCGATGCTAGGCACCGGTTTCATGATGTTTTCGAGTGTCGATGCTAGGCACTCAGGTTCCATGATTTGATTATATCCTCATATTTCCATGCATATGCTTTATGATATTTACATGCATGATGCTTATTGTCATTGGGTGACAGGTGGACGGGATCCACATATATACAGATATTGATTACATACAGACTTTGACTACATTGATCACACTGTTGGAGATAGTGCCCTCATAGCCAATTATTGGATCACAGGTACGTGATTGCAATGATTGCGGAGGACCTATACCCGTAGGACAATCTTACTCGAGATGATAGTATGCTATCTGGTTTGCCTTTATCAGTCGTGTACATGATCAGGTGACTGATTACATGTTACACTTTGATAGAGCCCTTAGGATCTTGCTTTACTACCAACAGTATGATGGCGATCATATACGTGAGAGTTGGGTAGTTTATATGCATATCCTTAATTGTGGTCCCTAGTCGTGGGAGTTTCGAGACAGGGCATCGATACTCCGGAGTAGACTATTGTGTACAGTCGAGACCCCGACGAGGGGCGGTGGCCGGTCTCACAAGCCACTGGTGTCAGTTGGATCACCTAAGATGTATACAGGTGCTCATTGGGTTATGAGTACACCGGACAGGACTCGCCGGGAATCTGCTAGTTAGTATTATATCTACCGTCAGATAGCAGTTTCCTGGTGACATGTGTACAGGTTAGTTCATCGACCTGAGGTCGTCATTTGTCTCGTGTGAGTTCCCACTGTGCTTTGATTTCTACCCTACCACGGCTCAAAGGAGTCGTGAAAACAGGTAGCTTTTGGGTACAGTCCCGAGCCATATGGAGGCACGTGAGCGGATCGGCAAGGGATTCGTCTCTCCCGGTATTGGGGGCGAGGTCGTGCTGTGTCTAGGAGAGCCATTACACAAAGTCCATGGCCATGGCAGGAGATTTACTGGTAGGTACTCCAGTAGTATCTCAGGGTGTTATTGGGCTTCACTCCGACACGACTTATACTGCTATTGGGGGTCTGACGTTACTAGCCCCCTAGGCAGATATGCGATATTCATAGACGAACGGACCGGACTGTATATACATTGTCACTGTTAGGCTCAGTAGGGTTTTTGGATGAGTTCGCTCATCGGCCTCCCTTGAGTTCGCTCATCAGCCTCCCTTGAGGTCAGTCCATGGGCAGCCGTTACGCATAGCTAGTGCCGCTGACGGTTTGTGGTTAAACCCACTGCCAGGGTACTGACGAGTCATTAGAGTCCCCCACAGACAGTTTCCCAAGTTCGGGCGAAACGTTGTAGAGGCCGTATGGTTTTATGGCAGGGTTCGGAAAATGCACGTGCGTTTACGCACGTGTTATTTTTCGGACAGATGATATTGGTCGGCTTTGGTTTAAGCCGGATCCGAGTATTATATTGAGTAGGTATAATATCTTTGTCTCAGTTGCATTTATATTCGGTCGTAATACAAATGCGGGTATATTTATACAGTTTCGGGGTTATCCTGAAAGTCGTTTCAGGATCACTTTTGGAAGTTGCCAGTTTCCAGTTTTCTATCAGCCGTCTTTTAACATTCGGTTAAAGACGGATTTATCTTTTTTTCAGATATGATGAGTCAGTGTTCTAGAAGATTCTAGATGAGGTGACTAGGATTAATTGGTGTTGAGTTTTCATTGGATGCATTAAAGGCATGATGAGGTGTTTATGTGAGTCATTGTTTTCATTAAAGAGTTTTGTTAAGCTTAAGATATTTTTGTGAGAAGCTTCATATCTTATGGTCACCACTTGCTCCTACGGTCACCTCCCTCCTTGCATAAAAGTGGCCGGCCCTCTCTCCCCTCCTCACTTCACTTGTTGATTTCATTTTAGAGAGAAAAGATTATGATAGTATTTGGGGTGCATGGAATTTTACAGTTCACTTCATTCCATCACCCAATTCCCTCGGCAACTTCATTAACCCATCATCCACGGATTTGGACGAAGTGAGACAAAGTCATCTACTCATTCTCTACATCATTCTTGGTCGTCTCTTTTAGCAAACTTGACGATCGAGTTGCCTCGAGTCAGAGGCGGGAGCCCGTTTAAAGAATCGGTGATGTGGTGCCACCTCGACGAGGATATCGGAGATCGACGAGATCAGAGCAGCCGCAACGGAGCGTGGGATGATGGTTGAAGAACGAAGGACTCGGATCGTTCGGTATAACCTTTCTACACTCTTTACAGTTTGTTAGTTTAGCAATAATGGCAGATCCGGGTTAAAGTATACGATAGCGCCAGTTTAAAAGTTTTTGTTCCGCATTTGGCATCTGTAGACTGCCGGGGCGCTAGCGTAGACTTACAGTGGTATCAGAGCCTAACCATTTTGCTATGCTAACTTGTAGTAACGCGTTTAAAACATCGATCGAACCGGAAATCGAAAATTGCAAAATCCTACCTCGACAGTTTCTGTTGATTTTAAATTGTCTCAAAAATTAATTCTACATGTCTCAGAAAACTGTGCAGGCTTTTCTAAGAACCACGACAAAATTTGGGCTCGTGACCCTACCAAACCGCCGCGGAAACGCGGTCAAACCCATGGTTTGACCGCGCATCCGCGGCCACGTGGTGAGCTCGTGCTCCCAAATTTTTCCAGTGGCTTCTCTGTTGGATTTTGGGGTTTTAGGTAAATATCGTTTTGGCCCAGATTTTGTTACTGTTCACCAGTAAGTCGTGGGGCCCACTTTTTGATATTTGGTCTTTGGTCGATCGAAATTTAAACACGTTAGTTTACAGTGCTTACATTATATCTCCGACCGGGAATGTCATTTGATCGGTAAACCGTGTCTGATTGCTATAGTTCTTTTAGACGGGTTTGCGAACGTGACATTCGCGTTGATGTTCTATGTTGTGCTGTGATGTTGCGGATTTGTCGTGGTGGATAGCAGTGTGCATTGGTAGTACAGTTTGAGTTTATTTGTACATTTGATATTGCGGGACGAGCGTCCAACTTGTGGACAGCCGTCACTGCCTGTTGTATAATATTCTTTTGGGGCACGACCAGGTTGCGGTCGATGTACCTATTGTATTATTTTTCATTACTGTACTAGGTTCTGCCCCGCGACGGAGTGCACGGATAGCCGGGTTCGGGGGGGCAACGGGTCCGCATCTCATGGCTTTGAGAGGTAGAGGGGTCCCACTCTAGAATTGGCAGACTATTCGCCGCACTCGTAGGGGGTACAGGTTGACCCAAGGAGGGGTGCCCAAGATTACCGGATTCCGTGAAGTGCTGGGTGGTCCATTCATTATGCTGTAGGGGGCTGCCTCGCTTCAGGTTTTGGCGGGTAACTTGCCGCACCCGTAGGGGTCTAGGTTTCATTGCACAGGCTATCCACACGACAGGGGAACGTCGAGTTTCAGCAGCGGCTCTGTGAAACCCGGGGATCCCAGATTATCTGTATTGTTCTGTGATGCTTATTACTTTTCTGTAATGTTGCATATTATCACGCCTGGAGAGATTATTGTATATTGGTTTATATACTATTAGATGTTGTATATGTTTTACACCCGCGCTAATCCAGTCCCCGCTCTGTCGTTATTTAAGTAACCTAACGGGTGATGACGGGACCCAGTGACGAATGCGGATGGCATATACGTACATTTTATTTTCGTTCTTTTCTGGTGTGATTTAATGATGGGACTGCGTTGATTCTGATCAATGAAAAATAAAACAAACCTGTTTGCAGTTGTTGGAACAAATTTAAAAAGTGTTGTTACAAAGACGTTTCCTTTTGTTATGCATAGCGGTATTCAATGGAATATCCTGCACCTCATTCGACGGGGCAAGGGCCGATATCCCTTCACCGGGACCGACCCCTTGGACAGAAGTTTGCGTCAGGGTAATAACTTCACTATAGTCGATTACAAGTTGCTTTGCATAGCGGTATTCAGTGGAATATCCTGCACCTCATTCCAAGAGGAAAGAGCCGAGATCCCTTTACCGGGAGTGACCTCTTTAGCAAAAGGTTTTCGCCACTATATTTTAAAAAGCTATCAGGTTCCTTCAGCGATATCAAGTTCACTACGTTAAAGGTTTTTCGCCAAAAACCATCCGTAGCCCTCCGTCATTTCATATGAATGGTCAGTAGTATTCAAGCTATGTTGGTCTAGCCCTTAGCTAGGACATAGTGATTGGTAGCTGCTGGGGTGTTCATATGTTGCATAGATAGATGCGTTGGTTTAGGACAGTCGTACAGCCTTGTTGGCCCTTAGTCAAGGGCGAGTATGGGTGGGTTCAAATTAACAAGATAATGATGGGAAGAACTTGACATGTGACTTATGGTGGGCTGGCCCTTAGTTACGATCATAAGAGCATGGGGCAAAAATCATATCGGGAGTTTCTAAAGAAACTGAAACTTGCCAAGTATGCGCATACCTTCTGGAGTATGAGTAACGTGGGTGCATTCCATCACGTTATCATGGGATGAGAGTTGGATCCCGATTCCCACTGATGAGTTGGTTTACTCTTCGGGTGATCCCGATTGATTCTTCTTTCAGGTTTGGAGGAGAATTTGACAGGACAGTGGGAGGTTTCCGGATTAGATAAAATGATGACCATTCTGATCTAGGTTAGAGTGCACGCAGATTGTTTCTTTTCTCTCTCTCTCTTTGGCAGCGACCTTTGACCGACCCTAGACTATGACTCAGTGACCAGGTTGACCGAACCTTCTTAACATACTGGCTTTTGGATTGTCTGAGTTGCATAAGTCATTGCCACTCCTTCTTTTACCCTTTGCATTTCTCAGAACACCCGTATAACTACGGATATCCACTTCCATTGGATAGATCCATCGTATGGTTATATACGAACTCGAAGGGACTTCTTCGAGGATGGATCCAGGTTTAGGAGGAATAGAATTAGTTTATTCAGTTGTCTTTTATTATCACCTTCTCTCAGGTTGCGAGAGCTCCTTGGTTTAGGAGAGTACACCTATTACGCTTATTGGATAGTCTTATTCCAAACCATAGGCTGGTGCCAAAAGGTAGGGAATGAAGAAAACCAATTAGCCTAAGTAGGGTGTGCAGAAGGTAATATGTAAAGACAAAATAAAGGGATTAGAAAGAGGGCAAAGTAAATTGCGACTGATATCATTCACGACCAAAACTGCGTACTTCATCGCCACTCCTATTTCACCTTTAAAAGAATAAGGTATTATTCAGTTGTCTTTTATCATCACCTTCTCTCAGTTGCGAGTACTCCTTGGTTTAGGAGGGTACACCTATTATGCTTACTGGATAGTCTTCTTCCAAACCATAGGCTGGTGCCGAACGGTAGGGAAGGAAGAAAACCATTTAGCCTAACGATGGTGTACAGAAGGTAACGACTAAAGACAAATAAAGGGGATTTGGAGAGATGGCAAAGAGATATACGGTTGAAGTCATGAATTGGATTATGGAAGAGGCATTTCTATGAATACCAGAATACCCCTACGAAACATTTTCATGTTTCAGTGCATTGTTAAAAGAAAAACTGTTTTCCCGATTAGACACTTACTCCAAGGGTATGTATTTACCAGGTTTCATTCTCATATCTGTATGGTTTTACAGATGATGAGTGGGAGTAAGATATTGGGAATAAGGTGATCATCCTCATTGTATCGGAATTCGTTGTAATTGGTGATATTTGAGTAAATCGCCAGGGTACAGTTTTCAACCTACGACGCACAGGTTTTGAGTTGTTTAACTCAGCGGACTTATACAGAGTATTGTATGTTGTCCAAGTGTCCATCAGGACAAAGGGGTAGGTCCTCGTACTATGTTCTGTTTACTTATAACTTCTCTAGTATTTAGACGAGTGTTTCGTAGAAATACAAGGTCTAAGTTTTGAGAAGTTGTGGGTATAAGAATAAAGTAGAGGACCAGGTATCACAAGTATCGAGATTCTTCAAAGAGATCGAAGATGTAGATTCTTGTGATTGGTATTCAGATGATAGTGATGGTTTTGAGAAACGTGTTTCTCTTTTAGGTTACTCATAATTGGATGGATTCCTAAGTTGAGTAATGCTGATTAGCCTCTTTCCATTAAGTATATATGCACTGGAGACAGCTGCATGGATTGAATCTGGTTCCAATTAAATAAGTGCCAAAGTTTCTGTATTAGATATAGAATGGATCGTACCTTAAAAGATATTAAGGTACGGGGAGTTGTCCAGCTTATGCTTAAAACCAGACACTGGATAACTCAGGGCACGTTTCTGTAATGGCTGTTTGTGGGTTGACCCTGGCTATGACGAGGGTTGATATTCTACCATTTGCAAGATCAATAGTGATATTGTTCTTGACTCGCCACAGTTTTAGTAAAAAATGGATCTTTTTCAGAAAACAGTAGTGGGAGTATGGTAGAACTGGAAGTGATTCCAGAACCGCGAACGATTACGGAAAATTTAATAGGACCTATACATTCAATCAGGTTTGACATTCTAATAGCCACTCCGCAGGTATGGTAGGTAACCTCAGACACCCGAGAGGTACTTCGGTAGGCTCAAGGACGGTGACAGGGAGGTTCTTATCTACCCAGACTTGACACTACTGTTGTTCCAGGTTATGAGACCCGGTAGGAGGGTTGTCGTAGTCAGTGGGAGCAACGGAAGCATGGTGGGCAAGTAGCTTATGTCTATTGATAGACTAGAGCAGTTATAGCGGAGATAGATCATCTAATTTTGATGTGACAGTCATGGGTTTGACTTCAATCAGAATAGGGGATGGATCTGTTAAGAAGGTAGTAGGGTGTGATGTCATGGTATCTGGATGACATACACAGAGTAGGAAGTAAAATTCCTATACTACGATCGGTTGTACTGTGGTCGTCACACAGTTGTTTCTCCAGACAGGATATGGATATAATATTTGACATTCTGGTTTCTAGATCTATGGTTTTAGATCTGGATTTGGGTAGTTTCCCAATGTGGGTACTTTGACAAATATTCTAATGGTTTTTGGAATAGTTGACTCCTAGCATGGTGGTGTACCTGCAGGTGATGGAGTCACCCTCTCTAAAGGTGTCGTATAGACTAAAGGGGAGAGGGATGTGTATGATTGGCAGATCACTTGCTTAGGCAATTGAGTCAATCATGAGATGTCAAGTACCACACCAAATGTTGGTTTTGCACTAGATGCAATAAGTTTTTATTAATCCAATCCTGGAAAAATATAAGGAAGCAGTTTTAGAACATAAGTACATGTTCTACGGATTTGATGACGGCAGCCTCTTTCGGGAGACGGTTATCATTCCAGGCTTCAAAGGTGACATGGATGACAGAGTGATTGTCAGAGTTATAGTTTTCCCTCTGATGAAGAGGGACAGTATTATGGACAGGTGGTCCAAGAGGATACTGTGGGTGGCATGGTGCCCGATACTGATTAGGTTCAGTGATCGATACAGTCTAAGAAGTTTGGATTTGGAGTTCATTTATGAACCAGGTCCCATCAGATATCCAGACATATTCTAAGACAAGTATTACTCATTTCAGGAGATGGCTTTCTCCGCGAACTTGAGATTTAGAGAGATATAGAAAGAAACTTCTAGGCGGATCCACTCACTAAGGCTATTTCTCGAACACAATAGTTTTACAAACGGGCTTTGTGATACTGATTAGTAGAGGAGTTGGGTGTTGGTTTCACACGGGCTGTGAGTACGCAACATCACAATAATTAGCCTTGAGTGCAAGTGGGAGATTGTTGGAGATAGTGCCCTCATAGCCAATTATTGGATCACAGGTACGTGATTGCAATGATTGCGGAGGACCTATACCGGTAGGACAATCTTACTCGAGATGATAGTATGCTATCTGGTTTGCCTTTATCAGTCGTTTACATGATCAGGTGACTGATTACATGTTACACTTTGATAGAGCCCTTAGGATCTTGCTTTACTACCAACAGTATGATGGCGATCATATACGTGAGAGTTGGGTAGTTTATATGCATATCCTTAATTGTGGTCCCTAGTCGTGGGAGTTTCGAGACAGGGCATCGATAATCCGGAGTAGACTAGTGTGTACAGTCTAGACCACGACGAGGGGCGGTGGCCGGTCTCACAAGTCACTGGTGTCAGTTGGATCACCTAAGATGTATACAGGTGCTCATTGGGTTATGAGTACACCGGACAGGACTCGCCGGGAATCTGCTAGTTAGTATTATATCTACCGTCAGATAGCAGTTTCCTGGTGACATGTGTACAGGTTAGTTCATCGACCTGAGGTCGTCATTTGTCTCGTGTGAGTTCCTACTGTGCTTTGATTTCTACCCTACCATGGCTCAAAGGAGTCGTGCAAACAGGTAGCTTTTGGGTACAGTCCCGAGCCATATGGAGGCACGTGAGCGGATCGGCAGGGGATTCGTCTCTCCCGGTATTGGGGGCGAGGTCATGCTGTGTCTAGGAGAGCCATTACACAAAGTCCATGGCCATGGCAGGAGATTTACTGGTAGGTACTCCAGTAGTATCTCAGGGTGTTATTGGGCTTCACTCCGACATGACTTATACTGCTATTGGGGGTCTGACGTTACTAGCCCCCTAGGCAGATATGCGATACTCATCGACGAACGGACCGGACTGTATATACATTGTCACTGTTAGGCTCAGTAGGGTTTCTGGATGAGTTCGCTCATCGGCCTCCCTTGAGTTCGCTCATCAGCCTCCCTTGAGGTCAGTCCATGGGCAGCCGTTACGCATAGCTAGTGCCGCTGACGGTTTGTGGTTAAACCCACTGCCAGGGTACTGACGAGTCATTAGAGTCCCCCACAGACAGTTTCCCAAGTTCGGGCGAAATGTTGTAGAGGTCGTATGGTTTTATGGCAGGGTTCGGAAAATGCACGTGCGTTTACGCACGTGTTATTTTTCGGACAGATGATACTGGTCGGCTTTGGTTTAAGCCGGATCCGAGTATTATATTGAGTAGGTATAATATCTTTGTCTCAGTTGCATTTGTATTCGGTCGTAATACAAATGCGGGTATATTTATACAGTTTCGGGGTTATCCTGAAAGTCGTTTCAGGATCACTTTTGGAAGTTGCCAGTTTCCAGTTTTCTATCAGCCGTCTTTTAACATTCGGTTAAAGACGGATTTATCTTTTCTTCAGATATGATGAGTCAGTGTTCTAGAAGATTCTAGATGAGGTGACTAGGATTAATTGGTGTTGAGTTTTCATTGGATGCATTAAAGGCATGATGAGGTGTTTATGTGAGTCATTGTTTTCATTAAAGAGTTTTGTTAAGCTTAAGATATTTTTGTGAGAAGCTTCATATCTTATGGTCACCACTTGCTCCTACGGTCACCTCCCTCCTTGCATAAAAGTGGCCGGCCCTCTCTCCCCTCCTCACTTCACTTGTTGATTTCATTTTAGAGAGAAAAGATTATGATAGTATTTGGGGTGCATGGAATTTTACAGTTCACTTCATTCCATCACCCAATTCCCTCGGCAACTTCATTAACCGATAGTCCACGGATTTGGACGAAATGAGACAAAGTCATCTACTCATTCTCTACATCATTCTTGGTCGTCTCTTTTAGCAAACTTGACGATCGAGTTGCCTCGAGTCAGAGGCGGGAGCCCGTTTAAAGAATCGGTGATGTGGTGCCACCTCGACGAGGATATCGGAGATCGACGAGATCATAGCAGCCGCAACGGAGCGTGGGATGATGGTTGAAGAACGAAGGACTCGGATCGTTCGGTATAACTTTTCTACACTCTTTACAGTTTGTTAGTTTAGCAATAATGGCAGATCCGGGTTAAAGTATACGATAGCGCCAGTTTAAAAGTTTTTGTTCCGCATTTGGCGTCTGTAGACTGCCGGGGCGCTAGCGTAGACTTACACACACTTCATTTGTATATATAACAGGGTATGAGGGCGCTGTTATATATACCCTTACACCAATATTAGTGGAATGGGACGCTAATATATGTGTATTGATTTTCATTTTAAATACTTCATCATGTTTATTTCATGCAGTCATACCTTATATTTATGACATGTTATTACCTGAGGCACTGGCACGAGTACTTGGCACTACACACATGTCTAGATGTTGCATTGCCACCTTATCATGCTTCAGACTTACTCTTGAGGTTTATATTATATACTGATCGTATTGACCTAGGATTATGTCATGCATTCGGTTTCTGCTTGTAGATGTTTTCTATTCACGAGTTGGCAACTCACCCCCGTTGTGCCATAGCTTCTTGCAGGTTTTGCCGTACAGGTTCCATAGCGGCATTTTTGGCACACTGCTTCCTTTGCGGGTGAATTGCTTTTGGTAGGTGGGTTCTTTGCATCAGAGCCACCCTTGTATATGTATTATTCATAGTATCTAGAATTCCATCAACCAAAACTTGTTTATTGTTTCAGACTTAGACATTGGTGATGTATTATTTCGACCTTAGAGTCGCGTGTAGCAGTATTACGGTTTTCATGTTATTATGAGTTTTCTTTTGAGTTTTGATCCTCGCCATTCGGCGTTGTATATTTTATTGCTTGCGTGGTTGTGACCGTCGATTGACGAAGAGCTAGCTCCAGCTTGGGGATGCCTTTTATCATCGCACATATATATTATTCTTGTTGTATCCCGTTAGGGGCCAGTTTTTACAAAGGAAACTCTGCCGAAATTTTCATAAAAGACTATACATTTTTAAAAATGCACATTCGGCTTAGTTATTTAAAAACCTTGATTTCAAAACATGTTTTCTTCATTTTTTTTAAACTAGTTTTCTTTATTTATTCCTTAAAATGGTTTTAGATTTCTGGGCTTTTGGCTTACTTGGGTTAGATGGGGTCTTATAGACTTCATATGATTCAAGTGCCAGTCACGTGCTCTTTCGGGTCGTGACAAAGTTGGTATCAGAGCGCTAGGTTGACCTTGGTTTGAGTCTAAGTTTGACTATGTGGAGCCTAGGGCGTCTATATATACACGGAACTTAGGCTTGACCTTACGGAACTTAGACTTAATCGAGGGGGTTTTAGACCCGAACTTTCGTCGCGTAGGATGACCCTTGGTTGATGGAATATGTGACTAAAGTAGAGTGATGTACCGTGGGTATGTTCCGCGGTATACTTACGACACGCCACTCCACTTAAGGAGCCTTAGGATGTACATTTCCTTGCACAGTATTATATTCATTCCTGATCTATCTTCATCAATACTGGTTATGATTTTGCTGCCATGATTGCACAGGCAGAGAGAGCTACGGCTAGAGTTTCGTCAGCATGAGCTCGTCGCAGACGAGGACTGACCAGGGCGTGATTCCAAAGACGTACAATTGCATATAGAGGCGTCGTCTTATTGTGTTTACGCGCTATGAGCGTTTGACAGATCGCTTTCATGAGATTTCTCGGACGTGCCGATTGGTACCAGAGGATCAGGCTACTGCTACAGGCCAGCCAGGATGTGATGACCATCGATATATCGCTTATTCAGGATGATAGAGGCGCTGTTCAGTGTACAGACGAATGAGCCAGTTGTTGCTGCAAATGACGAGATGTCACCCAGATGATTGGAGCTACTGCAGCATGAGTATATACTTAGAGATATGGTAGTGAGTCGCTAGTCACCGAGGATGAATGAGTAGGATATGTGGTTCGTTCGCTTACCCCGATGCGAGGTCATCAGATAGATTGCTTCCAACTAGAGACAACTTCACGCGGAGACGTTGAGAGTCGACAGAGACGATCGAATGTCGGAAACCTATTATTCCAAGTTTAAAGTATTCGGAAAGACATGCAGGCGATTCTATGGACCCTCTAGAAGAATGAAACCCTAACTCGACTTAATGACCGTGTGAAAGACTTTGAACCTTAGGGTTTGCGGCAGTTCCGCGGCGCCATTAGTGAGGCTTGGGTTTGCCCTTCTACGGCTGGACCACCGACGCTGTAGCATGTACTCGATACTATTAAACTGTACTCAAGATGTTGATCTCTTGGGGGATTATGAGGTTCTGACGAGTCGATCGAATGATTTGACATCATTCGGATATCATGTGATGGGAAACATTGCTTGGGAGACTCCAGATACAAGTATAGCCGTTGGAGCGCAGTCCATGCAGCCACGATGAGACGAGTCCGAATCAATCGACATTGAAGCAGAGTGAAGAAAAGAGTTCGCTAGAGATTTCGAAGAGATGACGTTCCCCTCCGCTGACATCAGAGATGCGATACGCACGCAGAGGCGTTGTATATGGATATACCTTCCAGAAGGAATTGCGACGAGTATGCAACCATTCCGGAATAAGAATTAGCGTCAGCAATGGATGATGACTTCCGGGCAATTCGGCAGGAATGAGGATTGAGAGAGAGACCTCGACAGGACATTTCTGGAATACGATACGAGAAGAGCTAGACCCAGGAGTGGTCATTTTGCGTACACCCAGCAGGCCAGAGTTCGGCATCGTCGACGAGATAGTTGACCAGGTTCGGATAAATGACCTTACCAGATGCGTTGCGAGTTGATCGAGGACGGACGAGCATTGAGTATTCCTCCGATGATTGGGACACATTCCCAAGGACCTGTTCGGCCACACATCTTCTACCGAATGATGAAGCTACAGAGTACGCGATTTCGAGTCCGTGCGAGAGACTTCGGATTGACCATAGCCGAGAACGTTGCAGTGCGCAGATAAAGACGTGACATCGATGTGGACGATGGTACAGACAAGCGGAACAAGAGGTTCGTGCGAGACGCTGACGAGCTGTCATTACTTCCCGTCGAGACCAGAGACCTGATATGCTTACAGAGGCATTGGGATGCGACCAGTTTCCAAGAAATGTTGTGCTGAGGACATAGATGTCCATTGAGTGAGAAGAGATTATGCAAGAGTACCAACCTCTGTACAGGCCGGCATAGGCAAGATCGGAAGAGACCTTGAGCAGGATTCCTTCCAGGACACTGCTGCAATGATGTTCGCATCCAGGATCAGATGTGTGATGTGCATTCAGAGAGTTAGAGGCCGACGCCCGTGACATGCTCCTTTACGAGTGGTCGTGAGGATTGACCGAGAGATGACCAGAGAAGTGCCAGAACGGAATCGTCCCCGTTAGCACACCTGACAGAGCCGATGAGCCGATTGATTGTGAGATTGGTAATCCACAGAGAAGATAAGGACCCAGAGACAGAGGACGCCAGACTGTGAGCAAGAGGCAAGTAGATATCTTGCGCTGCTAGCATTGGATGCACCGACACCTTCTCGACTTTGAAGGAGGGACTACCGACGACGGTACTTATGATTTATGATTTTGTGATTCGATTATCACGAATTCGTCACTTTGCATTTCGGTATTTTGGGCGTTCTGTTTTCATGATTTAGTATTGATGGCTGAGTTTCATGATATTTGTTTTTATGCACCATGGTTGCACCTACTGGGTATTTATATTTTTCGCATAGTTATTACGTTGAGGTATTGGTTGTGATTTTATGCCTATTTTATGCCAGTGATTTGATTTATGCTTCCAGCATAGTTTTTGTGCACCTTTGGTGTTTTGATTTGATTTGTGCACGCTGATGCACATGGTTGTGAGCTTATACACCGCGGTATACCTGATTTTGACTGAGCCGTATTGTATACCGTCGATTTTGGATTTTCGCGCAGGTTTTGAGATACGATTTTGGTGCACACCAGATGCACTAAATCGGGATTCTTCGTGCATGTCAAATGCACCTGATTTGGCTGTCAGGCATACACGTTTCCTATGACAGATACTTCGTGCACACCCGTTGCACCTAGATGTTATTTTGTGCACCTGTATGGCACATATATGGATTTTGATTTCCGTGCGCACCAGACGAACATGGTGGTGTTATGTGCATTTTGGGATTTATTTCTTATAGAGCAGTACATTTTTATGATATTCGCTGTGTATTGATGTTTTCGGAGCCCCGACAACTTGGATTTCTACTGAAATGTTTTAGTAATTGGGGGTTTAAATTTAAATTCGGGGACCGAATTTCTTTAAGAGGGGAAGATTGTAATGTTTCAAAAAAATAAAATATTATTTTTGGGAATTTTTATAATTTAATATTATTTTATTGAATATTTTAATATTTCGGTATTATTAAATAAAAATAAATGGGAAAAATTTTGGAAAAATTATGGAAAATTCTAAAATAGGGTATTTTATTGAATTATGTCATTTTTAAGTTTTTATGATTAGTTATATGCTAATTTAGTGATAATCGCGATTAAAAATCGCTAATCGGTTTTTTAGCATTTTTGTGCAAAACATGGACATAACATTTTTCTTACACTTGTGCATTTTTTCCACCATGTTTCTTTTGGGGTTACTATTCTAGTGAGAAGGGTTTAGAGAGGAAAGAAAAGAAAAGATAAGATAAAGGTATCATGATTAGGAGAGAGGTAGGTATGGGGTTTACTTTTTGACTTGTAGAACCATTCCCCATCATTTTCCCCTTCCCATTCTCTCTCCTCTCCCTCCCCTTGCTGCTGCTGCTGCCATCCCTCTCTCTCCCTCTTCAAAAAAAAACCCTAGATTCACCATTAAAACAAACCCCAAACCCCAATCCCACTTCACAAAACTTGTTCCCGAGCTCGCTAGCTACACATCGGACCAAGCAAGATAGGATTTTGAGGACTTTGAGCAACTCAAGAATTTTCTTGAGTTGCCGAAGGAGGTAATTTCTGCACCCTAGAGTAGTAGTTAAAATTCTTATTTCATCCATGCTAGTTTCATATCGATATTATGTTGTTTTGTGAACTTTGGAGAATTCAAGTTAGGGTTTAGGGTAAATCTGAAATCAAAGGTGAAATTGAGGCTTGTCGTGACCTTAGAACCCCTGGTGTGATGTTGTTTTAGACCCAAACCTGGAACTAGAACCAGAATACGGATTTATAGAATCGATATCGGGAAAAACTGGAAATCTGTCACTGTTTTTATTGATCAGCTTTAACTCGAGACACCTGAAAATAAAATTGACTTGACAGAGAGATGTGCAGGCACCGTGGAACCAACACCCAAAACCCTAGCCCCCAACTCTAATTCCCGGCCGCAGATTTAACCCTTCTGGCCGCAATTTGCGGCCAGAGCAGGAGGGGTTTTCCTCGTTTTTTGTGCAGGGCCCTATCTCCAGTAAACTTGAGCCCTGGCATGTATAGATATGTCTAATTTGACCTAGGGTGAAATCTGGAGCCTATTTCCTTAGTTACTGTTTTGGATTCGTGTTTCCGTATTCTGTATTTCTAATTCTGAATTTGCTTATGGTGTTTTACCTCGACTACTTGGCGTTTATACGACGATATCGAGGGTTGTTGATGGTTTTGGAGGCGTACCCATAGGTTCTAACCTATAGGCCATGTTCCCCCAATCAGAGCAAGGCTCTATTTGAATTTTGAAAATTCAAATTTTTGAAGCAACGCTTCAGATCCCGTGCGCTGCGCGCAACGTGCCACGTGTCAGAAGTTGACACGACAGCACAACGCCCAAGGCAGTGCGTCCAATCAGAGCAAGGCTCTTTAAAAAAAACAAAAGCAATGCTCAGTTGCGCAAGCGCACCGCTGCGCGACACGTGTCTGCGCAGTTGCGCAAGCACAACTGCGCAAGCGCACCGCTGCGCGACACGGGTCTGCGCAGTTGCGCAAGCACAACTGCGCAAGCGTACCACTGCGCGCCACGCGTCTGCACAGTTGCGCAAACACTGTTGCGCTAGCGCACCGCTGCACGACACGTGTCTGCGCAGTTGCGCAAGAGCAGTTGCGCAAGCGCTTCATTGTGAGACACGTGTCACTCACTGGGGGAGTTGCGCAAAACATAATAAACCTTGTTAAAACAAGAAAATTTTCCTGTATAAGGCAGGGGCCTTTGGATCAAAGATCCAACGGTGGGGAAAATTCCCCAAATCACTCAGAGAAAGATCTCTTTAACAAATTTAACTAATTTGTGAGCACTATAAAAAGGACCCCAGACCTCATTTCAAAATCATCAAGATCTTGCTAAAAAAAAAGAAAAAAGGAGAGAAAGAGAACTCTTGAGAATTCTGGAAGAACACAAAAAAAGGTAAAACCTTTAAAAGAGAAAATTCTCTTGGGAACAGATCATTGATCTAAGAACAAGATCATGGATCTTCAATAAATAAATAAATAGATAAATAAAATTAAAAAAAAGTAGTGCCTTGCACTTGTTATGAACCCTTGGTTCTCTGAAATAAGGAAAAACAAGAAAAGAAGAAAAAACTTGTTTTTCTTTAGATCAAAGGATTAAAAAGTGCTCTGCACTTCTGTTTCTTGAAGATTCTCAATGTAATGCATTGCTTGAAGGGCCAGGCCCAAATTAAATTGCAGAGCAATAAAAGGGAGGGCCCAAATGAAATTGATGCTCTGCATCATTTTATAAAGGGCAGAGCCCAAACAAAATTGATGCTCTGCATCATTTATAAATGGGCAGAGCCCAAACAAAATAATAAATAATGCAATGCATTATCTTAAAAGGGGCAGAGCCTAAATGAAGGTCCAATAGAGACCAAGATTTAATGCTATGCATTATTAAAAATGGGCCAAGCCCTAGCACAGGCCTAATAGGCTAGAAAAACAAATAAAAGTGTTGAATATTCTGAACTGGACTTAGCCCAATCGTGGCCGTAAGTCCTCAAATTAAATTGACTGAGCACAATTGCTCTCTCTCTCTCAAATCAATTTATATCCGGTTCGAGGGTACATCTCCGAGCTCCTCCGACACATGTCGTTGTAATCATTCATCGACGTCAGAGAGCTGACGGGTCCCGACGACCATATACGTCAATATGGACTGCGGGGTCCTTAAACTCGTGGACCGAAACGTCCTTAAACTAATGCTGGACCGAAACGTCCTTAAACTAATATCGGACCGAGACGTCCCTAAACTAATATTGGACCGAAACGTCCTTAAACTAATAATGGACCGAAACGTCCTTAAACTAATGTTGGACCGAAACGTCCTTAAACTAATATTGGACCACCACGTCCCTAAACTGGAGCATGGACCACCACGTCCCTAAACTGGAGCATGGACCACCATGTCTCTAAACTGAAATATGGACCGAAACGTCCTTAAACTAATATCGGACCGAAACGTCCTTAAACTAATATCGGACTGAGACGTCCTTAAACTAATATCGGACCGAGACGTCCCTAAACTAATATCGGACCACCACGTCCCTAAACTGGAATATGGACCACTACGTCCCTAAACTGACGATGGACCACCACATCCCTAAACTGGAAAATGGA
The DNA here is from genome assembly GCA_030015575.1 of Agapanthus africanus. Classification (NCBI taxonomy): domain Eukaryota; kingdom Viridiplantae; phylum Streptophyta; class Magnoliopsida; order Asparagales; family Amaryllidaceae; genus Agapanthus; species Agapanthus africanus. Next base: position 302,027,228 of record JASDDO010000022.1, on the reverse strand, counting down.
CCACTACGTCCCTAAACTGGAACAATAGAGCCTCCAAATGCTCTTTTGCCGGATCTAAACGGTCCCGTTTAAGGTGATCTTAGCCTCAAATACGGCTAACGTATCCTTAGACATTTAAATGAATGATAAAACTCCAAATCAACTTTGGTTCAAGGGTACATCTCTGAACTCCTCTGACGCCTGTCGTTGTAATCCTTCAACGACGTCAGAGAGGTGACGAGTCCTGACGGCCATATATTAATTGAATCACTACGTTAAGTTGATCTTAGTCTAAAACAGGACTAACGTATCCTTAACGAACGTTTAAGTTGATCTTAGCCGCAACGCGACTAATGCATCCTTAAACTAAAAACACCAAATCCAAATCAAAGTAAATACGAATTTGGACTAATCCACGTCCTACGGGCGACGGCATTACTCAGTCTCCGTATACAATCCACGGGCAACCACAAACAAAACAAACACCCACGACACGAAGTGAAATTCTGGAGAAGGAGAAAGTTGTTACCGCGACGCGGTAGCATAATTAACTGTAGGGGCTTGCGCCTGCAGGGAAGAGCGTCCCCACAATCAAAAACCCCTCACCCTGAGGGGGAATCTGACGAAGTTTGCTACATCGGCCGCATCCGTCTAAACCTCCGATACACAGTGCCATAAATCAACTTGGCATCTTCGGAGAGGTGGAAGGATAAAACCATATAGCATCTGCCCCGAATCTCAGGTAAGACGCCAAGTCTCGGCCGCCATTCGGAGGGGAGCATATTCTGGCACGCCCGGTGGGACCTTTTCCTCTTTCCACTCCACACTTCGTGTGTCGTCTTCGCGAACCAATCGCGGTTTGTTAAAGGGTTGCCTTTGGATTTTTGAGTTACTAAGATTTGGTCTTTGCCAGGCGCAGAACTCAACATTCAATGGCCCTCAACTGCACCAACTGCTCGAAGTGCCACTGCAACGGACGCTCCACCTCCCCCGGAGGTGTAGCATATGGGCCCCAAGCGGCTTCCTTCCTCACTCTGCCAGTAGACCAGGTGACCCAAGCCACCACTGGCTTATTCTTCGGGACCATGATCCCACCGACAAGCTGCTCTATGCCAATACTTGCACCGAAAGTAAACAAGAAGTCGGTCTTCGACTGGCTCACTGCCACAACGGCCCCAGTCAATGGGTCGCCCGCTACCAAACCGACAGCCTCTGTTTTCACCAGGCTAAATCAGAACTCTAAATTGGCTATCCCAAAGAGGGCAACGACCGCTGTTCCGGAAGTCGTTAAGGCGGCTTCTCCCGCCAAAGAGTCAGTCTTTTCAAGATTGATGATTCCTGCTCCTGCCCCTGCACGAAGATCTGTCTTTGACAGATTGGATATTACCCCGTAAGGAACAACCTCATTCTTTAAGAGGTTAACACCGGCGGCGCCTCATTCAGGCGGGGGGAAAAAAGAAGTTATCTATATCTCTGAGCCAATCCCAACGGCTCGTCGTGCTCGACGTCGCCATTGGCAACGAGTAAGAAAGGCAGGGGGCAACTCCCCATCAGGGCTAACTCCACCGGCTCCAGCAGTGGAAGTCAACGCTGCTGTTCCAACTGGGAACAGCTTTGAACTGCTGAGGAGAGTACGGAAGAACTCTCCAATCGCTACATTAAAGAGATCTCCTTCGCCTGCGGAAAGAGCTCCAGAAACAAAACAAGAACAGCCCCCTCAACGGCTGTCTTCAAGGATTTATAAAGTTTGGCGAAGGGTTCAAGACTCTGTGATTGACCCAGGTCACTTTCGTCGCCAGAAAAAGGTGAAGGTGGATAAAGACATGGATTGTCCTATTAAACGGCAGGGGACAATAGCTGCTAGGGTGCCCCCTTCAATGGTTCCTTCAACCTCAACGGCCCATAAAAGAAGGAGGCCAGAGAAAACCCCCGCGTCAGCGGCAAAAGTTGAAAATGGTGAACCTAAACGCCCCAAGTCAGGGGGCATAACAGTTCATACGGTTTACATGGCATTGGGAAAAGAAGACAGCCGTACATCCACGGGTCATAGACCGCTTACACGGTCAGTGGCCAAGGCTCAGGAGCAGCAACAGAAGCTCCAGGAAATGATGAACGCTATGGCCGCACTTACAGGGCCGAAAGAAACCCTGGAAACATCCTCAAAAGAACGTCAAGAACAAGAAACGGACACCGAATTCCTTCGGCGCGTGCTAGAAAAAAAAGATAAAGAAGCTGCGGAACAGGAAGCCAACATAAAGAAAATGGCCCTCCTGTTCCAGGATATGGTGGGTATGATGATTCAATAAGATCCACCTGCTGGAGATCCCCCGATCATTCTTGAAGACGATAGAGGAGAGACATCGAATCCTCCACCGGCTCTATCCGCAGCTAAAGAGGATACCATATCAAAAGATGATTTGGATGAATACATCGCCCAGCAAATACGGGTGCATCAGGCGACTGAAGCAGCCGGTCAGGTCGTAAAGACGGGGCGGCCATATCTGGGTTGGTACGATCAGATTAAGTACCCGCCGGGTTATACAATTCCTAAGTTCCATGTCTACAAGGGGACGGGCAATCCTCATCAGCATGTGGCCCAGTTTAGAGCGCTCTGCAGCAACACCGGAGGTGACGACAAGCTGTTGCTTCGCCAGTTTGTTGGAAGATTATCAGATACGGTGTTCGAGTGGTATTCTGAACTCCCAAATGACTCTATTAAATCCTTCGCGGAGATGGAGCTGCTGTTTACTCAACGTTTTGCAAGTGCCAGTGAACGTACCCCGATGACGGCACTGATTAACGCCAGGGTAAAACCCGGCGAGACGTGGGTTCAGTACGCTATACGATGGCAGAATTTATGGTCAAAGTGTGAGCAGCGCATTGAAGAAGCTCTCGCAGTGGGTATGTTTGTGGGAACCCTCGATCCACAAGCAACCATCTCACAATTTATGATGTTTTTCAAGCCGACTACCTTCTAGGCGTTGATTGACAAACTAGCGCAAATGGATCAAATGGGCCATAAACCCCCTCCTCCAAGGCCGGACTCCCGAAATGACAAAGGGAAGGGAAAAGCGATCGTCGTCGCTAATGCTCAACAACAACCAAGCGACCCGAAGCCAGTGGCTCGTCAAAATAATATGCGCCCGTACGTACCCCTTGAGGATAGGATGGGACGTCCTTATTCCTTTCCCCGAGATAAAACGAAGAGGTTATTCGAGCTGGCGTTGCGCAACAGACTCATAAATCTGCCGGATCCAAAACGTCCGTTGCAACCAAGTGACGTCAACGAGCCCAACTACTGTCCTTATCATCGAGTACTGGGCCATCCGATCGAAGATTGCTACGTTTTCAAGAATTGGCTTGAAAACCAGTACCGACAGGGCAAGTTCGCATTATCTGATAAATGGAAGGTGAATCCCCCGCAGCCCCACACCTCTAAAGGGACGAATACGCTGGGGGCAACATGCTCCGTCATTGAAGAAGCTCCTTGGGAGGTTGTATTATCAGCCAAGACGAAGAGGATGCTAAACGATCTTCAAACATGTCCAGCGATCAAGTGGAAGAACCCGTTGGAACCGCAGATCGTCGAAGGGATGCTGAAGCCGCGCCCAACTCCAAAGATCGATGGTGAAGGCCACAGCACTCGCAGCCAGCCGTCAAAATCTTCAAAAAAGAAGAAGAAGAAATCTAAGAAGCCCGTAAAGCCTGGCGACAAGCGCACGGACTTACAAAAGCAAATTGACGCGCTGGATGAATACAACCAAAAGGCGCGGACTCCCATTACGCTCCAAGAGTTCCTCGATCACGTCTTTCAAGAAGAAGATGAGGGAGAGAGTTCATCAGATGAATCCGAGGAATATGCAGCGAGCTGTCATATGATCTCCCATTCGATCACGAACGATGAAGAGACTTCTGGCACTAAAATGCTGGGGGCAGATACCGAATCAAGAATTCCGGAGCTATCAGTCGAAATGATTGACGCGTTCCTTAACGAAGCTCGACTGAAAAGTAAAGCTGATCGGGAACGCGAAGTGGCTATATTTGAAAGGGCCAAGCGCCGGCGACTTGATGAAAGAGCTGAGATAATCCCGCTGGAGCGAAATGCCTCCGCGTTGACAAAAGCCAATTCAAGATGAGGAAAAGGTTTGCTAAGGCCATATCAATGGGCATGAAGCTACCATCCTCTGAAGAAAAAATTACGGGTGAAATAGAAATGCACCCCTTATTTTGCTTATATCATCAGACGGTTTCACACCCCACTCAAGAATGCAAAGCTTTCGATAAATGGTGGCAAGGATATGTTGCTCGTCAACAACGCTTCAAGCGGGAAAAGCGTAAAACTCGTCGAGAGCAAAGAGATACGACCGAAGAGCTTAAAAGAACTACCGGCGATTGTCGCATGGTTAACACTGGCGGGCCACAAGTGCCTACATTCGGGAGCGATTCTGATGAGGAGCTGGAACTCGCCCCTCTCTTTAAAGAGTCAACTTCGGGAAAAGAAGAAAAGCCAAAGGTTTGCGAAAATATCCAGCTACGCAATCGGACGTTACCTGAAAAGAATCTCGGACCCTTAAACAAGAAAAATAAAGGGAAAGAAAAGGTTTCTGAGGATATTACACTAGATGACCAAGTTGCGGAAGAGCTAACCGCCAAGAATCCGCCGAAAAGAAATAAGGTGGATTACAATGTCTTGGCGCATCTGAGGAAGCTGCCCTCACAACTCAGCATTCTTGATGCCCTGTTACTATCAAAAGAGGCGAGGGATTCTTTGATTAAAGCGCTACAAGATCCGGACCAGTTCCAAGCCTTCCTGGCCGAAGAAAAGATGAAGGATGAGTTGGAAGAGGTGCACACGGCCGACGTTGCTTTTGGCGATGAAGACCTTCTCCTTGGGACGCGCGAACACAATCGCCCTCTCTATGTCTCAGGATACTGCCATGATATAAAGATAGGCAAAATCCTGATTGATAATGGATCGTCTGTTAATCTCCTCAACGTGCGAGTGTTGAAGGAAATCTGCATGAGCGTCCAGCACCTTGCGCGAGACAAGATCACCATCTCCGGGTTCGACTCCCAATCGTCAAAGACTCTTGGATCTGTGATATTGACGTTACGCTTCGGGTTGCTCGTCACAAATGTTAAATTCCATGTCATAGACGCCAAGACATGCTACAATGCTCTGCTCGGTCGACCATGGTTACACGAGTACAATATTATCCCTTCTACACAGCATCAGTGTATGAAATATTGTAAGGATGGTCTCGAGTACACTGTGGCAGGAGAATTGAATCCATTTTCCGTGAATGAAGTTCGTAAGTATGAAGATGCCAAATACTTCTTGCCGAGTTTCGAAGACACAGAAAGGTGTCACAAGCCTGAGAACAAAACTAATGCCACCATCCCTGTCTTCGGCAGCGATACCGAGGAAGAAGAGGATATAACTTATTCGGGTCCGCCCCAATACGCCAAGCCGGGACCATCCGTTCCTTCATTGATCTTCGGTAGTGATTCGGAGGATGAAGTTCATGCTGTATTCCCTGCTCGGCTGTTAATCCGAACTTCTGCTGATGAAGAGCGAAGTCTACAGATAGCCATGGTGCCGCCTAAACACCATAAAGAACTGGATGCACTTAATATCTACAGTGTAGGAGAGTTGCGGACATTCTATATCCCTCCCAGGAGAAAGACAGAGAAAGCAATTTTGCTTTACCGCTCTGAAGAAAATAAAGTGGAGAAAGAGATCTGGTATGGAGCAGATCCAATGCTGGACAAGCTTCAACCCATTCGTCTACCCATATATTATACAGAAGGTTTGAAAAAGCTGCTGAAGCGCCAAGGGATACCCTTCGAACAGACTGTTAGGAAGGCCAAATTCTATGACAGGGTTTGGAGCGTCCCCGGAACTCAACACAAGCTACCTAATGGGAGGATGGAGACGATCGGGCTCGGATACATCCGTTCAAAGAAACGACAGCTATTAAACAGCTGCTATGTCATATATGACTTCGATGAAGAAGCGGATGCTCAATGGGAGGACGCTAATTCTAAGCCAATAAAAGCGCCAGATGCAAAGGAACCCAGTCCATCGTTCGAAGAACAAATGGACAAGCTTATAAGAGAAGCAGGTCAAAAGGTCCGAGACGACCATAACCGCGAAATGGCCATCTACGAGAAAGCCAGAACGCGACGCCTTCTCCAACAAGCCGTGAAAGATGAAAGGGCTGCTCCTTGTCAACCTGTTATAAAGAAGGCTCAGCGCAAAAGCAGAAATAAGTCGAAAGGACAAAAAGGCGCTCAACAACAACAAAACAGGGCTAAGAAGCCACGCAAAAGGGAGTCGAGCGCTATTGATCTATCCCTCATGAAGAAAATGGGTCGGGCATACTCGTTTCCTCGGAAAAGACGAAGAAGATACTCGATCTTGCCCTAAAGCATCAAATGCTTGCATTGCCGGAGTCTAAACACCCCGAACAAGCGGGCGAAGCCTCACACCCGGACTATTGCTCTTACCATCGAGTGATAGGTCATTCTCTTGAAGATTGCTTCACCTTCAAGAATTAGGTCGAAGATCAGTACCAGCTTGGTAAATTCGCTCTGTCCGACAACTGGAGGGTAGCACCACCACAAAAGCACGAACCCAAGGCCACGAAAGAAAAACCAGTTCCACATTGGTACTGGAAGCGAATTCGTACTTGTCACATGATAACAATACTAAAAGGAGAACCCGAGAACATGGACAGCCTTCCTTGGTGCCTCGAAAACAGCAATGATGAGGTAATCTCAGAATTTCCCCCAGCTCCGAAAGAACTGGAGGATGGAATACATACCACTGCAGATAACCTCAAGAAAATCGAGTTGGGGACGGTAAATGATCCGCGACCGACATTCGTCAGCGAGCTGCTGTCTGAAGAGAGGGCGGCTGCGTTAAAGGACATCCTTGTGCAGCATAAAGATTGCTTCACATAGAACTATTCCGAGATGCCGGGACTAGATCCAGAAGTTGCTGTACATAGACTAGCAATATCCCCGAACATCAAGCTAGTCAAACAGGCACCGAGAAGAATGCGACTCGAGCTTGAGATGAGCATCAATACCGAGGTCAAAAAGTTAATCGACTCTGGCTTCATCCAGGAAGTTCAATAACCTGAATGGATCGCCAACATCATCCCAGTGATGAAGAAAAATGGGACAGTGCGTATATGCGTGGACTTTCGGGATCTCAATAAAGCTTGCCCGAAGGATGATTTCCCAGTGCCAGTCACCGAACTGATGATAGACAATACGTCCACTCATGAGGTTTTCTCCTTCATGGACGGCTCATCGGAGTATAATCAGATAAAAATGCATCCTGAAGACCAGAAACACACCGCCTTCAGGACCCCTCTAGGTATATTCTGTTATAAAGTGATGCCCTTCGTTTTAAAGAATGCCGGTGCCACTTATCAAAGGGCCATGACAAAGATCTTCGATGACCTTATACACGAAATCGTCGAATGCTATATCGACGATCTCGTGGTTAAAAGCAAATCATACGAAGAACATCTCGAGCATTTGAAGACCGTATTCAACGCCTTCGGAAATACAATTTGAAGATGAATCCTCTTAAATGTGCGTTCGGGGTTTCCTCGGGCAAATTTCTGGGATTCATCGTCCAACACCGAGGTATTGAGATAGATCCGTCTAAAATCAAGGCGATCATGGAAATGCCTCCGCCGAGAACTCTTAAACAGCTGCGATCTCTACAAGGAAAGCTCGCGTACATACGGCGATTTATAGCCAACCTTTCAGGGAAATGCCGCCCTTACAGTCACCTGATGAAGAAGGGAACCCCATTCGTTTGGGATCACAAATGCCAAGGCGCACTGGACGAGATCAAGCAGTATCTGCAAAACCCTCCAGTGTTGGCTACTCCAGTTAAGGGAAAGCCCCTCATTCTTTACACGGCCGCCCTTGAAGGTTCTTTAGGCGCATTATGGGCACAAGAGAATGACCAGGGGAAAGAAAGAGCACTCTACTACTTAAGTCGGGTTCTGCTGGGGGCAGAAAGCAATTACTCCCCCATTGAAAAACACTGCCTGGCACTGATCTTCGCAATAACAAAGCTTAGACATTACGCATTAGCGCATGAAGTCCATCTCATTTCAAAGGTGGACCCTCTCAAATATCTAATGTCAAAGGCCATATTGACGGGACGACTCGCTAAATGGGCCCTACTCTTAATGGAGTTCTCGATAACGTATCGACCCCTCAAGGCAGTGAAGGGTCAGGCCATAGCCGACTTCCTTGCTGAGCACCCGATACCTGCCGATTCTCCCCTGAATTGCGATTTGCCAGACAAGCATGCGTTCGACGCAATCGACGGTGGTGATACCCGTTGGGAGCTTTATTTCGATGGAGCATCTTCCATGAAAAAGCACAAACAAAGTACGTCAATGATCAAATCGGGAGTAGGCCTTATCTTCGTGACCCCACAAGGGGGAATAATGCGCTTCGCCTTCTCCTTAACAGAGCCGAGAACGAATAATGAAGTTGAATATGAAGCTTTGATAGCAGGCCTCGAGATCGCCATTGACATGGGAATTGAAAGCCTCCTCATATATGGGGACTCCCAGCTAGTCGTCAGTCAAGTGAACGGCGATTACCAAACATGAAAACCGGAATTGGTAAAATACGGTGAAAAGGTGCAACAACTGCTAACCCAAATTCCCTCCTACACTTTGGAGAGCATACCGCACGCGGAAAACAGCAAAGCGGACGCACTGTCCAAACTTGCTAAAGAATTGGCTGACGAGAACCTCGATGACGTTAGAATCGTGGTACAAAGCCGTCGAGTACTTTCCCCAGCAGAAATATCTCTGGAATCATCCGAACAAAAAGGAGCGAACGAACAGACAACCCTGCAAGTAAAAGATTGGGAAAATACCGAGGACTGGAGAGAAGTCTTCATAGATTACTTCAAGTTCCACCGAATGCCTGAAGTAGCGTCCACAAGACATCAGCTCGTGAAACGAGCTCTGTCTTTCGCCTTCGTCAACGATACTCTATACAAGAGGTCATTCGATTCTCTGTGGCTGAGATGCTTAGGACCTGACGAAGCGAAAAGGGTCGTCCAAGAAGTTCACGACGGACTCTGCGGTTCCCACCAAGCGGGCCCAAAGATGAAGTTGAAGATAAAACGGATGGGCTACTATTGGCCCACGATGATTCAAGACTGCCTCGAATATGCGAAGCAGTGTCACTCGTGTCAGATCCATGGGGACTTCATCCACCAGCACCCAAATCCACTACATCCAACGATAGCTAGCCGGCCATTCGAAATGTGGGGGACTGATATAGTCGGCCCTATCGAACCAGCATCGTCTAGAGGACATCGTTTCATCCTAGCAACGACTAACTATTTCTCTAAATGGGCAGAAGCAGTACCGTTAAGAGAGGTAAAGACGGAAAATATCCTCCACTTCTTCAAGACGCATGTCATATATCGATTTGGAACTCCGCGACGGATCATCTCCAATAACGGGCCAGCTTACATAAGCCACAAGATTAGTCGCTTTGCGCAACAGCATAATATAGACTGGAGATATTCCTCGGTTTATAACCCGCGAGCCAATGGACTAGCTGAAGCCTTCAACAAGACATTGACAAAAATCATAAAGAAAACGGTGTCCCAAAATAAGAAAGATTGGCACGAAAGACTGCAAGAAGCTCTTTGGGCATATCGAACTACATTCGAGACGGCCACGAACACAACGCCGTACGCGTTGGTGTTCGGTACAGAAGCAGTACTCCCCCTCGAGATAGAGTTACCCTCTCTACGAGTGGCAGTCCACTACGAGCTGACAGACGAAGAAAATGCTCACCTTCGTCTTGAGGAGCTTGACGCCCTTGATGAAACCCGGCTCATACCACAACAAAATCTGGAAGCTTATAAAGCAAAGATGACGAGCTCATACGAAAGATTGACCCGACCGAGGACATTCCGCCAAGGTGAACTCGTGCTAGTGGTCAAAAGGCCCATGATCCCTAATCGCGCCAAGCGGGGAAAATTCGAGCCAAACTATGAAGGCTCGTACATCATAGATAAAGTTTACCAGGGTGGGGCCTATCTACTCATGGACATGCACGGTGAAAGGCCTTTCAGGCCGATAAACGGTCGCTTCCTGAAGAAATACTACGCTTGATGAGTCACGGCCTAGGTCAATGATAGATGACGACGACTATGTCCACTCGCTATCTTCCTAAGCCCAATCTCTATATGTAGTAGCCGGTCTTCTTCAACAACGGACCGAAACGTCTTTAAACTAATGACGGACCACTACGTCCTAAAACTAGCTGTTGACCGAGATGTCGATAAACTACTTTGGATTGTAACATCCCAAAGCCAATATATAAAAATAAAAAAAATATAAAACAAAAAAAAAACGGTGTGTCCATAAGCAAAAGGGCCACGGATGAAAACCCGAAAGGGCTCCGTGAGTAAAAACAGCAGGGCTACCGGCGAGTGTTCGTGAAAACCCGAAAGGGCGCGGCCTCGTTAAAAAAAATATATATATATAAATAAAAATAAAAATAAAAAAAAGGGTATGTCCATAAGCAAAATGGGCATGAATGAAAACCTGAAAGGGCTCCGTGAGTAAAAACAGCAGGACTACCGGCGTGTGTTTGTGAAAACCCGAAAGGGCGCAACCTCGTTAAAAAGACACTTATAGGGCCCTCTCGACCTTGTAAGGAGAAACCACCTGCGTGAGATCCTTACGACTCACAAGGGAGCAACACACTTAGGATCCTCACGATTCCTAGGGAGAAAATACACTCGCGAGATCCTCACGACTCGTGAGGAGAACTCTCTTATGGGACCCTCACGGCTCATAAGATTTGAAAGTCTTAAGTCACAGAAACCTAAACCTGTGCTTAAGCAACCCCCACAACTTCCGATACTGCCCTACAAGTGGCTCAATACTAACCCTTGTATACAATCCACGGGCGCGAATAAACATTTCCCTAACTAATCTCATCCGAGACTAGGGATATGTTTGCATAGCAAACAACCCTTGTAAAATCCTCTCGACTTATAAGGAGAAAACCCTCCTGTAGGATCCTTACGACTTACAGCGGAACTATACACCTGGGAACCCTCATGATTCCTAGGGAGAAAATACACCTATAAGATCCTCACGACTTGTAGGGAGAAATAGTTTTGTGAGACCCTTACGGCTCATAAGGTCAAAAGCCTTAGCCGACAGGACCCTAACCCTGGTCGCTAAGCCTCCTTTGTTCGACAATGACGGAGGCAAATGATGATTCGCTCCTGGCGATATCCCAGTTGTAGCAGTGCTGATGCCGAAATCAATATCTAATTTCAGGTTTACGGCGAAAAGCCGATAGGCCGCACATGCATACGAAATGGCCGAAATGAATAAAAAGCAGCAAGTAAAAATGTATGCATGCAAAATAGCCGAAATGATAGGGCAGCTCGCAATAAAAAGCAGCAAGTAAAATTAAAATAAATAGCCGAAATGATTGAGCACCGCGAAAAATAGCCGAAATGATTGGGCAGTCGCGACCTTCGCGATATAAAAGCTGAAATGATAGAGCATCACGGAAATAAGATAAAATAAAAAGAAAAAATGATAAAACTTTGGCCCTACACTCAAGATCACATCGATCCCTGTATACAATCCAAGGGCGTAAACAAAGAAGGAACCATACTTTCCCAGCGGACTTCGTCAGACGACGAAGCCAAACCTCAGCGGTTCATTTCAACCAAAGAAGCCAGTGACTTCAGCAAAACTCCACAACTCACGGATACAAACACTCCTTGACGAGAGCCTTCTGATTCGCGTCGACTCGCAGAGCCACCAGAGCCTTTGTGGGAACCCTCGACTCGTTTCAAACCCCAAGGAAACAAATAATCCTTAGCACTTGGAAAAAAAATAATCCCTAGCAAACTCCTCAACTCACGGATACAAACACTCCTTGACGAGAGCCTTCTGATTCGCGTCGACTCGCAGAGCCACCAGAGCCTTTGTGGGAACCCTCGACTCGTTTCAAACCCCAAGGAAACAAATAATCCTTGGCGCTTGGGAAACAAATAATCCCTATAAAACTCCTCAACTCACGGATACAAACACTCCTTGACGAGAGCCTTCTGATTCGCGTCGACTCGCAGAGCCACCAGAGCCTTTGTGGGAACCCTCGACTCGTTTCAAACCCCATGGAAACAAATAATCCTTGGCGCTTGGGAAACAAATAATCCCTAGCAAACTCCTCAACTCACGGATACAAACACTCCTTGACGAGAGCCTTCTGATTCGCGTCGACTCGCAGAGCCACCAGAGCCTTTGTGGGAACCTTCGACTCGTTTCAAACCCTAAGGAAAAAAATAATCCTTAGCGCTTGGGAAAGAAATAATCCCTAGCAAACTCCTCAACTCACAGATACAAACACTCCTTGATGAGAGCCTTCTGATTCGCGTAGACTCGCAGAGCCTCCATGGGAACCCTCGACTCGTTTCAAACCCCAAGGAAACAAATAATCCTTGGCACTTGGGAAACAAATAATCCCTAGCAAACTCCTCGACTCACGGATACAAACACTCCTTGACGAGAGCCTTCTGATTCGCGTCGACTCGCGGAGCCACCAGTGCCTCCGGGGGAACCCTCGACTCGTTTCGAACCCCAAGGAAACAAATAATCCTTGGCGCTTGGGAAACAAATAATCCCTAGCAAATTCCTCGACTCACGGATACAAACACTCCGTGACGAGAGCATCCCAACCCGCGTCAACTTGCAGAGCCACCACTGTCTCCGCGAGAGAATTCCCGGTTCGTCCCACCTTGCAAGATGAAGTTTCGGGAAGCAAAGATTGAAAAACTTGCTGCCTGAACAATGGGGCCCTGCAAGTCAATCCAAAATGGTCTCTTGCATACTATTCACGGGTCTCACTCTCCGAAGTCGATTTTCGACAAGGAGGGAAACAACCGCTTACGGGTCCTCTCGACTCGTAAGAGGGAAAAATTCTCTTATAGGATCCTTACGACTTGTAAGAGAAAACACACTTAGGAATCCTCACGATTCCTAAGGAGAAAAACCCACCTACGAGATCCTCTCGATCCGTAGGGAGAAAAGTCTCTCTGAGACCCTCACGGCTCATGGAGTTGAAAAGTCTTAGGCAGCAGATCTGAAACTGCGGCCTAAGCCATCGCTATTTCTTGAGAAAGTCAAGATGCATGCCCTATTATCTGTCAACCATGGTTACTAAGGTGGCACACTGACTACAAAAGAAAGAAAAGGGCGGAGAAATGACACAGGACATTACAAAAATGTGTATCTTTTGTTCATAAATATTGATCGAGTACAGGATACATTGTACTAAAGAATAAAAAATATACATATATTTTACAAGTACAAATGATACAAGGAGAATTACTGAGAAGGAAGCGTCTTGCATAGATTTAGCAATTGCTCGCATACTTCCTTCCACACCTTCTCTTGATCGGCTACCACCGCCAGCTCCGCCTTCACTTGGGCTCGTTGCTGCAAGACAGACACAAGCTGCCCCCTGACGAATTGATAAGCAGCTTCCCGACCTGGGGTATTGCGCTCAGCTACGTCAAGCTTCCGCTTCAAGTTTAGCCCATGGGAGATGCGCTCCAAGAGACCCTCAAAGATAGTCTTCACTTGGGCAGCATTTGCTTCAACCTCAGCACGCAGATGAGCCGTTTCGTTCGAGGTCTTTTGGCATTCCCTTAGTTTTAAAGATGCTTCTTGCTCCAAATGGTGGAAGTGAGAAGTACTTTGCTCGAGCCAAGCTGTTCGTTGGGTGCTTAGGGCTAAAACTTCGGGAGAAGGACGCGTCGACTCTAGCCGATGTAGACAGGCCTCGATTTCCCTGCAGTGATTAACCCAAGACTCGACGACGCCTTCGTTATGAAAATTTACGAGCGCCGCCAACATCGGGTTAACCTCCACAGCGAAATCTACGGCAGAAGGGAGAGCGTCCATGTTAAGCTTTTCGATGTACCCGCTTAGCATGCCCAAACTCATCACAGCACCCTTTGAAGATGGACGTTTCAAGAAAGGGCCTGCCGGTGAGAGGACGCGAGACTCAAGAGGGACCGGAGCCGGAACAATAGCTGCAAAACAAAACATGGTCAAACAATGATTCAAGAGATGTTGAAGGGTTACCAAAAAGGAAATATACTATACCAGCTGCAGCGGACGGCAAAGCCGGAAGGGCCGATGGCGTGGCTGGTCTTGCATCCCCTCCTTCGATTTGTGGCACTGCAATAAGGAAAAGGAAAAGTCATAAATCATCCCATTGCTAAAAAAGGGGGTAAATAGAGACATTGTAGTGAACGTATACTCACCGGCGCCACTAGAGGGAGAAGTGAGTTCGGATGGGAAGGAGAAGTGTGGGAGCAACACTTGATATAAATGATCAAAGAGCACTCCTAAAAGGGCACAGTGGTATAACGTTAGTACAAAAACTACATGTTTAAAAGATTAACGCATGAGTCGTAAATCCATACCTTCCAACATCCGCGATGGTACAAGGGAAGGCGGGGAGGTGACCACCGCCAAAGCAGTAGTTGACGGTGCTCCTTCGAGCAATGGAGCATCGGCACTAGCCGCACCTGCAAAGACAAACTTGTTAGAAGAGATCGCGAGATATATAAAAAGAAGAACGCTGGTAACTCAAAATTTATCCGACGAGCTGCCAGCCGAAACTGAAGCAATCCTCTCCTCTATTGACACGAGACCACCGCCCGTAGCCTCATCACCCGACTCGATGGGAACCGTTGTTGTGCTCGCAAGCCCTGGAGACGGCAAGGAACCATACGCGGGGAGGGCTATGATTGGAGTATTGCCAGATTCCAGAGAAGGAGCGGCTGGCTCGTCCTCAGGAATCGTGGCCACCTCACCCGCTACTCCTTCGAGTCCTGCGGTCACGGTTGTCCCGTCCACCGTCGCCGCGAGGTCTTCAGCCTCAAGCGCCTCGCCCTCTACCGCCTTCGGCTCGGTTAAGACAATCATCTCACCTGCCGCCACTTCAGGTGCGGCATCAATGGCCCTCTCGGCGGTGGATCCCTCAACCTCTGTTTCAGGCCCCGTGGCCCCAACGACGCGCCTCACTGTCGGCTCGGGTTCGGCAGGCACCGCTTCCGCCGTTTCCCTGGGTTCAACGGTCTCCGCCTCTCCCTCAGTCGGACTAGGCCCTGCAAGATGGAATGCATATGAGCCAATGGCTTTATAATTCTTACAACAAAGCTCTGAAAGAAATGCTACCTGAAGAGCATTTATCGTTTGCACTTCGGGCCGCGCGCGCCACTTGCCTATAAGCAGTAGATAGGGCGACAGGGGCCTCTTCAGAAGGAGTGTCAGCGCGAGGAATAGTGCTAGGGCCCGCTCCCGTGGCCGAAGCAGCTCGGCGCGCCTTTGCTTCGCGTCTCAGCCGCTTCCGCTTCTCCCGAGCCGTTGAGACGGATGCCACTAGGGCTTCTCTAATTGAGGCATCCTCGTCCGTGAAAAGGGATGCCTCCAGATTTTTCAGGGCATCCCTCGTCGTCTTGTCAAGTCGAGGCCCCTCCAGCAGCCTCGACGAGACCGGGACTTCAGTAACAGGCTCAGGAAGGATCCCTGCATCAACTGATATGACCCCTGCAAAGAAACAAAAGAAGGTTAGGTTGACCATCAGAAAAGATGACAAAATTTCCTTATAAAAGAAAAAGGGGTGGGACATACCAACGCCTGCTAGAGCACGCTTCTCCTCCTCCTCTTGGAAGGTTTCCAAAGAGGCAGCAATAGCCTCTTCAGAAGAGACACCTGTTGAAAATCGGGCGAACATTAGTTAAAGATAATAATAAAAAGTGCAATAAAATGACGAAGAAAGTGGCTGATGATTACCTGACTCAGCGAGTTTACTTAACATCGCTTCGAGCCTCGCCGATGGCTCTGAAGCTGCAATGGCGGCAGCCAAATTAGTGTCTGCAGGGTCTACCAAGAAGCCCTCGTTGCTGCCATATTCACTTATGCCTTCGTTGGGATGAGCCACAGGCTCTAGGCTAAGGATCGCATCGAGGGAAAGGGTGGACTTTTTCTTCTTCTGCCCGCCGGCTTTAGGTCCACCCGGGATAGATTTGCGCTTCGTAGTTACTTTAGGGCGGCGGGTCCCAATATCTGCTCCTACGCCTGACTCTGACGATACTACATTAGCCGCCTTCGGGGGAGCACGAGGCGCAAATGGTGCATCCACCGTAGCGGGCAGCGGCAATCCCCGCGGAGGACTTAACACGCGTGGTCGATCGACTCCAGCATCTTTTAACGGAGGGACGACTGGGAGCCTTGGCTGCAAAGGGGCCTTGCGATCGCCGCCGGGAGGCGCACCCCTACGGTCAACCAGCATACGCTTCTCCGTTAAGATAATTGGGCCCATCAAGTGCGCATACCAGGCCACATATGAATTAAGCATCTTAGGGGCACAGCTGGGTTCACTAATGAAGAAATAGGAACCTGTGTTAAGCCGTGTAAAATGGTGCATCGCATTCTTTATCCCCTCTGAGCCGACCACGGGCGTTTCCAAGAAAGCTTCCAGCGGGATCCCTTGGTTGTAGCTTGACTGCCGGGCAAATCGGTGTGGGCTGTATCTCATAAACAAGGTTGTTTCATTCTGCCTGAACACTAGATAGCCCGGCCGGATGGAGTAGAGATGGAGGATTTCCCGAGCTTTCAATATAGAAGCCCCATCTTTGAAGTCATCACGCAGGGGCACCACTGACTTGGTGGTCTCTGAGCCTATGGTTATGACCTTATCCACAAAGGAAACCTTCGCTCCGACCAGATGTGGACGAAGGAGCAGCCCTCTAGACTCCCGTGGTGCTGGAACCATATATGAAGCCCCGACCAACCGCATGACTCTCGGGAGTCTGTATCTCTCGAAGAACGGAGGAGTCTTGTGGGCACCAAACACCCCTCGCACATGCATCTCCATCCAAGAAGTGAAGTAGTGTGTCGGGAAGTTAGCAGGCTGTACCCCAGGCTCACTGGCATCCGCCGCTACGCTAAGTCCATGATAAAGATAAGCCAGCCCGGGAATTCCTACCGATAACTGCAAACCAGCCACCATCCGATGCGCTGGGTAAAAGACAGAGGGCCGCATGAGGCGAGGGTGCATAAGGAGTGCAAAGTTGCATAGCCACAAGCCCAAGAATCCAATAAAAAAGGTTTCCTCATCCATTCCTGGGACGGCGATTTCCGAGAATGCAGCGATGGCAGCGTTGGGGAGATAGAAATTCCGCTGGTCATTTTCCGATATAGGTCGGCGGTCCAAGCCGAAACCAAAGGGGTCAACAAGCTGAGCGAACTTCTCACTCTGCTCTGATAAGAACTCCGGGCGAATAAAGCGGGCAATACAATCTGTGAAACTGACGCCCCGGTCGCCCGATTCCAAATGGAGTTCCTCATATATCTCCAATACCTTCACTAAGCCCGGGTACTGGTGCTGAATAGCGTTCTCCGGCGTCAGGTCAAACACCAGCGGCTTGGTGGCAAAAACGTATTCATCGGGAGGAAGCATCTCCTCATAAAGCTCTCCCCTCATCGGCAGACCCGAGATTTCAGCAAACTCCTCCAAGGAGATAGAGACTTCCCGGTCCGTCATCAGGAAGGTATGTGTGGGAATATTCCATTGCTCGATAAAAGCCTTAACCCACCACGTTGGAGGAGAAGTATACTCAAAGAGCGAGACGTAAATGGCCGGATACAAACCAATCCTCATCAGATGAGTCCTCCTCGCTGATAGGATGTACCGGGCCTATTGCAAATATCCAGCAGGCGGCCGTAGGATCAGTCCAATGTTATAAGCCTGTCCCTAAGGGCGCGCTTCACCCTGACAAATTCTCCTCCCTAAAATATCTATTGCCGGCGGTGGCTGCACGGGGATAGCACCAATCGCAGGCTGGAGGAGGTCATCCGAATTCCAATTTTTGACCTCCACGGAATACTTCACCGGGGGTTCATCTGCGTAGAGGAGTGAAGATGTTGGCTCAGACGGCGTGGCGGAACTGAAGCTGCGACGGCCCTGGATGATCTGGCTGTACCACCTTCCCCACAGGTGGAGCTTTTTGCACTCATGGTCATGATCTTTAATCAGAGCGAACGCCACCCGGTCCACTGGCGAGTGAGGGAACCCTCCTTCCGAGCGAACGAAGGGGAAAGACAAATCATCAGACATGTTTCCTGTGAAAAGACAAAAATAACCATTAGTGTTCTAACGCTTGATTTTTTTCTTTTAAATCTTACTTCACATTGTGACGTAGTGGGGTAGGGGACCAAAGGGGGACCCACAAAATCTAAATGATAGTACATCACTTAATAAGACAGTCCCATCATTGGATGAGACTGTCAGTTAATGAAAAAGACCCCCAAGAGAATATCCTCACTGGGGGAAATCCCTAGAGACAAGGAGGAAATCTTCTATTTTAGAGCAAAGCTCTGTCACAGAGTGACATTTGTCGAACTCTGGTCTCAGGGGAATAAAACTTCCTAAAAAAGAGCCTAGCTCTGTAATAGTAATGAAAACTATAACTCCTAAGGATTAAAAAAAATTTGGGGTCTTAAAGATCCATGAAAACTTTTAGGAGTTCTCCATTTTTATATATATATAAGAAAAAAGAGAAGATCTACATTTGATCTATGAGCAAGGCTCTGTTCATGGGTTAAAACCCAGGAACAAGATCTCTGTAAATTTTTGAGAGCAAGGCTCTGTTGATGAAACCCCAAAGGGGTTCCCTTTAGATCAAAGATCTGTAAGAGCAAGGCTCTGTTGAGGAAACCCCAAAAGGGTTTTAGATCAAAGATCTATGAGAGCAAGGCTCTATTAATCAGCTTTAATTTAATTTAATTTAATTTTATTAAATACCTAAGATGGTTATGAACTCTGGAGTTCTTGGAAAAAATCAAGAGCAAGGCTCTGAAAATTCATAAGCAAGAGCAAGGCTCTGAGTCAAAATTCTTGAAATAGTAAAGAATTTTCTAAGGACCAAGGGTCCTATTTATAGGCGACTGCACCCCTTCAACTGACCCCCTTGATCCAACGACTAGGATCTTGCCACCGCTGCACTCACGTGCGTGCCACGTGAGCGCAACGGTAGGGGGGCATTTGTTCCCCCAATCAGAGCAAGGCTCTGTTTGAATTTTGAAAATTCAAATTTTTGAAGCAACGCTTCAGATCCCGTGCGCTGCGCGCAACGTGCCACGTGTCAGAAGTTGACACGCCAGCACAACGCCCAAGGCAGTGTGTCCAATCAGAGCAAGGATCTTTAAAAAAAAAAAGCAATGCTTAGTTGCGCAAGCGCACCGCTGCGCGATACGTGTCTGCGCAGTTGCGCAAGCACAACTGCGCAAGCATACCGCTGCGCGCCACGCGTCTGCGCCGTTGCGCAAACACTGTTGCGCAAGCGCACCGCTGCGCGACACGTGTCTACGCAGTTGCGCAAGCGCTTCATTGTGCGACACGTGTCACTCACTGGGGGAGTTGCGCAAAACAGAATAAATCTTGTTAAAACAAGAAGATTTTCCTGTATAAGGCAGGGGCCTTTGGATCAAAGATCCAACGGTGGGGAAAATTCCCCAAATCACTCAGAGAAAGATCTCTTTAACAAATTTAACTAATTTGTGAGCACTATAAAAAGGACCCCAGACCTCATTTCAAAATCATCAAGATCTTGCTAAAAAAAAAAGAAAAAAAGGAGAGAAAGAGAACTCTTGAGAATTCTGGAAGAACACAAAAAATGGTAAAACCTTTAAAAGAGAAAATTCTCTTGGGAACAGATCATTGATCTAAGAACAAGATCATGGATCTTCAATAAATAAATAAATAGATAAATAAAATAAAAAAAAGTAGTGCCTTGCACTTGTTATGAACCCTTGGTTCTCTGAAATAAGGAAAAACAGGAAAACAAGAAAAAACTTGTTTTTCTTTAGATCAAAGGATTAAAAAGTGCTCTGCACTTCTGTTTCCTGAAGATTCTTAATGCAATGCATTGCTTGAAGGGCCAGGCCCAAATTAAATTGCAAAGCAATAAAAGGGAGGGCCCAAATGAAATTGATGCTCTGCATCATTTCATAAAGGGCAGAGCCCAAACAAAATTGATGCTCTGCATCATTTATAAATGGGCAGAGCCCAAAAAAAATAATAAATAATGCAATGCATTATCTTAAAAGGGGCAGAGCCTAAATGAAGGTCCAATAGAGACCAAGATTTAATGCTATGCATTATTAAAAATGGGCCAAGCCCTAGCACAGGCCTAATAGGCTAGAAAAACAAATAAAAGTGTTGAATATTCTGAACTGGACTTAGCCCAATCGTGGCCGTAAGTCCTCAAATTAAATTGACTGAGCACAATTGCTCTCTCTATCCCTCTCTCTCTCTCTCTCAAATCAATTTATATCCGGTTCGAGGGTACATCTCCGAGCTCCTCCAACACATGTCGTTGTAATCATTCATCGACGTCAGAGAGGTGACGGGTCCCGACGACCATATACGTCATTATGGACTGCGGGGTCCTTAAACTCGTGGACCGAAACGTCCTTAAACTAATGCTGGACCGAAACGTCCTTAAACTAATATCGTACCGAGACGTCCCTAAACTAATATTGGACCGAAACGTCCTTAAACTAATAATGGACCGAAACGTCCTTAAACTAATGTTGGACCGAAACGTCCTTAAACTAATATTGGACCACCACGTCCCTAAACTGGAGCATGGACCACCACGTCCCTAAACTGGAGCATGGACCACCATGTCTCTAAACTGGAATATGGACCGAAACGTCCTTAAACTAATATCGGACCGAGACGTCCTTAAACTAATATCGGACCGAGACGTCCCTAAACTAATATCGGACCACCACGTCCCTAAACTGGAATATGGACCACCATGTCCCTAAACTGGCGATGGACCACCACGTCCCTAAACTGGAAAATGGACCAATACGTCCCTAAACTGGAACAATAGAGCCTCCAAATGCTCTTTTGCCGGATCTAAATGGTCCCGTTTAAGTTGATCTTAGCCTCAAATACGGCTAACATATCCTTAGACATTTAAATGAATGATAAAACTCCAAATCAACTTTGGTTCAAGGGTACATCTCTGAACTCCTCTGACGCCTGTCGTAGTAATCCTTCAACGACGTCAGAGAGGTGATGAGTCCTGACGGCCATATATTAAATGAATCACTACGTTAAGTTAATCTTAGTCTAAAACAGGACTAACGTATCCTTAACGAACGTTTAAGTTGATCTTAGCCGCAACGCGACTAATGCATCCTTAAACTAAAAACACCAAATCCAAATCTAAGTAAATACGAATTTGGACTAATCCACGTCCTACGGGCGACGGCATTACTCAGTCTCCGTATACAATCCACGGGCAACCACAAACAAAACAAACACCCACGACACGAGGTGAAATTCTGGAGAAGGAGAAAGTTGTTACCGCGACGCGGTAGCGTAATTAACTGTAGGGGCTTGCGCCTGCAGGGAAGAGCGTCCCCACAATCAAAAACCCCTCACCCTGAGGGGGAATCTGACGAAGTTTGCTTCATCGGCCGCATCCGTCTAAACCTCCGATACACAGTGCCATAAATCAACTTAGCATCTTCGGAGAGGTGGACGGATAAAACCATATAGCATCTGCCCCGAATCTCAGGTAAGACGCCAAGTCTCGGCCGCCATTCGGAGGGGAACAGGCCCCATAGCGTATCGTTTTGGCTTTCGTGTATTGTTTTAGCTTTGATTTGATTTTGATATGCATTTGCGATACGTTAACGTGTAAGTACCCCATAAAGACTTCGGGATGACAAGCAACCGCGTGACGACGTCGACAGATAAAGACACAAGGTGAGTAGATTATATCTACGGGGGAAGTCGGGTGGATGGCGTATAGCACCCCCGCAGTCCGTAGTTGGTATACTATATATATGTATATATTATATATAAGATAGTTTTTAGTGTGTTGTGGTCTTTGTGTTAGGTGTACTATGTATAGATTAGGGTTAGAAGTAAACTAGTATAGTTCCTAGTTGCGAACCCTAGAATAGGTTTACCCCCACACGCACACACGTACTTATTGCTATATCTACACTGTGTTGATGATGATATTGGACAACATTGGAGATGAGTCGATGTTATTGGGCATTGTGCCGCGAGATCGGTGATTTGATATGATTCGTATTTGGGATACGACATGTGATCTTTAGCGGGCCTTTGGACGTGTGCTTACACACACAGCATATAGATGGTATCAGTTGTACTAGACTTGGACGTGTGCTTACACACACAACATATAGATGGTATCAGTTGTACTAGACTTAGATCAATACCCCAGATTATGTGATGTGATAATAATGATACCTGATATTTGATGAGAGGAATGTGATATTGACCTGTACCCAGCTATTGGGATGCCGTACGACGATTTACCGTACGAGCTATATATTGATGATTGATCCGCACTCATGACTTGAGGATGCCATATAATATACTGTATCGTGCGCGATACTAATGAGGCGGGATCACCGACTACTATACGTACATATCGACTCAGATTTAGGTGGTTTCCATACCCTTCCCGATTGACTTGATACTTAGATCTGTAGTTTGCATAGTAGATGTTAGACTAGACTCGAGTCATACCTATTTCAAAACTATGAATCAGGAATATCTTAAGACGAGTAAAGGGATTCTACGGGTATTTTCAAATACATATCTTTCTTAAAAACACCGTAGCCCTTATTTTACTAAAAATCCTATTCGTCTTATTTCAAATGGCATAACTGCATGACATATACATATGGATGTAGATTCCTTACTATTGCGTTGATTTATTCGATTCCGCATTTTCAGTACTATTCGCATTGCATTTAATGGGTTATTGCTATATTACCATCATGCTGCTAGGACACCAGCACCATTATCGATGATGCGTATGTTCCACGTACACTTGCTTGCCGGCTCACACACTTCATCATCGATAATTGCCATGTCACTACACTATAGTACTGTTGCATTCAGGATACGATCCTTGCATGGCATACTTGTACACATACTCTTTGTACACTTATATTTGTGCACATACTTACTGTATACTCATACTTGTACACATACATGTTTCCACATACATAGATGATATTTTTAGATTTGGGAACCGCAAGATACTCTTTAAAACTGATTCATTTTAAAAGAGCGGCTTTCCCCCAATATGTGCATATCACTATTCCTTGTTGCATGATATATTGATATGCTTACATTCTTTTATATGTCGCATACATCCTGCTTTCTGATTGTACGCATTGAGATATGTTTTTTCCATGATATTTCTGAATTTGGGAACTGTGGCTATTTCAACTGAGAATATGTATTGTCTTTAAAACCCGGTTTCCCTTGATATGATATTTCAGTGCGTCCACCATGTGTTTTCTCGGTTCTGAGAGTGGCATATGAAACCTGATTCGAGGAGCGGTAGACACCGTCTCCGGGTATATGGTGGACCCGGTAAGCTACCCCGGGGCAAGAAGACTCGTATATATTGGACGGTGAGCCTGGCAGGGGAGCACTACCTACCGGTGATAGTATTTGGACTCGGCGGTTATCATGGGGATACCGACCGGAGTATGTACGTATGGATTCGTCGAAATTCGAGGGTCGAAGCTGGGCACTCGGGTTTTCAAGATAGCGTATGATACGTACCTATCAGGGCCAGTCTTGGTGACAGCGCCTGATAGACGAGGATTTACGTGCCGATGCTAGGCACAGGTTTCATGATGTTTTCGAGTGTCGATGCTAGGCACTCAGGTTCCATGATTTTATTATATCCTCATATTTCCATGCATAAGCTTTATGATATTTACATGCATGATACTTATTGTCATTGGGTGACAGGTGGACGGGATCCACATATATACAGACATTGATTACATACAGACTTTGACTACATTGATCACACTTCATTTGTATATATAACAGGGTATGAGGACGTTGTTATATATACCCTTATACCAATATTAGTGGAATGGGACGCTAATATATGTGTATTGATTTTCATTTTAAATACTTCATCATGTTTATTTCATGCAGTCATACCTTATATTTATGACATGTTATTACCTGAGGCACTGGCACGAGTACTTGGCACTACACACATGTCTAGATGTTGCATTGCCACCTTATCATGCTTCAGACTTACTCTTGAGGTTTATATTATATACTGATCGTATTGACCTAGGATTATGTCATGCATTCGGTTTCTGCTTGTAGATGTTTTCTATTCACGAGTTGGCAACTCACCCCCGTTGTGCCACAGCTTCTTGCAGGTTTTGCCGTACAGGTTCCATAGTGGCATTTCTGGCACACTGCTTCCTTTGCGGGTGAATTGCTTTTGGTAGGTGGGTTCTTTGCATCAGAGCCACCCTTGTATATGTATTATTCATAGTATCTAGAATTCCATCAACCAAAACTTGTTTATTGTTTCAGACTTAGACATTGGTGATGTATTATTTCGACCTTAGAGTTGCGTGTAGCAGTATTACGGTTTTCATGTTATTATGAGTTTTCTTTTGAGTTTTGATCCTCGCCATTCGGCGTTGTATATTTTATTGCTTGCATGTTTGTGACCGTCGATTGACGAAGAGCTAGCTCCCGCTTGGGGATGCCTTTTATCATCGCACATATATATTATTCTTGTTGTACCCCGTTAGGGGCTAGTTTTTACTAAGGAAACTCTGCCGAAATTTTCATAAAAGACTATACATTTTTAAAAATGCACATTCGGCTTAGTTATTTAAAAACCTTGATTTCAAAACATGTTTTCTTCATTTTTTTTAAACTAGTTTTCTTTATTTATTCCTTAAAATGGTTTTAGATTTCTGGGCTTTTGGCTTACTTGGGTTAGATGGGGTCCTATAGATTTCGTATGATTCAAGTGCCAGTCACGTGCTCTTTCGGGTCGTGACACCTGCACCTTATTCGATGAGGAAAGGGCCGACGATCCCTTCACCGGGAGTGACCCCTTTAGCGAAACTAGAAAAGCCTCAAAAACACTCCATTTTAAAATCATTTGATTCTACAACGATATCAAGTTCATTATGCAATAGGTTTTCAGAAAAACCTGTCGTAGCCCTCCGTCATTTCAGATAAATCCTACTTAGTATTCATGCTGCGTTTGTTGATCTTATCAAGGAGCAGTGTGCGGTAGCTGACCAGTATTTATCTGTTTATGCATAAGATGCAGATTGTTTTAGGGTAGTCGTACGGCCTTGTTGACCTTGTCAAGGGTCGTGAGGGTAGGTTTGATTCAATCAAGAAATGACGGGTTGAAATTGACTTATGGTCTATGGTTTGTTGACCTTGTCAAGGTCATAAATCGTTTGGGGCAAAATATTATCGGGAATTTCAAGTGTTGAAATTTGCAATGAGATTGCATACCTTCTATGAGATAGTTGGATCCCGATACCCGCTGCGAGTAAGAGTTACTCCTGGGAGAGTTTTACACGTTACAATTAGCCGATTAAGTAGGTGTCTAAAAAGGTGTCAATGGGGTTACGCCTCTGGGAAAACGAGGTTTACTTTAATTAGGTCCGTGCGAAACCACGGGGAACCTCTCTCAAAGTACCGACACTGGCCTGGCTAAAAAATTGGCGAACTTGTAGCGTGTAATTAATCCCGGCTAGTCTTTCCTTTTAGGGTTTGAAGGAAGATTTGATAAAAACAGTGGGAGCCATCCTGATTAGATAAAATAATAACCAATCTGATCTTGCAAGAGCATACGCTGAGTGTTTTCTTCTCTCTCTCTCCAGGTAGCGACCATATCACGCCTTAATCAAGATAATAATACGGATATATTGACCGAACCCGCTTGTTATACTGAGCTGGGGAACGTTGGTCCCGCTCCAACTTATAATTGTTATAAGACAGAGCAGGAAATTGGGGAATACCAGATTTCCCGTGCCGCCAAAACGAAGAAAGTGCATGCTGATGCATCTTTTTCGGGTGTGTTCATTACAGTGAACCGTTTCTCAGTATCCTTTACGTCCTGGGTATGAGATACTGGATCAGGATCCCGCATATGTAATCTGTTACATGGGCTACAGAAAGGTGGAGAACTGAGAACGGGTGATAATTTTCATGAGACCGAAAACGGTGCAAGTGTTGCAGCCAAGTCTGTTGGTCACTATTACCCTGTATTACCAGAATACATTGATTCTGAACAAATGTTATTAGATACCGAACCTGATATGCAAAATCATATCAGTTTCTTTATTAGTAAAGAAAGGATATAATTTTGTATTGTTGGATAATGTTTTGAACATTTCCTATATCAAGAGTTGATCGGTTCAGGAACGTTATCTAAAAGCATTGATGTTCTAAATCAAACTAAAGTTCTTAGTATACAGAACACACACGAGAGGAAGAGTTCAGAAACGAACGAATCCTTCATGAGGCATTGTAGACTAGGTCATATCAATGCGACCCGACTAGCTAAGTTACATTTAGATGCATATTTAAATCCGTTTAAATTTACATCTTGTGAAACTTGCCGGTCATGTCACAGAGATAAGATGACCACAGCTCTGTTTATGGGAAACAGAGAAAGAGTTATTGAACTCTTGGGATGATACATGTTGATGTATGTAGGTCCCCTGTCTACACATACCAAGACCGGTTCTTTGTACTTAATTACATTCTCTGATAATCTCTCTAGATTCAGACATATGTTCCTGTTGAAACACAAGTCCGAACCTTTTGAGATATTCACGGAATATAAGTTAGAAGTAGAGAACCAAAATACGGGTATAAGTGTTATGTCCTTTGATGAGATCAAGGAGGAGAATACTTGAGCATGGAATTCCTGGACTATTCTAAAGGAGAATGAGATTCTCTCTCAGCATTACTCCTCCGTATACACCATAGCACGATGATATATCGGGGCGGAGCAATAGCACCCTATGTGATATGGTGTGCTCTATGATGAGTACTACTGAGTTTCCTATTTCTTTTTGGGAGTTATGCACTTGAGAAGCTGCATACCTATTGAATAGGGTTCAAATCAAATCAGTTGCCTACCAGTTCATATGTGATATGGAAAGGGAAGAGCCTATATCTTAAGTTGGTTAAGATTTGGGCTTGTCCAACCTATGTCTAAAAGCATAATCCGGACAAGCTCGAGGCAAGGTCTGTTATGTAGAACTGGAAATGTTCCAGCTATACAAACTGCCGCTGATGATTTGGTAGAACCAAAGGATTCAATAGTTTCCAAAGAACCTCAGCCTCTCCGCCGATCTAGTAGGGTTCCTCACCCACCAGAGAGATACTTCGGTTTCTCTATGACAGTGGGAGCGAGGATTGCATCATGAGATGATGACCCAACTAGTTTCGAGCTGGCCATCAGGAGTGAGACTTTGTAAGAATGGTTGGATGCTTATCGATCTGAGATGGAATCCTTATACACCAACAAAGTATGGACTTTGGTTGCTTTGTATGAAGGGTTAAATCCCCATCAGGAGCAAGTATATCTTGAGAAGATTACTTGGTGTACATGGAAAAGTTGAGACTTTCAAAGCTAGACTTGTTAAAGGTTTGCATCATTTACCAGGTAGTGATTATGATGAAACCTTTTCTAAGTAGCTATGCTTAAGTCCATCCAGATCCTACTTGCTACGGCTACATACCATGACTACGATATCTGGCGGTTGGGTGACTTGACTTAATGTTTTAGAAGAGAGCGTCTATAAGTACACAGCCAGAGGTTTTCGTAGACAGTGGGAGCAGCGGAAACGTGTGCAAGATGTTTTATGTGATAAAGCAGGCATCGCGGAGTTGGAACATCTGTTTTGATGTGGTAGTTGTAGGGTTGCTATGGACGCGCACAAGGGTCTACGAGGCATCGACCATGCCCGATTAAAAAATTAGTCGTGCCGAACAACCCGAATACGGATCTTTAAACTACAGATTAGGTGAAAACTAACATGCTAAACACTTTAACACTAAGTAAGAAGGATTACAACCTTTGTAGATCTGGTCCTTCACTTCTTAAGCTCCGTGTTGAGGTCCCTTCGCTGCGATCATCGGGTTCCGGACTCTCGAGAGGTTCCACGAAGAGAAAGATGCAGTCTTGCTTCCGATCTTCGATACAAAGATGATCTACCTTGAAGTTTCATTAACACAATCTAACACTCACTAAAATTGAGTGAACACTCTCATCTAAAGGGAAAGGGAAGATGAGGATGATGAAGTAGGATTTTTGCTCTCTTTATTTATCTTTTTCTCACATTTATTCATCACTTGGAAAAAGCTAGTAAGCTTTTTCCATGAAGAAAGAAGAAGGAAGAAGATGAACAATATTAGAATTATGATAGAATTCCTTTTGTGATGAATAATGCAAAGAAGATAATGATCAATAATGCAACCATGGTTTTCTAAACCATTGTAGAGAATTAACCAAGGCTAGGGTTTGGGTTAGGTTAAGAAATGAGTCACTTGAAAATATCTTTTCCAAAACAAAAAGAAAACCTTCTAGAATCTACTAGAAGTCATTAACCCAAATCAAAACCTAATCTTGATTAATCTTTACTAAACATGTTGCATTAGTTATCATATCATGTTACAATATTATATATCACATATATAATATTTATTGTAACCAAATAAAATAATACAATTAACATATATCGCATATATATCAATGTATTACCCGAGTGAGAAAAAGAATCTTTTAGTGAGCTAATATTAGATAATGTAATTTAGTATATCATATATATTATTATACATTAAATTATCGAATCAACACTTGATCCGACAATCCGGCTATATCGCATATAACCGACTAATATTTATCCGTACCGATTCATCGAATCAACACTTGATCCGATGAACCAGCTGATATCATATATCGCGAGAATAGAATACTGTATCTCATATCGTATTATCCTCGGTCCCGCACATATCACATATGTGCCCCTACTCCGTTTTCCCTGAGCCAAGAAACCTCTGTGTAGGACTCTAAAGAATCGTCAATACGCCGGCAGTAGGTGATGATCATATCAAACACCCACAAGCTGCAAGCGGTCAGCTAAACGTAACAGCTACCCAGGTATTGAGCGCTCAGAAGATCAACAAGCAAGCCTGTACATTCTCCTGTGAATCCAAAAAGTAACACTCCCGTACAGTCCGGTCTCGTCGTCTGATATGTTGCATATCTCGCCTAGGGGTGGTAAACGTCAGACCCCAGTAGCTCGATAAGTCGTGTCGATATGAGGTCTATAACAGTTCGAGAAACTACTAATAACACTTACCAGTAAATCTCAGCAACCCTGGCCAGGGATTTCCGGTTATAGCCAATCGAACACAGCACAACATCAACTCCCTATACCGGGAAAGACGAATCCCCTCCTATCGCTCATTGCCTCCATGTGATTCGGGACTGTACCTAAAAGCCACCTTTTTGCACACCCTCTTGGACGTGGTATGATGGAAATCAAAGAACAGTGGGAATCACACAAGACTCTATGACGATCTCGGGTCAACAGACTACTCTGTACCAGTGTCACCGGAGAACTGCCATCTGACGTGAGGAATAATAGCATCTGGGAGTTCTCGGCGAGTCCGTCCAGTGTACTCAGTCTCCACTGAGCACCCGTACACCATCCTTGATGTCAAACACCGATGGATATGGGATCATCCATCGCCCATCATATGGGTCAAGATGCGTATACGCTAGTCTACTCTGGTGCATCGATGCCCTGTCTCGATACACCCTCGACTAGGAACAGTTATAGGATATACTCGTCGACTACCGTGGCCCCACTAGTATGATCTCATCATAGTCCCAGTAGTCGAGTACATATCCTAAGGGCTTTATCAACATGTAATATAGAGACAATCAAAGTACATGTTAAGATAAAGTACAACCAGATAGCATACTATCATGTCGCGCAAGAAAGTCCTCCCTATATATATCCAAGCATCCATTACAATATACATCGTATATACAGTAATGGCCTCTAGGGCATACACATAACTAACAATCTCCCACTTGCACTAGGGCCATCTGTTGTGGTATCGCATACCCAACAATTAGCTGCGGTTGAAGCATCTCATACTCAACCATCCCATAAAAGTCTCTACTGGTAAAAAAGCCTTTGTGAGTGGATCCGCGCTGTCGTCCTCTGTGTCTACTCTCCTAACCTCGATCACCCTTGAGATCAACCATCTCCATGATCAGGTGATACTGCCTAAGAATTATATCTGGATTTCTGATGGGACGGTAGTTCCTAGGCAAAAGCCACAACTCCATTGACACACAATGGTAGGAACGAAGTTCATCTCATGAACTTATAAATCCAGACTGCCTCTTTGGTAGTATCCTTGGTAACGATGTATCTTGCCTTTAATCGTCTAGTATGTCACGGTATCTAGCTTGGAACTCTTCCAACATACCGTCCCTCCTCTGAGGGTAAAGACAATGACTGCGACTGAAATTCAGTCGTCCTTATCACCCTGGAACCTTTCCAGTGATTCTCCTCAGTATTGATTGATACCATCTCACTACAACTAGTGAGTATCCTAACATCCAATTAGAACTATCTCATAGATCCAAAACACAGAATTTAGGAGGTATCGCTTTGATCCTATATGGAGAATCGTTGTGATAAGCGGAGATTGACCGAGCGTAATATAGGAAACTCCTTCCCTATCAAGAGTATGTCATCCACGTACTCTACGAGGATCACCACCATACTCTCTACTACCTTTTTGTATATACAAGGTTCATCTACTATTTTGATGAAGTCAAACTCTTTGACTACCACATCAAAACAGATGTTCCAACTCCGCGATACCTGCTTTATCCTATAAAGCATCTTGCACACGTTTCCACTGCTCCCACTGTCTACGAAGCCCTCTGGTTGTGTACTTATAGACGCTCTCTTCTAGAACATCATTTAGAAAAACA
The DNA here is from genome assembly GCA_030015575.1 of Agapanthus africanus. NCBI lineage: Eukaryota > Viridiplantae > Streptophyta > Magnoliopsida > Asparagales > Amaryllidaceae > Agapanthus > Agapanthus africanus. The sequence continues at coordinate 301,996,243 of JASDDO010000022.1, read as the reverse complement.
GTCATGACACCCAACCACCAGATATCGTAGTCATGGAATGTAGCCATGGCAATTCGGATCTGGATGGACTTAAGCATAGCTTTGAAAGTCTCAACTTTTCCATGTACACCAAGTAATCTTCTCAAGATATACTCGCTCCTGATGGGGATTTAACCCTTCAGATAAAGCAACCAAAGTCCATACTTTGTTGGTGTATAAGGATTCCATCTCAGATCGATAAGCATCCAGCCATTCTTACAGAGTCCCACTCCTGATGGCCAGCTCGAAACTAGTTGGGTCATCATCTCATGATGCAATCCTCGCTCCCACTGTCATAGAGAAACCGAAGTATCTCTCAGGTGGGTGAGGAACCCTACTAGATCGGCGGAGAGGCTGAGGTTCGTTGGAAACTATTGAATCCTTTGGTTCTACCAAATCATCAGTTGCAGTTTGTATAGCTGGAACCCTTCCAGTTCTACATAACAGAACTTGCCTCGAGCTTGTCCGGAATTTGCTTTTAGACATAGACCGGACAACCCCAAATCATAACCAACTTAAGCTATGGGCTCTTCCGTTTCCATATCACATATGAAGTGGTAGGCAACTGATTTGATTTGAACCCTATTCAATAGGTATGCAGCTTCTTAAGTGCATAACTCCCAAAAGGAAATAGGAAACTCAGTAGTACTCATCATAGAGCACACCATATCACATAGGGTGCTATTGCTCCGCCCCGATACACCGACATGCTGTGGTGTATACGGAGGAGTAATGCTGAGAGAGAATCTCATTCTCCTTTAGAATAGTCCAGGAATTCCGTGCTCAAGTATTCTCCTCCTTGATCTTATCAAAGGACATAATACTTATACCCATTTTTGGTTCTCTACTTCTAATTTATATTCTGTGAATATCTCAAAAGCTTCGGACCTGTGTTTCAACAGAAACATATGTCTGAATCTTGAGAGATTATCAGAGAATGTAATGAAGTAGAAAGAACCGATCTTGGCATGTGTAGACAGGGGACCTTACATACATCAACATGTATCAATCCCAAGAGTTCACTAACTCTTTCTCTGTTCCCAATAAACAGAGCTGTGGTCATTTTATCTTTGTGACATGACCGGCAAGTTTCACAAGATGTAAATTCAAACTAATTTAAATATGCATCTATATGTAACTTAGCTAGTCGGGTCGCATTGATATGACCTAGTCTACAATACCTCAAGAAGGATTCGTTCATTTCTGAACTCTTCCTCTTGTGTGTGTTCCGTATACTAAGAACTGTAGTTTGATTTAGAACATCAATGCTTTTAGATAACGTGCCTGAACCGATCAACTCTTGATATAGGAAATGTTCAAAACATTATCCAATAATACAAAATTATATCTTTCTTTACTAATAAAGAGACCGATATGATTTTGTATATCAGGTTCGGTATCTAATAACATTCGTTCAGAATCAATGTATTCTGGTAATACAGGGTGATAGTGACCAACAGACTTGGCTGCAACACTTGCACCGTTTTCTGTCTCATGAAACTTATCACCCGTTCTCAGTTCTCTATCTATATGTAGCCCATGTAACAGATTACATATGCGGGATCCTGATCCGGTATCACATACCCAGGACGTAAAGGATACTGAGAAACAGTTCTCTGTAATGAACACACCCGAAGATGATGCATCAACATGCACTTTCTTCGTTTGGGCGGCACGGGAAATCTGGTATTCCCCAATTTCCTGCTCTATCTTATAACAATTATAAGTTGGAGCGGGACCAACGTCCCCCGGCTCAGTATACAAGCGGGTTCGGTCAATATATCCGTTTTATTATCTTGATTAAGGCGTGATATGGTCACTACCTGGAGAGAGAGAGAGAAGAAAACACTCAGCGCATGCTCTTGCAAGATTAGATTGGTTATCTAATATATCTAATCAGGATGTCTCCCACTGTTTTAATCAAATCTTCCTTCAAACCCTAAAAGGAAAGAATAGCCGGGATTAATTACACGCTACAAGTTCGCCAATCTTTCAGCCAGGCCAGTGTCGGTACTTTGAGGGAGGTCCCCCGTGCTTTCGCACGAACCTAATTAAAGTAAACCTCGTTTTCCCAGAGGCGTAACCCCGTTAACACCTTTCTAGACACCTACTTGATCGGCTAATTGTAATGTGTAAAATTCTCCCAGGAGTAACTCTTACTCGCAGCGGGTATCGGGATCCAACTATCTCATAGAAGGTATGAAATCTCATTGCAAATTTCAACACTTGAAATTCCCAATAATATTTTACCCCTAGCATCCTATGACCTTGACAGAGGTCAAAAAACCATAGGCTGCTAGTCAAGTTCAACCCGTCATTTCCTGATTGAAGTAAACCCACCCGCACGACCCTTGACAGAGGTCAACAAGGTCGCACGACTACCCTAAATCAAACACATCATATGCTTATACAGATAAGCACTAATCAGCTACCGCACACTACGCCTTGACAGAGGTCAACAAACGCAGCACGAATACTAACTATTACTTATCTGAAATGACGGAGGGCTACGACAGGTTTTTAAGAAAACCCTTTGCGTAATGAACTTGATATCGTTGTAGAATCGAGTGATTTTAAATGGAGTGTTTTTTGAGGCTTTTCTAGTTTTGCTAAAGGGGTCACTCCCGGTGAAGGGATCGTCGGCCCTTTCCTCGTCGAATGAGGTGCGGGATATATCATATATATCACTGTGCAAAGCAGAAACTATAAAAGCAATCAAAAGACAAACCGAGAGTTGTAGCATCTGCCAGTTATTGCTAAAGGAGTCACTCCCGGTGAAGGGATCTCGGTCCTTTCCTTATCGAATAAGGTGCATGATGTTCTACAAGGAACACCGCGATGCAAAGCAAGAACTGTAGCTACCTGGTTTTGAAAATTCGATTCCACAACATCTTAGGATTCTTTTAGTTTCATTAATCTCATTAATGAAGTCCCATTTTATTATGCTTCGCAAGCATCACATTTGAAAACGAAATCTGCAATATAACATATATCTTATATATATAATATAAACATTCGTCTCAGGCAGTAATATGATCTCATCACAGAACATTGCAGCAGAAGAACATATATGAAATATTGGATATACTAGGATGTCCGTGTTTTCAATACGAGCCTGTATAAAACACGGATTCCACGGTCGCGATGAATAGCCAAACCCACATCCCTAGACCCCTACGAGAGCGGCAAGCAACACTGCCAATTCTAGGGTTAGGAGACCCGGTCTCGACTCCTCGAGATGGTCTCCAACTGGACCCTAGAACCCGGTTACTTGTGCTCCCCGCCTTGGGTCTACTTAATGCGGAAAAGTAAATAATATACAACGGTGACATCTTCCGCAACCTGGAAGTTCCCCAATAAAAGAATATTACATACAAATGAATTTTACATGAATGAAAAAGAAAAACTCTCATCTCACATAAAACCCCCGGCTATTCAAACGCGACGATCCAATATAACATATCACAGCAACACATAATATCACATATCATCAACGTAAGCAAGTATGCGTATCCCGATTGTCGTTGATGTATAGCAACGAAGTCGGCGATACACCACATACTACGCTTACGGTCACAGAAAAGAAAGTGTAAAACTACAACAGTTGGAATCCGCAACCTCCTTAGACATCGCATGCCTAACCAAATGAATTTCTTAGACATTGCATGCCTAACAATTATAAACCCCGCATTTTAGTCTCTTTATCGAAAACTCTTTTCAATATCAAGTCGGGCAATTCAACAAGATTCTCGACATCCTGATCGAATGCTCGTCGCAAACTTTAGTAGACGGCCGCACCCCTGGATGCCGTCGACAAAGTGCACTAAGGCGGAACACCGCCGCCGCAAGCACCCGAACGGATGCTTTTGGCGACGGGGTTCTCCTACAGTCACTTGGTCGGGGCTATGGGGCGTAGCTGTCTATTAAGTTTATCTGGCGAGTATCCGCGTACGCTACGTGATTGCGACGGACTTTTGATCACATCAAAATTCCGTGTTAACCGATCATTTGAGACTAAACTGCTATGTTTATAATATTCAAATTAGTTATCTCATAACTACCTGTGGATTCCAAATATTGTATCACATTCCAGATAAATAGACAAAGTTAAACTTTCCGATCGAATAATCAAACACCCAAGATTTCCCCAATATATCTCAACACTTGAAATCAGTTTAAAAACATCCATCACATGCCACAGTACCAATAGTCCAGCCGTAGAAGGGTCAAGCCAACGCCTCACATGTGGCACGCCGTACTGCCCCAAACCCTAAGGTTCAAATGGCAGTTCAAGACGGTCAAATAATCGAGTTAAGGTTTGTTGTCTTCTAGAGGGTCCACCGCGTTACTTGCACGACTTAGAACGTTCTTAAACACAAGAAAAAATCCAACTTTTGAAAAATTTTCCGACAGGGGAAAAAGTGAGTTATTGATATCCGTTCGAACTTTTTAACGGTTTCTAAAATTATCCGGAAAAACACAAAGACGCAGTTAAAGTTCCCGATCGAATCATCGAATCCCCAATACAACCCAGAAAATTCAACAGTTGAATAATTATTAAAATTTCCCAGAATATACAGCACTAAAAGATAAGAATTAATGTGCAAATTTCAAATGCTGATGTGACTAAATGGCCGCGGAACCGCCACACAAGCCATGCTTGTGCCGCGGTTCCGCCGCGCTTTGGTGGAATCAGGCGCACGTGCTTCACAGTATTTCTTACAATTCCCTGCTGAATTTTTTGAGCATTTTTAATTTGGAAAAAATCACAGTTTTGAAAAATTTCCAGAAACTAGGGTATATCGGGTTTTCCGGGTTCGATCGGACTTTAAACTTCGTCTAGACTTCGCCTAAAGCTCTAGCTTGGCTCTGATACCACTGTAGGGTTGCTATGCATGCGCACAAGGGTCTACGAGGCATCGACCATGCCCGATTAAAAAATTAGTCGTGCCGAACAACCCGAATACGGATCTTTAAACTATAGATTAGGCGAAAACTAACATGCTAAACACTTTAACACTAAGTGAGAGGGATTAAAACATTTGTAGATCCGATCCTTCACTTCTTAAGCTCCGTGTTGAGGTCCCTTCTCTGCGATCATCGGGTTCCGGACTCTCGAGAGGTTCCACGAAGAGAAAGATGCAGTCTCGCTTCCGATCTTCGATACAAAGATGATCTACCTTGAAGTTTCATTAACACAAGCTAACACTCACTAAAATTTAGTGAACACTCTCATCTAAAGGGCAAGGGAAAATGAGGATGATGAAGTAGGATTTTTTCTCTCTTTATTTATCTTTTTCTCATATTTATTCATCACTTGGAAAAAGCTACTAAGCTTTTTCCATGAAGAAAGAAGAAGGAAGAAGATGAACAATATTAGAATTATGATAGAATTCCTTTTGTGATGAATAATGCAAAGAAGATAATGATCAATAATGCAACCATGGTTGTCTAAACCATTGTAGAGAATTAACCAAGGTTAGGGTTTGGGTTAGGTTAAGAAATGAGTCACTTGAAAATATCTTTTCCAAAACAAAAAGAAAACCTTCTAGAATCTACTAGAAGTCATTAACCCAAATCAAACCCTAATCTTGATTAATCTTTACTAAACATGTTGCATTAGTTATCATATCATGTTACAATATTATATATCACATATATAATATTTATTGTAACCAAATAAAATAATACAATTAACATATATCGCATATATATCAATGTATTACCCGAGTGAGTAAAAGAATCTTTTAGTGAGCTAATATTAGATAATGTAATTTAATATATCATATATATTATTATATATTAAATTATCGAATCAACACTTGATCCGACAATCCGGCTATATCGCATATAACCGACTAATATTTATCCGTACCGATTCATCGAATCAACACTTGATCCGATGAACCGGCTGATATCATATATCGCGAGAATAGAATATGGTATCTCATATCGTATTATCCTCGGTCCCGCACATATCACATACGTGCCCCTACTCCGTTTTGCCTGAGCCAAGAAACCTCTGTGTAGGACTCTAAAGAATCGTCAATACGCCGGCAGTAGGTGATGATCATATCAAACACCCACAAGCTGCAAGCGGTCAGCTAAATGTAACAGCTACCCAGGTATTGAGCGCTCAGAAGATCAACAAGCAAGCCTGTACATTCTCCTGTGAATCCAAACAATAACACTCCCGTACAGTCCGGTCTCGTCATCTGATATGTTGCATATCTCGCCTAGGGGTGGTAAACGTCAGACCCCAGTAGCTCGATAAGTCGTGTCGATATGAGGTCTATAACAGTTCGAGAAACTACTGATAACACTTACCAGTAAATCTCAGCAACTCTGGCCAGGGATTTCCGGTTATAGCCAATCGAACACAGCACAACATCAACTCCCTATACCGGGAGAGACGAATCCCCTCCTATCGCTCATTACCTCCATGTGATTCGGGACTGTAACCAAAAGCCACATTTTTGCACGCCCTCTTGGACGTGGTATGATGGAAATCAAAGCACAGTGGGAATCACACAAGGCTCTATGACGATCTCGGGTCAACAGACTACTCTGTACCAGTGTCACCGGAGAACTGCCATCTGACGTGAGGTATAATACCATCTGGGAGTTCTCGGCGAGTCCGTCCAGTGTACCCAGTCTCCACTGAGCACCCGTACACCATCCTTGATGTCAAACACCGATGGATATGGGATCATCCATCGCCCATCATATGGGTCAAGATGCGTATACGCTAGTCTACTCTGGTGCATCGATGCCCTGTCTCGATACACCCTCGACTAGGAACAGTTATAGGATATACTCGTCGACTACCGTGGCCCCACTGGTATGATCTCATCATAGTCCCAGTAGTCGAGTACATATCCTAAGGGCTTTATCAACATGTAATATAGAGACAATCAAAGTACATGTTATGATAAAGTACAACCAGATAGCATACTATCATGTCGAGCAAGAAAGTCCTCCCTATATATATCCAAGCATCCATTACAATATACATCGTATGTACAGTAATGGCCTCTAGGGCATACATATAACTAACGGTAGTCAAAAAGTCTGACTTCATCAAAATGGTAGATGAACCTTGTATATACAAAAAGGTAGTAGGGAGTATGGTGGTGATCCTCGTAAAGTACGTGGATGGCATACTCTTGATAGGGAAGAAGTTTCCTATGCTACGCTCGGTTAATCTCCGCTTATCATAAGAATTCTCCATATAGGATCAAGGTGATACCTCCTAAATCCTGAGTTTTGGATCTATGAGATAGATCTAATTGGATGTTAGAATATTCACTAGTTGTAGTGAGATGGTATTAATCGATCCTGGGGAGAATCACTGGAAAGGTTCCAGGGTGATAAGGACGACTGAATGTCAGTCGCAGGCATTGTCTTTACCCTCAGTGGAGGGACGGTATGTTGGAAGAGTTCCAAGCTAGATACCGCGACATACTAGACGATTAAAGGTAAGATACATCATTACCAAAGATGCTACCAAAGAGGCAGTCTGGATATATATAAGTTCATAAGATGAACTTTGTTCCTACCATTGTGAGACAATGGAGTTGTGGCTTTTGCCAAGGAACCCCCCCCCCCGTCCCATCAGAAATCCAGATATAATTCTTAGGAAGTATTACCTGATCATGGAGATGGTTGATCTCCAGGGAGATCGAGGTTAGGAGAGTAGACATAGAGGACAACAGCGCGGATCCACTCACAAAGGCCTTTTCCCCAGTAGAGACTTTTATGGGTTGATTGAGTATAAGATACTTCAACCACAGCTAATTGTTGGGTATGTGATACCACAACAGATGGCCCTAGTGCAAGTGGGAGATTGTTAGTTATATGTATGCCCTAGAGGCCATTACTGTACATACGATGTATATTGTAGTGGATGCTTGGACATATATAGGGAGGACTTTCTTGCTCGACATGATAGTATGCTACCTGGTTACACTTTACCTTAACGTGTACACTGATTGTCTCTCTGTTACATGTTGGTAAAGCCCTTAGGATATGTACTCGACTACTGGGACTATGATGAGATCATACTAGTGGGGCCACAGTAGTCTACGAGTACATCCTATAATTGTTCCTAGTCGAGGGTGTATCGAGACAGGGCATCGATGCACCAGAGTAGACTAGCGTATACGCATCTTGACCCATATGATGGGCGATGTATGATCCCATATCCATCGGTGTTTGACATCAAGGATGGTGTACGGGTGCTCAGTGGAGACTGGGTACACTGGATCGACTCGCCGAGAACTCCCAGATGGTATTATACCTCACGTCAGATGGCAGTTCTCCGGTGACACTGGTATGAGTAGTCTGTTGACCCGAGATCGTCATAGAGTCTTGTGTGATTCCCACTGTGCTTTGGTTTCCACCTTACCACGTCCAACAGGGCGTGCAAAACGGTGGTTTTTGGGTACAGTCCCGAATCACATGGAGGCAATGAGCGATAGGAGGGGATTCGTCTCTCCCGGTATAGGGAGTTGATGTTGTGCTGTGTTCGATTGGTTATAACCAGAAATCCCTGGCCAGGGTTGTTGTGATTTACTGGTAAGTGTTACCAGTAGTTTCTCGAAATGTTATAGACCTCATATCGAGACGACTTATCGAGCTACTGGGGTCTGACGTTTACCACCCCAAGGCGAGATATGCGACATATCAGACGACGAGACCGGACTGTACGGTAAGTGTTACTGGTTGGATTCACAGGAGTGTGAGCGGGCTTGCTCGTTGATCTTCTGATCGCTCAATATCCGGGTGGCCGTTACGTTAGCAGACCTCTTGCGGCTTGTGGGTGATTGATATGATCACCACCTACTGCCAGCGTATTGACGAGTCTTTAGAGTCCTACACAGGGGTTTCCTGGCTCAAGCGAAACGAAATAGAAGCGCATATGAGATATGTGCGGGACCGAGAATAATACCAGTATGTGATACTGTATTCTATTCTCGCGATTTGTATCATCGGACGGTTATATGTGATATAGCCGGCTTACCGAATCAAGTGTTGATTCGATACATTGATACACTTGATATTAGTCGGTTATATGCGATATAACCGGATCATTAAATCAAGTATTGGTTTAATGTATAATTATATATTTGATATATCACTTTACATTAACTAGTATTGGTTCACTTAAGATTGATTTTCTCACTTGTGGTGCACAAGTTGTATATGTGATATATTTTTTGTGCACTAGATTATATCATGTTTGATGATACATGCGAACTTGGGTGTGTATGATTTACACCATGTTTAGTTAATGGTTAGGGTTTTATTTTCTTTATTTATTTTGTAAAAACAAAATGGTGGCTTTGTTTGTTATTTTCTAGAAGCTTCATGATGCTTCAAGCATCTTTGAAAAGTCTAACCATTTTTGTTTTGTTCTTAAACCTAACCATTACCTAAACCCTAGTTTACTCTCTACATGAGTTTATCTCACCCATGGTTGCATTATGATAGACATCACTTAAATTTTCTTTTAAAAAGATAATTCATTTTCTTTTCTTCTTCTTCTTCTTCTTGATGAAGTGAAGAAAGCTTCCTAGAAAATTTCATGTGTTGAAATCAAGTGAGAAATCCAAATCCAAAGTGAACCCACTTCCTATTTCTTCATCCTCTACCACTTGCCATGTTGTATAGGGTGTTTTCTTCACAAGGTTCATGACCAAGTGAAGATGGAGCTTGAGTTTGAGTCGCCTCGACGTAGATCATCTTCGGCATCGAAGACAATGACCTAGCCCGATCATTTCTCCGACGAAACCATCATTAGAGTCCGGGATTCCGATGATCGCAGCGGAGGGACGTCATCACGGAGCTTTAGAAGTGGAGGACCGGATCTACAAAGGTTGTAATCCCTTTCACTTATTAGTAAAGTTGTTTGCTAGCTTAGAGTTTCGCCTATTCTCTAGTTAACGATCTTCATTAGGGTTTCTCGGCACATAAATTTTTGAATTTGGCATGGTTGATTCCTTGTGGATCTTCATGAGTGTGCCTAGGAACCCAACAGGGATATTCACCTTGTATAGACAATCTTGCTCAAAATAGTAGTATGCTACTTGGTTTGTTTCTACTTTAATGTGTACATGTGTTTATTTTAGTATATCACCTATACACATTAGTGGAGCCTTTAGGATCTTTGCTTGATTACCAGCGTTGTGATGGCAGTCACACTCGTGGGGGCTGGGTAATCCAAAAGCACATCCTTATGCAGGTCCCTAGTCGTAGGACTATCGAGACAGGGCATCGATACTCCGGAGTAGACTAGCGTATGCGCTTCTCATCCCAGTGTGGGAGACGGTCTGTCCCACAGCCGTCAGTACGTCGTACTTGAGATAGTATGCGGGTGCTCGTTAGGTTACGAGTACACTGGACATGACTCATTGGGAACTGTTGGTTGGTACTATACCTATCGTCAGTTATCAGTTCCCAGGTGACATGAGTACAGCTTAGTCCGCTGACTTGACACTGTCACTTCTCCTCGAGTGTGTTCCCACTGTACTTAGATTACTACCCTACCACGGCTCAAAGGAGACGTGCAATCAGGTAGTAGTTGGGTTCAGTCCCGAAGCACTTGGAGGCAGTGACGGTTAGACAGGATTCGTCTCTCCCGGTATTGGGGGTTGATATCGCGCTGTGTCTAGGCGTGCCATTACACAAAGTCCCTGGCCAGGGCAAGCGAGATATACTGGTAGATTTCCAGTGTTATCTCAGGGTGTTCTGGGCTACACTCCGACACGACTTGTACCGCTATTAGGGGACTGACGATTACCGCCCCCCTAGGCCCTCCATGCGATATTCTCAGACGAACAGACCGGACTGTACGCAGATTGTCACATTCAGGCTCAGTAGGAGTTCAGATGGGTTTCACCTCGTCCGTCTTCTTATCGGCATCTACCTGGAGACCGTTACGCAGAGCTAGTGCCGCTTACGGTTTGTGGTTAAACCCACTGCTAGCATAGTGTCGAGTCTTTAGAGTCCCACACAGAGAGCTATTCGCCTTTAGGCAAAAGAGTAGAGGTCGCATGGTTTTGTGACAGGGTTCGGTCACATCCGTGCACTTGTGCACGTTTAGTGTCCGGACAGTTAACACTAGCGGGCTTTGGTTTAAGCCAGATCCTATTGTACGTTTTGGGATTGGTTTTATCTCCTTTGTATTCGTGTTCCTCGGAATGCGGATGCGGGTGTGTATGCACAGTTGACAGAGAGACAGAGGCAGAGGATTCTCATTGGGGTTGTTGACTGTTGACTGTTGACTTTTGCTAAACCCTAATGAGAATAAGAAATATGATTAATGATAATATTAATTAAGTATTATTGTGTCATGGTTGGGATGAAGGGTTGAATTTGTTGACTTGTTGACTTTGTTGACCGGTTGACTAGATTGGACTAGTTGACCACCATCATTACAATGGCTATCATTTCATGGCAAAGACTTTTGCTTGCTTGTTTCTTTTTGCAAAATGAGTGCATGAAATGATATGGCCATTTTGACTTGAACCATTACATAATACTCAATTAATATTATGGGTTATGATTATTTTGGATTATGAGAGCAAGGATGGCAAAAGTCTTGCTCATTCTTTCATTTCCTTTCTCTCTCATGCTTGATCTCTCCCTCTTCCTCTTGCTCTCTCTAGTCTATGGTTCACTTGTCTCATGTGTTGAGAAGCAAGAACCATAGAGATAAAACCCAACACACACCACTACTCATCCTAGTTCACAAGGTTTAGCAAACCAAGTGTTCTAGTTTCTTCTAGTTTGAAGTGAAGCCAAAGGTAGAAGCTTTCAGGTGGATCCATCTTCGGCACAAAGAGACGACGAGGAGAGAACCATCCGACCACCACAAGAAGACCAAGAGAAGGAGTTCAAGTTAAGGTATAACCCCTAACCGAGTTGGTAAAACTCTTGTTAGGATTGTTAGATAGTTGTTTAACAAAGATCCGTATTTTGAGTCCATGTTACCACCAAAAGAAAAATCGTTTTTCATCATTTCCGCAAGCCCGTAAGTACCGGGAGAGGTAACGTGGACTTACAGCATCAAAGTTATAGGACGCTAGGGGTAAAATATTATTAGGAATTTCAAGTGTTGAAATTTGCAATGAGATTGCATACCTTCTATGAGATAGTTGGATCCCGATACCCGCTGCGAGTAAGAGTTACTCCTGGGAGTGTTTTACACATTACAATTAGTCGATCAAGTAGGTGTCTAGAAAGGTGTCAACGGGGTTACGCCCCTGGGAAAACGAGATTTACTTTAATTAGGTTCGTGCGAAAGCACGGGGAACCTCCCTCAAAGTACCGGCACTGGCCTAGCTGAAAGATTGGCGAACTTGTAGGGTGTAATTAATCCCGGCGAGTCTTTCCTTTTAGGGTTTGTAGGAAGATTTGACTAAAATAGTGGGAGACGTCCTGATTAGATAAATTAATAACCAATCTAATCTTGTAAAAGCGCACGATGAGTGTTTTCTTCTCTCTCTCCTGGTAGCGACCATGTCATGCCTTAATCAAGATAATAATACGGATGTATTGACCGAACCCGCTTGTTATACTGAGCTGGGGAACGTTGGTACGGCTCCAACTTATAAATGTTATAAGACAGAGCTGGAAATAAAGGATTACCAGAATTCCCGTGCCGCCCAAACGAAGAAAGTGCATGCTGATGCATCTTCTTCGGGTGTGTTCATTACAGAGAACTGAGAACGGGTTATAAGTTTCATGAGATAGAAACGGTGCAAGTGTTGCAGCCAAGTCTGTTGGTAGTTATCACCCTGTATTAGCAAATACATTGATTCTGAACGAATATTATTAGATACCGAACCTGATATACAATATCATATCAGTCTCTTTATTAGAAAAGAAGGATATAATTTTGTATTGTTGGATATCAAGAGTTGATCGGTTCAGGCACGTTATCTAAAAGCATTGACGTTCTAAATCAAACTACAGTTCTTAGTATACAGAACACACACAAGAGGAAGAGTTCATAAATGAACGAATCCTTCTTGAGGCATTGTAGACTAGGTCATATCAATGTGACCCGACTAGCTGAAGTTACATATAGATGCATATTTAAATTTGTTTGAATTTACTTCTTGTGAAACTTGCCGGTCGCGTCACAAAGATAAGATGACCACAGCTCTGTTTATTGGAAACAGAGAAAGAGTTAGTGAACTCTTGGGATTGATACATGATGATGTATGTAAGGTCCCCTGTCTACACATGCCAGGACCGGTTCTTTGTACTTCAATACATTCACTGTTTATCTCTCAAGATTCGCACATGTGTTCCTGTTGAAACACAAGTCTGAACCTTTTGAGAAATTCAATGAATATAAGTTAGAAGTAGAGAACCAAAAACCGGTATAAGTATTATGTCCTTTGATGAGATCAAGGAGGAGAATACTTGAGCACGGAATCCCTGGACTATTCTAAAGGAGAATGAGATTCTCTCTCAGCATTACTCCTCCGTATACACCATAGCACGATGGTATATCGGGGCGGAGCAATTGCACCCTATGTGATATGGTGCACTCTATGATGAGTACTACTGAGTTTCCTATTTCCTTTTGGGAGTTATGCACTTGAGAAGCTGCATGCCTATTGAATAAGGTTCAAATCAAATCAGTTGCCTACCACTTCATATATGATATGGAAAGGGAAGAGCCCATATCTTAAGTTTGTTAAGATTTGGGGTTGTCCGGCCTATGTCTAAAAGAAAAATCCAGACAAGCTCGAGGCAAAGTCAGATCTGTGGAAGTTTGTTGGATATCCTAAGCATTCGCAAGGGAATATCTTCTACCTAACCGAGGAACAAAAGATGTTTTGTTTCTCAGCATGCCACCTTTATGAAAGGGAATTTCTTGTGAAGAAATTATTGGTCATGAGGTAGAACTGGAAAGAGTTCCAGCTATACAAAACTGCAGCTGATGATTTGGTAGAACCAAAGGATTCGGTAGTTTCAAACGAACCTCAGCCTCTCCGCCGATCTAGTAGGGTTCCTCATCCACCTGAGAGATACTTCGATTTCTCTATGACAGTGGGAGTGGGGATTGCATCATGAGATGATGAACCAACTAGTTTCGAGCTGGCCATCAGGAGTGGGACTCTGTAAGAATGGATGGATGCTTAGCGATCTGAGATGGAATCCTTATACACCAACAAAGTATGGACTTTGGTTGCTTTATCTGAAGGGTTAAATCCCCATCAGGAGCAAGTATATCTTGAGAAGATTACTTGGTGTACATAGAAAAGTTGAGACTTTCAAAGCTATGCTTAAGTCCATCCAGATCCTACTTGCCACTGCTACATACCATGACTACGATATCTGGTGGTTGGGTGTCATGACTGCTTTTCTAAATGATGTTTTGGAAGAGAGCGTCTATAAGTACACAGCCAGAGGGCTTCGTAGACAGTGGGAGCAACAGAAACGTGAGCAAGATGTTTTATGTGATAAAGCAGGCATCGCGGAGTTAGAACGTCTGTTTTGATGTGGTAGTCAAAGTGTTTGACTTCATCAAAATGGTATATGAACCTTGTATATACAAAAAGGTAGTAGGGAGTATGGTGGTGATCCTCGTAGAGTACGTGGAGGACATACTCTTGATAGGGAAGGAGTTTCCTATGCTACGCTCGGTCAATCTCCGCTTATCACAAAGATTCTCTATAGGATCAAGGTGATACCTCCTAAATCCTGGGTTGTGGATCTATGGGATAGATCCAATTGGATGTTATGATTCTCACTAGTTGTAGTGCGATGGTATCAATCGATCCTGGGGAGAATCACTGGAAAGGTTCCAGAGTGATAAGGACGATTGAATGTCAGTCGCAGGCATTGTCTTTACCCTCAGTGGAGGGACGGTATGTTGGAAGAGTTCCAAGCTAGATACCGTGACTTAATAGATGATTAAAGGCAAGATACATCGTTACCAAGGATGCTACCAAAGAGGCAGTCTGGATATATAAGTTCATGAGATGAACTTCGTTCACAATTGAATTGCGGCTTTTGCCAAGGAACCCCCATCCCAACAGAAATCCAGATATAATTCTTAGGCAGTATCACCTAATCATGGAGATGGTTGATCTCCAGGGAGATCGAGGTTAGGAGAGTAGACAAAGAGGACAACACCGCGGATCCACTCACAAAGGCCTTTTTCCCAGTAGAGACTTTTATGGGATGGTTGAGTATGAGATACTTCAACCGCAGCTAGTTGTTGGGTATGTGATACCACAACAGATGGCCCTAGTGCAAGTGGGAGATTGTTAGTTATATGTATGCCCTAAAGGCCATTACTGTACATACGATGTATATTGTAATGGATGCTTGGACATATATAGAGAGGACTTTCTTGCTCGACATGATAGTATGCTATCTGGTTACTCTTTATCTTAACATGTACTCTGATTATCTCTATGTTACATGTTGATAAAACCCTTAGGATATGTACTCGACTACTGGGACTATGATGAGATCATATTAGTGGGGCCACGGTAGTCGACGAGTACATCCTATAACTGTTCCTAGTCGAGGGTGTATCGAGACAGGGCATCGATGCACCAGAGTAGACTAGCGTATACGCATCTTGACCCATATGATGGGCGATGGATGATCCCATATCCATCGGTGTTTGACATCAAGGATGGTGTACGGGTGCTCAGTAGAGACTGGGTACACTGGACGGACTCGCCAAGAACTCCCAGATGGTATTATACCTCACGTCAGATGGCAGTTCTCCGGTGACACTGGTACAGAGTAGTCTGTTGACCCGAGATCGTCATAGAGTCTTGTGTGATTCCGTCTGTGCTTTGATTTCCATCATACCACGTCCAAGAGGGTGTGCAAAAAGGTGGCTTTTGGGTACAGTCCCGAATCACATGGAGGCAATGAGCGATAGGAGGGGATTCGTCTTTCCCGGTATAGGGAGTTGATGTTTTGCTGTGTTCGATTGGCTATAACTGGAAATCCCTGGCCAGGGTTGCAGAGATTTACTGGTAAGTGTTATCAGTAGTTTCTTGAACTGTTATAGACCTCATATCAACACGACTTATCAAGCTACTGGGGTCTGACGTTTACCACTCTTAGGCGAGATATGCGACATATCAGACGACGAGACCGGACTGTACGGGTATGTTACCGATTGAATTCGCAGGATAATGTACAGGCTTGCTTGTTGATCTTTTGAGCGCTCAATACCTGGGTAGCTGTTACGTTTAGCTGACCGCTTGCAGCTTGTGGGTGTTTGATATGATCATCACCTACTGCCGGCGTATTGACGATTCTTTAGAGTCCTACACGGAGGTTTCTTGGCTCAGGCAAAACGGAGTAGGGGCACATATGTGATATGTGCAGGACCGAGGATAATGCGATATGAGATACCGTATTCTATTCTCGCGATATATGATATCAGCAGGGTTATCGGATCAAGTGTTGATTCGATGAATCCGTAAATGATATATTAGTCGGTTAGATGCGATATGGCCGTATTGTCGGATCAAGTGTTGATTCGATAATTTAATGTATAATTATATATTTGATATATTAAATTACATTAACTAATATTAGCTCACTAAAAGATTCTTTTTCTCACTCGGGTAATACATTGATATATATGCGATATATGTTAATTGTATTATTTTATTTTGTTACAATAAATATTATATATATATATAATATTATAACATGATATGATTACTAATTCAACTTGTTTAGTGGATATTAAACATGGTTAGGGTTTGAATTGGGTTAGTTCTTTCATGAAGATTCTAGAAGGTTTCTTTTTGTTTTTAGTTAAGATATTATGCTTGATATTTTGTAATGACTCATTCTTAACCCAACCCAAACCCTAGCCCAAGTTAAATCTCTACAAAGGTTTAGTTGACCATGGTTACATTATTAATCATATATTCTTTCATTATTCATCACAAAAGGTTTTTATGACTATTGTTCTTCTTCTTCCTTCTTCTTTCTTTGATGAAAAAGCTTACTAGATTTTTCAAAGGTGATGAAAATGAGTGAGAATAAGAAAACAAATGAGAGCTAAAATCCTACTTCATCATCCTCATCTATCCTTGCCATTTAGATGAGGGTGTTCACATCATTTAGTGAGTGAGAGCTTGTGTTAATGAAACTTCAAGGTAGATCATCTTTGTTATCGAAGATCGGAAGGAAGCTTGCATCTTTCTCTTCGTGGAGCCTCTCTAGAGTCAGGATGCATGATGATCACAGCGAAGGGACCTCAACACGGAGCTTTAGAAGTGAAGGACTGGATCTACAAAGGTTGTAATTCCTCTCACTTAGTGTTAAAGTGTTTAACATGCTTGTTTTCGCCTAAACTCTAGTATAAAGATCTTGTTTAGGGTTGTTCGGCACGGCTAAATTTTAAATCGGGTATGGTTGATGCCTCATAGACCCTTGTGCGTGTGCCTAGCATCCCTACAAATGCAAACCCTGAGATAGACTTGCTATCATCCTTGTCACTCTGGAAGCTTGAATCGGTAAAGGCCTCCATTTGGAGATCCATGTTACCATACACCAAGAACAATTCTTTAGTCCTTCGCAGGTACTTAAGAATGTTCTTCACAGCAGTCCAGTGATTCTCCCCTGGGTTTGACTGATACCTGCTTACTACACTAAGTGCATAAGCTACATCAGGACGTGTACACAACATCCCATACATTATCGATCCTACTGCCGAAGCATAGTGAATAATGCTCATGCGAGCTCTCTCTTTTTCAGACTTTGGGCAATCGTCCTTGGAGAGAGTGACCCCGTAGCAAGCGGGTAAGGCACCCTGTTTGGAGTCTTCCATACTAAACCTCTTTAGGATGGTGTTGATGTACTTGGTTTGGGACAATCCCAATAACCGTTTGGATCTATCCCTATAGATCCGTATGCCCAATATGTACGTGGCATCACCCAAGTCCTTCATGGAGAACCTTTGTGATAAGAATGATTTGACCGACTGTAGCATAGGAATATCATTTCTTATCAGAAGTATGTCATGCACGTACAATACGAGGAATGCGACAGATCTCCCTACAGTCTTCTTATAAACACAAGGTTCATCTGGATTTTTAATGAAATCAAACTCTTTGATAACATCATCAAAATAGATCTTCCAACTCCGTGATACCTGTTTTAATCCATAAATGGATTTAAGCAACTTACATGCTTTTCCGCTGCTCCCACTGTCAATGAAGCCCTCTGGCTGATCCATATAAACGCATTCATCTAAATCACTATTTAGAAATGCAGTTTTAACGTCCATCTGCCAGATTTCATAGTCGTAGTGAGCAGCAATAGCAAGTAGGATCCGAATGGTTTTAATCATGGCTACCGAAGAGAAAGTCTCGTCATAGTCCAAACCTGGTCATTGACGAAAACCTTTCGCTACCAACCTTGTCTTATAGGTCTCCACCTGTCCATCTACACCGATCTTTCTTTTAAAGATCCATTTGCAGCCTACAGGTTTTATCCCGGAAGGTACATCCTCCAAAGTCCATACTTTGTTGGTGTACATGGACTCCATTTCAGATCTCATGGCATCCAGCCATTTCACAGAGTCACCACTCGTGATAGCCTGATGAAAACTGGCAGGATCATCATCATCCATGATGCAATCTTCTCTATCACTATCAATGAGAAAACCGTAGTACCACTCCGGTGGGCGAGAAGTCCTACAAGATCTACAGAGTGGCCGAGGTTCATTAGATTCTGTTACAACATCAGGTTCAGCCAAGTCGTCATTTGTAACTTGTGTTTCTAGAATCTCTTCTAGATCTACCACATTGCCATCAGCATCATTTGGAAAAATCTCATTTTCTAAAAATGTGGCATACTGAGAAACAAACACCTTTTGTTCCTCCTTGTGGTAGAAAAGATACCCAAACGAATGTTTTGGATATCCCACAAATATACATTAGACCGATCGTGTCTCTAGTTTGTCTGGATTCTGCTTTTTGACAAAAGCTGGACAACCCCAAATCTTAACTCGTTTAAGAGATGGTCTCTTCCCATGCCATATCTTATATGGAGTGGTAGACACGGTCTTGGTTGGAACTTTGCTTAACAGAAAAGCTGCAGTTTCCAATGCATGCCCCCAAAAGGAGAGGGGTAACTCAGAATCACTCATCATGGATCATACCATATCTAATAGGGTACGATTCCATCGCTCTGACACACCGTTGTGCTGTGGTGTGTAAGGGGAGTGAGCTGAGAGAGAATCCCATTCTCTTTTAGGAAGTCCAAGAACTCAGTACTTAAGTACTCTCCACCTCAATCTGATCGAAGTATCTTGATTCTCATTCCTGTTTGGTTTTCTACTTCAAGTTTGTACTCCTTGAATTTCTCGAAAGCTTCAGATTTATGCTTTATCAAAAAAACATGACCGAATCTTGAGAAATCATCAGTAAAAGTTATGAAGTAAGAAAAACCGCCTCTTGCATGTGTAGACATTGGCCCACATACATCACTATGTATGAGGCCTATGAGCTCAGTAGCTCTTTCTCCGTGTCCTGTAAACGGAGTTTTTGTCATTTTACCTTTGATACAAGACTGGCAAGTTGCATAAGATTTATACTCAAAAGAATTTAAATATCCATCTTTATGATGCTTGTTTAGTCTTGTTTCATTAATATGACCAAGTCTACAATACCAAAGAAAAGCTTCATTTATATCTGAAAATTTTCTTTTACTTGTGTGTTGAATGTTGAAAATTGTGTGTTGATTAAGAACATATATCCCGTTATTAAGTGTACCATAACCAATCAACTCTTGATTAAGTCTAATGTTCATAACATTGTGTTTCACAGCAAAATGATATCCTTCATTGTCTAACAAAGAAACGGTTATAATATTACAAAGCATCCTTGGCACAAAATAACATGGGTTCAAAACTAATATACAACCCGAGGGCAACCCTAGGTGATACTCTCCCACTGAAACTGCATTTACATTGGAACAATTTCCAACCTGGAGAGTATGATCACCTGTCTTCAAAACTCTGCTATTTCTCAACGCCTGCATAGAATTGCAAATATGAGAACCTGAACCGGTATCTAATACCCGGGAAGCAGAGTTAATAGAAAAACAGTTTTCAATCACGAACACACCTGAAGCTGAAGCATCACCATGCTTCTTCTTGAGTTCAAGGTACTCAGTACAGTTCCGCTTCTAGTGTCCCGTCTTCTTGCAGTGGAAACATTCTCCTTTTCCTGATTCCCCAACCTTGGACTTGTCTTTCCCCTTAACCTTTTTGACTCCACCCTTAGGTTTGGTGGGTTTCTTCTTCATCTTTTCCTTGGCCTTAGCCTTCGGGCGAGAGGAGGAATATGGCCCAACACTCAAAACGGGAGTCTTCACTGACTTCAGCGTGCTCTCTGATCTCCTTAACATATTAAGGAGTTTAGGTAGTTCCTTCTCCATGTTGTGCATGTTGAAGTTAACTATAAATTGAGCAAAGGTGGAGGGGAGAGACTGCAGAATAATATCCGTATATTGCTCATTGTCTATTGTCCACCCAAGGTCCTCAAGCTCTTCTATGAGAGCTATCATCTTCAGAACATGGTCTCCTACTGCTGTGCCTGGGGCCATTCGCATCTGAAACAGCTTTCTGGATGCTTCGTATCGTAATATGCGAGATTGCTCTCCATACAACAGTTTTGTATGGAGGAATATGGATTGTACGCCCATATTCTCGTGCTGCTTCTGATGTGTGTTATCCATCGATGCAAGCGCGAGGCATTTGGCCGTGGAACAGTCAGCGTCCCATGTTTTTCGGATTTCCTTATCCGCAACTGAAGGTTTAGGACCTGGGATGGGCGGGGTTGGAGCCGTGAGGACATATAATACCTTATCATAAGTCAAGGCAGTGTTGAGATTCCTCAGCCAATCTTTATAATTGGTCTCATTCAGTTTATTTTTATCTAGTAGAAACTTGAGTCTGACATTTGGATCTGCCAATTAAGAGAGAGAAAAGAATACACTCAGCGAAAGCTCTTTCAAAGATCAGATTGGTTATTATGTTGTCTAATCGATGTCTCCCACTGTTTTTATCAAATTTTCTTTAAAACCTTTAAAAAGAAAACTAGCCGGGATTAATTATATTCTACAACTTCGCTAACCGTTTAGCCAGGCCGGTGCCGGTACTTGAGGGAGGTTCCCCGTGCTTTCTTACGGAACTAATTAAAATAAACCTCGTCTTCCCAGAGGCGTAGCCACGTTCGACACCTTTCTAGACACCTAATGTGTTAACTAATTGTAAAGTGCAAAGCTCTCCCGGGAGCAACTTTTGCTCATAGTGGGATCGGGATCCTACTATCATATAGAAGGTATGCGATCTCATTGCAATTTTTAACAATTGAAATTCCCGATATTGTTTTTACCCCTAGTACTCATGACCTTAACTATGGTCAACATATCATAAGTACTTAGTCAAGTTCTTCCCGTCATTTCGTGATTAACTAGACCCACCCACATGACCCTTAACTAAAGTCAACATAATCATATGAATGTCCTAACTAATCTGCATCATATGTAGTGTAGGAAGACATCACTTAGCTACCGTACACCGCACCTTAACTAAAGTCAAAATACGCAGCACGAATACTAAGTACTCTACTTCCTAAAATGACGGAGGGCTACGAATAGTTTTTAAGAAAACTTTTAACGCTTTGAACTTGATATCGTTGTAGAGTCCAATGGGTTTAAAAGGAGTGTCTTAAGCTCCGCATTTTGAAACTTGCTTTTTCATAAAAGGCCGAGTGTGTTTCAAATCCGATTCTACAACATCTTTTTAGGTTCATTTTTCTTTACATTAATCTCATTAATGTAGTCCCATCATTTAATTCCTAAATCCATCACAGAAAGAAACGAAAATATAATGTACGCTTATGACACTCGCATTCGTCACAGTGTCCCGTTATGCACCGTTAGGTTACTTAACTAACGGCATACTGGGACGGGGCTAGCGCGAGTGCAAAACATAAGCAACGGCTATTATATATCATATATATAATATTGCATTCGTCGCAGATATATATCAACTGATCACATCACATAATATAAGCAGCAGAAGCACATTTAATATAGGATATCTAGGAGGTCCGTATTTTGTATTTAGCCAGCAATAGGAAATACGGATTCCACGGTCGCGATGAATAGCCAAGCCCACACCACTAGACCCCTACGAGAGCGGCAAGCGACCCTACCAATTCTGGAGTTTAGGAGACCCGGTCTCGACTCCTCGAGATGGCCTCCCACTGAACCCCAGAACCCGGTCACTTATTCTCCCCTCCTTGGGTCTATCCTAATGCGGAAAAGTAAATAATATACAACACTGGTGACATCATCCTCAACCCGGAAGTGCCCCAAATAAAAGAATATTACATACAATTGAATTTTACATGAATTAAAAGAAAACTCTCATCTCACATAAAACCCCCGGCTATTCAATCACGACAATCCTGCAAATCATATCTCAACAACACATAATATCACATATCATCAACGTAAGTAAGTATGCGTACCCCGATTGTCGTTGATGTATAGCAACGAAACCGGCGATACACCACATAGTACACTTACAGTCACAGAGAAATAAAATGAAAAACTACAACAATTGGAATCGTAACTGCCTTTAGACAACACAAACCCGGAATATCACATATCCAAGATTTCATGCCTAACAATGTAAAGCTCACATTTAGGTCTAACCCATGAAAATACCTTTTCATAACAAGTCGGATAATTCAACAATATTTCTGATTATTCCCGAGACCGAAATGCTAGATTTACACGCAACAAACAAATTTGTAGATTCCAATTATTGTATCACATACTAATAAATTAGGCACAGTTAAAACATTCGATCGAACGATTGAACACCCAAAGACTTCTCAGAAAGCTCAACACTTGAGCAGCTTTAAAATTTACCAGAAACTGCAACAAGTACATACGGGCCAGCGCAAGAAGGCACAGCCCAAGCTTCACCAACGGCGCCGCGGAACCGCCGCAGAATGACCATTCTGGCCGTGGTTCCGCGGTCGTATAGTGGAGTTAGGGCCTCGTACTTCTTGTGGGCCCATAAAATACCCCGCACGATTTTCTGAGTGTTTTTAATGTGAAAAAATCCACGTTTTTGAAAAATTTCCAGAGACCCCCGAGCGTCGTATTTTGTTCGTTCGAGATTTTTAACGTCGTCTAGGTTACTCTAAAGTTCTAGCTTGGCTCTGATACCACTGTAGGGTTTCCTTGTCACCTCATATAGGGTTTGGAAGCATCACAGATGCCACAACCTTGATTTTAAGAGGTTTTAAGCAAAATTAACTAGGAATCGAACTAAAAATATTGAGTAACAACTAATAGTATCACATGTAAAAGTTAATCTATCACTAAGTGGAGAAACTACAACCTTTGTAGACCTCCTAGGGTGACTCCTTGGATCTCCTAGAGTTAGGAAAGGCTCGCTTGAACACTTCCGAGTCCATGACGATCCACCCGAAGTCCTTTACTCAAAGCTTGTTGCTTCACTTGATCTTTCAAATCGGTGGAGCGAACACCCTACACAAAAGAGCTAGAGATGTGTAGGATGATGAAGTGGTTTATGTTGTCACTTAAAACCCTCTCCTTTTCTTTTCCTCACTCTAAACAAATCTCAAAAGATCTTGAAGAAGGAGGAAGATGAAGATGGCAAAGCTTTTTGAAGATAATGATAATTCTTATGTTTTAAAAATAAAACAAAAGGATATATATATATGTGAGACACTCTCACAACTAACCATGGTTAATATAAATATCTAGATATTTTGTTATGAGTTAAAGAACAAAGGAAATTAACCAAGGTTAAGTCAAAGGTCAACAAAGAAGATTGTGGAAACTATGAGTCATTTGGAAATAATGAATCATGAGTTAATTTCCTTTTTTTCTTTTAACTTAAAACAAAAATATATATATTAATATGAACCATGTGAGTCTTGCATTTCCATCTTCAATATATCAACAACCATGATATATATGCATGTATGTATGTGTGTATGTACATCAACATATACATATACATGCATGCATCCATCAAAAGAATATGGTTTAACAAAAGTGAGCTAAAAGTCATTATTAAATTAACATTTGATTTAATAAACCAGTCAAATCATATACAGCCCGACCAATAGTATACACCCGATTAACATACGGTATCTCATAAACGTATTTAATCGAGCTCCCGCGCATATCTCATATGCACACCACATCGTTTTGCCTGAGCTAGGAAACTTCTGTGTGGGACTCTAAGACTCGTCAATACGCCGGCAGTAGGTGATGATCACATAAAACACCTATAAGCCGCAAGCGGTCAGCTAAATGTAACGGCCACCCGAGTATTGAGCGATCAGAAGAAGAACAAGCGAACCTGTCAAAACTCTTGTCAATCCATCAGGAAACACTTACCGTACAGTTCGGTCTCTGCATCAGATATACTGCATATCGAGTCTAGGGATGGAATCGTCGACCCCAATAACTCAATAAGTCATGCCGTTATATGGTATACAACAGATCGAGAAACTACTGATAACACTTATCAGTAATATCTCAGCAGCCCTGGCCAGGGACTTCCTGTTATAGCCAATCGTACACAGCGCAACATCAACCCCCAATACCGGGAGAGACGAAACCCCTCCTATCGCTCATTGCCTCCATGTTCCTCGGGACTGTACCTAAAATCCACCTGTTTGTACGACTAAGTAGAGCCGTAGTAGGGTAGAGATCAAGATACAGTGGGAGGACACACAAGACTCTATGGCGATCTCGGGTCTACAGACTAACCTGTACCAGTGTCACCTGAGAACTGCTATCCGACGTATGATATAATACCACATAGGAGTTCTCGGTGAGTCCGTTCAGTGTACCCAGTCTCACTGAGCACCCGTATACAATCTTTTGGTGTCAGCACACCAGATGGATATAAGATCATCCATCGCCCATCATATGGAACAAGAATGGCATACGCTAGTCTACACTGGAATATCGATGCCCTGTCTCGATATACCAATGACTAGGAACATTTCAAGGATATTCTTATAAACTATAGGTGTCCCACTAGTATGATCCACATCATAATCCCAGTAGTCAAGCCAATATCCTTAGGGCTTTATAAACATGTACCAAATGAGTTAAAACATGATCAAGTGAACATATGATAAAGAGAAACCAGATAGCATACTATCATGTCGAGCAAGACTGTCCTCTAAATATATATATATATACACATCAGTACATACACTATCATATAATGGCCTCTAGGGCATACATATATCCAACAAATCTAAGCGATATAAGCATGATACTCGGATTACAACGCAAATCGCAACAAAGGACATCGAGGTACACCTCCTACAATGTCGAAAAAATAAATCGGTGGGCCTAAAATCCGGCAGAACAAGAACATCCGCTTGCCTCCTGCTCACGGTTTGGCATCCTCGGTCGCTGGGTCCTTATCTTCTCTGTGGATTACCAATCTCGCAATCCATCGGCCCATCGGCCCTGTCAGGTGTGCTAACGGGAACGATTCCGCTCTAGCACTTCTCTGATCATCTCTCGATCAATCATCATGACTACTCGTAAAGTAACACGTTACTGGCGTCGGCCTCTGGCCCTCTGAATACACGTGACACATCTGATCCTTAGTGCAAATCTCATTGCAGTAGTGTCCTGGAAGGAATCCTGCTCAAGGTCTCTTCCGATCTCGCCTATGTCGAACTGTACGGAGGCTTGTACTCTTAAATAATCCTTTCTCGTTTTCTGGACATCTGTGTGTTCCGCACACATTTCCTCGGAAACTGGTCGTATCCCAACTCCTGTGTAAGCATATCAGGTCTCTGATCTCGATGAGGAGTAGCAACTCGTCGGCATCTCGCACGAACCTCTGGTTCCACTTGTCTTTATCGTCGTCCACTATGAAGTCAAGCCATACTATCTGCGCACTGCAACTGTTCTCGGCCTCTGTCAATCCGAAGTCTCTCACACGGACTCGAAATTGCGTACTCTGTATCTTCATCATTCTTTAGAAGATATATGGCCGAACACGTCCTCGGGAACTCATCTAAACCATTGGAGGAATACTCAATACTCGTCCGTTCTCGATCACTCACAACGCATCTGGTTGATATGTGGACGACGTCAAACTTTTCGATCGAGTCATCAAGGTCCCAAAATTTTCCGAAGGCTCAACACCTGAGCGCAGTCTATAAATATCTGGTACATACCACAACACCTCTGGACTAGCCGTAGAAGAGCAAACCCAAGCCTCACTGATGGCACCGCTAAACTGCCACAAACCCTAAGGTTCAAAGCGGTTCCATGGTCATCATGTCGAGTTAGGGTTTCATTCTCCTAGAGGGTCTACAAAATTACATGCATGTTCCTCCGAACACTTTAAAGTTGGGAAAAATGGGTTTCTGACACCCGTTCGAACTTTTTAGCTTCGCCAATACAACATGTGAATATTCTTCGCCCGCATGCTAAACAATGCATCAATCCTCCAGGAATGGCGATACATCTGCGGTCATCTCTGGATCGGTCTTCTCTAAATCTGAGTAAGACTCTCCACACTGGAAATCTTCAA
Organism: Agapanthus africanus; assembly: GCA_030015575.1. Lineage (NCBI taxonomy): Eukaryota > Viridiplantae > Streptophyta > Magnoliopsida > Asparagales > Amaryllidaceae > Agapanthus > Agapanthus africanus. Next base: position 301,969,584 of record JASDDO010000022.1, on the reverse strand, counting down.
CTCAACTGGACCTGCTCCGGCGTATAAATCTGACGAATCACCTTCGTCTCGCGGATCGGGGTACGCTAGCTATCATCTGTCACGTATCTGCCTGGGAGCTCCGGTGATCTCAGCTCGTAAGCTCCGGAAGCGACATCCTATCAATCTCAGCAATAGCTGGGTCATCAGTCTGCATGGTAGGCGACATCATAATTCTGAGGTAGGCTGTACATCAACATTCCTCTCGCAACTGGCAGCTCCATCAATGGCCCGATCATCCGGTGCGAAACCAAACACTCGCCTCAACAGGAAGTCACAACACCATACTACATCGAGACGTTCCCATGTCACCAGAAAACACAATGGTCAGCCCTCGTACGAAACGAGCTCGTCCTGACCGCAACGCTTGCAGCAGCTCAATCTGCGCTCAAACCATGGTGACCGGAACCTTAATCGAGTATCGAAGAAAGCAGATCAACGACATGAGAGGAAACGACAAATCCATAATGGCTACATGATCATAAAAAGGAACAACATCAATGAAAGTATGATCATGAACTAATAGAATCGAGGATCTCCAATGGATGTATAATAATGGGTATAAAGAGAATAATAAGTCTCAAAAATATGTACATCCGAAGGTTTCTTAAGTGGAGTATCGTATCGTAAATATGCCGCGGAACATACGTACGGTACGTCACTCTACTCAAGCTACCTACTCCATCAATCAGGGTCAGCCTATGAAACGAAAGTTCGGGTCTAATACCCCCCCCCCCCGTTCAAGTCTAAGTTCCGTAAGGTCAAGCCTAGGTTCCGAAATACACTCCCGCCCTAGACTCCACATAGTCAAACATAGACTCAAACAAAGGTTAAACCTAGCGCTCTGATACCAACTTTGTCACGACCCGAAATATTAGCTCGTGACCAGCACTTGAATCACGCAACGTCTAAAGGCGTAACAGAATTCAAGTAAGCTGAAACCCAGAAATCTAAACCTTTTAAGAAAATAAAGGAGGTGAGGTTTTGGAATAAAGGTATAATGAAATCAAGTTTTCTTAATGCATAGAAAATGAACATGAATGATGCAATTGAAATTTACTAGTTTGAAAACATGTTTCGTCTTTTTAAAAATTTTGGCAGCACCTTCTTTGTATTTTTTGATCCAAAACCACAAATACATAATAAGAATAATGGAATTCCCAAGCGGGAGCTATCTCTTCGCCAAACGGCGTATCACAACCACGCAATACAGTATAAATAAATATACGACGCCCAACGGCGAAGTTCACCACAAAAGATAAGTAAATAAGCAACACAAATAAACCACAAGTAGCGGAAAACCCCTCGCTCTAAGTCTCGCAACCAAAATCCCACTAAGTCTCATTACTTATACAATTTACAAGTTTTGATTGATGGAGTTAACTAGATACAATAAGAAATATAGATACAAGAGTGGGTACGATACAAATGTCCCACCTACCAATGCAAAATACCCGAATGCAACTGTGTGCCAGCGAAGCCGCTACTGATCCAAGCGGTCAACCTGCAAGAACTGTGGCACAACGGGGGTGAGTTGCCAACTCGTGAGTAGAAAAATATCAACAGATAGAAATCGAATAAACAACGACTCCTAGGTCAACTATATCATAAAGGTAATATTATGATATCTAGGGTGACTGGGTCTGTATATGCAAACAAGGTAGTCAATACCTATATGCATGCGGATAACATCCAACAGTAATAATCAATGCATGTATATGGATCTCGTCCAACCATAATCAAGGCATGTATGCATGAGGATCTCGTCCACCCAAAATCAAGGTATGTATGCATGTGGATCTCGTCCACCCAAAATCAAGGTATGTATGCATGTAAATATCATGAAGGAGTGTGCATGAAAGTATGAAGATATAATCAACGGTGTCCCTCACGACACATCAAAATCATCGAACCTGAGTGCCTAGCATCGACACTCAAAAACATCATGAAAATCGTGCCCAGCATCGGCACGTAAATCCTCATATATCGGGCTCCGTCAGTCCGGATCGGCCCACGGGCTCCGTCGGTCCGGATCAGCCCATATCATCTCTCGACTCCGGTCTGTATCCTCCGGATATCCGCCGAGACCAAATTCTATCACCGGTAGGTAGTAGTCCCTCTGCCAGGCTCACCGTCTACTACACAGCGATCCGTTCTCGGCCCGGGGTACCATACTGGGTCAACCGTGTACCCGCAATCGGCCTCATCCGCCTCCTCGAATCGGGTTTCACATGTCGCTCTCAGAACCGAGAAAACACATGGTGGACGCACTGAAATATCATATCAAGAGAAGCCGGGTTTTTTAATACAACACATAATCTCTTTTAAAATGTCCACGGTTCTCAAATCCAGAAATCTCATGAAAACAGCATATCTCAATGCCTAAAATCATAGAGCATGATGTATGCAACATATAACAGAAATGTAAGCATATCCGTATATCATGCAACATGGAAAAGTGATATGACATGTTAAGGGGAAAACCACTCTTTTAAATGATTCCAGTTTTTAAAGTATAACATGCGGTTCCCAATTTTCCAATAAAACCAGTTATCTATATAGGCACAATATGTAAATGCGCAGGTATAGATGTACCAATGTATGTGTGCACCAATATGGATATACAGTGTGTATGTGCGCAAATATGGGTATACAATGTCTATGTGCACCAATATGAATATACAATGTGTATGTGCGCAAATGTGGATATATCAATGTATATGTGCACCAATGGGGATATACAAGGCGTATGTGCGCAAGTATGGATATATCAAAGTATATACGCAAGCATGTTATGTAAAGAGTCATGTCATGATGCAGCAATCCTATTGTGTAGTGACATGGCAATTATCGATGATGAAGTGTGTGAGCCTACAATCAGTGTACGTGTAATATATGCATCATCGATAATGGTGCAGGTGTACTATCACAGGTATGAGTAATGCAATGCTAATATCATGAATGCAGCACAAGGTAAATCATCAGCTAAAAGCTATAAGGTATACGTAACTATCATATGTCCGAGTCGGTGAATCTATCAATCGGCATCTAGCCTCACAGCATTACGTACGGTATAATCCATCGTACGGCATCCTCTAGTCAAGAGTATGGATCAACATCAAGTCAAACTCATCAGGCAAGGAAAATCATCGTACGACGGTATTAAACCAATAAGGATCCTATCATCCTATAAGAAAAATGAGGGTACGGCCTAATATCACGTACGGCCTATCATCCATGATTCACAACATTCTATATATGTATATATATCTATGTACCTATTTTCCGGTTCACATCCGCAATAATCTCATATCAGGGGACCAGCAGGGTATAAATCATCTCGATCGACTCGCAACCGTATACCAACATATCATCATATCATCATATCAGTCTTATATTCCTTCATCGCATTTATATCACACATCAAATCAAATTTACATAAGCATTCTATCTCTACTAAGTATAAGTATCTAATCTAACATACACACCCGAACCAAACAATCAGATTTTTAAAGAAGTGAATCGTAGTTTTGAAAATAGGGGTTACAGTTTTTTTAAGGAAAAGATATCATTTGAAAATCCGTAACATCCCCCAAGGTATATATTTAAAAGATACATACGATTCTTCGGTTTAGAAAATGGTATGGTTCGGATGACACATCTACATCGACTATCTAGTCATACGGTACCCTAAACGGCAATATCGACAAACGTCGTCCTCGAATTCCGTCATCCTATAATAATCGTAACATATCACTTCTAACTATCCTGTAGTTCCTAATATGGTTTCATAGCTATCTTCATTCTAACCCTAGTTTCCTAATCTAGGTTTCCTAACCATATTGTATAAATCAATTTTCCATCAAAACTTTGCGGTGGTGCTATACGCCATCCACCCGACTTCCCCCGTGGATATAGATCCACTCACCTGGTCTTCGCTCGCCGAAATCGATGACGCCACGCTCCGTCGCCTCGAAATCCATGCGAAGGTACCTACAATAATAAATAATCGCAATGCGTATTAAAAATCAAGGCGGAAAAACCAAAACGGCACACGTTTCGCTCATAGGTCAAAACCTATAGCTTTGCGTTCAAAACACGACAATTAACCCTGGTCGTTGACGTACAAACTCCACACGACGGAAACACGATATCAAATACCAAAATCAAGTCAAAACAAAGTCGTAAAACTATGCATGAACTCATGGAAATGGTCCCAGATTTTACCCTAAGCTAAACTGGTCAATTCTGCATATATGGAGGGCCTAATTTACATCTAAAGGGAACCCAGAACAAATACGGATCAATTCTAACCTACCCTGGCCGCAAATTGCAGCCATATTGAATAAATCTACGGCCCTGGTGCAGGGTTTGGGGCTCAGGTCTTGGTGGTAGCTTCCTTGGTGCCTGCACGACTCCCAGTAATTGCAAAATCATTTCTAGTGTCCATGGGTTGCTCCAGATTCCCAAATACCCTCACAATTCACACATTTATCCGATGTCGGGGTTTCAATCTGTGTTTTGGGGTTTCTAAGATCTGGTCCAGGTCATTAAAAAGCCCCCAAGTCTTGTTAACAGTCACAACATCACCAATTTTTCAAACAAACACTGAAACCCTTTACTAGGGTTTCCTAAGGTTCACTAAACATCACCATTTCACCTCTAAACTTGCATGAAAGGTAAAGTGAATGAAATACTATGCTAAGGGTGATGAAATTACCTCACTTGGGCAACCCAAGAAAAACCCTAGCTCCTCAATGTGGTCGAAATCTCACTTTTCTTGGTCCAATGTGTAGAGGGTGTAGAGGGGATCAATTTTTGTGAAAGGGAATTAGGGTTTTGATCAAGGATTTGAGATGATATCATGGGGTGAAGGTGGAGGGAAGAGAGGAAGAAGAAGAAGAAGAAATTGATGGGGGAGGATAAAATGAGGCAGCCCCTCTCTCTCTCCTCTCTTATTTCCACCCACTCTCTCTCAATATTACCCTTTTACCCTTTCTATTCTTACCCTTCTCTTTTTATTAAAAACCCAAGTCACAAGATACCCAAAATAACATGAGAACACAACATTTAATCACCACATAACAAGACATGGTGCACTGGTCCCGAAAAACTGTAGAAATACGGATTTGGCTTAATCGCGATTAGCAGTGCACTAAACGGGTTTTTATCAAAATTGCATATAATAAATTTTTAAAATGCCAAATCCATTAAATATATTTTTAAATTAATAAAGCATTTTAATTTCTATTTATTTAAAAATTATTGGTATATATTTATACCCTTTTTCGAAAACCCCAATTTCGCAAATCGGGCAGTTTACGGAAAATATATTATTTTAATATTAAATTCCTAAAAATAATATTTTATATTTTCTGAAATGTTACAGCCACACTGTCACACGGTGAGAATCCCTCATAGGTCGACATCCAATGCCTAGTAGCTCTGATACCACAGCAGGGTTGCCTAGCACGTCAGCAAGGTTTCGGGAGGCATCTTCTGTTAGTTATATGTATGCCCTAGAGGCCATTACTATACATGAGATATATATTGTAGTGGATGCTTGGACATATATAGGGAGGACTTTCTTGCTCGACATGATAGTATGTTATCTGGTTACTCTTTACCTTAACGTGTACACTGATTATCTCTCTGTTACATGTTGGTAAAGCCCTTAGGATGTGTACTTGACTACCTGGACTACGATGCGGATCATACTAGTGGGGACATGGTAGTCCATAAGTACATCCTTTAAGGTCCCTAGTCTTGGGTGTATCGAGACGGGGCATCGATATACCAGAGTAGACTACCGTACGCCTTCTCGACCCATACAGATGGGCGATGGATGATCCCATATCCATTGGTGTTTGACATCAGAGATGATATACGGGTGCTCAGTAGAGACTGAGTATACTGGACGGACTCGCCGAGAACTCCCAGATGGTATTATACTTTACGTCAGATGGCAGTTCTCTGGTGACACTGGTACATGTTAGTCTATAGACCCGAGATCGTCATAGAGTCTTGTGTGATTCCCACTGTGCTTTGATTTCCACTTTACCACGTCCAAGAGGGCGTGCAAAACTGTGGTTTTTGGGTACAGTCCCGAGTCATATGGAGGCAATGAGCGATAAGAGGGGTTTCGTCTCTCCCGGTATTGGGGGTTGATGTTGCGCTATGCTCGATTGGCCGTAACAGGGAAGTCCCTGGCCAGGGCTGGTTTAGAAATTTATTGGTAAGTGTTACCAGTAGTTTCTCGACCCGTTATATGCCTCATATCGGCATGACTTATCGGTTATTGGGGTCTGACGTATTACCACCCCTTGACTTGATATGCGACATATTAAACGAGGAGACCAGACTGTACGGTAGTGTCACTGTCAGGCTTTTACAGGAGTTGGAGCGGGCTTGCTTGCTGATCTTCTGATCGCTCAATACCCGGGTAGCCGTTACGTCCAGCTAGTACCGCTGACGGCTTGTGGATGCTTGATATGATCATTACCTACTGCCGGCGTATTGACGAGTCTTTAGAATCCTACATAGAGGTTGTACTGGCTCAGGCAAAACGAAATAGGAGCGCATATGTGATTTGTGCGGGACCGAGAATAATGCGAGTATGTGATAACGTATTCTATTCTCGTGAAGTTTGTGTCGATCGGTTATATGCGATATAACCAAGTTATGGAATCAAGGGTTGATTCGATAAGTCGATACATTAGATGTTAGTCGGTTATATGTGATATAACCGGATTATTAAGTCAAGTGTTGATTTAATAATTTTGTGTATAATTGTGAATGTGATAAATTAATTTACATTAACTAACATTGGTTCACTTAAGCATTTATTTTTCTCACTTGTGCACAAGTTAATATATATGTGATATATATTTATTAGTGTACAAATTGTATCATGGTTGTTGATACAACTATCATGGGTGTAGAAGACTTATACCATACTAATTATATTTGTTAGGTTTTTATATTTAAAGTAATTCTAAAACAAATGGATAATGAGCAAAAATGCAAGAAGCTTCATGAAGCTTGTGTTTGCATTTGACTTAGTCCACTAGTTTTGTTTTACTTAAGATATTAGTTAACCTAACCACTATGATTACCCATGGTAATGTCTCTACATGAGTTAGTATATGATACTCACTCACCATGGTTAGTTCTCTCTCTCTCTCTCTTGATTATTTTTCATATTCATATTTGAGCTCATCTTCTTCCACCTTGATTTTCTTTCTAGGGTTTCATAAAGAGAGAGATACAAAGTGAGAAAAGAAATTCTAAAGTGTACCTATTTCCTATCTCACCATCCTCTACTAGACTAGCACTTTAGTTTAGGGTGTTTGCTTCACTAATTCTTTGGTTAGTGAAGTAGAAGCTTGAGTTCGTATTCTCTCGACGTAGATCATCTTCGGCCTCGAAGACTTCAAGCAATTCCATTGCCTCTTCTCATGGAGCCGTCCGAGAGTCCGGGTGTTCGATGATCGCAGCGAAGGGACTACTATAAGGAGCTTAAGAAGTGAAGGACCGATCTACAAAGGTTGTATTTCGTATTCACTTAGTGTTAAAGAGTTTAACTTGCATGTGAAACCCTAATTTTCTAGCAACGATCTTGTTTTGAGTTATTCGGCACGGCTAAAATCTTAATCCGGCATGGTTGATGCCTTGTAGAACCTCCTTAGTGTGCCTAGTAACCCTACAGTGGTATCAGAGCCTAGCTAGAGCATTAGGCGATGTGTTTACGAAGTTAAAACCCCGATCGAACCCGGAATTGACAAAGTAAACCCCTCTCCGGAAAATTTTACAAAACTGGGATTTTTCTGAATTAAAAATGCTTAAAAAAATCAGCAGGCAATTATAAGGTAAACTGTGCAAAACGACAATGTTTGGCGCCCAAAGCGCCGCGGAACCGCGGCACGAGCAGGCTCCCGCGGCGGTTCCGCGGCCATATGGTGACGTCACACTTATCTTTTTGCACAGTAATGTTCCTATTTTAATTTCATGATGTTTCTAAGTATTTTTAAACTGACTTAAGTGTTGAGTATTTTTGGGGTTTATTTTGTAATCGTTGATTCGATCGGAATATTTAATTTCGTTTTGTTTTCCGGATATTTAGAACGTGTTAAAAAGTTCGAACGGATATCAATAACTCACTTTTTCCCGACCCGGAAAATTTCCAAGTGTTGGATTTTTCCGTTTGTTTAAGAACGTCTAGATCGTGCAAGTTATGCGATGGACCCTCTAGAAGACAACAAACCTTAACTCGATTATGTGACCGTCTTGAACTGCCTTTTGAACCTTAGGGTTTGGGGCTGTACGGCGTGCCACATGTGAGGCGTTGGTTTGACCCTTCTACGGCTGGATCATTGGTACTGTGGCATGTGATGGATGTTTTTAAACTCCCCTCAAGTGTTGAGAACTATTTGGGAAAACTTGGGTGTTTGATTATTCGATCGGAATGTTTAACACTGTCTATTTATTTGGAATGTGATACAATATTTGGAATCCACAAGTAGTTATGAGATAACTAATTTGGATGTTATAAACATAGCAATTTAGTCTCAAATGATCGGTTGCCACAGAACTTTTATGCAATCAAAAGTCCGTCGCAATCACGTAGCGTACGCGGATACTCGCCGAGTAAACTTAATAGACAGCCATGCCCCATAGCCCCGACCAAGTGACTGTAGGAGAACCTCGTCGCCAAAAGCATCCCTTCGGGTGCTCGTGGCACGGTGTTCCGCCTTAGTGCACTTCGTCGACGGCATCCGGGGGTGCGGCCGTCTACTAAAGTTTGCGACGAGCATTCGATCAGCATATCGGGAATCTTGTTGAATTTCCCGACTTGGTATTGAAAAGTGTTTTCGATATAGAGACTAAAATGCGGGGTTTATAATTGTTAGGCATGCAATGTCTAAGGAGGTTGCGGATTCCAACTGTTGTAGTTTTACACTTTCTTTTCTGTGACCGTAAGTGTAATATGTGATATCGTCGGTTTCGTTGCTATATGTCAACGACAATTGGGATGCGCATATTTACTTACGTTGATGACATGTGATGTTATGTGTTGCTGGATATGTTATATTGGATCGTCGCGTTTTGAATAGCCGGGTTTTTTTTATGTGAGATGAGGGTTTTTATTTTCATTCATGTAAAATTCAATGTATGTAATATTCTTTTATTGGGGCACTTCCGGGATGAGGTTGATGTCACCATTTGTATATTATTTACTTTTCCGCACTAGGATAGACCCAAGGAGAAAAGCACAAGTAACCGGGTTCTAGGGTCCAGTGGGAGACCAACTCGAGAAGTCGAGTCTGGGTCTCCTAACTCTAGAATTGGTAGAGTTACTTGCCGCTCTCGTAGGGGTCTAGGGGTGTGGGTTTGGCTATTCATCGCGACCGTGGAATCCGTGTTTTATAGAGGCTCAAAATAAAACATGGACATCCTAGTATATCCAATGTTTCATATGTTTCTTCTGCTGCGATATCTGTGATATGATCATTTGATGTGCTGTGATAAATACTGTATATAGTATATATGATATATTATATAGGCGTTACTTATGTTTTACACCCGCGCTAGCCCTGCCCCGCTCTGCCGTTAGTTACCTAACCTAACGGTGCACGAGGGGACATCGAGGCGAATGCGGATGGCATAAGTGTACGTCGTATTTATCTGTGATGTTTAGGTGATTTAAATGATGGGACTTCATTAATATGATTAATGAAAGAAAAGAAACCTAAAAGATTTTGTGGAATCGAATTTTCAAAAACAGGTAGCTATAGTTCTTGCTTTGCATCGCGGTGTTACTTGTAGAACATCCTGCACCTTATTCGATAAGGAAAGGGCCGAGATCCCTTCACCGGGAGTGACCCCTTTAGCAATGACTGGCAGATGCTACACCCCTCGGTTTTGTCTTTTGATTTCTTTTCTAGTTCTTGCTTTGCACAGTGATATATATGATATATCCTGCACCTCATTCGACGAGGAAAGAGCCGAGATCTCTTCACCGGGTGTGACCTCTTTAGCGAAACTAGTAAAAGCCTAAAAAACACTCCATTTTAAAATCATTTGATTCTACAACGATATCATGTTCATTACGCAATAGGTTTCTGAAAAACCTGTTGTAGCCCTCCATCATTTCAGATAAGTCCTACTTAGTATTCGTGCTACGTTTGTTGGCCTGTGTCAAGGCGTAGTGTGCGGTAGCTAACTAGTATTTATCTGCTTATACATATGATGCAGATTGGATTAGGGTAGTCATGCGACTTTGTTGGCCTGCGTCAAGGATCGTGCGGGTGGGTTTAATTCAATCAAGAAATGACGGGTTGAACTTGACTAGCGCACTATGGTTTATTGGCCTGCGTCAAGGTCATGGGACGCTAGGGGCAAAATTATCGGGAATTTCAAGTGTTGAAATTTGCAATGAGATTGCATACCTTCTATGAGATAGTTGGATCCCGATACCCGCTGCGATTAATTGTTACTCCTGGGAGAGTTTTACACATTACAATTAGCCGATCAAGTAGGTGTCTAGAAAGGTGTCAACAGGGTTACGCCTCTGGGAAAATGAGGTTTACTTTAATTAGGTCCGCGCGAAAGCACGGGGAACCTCCCTCAAAGTACCGACACTGGCCTGGCTGAAAGATTGACGAAGTTGTAGGGTGTAATTAATCCCGGCTAGTCTTTCCTTTTAGGGTTTGAAGGAAGATTTGATAAAAACAGTGGGAGCCATACTGATTAGATAAAATAATAACCAATCTGATCTTGCAAGAGCGCACGCAGAGTGTTTTCTTCTCTCTCTTTCCAGGTAGCGACCATATCACGCCTTAATCAAGATAATAATACGGATGTATTGACCGAACCCTCTTGTTATACTGAGCTGGGGAACGTTGGTCCCGCTCCAACTTATAATTGTTATAAGACAGAGCAGGAAATTGGGGATTACCAGAATTCCAGTGCCGCCCAAACGAAGAAAGTGCATGCTGATGCATCATCTTCGGGTGTGTTCATTACAGAGAACTGTTTCTCAGTATCCTTTATGTCCTGGGTATGTGATGCCGGATCAGGATCCCGCATATGTAATCTGTTACATGGGCTACAGACAGGTAGAGAACTGAGAACGGGTGATAAGTTTCATGAGATAGAAAACGGTGCAAGTATTGCAGCCAAGTCTGTTGGTCACTATCACCCTGTATTACCAGAATACATTGATTCTGAACAAATGTCATTAGATACCGAACCTGATATACAACATCATATCAGTCTCTTTATTCGTAAAGAAGGATATAATTTTGTATTGTTGGATAATGTTTTGAACATTTTCTATATCAAGAGTTGACCGGTTCAGGCATGTTATCTAAAAGCATTGACGTTCTAAATCAAACTACAGTTCTTAGTATACAGAACACATACAAGAGGAAGAGTTCAGAAATGAACGAATCCTTCTTGAGGTATTGTAGACTAGGTCATATCAATGTGACCCGACTAGCTGAAGTTACATATAGATGCATATTTAAATTAGTTTGAATTTACATCTTGTGAAACTTGCCAGTCATGTCACAAAGATAAGATGACCATAGCTCTGTTAATAGGAAACAGAGAAAGAGTTAGTGAACTCTTGGGATGATAGATACTGATGTATGAAGGTCCCATGTCTACACATACCAAGACTGGTCCTTTGTACTTCATTACATTCTCTGATAATCTCTCAAGATTCAGACATATGTTCCTGTTGAAACACAAGTCCAAACCTTTTGAGATATTCACAGAATATAAGTTAGAAGTAGAGAACCAAAACGGGTATAAGTATTATGTCCTTTGATGCGATCAAGGAGGAGAATACTTGAGCACGGAATTCCTGGATTATTCTAAAGGAGAATGCGATTCTCTCTCAGCATTATTCCTCCGTATACACCACAGCACGTCGGAGTATCGGGGCGGAGCAATTACACCCTATGTGATAAGGTGTTCTCTATGACGAGTACTACTTACCTATTTCCTTTTGGGAGTTATGCACTGGAGAAGTTGCATACCTATTGAATAGGGTTCCGATCGAATCAGTTGCCTACTACTTCATATGAGATATGGAAAGGGAAGAGCCCATATCTTAAGTTTGTTAAGATTTGGGGTTGTCCAGCCAATGTCTGAAAGCATAACCCGGACAAGCTCGAGGCAAAGTCAGTTCTGTAAAAGTTTGTTGGATATCCCAAGCATTCGCAAAGGAATATCTTCTACCAAACCGAGGAACAAAAGATGTTTTGTTTCTCAGCATGCCACCTTTGTGAAAGAAAATTTCTTGTGAAGAAATTAGTGGTCATGAGGTAGAACTGGAAAGAGTTCCAGCTATACAAACTGCAGCTGATGATTTAGTAGATCCAAAGGATTCAATAGTAACCAACGAACCTCAGCCTCTCCGCCGATCTAGTAGGGTTTCTCACCCACCTGAGAGTTACTTTGGTTTCTCTATGACAGTGGGAGGGAGGAATGCATCATGAGATGATGACCCAACTAGTTTCGAGCTGGCCATCAGGAGTGGGACTCTTTAAGAATGGCTGGATGCTTAGCGATCTGGGATGGAATCCCTATACACCAACAAAGTATGGACTTTGGTTGCTTTATCTGAATGGGTTAAATCCCCATCAGGAGCAAGTATATCTTGAGAAGATTACTTGGTGTGCATGGAAAAGTTGAGATTTTCAAAGCTAAACTTGTTAAAGGTTTGCATCATTGACCAGGTATGGATTATGATGAAACTTTTTTCTAAGTAGCTATGCTTAAGTCCATCCAGATCCTACTTTCCACGGCTACATACCATGACTACGATATCTGGCGGTTGGGTGTCATGACTGCTTTTCTAAATGATGTTTTAGAAGAGATAGTCTATAAGTACACAGCCAGAGGGCTTCGTAGACAGCGGGAGCAGCGGAAACATGTGCAAGATATTTTATGTGATAAAGCAGGCATCGCGGGGTTGGAACGTCTGTTTTGATGAATTAGTCAAAGTGTTTGACACCATCAAAATGGTAGATGAACCTTGTATAAACAAAAAGGTAGTAGGGAGTATGATGGAGATCCTCGTAGAGTACGTGGATGACATACTCTTGATAGGAAAGGAGTTTCCTATGCTACGCTCGATCAATCTCCGCTTATCACAATGATTCTCCATACAGGATCAAAATGATACCTCCTAAATCCTTAGTTTTGATCTATGAGATAGATCTAAATGGATGTTTGGATTCTCACTAGTTGTAGTGAGAAGGTATCAATCGATCCTAGGGAGAATCACTGGAAGGGTTCCAGGGTGATAAGAACGACTGCATGTCAGTCACAGGCATTGTCTTTACTCTCAGTAAAGGGACGGTATGTTGGAAGAGTTCCAAGCTAGATACCGTGGCATACTAGACGATAAAAGATGGATACATCACTACCAAAGATGCTACCAAAGAGGAAGTCTGGGTGTATAATAGTTCATGAGATGAACTTCGTTCCTACCATTGTATGACAATGGAGTTGTGGCATATGCCTAGGAACGCCCGTCCCATCAGTGATCCAGACATATTCTAAGGCAGTGTCACCTGATCATGGAGATGGTTGATCTCCAGGGGATCGAGGTTAGGAGAGTAGACTCAGAAGACAACACGGCGGATCCACTCACAAAGGCCTTTTCCCAGAGAGAGACTATTATGGGATGGTTGAGTATGAGATACTACAACCACTGTTATCAGATGGCCCTAGTGCAAGTGGGAGATTGTTAGTTATATGTATGCCCTAGAGGACATTAATATACATGAGATGTATATTGTAGTGGATGCTTGGACATATTTAAGGAGGACTTTCTTGCTCGACATGATAGTATGCTATCTGGTTACTCTTTACCTTAACGTGTAAACTGATTGTTTCTCTGTTACATGTTGGTAAAGCCCTTAGGATGTGTACTTGACTACCTCGACTATGATGCAGATCATACTAGTGGGGATATGGTAGTCCATAAGTACATCCTTTAAGGTCCCTAGTCGTGCGTGTATCGAGACGGGGCATTGATATACCAGAGTAGACTAGCGTATGCCTTCTCGGCCCATACAGATGGGCGATGGATGATCCCATATCCATTGGTGTTTGACATCAGAGATGATATACGGGTGCTCAGTAGAAACTGGGTACACTGGACGGACTCGCCGAGAACTCCCAGATTGTATTATACCTTACGTCATATGGCAGCTCTCTGGTGACACTGGTACAGGTTAGTCTGTAGACCCGAGATCGTCATAGAGTCTTGTGTGATTCCAACTGTGCTTTGATTTCCACCTTACCACGTCCAAGAGGGCATCCAAAACGGTAGTTTTTGGGTACAGTCCTGAGTCACATGGAGGCAATGAGCGATAGGAGGGGTTTCGTCTCTCCCGGTATTGGGGGTTGATGTTGCGCTATGCTCGATTGGCCGTAACAGGGAAGTCCCTGGCCAGGGCTGGTTTAGAGATTTACTGGTAAGTGTTACCAGTAGTTTCTCGACCCGTTATGTGACTCATATCGGCATGACTTATCGGTTATTGGGGTCTGACGTATTACCACACCTAGACTTGATATGCGACATATCAGACGAGGCGACCAGACTGTACGGTAGTGTCATTGTCAGGCTTTTACAGGAGTTGGAGCGGGCTTGCTTGCTGATCTTCTGATCGCTCAATACCCGGGTAGCCGTTACGTCCATCTAGTACCGCTGACGGCTTGTGGGTGCTTGATATGATCATCACCTACTGCCGGCGTATTGACGAGTCTTTAGAGTCCTACATAGAGGTTGTACTGGCTCAGGCAAAACGAAATAGGAGCGCATATGTGATATGTGCGGGACCGAGAATAATGAGAGTATGTGATAACGTATTCTATTCTCGCGAAGTTTGTGTCGATTGGTTATATGTGATATAACCAAGTTATCGAATCAAGGGTTGATTCGATAAGTCGATACATTGGATGTTAGTCGGTTATATGTGATATAACCGGATTATTAAGTCAAGTGTTGATTTAATAATTTTGTGTATAATTGTATATGTGATATACTAATTTACATTAACTAACATTGGTTCACTTAAGCATTTATTTTTCTCACTTGTGCACAAGTTAATATATATGTGATATATATTTATTAGTGTACAAATTGTATCATGGTTGTTGATACAACTATCATGGGTGTAGAAGACTTATACCATACTAATTATATTTGTTAGGTTTTTATATTTAAAGTAATTCTAAAACAAATGGATAATGAGCACAAATGCATGAAGCTTCATGAAGCTTGTGTTTGCATTTGACTTAGTCCACTAGTTTTGTTTTACTTAAGATATTAGTTAACCTAACCACTATGATTACCCATGGTAATGTCTCTACATGAGTTAGTATATGATACTCACTCACCATGGTTAGTTCTCTCTCTCTCTTGATTATTTTTCATATTCATATTTGAGCTCATCTTCTTCCTCCTTGATTTTCTTTGTAGGGTTTCATAAAGAGAGAGATACAAAGTGAGAAAAGAAATTCTAAAGTGTACCCATTTCCTATCTCACCATCCTCTACTAGACTAGCACTTTAGTTTAAGGTGTTTGCTTCACTAATTCTTTGGTTAGTGAAGTAGAAGCTTGAGTTCGTATTACCTCGACGTAGATCATCTTCGGCCTCGAAGACTTCAAGCAATTCCATTGCCTCTTCTCATAGAGTCGTCCGAGAGTCCGGGTGTTCGATGATCGCAGTGAAGGGACTACTACAAGGAGCTTAAGAAGTGAAGGACCGATCTACAAAGGTTGTATTTCGTATTCACTTAGTGTTAAAGAGTTTAACTTGCATGTGAAACCCTAATTTTCTAGCAACGATCTTGTTTTGAGTTATTCGGCACGGCTAAAACTTTAATCCGGCATGGTTGATGCCTTATAGAACCTCCTTAGTGTGCCTAGTAACCCTACATCTTCCATGCCAAATTAAAATTTTAGCCGTACTTGCTAACTCTAACCTAGAATTGTATACTAGAAAATGCGACGAATCGAATGCAAACAACTTTGCATACCGGTCCTTCACTTCAATAGCTCCGTGTAGTAGTCCCTTCGCTGCGATCATGTACTCCCGGACTCTAGAGAGGCTTCCATGAAGAAATGAACAAGTTTGCATCGAAGTCTTCGAGGCCAAAGATGATCTACGTCGAGGAGACACTAACCCAAGCTACCACTTCACTAATTGTATAGTTAGTGAAGCAAACACCCTAAACTAAATGGCAGTAGTAGAGAATGATGAAGTAGGAATTTTGCTCACTTTAGAAATAATTTTCTCACTCATTTTCCATCATCCCCTTTGAAGCTAGAAAGCTTTGAGAAAGAGGAA
This sequence comes from Agapanthus africanus, assembly GCA_030015575.1. Lineage (NCBI taxonomy): Eukaryota > Viridiplantae > Streptophyta > Magnoliopsida > Asparagales > Amaryllidaceae > Agapanthus > Agapanthus africanus. The sequence continues at coordinate 301,953,192 of JASDDO010000022.1, read as the reverse complement.
GAAGAAAACTCTCATGGAAAAATCAAATAGTGAATGGAAACCATGGTTGAGTTAGTATCATATACTAACCCTTGTAGAGACATAACTATAGCTAGGATAATTGGTTGGGTTAATAAATATCTTAGGCAAAACAAAACTTGTGGACTTAGTCAATGCAAACAACAAGCTTCTACAAGCTTCATGCCATGACAATTTCCAATAATTTTGAATTACTTAAATAATTAAAAACCCTAGGATTATCTCTAGAATGGTGTAAGTCACACATACACCCAAGTTGCATGTATCATCAAGAATGACACAAACAAGTACATAAATATATATATCACATATATACAATATGCACATCAAGTGAGAAAAGAAATCATAAGTGAGAAAGTATTAGTTAATGTAACTTAATATATCAAATATATAATTATACATTAAATTATTAAATCAACACTTGACTGAATAATCCAACTATATCACATATAACCGACTAATATCAAATGCAACAACTTATCGACTCAACACTTGATTCGATAACCCAGATATATCATATATAACCGACCGATGTTACATATTGCGAGAATGGAATGCGATATCACATATGCGCATTAATCTCGGTCACGCACATATCAAATATGTGCTTCTACTCCGTTTCGCTTGAGCCAGGAAACCTCTGTATAGGACTCTAAAGACTCGTCAATACGCCGGCAGTAGGTGATGATCATATCAAACACCCACAAGCAGCAAGCGGTCTGCCAAACGTAACGACCACCCGGGTATTGAGCGATCAGATGATCAATAAGCAAGCCTGCTCATACTCCTATGAATCCAATCAGTAACACTACCGTAGAGTCCGGTCTCTTCGTCTGATATGTCGCATATCTCGTTTAGGGGTGGTAAACGTCAGGCCCCAGTAACTCGATAAGTCGTGCCGATGTGAGGCTCATAACGGGTCGAGAAACTACCGATAACCCTTACCAGTATATCTTTGAAGTAGCCCTGGCCAGGGACTTCCTGTTATAGCCAATCGAGCACAGCGCAACTTCAACTCCCAATACCGGGAGAGACGAAACGCCTCCTATAGCTCATTGCCTCCATGTGATTCGGGACTATACCCAAAAGCCACCGTTTTGCACTTTCTCTTGAATGCGGTAAGGTGGAAATCAAAGGACAGTGGAAATCACACAAGACTCTATGACGATCTCGGGTCTACAGACTAACCTGTACATGTGTCACCAGAGACCTGCTATATGACGATAGGTATAATACCATCTAAGAGTTCTCGGCAAGTCCGTTCAGTGTACCCAGTCTCCACTGAGCACCCGTATACCATCTCTGATGTCAAACACCAATGGATATAGGATCATCCATCGCCCATCTTCATGGGTCGAGAAGCTACACGCTATTCTACTCTGGTATATCGATGCTCTGTCTCGATACATGTACGACTAGGAACATTTGAAGGATGTACTTACCGACTACTCTTTCCCCACTAGTATGATCTGCATCATAATCCTGGTAGTCAAGTACTCATCGTAAGGGCTTTATCAACATGTAACATAGAGACTCAGTGTACATGTTAAGATAAAGAGCAACCAGATAGCATACTATCATGTTGAGCAAGAAAGTTCTCCATATGTATGTCCAAGCATCCACTATAATATACATTATATGTATAATAATAGCCTCTAGGGCATACATATAACTAACAAATGGGCCACCCGGCACTTCAAGGAATCCGGTAACTTGAGCACCCCTCCGTTGGTCAACATGTACCCCTACGAGTGCGGCGAATAGCCTGCCTGTTGGATATGTATGCCCTAGATTCCTGTATTGTATAGGATGCTAGGCATATATATGTACAGAAACAATCTTTGCTAGAAATGATACTATGCAATATGGTTTATCTTCATCTTAGCATGTGATGTGTTGTATTTCATATCTTTATATACATGTTGATGAAGCCCTTAGGATTATGCTTGACTACCGGGATTATGATGAAGATCATACTAGTGGGGCCTGGGCAGTCTATAAGCATATCCTTTAATTGTTCCTAGTCATGAGTATATCGAGACATGGCATCGATATTACCAGAGTAGACTAGTGTGTACGTTTCTTGACCCTGGGGGTGATGGTTGATCGCATAACCATTGGTGTTTGACATCAAAGAATGTACATAGGTGCTCATTGGAGAATGCGTACACCGAACAAGACTCGCCGAGAACTCCTAGCTGGTATATATACCTATTGTCAGATAGCAGTTCTCTGGTGACAATTGTACAGGTTAGTCTGTAGACCCGAGACCGTCATAGTGTCTTGTGTGATTCCCACTGTACTTTGATTTCCTCCCTACCATGGCTCTACTGAGTCGTGCAAACAGGTGGATTTTGGGTATAGTCCTAAATCGCATGGAGACAGTGAGCGATAGGAGGGGTTTCGTCTCTCCCGGTACAGGGAGTTGATGTCGCGCTATGCTTGATCGGCCATAACAACAAATCCCTGGCCAGGGTTCTCGAGATTTACTGATAAGTGTTATCAGTAGTTTCTCGAACCGTTATAGGCCGTGAATCAGTATGACTTATAAAGTTACTGGGGTCTGACATTTACTACCCCTAGACTTCATATGTGATGTATCAGACGAAGAGACCGAACTGTACGGTAAGTGTTGCTTACAGGCTCGTTAGGGTTGTGATGAGTTTCCTCGTTGGCCACCTTTTCATCATGTACCTGGGTAGCCATTACGCACAGCTAGTGCCGCTGAGGTGCTTGTGTTTAAACCCACTGCCAGCGTACTGACAAGTCTTTAGAGTCCCACACAGAGAGTTCACTGGTTCAGGCAAAAGATGTAGAGGTCGTAAGTTGTTACGGCAGGGTTTCGATCATGTTCGTGTAAGTGTTACAGGAATAATGATCGGAAGGATAATACTGGTAGGCATTGGTTTAAGCCGGATACCGGTATTATATTATTGGATTATTTGTATTCGTATTTTTCGGAATTCGAATACGGGTATACTTATACGGTATACGTTGAAGGGTATTCTTGTAATTGTACAAGAATACATTCTAAAAGGAGACACCTCATAAATGGATTTTCATTTTGAGAAAATGGAAATAATGAGGTGGAATTTGGAGAAAGTCTTAACATGGTTGAAGGCATGGCTCAAATCATTTTATATTCATTTGGGTTTACTATTGAGGCATGGTGCATTATTTTTTGTGAAAAAATAATGCATGCTTCAATTATTATTTTGAGCCATATCTTTTGTTATGCTTCATTTTTCATTCATTCATCACATACACATTCTCTCTCCTAATTCTCTCCTTCCTCTACCTCTTGACCTAAACCTTCACATAAGTTGTGAATCATAGGTCAAGGGACAAATGTAATCCATTACTTGATCTCTACATCATCTAAGTGATAACTTCTAGCAATCTTGATCTTTTAGTTAAACACTTGTGAAGAGTTTGTAGTTTGATCGATAGCTCTCGGGTGGATCGTCTTGGATCTTGAGGTGGCCAGAGATCGAGCTCTTTGCAACCATCAAGGAGCCTAGGAGTCGCATCCAAACAAAGACCCGAAGGGGGTGGATCGTCTTGGATCTTGAGATGGCCGGAGATCGAGCTCTTTGCAACCATCAAGGAGCCTAGGAGTCACATCCAAACGAAGACCTGAAGGACCGGTTCATTAGGTATAACACTATCTTAGTAGATTAGATCTCTAGATAGTTTTGGTAGTTAAGGTTTAAGCACAAGATCTTGGTTTATGTGGGTGTTGCATGCAAGAAATTTTTTGTTTATCGCTTCTGCCTCCTCACAAGTGTTATGAGAGTGTGCAACATCCACTAACATGGTATCAGAGCCTATCTTAAACCTTAAATGGCTTGTAGCAACGTTATAATTCCGTTGTTTTTCGTCATGCAAAAACTGCCGAAAAAAACAGTTTTGAAAATTGATGTTTTGAGATGTTTGCACACCCCGCGGGCTCACGGTTTGAACCGAGAAACCGCGATGTGGAGCGCGTGCTCCCCGGGGATACCCTATGCGGGACCAAAGGCCGTACCTACATCCCAAGGCCACCTCAAGGTGGCCTTGGGGGTGGGTGACCCGAGAGCACCCCAACAGGGTGCTCTCGGGTCTGCCAACCCCATGGGGCCACCTCGAGGTGGCCCTCAGGGATGGGTGCTCGGTAAGCTTTCTTCCTTCGCATTCATATGTATATTTTTGCATTTGCATACTTATTTTTAAAACCCATAAAAATTGAAAAATTTTAAAAATTACAAAAATTGAAAAATTCAATTTTGGCCATAATTGACTTGAGTTTGACAAGATGGTTAACTAGCTAGGAAAAACTAGATCTAAAACTTAGTAAATTAAAAAAAAAACCCTAAAAATAACCTTTCTCAAAATTTAACAGTAGAAAATATATGTCTTTGTAGTTTACTTAGAAATAAGCAAATTTTGAGTTCACTTCTTGGGCTAAGTCAAAATAAAGGAAAAATATTGATATTTTTATTAAAGTATAAGTTTGAAAAATAATTCCTAAGCTTAAGTCTAAATTCTGAAAATATATACCCTACAATTTGCACAAACACGAACCTTGAAACTTGGAATAGTAGAAGAGACCTTGAAATGCTCTTGTCTAAAGTCCTTAGTATGAAGGAAAATAAAAAAAATAATACAAGTGTGAATAAAAAGATTAAAAAAAATGAACACTGGTTTTTTTAATTACTTAAGGCTGCATAAATAGAAAAAATATTTAGCAAGGGTGCTTTATCACCTAGTGCCTTAGACCAACTGGTTTGGGAGTCACTGCAAAAAGCCTTAGGTATTACAAGACTAGGAATTACGCCTTAATGTGCAAACACATTTTGTAATCGGTCGTTGGTACCTCAAGAAGTATTAACGGTCGCTTGAATAATGAAAAATTATGATATGAACAAATACCCCCAAACTTATCTTTTGCTCGTCCTCGAGCAAAACTAGTTTTTTTCTCGAAAAAGACCTAGCCTCAATTTCACAGGGAAACGCGATTGCACTGAGCTCGTGCAACAATCCGTTCAACCTCTAGGTTTCCCTAATAGGAGGAGTGTTTTCTCCTGAGGGTTTTCAGCAGATACTACCCACAAAATCCTATCAATCCGGCCAATTGACTTTTATTCTCTAATTAGATTTTCCAACAAGGAATTCTATTTTCTTCGACTCAGAAATTATCCGCCCGTATTTTTCACGCTTCCTTATCATTTAACTTAAGATTGTATATGTTTTGTAGATTTACTTTTATCATATTTTGTGTTTTCCTTCTAGGGTTCTATCTCAACTTAGGAATTTTTATCATCTCTATTAAAGATATAAGTCCTATTTTTCATTCCTATCTCTTATCTAAACCCCAATCACATACCCCTACGTGTGTATATATATCACCCCTACACTTGGAAATTCAAATCAAGCTATTATACTTGTCCATCGTCCAAAGTACTTTTCAATTGGTGAATTTTTAGATGAAATTTGCTCACGCATAATTCATGCGACCGTTAATACTTCTTGAGGTACCAACGACCGATTACAAAATGTGTTTGCACATTAAGGCGTAATTCCAAGTCTTGTAATACCTAAAGCTTTTAGCAGTGACTCCCAAACCAGTTGTTCTAAGACACTAGGTGATAAAGCACCCTCGCTAAATATGTTTTCTATTTATGCAGCCTTAAGTAATTACAAAAACCAGTGTTCATTTTTTTTTATCTCTTTATTCACACTTTTATTTTTTTTTCCCTTCATACTAAGAACTTTAGACAAGAGCATTTCAAGGTCTCTTCTACTATTCCAAGTTTCAAGGTTCAAGTTTGTGCAAATTGTAGGGTATATATTTTCAGAATTTAGTCTTAAGCTTAGGAATTATTTTCAGACTTATACTTTAATAAAAATATCAATACTTTTCCTTTATTTTGACTTAGCCCAAAAAGTGAACTCAAAATTTGCCTATTTCTAAGTAAACTACAAAGACATATATTTTCTACTGTTAAATTTTAAGAAAGATTATTTTTAGGATTTTTAATTTAATAAGTTTAGGATCTAGTTTTTCCTAGCTAGTTAACTGTCTGGTCAAACTTAAGTCAATTATGTCCAAAATTGAATTTTTCAATTTTTATAATTTTTAAATTTTTTCAATTTTATGGATTTTAAAATAAGTATGCAAATACAAAATTATACATATGAATGCGAAGGAAGAAAGCTTACCGAGCACACCCCCAAACTTAAACTTGACAGTGTCCTCACTGTCAGGCTACACCAAGAGGGTCAAAATGACCGGCATTCCCCTGTTTATTTTTTTATTTTTTTTATTGTTAACAGAAAAAACAAAACAAAATATATATACAAAAAGGTCCCCCCCAAACTTAAGTGAAACAGTGTTTCCACTGTTTAAACGTTAAAATTCGGAGTTAGGGAGGAGAAAAACACAGTATCAAGCTATACAAGGACTTACACAGGACAAAGGTTAGCACCAACCATTCAAAAAATTTATCGTTATAATGGTGTGGTTGGTGAAAGAATGGAGTGTGGAGAGAAAAAATGAGAAACACACGAGACCGTATGGGAAGAAAGGTGGAATATGGTCTCGGTATAGGAGAAGAATGGCGGAAAAGAGAAAGAAGTGTAGTACAAACTTGAGGGTGTAAATCGAGTGAATAAATTAGCAAAAATTGTGATGACCGATGTGTTAAAAGCGATTGTGCTAATCTATCAACCCGTCGAGAAATGGGGTCAAATCCCTCAAGATTCGCGAGAAAACATGGGTACGTTGAACTTGGTAAACCAACCATTGAAAAAGGAAGCGTGACAGATTCTTGCACGGTCGAAACAATGGAAAGGACGAAGAAGAGTGATTTAGGAAGGGTCTCATTCTCACCTAAGTAAGCATATGTAAGGTGAGACGGCAACAGCTTGAGTTCGAGTTTCAGAGGTGAAACAATTGAAGGTGAAATTGGTGAAACTGTCTCGAACTCGAAGGATTCCATCAATGGTTCGAAATGACTGTAAGCAACCGAGTCTGATGGTTCAACTAACTCATCTGAAAATTCAAAGGACTCAAACTCTGGCGGTAAGTCTTCAAAATCGTCCGAAAAAATGAAACACTCATAATCGTTATCGGTTGTGAGAACTGTGTCAGATTCATGGCGGAACGCACTAGCGACGTCAAAACTGCTGTGATCGAACAGAAATTTTTCAAGCTCACGGTCCTCCTGCGTGATCTCTTGCGTGGTCGGAACGATAGAAAGGATGAAGGGGGTGATTTAGGAAGCATAACAGTTAAAGGTTCAGGAGGATGAATTGGAAAATTCGACTCATCAAACAAAACTGGTTCATCCTCAATACTATCCTCAATACTTTCCTCAATACTATCCTCATAATTCTCCTCAAAAGTTATCTCATCCATGCAATTATCATCAAAAGCAAGACTCATATGAAGTTTGGGAGAAACATTTAATGACTCGGTATGATGAATTGGAGAGAAAAATTTAGTCAAATCTGCGGGTTCATCATCCAAAATATTCCCTGCGTCAATATCCTCAATCAAGTGAAAATCAATTTTTTCGGACACCTCATCAAAAGCTTGGATATTTACCAATTCAGGTTCTAAATTGGAGATGTAGAGGTCGAAAGGATTGGTGATGGTTTCACTTGAAAGGGACCCTTCATAATCTGGCAAATCAAGCACTACAAAGTCGCACAACTCATTAAACGTTTTATTTTCATCTGGTGAATCATTTTATAGACATTCAAAACCGGAGTTGTGGGATTCAATTGGTGATGGGTAGGTTTGATTTAGAAGGGTGCACAGCTCACTCTCTCCACCCAAATTCTCAATCTGTCCAATCGCCTCATCATACATTAGAATTTTTGGAGCTAGTTGGAAACTAACTACCGGGTCACTAGGTTGCATAAGGGCGGAAATGGACGCATCCAAATTCCTCATCTGTTGGTTTGTCGCTACAATATAAGTTTCCAACGACTGTTCCAGACTAGACATGGGTTGTGATGGGGTTTCAATAAAAAATTCAAAGTTGTTTGGATACGTGAAACTCCTAAATCGTTGTGTAGAAGCAATGTCTAGGGAAGGTGCAAAAGTCGGGTAAGACTGGTAGGAATTTAATGGTTGGATAGGAGTAGGATCAACATTTGGATAAAAAGGTGAATGGACTTGTTGATTCCAAGAACTGGAAGTGTTGAAAGGAGTGAAAGATCGGTTACAACCTTGTTCAATATGTTCTGCAATAGACATGGGTTTCGGAGTTACAACAGAACTCGAAAAAGTAGTATCAACGTAAGAAGGTGGTGAATGTTGAAATGGTTGATACAAAGTGGATTGCGGAGTCGAACTGTTTCTCCTAGACGCTTCTATTCGATCTCTCAAAGAAATTTTGGGCATGGAGGGGTCGTTCGTAATTCGACCAAAACAATTCACGTAGGAAGCAATGTTTGGATGAGGTTACCAAAGTTCGGCAAGAGTTTTGTGAGGTGGGGTACCCATGATGTAAGAAAGGAGTAGAAAAAGAATGTGGGTGCAAGTGGGGTGCAATGGATTTCTAGCGACAAAATTGGCAAGTCTTTGTAAAAAAATTTCTGTTTTGTGTTTTTTTATATATAAGGAGCTTTTTGCAAAAAGATTTTTATAAGAAGCTAGACACACGTTCAAGCAATCACAATATGCACAATCAAGCCTAGATCTAGGGTCTCCTAGGTCAACTAGACTGCTCCTAACTGTTCCAAAGGGCAAGTTGTGAGGTCCTCAAATCGCCTCTTCATCGCCAATTATGGCCAGGTAAGCATAAGTAAAGAAAGGAGGGATCCGCTCACGAATCACCGTAAGACGGGCCTTTTAAAATTACCTTTCCCTACTTGTCTATTCTAGGCACTACAAAGTTTGGTTTAGATAAACGATCGATGCTTACAACTATTCCTTTGTCCTATTGAGCGCGACAGTCCTTATAGGCCGAGTCTAATCTTTTTTAATTAACTCGATGGTCAATGCAATATGCTTTTTATGATTTTTAGGGTCCTAGGAAGGGTAATGAAATCCCCACCCAATCTGGATTGGTGATAAAGCCCCTTAAAAGTTAGTTTAAGAATGCAAAGCAGTAAAACACAATCAAGCCACTTGCCAATTTTTTTTTATTGTAGCGCAAAGAATCCTGCACAAGATCAAGTTATTGGAGAAGGGAGTGACGTTTTTGCGCAAAGAACCCTGCAGGAAAATTTTTCAAAGGAGATCGGGGGGTTCAGAAGAAGAAAATATGCTTACATAGAAATTTTGGACAGATGACGTCACTTCACCGCGGCGGATCCGCCGTCAAAAGGGTCCAAGCGCGGCGGTTCAGTGGTCAAACGGTTGACTCGGGCTTCCAAACTTCTTCTGTTGTCTGTTGCGGTCCTCCTCTGTTTGTTCAGATTTGTTGTTTGCTGTTATGCTCTCTGGATTTTTCCAGATCTGAATCTGTTCTTCGATCCTGCACAATTCAAAAGAAAACCCTTCAAAGAATAACAAGATGATAAAAAAAATTATTTTTATATTTTTCAGTTTTTATGATTTTTGAATTTTATATTAACCTGAAATTACAAAAAGAAAATAACTACGCCATCCCCGGCAACGATGCCATTTGATTTGAAATAGATGTGAGATTTTGTGATCAAAGAATTATTTACCGCAATCAAGAACGGCGTCGCCTGGTAGCTAGCCGGCGAGTACGGGTCGGTCCACAAGGATTTTGTGTATTCTCAATTTGTTCTAACGAGTTAATTCCAAACGGTGTTGGATTGATTATCACTAAAAACTAAGCTTGATCTAGACTAGGATTAAAATCTTGCTAGGGTTAGATTTAGGTTAAGTTTGGAAAGTCAATATTCCTCACCGCTTTCTATGCCCTAATTAAGATCTATGAGGTGTTATGGTAATAATTAATAAAGTGGATTAGTAACATCGGGAAGAAACTAGGGTTCTTCCTCTAGGTTCATGTCCTTCCTTTCTTAATTCTTACCCTAACCTCCATGGAAAACATATACGACCGGTCTTTTTAAACTACGGTATCGCCGCTACCTCGTGGGATAGGGTGCCGTAGTGAGCGGTGTGTGGATGTATGCATGGAGTCCTATAAAAATATGTGATGGGCAAGAAAGGGGTGAGAGATTTTCATCTCTCAAACCTCTCCTAATCCTAACCCTAACAAGTGAGGAACTACTCACTCATTAGGGAATTTATTAAAAGAAACATTTTTTATCTACGACAAATAATTAAAAGTCCTAAACTAATTAACTAGGGCAGATAATAAAAATTTTATACTATGGCAGAAAAGAAATTACCTAGGGCATGGAAATGAAAAACTACTTACTTTATTTGATGCTCTCTTCATACATTACAGAAATTTACAATTCTGAATTTTGATAAATGAAATGAGGCACAAGAAGAGGCATACTTCAAAAAGAGGTTTAGGATTTCTATTTATTGATCATAGAAACCCTAGGGTTACATTCGATTCACATCTGCATTTACAAATATACCCTAAAGAAGCCTAGTCAACGCACGCCATCCACCGTCAATAGAAGCACCGACACGTGTCTAGTACGGCCGCGGATCCGCGGCCATATGCCCTCTTTTTCCGCGGTTCCTCGGCCATGTAGAGGGGTCATTGGCTGAATTTGACTGGTTTTCTTCCTGTTGCATTTTCCTACTTGTTTCTTCACTTGGTTTCTCAGATTGTCTTCTTGTTTTCTTCCAGATTTCCACAGTGCATAATGTCGTGTACTTTACCGTTTGCTTCATGTCGAAGTCTTGACCCTTGCGTTGCCTTTGTACTTTGTGAACTTGTTCATTGATCTTCGATTATTCTCCGAACTGTAGGCATGATCAAGATTCTTCCATTTGTTGGTCGTAGTCTCACTTTTGTATCATCTTTTCATCATTTTCATTGTTTTGTTCCGAGAACCTATAACCTGCAACTATGTAGCAGACATGGATCAAAAACACCTGTTTATTTGCAAAATGAATAAGAATGGGGAATATAATAATGCAAAATTATGATATGAACAGTGGGTACCCCTCTAAAGCCCCCCATTCGAACGTTAATATGTTGTCCTTCACCTCCGCAAAGTTCGGGCAGGTTTCGAGTTTGTTTCGACTCCCGGATTGGCTCAAAAGATCGGTTTTTAAAAGGTTGCTCACTGGATTTTTTCAAGAGTTGGAAAAAGGTTTAGTTTGCTAATCTCGTGCGAAATTCTAATGTTGCGATTACTTTACAAGCTTAGTGATGTGTATGCGTGTTATGGAAATGTCGACTAATTGCTATATGTCGATTAGTTAGGGTTGCACACATCGGTATTAGTATCATGCGATGGTAAGTGTATATGAATATGTTGGATCGTCGTGATGAATGGCCGGGGATGTGAGAAGAGCGTTTTTCTTTCATTCATGTAATTTGTAAAAAGCAATGTAATATTATTTTGTGGGGAACATCCGGGTTGAGATTGTAGCCACCGTTGTATATTTTCTTTTTACTGTTTTTGTTCCTAGGATAGACCCAAGGTGGGGTGCACAAACTATCGGGTTCTCGAAGTGCCAAGTATCCTACTCACTTTGTTCAGGGAGGATGCTTCACTTCGGGAATTTGGCGGGTAGTTTGCCGCACCCGTAGGGGTCTAAGGTGGGGTTTGGCTATTTCATCACGACAGTGGAAACCGCCTTTCATTAAGGGTTTAAATGATGTACGGAATTCCTAATATATCCAATCTATCATCTGTAATCTAGAATGTTTATAAATGCGTGCGATGAATGGCTATTTAGATATGAGATATATAATAAACATTGCTTATGTTTTGCACCCGCGCTAGTCCATCCCCCGCTCTGCCGTTAGTTAAGTAACCTAACGGTGCATGACGGGGCCCTATGGCGAATGCGGATGGCATAAGCGTACGTTCTATTTTCGTTTCTTTTCTGTGATGTTTAGGAAACGTAAATGATGGGACAACATTAATGTGATTAATTTTAAGAAAAAGAAACCTAAAGATGTTGTAGAATCAAACTTTTTAAAATGGGTAACTCTAGTTTTTTCTTTGCATAGTGGTATTCCTTGATGAATATCCAGCACCTCATTCGATGAGGAAAGGGCCGAGATCCCTTCACCGGAAGTGACCCCTTTAGCGAAACTAGAAAATGTTACAAAGCACTCGATTGTTTTTATAATAGATCTAACTTTTTCTTTGCATCGTGGTATTCATGAATATCCAGCACCTCATTCGATGAGGAAATAGCCGATCCCTTCACCGGGAGTAACCTCTTTAGTGAAATTAGAAAGATACTACAAAACCATTCGACTTTTAAAACTGGAGCTTAAACCACTCCTTTCACTAGATTCTACAACGACATCAAGTTCAAAACGTTAAGGGTTTTTAATAAAAACCATATGTTGCCCTCCGCCATTTTAGGAAGCAGAATACTTAGTATTCATACCATGTTTGTTGACTATAGTTAAGGCGTGGTGTACGGTAACTAAGTGATGTATTCCTACAAAGCATTTGATGTGATCGATTAGGACATTCATATGACTTTGTTGACCATAGTTAAGGGTTATACGGGTGGGTCTAAATCAATCACGAAATGGCGGATAGAACTTGACTAGTGCATATGATTTGTTGACCATAGTTAAGGTCATAAGACATTAGGGGTAAAAATCATATCGGGAATTTCAAGAGATGAAATTTGCAATGAGATTGCATACCTTCTATATGATAGTTGGATCCCGATCCCACTGTAAGTAAAAGTTAATCCCGGGAGAGTTTTTCACTTTACAATTAGCTAATCCAGTAGGTGTCTAGAAAGGTGTCAACGGGGTTATGCCTCTAGGAAAACTAGGTTTATTTTAATTAGGTCCGTGCGAAAGCACGGGGAACCTCCCTCGGAGTACCGACACTGGCCTGGCCGACCGGTTAGCGAACTTGTAGATTGCAATTAATCCAGGCTAGTTTTCTTTTTAAGGTTTGAAGGAAAATTTGATCAAAAGAAGTGGGAGACATCGATTAGATAAGATTAATAACCAATCTAATTATGCAAGAGCAATCACTGAGTGTCTTCTTTTCTCTCTCCTGATAGCAGATACTTATGACGGGACTTATGCTTTTATTTGAAAAGAATAAACCCACGGGACCGAATTATAAAGATTGGCTAAGGAACATAAATATTTCCCTGACCTATGATAAGGTCGGATACGTACTGACTACTCCAGCCCCTCCTACCCCAGGCCCTGATTCTTCAGTTGCGGATAAAGAAATCCGCAAGACATAGGATATAGAGTGCGCAACAGCCAAGTGCCTCACGCTTGCTTCTATGAACAATGAACATCAGAAGGAGCACGAGAAGATGGATGTACAATCTATCTTTCTCCATACAAAGGAGTTGTATGGAGAGCAATCTCGTACTCTCCGATACGAGACATCTCGAAAGTTGTTTCAGATGTGTATGGCTGCTGGCACGTCTGTAGGTGACCATGTATTGAAAATGATTGGACTTATCGAAGATCTAGAGGACCTGGGTTGGGCCATGGAGAACGAACAATATATTGATATTGTTCTACAATCCTTTCCCCCTGCCTTTGCTCAGTTCATTGTAAACTTCAACATGTACAACATGGAGAAGTCCTTACCTGAACTCCTCAATATGTTAAGGAGTGCAGAGAGCATGCTAAAGGTATCGAAAACTGCCGCTCTAATTGCTGGGCCATCTTCCTCCTCCGTCCCGAAATCCAAGGCCAAGGGAAAGAAGAAGAAGAATCCCATCAAGCCGAGAGGCGGAGTGAAAAAGGCACCGGAAAAGGACAAGATAGTGGTTGCTGCGACAGGACGAGGGGAATGCTTCCACTGCCATAAGACTGGGCACTGGAAGAGAAACTGCGTTGGATACCTGGCCGGCCTCAAGAAGAAGAAGCATGGTGATGCTTCCACTTCAGGTGTGTTTGTAATAGAAAACTGTTTTTCAATTAACTCTGCTTCCTGGGTATTAGATACCGGGTCAGGATCTCACATCTGCATTTGTGTGCAGGGGCTGAGAAATAGCAGGTTTTTAAAGAAAGCTGATCACACTCTATGGGTTGGGAATGGTTGCTCAGAACATGCTACAGCAGTAGGAGAGTATCACCTTGGTTTGTCGTCGGGTTGTATATTGGTTTTGAACCCATGTTATTTTGTACCTTCGATGTTATGTAATATTATATTTGTATCATTGTTGGACAATGCTGGATATAATTTTGTATTACAATCTAATGTTATGAACATTAACCTTATCAAGAGTTGATTGGGTTTGGTACATTAAATAACGGGATATACGTCCTAAACCAGCACACAGTTTTCAATATACAACATACAAACAAAAGAAAGGTTTCGGACATAAATGAAGCTTTCATTTGGCATTGTAGACTTGGTCATATTAACAAGACAGGACTAACCAAGCTACATAAATATGGATATTTAAACCCGTTTGAATATAAATCTTATGCGACTTGCCAGTCTTGTATCAAAGGTAAAATGACCAAAACTCCGTTTACTAGACACGGAGAGAGAGCTACTAAACTCTTAGGCCTCATACATAGTGATGTATGTGGACTAATGTCTGCACATGCGAGAGGTTGTTTTTCGTACTTCATAACTTTCACTGATGATTTCTCGAGATTCGGGCACGTGTTCTTGTTGAAACATAAGTCCGAAGCCTTCAAAAATTCAAGGAGTATAAATCTGAAGTAGAAAAACAAACATGCTTGAGTATCAAGAAACTTCTATCAGATCGAGGAGGTGAGTATCTAAGCTCAGAGTTTCTAGATTTCCTAAAAGAGAATGGGATTCTTTCTCAGCTCACTTCTTCGTACACACCATAGCACAACGGTGTGTCGGAATGGAGAAATCGTACCCTATTAGATATGGTACGATCTATGATGAGTGATGCTGAGTTACCAATATCATTCTGGGGGCACGCATTAGAGACTGCGATTTATCTATTGAATAGGGTTCCGACCAAAACCGTGTCTACCACTCCATATGAGATATGGTATGGGAAGAGAACATTTTTTAAAAGAGTTAGGATATGGGGTTGTCCGGTTTTTGTGAAAAAGCAGAATCCGGACAAACTCGAGACACGATCGGTTTTGTGTAAATTTATGGGATATCCAAAACACTCGTATGGATATCTTTTCTACCACAAGGAGGAACAAAGGGTGTTTGTTTCTCAGTATGCCACATTTTTAGAAAATGAATTTTTTACAAATGATACTGTTGGCAATGCGGTAGAACTGGAAGAAATTCCAGATACACAAACAATTACCGATGATTTGGTTGAACTTGAGGTTTCAGCAGAACCTGACGAACCTTAGCCACTCTGTAGATCTAGTAGGACTTCTCGCCCACCTGATAGATACTACAGTTTTCTAATTAAAAGAGATAGAGAAGATTGCATCATGGATGATGATGATCCTACTAGTTTTCAGCAAGCTTATACGAGTGGTGACTCAGTGAAGTGGCTGGATGCCATGAGATCCGAAATGGAATCCATGCACACCAACAAAGTATGGACTTTGGAAGTTGCACCATCTGGAGTGAAACCCATAGGGTGTAAATAGATCTTTAAGAGAAAGATCGGTGTGGATGGTCAGGTGGAGACCTATTGTAACACCCGAGCCCAGTACTACTAATTTCTGTTACTGTTTGAGCATTAAGTAGTACTCATTTCATTTATCTTGCCTGTTTGGGTCTTACTGTAAAATTTTATCTAGCAAAGTCATTTCTGCATATAACAAATTTTAGCACCTAAAATAAAATTAAAAATATCCATCTTGGCCTACTCGACACCCCTAGCCTTGTGGTAGCGTCCGTGTATCGTGTTCTCGTCCCGTTCGGTGAAACGGGCGAGTTTGACGGCTACGCGTGCGTACAGGTGTCCGACTTGGGGGCATGCTTTTTAATCATAAAACACCTCATTTTAAAATTTGGAACCCGCTGAAAATCCTATTATTTAAATTTCAAATTTTTGGACCCAAGCCGGGCGCGATTTAGAAATGTTTCATTTAGCGCCAAAATCCCAAATTTAATATAATATTCAAACCATATAATATTTCGTTATATATATATATATTTCACTGTTTAACTAATTCTGAAAATCTTTTAATGTGTTTTTTAACCCCACGAATCTTTATTCCCCAGCCAATCAGCATAGGCTTTTTACCCGTGGGCCCCCTCCATTATTTCTCTCTCTCTATCTTTCCCTATCTCTCTCTCTCTCTAACTCTCTCTCTTTCTCTTTCTCTTCCCTATATATTCTCTTCTCCCCTCATATTTTCCAGAACGTGAAAACAAAACCCACGGAGAACCCTAACCCTAGCCGCCTTCACCGTCGCCGCCGCAGCCCCAACGCCGGCGCCGGCGTCACCGTCGCCCTCGCCTCCGCCTCCTCCTCTCAACCTCAACATCTTCTTCCTTCTCCCCCGTGCGCCCTGTGCAGCCGCAACCCCTACAGAGTTCGCTGCAGCCGCCTGTTCGCTGGCGGCCCTCGTCGTCGCCATCCGCGCCATCACCGGCGCCCTCCTCACCACCTGCGCACTCCAGCACCCTGACCATCTCCTCTCCCTCTCCGTTTTCCTTTCACCGAACTTCCATACCCGAGCCCTAACCCTCACCGCTGCAACCTCCTCGCTGGCGCCTCACCGCCGTCGATCTCATCGCCGTCACACCCTCTGCAACACCAGTAAGCCTTCTCTCCTCTTCCTCCTTCCATTTCCCCCGGTTTATCCTTTTGGGCTGTGCATTAAATTTCTAAATTTTGTTGTCGCTGTTCGCCGGAATCCGGCCGTGCCGGTGACGTGTCCCGACGATCCAGCGGAGTGCTCTGACCCGTGTGGTCCTTTGGTTCGTTGTTTGGGTTCAATCCGTGAACCGTGCGTTCGTCGCGTGTTTCCCCGCCGACGTTACGTTCCGTTTTCCTCGGTTCGCGACCCGTCGAGGCAAGTATCTCTTGCTACATGCTATACTATATATTTATATATGTTTTGACACATTAAACCTGTAAAACTTAACTTGGTATAGTCGTTTCTCATTTGGTTGCAATATGACATTATATCATTATACAGTTAACATAAAATCTACAGTTTGCTAGTTTAAACCTAATAACCAAGTTTACTTGTTAATCACATTTTACTGTTTAATAGATGTTAGCACTTACCCATGTGGTTCTATTACATTCGGACAATTGTATTCTAAGGCTTGATATAACTGTATTGCATCATTATCTAAACTATAGCACCGCTAAGGGTGCTCAAAACCTGTTAATATAATAAAACGGCTGCACTGTATTACTGCACTCTTGTGATTGAATGAAACTGCTTATTGTTGTTTATCTCATTGCTTATTTCCTGCTGTTAATACCCTGTTCGATTATATATCTGTTTGTGAGCACACCCACGATATTGTTACATCTTGACTTGACTTTGTTACACTTGGTATATATTGATACACATAACATGGTACCGTTCACTGTTGACTTGACCTGATGTACCATGACCTGACCTGTTACCTGATCTCGTGCCTAATGCCAACAAACCTGACATGTAGTTCTCATGGACCATTCCTGTTGTCTATCCAGACAAACCTGCTTTTACCTGATCCTGTGTTGGCATTAGTTCTTGATTACTGAATACCTGACTTGACATATATAACTTGGGGGTATGGGGAAATCAAAGGTGAAACCTGACTTGTAACTCGACAGCTCACTACCTGTTCTGGGTGTACACATTCTTGTTTTGTGCCTAGCGGCATGTCTCGGTTTCGGCCGAGAATATTGTGGCCGTGGTCCCGGGTATGTACGGGATACTATCGAGTGTACACATTCCTGTTTTGTGCCTAGCGGCATGTCTCGGCTGCAGCCGAGAATATTGTGGCCGTGGTCCCGGGTATGTACGGGATACTATTGAGTTACATCGACGATTCATCAATTGATTTCAAAGACTTTAGACCAGAAAACCTGATAGAACAGTTTAGTTACCCACTGCACACTACCCTGCACTGCTTGTTTCACATTATTGCTTTATTCATGCTTATTTTGCATTGCCTGTTACATTTTTCATATTATATTACTGGTTGACATGACGAGCTGACGTCTGGGTTTTGCATGACCCAGATTCTGTACCACTGTCGCAGTCCGAGCAGGAGTACTTCAGCCTGCAGGCTGAGTTGTGAGTCCAGTAGTGGTTGGTTTTATTTCCTGCATTTATTTCCAGATGTGAGCCCGCATTATGGGACATACTTTTCAGTATTGTATTGGATCATTTGCTTCCGCATTTATTTATCATTGACTCCTGTTATTCTGGATTATGGACATGTTTTTTTTTTAGATAGTTTTGTCTTGTTCTTGATATCTCTACAGCCGTAATGTGACTGTGGATAGATACTTCCAACCCACAGGTAGCATGGTTGGCTATGTCACGTGCCCAATCTAGCGTACTCTGGGAAGCGGGGCATGACATGGTTCTTTTGGTATCAGAGCCATAGGTTAATTAGGTTGATTCTTTTGTAGTTGGGTATTGTACCCAATACACGAATCAGAATACCCGTGTTAGGAAACATGTCCTGCCACTTTGCCGTTTACCATTCTTGAATCACATCCTTCCTGATTATATCTTCTACGACGTGCAAACTTACTTTGCATGTCGACTCGAAAAACCTGATTTCTTGTCATCTCTAGGACTTAGGCGACTTGGGTGGAGCTAAGTAATTGTGGCTATGATACAGCGGCATAGTTACAATGCGGTACTCTATTTAAGTATCTTGGAGTTCTAGCCTTGATCTATATATTAAATCTATCCTCATGCTAATGTTGGGTGATTTTGATTTCAGGAATATGGCAGATAAGAATTTCAAGACGTGCTAGAGGCGTGTGGACGAAGCCGCCATGCTTGGAGTAATAAGAGGAATGCTGGATAATCAAAAGAGACAGACCGAGCTGATCCAGCAGCAAGCAGATTCGTTTCAGGAAGGTTTGCAGATCGTTCAACAGTCTGTAAACAACATTGGAGCTAAACCAGTTGACCGAGTAGGGACCGTGGCAGATTTCAGACGTTTGGGTCCGTCTACATTCACTGGTTTGGAGGAGCCGTTGCCAGCCGAGCAGTGGCTAGTTGACACGGAAAATTTACTGATTGCGGCACAGATTCCAGAGGACAAAAGGGTTGATGTGGTGCACATTCAGCTAGTGGACTACACCCGGGAGTGGTGGCTTATGGAGGAGACCCGCTTGCCCAAGCCGATCAGTTGGGCGGAGTTTTCTAAGAGTTTCCTGGAGAAGTTCTTCCCGCGGACTGCACGGCAGGAAATGGAAGAGAAATTTATTGGGCTGAGGCAGAATGGAGCACCCGTGGACGTGCATGCAGCAGAGTGGACGAGACTCAGCCGATTCGCTGGACCTTTAGTCGCCAACGAGGCAGACAGGACACGAAGGTTCATGCACAGTTTGGATGTGGACATCCAGAGGCAGATTGTCTCCCTGGGTTTGACCACTTTCTCACAGGTTCTTACGGCAGCTCGGGAACAACAGAGTTTAGCTGGGATGAAAGGGAGCTTGCAGCAGACAGCAGTTGCGGCCAGGAAGCCCGCATTTGTACCTAACCAAGCTCATGGGCGCAAGGGTATTCCAGTGGACCGTCGAGGTGTAGCACCCATGAAGAAGCCTGTGATTGTTGATCGAAGAAAGAGCATGAATTGTAACTACTGCAATTTACCTGGCCACATGCAAAAGGATTGTCGAAGAAGGCTGGGACTTTGTTTGATTTGTGGAGCGGCTGATCACGCAGTTGGTGCTTGTCCGTCGAAGCTTCGTACAAGGGACGATATTCAGAAGCCTCCGCAGAGACCGTTCCGGGGGCAGAAACAGCTGACTCAAGGACTTAATCAGGCTCAAGCTTTTACCTTGACAGCCGAGGAAGCCAAGGCATCAGGAGAAGTCGTTTCTGGTACTTTACTCGTTCATGGTTTTCCCGCATTGGCGTTATTTGATTCTGGTGCATCCCACTGTTTTTTGTCATCCAAATTTATAACTACACACTCGATTACCTGCACGACCCTGTCTAGTTTCTGGGACATACACACTGGGAATGGGAAAATCATATCTAGCAGGGAATGTAAAGATTGTACGGTTGTTGTGTGCGGACGGGAACTCTTTGCAGATTTCTTGGTGATAGATACGGGCAGCTATGAAGTCGTCTTAGGAATGGATTTTCTTGGCACTTTCCACGCTCACATTGACTGTAGAGCAAAGAAAGTAATTTTCCAGATTCCCGGACATCCCGAGTTTACCTTCACCGGAGGAAGCAGTTCTGTCGGGCCAGTCGAGTTTAGGGCTAGGCCGACAAACAATATTCTTGCAGCAATGGAAGTTGATAGTGGTGAAGAGCCGGCGGTTGTTCGCGATTTTATGGACGTATTTGAAGATATATCGGGTTTACCGCCGAAGCGAGACGTGGAGTTCGCAATTGATCTTATTCCTGGTGCAGCGCCAGTATCTAAAGCGTATTATCCAATGGCGCCAGTGGAATTGGAAGAAGTTAAGAAACAGGTTGCTGAATTGCTTGAGAAGGGTTGGATTCGAAGCAGCAACTCGCCTTGGGGAGCTCCAGTTCTTCTAGTAAAGAAGAAGGATGGCACGAGAAGGATGTGCATCGACTATCGAGAATTAAACCGGGTGACTATTAAGAACAAGTACCCGATCCCTCGCATTGGAGAACTTTTTGAGCAGCTTAGTGGCGCGAGGGTATTCTCGAAGCTGGATTTGCGATCCGGATATCATCAGGTCCGAGTGAAAGCAGAGGATATTTGCAAGACGGCGTTTCGAACTCGGTACGGACATTACGAGTACTTAGTGATGCCCTTCGGAGTAACGAATGCGCCAGCAGTATTCATGGACTTGATGAACCGAATCTTTTCACCGTTCTTGGACCAGTTTATCGTGGTATTCATTGACGATATTCTGGTTTACTCGAAGAGTTTTGAGGAGCATGCTGAGCATTTGAAGTTCGCACTGCAGACATTGAGACAGGAGAAATTGTATGCGAAGATGAGTAAGTGCGAATTTTGGCTGGAGGAAGTGAAGTTTCTGGGGCATGTTGTGTCTGGCGATGGAATCACCGTCGATCCCGAAAAGATTACAGCAGTTCGAGATTGGCCGATTCCAAAGAATGTTGCTGAGATAAGAAGTTTCCTCGGATTTGTCGGATACTACAGGAGATTTGTAGAGAACTTTGCTCGTTTGGCAGAGCCGTTGACCAAGATTACGCGCAAGGAAGTACCTTTTGTATGGACGGATAAATGTGCGTTAGCTTTTGAGACGTTGAAGAAGAAGTTGATAACCGCCCCAATTCTGACTGTGCAAGACAATTCCGGAGGATTGGTGATTTACAGCGACGCATCTGGGAAAGGATTGGGATGTGTTTTGATGCAGCATGGGAAGGTTGTAGCATACGCATCGAGACAATTGAAGACCTATGAGAAGAATTATCCAACTCATGACTTGGAGCTTGCGGCTGTGATTTTTGCTTTGAAGATTTGGAGACACTACCTTTTGGGCGAGAGAGTCGAAGTTTTTACAGATCACAAGAGTTTGAAGTATGTGTTCACTCAGAAGGAGTTGAATATGAGGCAGCGTAGATGGTTGGAGCTGATGGCCGACTACGATCTTGATCTTAAGTACCATCCGGGAAAGGTTAACGTCGTGCCGGATGCGCTTAGTCGGTTACCAGCAATTCAGGTGTTAACTACGCAGAGGGAGATCATTGCAGATTTTTGAAGTTTTGACTTGGAGGTCGTGCTACCGCGTTCTACGGGACAGTTGATGCTGTTGGAAGTACAGTCGTCTTTAGTTAAGAAAATTAAAGCAGCACAATCGCAGGATCCTAGACTGCAAAAATTTCGAGAGCAGGTTGAAGCCGGACTACGAACAGATTTACTGGTCCACGAAGATGGTTCGTTGAGGTATGGTAGCCGTTTGTGTGTGCCAAAGGGAGATGTTCGTGAAGAGCTTATGAAGGAGGCACACAGTTCAGCTTACTCTGTACATCCAGGAGGCACAAAGATGTACCGAGATATTCGACAGCATTTTTGGTGGGAAGGCATGAAACGGGAGATTGCTCGCTTTGTGGTAAAGTGCTTAGTATGTCAGCAAGTTAAGGCTGAACATCAACGGGTTGCTGGTTTGTTGCAACCACTTCCGATTTCTCAGTGGAAGTGGGAACATATAACCATGGATTTCGTGACGGCTTTACCGTGGAGTCCAAAGGGCAACAATGCAATATGGGTGATTGTTGATCGGTTGACCAAGGCAGCTCACTTTATTCCTTTCCGGGTTGGTCAATCAACGGAGACTTTGGCAGAGCGGTACATGCAGGAGATTGTCAGATTGCATGGAGTACCAGTGAGCATCGTGTCCGATCGGGACACTCGGTTCTTATCACACTTCTGGAGGAGCTTACAGGAAAGTTTGGGGACTCGATTGAAGTTTAGCACAGCTTATCATCCTCAAACTGATGGTCAGTCGGAAAGAACGATCCAAACTCTTGAAGACATGTTGAGAGCATGCATGATGGACTTCAAGGGTTCGTGGGAGGATCATCTACACTTGGTGGAGTTTTCTTACAACAACAGTTTTCAAGCAACTATCCAGATGGCTCCGTTTGAAGCTTTGTATGGTCGTAAATGCCGTTCACCTGTATGTTGGGATGAGGTCGGTGAACGAAGATTGTTGGGACCAGATTTGGTAGTGCAGACAGTTGAGAAGGTTAACACTATCAGAAATCATATGAAGGCAGCTCAAGACCGACAGAAGAGTTGGGCCGACATGTCAAGAAGACCTCTAGAGTTCGCCGTGGGCGATTTGGTTTTCTTGAAGATATCGCCGACTAGAGGGGTGATTCGCTTTGGGAGTCGAGGAAAGCTTAGTCCTCGATTTGTTGGACACTTTGAGGTATTAGAGCGTGTTGGAGAGGTAGCGTACCGTTTGACGTTACCGTAGTCCTTGGCGGATGTGCACGATGTGTTTCACGTATCTCAACTACGAAGGTATGTTCGAGATGAAACACACGTCTTGGATCATTCGGAGTTAACAGTACGGGAAGACCTGACTTTCGAAGAGCGACCGGTTGAAATCGTGGATCGAAGGGAAAAGGTTCTTAAGAACAAGGTTATCCCCCTTGTGCTTGTCTCTTGGGGCAATCGATCGCATGGAGAGTCCACTTGGGAGCGAGAAGATGAGATCCGGCAGATGTTTCCTCACCTTTTCCTGTAGTTTTCTATCTTTGTATTCTTGGAATTTCGAGGACGAAATTCTTTTTGTAGTTGGGTATAATGTAACACCCGAGCCCAGTACTACTAATTTCTGTTACTGTTTGAGCATTAGGTAGTACTCATTTTATTTATCTTGCTTGTTTGGGTCTTACTGTAAAATTTTATCTGGCAAAATCATTTCTGCATATAACAAATTTTAGCACCTAAAATAAAATTAAAAATATCCATCTTGGCCTACTCGACACCCCTAGCCTTGTGGTAGCGTCCGTGTATCGTGTTCTCGTCCCGTTCGGTGAAACGGGCGAGTTTGGACGGCTACGCGCGCGTACAGGTGTCCGACTTGGGGGCATGCTTTTTAATCATAAAACACCTCATTTTAAAATTTGGAACCCGCTGAAAATCCTATTATTTAAATTTCAAATTTTTGGACCCAACCCGGGCGCGATTTGGAAATGTTTCATTTAGCGCCAAAATCCCAAATTTAATATAATATTCAAACCATATAATATTTCGTTATATATATATATTTCACTGTTTAACTAATTCGGAAAATCTTTTAATGTATTTTGTAACCCCACGAATCTTTATTCCCCAGCCAATCAGCGTAGGCTTTTTACCCGTGGGCCCCCTCCATTATTTCTCTCTCTCTCTCTTTCCCTATCTCTCTCTCATTCTAACTCTCTCTCTTCCCTATATATTCTTTTATCCCCTCATATTTTCCAGAACGCGAAAACAAAACCCACCGAGAACCCTAACCCTAGCCGCCTTCACCGTCGGCGCCGCAGCCCCAACGCCGGCGCCGGCGTCACCGTCGCCTCTGCCTCCTCCTCTCAACCTCAACATCTTCTTCCTTCTCCCCTGTGCGCCCTGTGCAGCCGCAACCCCTGCAGAGTTCACTGCAGCCGCCTGCTCGCCGGCGGCCCTCGTCGTCGCCATCCGCGCCATCACCGGTGCCCTCCTCACCACCTGCGCACTCCAGCACCCCGACCATCTCCTCTCCCTCTCCGTTTTCCTTTCACCGAACTTCCATACCGGAGCCCTAACCCTCACCGCTGTAACCTCCTTGCCGGCGCCTCACCGCCGTCGATCTCATCGCCGTCACACCCTCTGCAACACCAGTAAGCCTTCTCTCCTCTTCCTCCTTCTATTTCCCCCGGTTTATCCTTTTGGGCTGTGCATTAAATTTCTAAATTTTGTTGTCGCTGTTCGCCGGAATCCGGCCGTGCCGGTGACGTGTCCCGACGATCCAGCGGAGTGCTCTGACCCGTGTGGTCCTTTGGTTCGTTGTTTGGGTTCAATCCGTGAACCGTGCGTTCGTCGCGTGTTTCCTCGCCGACGTTACGTTCCGTTTTCCCCGGTTCGCGACCCGTCGAGGCAAGTATCCCTTGCTACATGCTATACTATATATTTATATGTGTTTTGACACATTAAACTTGTAAAACTTAACTTGGTATAGTCGTTTCTCATTTGGTTGCAATATGACATTATATCATTATATAGTTAACATAAAATCTATAGTTTGCTAGTTTAAACCTAATAACCAAGTTTACTTGTTAATCACATTTTACTGTTTAATAGATGTTAGCACTTACCCATGTGGTTCTATTGCATTCGGACAATTGTATTCTAAGGCTTGATATAACTGTATTGCATCATTATCTAAACTATTGCACCGCTAAGGGTGCTCAAAACCTGTTAATATAATAAAACGGCTGCACTGTATTACTGCACTCTTGTGATTGAATGAAACTGCTTATTGTTGTTTAACTCATTGCTTATTTCCTGCTGTTAATACCCTGTTCGATTATATATCTGTTTGTGAGCACACCCACGATATTGTTACATCTTGACTTGACTTTGTTACACATGGTATATATTGATACACCTGACATGGTACCGTTCACTATTGACTTGACCTGATGTACCATGACCTGATCTCATGCCTAATGCCAACAAACCTGACATGTAGTCCTCATGGACCATTCCTGTTGTCTGTCCAGACAAACCTGCTTTTACCTGATCCTGTGTTGGCATTAGTTCTTGATTACTGAATATCTGACCTGACATATATAACTTGGGGGTATGGGGAAATCAAAGGTGAAACCTGACTTGTAACTCGACAGCTCACTATCTGTTCTGGGTGTACACATTCTTGTTTTGTGCCTAGCGGCATGTCTCGGTTTCGGCCGAGAATATTGTGGCCGTGGTCCCGGGTATGTACGGGATACTATCGAGTGTACACATTCCTGTTTTGTGCCTAGCGGCATGTCTCGGCTGCAGCCGAGAATATTGTGGCCGTGGTCCCGGGTATGTACGGGATACTATTGAGTTACATCGAAGATTCATCAATTGATTTCAAAGACTTTAGACCAGAAAACCTGATAGAATAGTTTAGTTACCCACTGCACACTACCCTGCACTGCTTGTTTCACATTATTGCTTTATTCATGCATATTTTTCATTGCCTGTTACATTTTTCATATTATATTACTGGTTGACATGACGCGCTGACGTCTGGGTTTTGCATGGCCCAGATTCTGTACCACTGTCACAGTCCGAGCAGGAGTACTTCAGCCAGCAGGCTGAGTTGTGAGTCCAGTAGTGGTTAGTTTTATTTCCTGCATTTATTTCCAGATGTGAGCCCGCATTATGGGACATACTTTTCAGTATTGTATTGGATCATTTGCTTCCGCATTTATTTATCATTGACTCTTGTTATTCTGGATTATGGACATGTTTTTTTTTAGATAGTTTTGTCTTGTTCTTGATATCTCTACAGCCGTAATGTGACTGTGGACGGATACTTCCAACCCACAGGTAGCATGGTTGGCTATGTCACGTGCCCAATCAAGCGTACTCTGGGAAGCCGGGCGTGACACCTATAAAGCTAGACTGGTAGCAAAAGGATTTCGTCAAAGACCAGGCTTGGACTATGATGAAACCTTTTCACCAGTCGCAATGCTCAAATCCATTCGGATCCTTCTTTCTATAGCTGCTCACTATGATTATGAGATCTGGCAGATGGATGTTGAAACGACATTTCTAAATGGTGATTTAGAAGAATGCGTTTTTATGGATCAGCCAGAAGGCTTCATTGATAGTGGGAGCAACGGAAAAGCATGTTGGTTGCTTAAATCCATCTATGGATTAAAGCAGGCATCACGGAGTTGGAACATCTTCTTTGATGATACAATCAAAGAGTTTGGTTTTATCAAAAATATAGATGAACCATGTATTTATAAAATAATTGTAGATAGTACTGTTACATTCCTCGTATTGTACATGGACGACATTCTCTTGATAGGAAATGATGTTCCTATGATACAATCGGTCAAACTATTCTTATCGCAGAGGTTCTCTATGAAAGACCTGGGTGATGCCTCGTACTTTCTGGGGATTAAGATCTATAGAGGTAGATCTAAGAAATTATTGGGATTGTCCCAATCATGATACATTGACACCATACTAAAGAGGTTTAGTATGGAAGATTCCAAGTGAGGTAATTTACCCACTTATCACGGGATCACCCTCTCCAAAGAGATGTCTCCAAAGACTAATGAGGAGAGGGCTCGCATGAGCATTATACCTAATGTATGCGATGTTGTGTACTCGCCCAGATGTCGCTTATGCACTGAGTGCAGTAAGCAGGTATCAATCCAATCCAGGGGAGAAACATTGGACTGCTGTGAAGAACATTCTGAAGTACTTGAGAAGAACTAATGAAATGTTCTTGCTGCATGGTAACGGAGATCTCCAAATAGAGGGCTTTACCGACTCCAGCTTCCAGAGCGACAAGGATGATAGTGAGTCCATCTCAGGGTTTGTATTTACCCTAAATGGAGGGGCGGTATGTTGGAAGAGTTCCAAGCAAGATACCGTCGCTGACTCCACGATGGAAGCTGAGTATATTGCTGCTAATGATGCCGCAAAAAAGGTAGTCTGGATGAGAAAGTTCATTTCTGAACTTCAGGAGGTTCCATCCATTGCTAATCTAATACCTATGTATTACGATAAAAATGGAGCCATGGCTTTGGCAAAGGAACCGAGGCCCCATCATAAATCCAGACATATCTTGAGTCGGTATCACCTCATCAGGGAGATGGTGGATCGCTAGGACATCGAGGTACGGAGAGTAGACACGAAAGACAACACAGCAGATCCATTCACCAAGGCCATCCCTCAAGTCTAGTTTGAGAAACTGTTCGAGCTGTTGGGCATGCGGTACGCCGGTAACTGGTTCTAGTGTAGACAGTGGGTACTTATTGCACCGACTACAGGCCTTAGTGCAAGTGGGAGATTGTTAGATATGTATGCTTTAAAGGCCTGTATTGTATAGGATGCTAGGCATATATATGTACAGAAACAATATTTGCTCGAAATGATAGTATGCTATCCGATTTATCTTCATCTTAATGTGTGATGTGTTTTATTTCATATCTTTATATACATGTTGATGAAGCCCTTAGGATTATGCTTAACTACCGGGATTATGATGAAGATCATACTAGTGGGGCCTGGGCAGTCTATAAGCATATCCTTTAATTGTTCCAAGCCATGGGTATATCGAGACAGGGCATCGATATTACCATAGTAGACTAGTGTATAAGTTTCTTGACCCTGGGGGCGATGGTTGATCCCACAACCATTGGTGTTTGACATCAAAGATTGTACACAGGTGCTCATTGGAGAATGGGTACACCGAACAGGATTCGCCGAGAACTCCTAGCTGGTATATATACCTATTGTCAGATAGCATTTCTCTGGTGACACTTGTACAGGTTTGTCTGTTGACCCGAGATCATCATAGTGTCTTGTGTGATTCCCACTGTGCTTTGATTTCCTCCCTACCACGGCTCTACTGAGTCATGCAAACCGGTGGATTTTGGGTACAGTCCCAAATCGCATGGAAACAGTGAGCGATAGGAGGGGTTTCGTCTCTCCCAGTATAGGGAGTTGATGTCGTGCTATGCTTGATCGGCCATAACAGCAAATCCCTGACCAGGGTTCTCAAGATTTACTGATAAGTGTCATCAGTAGTTTCTCGAACCGTTATAGGCCGTAAATTAGCATGACTTATAAAGTTACTGGGGTCTGACATTTACCACCCCTAGACTTCATATATGACGTATCAAACGAAGAGACCGGACTGTACGGTAAGTGTTGCTTACAGGCTCGTTAGGGTTGTGATGAGTTCGCTCGTCGGCCACCTTTTCGTCATGTACCTGGGTAGCCGTTACGCACAGCTAGTGCCGCTGACGTGCTTGTGGTTAAACCCGCTGCCAGCGTACTGACGAGTCTTTAGAGTCCTATACAGAGATTTCCCTGGTTCAGGAAAAATATGTAGAGGCCGTAAGTTGTTACGGTAGGGTTTCGATCATGTTCGTGTAAGTTTTATAGGAATAATGATCGAAAGGATAATACTGGTAGGCTTTGGTTTAAGCCGGATACAAGTATTATATTATTGGATTATTTGTATTCGTATTTTTCGGAATTCGAATACGGGTATACTTATACGGTATACGGTGAGGGGTATTCTTGTAATTGTACAAGAATACATTCTAGAAGGAGACACCTCATAAATGGATTTTCATTTTGAGAAAAAGGAAATGATGAGGTGGAATTTGGGGAAAGTCTTAGCATGGTTGAAGGCATGGCTCAAATCATTTTATATTCATTTGGGTTTACTATTGAGGCATGATGGATTATTTTTTGTGAAAAAATAATGCATGCTTCAATTACTGTTTTGAGCCATATCTTTTGTTATGCTTCATTTTTCATTCATTCATCACATACACATTCTCTCTCCTAATTCTCTCCTTCCTCTATCTCTTGATCTAAACCTTCACATGAGTTGTGAATCATAGGTCAAGGGACAAATATAATTCATTACTTGATCTCTACATCATCTAAGTGATCACTTCTAGCAATCTTGATCTTTTAGTTAAACTCTTGTGAAGAGTTTGTAGCTTGTTCGATAGCTCTCGAGTGGATCGTCTTGGATCTTGAGGTGGCCGGTGATCGAGCTCTTTGCAACCATCAAGGAGCCTAGGAGTCGCATCCAAACGAAGACTCGAAGGGGGTGGATCATCTTAGATCTTGAGGTAGCCAGAGATCGAGCTCTTTGCTACCATCAAGGAGCTTAGGAGTCGCATTCAAATGAAGACCAGAAGGACCGGTTCATTAGGTTTAACATTATCTTAGTCGATTAGATCTCTAGATAGTTTTGCTAGTTAAGGTTTAAGCACAAGATCTTAGTTTATGTGGCTGTTGCATGCAAGCAATTTTTTGTTTATCGCTTCCGCCTCCTCACAAGTGTTGTGAGAGTGTGCAACATCCAGCAACACCGCCAATTCTAGAGTGATGCCCCCTCCGTCTCAACGCCATGAGATGCAGGCCCGTTGCCCACTAGAACCCGGCTATTCGTGCACTCCACCACGCGGTAATCCTAGTACAGAAAAGAAAATAATATGTACAAGGGTGACATCGACCTCAACCCGGTCATGCCCCAAACAAATAATATACAAACTGGCAGTGACGGCAGTCCACATGTCGGACGCTCGCCCCACAATATCAAATATACAAATGAATTCAATTTGTACCACCATTGCACCCAAGCTATCCACCACGACGATCCAACCACAACACAGCACAACACAGAACATCAACGTGAATATCACGTTCGCAAACTCGTCTAAAAGAACACATAGCAATTAGATGAGTTATACCGCTCTAATTACATTCAAGGTCGCAGATAGTAATGTATGTACTGTAATCATTTAAATAGTGTTAAAATATCGACTTCGAAGCACCCCGAATTGCTCCTGAACAAAAGATAACCTAATATCCAAACTGGGCAAAACAAACAATACCACTAAACCAATATTCCAGAGACCAGTACACACCAAAAATACGAAGTCCAAACTCACTTAAAAAACCGGCGACACCCGTTTTTTAAGCAATCTCACCAGGTCGAATCCGGGGGTTTGGGCTCATCATTGTGGTGTGTTTTAGTGGCCACTCAAGTAGTCTTCTGCAATTGTTTAAAAAAAATTTTGAAGACTCTGAAAAAACGACAGAGACTGGAATCTGCAAGGTTTTGTTTCGGAGTTGTTTCGGTTTCGACACTTTAAGATCATCTAAACAAGCTAGCTAAGGGTTTAAGGGTTGTCTCTGATACCATGTTGGGTTATGGCAACGCCCCAGCCATCAAACCGTGGCCAAATGTGGAACAAAATTTTTCTAAACTGGTGCTACCACAACCCGATGCCCGGATCTTCCCTAAACCCTAAACTAGCAAGCATATAAAAAGGAGTTAGATGTTATACTGAATGAACCTAGTCCTTCGGGTCTTCAACTATCATCCCAATCTCCTAATGGCCGCGGATCAAATTTGGTTGCTGGTCTTCCTCCATCTACGATGATCTATCCGAGGGAAACGACGCAAGTTTCAACCTCCCCAAGCGAGGCAACCAATGCTCCAAGGTTGCTAACAACGGAGAGTGGATGTGTAGGATTATCACACTATGATTTTCTCTCATCACAAATGCTCAAAGGAGCAACTCAAGAAGATGAAGGAGGTGAGGATACAAGTGGCATGAGAAACTATGTAAGAAAATGGCTAAGTCTCCAAGTGAGAAAGAGAATGGAGCCATGAAGCAAGTCAAGAAATCAAGTGAAGAATGAATCAAGTCAATAATAGATGGCATGGCATGTAAAGAATAATGTCCACAATAATTCAACCATGAAAAAATATCTCATCAATTTCCATTAAACAAATCCATGCCATACCTCTCTACATGCCATTACCCATGCTTATGCCAACTCACCCCTCCACCTCATTTCCAAAATGATTTTCTAGAAAGAAAATCAATAATGAGGTGGCCATCTTCTAGAAGCTATTCCGTATAAATACGGAATACTTCCCGATACATGTAGCGAAATACGTATATGCATATTCGTACAAAAATACGAATAGCCAAGAGAGAAAATGAATAGTGAACAATAATACTAGAATACATATATAAATTATTAAATCAAAACATGATTTAATAATCCGGCTTAGTCCTAAGCCGCTAGTATTATCAACTGACCGATTAAAGTATGTGCAGCCTGTACACATATTTAATCGGACACCTGTATGTACCAACATACGTCATCTACACCATATCGCCTGAACCATGAAAACCCTCCGTGTGGGACTATAAAGACTCGTCAATATACTGGCAGCGGGTTTAACCACAAGCACGTCAGCGGCACTAGCTGTACATAACGGCTACCTAGGTATTGAGCGAAAGGAAGGCCGACGAGCAAACTCATCCGTACCCCTACTGAGCCTGACAGTGACGATCTCCATACAGTCCGGTCTGTTCGTCTAAGAGTATCGCAAATCGAGTCTAGGGGGGTGGATATAGTCAGACCCCTAATAACGCGATAATTCGTGTTGGTATGAAACCCATCACCACCTAAGAAACTACCGATCTTAGATCAGTAATTCTTGACTACTTTGGCCAAGGATTTCTGGTGATGGCCACCCATGCACAGCGCGACATCAACCCCCAATACCGGGAGAGACGAATCCCTGACGATCCGCTCACTGCCTCCATGTGGCTCGGGACTGTACCTAACTAAAGCCTGTTTGCACGACTCATTTGAGCCGTGGTAGGGTAGTAATCAAAGCACAGTGGGAACTCACACGAGACAAATGATGATCTCAGGTCGACAGACTAACCTGTACACATGTCACCTGGGAACTGCTATCTGACAATAGGTATAATACCAACTAGCATGTTCCCGGCGAGTCCGTCCGGTGTACTCATAACCCAATGAGCACATGTATACTATCTTAGGTGAACAAACTGACACCACTGGGTTGTGATACCGGCCACCGCCCCTTGTCGGGGTCTCGATCAGTATACACTAGAGTATCGATTCCCAGTCACGAAACTCCCACGACTAGGGACATTTAAGGATGTGCCTATAGACCACCCAGCTCCCACGTATATGATCACTATCATAATGCCGGTAGTCAAGCAAGAATCCTATGGGCTCTATCAATATGTAATAGTGATCTGTAAGGCCACCTAATGCTGTACATGATGATAAAGATAAACCAGATAGCATACTATCATCTCGAGTAAGACTGTTCTACCGGTATAGGTCCTCACTCAATCATCACAATCGGGTTCCTGCAATTCAATAATTGACTTGAGGGCACTATAGCCAACAAGAAGAAAAACTATAACTCTGATAGTCACTCTGTTATCTAGGCCACGTTGGAAGCCTGGAATGAAAACCGTCTCCCGAAGGAGGCTGTCGTTACCAAATCCCGAGAACATCCACTTATGTTCATAAACTGCTCCCGAACGTTTCTCCAGGACTGGATTAATATAAAAATTTATCGCATCTAGTGCAAAAACAACATCTGGTGTGGTAGTTGACATCTCATGATTGACTCAATTGCCTAAGCAAGTGATATGCCAATCATGCACATCCCTCTCCCCTTTAGTCTTTAAGACACCTTCAAAGAAGGTGACTCCATCACCTGCAGGTACACCACCATGCCAGAAGTCGTCCATTCTAAAACACCTTTAGAATACTGTCTGAGTACCCAGATTAGGAAACTACCCAAATCTAGATCTAGAACCATAGATCCAGTTACCAGAATGCCTTATATAATATCCATATCCTATATGGAGAAACCACTGTGTGACAACCACATGATAACCGATTGTAGTATAGCAATTTCACTTCCTACAAAGTGTATGTCATCCAAATACCAGAACATCATACCCTACTACCATCTTACCAGATGCATCTCCTATTCTGATGAAGTCAAAGACTATGACTGTCACATCAAAAATAAATGATCTATCTCCGCTATATCCGCTTTAGTCTATAAATAGACAGAAGCTACTTGTCCACTATGCTTATGCTGCTCCCACTGACTACAACAACCCTCTGGTAGAGTCATATACACGTGCACTTCTAAAGCTAGTTTAGAACGACGCTATACTCATCCTCATGCCGGGTCTCATAGTCTAAAACAGTAGTAATGGCAAGTCTGGGTAAACAAGAACCTCCCTATCACCGTCTTTGAGGATACCGAAGTACCTCTAGGGTTGGTGAGGTTACCCACCATATCGCGGATTGGCTAATAGAATGTCAAATCCGATAGAATCTTTAGGTTGTATTAAATTTTCAGTAATCGTTTGTGGTTCTGGAATCACTTCCAGTTCTACTATACTCCCACTACCGTTTTCTGAAAAAGTCCAGTTTACTAAAACTGTGGCGAGTCAAGAACAATATCACTATTGATCTTCCAGATAGTAGAAAGTTAACCCTCGTCATAGCCCGGGATAACCCACAAACTGCCATTACAGAAACGTGCCTTGAGTTATCAAGAGTCTGGTTTTAAGCATAAGCCGAACAACTCCATATACCTTAACATCGTTAAGATATGAACCATTCTATATACAATATAGAAACAGAAGCATTGATTTAGTTGGAACGAGATTCAAAACATAAAGCTGTCTCCAGTGCATGTGAATTAAATGGAAAGAGGTCGATCAACATTACTCAACTAAGAGTGCATCCAGATATGAGTAACCTGAAAGAGAAGCAAGTTCTCAAAACCATTACTATCAACTGAATACCAAACACAAGTATCTATATTTTCGATCAGCTTGAAGAATCCCGATACTTGCAACACTTGGTTCTCTACTTTATTCTTATACCTATAACTTCTCAAAACTTGGACCTTGTATTTCTACGAAATACTTGTCTAAAACTGGAGAAGTCACAAGTAAACAGAATATAGTACGAGTACCAACCCCACTGTCCTAATGGACACTGGACAGTATATAATACTTTGTATAAGTCTCCTGAGTTCAATAACTCAAACCCTGTGCGTCGTAGGTTGAAAACTGTACTATGGTTAAGAAGAATTACACCGCTGTTTAATGCTCCTTACCCAATCATCAACTGATACAGGTAAATGTCATGGACATAATTTAAAAAAGTTATATCTCACTTTATTAAATAAACGTATAGATATATCGGTTTGAAATTGGTGCATAACAACGGATATTCAAAACTAAATATTTGCCGTCAGGCAAAACCCCAAGTGATTTCCTCAAATATCACCAATTACAACGAATTCTGATATAAAGAGGATATAATCACCTATTCCCAATAACTTACTCCCACTCATTATCTAAAAAACCATACAGATGTGAGAATCAAACCTACTAAATACATACCCTGGAGTAAGGATCTAATTGGGAAATCGGTTTTCAATTAACAACGCACAGTGAAACTGAAACATGAAAATGTTTTGAAGGATATCTGGGTATTCCTAGTAATGCCTCTTCCATTATCCAGATTCATGGCTGTAAACGTATATTTCCTTTCCATCTCTCCAAATCCCTTTATTTGTCTTTACTCATTACCTTTTGTACACCACCCTTAAGCTAAATGGTTTTCTGCCTTCCATACCATTTGGCACCAGCCTATGGTTTGGAAGAAGACTATCCAATAAGTGTAATAGGTGTACTCTCCTAATCCAAGGAGTACTCGCAACCTGAGAGAAGGTAAACATAAAAGACAACTGAATAAACCTTATTCTATTTCTCCTGAACCAGAATCCATCCTCGAACTTGAACAAGTTCCTTTGAGTTCGTATATAACTATACGATGGATTATCCAATAAATATGGATCTTCGTAGTGATACGGGGTGTTCTGGAAAAAATCAAAGGTGAAGTAGGAGTGGCAATGAAATACGCGGTTTGGTCGTAAATAATAGCAGTCGCAATTTACTATGCCCTCTTTCTAATCCCTTTATTTGTCTTTACTTATTACCTTTTGTACACCACACTAAGACTAATTGGTTTTCTTCTTTCCCCACCTTTCGGCACCTGCCTATGGTTTGGAAGAAAAATATCCAATAAGCGCAATAGGTGTACCCTCTCCTAATCCTAGGAGCCCTCACAACCTGAGAGAAGATAAAAGGAAAAGACAACTGAATAGTCATATTCATTTTCTCCAGAACCGGAAACCATTCTCGAATCTGAAACAAGTTTCTTCGACTTCGTATGTAAATATACGATGGTCATATCCAATAAATGTGGATCTTCGTTCTGATACGGAATGTTTCGGAGAAATGCAAAGGGTAAAAGTAGGAGTGGCAATAAAGTATGCAACTCTGACAATCTAAAAGCCAATGTATTTTAAGAAGGTTCGGTTAACTTGGTTTATGAGTTTTAGTCTAGGGTCGGGACATGGTCGCTGCCAAAGAGAAAGAGAGAGAGAAAAGAAACACTCAGCGTGCACTCTAACTTAGATCTGAATGGTCAATCACTTTATCTAATCAGGATGTCTCCCACTGTATCATCAAATTCTCCTCCAAAACTGAAAGAAGAATTAGTTGGGATCATCTAAAATCACCTGAGGAGTAAACCAACTCATCAGTGGGAATCGGGATCCAACTATCATCGCATGATAACCTGATGGAATCCACTCAAGTTATCACACTTCAGAAGGTATGAACATGTGGCAAGTTTCCTGTATGTTTGAAACTCCCGATGTGATTTCTACCCCATGCTCTTATGACCTTGACGAAGGCCAATATATCATAAGTCACATGTCAAGTTCTACCCGTCATTGTCCAGGTTAATTTGAACCCACTCATACATACCCTTGACGAAGGCCTAAATAGTTGTACGACTGTCCCAAACCAACGCATCTATCTATGCAACAGAAAGGTAACAAGAAGCTACCATACACTATGCCATGACAAAGGCTAACAAACATAGCATGAATACTAAGTGCTACCCGTCTGAAATGACGGAAGGCTACGAATGGTTTTTAGTGAAAAACCTTTAACGTAATGAACTTGATATCGTTGAAGGAACTGGATACATTTTTACAAATATATAATGGCGAAAACCTTTGCTAAAGAGGTCACTCCCGGTGAAGGGATCTCGACTCTTTCCTCGTCGAATGAGGTGCAGGATATTCCAACTGAATATCTCGATGCAAAGCAAAAAGTAATCGACTATAGTGAAGTTATTACCCTGACGCAAACTTCTTCCCAAGAGGTCACTCCTGGTGAAGGGATCTCGGCTCTTGCCTCGTGGAATGAGGTGCTGGATATTCATAACCGAATACCGCTGTGCAAAATAAAAGAAAACGTCCTTGTAATAACAGCTTTTTGAAAATTGTTCGAACAACATCGAATAGGTTTGTTTTCTTTGCATTGATCAGAATCAACGCAGTCCCATCAATTAATCACACCACAAAAAAATGAAAATATGATGTACGTATATGCCATCCGCATTTGCTACTGGGCCCCATCATCAACCGTTAGGTTACTTAACTAACGACAGAGCGGGGGATGGACTAGCGCGGGTGTAAAACATATACAATATCTACTAGTATATATATAACAATATATAATAATCGCTCCAGGCGTGATAAATGCAACATCACAGATAAGCAATAAGCATCACAGAACAATACAGATAATCTGGGAGCCCCTGGTTTCCTTTGAGCCGCAAGTGAAACCATACATTCCCCTGGTCGTGCAGATAGCCTATATAATGAAAACCTAGACCCCTACGAGCGCGACAAGTTACTCGCCAAAACCAAAAGCGAGGCAACCCCCTTCATCAAAGTGGATGGGCCACCCAACACTTCACGGAATCTGGTAACTTGAGCACCCCTCCTTAGGTTAACCTATACCCCCTACGAGTGAGGTGAATAACCCGCCAATTCTAGAGTGAAGCCCCCTCCTTCTCAACGCCATGAAATGCGGACCCGTTGCCTTCCAGAACCCGGCTATCCGTGCACGCCATCGCGGGGTAATCCTAGTACAGAAAAGAAAATATGTACAATGGTGACATCGACCTCAACCCGGTCGTGCCCCAAAAAAATAATATACAAACAGGCAGTGATGGCAGTCCACATATCAGACACTCGCCCAGTGATATCAAATGTACAAATAAAACTAAACTGTACTATCATTGCAACCAAGCTATCCACCATGACGATTCCGCAACAAACATAGCACAACATAGAACATCAACGTGAATGTCACGTTCGCAAACCCGTCTCAAAGAACTATAGCAAATAAACAAGTTGTACCGCTCTAATGACATTCACGGTCGCAGATAGTAATGCATGTACTGAAAACTTTAAACAATGTTAGAAATATCGACTTCGAAATAACCCCGAATAACCCAAAACAACTAGATAAAACCATATCCAAACTGGGCTAAACAAGCAATACCACTTAACCAATATTCCAGAGACTAAACCACACCCAAAATCTCAAGTCCAAACACCACTACAAAACCGGCCACCTTGGAATTTTCTAGAATCTGGCCGGCCAAATTTTGTTAGATTGGGCTCGTATTTGGGGTATGTTCTAGTGGTCACCTATGTAGTCTTCTGCAGT
Source organism: Agapanthus africanus (assembly GCA_030015575.1). Taxonomy (NCBI): domain Eukaryota; kingdom Viridiplantae; phylum Streptophyta; class Magnoliopsida; order Asparagales; family Amaryllidaceae; genus Agapanthus; species Agapanthus africanus. The sequence goes on along the minus strand of JASDDO010000022.1, from coordinate 301,915,408 downwards.
CGCAAAAATAATTTTAGAAGACTCGGAAAAATTCGACAGAGACTAGATTACTAGTTGGTGTTGATTTGGAGTTATTTCGGTTTCGATACTTTAACATCGTCTAAACAAACTAGTATGCGGTTAATAGGTTGGCTCTGATACCATGTTGGGTTACGGCAGCGCCCCGGCTATCAATCCGTGGCCAAATGCGGAACAAAAACTTTAAAAACCGGCGCTAACGGAACCCTAATTGACGGATCGTACCATTAACCGTATACTAGTTCAATGAAAAGAGTTTTGAGAGGTTATACCGATCGATCCACGTCTTTCGGTCTTCAACCTCTGTCCCAAGCTCATCGTGGCTTCCTCAATCAAGTTCGATCTCCGGTCTCCCTCGTCGAAGACGATCCATGTCGAGGATTAGTAATACGGGCTCCCGCCTCAAAACCGAAGCAACTCGGGTATCTAGTTTGCCAACCTAGATAGCTAAGATGAAGTAGAGATTGTGTGTTAATACTTTATCTCAAAACACCCAAGGATTCTCAACTCATGAGAGGATTTGGGTGGAGGTTGAAGAAGAAGCCATGTGAAGAAAAGTGTGAGCTCAAGAGAAGAAAAGCAAGTGAAGAAAAAGTGTTTGCTTCTTTTCTTGAGTTGTTTTTGGCTTAGCTTTTTTGTGTGTTATTTTTTGGCACTTAAAGTAAAATCCTTACTCAAAAAAATGAGCAGCCATCACATAACCAAAATATCACACACAAATATCTTACCCAAAACAAAACAACCCCCATGTCCCCATGAATCATCAAGGCCACATTCAACATCAATGCACAATTCCAAGACTTCTACTCACACTTTCCACAAAATTAAACATTTAATCTAAATGTTTAATGTAGGGTTCCTAGGCACTCTAGTGAGGTCTCACAAGGCATCAAACATGCCAATTTCAAAAAATCTAGGTGCCGAGAGACCCGACTACGGATCGTTTGCTAGAAAACTAGGCGAAAAAGCTAACTAGTTAACACTTAACTAAGAGATACGGAAATACAAGCTTTGTAGATCCGGTTCTCCACCTCCATAGCTCCGCAATGAAGTCTCATCGCTGTCCATAACAAGTCCCGGGCTCTAGCATCGGCTTCATCGGAGAATGGACGGGCTAGGTCATCGATGTCCATGCCGAAGATGATCTACGTCGAGGAATCGCTAAATCAAGCTCCGACTTCACCAAGTCAAGAAACTTGTGAAGAAAACACACTCTAGTACTTGGCAAGAGGTAGAGGATGAAGAAATAGGAAGTGGGTAGACTTTAGAATTGGATTTCTCACTCATTTCCATCAATCACCATTGATGGAGCTTGCTTTCTTCATGAAGAAGATGAAGAAGAAGAAGAAAGTCTTATTATGATAAGTTCTTTTTGAAAAAGAAATAATAAGAATACTTATCATTATGTAACCATGGTAATGTGTAGAGAGTTAATCATGGTTGAATGGAATGGCTAGGGTTAAGCATGAGACAAAATGGTCACTTGGTCAAAGTCTTCATGAAGCTTCAACAAGCTTCCAAAGTGAGCCACCATTTTGCATTATGTTTATCATTTTCCAAAATGAATAAATAAATAGAGAAATAGATATGAAAATGAAAACCCTAACCATTACATGACCATGGTTTAAACTTTACACAAAACACAAGTTAGCATGCATCATCAAACATGATACATACAAGTGCACAAAAATATATCACATATATAATGTGCACAAACCAAGTGAGAAAATCCATTTAAAGTAAACCAATACTAGTTAATGCAAAGTAATATATCAAATATATAATTATACATTAAATCATTAAATCAACACTTGATTTAACGATCCGGTCATATCGCATATAACCGACTAGTATCCAATGTATCGGCTTATCGAATCAATACTCGATTCGATAACTAGGTTATATCACATACAACCATTCGACACATTCATCGCGAGAATGAAATACGGTATCACATACACGCATTATTCTCGGTCCCGCACATATCTCATATGCGCTCCTATTTCGTTTCGCTGGAGCCAGGAAACCTCTGTGTAGGACTCTAAAGACTCGTCAATACGCCGGTAGCAGATGATGATCATATCAAACATCCACAAGCCGCAAGCGGTCTGCTAAACGTAACGGCCACCCGGGTATTGAGCGATCAGAAGATCGACGAGCAAGCCCGCTCATACTCCAGTGAATCCAACCAGTAACACTACCGTACAGTCTGGTCTGATCGTCTGATATGTCGCATATCTTGCCTAGGGGTGGTAAACGTCAGACCCCAATAGCTCGATAAGTCGTGTCGATATGAGGTCTATAACAATTCGAGAAACTACTGGTAACACTTACCAGTAAATCTCAGCAACCCTGGCCAGGGATTTCCTGTTATAGCCAATCGAACACAGCGCAACATCAACTCCCTATACCGGGAGAGACGAATCCCCTCCTATCGCTCATTGCCTCCATGTGACTCGGGACTGTACCCAAAAACCACCGTTTTGCACGCCCTCTTGGACGTGGTAAGATGGAAATCAAAGCACAGTGGGAACCACACAAGACTCTATGACGATCTCGGGTCAACAGACTACTCTGTACCAGTGTCACCAGAGAACTGCCATCTGACGTGAGGTATAATACCATCTGGGAGTTCTCGGCGAGTCCGTCCAGTGTACCCAGTCTATACTGAGCACCCGTATATCATCTCTGATGTCAAACACCAATGGATATAGGATCATCCATCGCCCATCTGTATGGGTCGAGAAGGTACACGCTAGTCTACTCTGGTATATCGATGCCCCGTCTCGATACACCCACGACTAGGGACTTATGGACTACGAAGGATGTACTTATGGACTACCATGTCCCCACTAGTATGATCCGCATCATAGTCCAGGTAGTCAAGTACACATCCTGAGGGCTTTACCAACATGTAACAGAGTGACAATCAGTGCACACGTTAAGGTAAAGTGTAACCAGATAGCTACTATCATGTCGAGCAAGAAAGTCCTCCCTATATATGTCCCAGCATCCACTACAATATAAATCCTATGTACAGTAATGGCCTCTAGGGCATACATATAACTAACAATCTCCCACTTGCACTAGGGCCATCTGTAGCAGTGGTCGAAGTATCTCATACTCAACCATCCCATAAAAGTCTCTCTCTGGGAATAGGCCTTCGTGAGTGGATCCGCCATGTTATCCTCTGAGTCTGTTCTCCTTGCCTCGATCACCTTGGAGATCAACCATCTCCATGATCAGGTGATACTGCCTTAGAATAAGTCTGGATCACTGATGGGACCGGCGTTCCTTGGTATAAGCCACAACTCCATTGTCTTACAATGGTAGGAACGTAGTTCATCTCATGAACTAATATACATCCAAACATCCTCTTTGGTAGCATCTTAAGTAGCGATGTATCCAGCCTTTATCGTTTAGTATGCCACGGTATCTAGCTTGGAACTCTTCCAACATACCGTCCATTTACTGAGGGTAAAGACAATGCCTGCGACTGACATTTAGTCGTCTTTATCACTCTGGAACACTTCTAGTGATCCTATATGGAGAATCATTGTGATAATCGGAGATTGATCGAGCGTAGCATAAGAAACGCCTTTCTTATCAAGAGTATGTCATCCACGTACTCTACGAGGATCACCACCATACTCCTTACTACCTTTTTGTTTATACAAGGTTCATCTACCATTTTGATGATGTCAAACTCTCTGACTATCTATCAAAACAGATGTTCCAACTCCGCGATGCCTGTTTTATCCTATAAAGTATCTTGCACACGTTTCCGCTGCTCCCACTGTCTACGAGGCCCTCTGGCTGTGTACTTATATACGTTCTCTTCTAAATCATCATTTAGAAAAGAAGTCAAGACACCCAACCACCAGATATCGTAGTCATTGTATGTAGCCGTGGCAAGTAGGATCTGGATGGACTTAAGCATAGGTACTGGAAAAGGTTTCATCATTATCCACGCCTGGTCAATGACGAAAACCTTTAACAAGTCTAGCTTTGAAAGTCTCAACTTTTCCATTTACACCAAGTAATCTTCTCAAGATATACTTGCTCCTGATGGGGATTTAACCCTTCAGATATAGAAACTAAAGTCCATACTTTGTTGGTGTACATGGATTCCATCTCAGATCACTAAGCATCCAGCCATTCTTACAGAGTCTTACTCCTGATGGCCAGCTCGAAGCTAGTTGGGTCATCATCTCATGATGCAATCCTCGCTCCCACTGTCATAGAGAAACAGAAGTATCTCTCAGGTGGGTGAGGAACCCTACTAGATCGGCGGAGAGGCTGAGGTTCGTTGGAATCTACTGAATCCTTTGGTTCTATCAAATCATCAGCTGCAATTTGTATGGCTGGAACATTTCCAGTTGTAAATAACAGACGTTGCTTCGAGCTTGTCCGGATTTTGCTTTTAGACATTGGCCAGACAACCCCAAATCTTAACTAATTTAAGATATGGGCTCTTCCCTTATCATATCAAATATGAAGTGGTAGGCAACTGATTTGATTTGAACCCTATTCAATCGGTATGCAGCTTCATAAGTGCATAACTCCCAAAAGGAAATAGGTAACTCAGTAGTACTCATCATAGAGCACACCTTATCATATAGGGTGTGTTTGCTCCGCCCCGATATACCATCGTGCTATGGTGTATACGGAGGAATAATGCTGAGAGAGAATCTCATTCTCCTTTAGAAAAGTCCAAGAATTCCGTGCTCAAGTATTCTCCTCCTTGATCTCATCAAAGGACATAATACTTTTACCCGTATTTTGGTTCTCTACTTCTTGCTTATATTCTGTGAATATCTCAAAAAGGTTCAGACTCATGTTTCAACAGGAACATATGACTGAATCTTGAGAGATTATCAGAGAATATAATGAAGTATAAAGAATCAGTCTTGGCATGTGTAGACTGGGGACCTAACATACATCAATATGTATCATCCCAAGAGTTCACTAACTTTTTCTCTGTTTCCAATAAACAGAGCTATGGTCATTTTATCTTTGTGACATGACTGGCAAGTTTCATAAGATGTAAATTCAAACTGATTTAAATATGCATCTAAATGTAACTTAGCTAGTCGGGTCGCATTGATATGACCTAGTCTACAATACCTCAAAAAGGATCCGTTCATTTCTGAACATTTCTTCTTATGTGTGTTCCGTATACTAAGAACTGCAGTTTGATTTAGAACATTAATACTTTTAGATAACGTGCCTGAACTGATCAACTTTTGATATAGGAAATGTTCAAAACATTATCCAACAATACAAAATTATATCCTTTCTTTACTAATAAAGAAACTGATATGATTTTCTATATCAGGTTCGGTATCTAATTACATTCGTTCAGAATCAATGTATTGGTAATACAGGGTGGCAGTGACCGACAGACTTGGCTGCAACTCTTGCCCCGTTTTCTGCCTCATGAAACTTATCACCCGTTCTCAGTTCTTTACCTATCTGTAGCCCATGTAACAGATTACATATGCGGGATCCTGATCTGGTATCATATACCCAGGACGTAAAGGACATTTGAGAAACAGTTCTTTGTAATGAACACACCCGAAGATGATGCATCAGCATGCACTTTCTTCGTTTGGGCGGCACGGGAAATCTGGTATTCCCCAATTTCCTGCTCTATCTTATAACAATTATAAGTTGGAGCGGGACCAACGTTCCCCAGCTCAGTATAACAAGCGGGTTCGGTCAAATATCCGTATTATTATCTTGATTAAGGCGTGATATGGTCGCTACCTGGAGAGAGAGAGAAGAAAACACTCAGCGTGCGCTCTTACAAGAATAGATTGGTTTTTATTTTATCTAATCAGGATGGCTCCCACTGCTTTTTATCAAATCTTCCTTCAAACCCTAAAAGGAAAGACTAGCCGGGGTTAATTACATACTACAAGTTCGTCGATCTTTCAGCCATGCCAGTGTCGGTACTTTGAGGGAGGTCCCCCGTGCTTTCGCACGAACCTAATTAATGTAAACCTCTCATTTTCCCAGAGGCGTAACCCCGTTGACACCTTTCTAGACACCTACTTGATCGGCTAATTGTAATGTATAAAACTCTCCCAGGAATAACTCTTACTCGCAGCGGGTATCGGGATCCAACTATCTCATAGAAGGTATGCAATCTCATTGCAAATTTCAACACTTGAAATTCCCGATAATATTTTGCCCCTAGCGTCCTATGACCTTGACAGAGGTCAACAAACCATAGGCTGCTAGTCAAGTTCAACCCGTCATTTCTTGATTGAAGTAAACCCACCCGCACGACCCTTGACAGAGGTCAACAAGGTCGCACGACTACCCTAAATCAATCACATCATATGCTTATGCAGATAAGCGCTAATCAGCTACCGCACACTACGCCTTGACAGAGGTCAACAAACGTAGCACGAATACTAACCAGTACATATCTGAAATGACGGAGGGCTACGACAGGTTTTTCTGAAAACCTATTGCGTAATGAACTTGATATCGTTGTAGGATCGAATGAATTTTGAAATGGAGTGTTTTTGAGGCTTTTCTAGTTTTGCTAAAGGAGTCACTCCCGGTGAAGGGATCGTCGGTCCTTTCCTCGTCGAATGAGGTGCGGGATATATCATATATATCGCTGTGCAAAGCAAAAACACTTAAAAGCTATCAAAAGACAAACCGAGTGTGTAGCATCTGCCAGTTATTGCTAAAGGAGTCACTCCCGGTGAAGGGATCTCGGTCCTTTCCCTATCGAATAAGGTGAAGGATATATCGCATATACTGCTGTGCAAAGCAAGAACTGTAGCTACCTGTTTTATTTTGAAATTCGATTCTACAACATCTTAGGTTTCTTTTACTTTCATTAATCTCATTAATGAAGTCCCATCATTTAAGTACCTAAACATCACAGATAAATACGACGTACACTTATGCCATCCACATTCGCCTCGATGTCCCCTCGTGCACCGTTAGGTTAGGTAACTAACGGCAGAGCAGGGCAGGGCTAGCACGGGTGTAAAACATAAGTAACGTCTATATAATATATCATATATATTATATACTGTATCTATCACAGAACATCACATAATCACATCACAGATATCGCAGCAGAAGAAACATATGAAATATTGGATATACTAGGACGTCCGTGTTTTCAATACGAGCCAGTATAAAACACGGATTCCACGGTCGCGATGAATAGCCAAACCCACACCCCTAGACCCCTACGAGAGTGGCAAGCAACCCTACCAATTCTAGAGTTAGGAGACCCGGCCTCGACTCCTCGAATTGGTCTCCCACTGGACTCCAGAACTCGGTTACTTGTGCCCTCCTCCTTGGGTCTATCCTAGTGCGGAAAAGTAAATAATATACAAAAGGTGACATCTTCCGCTACCTGGAAGTGCCCCAATAAAAGAATATTACATAAAAGTTTTTACATGAATGAAAATGAAAAACACTCATCTCACATAAAAACCCCCGGCTATTCGAACACGACGATCCAATATAACATATCCAGCAACACATAACATCACATGTCATCAACGTAAGTAAATATGCGCATCCCATTTGTCGTTGACATATAGCAACGAAACCGGCGATATCACATATTACACTTACGGTCACAGAAAAGAAAGTGTAAAACTACAACAGTTGGAATCCGCAATCTCTTCAGACATCGCATGCCTGACCAAATGAATTCTTTAGACATCGCATGCCTAACAATTATAAACCCCGCATTTTAGTCTCATTATCGAAAACACTTTTCAATATCCAGTCGGGCAATTCAACAAGATTCCCGACATCCTGATCGAATGCTCGTCGCAAACTTCAGTAGACGGCCGCACCCCCGATACCGTCGACGAAGTGTACCAAGGCGGAACACCGCTACCGCGAGCACTCGGATGGATGCTTTCGGCAACGGGGTTCTCCTACAGTCACTTGGTCGGGGCTATGGGGTGAGGCTGTCTATTAAGTTTACCCGGCGAGTATCCGCGTACGCTACGTGATTGCGACGGACTTTTGATCACATCAAAATTCCGTGGCAACCGATCATGTGAGACTAAAGTGCTATGTTTATAATATTCATTCCTTTATCTCATAACAATTTGTGAATTCCAATTATTGTATCAAATTCCGGATAAATAGAAAATGCTAAACTTTTCGATCGAACAATTGAACACCCAAGTTTTCCCGAAACAGCTCAACACATGAAATAAGTCTAACAACATTCAGTTCGTGCCTCAGTACCAACGGTCCAGCCGTAGAAGGGTCAAGCCAACGCCTCACATGTGGCACGCCGTACTGCCCCAAACCCGAAGGTTCAAAGGGCAGTTCAAGACGGTCACATAATCGAGTTAAGGTTTGTTGTCTTCTAGAGGGTCCATCGCGTTACTTGCACTACTTAGAATGTCTTTAAACTACGGAAAAATCCAACACTTGGAAATTTCCCGACAGGGGAAAAATTGGGTATTTATATCCGGTCGAACTTTTTAACATATTCAAAAAATACCCGGAAATCCACAAAGACAAAATTTGATAATCCGATCGAATCAACGAATCCCCAAAACAACCCCAAAATACTCAACTGTATAATATATATTAAAATTACCCAGAAAACACAGGAATTAATTATAAACATTACTGTGCAAAACGGAGTCAATGAGTCAACATTACGGCCGCGGAACCGCCGCGCCACGTGGGTCTAGGCCGCGGTTCCGCGGCGTTATGACGGAGTTAGGTCTCCGTTTTTCACAGTAACTCATAAAAAACCCTGCTTGATTTTCTGCATATTTTTAATTTGGAAAAAGACCAGATTTTAAAAAATGGACAGAGAGCATTTTTAGGGTTGGGGTTTCGGGTCGTTCGGACTTCAAACTCTGTCTGGACTTCGCCTAAGGCTCTAGCTAGGCTCTGATACCACTGTAGGGTTCCTAGGCACTCTAGTGAGGTCTCACAAGGCATCAAACATGCCAATTTCAAAAAATCTAGGTGCCGAGAGACCCGACTACGGATCGTTTGCTAGAAAACTAGGCGAAAAAGCTAACTAGTTAACACTTAACTAAGAGATACGGAAATACAACCTTTGTAGATCCGGTTCTCCACCTCCATAGCTCCGCAATGAAGTCTCCTCGCTGTCCATAAAAATTCCCGGGCTCTAGCGTCGGCTTCATCGGAGAATGGACGGGCTAAGTCATCGATGTCCATGCCGAAGATGATCTACGTTGAGGCATCGCTAAATCAAGCTCCGACTTCACCAAGTCAAGAAACTTGTGAAGAAAACACACTCTACTACTTGGCAAGAGGTAGAGGATGAAGAAATAGGAAGTGGGTAGACTTTAGAATTGGATTTCTCACTCATTTCCATCAATCACCATTGATGGAGCTTGCTTTCTTCATGAAGAAGATGAAGAAGAAGAAGAAATTCTTATTATGATAAGTTCTTTTTGAAAAAGAAATAATAAGAATACTTATCATTATGTAACCATGGTAATGTGTAGAGAGTTAATCATGGTTGAATGGAATGGCTAGGGTTAAGCATGAGACAAAATGGTCACTTGGTCAAAGTCTTCATGAAGCTTCAACAAGCTTCCAAAGTGAGCCACCATTTTGCATTATGTTTATCATTTTCCAAAATGAATAAATAAATAAATAAATAAATATGAAAATGAAAACCCTAACCATTACATGACCATGGTTTAAACTTTACACAAAACACAAGTTAGCATGCATCATCAAACATGATACATACAAGTGCACAAAAATATATCACATATATAATGTGCACAAACCAAGTGAGAAAATCCATTTAAAGTAAACCAATACTAGTTAATGCAAAGTAATATATCAAATATATAATTATACATTAAATCATTAAATCAACACTTGATTTAACGATCCGGTCATATCGCATATAACCGACTAGTATCCAATGTATCGGCTTATCGAATCAATCCTCGATTCGATAACTAGGTTATATCACATACAACCATTCGACACATTCATCGCGAGAATGAAATACGTTATCACATACACGCATTATTCTCGGTCCCGCACATATCTCATATGCGCTCCTATTTCGTTTCGCTTGAGCCAGGAAACCTCTGTGTAGGACTCTAAAGACTCGTCAATACGCCGGTAGCAGATGATGATCATATCAAACATCCACAAGTCGCAAGCGGTCTGCTAAACGTAACGGCCACCCGGGTATTGAGCGATCAAAAGATCAACGAGCAAGCCCGCTCATACTCCAGTGAATCCAACCAGTAACACTACCGTACAGTCCGGTCTGATCGTCTGATATGTCGCATATCTTGCCTAGGGGTGGTAAACGTCAGACCCCAATAGCTCGATAAGTCGTGTCGATATGAGGTCTATAACAATTCGAGAAACTACTGGTAACACTTACCCGTAAATCTCAGCAACCCTGGCCAGGGATTTCCTGTTATAGCCAATCGAACACAGCGCAACATCAACTCCCTATACCGGGAGAGACGAATCCCCTCCTATCGCTCATTGCCTCCATGTGACTCGGGACTGTACCCAAAAACCACCGTTTTCCACGCCCTCTTGGACGTGGTAAGATGGAAATCAAAGTACAGTGGGAACCACACAAGACTCTATGACGATCTCGGGTCAACAGACTACTCTGTACCAGTGTCACCAGAGAACTGCCATCTGACGTGAGGTATAATACCATCTGGGAGTTCTCGGCGAGTCCGTCCAGTGTACCCAGTCTATACTGAGCACCCGTATATCATCTCTGATGTCAAACACCAATGGATATGGGATCATCCATCTCCCATTTGTATGGGTCGAGAAGGTACACGCTAGTCTACTCTGGTATATCGATGCCCCGTCTCGATACACCCACGACTAGGGACTTTGAAGGATGTACTTATGGACTACCATGTCCCCACTAGTATGATCCGCATCATAGTCCAGGTAGTCAAGTACACATCCTGAGGGCTTTACCAACATGTAACAGAGAGACAATCAGTGCACACGTTAAGGTAATGAGTAACCAGATAGCATACTATCATGTCGAGCAAGAAAGTCCTCCCTATATATGTCCCAGCATCCACTACAATATACATCCTATGTACAGTAATGGCCTCTAGGGCATACATATAACTAACATTTAATAGAAAAAGAAATGTCATATTCTAAAATAATCTCGTAATGAATTACAAGAATACCCCTCATCTGTATATACATACCCGCATCCGTATTCCAACTAAATACGAATACAACGAGACGAAAATAATCCAACAATATAATACTAGGATCCGGCTTAAACCAAAGCCCACTAGTATTATCCGTCCGATCATGATCCATGCACAAGTGCACATATATGATCGAACCCTACCATAAAACCATACGGCCTCTACTATGTTTCGCCCGAACTAGGGAAACCCTCTGTGTGGGACTCTAAAGACTCGTCAATACGCTGGCAGTAGGTTTAACCACAAGCACGTCAGTGGCACTAGTTGTACGTAACGGCTACCCAGGTATTGAGCGAAAGGGAGGCCGACGAGCAAACTTATCTTGAAACCCTATTGAGCCTGACAGTGACAATATCCGTACAGTCTGATCCGTTCGTTCATGAGTATCACATATCGAGTCTAGGGGGTGGATAAAGTCAGACTCCTAATAACTTGACATTTAGTGTCGGCATGAAACATATCACCAACTGAGAAACTATAGACCCTAGATTGGTAATTCTCGTCTACCCCGGCCGAGTATTTCTGGTGATGGCCATCCATGCAGACCACGACATCAACCACCAATACCGGGAGAGACGAATCCCCTGATGATCCGCTCACTGCCTCCATATAGCTCGGGACTGTACCCAACTAAAACCTATTTGCACGACTCCTTTAATCCGTGGAAGAGTAGTAATCAAAGTATAGTGGGAACTCACATGAGACAAATGACGATCTCAGGTTGATAGATTAGTCTGTACACATGTCACCAGGGAACTGCTATCTGACAATAGGTATAATACCAACTAGCATGTTCCCGCCGAGTTCGTCCGGTGTACTCATAACCCAATGAGCACCTGTATACATCTTAGGTGAACCAACCGACACCAATGACTTATGAGACCGGCCACAGCCCCTTGTTGGGGTCTCGATCCGTATAGACTAGTCTACTCTTGGAGTATCGATGCCCAGTCTCAAAACTCCCATGACTAGGGACACTTTAAGGATGTGCTTATAGACCACCCAACTCTCACATATATGATTGCCATCATACTGCTGGTAGTCAAGCATGAATCCTATGGGTTCTATCAACATGTAATAGTGATATGTAATTTCACTTAAAGCATGTACACGATGATAAAGACAAACCAGATAGCATACTATCATCGCGAATAAGACTGTTCTACCGGTATAGGTCCTTCCTCAATCATTGCAATCACGTGCCTGCGATCCAATAATTGACTTGAGGGCACTATAGCCAACAAATATGTGCGGAGGGCCTGATTAAATACATGTATGTGATACCATATTTTAATCTGGCGATTATATGTTATCGGTTAGGTTATATATGATATAACTGGATTATAGAATCAAGTGTTGATTTGATAATATGATATACAGATAAATGATATTAGTCGGTTATATGTGATATAACCAGATTATTAAATCAAGTGTTGATTTAATAATTTGATATATATTATATTTGATATAATTATATATTAACTAATATTTAGCTCACTAATTATTTTCTTAATATATATATATTAATATATATATATATATGAAGCATGGTTGATATTCTATTTTATGAAAATAGAAAATGAGGTGGAATATAAGGAGATATTTGAGGAATGAGATGAAGCATAACTTTTATAATTATTTAATCATTTGGATTCACTATTGAAGCATGGTTGGAATAAACAATTTGGTTTATTCCATGCTTCAATAAGTGAGGTATTTGATCAAGCCATTCTTCACTTGCATTCTTAAGTTGTTCATTTTCCTCACTTGAGCTCATTTTTGCTCTCTAGCTCTCTTCATCTTTCTCTTCCTACCTCCAAGCCCTAACACTCACATAAGTTGTGAAACCTAGGGCTTGTGAGAACCCTAGTGAACTCAACACCCCTACTTCACCATCCCATACTTGATTAGCACTTAGGTGTAGTGTGTTTCCTTCACTAAAGTAAGTTTAGTGAAGAGGTAACTTGGATTATCGAGTTTCGGGTGGATCTTCTTCGGCATGAAGGTCATGTAGGAAGCTCGATCAAATTCAAGTGGAGCCTAGTGGAGTCGCGTGGACTACTACACGGAGCTTTTGAAGAGAAGTACACGGTCTACAAAGGTTCTTGCTTCCATCTCTTAGTGTAATGTTTATGATATCATAGCTTAAACCCTAATCATCTAGTTTAGATTCTAAGTTAGACTAGCTTAGCACCCCAAATTTTTTAAAATAGCATGCTTGATGCTTAGTAAAATCCAGAGATGGTGATAAGGTAGACTTTCATGGTATTATAGCCAAGCTAGTAGATTATACGATGTGTAAGTCTACGGTAGCGCCCCGGCCAATAATCTGAGGTCAAACGCGGAGTAATTTTTTTTTCATAAACTGGCGCTAACATAGACTGTAACCTGGATCGTGCCATTAAAATAAACTAGCAAACTGTAAAATGATAGAATGGTTATACCGATCGATCCGTGTCCTTCGGTCTTTAGCCATCATCCCACGGTCCTCGCGGCATCTCCGATCTCCTGTCTCCTCGTCGAGGTGGCACCACATCAACGGATCTTTATATGGGCTCCCGCCTCTAAACCGAGGCCACTCGGACATGAAGTTTGCTAGCCGACATGTCCAAGATTGATGTAGAGATTGTGTAGAATAGTTTGTCTCAAGGCACCCAAGCAATTGGGTGAAGGGTTAACGAAGTTGCCTTTTGAGTTGTGAATGAATTGAGCAATGAAAAATAAATGGAACAAATTTTCCACCACCAAAAAAATGGCTCGGCCAAAATCAGAAAAATGCTCACTGTCCATTCATTTTGTGGGGCCGGCCACACCAAGAAGGGAATAGAATGGAGGGGGGTGATCATAAGTATTCAAGGGGTGATCATAAACAAATATCATCACAAATATCAAAAGCAAATATCTTTAGCTTTAAATGAAAGCATGAGTCACAAATAACACCTCATCTTTAAACCATGACTAATAAATGAAAGCAAATGACTCACCCAATGACTCACCCTCAAGTTCCACCTCACCAAGATGATTTCGGCCATGAAAGAAAAGCATGAAGGAAAATGTGGCCAAAAAGATACACTCACAAGAAGCAATAATTAAACATTAAAACTAATGTTTAATCGGGAGGAGAAAAACTGGCAACTTCAAAAGTGATCCTTTAACGAATTACATGATTATCTCACAACTGTATATACATACCCGCATTTGTATTCCGACCGAATACAAAATGCAATGAGACGAAAATATCCCTACACAATATAATACTAGAATTCGGCTTAAACCAAAGCCCACTAGTATTATCTGTCCGAACCATGATACGTGCATAAGTGCACATGCATGTTCGAACCCTGCCATAAAACCATACAGTCTCTACAACGTTTCGTCCGAACTTGGGAAACTATCTATGGGGGACTCTAAAGACAAGCCAATACTCTAGTAGTGGATTTAACCACAAGCACTTCAGCGGCACTAGCTGTGCATAACGGTTGCCCATGTACTGACCACATGGGAGGCTGATGAGCGAACTCATCTAGAAACCCTACTGAGCCTATCAGTGACAATATCCGTACAGTCCGGTTCGTTCGTCTATGAGCATCGCATATCGGGCCTAGGGGACTTGTAACGTCTGACCCCCAATAGCGGTATAAGTCGTGTCGGACGGTAGCCCTGAACACCCTGAGAAACTACTGGAATACCTACCAGTAATTCTCACTTGCCTTGGCTAAGGACTTGGTGTAATGGATTTCCTAGACACAACGCGATCTCACCCACAATACCGGGAGAGACGAATCCCCTGCCGATCTGCTCACTGCCTCTTTGAGGCTCGGGACTGTACCCAACTAAAACCTGTTTGCACGACTCTTTTGAGCCGTGGTAGGGTAGTAATCTAAACACAGTGGGAACTCACAAGAGATAAATGACGACCTCAGGTCGATGAACTAACCTGTACACATGTCACCAGGGAACTGCTATCTGACGCTAGGTATAATACCAACTAGCAGGTTCCCGGTGAGTCCTGTCCGGTGCACTCATAACCCAATGAGCACCTGTATACATCTTAGGTGAACCAACTGACACCAATGGCTTGTGATACTGTCCATCATCCCTCGTCGGGGTCTCGACTGTATACACTAGTCTACTCCGGAGTATCGATGCCCTGTCTCGAAACTCCCACGACTAGGGACCACTTTTAAGGATGTGCTTATTGACTACCCAACTCTCACGTATATGATCGCCATCATATTGCTGGTAGTCAAGAAAGAATCCTAAGGGCTCTATCAACGTGTAATAGTGATCATGTCAGCTAAAGCTGTACACGATGATAAAGACAAACCAGATAGCATACTATCATCTTGACTAAGACTGTCCTACCGGTATAGGTCCTCCTCAATCATTGCAATCACGTGCCTGCGATCCAATAATTGACTTTGAGGGCACTACATCCAATAATCTCCCACTTGCACTTAAGGCTAATTATTATGATGTCGCATACTCACAGCCCGTGTGATACCGAACACCCAACTCCTCTACTAATCAGTTTCACAAAGCTCGTTTGTAAAACTCTTGTGTTCGAGAAATAGCCTCAGTGAGTGGATCCGCCCTGATGTTTCTTTCTATGTCTCTCTTAATCTCAAGTTTGCGGAGAAAGCTATCTCCCGAATTGAGTAATACCCGTCTTAGAATATGTCTGGATATCTGATGGGACCTAGTTCATAAATGAACTCCAAATCCAAACTTCTTAGACTGTATCGTCAACTGAACCTAATCAGTATCCTACACCATGCCTCCCTCAGTATCCTCTTGGACCACCTGTCTATAATACTGCCTCCTTCGTCGGAGGGAAAACTATAACTCTGATAGTCACTCTGTCATCCATGTCACCTTGGAAGCCTGGAATGATAACCGTCTCCCAAAGGAGGCTGCCTTTATCAAATACCTAGAACATCTACTTATGTTCTAAAACTTCTTCCGTATGTTTCTCCAGGATTGGATTAATATAAACTTATTATATCTAGTGCAAAAACAACATCTGGTGTGGTACTTGACATCTCATGATTGACTCAATTGCCTAAGCAAGTGATATGCCAATCATGCACATCCTGTTAGTTATGTATATGCCCTAGAGGCCATTGTTGTACATATGATGTATATTATAATGGATGCTTGGAGATATATAGAGATGACTTTCTTGCTCGTCATGATAGTATGCTATTTGGTTTCACTTTATCTTAACATGTTGACTTGTATTGGTTTACTGTTTTACTCTCACATGTTGATAAAGCCCTTAGGATCTGTACTCGACTACTGGGACTATGATGAGATCATACTAGTGGGGCCGTGGTAGTCGATGAGTACATCCTATAACTGCTCCTAGTCGAGGGTATATCGAGACAGGGCATCGATACACCAGAGTAGACTAGCGTATACGCATCTTGACCCATATGATGGGCGATGGATGATCCCATATCCATCGGTGTTTGACATCAGAGATGGTGTACGGGTGCTCAGTGGAGACTGGGTACACTGGACGGACTCGCCGAGAACTCCCAGATGGTGATATACCACATGTCAGATGGCAGTTCTCCGGTGACACTGGTACAGGGTAGTCTGTAGACCCGAGATCGTCATAGAGTCTTGTGTGATTCCTACTGTGCTTTGATTTCCACCTTACCACGTCCAAGAGGGCGTGCAAAACGGTGGCTTTTGGGTACAGTCCCGAATCACATGGAGGCAATGAGCGATAGGAGGGGATTCGTCTCTCCCGGTATAAGGAGTTGATGTTGTGCTGTGTTCGATTGGCTATAACTGAAAGTCCCTGGCCAGGGCTGATATAGAGATTTACTGGTAAGTGTTACTAGTAGTTTCTCGACCCGTTATGAGCCGCACATCGACACGACTTATCGGTTACTGGGGTCTGACGTATACCACCCCTAGACTTGATATGCGACATATCAGACGAACAGACTGGACTGTACGGGAGTGTTACTGATCGGATTCACAGGAGAACGCACAGGCTAGCTTGTTGATCTTCTGATCGCTCAATACCTGGGTGGCTGTTACGTTTAGCTGACCGCTTGCAGCTTGTGGGTGTTTGATATGATCATCATCTGCTACCGGCGTATTGACGATTCTTTAGAGTCCTACACAGAGGTTTCTTGGCTCAGGCGAAACGGAGTAGAGGCACATATGTGATATGTGCATGACCGAGAATAATGCGATATGGGATACCGTATTATATTCTCGCGATATTTTGATATGAACCGGGTCATCGGATCAAGTGTTGATTCGATGAATCGGTAAATGATATATTAGTCGGTAATATTCGATATAGCCGGATCGTCGGATCAAGTGTTGATTCGATGATTTAATGTATAATAATATATATGATATATTATTACATTATCTAATATTGGCTCGCTTTATTATTTCATTTTCTCATTGGATGATACATTGATATATATGCGATATATGTTAATTGTATTATTTTCTTTTGTTGCAAATATATAAAATATTTATGTGATATTTATTATTGTGACATGATATGATTAATTGTTAAACATGTTTATGGATGATTAATTGAGGCTAGGGTTTGATTAGGGTTAGTTGCTTCATGCACCTTCTAGAAGCTATTTCTTTTGTCATGGTTAAGATATTTTGTGATAACACATTCTTAACCCAACCAAACCCTAACTCTAGTTTATTCTCTACACATTCTTATCCACTCATCCTTGACCATGGTTTATATATCAATCATATACTTTTATTTCTATTCATCACAAAAGGATTTTTAATCATCATCTTCTTCTCTTTTGAAGAAGCTTACTTGATTTTCTTTATGTGATGAATAAATATGAGAAAATGATTTAAAAAGAAAGCAAAAATACTACTCTCTCATCCTCATCTCATCTAGCCCATGAGATTAGTGTGTTCATCTTTTTAGAGTGAGAAAGCTTGAGTCTTTGCAACTTCGACGTAGATCATCGGAGATTTGGAACACTTCAAGCTAGCATGGATCGTTCGAGTCGTGGAGCCTCTCATGAGTCCGGGAGATCGTGGATCGCGGCAAAAGGACTTCTACTCGGAGCTTGTGAAGCGAAGGAGCGGACTACAAAGGTTGTAATCCCTCACACTTAGATAAAAGTTATCATCTTGCATGTTTAAACCTAATAATCTAGCAAAGATCCCGGCTTTGGGTTGTTCGGCACGTCTAAATTTTTATCCGGGCATGTTTGATGCCTTATGAACCTTCACAAGAGTGCCCAGGAACCCTACAGTGGTATCAGAGCCTAGCTAGAGCATTAGGCGATGTGTTTACGAAGTTAAAACTCCGATCGAACCCGAACCGACAAAATATACCCCCTCTCTGGAAATTTTTAAAAATTTGTGTTTTTTCTGAATTAAAAATACGTTAAAAAATCAGCAGGCAATTCTAAGAATTTCCATAAAACCCGGGCCCCCAATTCGTCCAAACGGCGGTGGAACCGCGGCGTAAGCATGCTTGCGCGGCGGTTCCGCGGCGGATTCATGGATTGGCGACGCGTGGCTTTTACGGTAATAACCGTAGGTACTTGTTGATGCTTCTGGGTATTTTTAATCTGTTTTAACTGTTAATACTTCTGGGGTTTGTTTTGTAATAGTAGACTCGATCGGAAACTTTAAATTCGTATTTCTTTCCGGATATTTAGAAACTGTTAAACTAGTTGAACGGATATCATTAACCCACTTTATCCCGGCACGGCAAACTTTCAAGTGTTGAAATTTTTTCGGGTTTAAATCTTTCGGAAAAATTGTACAAGTTAAGCGGTGGACCCTCTAGAAGACAACAAACCTTAACTCGATTATGTGACCGTCTTGAACTGCCTTTTGAACCTTCGGGTTTGGGGCAGTACGGCGTGCCACATGTGAGGCGTTGGCTTGACCCTTCTACGACTGGATCACCGGTACTGTGACATATTCTGGGATTATTTGAACTCCGCTCAAGAGTTAAGCACTTTGGGAAATTTTGGGTATTTGATTATCTGTTCGGAAAGTTTAATACTGTCTATTTATCTGGAATGTGATACAATATGTGGAATTCATAGAGTTAGGCATGAAATGCGGAGTATGTGATATTTTGGATTTATGATGTCTAAAGTGATTTTGAATTCCAAATATTGTAGTTTTACACTTTCTTTTCTGTGACCGTAAGTGTAATATATGATATCGCCGGTTTCGTTGCTATATGTCAACGACAATTGGGATGTGCATATTTACTTACGTTGATGATATGAGATATTATGTGTTGATGTGATATGTTATATTGGATCGTCGCGTTCTGAATAGCCGGGGGGTTTTATGTGAGATGAGAATTTTTATTTTCATTCATGTGAAATTCATTTGTAATGTAATATCTTTTATTTGGGGCACTTCCAGGTTGCGGTTGCTGTCACCAGTATATATTATTTACTTTTCCGCATTAGGTAGACCCAAGGAGGGGAGCACAAGTAAACGGGTTCTAGGGTCCAGTGGGAGGCCATCTCGAGGAGTCGAGACCGGGTCTCCTAACCCTAGAATTGACAGTGTTACTTGCCGCTCTCATAGGGGTCTTGGGATGTGGGTTTGGCTATTCGTCGCGACCGTGGAATCCGTGTTTTATACAGGCTCGTATTGAAAACACGGACGTCCTAGTTTATCCAATATTTCATATATGTTCTTCTGCTGCAATGTTCTGTGATGAGATCATATTACTGCCTGAGACGAATGCTTGTACTATATATATATGCTGATATATAAATATTACTGCTTTCGTTTCTTCTGTGATGCTTAGGAAGCATAAGCTGATGGGATTTTTATTAATGAGATTAATAAAATAAAAGAAACCTAAAGATGTTGTAGAATCAAAACTTTATAAAAAGGATAGCTACAGTTTTGCTTTGCACAGTGATATATATGATATATCCTGCACCTTATTCGATGAGGAAAGAGCCGACGATCCCTTCACCGGGAGTGACCTCTTTAGCGAAACTGACAGATGCTACAAAACTCGGTTTGTCTTTTGTTTGCTTTTAGTGTTTTGCTTTGCACAGCGGTATATATGATATATCCTGCACCTTATTCGATGAGGAAAGGGCCGACGATCCCTTCACCGGGAGTGACCCCTTTAGCGAAACTAAGAAAAGCCTCAAAAACACTCCTTTTCAAAAACACATGATTCTACGACGATATCAAGTTCTTTACGCTCAAGGTTTTCTGAAAAACCTGCGTAGCCCTCCGTCATTTCAGATAAGTACTACTTAGTATTCGTGCTACGGTAGTTTGGCATTCGTCAAGGCGTAGTGTACGGTAGCTAACTAGTATTTATCTGCATATGCATATGATGCAGATTGGATTAGGGTATTCGTACGGCGTTGTTTGGCATTCGTCAAGGGTCGTACGGGTGGGTTTAATTCAATCAAGAAATGTACGGGTTGAACTTGACTAGTGGACTATGGGTTGTTTGGCATTCGTCAAGGTCATAGAACACTAGGGGTAAAATATTATTGGGAATTTCAAGTGTTGAAATTTGCAATGAGATTGCATACCTTCTATGAGATAGTTGGATCCCGATACCCACTGCGAGTAAGAGTTACTCCTGGGAGAGTTTTACACTGGACAATTAGTCATTGAAGTAGGTGTCTAGAAAAGTGTTAACGGGGTTACGACTCTGGGAAAACGAGGTTTACTTTAATTAGGTCCGTGCGAAAGCACGGGGAACCTCCCTCAAAGTACCGACACTGATCTGGCTGAAAGATTGACGAAATTGTAGGGTGTAATTAATCCCGGCTAATCTTTCCTTTTTAGGGTATGAAGGTAGATTTGATAAAAAACAGTGGGAGATATCTTGATTAGATAAGATAATAACCAATCTAATCTTGCAAGAGCATACGCTAAAGTGTTTTCTTCTCTCTCTCTCCAGGTAGCGACCATGTCTGGCCATAATCAAGATAATAATATGGATGTATTGACTAAACCTAATTATTGTACTGAGCAAGGGAACGTTGGACCCGTTCTTTCTTATAAGAGTTATAAGACTGAACAGGAAATAGGAGAATATCTGGATTCTCAAGCCGCCCAAAAGAACATGCATGTTGATGCATCTTCTTTAGGTGTGTTAGTTATTGAGAACTGTTTCTCAGTTCACCCTACGTCCTGGGTATTAGATACCGGATCAGAATCCCACATATGTAAACAGTTACATGGGCTACGTAAAGGTAGAGAACTGGGAAAAGGTGATTATTCCGTTCAAGTAGGGAACGGTGCAAATGTTGTAGCCAAAGCAGTTGGCGAATATCACCTTGTATTACCAAGTCGTAATACACTGATTCTAAATGAGTGCTATTATATACCGAACATGATGTGCAATATTATTTCAGTTTCTTTATTAAGTAAAGAAGGATATAATTTTGTAGTACAGGATAATGTTATGAACATATTCCTAGAACAAAAGTTGATTGCATCAGGCTCGTTACATAATGGCATATTCATTCTAAATCAGAATACAGTTCTAAATATACAAAACACACACAATAGGAAAAGTTCAGATATGAACGAATCCTTCTTATGGCATTGTAGACTTGGTTATATCAATGCGACACGACTGGCTATGTTACATAAGGATGGTTATTTGAATCCATTCGAATTATCATCTTATGATACTTGCCATTCATGTCTCAAAGGAAAAATGACCAAAGCTCCGTTTAGTGAACACGGAGAAAGAGTTACCGAACTCTTAGGACTGGTACATAGTGATGTATGCGGTCCCATGTCTACACATGCCTGGAACGGTTCTTCCTACTTCATTACATTCACTGACGATCTCTCTAGATACGGACATGTGTTTCTGATAAAACACAAGTCTGAAGCTTTTGAGAAATTCAGAGAATATAAGCACGAAGTAGAGAACCAAACGGGCAAAAGTATTAAGATTCTTCGATCTGATCGAGGAGGTGAATACTTAAGCAATGAGTTCCTAGATTATCTAAAAGAGAATGGGATTCTCTCTCAGCTTACTCCTCCTTATACACCACAGCACAACGGTGTATCGGAGCGGAGGAATCGCACCCTATTAGATATGGTGCGCTCTATGATGAGTACAGCTGAATTACCTATTTCCTTCTGGGGGTATGCGCTGGAGACAGCCATACACCTATTGAATATGGTTCCTACCAAATCAGTGCCTACCACTCCATATGAGATATGGAAAGGGAAGAGACCATCTCTTAAGTATGTTAAGATATGGGGTTGTCCAGCCTATGTCAAAAGACAAAATCCGGACAAACTCGAGGCAAGATCAGTCTTATGTAAGTTTGTAGGATATCCCAGAAATTCACAAGGGTATATCTTCTACCACCCCGAGGAACAAAAGGTGTTTGTTTCTCGACATGCTACTTTCTTAGAAAAAGGTTTTCTTATGAAACAGAATAGTAGCATTGAGGTAGAACTGGAAGAAGTTCCAGCAACACAAACTATAACAGAAGACTTGGTTGAACCAGAGGATTCAGTAGTACCCGACGAACCCCAGCATCTCCGCCGATCTAGTAGGGTCTCTCGTCCACCTGAGAGATACTACGGTTTTCTCATTGATGGTGGAAGCGAGGATTGCATCATGGATGATGATGAACCCACTAGTTTCGAGCAGGCCATCACAAGTAGTGACTCTGTGAAATGGCTGGATGCAATGCGATCTGAGATGGAATCCATGTACACCAACAAAGTATGGACTTTGGAAAATGCTCCTGAAGGGGTAAAACCCATTGGGAGCAAGTGGATCTTTAAAAAGAAATTTGGTGTAGATGGAAAAGTTGAGACTTTCAAAGCTAGAGTTGTAGCAAAAGGTTTTCGTCAAAGACCAGGTGTGGACTATGACGAAACCTTTTCTCCAGTGGCTATGCTTAAGTCCATCCGGATCTTACTTGCCATTGCTGCATACCATGACTACGAAATCTGGCAAATGGATGTTAAGACCGCCTTTCTAAACGGTGATTTAGAAGAGTGCGTGTACATGACTCAGCCAGAGGGCTTCGTAGATAGTGGGAGCAGCGGAAAGGTATGCAAGCTGCTTAAATCCATTTATGGGTTAAAGCAAGCATCGCGGAGTTGGAACATCTGTTTTGATGTTGTAGTCAAAGAGTTTGACTTCATCAAAAATATAGATGAACCTTGTATCTATAAGAAGGTAGCAGAGGGTAAGGTTGTCTTCCTCGTATTGTACGTGGATGACATACTCTTGATAGGAAATGATATTCCTATGCTGCAATCAGTCAAGCTCTTCTTATCACAGAGATTCTCAATGAAAGATCTAGGTGATGCCTCCTGCATATTAGGAATCATGATCTATAGAGATAGATCTAAACGGATACTGGGATTGTCCCAATCCAGGTACATTGACACCATACTAAAGAGGTTTAGTATAGAAGAATCCAAGCGTGGGAACCAACCCACGATCTCTGGACTCACTCTCTCCAAAGAGATGTCTCCCAAGACTGATTTGGAGAGAGCTCGCATGCAAGGGATACCCTATGCTTCGGCAGTAGGCTCTATCATGTATGCGATGCTATGTACCAGACCCGATGTAGCATACTCACTAAGTGTAGTGAGTCGGTATCAAGCAGATCCTGGAGAGAGTCACTGGACAGCTGTGAAGAACATTCTCAAGTACTTACGAAGGACTAAGGAGATGTTCTTGGTGTATGGTAACGGAGAACTCCAGGTGGAGTCCTTTACCGATTCCAGCTTCCAAAGTGATAAGGACGACTCTAAGTCGCACTCGGGTTTTTTCTTTACCCTCAATGGAGGGGCGGTATGTTGGAAGAGTTCCAAACAGGATACCGTTGCAGACTCGACGATGGAGGCTGAATACATCGCTGCCAACGATGCTGCCAAAGAGGCTGTCTGGATCAAGAAGTTCATTAGTGAACTTGGTGTGGTTCCATCCATTGAGCATCCAATACCTCTGTATTGCGATAACAATGGAGCTGTGGCGTTAGCCAAGGAACCCAGGTCCCATCAGAAGTCCAGACATATTCTGAGGCGGTATCACTTGATCAGGGAGATAGTTGATCGCCGGGAGATCGAGGTGAGGAGAGTAGATACGAAGGACAACACTGCGGATCCATTCACGAAGGCTATTCCCCAGATACAGTTTGAGAGATTATTCGGGATGCTAGGTATGAGATACTACAGCAGCTGGCCTTAGTGCAAGTGGGAGATTATTAGTTATGTATATGCCCTAGAGGCCATTGTTGTACATATGATGTATATTATAATGGATGCTTGGAGATATATAGAGATGAATTTCTTGCTCGTCATAATAGTATGCTATTTGGTTTCACTTTATCTTAACATGTTGACTTGTATTAGTTTACTGTTTTACTCTCACATGTTGATAAAGCCCTTAGGATCTGTACTCGACTACTGGGACTATGATGAGATCATACTAGTGGGGCCGCGGTAGTCGATGAGTACATCCTATGACTGTTCCTAGTCGAGGGTATATCGAGACAGGGCATCGATACACCAGAGTAGACTAGCGTATACGCATCTTGACCCATATGATGGGCGATGGATGATCCCATATCCATCGGTGTTTGACATCAGAGATGGTGTACGGGTGCTCAGTGGAGACTGGGTACACTGGACGGACTCGCCGAGAACTCCCAGATGGTGATATACCACATGTCAGATGGCAGTTCTCCGGTGACACTGGTACAAGGTAGTCTGTAGACCCGAGATCGTCATAAAGTCTTGTGTGATTCCCACTGTGCTTTGATTTCCACCTTACCACGTCCAAGAGGGCGTGCAAAACGGTGGCTTTTGGGTACAGTCCCGAATCACATGGAGGCAATGAGCGATAGGAGGGGATTCGTCTCTCCCGGTATAGGGAGTTGATGTTGTGCTGTGTTCGATTGGCTATAACTGAAAGTCCCTGGCCAGGGCTGATATAGAGATTTACTGGTAAGTGTTCCTAGTAGTTTCTCGACCCGTTATGAGCCACACATCGACACGACTTATCGGTTACTGGGGTCTGACGTATACCACCCCTAGACTTGATATGCGACATATCAGACGAACAGACCGGACTGTACGGGAGTGTTACTGATCGGATTCACAGGAGAACGCACATGCTAGCTTGTTGATCTTCTGATCGCTCAATACCTGGGTGGCTGTTACGTTTAGCTGACCGCTTGCAGCTTGTGGGTGTTTGATATGATCATCATCTGCTACCGGCGTATTGACGATTCTTTAGAGTCCTACACAGAGGTTTCTTGGCTCAGGCGAAACGGAGTAGAGGCACATATGTGATATGTGCAGGACCGAGAATAATGCGATATGGGATACCGTATTATATTCTCGCGATATTTTGATATGAACCGGGTCATCGGATCAAGTGTTGATTCGATGAATCGGTAAATGATATATTAGTCGGTAATATTCGATATAGCCGGATCGTCGGATCAAGTGTTGATTCGATGATTTAATGTATAATAATATATATGATATATTATTATATTATCTAATATTGGCTCGCTTTATTATTTCATTTTCTCATTGGATGATACATTGATATATATGCGATATATGTTAATTGTATTATTTTCTTTTGTTGCAAATATATAAAATATTTATGTGATATATATTATTGTGACATGATATGATTAATTGTTAAACATGTTTAAGGATGATTAATTGAGGCTAGGGTTTGATTAGGGTTAGTTGCTTCATGCACCTTCTAGAAGCTATTTCTTTTGTCATGGTTAAGATATTTTGTGATGACACATTCTTAACCCAACCAAACCCTAACTCTAGTTTATTCTCTACACATTCTTATCCACTCATCCTTGACCATGGTTTATATATCAATCATATACTTTTATTTCTATTCATCACAAAAGGATTTTTAATCATCATCTTCTTCTCTCTTGAAGAAGCTTACTTGATTTTCTTTATTTGATGAATAAATATGAGAAAATGATTTAAAAAGAAAGCAAAAATACTACTCTCTCATCCTCATCTCATCTAGCCCATGAGATTAGTGTGTTCATCTTTTTAGAGTGAGAAAGCTTGAGTCTTTGCAACTTCGACGTAGATCATCGGAGATTTGGAACACTTCAAGCTAGCATGGATCGTTCGAGTCGTGGAGCCTCTCATGAGTCCGAGAGATCGTGGATCGCGGCAAAGGGACTTCTACTCGGAGCTTGTGAAGCGAAGGAGCGGACTACAAAGGTTGTAATCCCTCACACTTAGATAAAAGTTATCATCTTGCATGTTTAAACCTAATAATCTAGCAAAGATCCCGGCTTTGGGTTGTTCGGCACGTCTAAATTTTTATCCGGGCATGTTTGATGCCTTATGAACCTTCACAAGAGTGCCCAGGAACCCTACAGTGGTATCAGAGCCTAGCTAGAGCATTAGGCGATGTGTTTACGAAGTTAAAACTCCGATCGAACCCGAACCGACAAAATATACCCCCTCTCTGGAAATTTTTAAAAATTTGTGTTTTTTCTGAATTAAAAATACGTTAAAAAATCAGCAGGCAATTCTAAGAATTTCCATAAAACCCTGGCCCCCAATTCGTCCAAACGGCGGCGGAACCGCGGCGTAAGCATTCTTGCGCGGCGGTTCCGCGGCGGATTCATGGATTGGCGACGCGTGGCTTTTACGGTAATAACCGTAGGTACTTGTTGATGCTTCTGGGTATTTTTAATCTGTTTTAACTGTTAATACTTCTGGGGTTTGTTTTGTAATAGTAGACTCGATCGGAAACTTTAAATTCGTATTTCTTTCCGGATATTTAGAAACTGTTAAACTAGTTGAACGGATATCATTAACCCACTTTATCCCGGCACGGCAAACTTTCAAGTGTTGAAATTTTTTCGGGTTTAAATCTTTCGGAAAAATTGTACAAGTTAAGCGGTGGACCCTCTAGAAGACAACAAACCTTAACTCGATTATGTGACCGTCTTGAACTGCCTTTTGAACCTTCGGGTTTGGGGCAGTACGGCGTGCCACATGTGAGGCGTTGGCTTGACCCTTCTACGGCTGGATCACCGGTACTGTGACATATTCTGGGATTATTTGAACTCCGCTCAAGAGTTAAGCACTTTGGGAAATTTTGGGTATTTGATTATCTGTTCGGAAAGTTTAATACTGTCTATTTATCTGGAATGTGATACAATATGTGGAATTCATAGAGTTAGGCATGAAATGCGGAGTATGTGATATTTTGGATTTATGATGTCTAAAGTGATTGTGAATTCCAAATATTGTAGTTTTACACTTTCTTTTCTGTAACCGTAAGTGTAATATATGATATCGCCGGTTTCGTTGCTATATGTCAACGATAATTGGGATGCGCATATTTACTTACGTTGATGATATGAGATATTATGTGTTGCTGTGATATGTTATATTGGATCGTCGCGTTCTGAATAGCCGGGGGGTTTTATGTGAGATGAGGGTTTTTATTTTCATTCATGTAAAATTCATTTGTAATGTAATATTCTTTTATTTGGGGCACTTCCAGGTTGCGGTTGCTGTCACCAGTGTATATTATTTACTTTTCCGCATTAGGTAGACCCAAGGAGGGGAGCACAAGTAACTGGGTTCTAGGGTCCAGTGGGAGGCCATCTCGAGGAGTCGAGACCGGGTCTCCTAACCCTAGAATTGGCAGTGTTACTTGCCGCTCTCGTAGGGGTCTTGGGATGTGGGTTTGGCTATTCGTCGCGACCGTGGAATCCGTGTTTTATACAGGCTCGTATTGAAAACACGGACGTCCTAGTATATCCAATATTTCATATATGTTCTTCTGCTGCAATGTTCTGTGATGAGATCATATTACTGCCTGAGACGAATGCTTATACTATATATATATGCTGATATATAAATATTACTGCTTTCGTTTCTTCTGTGATGCTTAGGAAGCATAAGCTGATGGGATTTTTATTAATGAGATTAATAAAAGAAAAGAAACCTAAAGATGTTGTAGAATCAAAACTTTATAAAAAGGATAGCTACAGTTTTGCTTTGCACAGTGATATATATGATATATCCTGCACCTTATTCGATGAGGAAAGAGCCGACGATCCCTTCACCGGGAGTGACCTCTTTAGCGAAACTGGCAGATGCTACAAAACTCGGTTTGTCTTTTGTTTGCTTTTAGTGTTTTGCTTTGCACAGCGGTATATATGATATATCCTGCACCTTATTCGATGAGGAAAGGGCCGACGATCCCTTCACCGGGAGTGACCCCTTTAGCGAAACTAAGAAAAGCCTCAAAAAAACTCCTTTTCAAAAACACATGATTCTACGACGATATCAAGTTCTTTACGCTCAAGGTTTTCTGAAAAACCTGCGTAGCCCTCCGTCATTTCAGATAAGTACTACTTAGTATTCGTGCTACGGTAGTTTGGCATTCGTCAAGGCGTAGTGTACGGTAGCTAACTAGTATTTATCTGCTTATGCATATGATGCAGATTGGATTAGGGTATTCGTACGGCGTTGTTTGGCATTCGTCAAGGGTCGTACGGGTGGGTTTAATTCAATCAAGAAATGTACGGGTTGAACTTGACTAGTGGACTATGGGTTGTTTGGCATTCGTCAAGGTCATAGAACACTAGGGGTAAAATATTATTGGGAATTTCAAGTGTTGAAATTTGCAATGAGATTGCATACCTTCTATGAGATAGTTGGATCCCGATACTCACTGCGAGTAAGAGTTACTCCTGGGAGAGTTTTACACTGGACAATTAGTCATTCAAGTAGGTGTCTAGAAAAGTGTTAACGGGGTTACGCCTCTGGGAAAACGAGGTTTACTTTAATTAGGTCCGTGCGAAAGCACGGGGAACCTCCCTCAAAGTACCGACACTGATCTGGCTGAAATATTGACGAAATTGTAGGGTGTAATTAATCCCGGCTAATCTTTCCTTTTTAGGGTATGAAGGTAGATTTGATAAAAAACAGTGGGAGATATCCTGATTAGATAAGATAATAACCAATCTAATTTTGCAAGAGCATACGCTAAAGTGTTTTCTTCTCTCTCTCTCCAGGTAGCGACCATGTCAGGCCATAATCAAGATAATAATATGGATGTATTGACTAAACCTAATTATTGTACTGAGCAAGGGAACGTTGGACCCGTTCTTTCTTATAAGAGTTATAAGACTGAACAGGAAATAGGAGAATATCTGGATTCTCAAGCCGCCCAAAAGAACATGCATGTTGATGCATCTTCTTTAGGTGTGTTAGTTATTGAGAACTGTTTCTCAGTTCACCCTACGTCCTGGGTATTAGATACCGGATCAGAATCCCACATATGTAAACAGTTACATGGGCTACGTAAAGGTAGAGAACTGGGAAAATGTGATTATTCCGTTCAAGTAGGGAACGGTGCAAATGTTGTAGCCAAAGCAGTAGGAAGAGGTAACTTGGATTAGCACTTAGGTGTAGTGTGTTTCCTTCACTAAAGTAAGTTTAGTGAAGAGGTAACTTGGATTATCGAGTTTCGGGTGGATCTTCTTCGGCATGAAGGTCATGTAGGAAGCTCGATCAAATTCATGTGGAGCCTAGTGGAGTCGCGTGGACTACTACACGGAGCTTTTGAAGAGAAGTACACGGTCTACAAAGGTTCTTGCTTCCATCTCTTAGTGTAATGTTTATGATATCATAGCTTAAACCCTAATCATCTAGTTTAGATTCTAAGTTAGACTAGCTTAGCACCCCAAATTTTTTAAAATAGCATGCTTGATGCTTAGTAAAATTCAGAGATGGTGATAAGGTAGACTTTCATGGTATTATAGCCAAGCTAGTAGATTATACGATGTGTAAGTCTACGGTAGCGCCCCGGCCAATAATCTGAGGCCAAACGCGGAATAATTTTTTTTCCATAAACTGGCGCTAACATAGACTGTAACCTGGATCGTGCCATTAAAATAAACTAGCAAACTGTAAAATGATAGAATGGTTATACCGATCGATCCGTGTCCTTCGGTCTTTAGCCATCATCCCACGCTCCTCGCGGCATCTCCGATCTCCTGTCTCCTCGTCGAGGTGGCACCACATCAACGGATCTTTATATGGGCTCCCGCCTCTAAACCGAGGCAACTCGGACTTGAAGTTTGCTAGCCGACATGTCCAAGATTGATGTAGAGATTGTGTAGAATAGTTTGTCTCAAGGCACCCAAGCAATTGGGTGAAGGGTTAACGAAGTTTCCTTTTGAGTTGTGAATGAATTGAGCAATGAAAAATAAATGGAACAAATTTTCCACCACCAAAAAAATGGCTCGGCCAAAATCAGAAAAATGCTCACTGTCCATTCATTTTGTGGGGCCGGCCAAACCAAGAAGGGAATAGAATGGAGGGGGGTGATCATAAGTATTCAAGGGGTGATCATAAACAAATATCATCACAAATATCAAAAGCAAATATCTTTAGCTTTAAATGAAAGCATGAGTCACAAATAACACCTCATCTTTAAACCATGACTAATAAATGAAAGCAAATGACTCACCCAATGACTCACCCTCAAGTTCCACCTCACCAAGATGATTTCGGCCATGAAAGAAAAGCATGAAGGAAAATGTGGCCAAAAAGATACACTCACAAGAAGCAATAATTAAACATTAAAACTAATGTTTAATCGGGAGGAGAAAAACTGGCAACTTCAAAAGTGATCCCGTAACGAATTACATGATTATCTCACAACTGTATATACATACCCGCATTTGTATTCCGACCGAATACAAAATGCAATGAGACGAAAATATCCCTACACAATATAATACTAGAATTCGGCTTAAACCAAAGCCCAATAGTATTATCTGTCCGAACCATGATACGTGCATAAGTGCACGTGCATGTTCGAACCCTGCCATAAAACCATACAGTCTCTACAACGTTTCGCCCGAACTTGGGAAACTATCAATGGGGGACTCTAAAGACAAGCCAATACTCTAGTAGTGGATTTAACCACAAGCACTTCAGCGGCACTAGCTGTGCGCAACGGCTGCCCATGTACTGACCACATGGGAGGCTGATGAGCGAACTCATCTAGAAACCCTACTGAGCCTATCAGTGACAATATCCGTACAGTCCGGTTCGTTCGTCTATGAGCATCGCATATCGGGCCTAGGGGACTAGTAACGTCAGACCCCCAATAGCGGTATAAGTTGTGTCGGAGGGTAGCCCTGAACACCCTGAGAAACTACTGGAATACCTACCAGTAATTCTCACCTGCCTTGGCTAAGGACTTGGTGTAATGGCTTTCCTAGACACAGCGCGATCTCACCCACAATACCGTGAGAGACGAATCCCCTGCCGATCTGCTCACTGCCTCTTTGAGGCTCGGGACTGTACCCAACTAAAACCTGTTTGCATGACTCTTTTGAGCCGTGGTAGGGTAGTAATCTAAACACAGTGGGAACTCACAAGAGATAAATGATGACCTCAGGTCGATGAACTAACCTGTACACATGTCACCAGGGAACTGCTATCTTACGCTAGGTATAATACCAACTAGCAGGTTCCCGGTGAGTCCTGTCCGGTGCACTCATAACCCAATGAGCACCTGTATACATCTTAGGTGAACCAACTGGCACCAATGGGTTGTGATACTGTCCACCATCCCTCGTCGGGGTCTCGACTGTATACACTAGTCTACTCCGGAGTATCGATGCCCTGTCTCGAAACTCCCACGACTAGGGACCACTTTTAAGGATGTGCTTATTGACTACCCAACTCTCACGTATATGATCGCCATCATATTGCTGGTAGTCAAGAAAGAATCCTAAGGGCTCTATCAACGTGTAATAGTGATCATGTCAGCTAAAGCTGTACACGATGATAAAGACAAACCAGATAGCATACTATCATCTTGACTAAGACTGTCCTACCGGTATAGGTCCTCCTCAATCATTGCAATCACGTGCCTGCGATCCAATAATTGACTTTGAGGGCACTACATCCAATAATCTCCCACTTGCACTTAAGGCTAATTATTATGATGTCGCATACTCACAGCCCGTGTGATACCGAACACCCAACTCCTCTACTAATCAGTTTCACAAAGCTCGTTTGTAAAACTCTTGTGTTCGAGAAATAGCCTCAGTGAGTGGATCCGCCCTGATGTTTCTTTCTATGTCTCTCTTAATCTCAAGTTTGCGGAGAAAGCTATCTCCCGAATTGAGTAATACCCGTCTTAGAATATGTCTGGATATCTGATGGGACCTAGTTCATAAATGAACTCCAAATCCAAACTTCTTAGACTGTATCATCAACTGAACCTAATCAGTATCCTACACCATGCCTCCCTCAGTATCCTCTTGGACCACCTGTCTATAATACTGCCTCCTTCGTCGGAGGGAAAACTATAACTCTGATAGTCACTCTGTCATCCATGTCACCTTGGAAGCCTGGAATGATAACTGTCTCCCAAAGGAGGCTGCCTTTATCAAATCCCTAGAACATCTACTTATGTTCTAAAACTTCTTCCGTATGTTTCTCCAGGATTGGATTAATATAAACTTATTACATCTAGTGCAAAAACAACATCTGGTGTGGTACTTGACATCTCATGATTGACTCAATTGCCTAAGCAAGTGATATGCCAATCATGCACATCCTGTTAGTTATGTATATGCCCTAGAGGCCATTGTTGTATATATGATGTATATTATAATGGATGCTTGGAGATATATAGAGATGACTTTCTTGCTCGTCATGATAGTATGCTATTTGGTTTCACTTTATCTTAACATGTTGACTTGTATTGGTTTACTGTTTTACTCTCAAATGTTGATAAAGACCTTAGGATCTGTACTCGACTACTGGGACTATGATGAGATCATACTAGTGGGGCCGTGGTAGTCGATGAGTACATCCTATAACTGTTCCTAGTCGAGGGTATATCGAGACAGGGTATCGATACACCAGAGTAGACTAGCGTATACGCATCTTGACCCATATGATGGGCGATGGATGATCCCATATCCATCGGTGTTTGACATCAGAGATGGTGTACGGGTGCTCAGTGGAGACTGGGTACAATGGACGGACTCGCCGAGAACTCCCAGATGGTGATATACCACACGTCAGATGGCAGTTCTCCGGTGACACTGGTACAGGGTAGTCTGTAGACCCGAGATCGTCATAGAGTCTTGTGTGATTCCTACTGTGCTTTGATTTCCACCTTACCACGTCCAAGAGGGCGTGCAAAACGGTGGCTTTGGGGTACAGTCCCGAATCACATGGAGGCAATGAGCGATAGGAGGGGATTCGTCTCTCTCGGTATAGGGAGTTGATGTTGTGCTGTGTTCGATTGGCTATAACTGAAAGTCCCTGGCCAGGGCTGATATAGAGATTTACTGGTAAGTGTTACTAGTAGTTTCTCGACCCGTTATGAGCCACACATCGACACGACATATCGGTTACTGGGGTCTGACGTATACCACCCCTAGACTTGATATGCGACATATCAGACGAACAGACTGGACTGTACGGGAGTGTTACTGATCGGATTCACAGGAGAACGCACAGGCTAGCTTATTGATCTTCTGATCGCTCAATACCTGGGTGGCTGTTACGTTTAGCTGACCGCTTGCAGCTTGTGGGTGTTTAATATGATCATCATCTGCTACCGGCGTATTGACGATTCTTTAGAGTCCTACACAGAGGTTTCTTGGCTCAGGCGAAACGGAGTAGAGGCACATATGTGATATGTGCATGACCGAGAATAATGCGATATGGGATACCGTATTATATTCTCGCGATATTTTGATATGAACCGGGTCATCGGATCAAGTGTTGATTCGATGAATCGGTAAATGATATATTAGTCGGTAATATTCGATATAGCCGGATCGTCGGATCAAGTGTTGATTCGATGATTTAATGTATAATAATATATATGATATATTATTACATTATCTAATATTGGCTCTCTTTATTATTTCATTTTCTCATTGGATGATACATTGATATATATGCGATATATGTTAATTGTATTATTTTCTTTTGTTGCAAATATATAAAATATTTATGTGATATATATTATTGTGACATGATATGATTAATTGTTAAACATGTTTAAGGATGATTAATTGAGGCTAGGGTTTGATTAGGGTTAGTTGCTTCATGCACCTTCTAGAAGCTGTTTCTTTTGTCATGGTTAAGATATTTTGTGATGACACATTCTTAACCCAACCAAACCCTAACTCTAGTTTATTCTCTACACGTTCTTATCCACTCATCCTTGACCATGGTTTATATATCAATCATATACTTTTATTTCTATTCATCACAAAAGGATTTTTAATCATCATCTTCTTCTCTCTTGAAGAAGCTTACTTGATTTTCTTTATGTGATGAATAAATATGAGAAAATGATTTAAAAAGAAAGCAAAAATACTACTCTCTCATCCTCATCTCATCTAGCCCATGAGATTAGTGTGTTCATCTCTTTAGAGTGAGAAAGCTTGAGTCTTTGCAACTTCGACGTAGATCATCGGAGATTTGGAACACTTCAAGCTAGCATGGATCGTTCGAGTCGTGGAGCCTCTCATGTGTCCGGGAGATCGTGGATCGCGGTAAAGGGACTTCTACTCGGAGCTTGTGAAGCGAAGGAGCGGACTACAAAGGTTGTAATCCCTCACACTTAGATAAAAGTTATCATCTTGCATGTTTAAACCTAATAATCTAGCAAAGATCCCGACTTTGGGTTGTTCGGCACGTCTAAATTTTTATCCGGGCATGTTTGATGCCTTATGAACCTTCACAAGAGTGCCCAGGAACCCTACACATCCCTCTCCCCTTTAGTCTGTATGACACCTTTAGAGAGGGAGACTCCATCACCTGCAGGTACACCACCATGCCAGGAGTCGTCCATTCTAAAATACTTTTTAGAATACTGTCTAAGTACCCAAATTAGGAAACTACCCAAATCTAGATCTAAAATCATAGATCTAGTAACCAGAATGTCTGATATTATATCCATATCCTATGTGGAGAAACAACCGTGTGACAACTACAGTATAACTGATCGTAGTATAGGACTCTCACTTCCAACAAAGTGCATGTCATCCATATACTAGGACATCACACCCTATAACTTTCTTAACTGATCCATCCCCTATTCTGAGGAAGTCAAAGCCCATGACTGTCACATCAAAAAATAGATGATCTCTCTCCGCTATATCTGCTTTAGTCTATAAATAGACATAAGCACTTGCACACTATGCTTCCGATGCTCCCACTAACCACGACAACCCTCTGGCAGAGTTATATACACGTGCACTTCTAAAGCTAGTTTAGAAAGACACTATACCCATCCTCCTGCCGGGTCTCATAGTCTGGAACAGAAGTAGTGGCAAGTCTGGGTAAATAAGAACCTCCCTGTCATCGTCTTTGAGGCTACCGGAGTACCTCTCAGGTGTCTGAGGTTACCCACCATATCTACGGAGTGGAAAATGGAATGTCAAACCTGATTGAATCTTTAGGTCCTATTAAATTTTCAGTAATCGTTTGCGGTTCTGGAATCGCTTCTAGTTCTACCATACTCCCACTACTGTTTTCTAAAAAAATCCATTTTACTAAAACTGTGGCGAGTCAAGAACAATATCACTATTGATCTTCCAGATGGTAGAAAATCAACCCTCGTCATAGCCCGAGTCAACCTACAAACTGCCATTACAGAAACGTGTCTTGAGTTATCCAGAGTCTGGTTTTAAGCATAAGCCGGACAACTCCCCGTACCTTAACATCGTTAAGATACGAACCACTCTATATCTAATATAGAAACTTTGGCACTAATTTAATTGGAACCAGATTCAAATCATGCAGCTGTCTCCAGTGCATGTCAACAAAATGGAGAGAGTCCGATCAGCATTACTCAACTTAGGAATGCATCCAATTATGAGTAACCCGAAAAAGAAACAAGTTTCTCAAAACCATTACTATCAACTGAATACCAATCACAAGTATCCAAATCTTTGATCACCTTGAAGAATCCCGATACTTGCAACACCTGGTTCTCTACTTTATTCTTTTACCTATAACTTCTCAAAAGCTAGACGTTGTATTTCTACGAAACACTTGTCTAAAAACTAGAGAAGTCACAAGTAAACAGAACATAGTACGAGGACCAACCACTTTGTCCTAATGGACACTGGACAACATACAATACTCTGTATAAGTCCGCTGAGTTGAATAACTCAAACCTGTGCATCGTAGGTTGAAAACTGTACTTATGGTTAAGAATGCTCCTTACCCAATCGTCAACTGATATAGGTAAATGTCACAGACATAATTTCAAAATTTATATCTCACTTTATGAAAATAAATGTACAGATATATCAATTTGAAATTGGTTCATAACAACGGATATTAAAAACCAAATACTTGTCGTCGGGCAAAAACCCAGGCGATTTCCTCAAATATCACCAATTACAATGAATTCCGATATAATGAGGATGATCACCTAATTCCCAATAACTTACTCCCACTCATCATCTGTAAAACCATACATATATGAGAATCATACCTGGTACATACATACCCTGGAGCAAGTCTCTAATTGGGAAATCAGTTTTCTATTAACAATGCACAGTGAAACTGAAACATGAAAATGTTTCGAAGGGGTATCCAGGTATTCGTAGTAATGCCTCTTCCATAATCCAATTCATGACTGTAACCGTATAATTCATTGCCATCTCTCCAAATCCCTTTATTTGTCTTTAGTCGTTACCTTCTGTACACCATCGTTAAGCTAAATGGTTTTCTTCCTTCCCTACCGTTCAGCACCAGCCTATGGTTTGGAAGAAGACTATCCAATAAGCGTAATAGGTGTATACTCATAATCCTAGGAGTACTCGTAACCTTAGAGAAGGTGATGATAAAAGACAACTGAATAAAACCTTAATCTATTTCTCCTGAACTGGAGAAAAAACAAAGGTGAAGTAGAAGTGGTGATGAACTACGTGGTTTGGTCGTGAATGATAGCAGTCGCAATTTACTTTGCCCTCTTTCTAATCCCTTTATTTTGTCTTTACTTATTACCTTCTGTACACCCTACTTAGGCTAATTGGTTTTCTTCATTCCCTACTTTTCGGCACCTGCCTATGGTTTGCAAGAAGACTATCCAATAAGCGTAATAGGTGTACCGTCTCCTAAACTAAGGAGTACTCTCAACCTGAGAGAAGGTGATGATAAAAGACAACTGAATAAACCAATTCAATTTCTCCTGAACCATAATCCATCCCCGAAGATGTCCCTTTAAGTTCGTATATAACCATACGATGGATTTATCTAATAGAAGTGGATGTTCGTAGTAATACGAGGTGTTCTGGAGAAATGCAAAAGGTAAAAGAAGGAGTGGAAATGATGTATGCAACTCAGACAATCCAAAAGGCAGTATTTTAAGAAAGTTCGGTCAACTTGGTCACTGAGTCATAGTCTAGGGTCGGTCAATGGTCGCTGCCAAAGAGAGAGAAAAGAACCACTCTGTGTGCACTCTAACCTATATCAGAATGGTTATCACTTTATCAAATCAGGAAACCTCCCACTGTGTCGTCAAATTCTCCTCCAAACCTGAAAGAAGAATTAGTGGGGATCACCCGAAGAGTAAACCAACTCATCAGTGGGAATCGGGATCCAACTCTCATCGCATGATAACGTGAAGGAATCCACTCACGTTATCATAATCCAGAAGGTATGCGCATGCCTGGAAAGTTTCAGTTTCTTTAGAAACTCCCGATATGGATTTTTTCCCCATGCTCTTATGACCTTGACGTTGGCCAAAATATCATAAGTCACATGTCAAGTTCTACCCATCATTATCTTGTTAATTTAAACCCACTCGTACATACCCCTGACGTTGGCCAAATGGCAGTACGATTGTCCCAAACCAACTCATCTATCTATGCAACAGATGAATACCCAACAGCTACCAAACAC
This sequence comes from Agapanthus africanus, assembly GCA_030015575.1. Lineage (NCBI taxonomy): Eukaryota > Viridiplantae > Streptophyta > Magnoliopsida > Asparagales > Amaryllidaceae > Agapanthus > Agapanthus africanus. The sequence goes on along the minus strand of JASDDO010000022.1, from coordinate 301,877,219 downwards.
TATGCCTTGGCGTTGGTCAAAATACATAGCTTGAATACTACTAAATACCCAACTGAAATGACGGAGGGCTACGACTGGTTTTTGGCGAAAAACCTTTAACGTAACGAACTTGATATTGCTGAAGGAACCTGATAGCTTTTTACAAAAATATAGTGGCGAAAACCTTTGCTAAAGAGGTCATTCCCGGTGAAGGGATCTCGGCTCTTTCCTCATGGAATGAGGTGCAGGATATTCCAACTGAATACCACGATGCAAAGCAACAAGTAATCGACTATAGTGAAGTTATTACCCTGACGCAAACTTCTTCCCAAGGGGTCACTCCCGGTGAAGGGATCTCGGCCCTTGCCTCGTCGAATGAGGTGCAGGAAATTCCAACTGAATACCACTGTGCAAAACAAAAGAAAATGTCCTTGTAATAACACTTTTTGAAAACTGTTCCACCAATGTCAAACAGGTTTGTTTTCCTTTGCATTGATCAAAATCAACGCGGTCCCATCAATTAATCACACCAGAAAAGAACGAAAATAAAATGTACGTATATGCCATCCGCATTCGTCACTGGGTCCCGTCATCACCCGTTAGGTTACTTAACTAACGACAGAGCGGGGACTGGACTAGCGCGGGTGCAAAACTTATACAACATCTACTAGTATATATACCAGTAGCGTCTTGAAAAGTCGTTTTGGTGTTTTCCTGAAATTCAGTGAAAATTCGGTATTTTTCCGAAAACCGTCTTTCTCGTTATTTTGCAGTTTAGGGCAAATTATACTTAAAATGGATAGGCAATTGCTTATTTCTAGTAGCTAATGAGTTAATTATGAAATTCTGGTCGTTTAAAAATTTTCCCTAATTTTTCATTTTTTTAATATTATTTTAAGCCGGTAAGAAAATACATTAATTTAGCGATAAATACAAATTTTTCCGGGATAATTTTAATCTTTAAAATTATGATAATTAAAATATAGTTGAAACATAAATTTTTAGTATTTTATTTTGATTTTTAACTAATTTTTATAATAGGAAGCGAAATTATTGAATTTTAAGCTAAAACTTGCAATTTTTGACTTGTAGGGGGCCTTTTTGCATAAAATTTCTTTTGTAAAACCCCTCTCTCTTTTCCCTCAGCCCTAGGATAGCCCCACCTTGTTCAAGTCCAGAAATTTCTGGCCTCATGTTGGTTTCTTTCTTGTGTTGGAAATGGGGTTGTTTATGAATTTATTTTAATTATAGTTTGATTAGGTATGGGACATTGACTTTTGGGGAGTTGACTCTTGACCTTTCCCACTCACCCACACCCCTCCCCCATGCTCTCCTCTGGCCGAAACCTGCACACCCCTCCTCTTCATCTCTTTTCTTCTCATTTCTTCAAAATTCTTCAAGTTTAATTCATCAAAATTGCAAATTAAAGCTTACAAATTAAACCCATCCTTCATCCTTCTTTTCCTTCACCTCCCTAGCTTGGATCTTGATGCTTGAGGCCATCATTTGGAGCAAATTTATTCTTGCTTGATCCATAGATCTTGAGGTATAATTTCCATCAAGTTACTTTCTTTTTGCTAAATTCCTTTAATTGTATGGTATTAGTGTTAAAAGTTAGCTAATTTCTAATCTTGTTTTTTTAAAAGAATAGTTTGTATTAAACTAGGGTTTTTGAAGCCATGATAGTTAATTGAATTGTTTTGCAGTTAATCTAGTTGTTAATTAACTAATCTATATGGTTACCTTGTTTATGTGGTCTTCAAATTATGCTAATCTAGTTAATTTTAAAAGTTTGATTTGGTTGTAAATTGTTGTTTTAGGAAAATCTAGAAAGGGGTTAGTGTATGGAAATGAGTTGTGAAGCATGAAAAATGAGTTGATTTAAGGTTTAGGAACCATTATTTAGTTGATTAAATCTAATTTGTTATCTAGTTGTTTTGCTAACCTAATCTAGAAGGTTAACTTGCTAATTGAGTTATAAATTAGTGTTAATTTAAGATTTTCATATATAGTTTGGTTTAAGAATTGCTAGGTTATATAATTCAAGTAATGGTTGTTTATGGAAACTAGGTTTTGAATCTTTGCTAATGTGTTGTAATTATAGTGTTTGTAGATTGCTTGTTGTGTGGATGGATTGTGATATCCGTATTGCTAATTTTCGATTTTTGCACCAAATTGCTAGTTTGTGCCTACTAGGTTTTATTAAAATTATTTGGTGAATTGTTTGTGATATCTTTGGGATATTTTTAGCATCCCCTATGACGTTTAGGATGCGTGAGCGCGGAGTTTTGAGTAGTCGGGTTTTAGTTTTGCCGGACGACCAAATCGGCGTTTTCGGCAGTTTTTGCGATTTTCGCGTGTGTTCCGCGCACTTTGTGCACGTTGTACCTAGCTAGCGAACATTAGTAGTTTCGTTGGGGTTTTGCGTCGTTCTTGATATGTAACCTTATGTTTGGTATTGATGTAAATTCCAGGTTCGGTCGCGGAGACGTCAGACGCGGCGCGAAAGGGGAAGGCGGTGATTGGACACAGCTAGCCAGGGATTCCGGTGAGTAGATGTAACATCTACGGGGGACTATCGTTGGATGGCGCAAGCCGCCCGATAGTTTTAGTAACTTACAAGATCCTTAGTGATGTTAGTAATTAGGGGTGAAATACTTATTTGATTATTTGCTGCATCCATGCATTATATTGACATACCTATGCGAAACCATTTTATAGGACACCTGCACCATTGCCAGGTTTTTATATGCAGCACGAGCACTATTCATGCTTACACACACACCCTGGTAATTGGCATGCCACCACACTAGATAACCTTTAAATTTAAACCTTTTACTAATTGATACTTAAACTTGTGCTATTGCCTTTAATTCCTTAAAAATGAAACCGTAGGATTGCTATTCATGTGCATGTACTTCATCATATTAATTGTTCATGCTTAATCCATTAATCACACATCGCAACTTGATTATTGATACCATATGCATTCATTATCACTGATATATGCACTTATGAGGATTTCTTGAGATTTTCTGATATTGCTGGATTTCGGGGGAAAGCCGCAAAATTTCTAAACTTATTATATTTTTTAAAATATGTAAATTGCGGTTTTCTAGTGATGTAAGTGTCGTCCACCATGAGTTTGCTGTGGTTTTGGAAATCCGTGTCGAGGAGTAGAGGAACCGGCATGGGTACATGGTGGGCCCGGTAAGGTACCCCGGGGCAAGAGGAATGTGGTGTTGACGTTGAGCCTGGCAGGGGACGGATTACCTACCGGTGACTGTTTGGGACGGCGGATATCCAGAGGATACCGACCGTGGCTGCTAGATGATGAGATATTGATATTTGAGATGGGTCAGCCGGACGGCTGAGGCCAGAGATACATTTATGAGATTTGAGACAGCTTTTGGGTGTCGTTGCTGGACACCGGTTCTCGTCGATTCCTTGAGTATTATGCTGGCATTCTAAAAGAGTTTCAAAAACAAAAAGAGATAAATGTTTCTTATATATACCTATTGAGACCTCAGATATTCATGTTGCATACATATTCGTACACTGATGTTGTATACACACCTGCTAGTGCACCCATTCATACCTGTATTTTAGATGCTAGGATGCTTGTGTGCATGCTACGATAGCCTTTGTAGGTGTTATTTATTACTCACGAGTTGGCAACTCACCCCCGTTGTGCCACAGTCTTTTGCAGGTCCGCTCCGTCAGTTCAGTAGCGGCGGGCGCACTTGTTCTTTTGCCTCCTTTGCCTGGACTCGAGGTTTTTGCTCATAGGTGGGTTATGTTATCATTTTTGTACCACCTTGTATATTCTTTGTATATAGTGTACTCCATCTACTGTTTCTACCAGTTTTATTGTATATTGACCTAGAGATGAGACTGTGAGGTTTGTGGACTTTTATGCTGTATTTTGGGGTCGAGCTCACTTGAGTCGACATGATGTTTTCTTATGCTTCATTATGATTATTTTGCTTGTTGTCATTTTATATTGCGTGGGATTTGTGACCGCCTTGTGGCGAAGAGCTAGCTCCCGCTTAGGGATGCCCTATTTTGTTGGATTCATATATATTTTGGTGTACCCATTTTGGGGGCCAGTATTTACAAAGGAGACTCTGCCGAAATTTTCGGAAAAATTGGTATTGTTTTTAAAAAGTGTTTTACATGACTTATTTGATAAACTCGCTTTCAATCGATTGGGTTTTCTTCACTCTTTTGCTTAATTGGTTTTGTTTTCTAGGCTTTGGCTTACTTATTTTACGGACGTCTTTAGACGTTTCGTAAACTTAAGTGCCAGTCACGTTCCGTACCCTGCGGGTCGTGACAAAGTTGGTATCAGAGCGATAGGTTTTACCTTTGTGAGTGTAGGATGACCCTTGGTAGATGGAGTAAGTGACTTAAGCAGGGTAACGTAGCGTGCGTATGTCCGCGGCATACTTATGATACGGTACTCCGCCTAAGTGACTTTAGGATATACTTGCTTGAAAAATTCCTTCTTCAATTCCGTGTATCCTATAATCCTATTGCACTGTCCTTACTATCCGTTTTCCTGTAACAGCCACTATGCCGCCGAAGGCTACGAGGGCACAGAGGGCTGCCGCCAGAGACGAGATTCGAGCTGGCTCGTCCGAGACTAGGACTGAGCAGGGTGGTATGCCTACGCCGCAGGGACAGACCGATCCACCTTCCCCAGGCCGTATGGATGGGCTCGAGACCGGTATGGAGGAGTTGCGACAGATGATGGGGGGCATGCAGGAGCTACGTCAGATGGTAGGATCCCTAGTTGCAGCCAGTCGTACACCGAGGCCGGATGACGTACCTACTACATCACAGACGACCATGATACCTGCTCCTACTACTACCACCGTGGCCATTCCGGTTTCACTATAGGATTTCATGAGGCTGAGACCTCCAGTATTCACCGGCACCGAGGCAGCGGAGGACCCACAGACGTTCCTTGACAGTTTAGCGAGGATCTGCCGTTCGCTGAGATGTTCGGATGATCGATGGGTAGAGCTTGCGAGTTTCCGACTAGAGGGTCTCGCGCAGACATGGTGGGAGTCAGTCTTAAGAGGTCGAGCTGCAGGTCTACCGCCTATGACTTGGGCCGAGTTTACAGCGGTCTTTCTAGCCCGTTTCCTTCCAGAGAGCGTTCGTGACGCCAGAGCTCGTAGCTTCGAGGCCTTAGTCAAGACACCTGGGATGACGGTGTCTGAGTATGACATCCAGTTTACGCAGTTATCCCGATATGCTCAGTATTTGGTGGATACCGAGGAGAAGATGGTGAAGAGGTTCGTACAGGGACTTGATGCCCAGCTATATCTTGCCATTGGCGCCCAGCACTACGACACTTATTCAGCTGCTATGGATACGGCATTGCGGATGGAGGCACGCATATCACGGACTTCGGCCGTTTCTGGGACGAAGAGGATTCGCACCGATGTACCGTCTCAGAGGCAGCGCGCCAGATTCTTTCAGAGAGATAGGCCTGGCAGAGGATTTGGACGGGGACAGTTATATGGTTCTTATCCCCAGGGGCAGCAGCCGTCGCCAGGGTGTTTTGGGTGCGGGAGTTGCACCATCTCGTCAGAGACTGTCCGGTGAGACGACAGGGAGCAGCGACAGTTCCGCATGTGACCCTACCACCATCACCACCCCCTCCTCAGAGAGCCCTACTTCCTACCCCAGGCGATGCTCCACACCAGTTAGGTGCACCGAGAGGCCGTGGACACGGCGGTCCTGTTCAGAGAGGACGAGGAGGCAGAGGCCGAGGTCGAGGTCAGCCCGCTATCGGTGGAGGACAGGCCCGAGTTTTTTCTTTGACACCGCAGGATGCGCAGGCATCCAATGCCGTTGTGACAGGTACCTTGCCAGTTTGTTCTTTCGACGCACGGGTATTATTCGACCCAGGTTCCACACATTCGTACGTATCTACACACTTTGCACCGATGTTGGGCCGTGAGTCGTCGTCGTTAGATCAGCCGCTTGTTGTTGTTACTCCGGTAGGCGAGTCGTTTGTCGCTCGTTTTGTTTTTCGTTTGTGTTCCGTTTTTATCGGGGAGAGGGATTCATCAGTTGATTTGATACTCCTCGATATGTTGGACTTTGATGTGCTTCTGAGCATGGATTGGCTAGCCACTTGTTATGCTTCGGTGGACTGCCGTGAGAAGGCAGTCAGATTTAGGTTTCCGGGAGAGCCAGTCCTTTTTATTCAGGGATACCGCAGTGTCACCCTTCCCAGCTTAATTTCGTCTCTTCGCGCTGGTCAGCTCTTGCGGAAGGGATGTCAGGGATTCTTAGCGTGTATTTGTGATACTCGAGCTGCAGAGGTTCCGTTGGACCGGGTTCCGGTAGTTTGTGAGTTCCCTGATGTTTTCCCTGATGAGCTACCTGGGATACCGCCTGAGCGCGATGTTGAGTTCTGCATTGATTTGATTCCTGATTCGTGGCCTATTTCTATACCGCCTTATCGGATGGCCCCGGCAGAGCTTCGAGAGCTGAAGGATCAGTTGCAGGATTTGTTAGATAAGGGGCTTATTCGACCGAGTGTTTCTCCGTGGGGTGCTCCGGTCCTGTTTGTCAAGAAGAAGGATGGAAGTTTGCGCTTATGTATCGACTACCGCCAGCTGAACAAAGTTACCGTTCGGAACAGATATCCGTTGCCGCGCATTGATGATTTGTTCGACCAGCTTCAGGGTGCGGGGTATTTTTCGAGGATCGACTTGCGATCAGGATACCATCAGCTGCGAGTTCGACAGGAGGATATACCGAGGACAGCTTTCCGCACGCGCTACGGCCACTACGAGTTTTTGGTGATGTCGTTCGGACTCACCAACGCCCCAGCAGCATTCATGGATTTGATGAACCGTACATTCAGGCCGTATCTTGACTTGTTCATCATCGTGTTTATCGACGATATCTTGGTGTACTCCCGGAGCAGAGAGGAGCACGAGCAGCACATGCGGATTACGTTACAGACTCTGAGGGAGCACCAGCTGTTCGCGAAGTTCTCCAAGTGTGCTTTCTGGCTGGACAGCGTCGGATTCTTGGGTCACGTGGTTACGAGAGACGGCATTTGTGTGGACCCGAAGAAGATTGAGGCTGTTCAGCAGTGGCCCCGACCTACATCGGTTACTGAGATCCGTAGTTTTCTAGGCTTGGCGGGCTACTACAGGCGTTTTGTTCAGGACTTCTCCCGTATAGCTGCACCGTTGACCGGTTTGACCCGGAAGGGAGTTCCTTTCATCTGGACAGAGGAGTGCGAGCGCAGTTTTCAGCAGCTACGGACTTGTTTGACTATGGCACCGGTATTATCTTTGCCTTCGGGATCAGGCGGATTTGTTGTCTACTGTGATGCTTCGCGAGTGGGATTAGGATGCGTATTGATGCAGCATGGCCGGGTGATCGCTTATGCTTCTCGGCAGTTGAAGAAGCATGAACAGAACTACCCCACTCATGATTTGGAGATGGCTGCAGTGGTCTTTGCACTGAAGATTTGGCGACATTACCTATACGGCGAGTCGTGTCAGATATTCACCGATCACAAGAGCTTAAAGTACATATTTCAGCAGCGAGATCTGAACCTCAGACAGCGTCGTTGGATGGAGTTGGTGAAAGACTACGACTGCGAGATCTTATATCACCCCGGCAAGGCGAATGTGGTGGCAGATGCGTTGAGTAGGAGGCCCGGGGGTAGTCTATCCCTTTTGCGCGCTGTGCAGAGGCAGTCGTCAGCAGATTGGCAGATGTTATGCGACAGCCGAGTTGAGTTCGAGTTCACTCAGACAGGGGGGCAGCTCGCGCATGTTCGTGCACGCCCACAGTTGCTTGACCGTATATATGAGGCACAGCGCAGTGACGACCGTTGCTCAGAGATCATGGCACAGATGGGACAGGGAAGATTTTCCGAGTTCGTGGTTGACGATCAGGGGATTTTACGATATGGATCTAGACTGTGCGTACCAGATGCTGATGGATTGCGACGCGACATTCTTGAGGAGGCACACCGATCAGTGTATAGTGTCCACCCCGGTTCCACCAAGATGTATCATGATATGAGAGAGACCTACTGGTGGGACGGGATGAAGAGGGACATTGCGGAGTTCGTTTCGAGATGCCTGACTTGTCAGCAAGTCAAGGCCGAGCACCAGAGGCCTGCAGGAGAGCTACAGCCGTTACCCATTCCAGAGTGGAAATGGGAACAGATTTCGATGGACTTCGTTGTGGGTCTACCCAGGACCAGTCGAGGGTACGACTCCATCTGGGTGATCGTGGATAGATTGACGAAAGCGGCTCACTTTCTGCCAGTGAAGACGACTTTCAGCTTCGCTCAGTATGCTCAGCTCTATATTGACGAGATCGTGCGACTACATGGCGTACCGACTTGTATCGTGTCAGATCGAGGCACCCAGTTCACCAGCCGACTTTGGCAGAGACTTCAGGAGGCTTTGGGCACTCGTTTGAGCTTCAGCACAGCGTTTCATCCGCAGACAGACGGACAGTCAGAGCGGACCATTCAGACTCTCGAGGACATGCTCAGAGCGTGCGTTTTAGACTTTGGTGGTAGCTGGGATCGTCATTTACCTCTAGTGGAGTTCTCCTACAACAACAGCTTCCAGGATACTATTCAGATGGCACCTTTCGATGCATTGTATGGGAGGAGATGCAGATCGCCCGTCTGTTGGACAGAGCTCAGCGAGAGCAGTATTTTGGGGCCGCAGCTTGTGGAGGAGACGACAGCGAAGATACAGTTGATCCGAGACCGGATGAGGGCAGCTCAGAGCAGGCAGAAATCGTATGCGGACAGGTGCCGTCGCAGTTTAGAGTTCGCAGTTGGCGACCATGTTTTTCTGAAAGTCTCTCCGATGAAGGGCGTGATGCGTTTTGGGCGAAAGGGGAAGCTTAGCCCTAGATTCGTAGGTCCCTTTGAGATCCTCGAGCGTGTTGGCGCTGTTGCTTACCGTTTGGCTCTTCCTCCCAGCTTTCCCGATGTTCACCCCGTCTTCCATGTTTCGATGCTCCGCAAGTACCTTCACGACCCTTCGCATGCGATTCAGCACCCGACAGTCCAGCTAGAGCGCGACCTTTCTTTTGCAGAGCAGCCGGTGGCCATCTTGGATCGGCAGGTGAAGAAGTTGAGGTCGAAGATTATACCAACCGTCAAGGTTCTTTGGCGTAGCCCGAGCAGCGAGGAGGTTACCTAGGAGACCGAGGGCGAGATGAGGAAGAAATATCCCCATCTCTTTGAAGGTACGCGCAGCTATATTTTTAAATTCGGGGACCGAATTTCTTTAAGTGGGGAAGATTGTAGCGTCTTGAAAAGTCATTTTGGTGTTTTCCTGAAATTCGGTGAAAATTCGGTATTTTTCCGAAAACCGTCTTTCTCGTTATTTTGCAGTTTAGGGCTAATTATACTTAAAATGAATAGGTAATTGCTTGTTTCTAGTAGCTAATGAGTTAATTATGAAATTCTGGTCGTTTAAAAATTTTCCCTAATTTTTCATTTTTTAATATTATTTTAAGCCGGTAAGAAAATACATTAATTTAGCGATAAATACAAATTTTTCCGGGCTAATTTTAATCTTTAAAATTATGATAATTAAAATCTAGTTGAAACATAAATTTTTAGTATTTTATTTTGATTTTTAACTAATTTTTATAATAGGAAGCGAAATTATTGAATTTTAAGCTAAAACTTGCAATTTTTGACTTGTAGGGGGCCTTTTTGCATAAAATTTCTTTTGTAAAACCCCTCTCTCTTTTCCCTCAGCCCTAGGACAGCCCCACCTTGATCAAGTCCAGAAATTTCTGGCCTCATGTTGGTTTCTTTCTTGTGTTGGAAATGGGGTTGTTTATGAATTTATTTTAATTATAGTTTGATTAGGTATGGGACATTGACTTTTGGGGAGTTGACTCTTGACCTTTCCCACTCACCCACACCCCTCCCCCATGCTCTCCTCTGGCCGAAACCTGCACACCCCTCCTCTTCATCTCTTTTCTTCTCATTTCTTCAAAATTCTTCAAGTTTAATTCATCAAAATTGCAAATTAAAGCTTACAAATTAAACCCATCCTTCATCCTTCTTTTCCTTCACCTCCCTAGCTTGGATCTTGATGCTTGAGGCCATCATTTGGAGCAAATTTATTCTTGCTTGATCCATAGATCTTGAGGTATAATTTCCATCAAGTTACTTTCTCTTTGCTAAATTCCTTTAATTGTATGGTATTAATGTTAAAAGTTAGCTAATTTCTAATCTTGTTTTCTTAAAAGAATAGTTTGTATTAAACTAGGGTTTTTGAAGCCATGATAGTTAATTGAATTGTTTTGTAGTTAATCTAGTTGTTAATTAACTAATCTATATGGTTACCTTGTTTATGTGGTCTTCAAATTATGCTAATCTAGTTAATTTTAAAAGTTTGATTTGGTTGTAAATTGTTGTTTTAGGAAAATCTAGAAAGGGGTTAGTGTATGGAAATGAGTTGTGAAGCATGATAAATGAGTTGATTTAAGATTTAAGAACCATTATTTAGTTGATTAAATCTAATTTGTTATCTAGTTGTTTTGCTAACCTAATCTAGAAGGTTAACTTGCTAATTGAGTTATAAATTAGTGTTAATTTAAGATTTTCATATATAGTTTGGTTTAAGAATTGCTAGGTTATATAATTCAAGTAATGGTTGTTTATGGAAACTAGGTTTTGAATCTTTGCTAATGTGTTGTAATTATAGTGTTTGTAGATTGCTTGTTGTGTGGATGGATTGTGATATCCGTATTGCTAATTTTCGATTTTTGCACCAAATTGCTAGTTTGTGCCTACTAGGTTTTTATTAAAATTATTTGGTGAATTGTTTGTGATATCTTGGGGATATTTTTAGCATCCCCTATGACGTTTAGGATGCGTGAGCGCGGAGTTTTGAGTAGTCGGGTTTTAGTTTTGCCGGACGTCCAAATCGGCATTTTTGGCAGTTTTTGCGATTTTCGCGTGTGTTCCGCGCACTTTGTGCACGTTGTACCTAGCTAGCGAACATTAGTAGTTTCGTTGGGGTTTTGCGTCATTCTTGATATATAACCTTATGTTTGGTATTGATGTAAATTCCAGGTTCGGTCGCGGAGACGTCAGACGCGGCGCGAAAGGGGAAGGCGGTAATTGGACACAGCTAGCCAGGGATTCCGGTGAGTAGATGTAACATCTACGGGGGACTATCGTTGGATGGCGCAAGCCGCCCGATAGTTTTAGTAACTTACAAGATCCTTAGTGATGTTAGTAATTAGGGGTGAAATACTTATTTGATTATTTGCTGCATCCATGCATTATATTGACATACCTATGCGAAACCATTTTATAGGACACCTGCACCATTGCCAGGTTTTTATATGCAGCACGAGCACTATTCATGCTTACACACACACCCTGATAATTGCCATGCCACCACACTAGATAACCTTTAAATTTAAACCTTTTACTAATTGATACTTAAACTTGTGCTATTGCCTTTAATTCCTTAAAAATGAAACCGTAGGATTGCTATTCATGTGCATGTACTTCATCATATTAATTGTTCATGCTTAATCCATTAATCACACATCGCAACTTGATTATTGATACCATATGCATTCATTATCACTGATATATGCATTTATGAGGATTTCTTGAGATTTTCTGATATTGCTGGATTTCGGGGGAAAGCCGCAAAATTTCTAAACTTATTATATTTTTTAAAATATGTAAATTGTGGTTTTCTAGTGATGTAAGTGTCGTCCACCATGAGTTTGCTGTGGTTTTGGAAATCCGTGTCGAGGAGTGGAGGAACCGGCACGGGTACATGGTGGGCCCGATAAGGTACCCCGGGGCAAGAGGAATGTGGTGTTGACGTTGAGCCAGGCAGGGGACGGATTACCTACCGGTGACTGTTTGGGACGGCGGATATCCAGAGGATACCGACCGTGGCCGCTAGATGATGAGATATTGATATTTGAGATGGGTCAGCCGGACGGCTGAGGCCAGAGATACATTTATGAGATTTGAGACAGCTTTTGGGTGTCATTGCTGGACACCGGTTCTCGTCGATTCCTTGAGTATTATGCTGGCATTCTAAAAGAGTTTCAAAAACAAAAAGAGATAAATGTTTCTTATATATACCTATTGAGACCTCAGATATTCATGTTGCATACATATTCGTACACTGACACCTGCTAGTGCACCCATTCATACCTGTATTTTAGATGCTAGGATGCTTGTGTGCATGCTACGATAGTCTTTGTAGGTGTTATTTATTACTCACGAGTTGGCAACTCACCCCCGTTGTGCCACAGTCTTTTGCAGGTCCGCTCCGTCAGTTCAGTAGCGGCGGGCGCACTTGTTCTTTTGCCTCCTTTGCCTGGACTCGAGGTTTTTGCTCATAGGTGGGTTATGTTATCATTTTTGTACCACCTTGTATATTCTTTGTATCTAGTGTACTCCATCTACTGTTTCTACCAGTTTTATTGTATATTGACCTAGAGATGAGACTGTGAGGTTTGTGTACTTTTATGCTGTATTTTGGGGTCGAGCTCACTTGAGTCGACATGATGTTTTCTTATGCTTCATTATGATTATTTTGCTTGTTGTCATTTTATATTGCGTGGGATTTATGACCGCCTTGTGGCGAAGAGCTAGCTCCCGCTTGGGATGCCCTATTTTGTTGGATTCATATATATTTTGTTGTACCCATTTTGGGGGCCAGTATTTATAAAGGAGACTCTGCCGAAATTTTTGGAAAAATTGGTATTGTTTTTAAAAAGTGTTTTACATGACTTATTTGATAAAATCGCTTTCAATCGATTGGGTTTTCTTCACTCTTTTGCTTAATTAGTTTTGTTTTCTGGGCTTTGGCTTACTTATTTTACGGACGTCTTTAGACGTTTCGTAAACTTAAGTGCCAGTCACGTTCCGTACCCTGCGGGTCGTGACAATACCAATATACAATAATCGCTCCAGGCGTGATAAATGCAACATTACAGAAAAGTAATAAGCATCACAGAACAATACAGATAATCTGGGATCCCCGGGTTTCACAGAGCCGCTACTGAAACCCGACATTCCCCTGGTCGTGTGGATAGCATGTGCAATGAAACCTAGACCCCTACGAGTGCGGCAAGTTACCCGCCAAAACCTGATGCGAGGCAGCCCCCTTCAGCAAAGTGAATGAACCACCCGGTACTTCACGAAATCCGGTAACTTGAGCACCCGACCTTGGGTCAACCTGTACCCCCTACGAGTGCGACGAATAGCCTACCAATTCTATAGTGAAGCCCCCTGCCTCTCAAAGCCATGAGATGCGGACCCGTTGCCCTCCAGAACCCGGCTATCCGTACACTCCGCCGCGGGGTAAACCTAGTATAGAAATGAAAATATATACAACGGGTACATCGACCTCAACCCAGTCGTGCCCCAAAAGAATAATATACAAACAGGCAGCGACGGCAGTCCACATGTTGGATACTCGCCCCGCAATATCAAATGTACAAATAAATCCAAACTGCACTACCATTGCACGCAAGCTATCCACTATGACAAATCCGGAACATCACAGCACAACACAGAACATCAACGTGAATATCACGTTCGCAAACCCGTCTAAAAGGATTATAGCAATTAGACGAATTATACCGCTCAAATGACATTCACGGTCGCAGATATAATGTAAGTACTGTAAACTAACACATTTAAAATTCCGATCGACAAAACTTCCCGAAGTGGGCCCCAAGTACAAATCCAGTACTCAAACAAATCTGGGCCCAAACAAAATATTCCAGAAACCACAATTCCTCATGAAAGACACCCAGAAGAAAAATGGTGCACTGAAGCCCCAAAACGGCGGCGGAACCGCGACAAACCCATGGGTTCTGCGGCGGTTCCATGGCGGTTTTGTGGGATCAGTCTACCAAATTTCTTCTGCAGTCTTAGAAAAGCCTGCTCGATTTTCTGACATATTCAAAATAGTTTTTTAGAAGACAAAAAAATTTCGACAGAAACTTTAACTTTGAAATTGCGGTTTTGGAAATTTCGTTCGATCGATGTTTTAAACATGTTAGAACAAGCTAGTAAAGGTTAATGGCGTGGCTCTGATACCATGTAAGGCTACGGTAGCGCCCCGGCCAATAATCTGAGGCCAAACACGGAATAAAAACTTTTTCATAAACTGGCGCTAACATAGACTGTAACCTGGATCGTGCCATTAAAATAAACTAGCAAACTGTAAAATGATAGAATGGTTATACCGATCGATCTGTGTCCTTCGGTCTTTAGCCATCATCCCACGCTCCTCGCGGCATCTCCGATCTCCTATCTTCTCGTCGAGGTGGCACCACATCAACGGATCTTTATACGGGCTCCCGCCTTTAAACCGAGGCAACCCGGACATGAAATTTGCTAGCCGACATGTCCAAGATTGATGTAGAGAGTGTGTAGAACAGTTTGTCTCAAGGCACCCAAGCAATTGGGTGAAGGGTTAACGAAGTTGCCTTTTGAGTTGTGAATGAATTGAGCTATGAAAAATAAATGGAACAAATTTTCCACCACCAAAAAAATGGCTCGGCCAAAATCAGAAAAATGCTCACTGTCCATTCATTTTGTGGGGCCGGCCACACCAAGAAGGGAATAGAATGGAGGGGGGTGATCATAAACAAATATCATCACAAATATCAAAAGCAAATATCTTTAGCTTTAAATGAAAGCATGAGTCACAAATAACACCTCATTTTTAAACCATGACTAATAAATGAAAGCAAATGACTCACCCAATGACTCACCCTCAAGTTCCACCTCACCAAGATGATTTCGGCCATGAAAGAAAAGCATGAAGGAAAATATGGCCAAAAAGATACACTCACAAGAAACAATAATTAAACATTAAAACTAATGTTTAATCGGGAGGAGAAAAACTGGCAACTTCAAAAGTGATCCCGTAACGAATTACAGGATTACCTAACAACTGTATATACATACCCGCATTTGTATTCCGACCGAATACAAAATGCAATGAGACGAAAATATCCCTACACAATATAATACTAGAATTCGGCTTAAACCAAAGCCCACTAGTATTATCTGTCCGAACCATGATACGTGCACAAGTGCACGTGCATGTTCGAACCCTGGCATAAAATCATACAGTCTCTACAACGTTTTGCCCGAAGTTGGGAAACTTTCTATGGGGGACTCTAAAGACAAGCCAATACTCTAGCTGTGGATTTAACCACAAGCACGTCAGTGACACTAGCTGTGAGTAATGGCTGCCCATGTACTGACCACAAGGGAGGCTGATGAGCGAACTCATTTAGAAACCCTACTGAGCCTATCAGTGACAATATCCGTACAGTCCGGTTCGTTCGTCTATGAGCATCGCATATCGGGCCTAGGGGGCTTGTAACGTCAGACCCCCAATAGCGGTATAAGTCGTGTCGGAGGGTAGCCCTGAACACCCTGAGAAACTACTGGAATACCTACCAGTAATTCTCACCTGCCTTGGCTAAGGACTTGGTGTAATGGCTTTCCTAGACACAGCGCGATCTCACCCCCAATACCGGGAGAGACGAATCCCCTGCCGATCTGCTCACTGCCTCTTTGAGGCTCGGGACTGTACCCAACTAAAACCTGTTTGCACGACTCCTTTGAGCCGTGGTAGGGTAGTAATATAAGCACAGTAGGAACTCACACGAGACAAATGACGACCTCAGGTCGATGAACTAACATGTACACATGTCACCAGGGAACTGCTATCTGACGCTAGGTATAATACCAACTAGCAGGTTCCCGGTGAGTCCTGTCCGGTGCACTCATAACCCAATGAGCACCTGTATACATCTTAGGTGAACCAACTGACACCAATGGCTTGTGATACTAGCCACCGTCCCTCGTCGGGGTCTCGACTGGATTTCGTATACTATTCATGTTGTATCCCGTCTGGGAGCCAGTATTTACAAAGGAGACTCTGCCGAAATTTTCAGGAAATACTTGATGTTTTTAAAACCGCATAACTCGGCTTATGCTATTAAAACTACTTGATTTTAAATTGGTTTTCCTTCACTCTACTACTTTTCTTGGTTTGGATTTCTGGGTTTTTCGGCTCACTTAGATTATGTACGCCTCGAGACGTTCATAGTTTAAGTGCCGGTCATGTTCCGTACTTTCGGGTCGTGACAAAGTTGGTATCAGAGCGTTAGGTTTTACCTTCGGAGCGTAGGATGACCCTTGGTTGATGGAATAGGTGACTAAAGTAGAGTTACGTACCGTAGATATGTTCCGCGGCATATTTACGATACGCTACTCCACTTAAGAAGCCTTAGGATGTACATTTCTTTGCTCAGTATTATATTCATTCCGATCTAGCCTCATCAGTACCAGTTATGGTTTTTCTGCCACGATTACGGACAGGGAGAGTTACAGCTAGAGTTGCGGTCAGCACGAGCTCATCACGAACGAGGACTGACCAGGGCGAAATTCCGGCGACACACGATTGCGGAGATGTGTCTTTTTATTGTGTTTCCGCGCCACGAGCGTTTGGCGGATCGCCTTTATGAGGTTACTCGGATGTGCTGATCGACACTAGAGGATTGAGCCAATGATAGAGGCCAGCCAGATTTTGATGACCGTTGGTGTATTGCTTACTCATGATGATTGAGGCACTGTTCAGCATGCAGACGAGTGAGCCAGTTGTTGCTGCGAGCGACGAGATATCGCCCCATATGTTGGAGCTATTGCAGTACAGGTTGTACTAAGAGATGATAGAAGGTCGCTAGTCACCCGAGGATGAATGACTAGGACATGTGGTTCGTTCGCCTACCCCATGAGAGGTCATCAGATAGATTGATTCCAGCAAGAGACGACTTCACGCGGAGACGTTGAGAGTCGACAGAGACGATCGAATGTCAGAAACCTATTATTCCAAGTTTAAAGTATTCGGAAGGGCATGTAGGCAATTCTATGGACCCTCTAGAAGAATGAAACCCTAACTCGACTTAATGACCGTGTGAAAGCCTTTGAACCTTCGGGTTTGCGGCAGTTCTACGGCGCCATTAGTGAGGCTTGGGTTTGCCCTTCTACGACTGGACCACCGATACTGTGGTATGTACTCGATACTATTAAACTGTGCCCAAGATGTTGAGCTATTGGGGGATTATGAGGTTTTGACGACTCGATCGAATGGCTCGACTTAATTCGGATGCTAGGTGGTGAGATGCATTTCTTGGGAGACTCCTGATACGAGGATAGCCGTTGGAGCTCAGTCCATGCAGCCGCGACGAGACGAGTCCAAAGCAGACGACATTAGAGAAAAGGGAAGTAAGAGATTCGTACCAGATCTAGATGAGATGACGTTCCACTCCGCCGACATCAGAGATGCGATGCGCATGCCGAGGCATGGTACTTGGATTTACCTTCTAGAAGGAGTCGCGATGAGTATGCAGTCGTTCTAGAGCAAGATGCAGATATAGGAAAGGACGATGACTTCCGGACAATTGGCAGAGACGAGACATGGAAGAGACCGTGAGCAGGATTCCTTTCAGGACACAACTGCAATGATACTTGCACCCAGGATCAGATGTGTCACGTACATTCAGAGAGCCAGAGGCCGACGCCAGTGATATGCTGTCTTACGAGTGGTCACGATGATTGACCGAGAGATGACCAGAGAAGTGCCAGGACGGGATCATCCCCGTTAGCACACCTGACAGGGCCGATGAGTCGATGGACCGAGAGATTGGTAATTCACAGTGAACACCTTGACCCAAGAGTGGTCATTGTTACGCACACCAGCAGGCCAGAGTTCATGATCATTGACGAGATGCCCCACTAGTGACCGCGACAGTTGGCCCGAGTTTCTTAGAGGATGCGCTTGAGCGGTACTATTCCGCCATTATTGATTTCGATGTTTTTGGTGATTGATTCGAATGATTTGATTTTGATGATTGAGGATTTACGATCTTTGCACAGTGTTGCACTTGATATCGTTTTCGTGCTTGGGTTTCACATGTTTGTGATTTTACGGTTTTAGACATTTGAGTTGATTTTGTGCGTATGCACGCACACGATTTCGTTCCTGCACTTTGTATAGTTTATATATGCTTGCAGTGCAGTGATACGCCTTTTGTGCACTTAGATGCATTGGACTTTGATTTCGATGGTGATGTTCGATATTTGTTTTTTGCACCTTGTGCACCTGATTTGATTTTACGCATGTTCGGCACTTGATATTGGATTTCATGATTTCGTGCACGATGGATGCACCTGATTTGGATTTTCGCGCATGTTGGGCGCATGTTTTGAAGTGTGATTTTGGTGCACACCAGATGCACTAAATCGAGATTTTTCGTGCATGTCAGATGCACCTGATTTTGCTGTCAGGCACACATGTTGCCTACGACAGATGTTTCGTGCACACCCGATGCACTTAGATATTGTTTCTGTGCATATGTATGGCACATATTTGGATTTTGATTTCCGTGCGCACAAGACGCACGTAGTATTCATACGCGTATTTTGGGATTGATTTTTCTTATAGAGCAGTACGTTTTTATGATATTGCTATGTGTTTTCGTACTGAGCCGGACTAGTCAGAGGACAGTACCTGAATATATTTTAAATGTATAGTTTCGAGTTATATCATATTGGTTTTGCTTTGGATTTGGTATTGATGTCTTCCCCATGACTCCGATGATTGCGGGATGCTTGACGGAGTTCTGATTTGAGTTATATGCTCATTTTTCATGCGCATGTGTTGCGCTATGATTTGTTTTATGTATTTATGATTTCGGAGCCCCGGCGATTTGATGGTTTTGGCTGAAATATTTTAGTATTTGTGGGGAGTTTTAATTTAAATTCGAGGACCGAATTTCTTTAAGGGGGGAAGATTGTAACGTTTTGAAAATCGTTTCGGTGAAATTTCGAAAAAACGGTAAAATAAGGGGGTTTTCTGTAAAATGTCAAAATGCAAATATCTTTATTATAAAATTAAATATACATATTCTAGCTATGTAATTGCTAGTATTTGGTGTTTATTGAGCCACTGGTGAAATTTCAAATTTTCTGAAAAAAATAATATTTTAATATTATTTTAAGCCGTCACTAATTCATTTAATTAGGGAAAATTACAAATTGGAATGAGTTGAAACAAATTTTGTGCATCATAAAACTTTAAATAAAATTTTATCTTGTGGTTTTTTAAAAGAAATCGTTTGCCTAAACGGTTTAGAAATTATTGAAGAAAAAAGGGCTTTTTTCGGTGAAATTAGTGTTAATAGGAATTGGGGTAATACATTTATCTTTTTCCCTCACCCACACTCACCCACACCCTCTCTCCCCTCTCCAAATCAGCAGCCCTAGTGCCCCCTCATTTTCTCCACTTGTTTTGCTAAAGAAAAGAAAAGAAAACAAAAAGAAATGTATAAGAAAAGAGATATGGTTGTGTTGACCTTTGACTTCTTTGACTTGGAAACACTTTCCCCACCTCATTATCTCTCCAATCACTCCCCATTCCAGCCGAAACCCCTTCCCCCTCTCAACAGTAGCTCCTCCCTTTCCTCCCCTCATTTCTCTTGAAAAAAATTTCATCAAAATTGCCTCAAAACCCATCAAAAAAAAATCCCAATATCAAAATCTAACTCCTACCCATTATTCTTTATCCCATCTAGCATGGATCTTGGGGCATAGAAGCTAATTTGGGAGGCTAAATTGCTTGTAGATCTACAAGTCTTGGAGGTATAAATCTTGTCCAAATGGTTAAATTGTTGGTATTTTGCTTAAGCTAAAGTAGTTAAAAGTTGTTTGGGTTTCTAATTTAAAGTGAGGGTTTGTGAAATACAAGAGAAGGATTTGAATCATGTTAGGGTTGTGATAAATTGATGATGGTTGTGATATGTATTTTAGCATCTTATGATATGCAAATCTAGTCTAGTAGTTGTTTTGTATATTGTCACTTAAAATTGTTAAAATTGGAGTTTTAACAAACTAGGTTTTTGAAAATTGTTTAAATATTGGGTTTAAAAATGTGATTAGGTTTTTCATGACTTCATTAACATTATAAAATATAGTTTAATACTTTAGTTCATGAAAAATCCAAGCTAAATTGTTGTTTGTGCATTTTTGCTATAAAATTGTTAAAATTTAGGTATTTTGTAAACTAGAATTTTAGGGTTTTTGGAATTTAACGAGATTAAATTATGGAAATTGTTTTTATGACTTATGTAAGATATTTAGTGAATATTGTGGCCGCTAGATTCGTTTATACATCGAGTTTTGTACTAAAACGGTGATTTGTGCTTGCTAGATTTTCGGAAAAATGACTTTTTAAGTGAAATTGGGGTTTTTGTGAATTTTAAGCTATTTTATATTATAATTAGCGCTTGTAATTGTACAAATGAGTGTGTTGGGAGTTTTCTCGATGGTTTGGCGTTTGTATGCCGATGTCGAGGGTTTTGGGTTGATTTGTGAAAGAAAACCATAGGTTTTGACCTATGTGGGATTCATATGTCGTTTTGGTCATGAGTCGGATTTTAATGCGATATGGTCTGTTTTGATATGTAGGTATCCTATATGGACTTCGAGACGACAAGCAAGCGCGTGGCGACGTCGGCACCGGCAAGCGAGGACCAGGTGAGTAGATTTATATCTACGGGGAGAAGTCGGGTGGATGGTGTATAGCACCCCCGCAGTCCGTAGTGTAGCTTATATATATATATGTTTATATAGGTGTTTTATGATACGAGAATGTGTATTCATGTTATGTTTATGTGTTCCTGGATTAGCTTTGGGTTAGTTGCGAAACCCTAGAGTAGTTGTTATACCCACATACGCACACACAGACTTGCATACATTACTTTCTTGTGCTCCGATTGGGATGTGTATATATGTATATATGCGTGGGTATGGGACTATGCATATGTACATTCATATACACATGCATGGATAATGAGGATAGTACTTGGGATTTAAGATGAGTCGATGAGATTTGATTTGAGGCTGTGAGATCGGTGATATAGCAGGGTTCGTATTTGAGATACGACATGACGTTGTAGCGGGTCCTTGACATAGTGTTTCACACACGTGCATGCATACTTAGGCGGTATCAGTATTGTACTAGACGTAGATCAGTACCCCGATCATGATATTTGATAAAGAGGATACCAGATGAATAGTATGATGAATATGATATTGACCCGTACCCGGATTTGGGGATGCCGTACGATGGATTTACGTACGAGCTATATCTTGATAATTGATCCGCACTCTTGACTTGGGATGTCTGATTGTAGATATGGTATCGGATATGATATTATTGAGGCGGGATCACCGACTAATATATATACAGGTATGTATATGGATCGACTCAGATGTTAGGCGGTTTCCTTACCTGTAGTCCAGCTTGTTAGCTTAGCCCTTTAGTTTAGTTTAGTTGTTAAATTAGATTCGATTCTTACCTATTTCAAAAACTAACGAATCGTGGGTATTTTAAAAGACAGCCCAAGGGATCCTACGGATATTTCAAAAGACGTATTTTTTCATAAAAACACCGTAGCCCCTATTTTCAAAACCCCATGATTCGTGTTATTTCAAAAGGCACCATTTGTAGGACTTATTTTAGATTAATGCAGGTTAGTTACAGTTGCGTCTAGTATTCAGCTCCCGCTTATTATTGTGGTTCGCTTCGCATCGCATTCTTATGTTATAATTTCTTATTGCAATGTTGATATCATATTGTTAGGACACCAGCACCATTACCGATGATGCGTATGTACCACGTACACTTACTTGCCAGCTCACACACATCTTCATCGGTAATTGCCATGTCACGTACACCTTAGAAAATATTATTGCTTGACTTAGCTTGTTAGTTAGTAATTTGACATGATATTAGTGTACCTGCCTTATATGCCAGCTTAACATTGTAGTTATTACTTGTCACTTCATGCATACTGTTATTCATTGTTATGCCTATATTCATAGTTTTACATGCTATTGATGATTTGGATTCGGATTTCCATGAAATTTTCTGGATTTGGGGGGAGGGGGAAACCGCAAAACTTATATAAACTGATTTCTCTCTTTTTAAATAAAAAGTGCGGTTTTTCCCATGATGTATGAGTCGTCCACCATGAGTTTGCTGATGGATTTCGAGACCCGATTCGAGGAGACGGATGAACCGTTTCGGGTACATGGTGGACGGTAAGGTACCCCGGGGCAAGAAGCGCGTGATGATGACGATGTGAGCCTGGCAGGGGAGCACTACCTACCGGTGATTTTACCCGACGCGTCGGATATCCGGAGGATACCGTCGTGGTCTTGAGATGGATGGTAGGGGCCGGTCTGGACTGACGGCGCCCTAGATATTGTGATTGAGACATTGAGATTTCGAGATATTGAGGTACAGAGACTATGATACAGAGATATCGAGATATTGGTATTACGTTTTGTGCCGATGCTAGGCACTGTTTTATGCTGATTTCATTATGATACCTCATTTTAAAAATACAAAAGAAATCTCACTAAATTATGAAAAGAGTTCTTCATTTACATGTATTCTGTTTTCATGCATTCATACCTCATTCATATGATATATTTCTACCTGAGGCACTGACACGGGCACATGAGATTACACTCGGGTTAGATATTTACCCTAGCCTTGTTATAGGTTGCATGTTATATATATAATTGAGGATATATTATGATCATTGACCTAGCTTGCGTTATTTATGCGATTTCTTTCCGTAGATGTTTTTCTATTCACGAGTTGGCAACTCACCCCCGTTGTGCCCCAGTTTCTTGCAGGTTTGCCGTACAGGTTTCATTACGGCTTTGCGGGCATAGTTTCCTTCGGGTGATTTGCTAGTAGGTGGGTTTACTTGTATCGTATCCCCATTATATATCTTGTATATTATTATTCTGTTGTATCTAGAAGTTCCATCAACCAAACATGTATTTATTTTGAGATAGAGACCAGTGATGTTATTCCTTCGACCTTAGAGTCGCGCGTTATATTTCTGTGGTTTTCTTGTGGTTTTGAGTTTCCTTTTGAATTTTAATCCTCGCCGTTGGCGTTGTATATTATATTGCTTGTGTGGTTGTGACCGTCGTTTGACGAAGAGCTAGCTCCCGCTTGGGGATGCATTTTTATTGATTTTGTATAATATTCATGTTGTATCCCGTCTGGGAGCCAGTATTTACAAAGGAGACTCTGCCGAAATTTTCAAGAAATACTTGATGTTTTTAAAACCGCATAACTCGGCTTATGCTATTAAAACTACTTGATTTTAAATTGGTTTTCCTTCACTCTACTACTTTTCTTGGTTTGGATTTCTGGGTTTTTCGGCTCGCTTAGATTATGTATGCCTCGAGACGTTCGTAGTTTAAGTGTCGGTCATGTTCCGTACTTTCGGGTCGTGACAGTAGTCAAGCAAGAATCCTAAGGGCTCTATCAACGTGTAATAGTGATCATGTCACCTAAAGCTGTACACGATGATAATGACAAACCAGATAGCATATTATCATCTTGAGTAAGACTGTCCTACCGGTATAGGTCATCCTCAATTATTGCAATCGCGTGCCTGCGATCCAATAATTGACTTTGAGGGCACTACATCCAACACGATGTTTATATAATCACGAAACCGAAACAACTCTGAAACTGTAACCCGAAAACCATAGTTTCTGTCGAATTTTAAATGGTCTCTAAAAATTTTTTAAACAAGTGCAGAATGTTACATGTGATATAACTAGAAAACCAGAGAAATTCGAGGCCAAAACTCCAAAAATGACCCGGCAAAATCCTCTAAAAAACCGGCCTGGCCGGCCCCCTGTTCATTTTTCGTCTCAAATTTTTTTTGATGTTCTGTATGCTTTTGTTTAGAGTTTCAGGTAAAGTTTGTTTAGCCCAGTTTGCATGTGATGTTAACTTTTCTATTGGGGCTATTCAGAGTGTTTCGTAGTCGTGTTTTAATATCGTTTCGAGTTTAAGTTTGATATGTGATACAATATATGGAATCCACATTTAATTAGTTTTGTGAAAACTAGTTTGCTAATTGTAAATCTAGAAATTTAATCTCTATAGATCGATTACCATGGAGTTTTGATTCGGATCAAAACTCCGTCGCAATCGCGTATAGTACGCGAACACTCGCCGGATAACTCTACTAGATATCCATACTGAAAGTGTTTCTTAGCACCACCACTGGGTTTTACTAGCATCAAGCATGCCATTTTAAAAAAAAATTGGGTACTAATTAGCACTAACCTAGAATCTAAACTAGATGATTAGGGTTTAACATGATATAACAAAACTTTACACTAAGACAAAGAGGCTACAACCTTTGTAGACCGTGTCCTTCCCTTCAAAAGATCCGTGTAGTAGTCCACACGACTCTATTAGGCTCCACTTGAAGTTGGATCGAGCTTCCTTTGTGATCTTCGTGCCGAAGATGATCCACCCGAAGCTCCACTAATCCAAGCTACCTCTTCACTAAACTCTTTAATGAAGTAAACATACTACACTAAAATGCTAATCTAGTGTAGGATAGTGAAATAAGGGTGTTGTTTGATCACTAGGGTTTTCACAAGCTCAAGGGTTCACAACTCATGTGAGGGATTGAGCTTGGAGATGGAGGTGAAGAAGATGGAGAGAGCTAGAGAGCAAATGAGCTCAAGTCTCATGTGAAGAATAATGAATTAGTGTTGAAAATGCAAGTCAAGAATGGCTTTTTACAAACTCATATTTATTGAACCATCAATATTCCTCAATAATAAAATGAAGCCATGCTTCAATAGTGAAGTAAGATGAATAAAATATTCATCAAGCTATGCTTCACCCCATTCATCAAAATGTCTCCTCTTTTCCACCTCATTTCTATTTTCATAAAATAGAAAAACCAACGAAGCTTTATATAATATATATATATATATATATATACATACATACACACACACACACACACATATAAAGATAAGTAAATAATTAGTGATCTATAATATTAGTTAATATATAATTATATCAAATATAAATATATATCATATTATTAAATCAAAACTTGATTTAATAATCCGGTTATATCACATATAACCGACTAGTATCATTGATTTGTATATCACATTATCAAATCAACACTTGATTCGATAATCCGGTTATATCACATATAACCTAACCAATAACAAATAGCCGCCAGATTAGAATACGGTATCACATACTCATATTTAATCAGCCCCCCGCACATATCAGCATATGTGCCCTACTTCGTTTTGCTTGAACTAGGAAACTTCTGTGTGGGACTCTGCAGACTCGTCAATACGCCAGCAGTGGGGGATGATCACATCAGTCACCCATAAGCCGTCAGCGGTATTAGCTGGATGTAACGGCTACCCGGGTATTAAGCGATTAGAAGATAAACAAGCAAGCTTGTCCAAACTCCCATGAATCTTATAGGTAACACTTACCGTACAGTCCTGTCTCTTCGCCTGATATGTCGCATATCGAGTCTGGGGGTGGAATCGTCAGACCCCGATAACTTGATAAGTCATGCCGATGTATGGCCTATAACGGTATGAGAAACTATTGATAACACTTACCAGTAAATCTCATCAACAGCCCGGGCCAGGGACTTCCTGTTATACCCAATCGAGCATAGCGCAACATCAACTCTCTATACCGGGAGAGACGAAACCCCTCCTATCGCTCATTGCCTCCATGTGACTCGGGACTGTACCCAAAATCCACCTGTTTGCACGACTCCTTTGAGCCATAGTAGGGAGGAAATCAAATCACAGTGGGAACCAAACAAGACTCTATGATGATCTCGGGTCTACAGACTAACCTTTACCAGTGTCACCAGAGAACTGCTATCTGACGATGATATAGTACCATATAGGAGTTCTCGGCGACTCCTGTTCAGTGTACCTATTCTCTAATGAGCACCTGTGTACAATCTTTGATGTCAAACACCAATGGTTATGGGATCAACCATCGCCCCAACAGGGTCAAGAAACATACACACTAGTATACTCTGGAATATCGATGCCCTGTCTCGATATTACCTCGAGTAGGAACAATTGAAGGATGTTCTTGTGGATTACCCAGGTCCCAGTAGTATGATCCACATCATAGTCCTGGTAGTCAAGACAACATCCTAAGGGATTTATCAACATGTATATGAGAGACAGCATAATAATACCAGTGAACATGTTAAGATAAAGGCAGCCAGATAGCATACTATCATGTCGAGCAAGAAAGTCCTCTATATATATGTCCAAGCATCCACTATATCATATAATAATGGCCTCTAGGGCATACATATTCCTAACAATCTCCCACTTGCACTAAGGTCAGTTGTTGTAGTATCTCATACCCAACATCACAAAAAGTCTCTCGAATTGCATATGTGGGAGGGCCTTCGTTAGTGGATCCACTATGTTATCCTTCGTGTCAACTCTCCTGACCTCGATCTTCCGGTGATCTACTAACTCCTTGATCAGGTGATACCGCCTAAGAATATGACTGGATCACTGATGGGACCGGGGTTCCTTGGCCAAAGCCACAGCTCTATTGTTATCACAATACACAGGTAGTGGATGCTCAATGGATAGAACCTCACCAAGTTCAGCTATGAATTTCTTCATCCAGACAGATTCTTTGCCGGTATCGTTGGCAGCGATGTATTCAGCCTCCATCGTCGAGTCTGCTATGGTATCTTGCTTGGAACTCTTCCTGTTAGGAATATGTATGCCCTAGAGGCCATTATTGTATATTTATGTATATTATAGTGGATTCTTGGACATATATATAGAGTACTTTCTTGCTCAACATGATAGTATGCTATCTGGTTACTCTTTATCTTAACATGTTGACCGGTATTCTTTACTGTCTTTCTCTCACGTGTTGATAAAGCCCTTAGGATATATACTTGACTACTAGGATTATGATAAGATCATACTAGTGGGGACGGGGTGGTCCAAAAGTACATCCTTTAAAAAGTTCCTAGTCGAGGGGATATCGAGACAGAGGGCATCGATATTCCAGAGTAGACTAGTGTGTACGTTTCTTATCCCTTTGAGAACGATGGTTGATCCCACAACCATTGGTGTGTGACATTAAAGATTGTGGACAGGTGCTTATTGGAGAATGGGTACACCGAACAAGACTTGCCTAGGAGTCCTAGTTCGTAGTATACCTATCGTTAGATAGAAGTCCTCTGGTGACACTGGTACAGGTTAGTCTGTAGACCGGAGATCGTCATAGAGTCTTGTGTGGCTCCCACTGTGCTTTGATTCCTCCCTACCATGCTCGAAGGAGACGTGCAAACAGGTGGATTTTGGGTACAGTCCCGAGTCACATGGAGGCAATGAGAGATAGGAGGGGTTTCGTCTTTTCCGGTATTGGGGGTTGATGTTGCGCTATGCTCGATTGGCTATAACTGGAAGTCTCTGGCCAGGGCTGCAGCTGAGATTTACTGATAAGAGTTATCAGTAGTTTCTCAAACCGTTATAGGCCAGACATCTGCATGACTTATCACGTTACTGGGGTCTGACGTTTACCACCCCTAGACATGATATGCGACATATCAGACGCAGAGCCCGGACTGTACGGTAATGTTACTGATAGGCTTCATGGAGAGTATGGACAAGCTTGCTTGTTGATCTTCATATCGCTTAATACCCGGGTAGCCGTTACGTCCATCTAGTACCGCTGACGGCTTGTGGATGACTGATATGATCATCACCTACTGCTGGCGTATTGACGAGTCTTTAGTGTCTCACACAGAAGTTTCCTGGTTCAAGCGAAATGAAGTAGGGCACATATGTGATATATGCGAGGGCTGGATTAAATACGAGTATGTGATACCATATTGTAATCTGACAGTTATCTGTTATCAAGTTAGGTTATATATGATATAACCAGATTATCGAATCAAGTGTTGATTTGATAATGTGAAATAACGATAAATGATATTAGTCGGTCATATATGATATAACCGGATTATTAAATCAAGTGTTGATTTAATAATGTGATATAAATTATATTTGATATAATTATATCTTAACTAATATCATCAGCTCACTAATTATTCTTCATAATATATATATATATATTAATATATATGATATATATATATATATATGAAGCATGGCATGAATTTCTATTTTTGGAACATAGAAAAATGAGGTGTAAATGGGAGCATAGGTTATGGCATGGGCTTTATATTTGTTTATTAGTAGGGGCTGGGTAGTCTATAAGCACATCCTTATACAAGTGCGTAGTCGCAGGATTATCGAGACGGGGTATCGATACACCGGAGTAGACTAGTGTATACACTTCTCATCCCAGCAGGGGAGATAGTCTGTCCCACAGCCATTAGTACTGTTAGTTATACGTATGCCCTAGAGGCCATTACTGTACATGCGATGTATATTGTATTGGATGCTTGGACATATATAAGGAGGACTTTCTTGCTCCACATGATAGTATGCTATCTGGTTGCACTTTATCTTAACATGTACACTTATTGTCTCTCTATTACATGTTGATAAAGCCCTTAGGATGAGTACTTAACTACCAGGATTATGATACAGATCATACTAGTGGGGACAGGGTAGTCAGTAAGTACATCCTTCAAGATGTTCCTAGTCGTGGGAGTATCGAGACAGGGCATCGACACTCCAGAGTATACTAGCGTATGCGCTTCTTAACCCATATGATGGGCGATGGATGATCCCATATCCATTGGTGTTTGGCATCAGTGAAGGTATATGGGTGCTCAGTAGAGACTGGGCACACTGAACGGACTCGCCGAGAACTCCTAGATGGTATTATACCTATCGTCTGATAGCAGTTCTCAGGTGACACTGGTACATGTTAGTCTGTAGACCTGAGATCGTCATAGAGTCTTGTGTGATTCCCAATGTGCTTTGATTTCCAACATACCACGGTCAAGAGATCGTGTAAAAAGGTGGTTTTTGGGTAAAGTCCCGAGTCACATGGAGCCAATGAGCGATAGGAGGGGTTTGGTCTCTCCCGGTATTGGCAGTTGATGTTGCGCTATGCTCGATTGGCCATAACAGGAAATCCCTGGCCAGGGTTGCTGAGATTTACCGGTAAGTGTTACCAGTTGTTTCTCGAACCGTTATGGACCTTACATCGGCATGACTTATCAGGCTATTGGGGTTTGATGTTATACCACCCCCAGGCTGTGATATGCGACATATCAGACGAAGAGACCGGACTGTACGGTAGTGTTACTGATTGGATTCGCAGGAGTATAAGCAGGCTTGCTCGTTGTACTTCTGATCGCCCAATATCCGGGTGGCCATTATGTTTAGCAGACCGCTTGCGGCTTGTGGGTGTTTGATATGATCATCTCCTACTGCCGGCGTATTGACGAGTCTTTAGAGTCCTACACAGAGGTTTCCTGGTTCAAGCGAAACGGAGGAGCACATATGTGATATGTGTGTAAGTCGACGTTACACACCCCACTAGATGCGGGGAGGCGGAATAGGTAAAACAATCATTTTGTTCAAGGTAACATCGACTAACATTACGGATCTTTGCTAAACCCTAACTAACAACTATTTAGAAGTGCTAAACTATTATGATAGATGATTATACCTCAAGAAACTAGTCCTTCTTGTTCTTGTTGTTCACCTCCTCGTCGGCCTCCTCGATGTAATAGAAGATCCACCCGAGAGTTCCTCCTTCAAGGTTTAACCTCTAACTTGAAGTAACTAAGTGGCTAGGATTGCTAATCCAAGTGACCTAGAAGATATAGAAGTGGATTAAGGATCTATTAGTCTTCCTAACCCTTGGGATCTCAACACATGAGAGGATTAGGGTTAGGATGAAGAAGAGGAGAGCTTGAAGAGAGAGAGAGAGTGTGTATGTGAGAATGAAATGAAAATAATAACTCGTTTGTACATATCATGAAGCATGATAATTATCTAATAAATCATATGAGATAATTACAACCATGCTTCATTTAATACATAAGGATGAATCTGTTAGTGTATATGCCCTAGAGGCCATTACTGTATCATACTAGTTTGTATATTACTTAATGGAAGCTTGGGATATTCACAGTTGTATAGACAGTCTTGCTCAAAATGGTAGTATGCTACTTGGTTTGTTTCTACTTTAATATGTGCATGTGTTTCTTTTAGCATATCGCTTATACATATTAGTGGAGTCCTTTTGATCTTTGCTTGATTACTAGCGTTGTGATGGCAGTCACACTAGTGGGGGCTGGGTAATCAACAAGCACATCCTTATACAGGTCCCTAGTCATAGGATTATCGAGACGGGGCATCGATACTCCAGAGTAGACTAGCGTATGCGCTTCTCATCTCAACAGGGGAGATGGTCTATCCCACAGCCATTAGTACGTCGTACTGGAGATAGTATGCGGGTGCTCGTTAGGTTACGAGTACACTGGACATGACTCGCTGGGATCTGTTGGTTGGTATTTTACCTATCTTCAGTTATCAGTTCCCAGGTGACATGAGTATAGCTTAATCCGTTGACTTGACACTGTCACTTCGCCTCGAGTGTGTTCCCACTGTTCTTAGATTACTACCCTACCACGGCTCAAATTAGTCATGCAAACAGGTAGTAGTTGGGTGCAGTCCCGAAGCACTTGGAGTCAGTGACGGTTAAACAGGAGTCGTCTCTCCCGGTATTGGGAGTTGATATCGCGCAGTGTCTAGGAGAGCCATTACACAAAGTCCCTGACCAGGGCAAGCGAGATTTACTGGTAGTGTTTCCAGCATTTTCTCAGGGTGTTTTGGGCTACGCTCCGACATGACTTGTACCACTATTAGAGGACAGACGTTTACCGCCCCTAGGCCCGACATGCGATACTCATAGACGAACAGACCGGACTGTACGGAGATTGTCACATTCCGGCTCAGTAGGAGTTCGGATGGGTTCACCTCATCGGTCTTCTTATCGGCATCTACCTGGGGACCGTTACGTACAGCTAGTACAGCTTGCGGCCTGTGGTTAAACCCACTGTCAGCGTAGTGTCGAGTCTTTAGAGTCCCACACAGAGGGTTGTTCACCTTTGGGCAAAACAGATTAGAGGTCGTATGTTTTCCGACGGGGTTCGTTCACATACGCGCACTAGTGCACGTTTGGTGTCGGGGCAGTTATTACTAGCGGGATTTGGTTTAAGCCAGATCCTAGTATTTGTTTTGGGATTGGTTTTGTCTCATTGTATTCATGTTCCTCGGAATACGGATGCAGGTGTGTATACACAGTTGACAAAGGCAGATGAACCTCATTAGGGTTTTGACCATTGACTTGATTAAAACCAAAATGGGATTGAGGAAATTGATTAGTGAGCTTTAAGTAGTGATAATTGTATCATGGTTAATTAGGTTTGACCCTTTGACTAATTTGACCCATGTTGACTTGGATATTTTTGTGAGCATGCTTAGCATTTATTATGATATGATAAAGGTCAAATCAACATCAACCATGACAATTTATCCTAATTAAAATTATCTTTATTCTTTTTGTTCATATGAGAGAAAGTTTCACATTATTCTCATTCTCTCATGCTCTTTCTCCTTCTTGCAAAGCTCTCTCCTCTCCTTCTCTCAAAGCTCTCTTGTTTCATGAGTTGAAAAACATGAGCTTTCTGAGATAAAATCATCAAAACACCTGTCTACTCATTCTAGGGTTCTTAGTCTAGCAAGCCAAGAACTCTAGTTACTTTTTGGTTGAGGTAGGAGCTGAAGGTAGAGACCTTCGGGTGGATCTTTCTTCGGCAAAGAGAAGACGAAGAGGAGGAGCCGTCTACACCACTCTAAGGAGCTAGCAACAAGGAGGACCACAACAAGAAGAGAAGGAGTTCAAGAACTAGGTATAACCATCTAACCTAGTAGCCAGAACTTGTAGTTAGTTTGTTAGTTTTTGTTTAGCAAAGATCCTTCATGGTTAGTCTATGTTTCCTTGTGATAAAAATCTAATTTTTACTCTTTCCGCCTCCCCGTAAGTACCAGGGTGGGTAACATAGACTTACAGTGGTATCAGAGCCTAGCTAAACAACAACTAACATGTTAGCAAAGTGTTTAGAACTTCGATCCCGAAAAAAATCGCAAAATACATCAAAATTTAGTGTTTTCTGCCGATTTTAAAAACAGGTCTAAAAATATTTCCAGAGACTTGAAAAATACGTGCAGGGTTTTTTAGGAACACCCAAGAAAAATGAGCTCATGACTCGGTCAGACTGCCGCGGAAGCGCGGCGAAACCAACCGTTTCGCCGCGGATCCATGGCCGAGTCGACTCGGAATCAACTCGTTTTTCCTGCAGTGTGTCCTGATTGATGTTTTGTGATTTTTCAGATGCTTTGTTTCTGCCCAGATTCTTCAGAGAACAGTGTTGTATTTGGTGTAGTTTCAAATTGGAATATTGATCGAAGTTCTATAAATTTTAGCTAATTAATTATATCTGTAATGTGATATATGTACTGAACGTCGACTAATCGCTATACGTCGATTAGTGAGGGTTGTACATATCTGTGATCTGTGATGTTGGATTGTGTATATGAACTCGTTGGATTGTCGCGGATGAATAGCCGGGGTTGTGAGATGAGTGTTTATTTATCTTTCATTTGATGTAAATTGTAAATTGATGTAATATTATTTTTATGGCCGCACATCCGGGTTGAGGTTGTAGCCGCCATTGTATATTATTTCTTCTACTGATTTTGCTCCTAGGATAGACCCAAGGAGGGGTGCACAAACTACCGGGTACTTTGAAGTGCCGAGTGACCTACTCATGTTGTTGAGGGAGGTTGCTTCACTTCTGGTACTTGGCGGGTAGTTTGCCGCACCCGTAGGGTTCTACGGTGGGGTTTGGCTATTCATCGCGACCGTGTAATCCGTCTTTCGTTGCAGGCTCGAAAGAATCGCGGATTCCTAGCACATCCAATGTGTTCATCTGTGATCTGGAATGGCTATCATTTCATCTGACGAATGTATATATCTATATATGATATCTAGTAGGCGTTGCTTATGTTTTGCATCCGCGCTAGTCCAGCCCCCGCTCTGTCGTTAGTTAAGTAACCTAACGGGTGATGACGGGGCCCCGTGGCGAATGCGGATGGCATAATCGTACGTCATATTTTCGTTGTTTTCTGCAATGGTAGGATTAATTGATGGGACACATTATATTAATGCAAAGAAAATAAACCAAAGTTAAATCGTAGGAACAATTTTAAAACCACTCGGTTTTTTCCAAAAACAGAAAACTTTTAAAAACGCGGAGCATAAACCACTCATTTTAAAAACTATCAAGGTTCTTTCGATTATATCAAGTTCACTACGTTCACGGTTTCGCCAAAACCATTCGTAGCCCTCCGTCATTTCATATGAATATTCAATAGTATTCAAGCCATGTTTGTTGACCTTCGTCAAGGCATAGTGATTGGTAGCTGTTGGGTGTTCATATGTAGCATAGATAGATGCGTTGGTTTGGGACAGTCGTATTACCTTGTTGACCTTCGTCAAGGGTATATACGGGTGGGTTCAAATTAACCTGGATAATGATGGGTAGAACTTGACATGTGACTTATGATTTGTTGACCTTCGTCAAGGTCATAAGAGCATGGGGCAAAAATCCACATCGGGGGTTTCTAAGGAAATTGAAACTTGCTAGTGCTGCATACCATTTGGAGTTTGATAATGTTGGTAGGATTCCTTCAGCATTATCTCACAATGATATTTGGATCCCGATCCTACTGTGAGTATCGGCTACTCCTCGGGAGACTTTTCACTTAACGATCAATGCTATAAACCAAGTAGGTATCTAGAAAGGTGTTAGCGGGGATACACCCATAGGGAAAAGAGGTTATAATTAAGGAACTTCACGAAAACTTCGTAAAACCTCCCTCGAAGTACCGACACCAGCCTGGCTGAACGGTTAAGCAAGTATTGTACGATGAGATCAATCCCGACTAATTCTTCTTTTATGGTTTGAGGAAGGATTCGAGAAACAGTGGGAGCCATCTTGTTTAGATAAACTAAAAACCAATCTAAACGTGCAAGAGCATCATGCTAAGTGTTTTCTTCTCTCTCTCTTAATTGCAGTGATCCAGTGACCAGACATAGGTTACATCTAGATAATAAAATGACTGAATCTGACTGTTATGACTGGCAAAGGTCTGTCCAGATGTCCATTACCCATGGCAAGCTGGGACACCTCCTAACTAATCAAACCCCTGCCGTCTCAGGACCAGTTTCCTCTGTCACGGATATTGATATCTGTAAGACATCGGAAAAGGACTGTGCGAATGCCAAGTGCCTCGTCTTGGCATCAGTTGATGGTGCATACCAGAGGCAGCACGAGAAGATGGACTTAGTTTCTGTCTTCCTCCATAACAAAGATTTATATGGAGAGCAATCTCCTATCGTAAGATATGAGACCTCGAACAAATTGCTTCAAGCGAGGTTGGCTGTCGGGTCATCT
This sequence comes from Agapanthus africanus, assembly GCA_030015575.1. NCBI lineage: Eukaryota > Viridiplantae > Streptophyta > Magnoliopsida > Asparagales > Amaryllidaceae > Agapanthus > Agapanthus africanus. The sequence goes on along the minus strand of JASDDO010000022.1, from coordinate 301,842,752 downwards.
ATAGGGGACAACGTCCTTACAGAGACTAGCTATTTTGATAAGCTCACGGACTTGAAGACCACGTTGAAGAACGGGTCAAATACTGACTTGATTCTACAGTCTCTGCCCTTTACTTATACCCTGAAGGAAACCACGGAAGAAGAAGGAAAGGGAAGGGCAAAAGATTCGGGACTGGATGTAGTAAAAGAAGGACGTTCCTATTGTTACGGGAAAGGACATTGGCAGAAGGATTGCAGTGCTAGCAAAGCCAGTAGCCAGCATTCGAAGCATGTTGTGGCTTCGGCTTCAGATGTGTTTGTAATAGAAAACTGTATGTCAATTAACTCTACTTCCTGGGTACTGGATACCGGATTAGGATCTCACATCTGTAATTCATTACAGGCTTTGAGAAACTGTAGAGTTATCAGGATAGGTGATATAACTCTCAGGGTTGCCAACGGAATGAGCGTGGACGCTGAATCCGTAGGGGAATATCACCTTGGATTGACAAGTGGACCGATATTGATTTTGCGTAACTGTTTGTATGTACCTAGTATGTCTTGTAATATCATATCTGTATCCTTACTTTCTAAGGAAGGATATGATTTTACTTTTGTAAGCGATGTGGTCCACATCCACCTAAATCAAGTTCTGATTGGGTCAGGTACATTAAAAAACGGAATATACGTATTGAATCAAGCTCAGATTTTCAGTATCCAGAACACACTTAAAAGAAAGTCTCCGGAAACAAATCAGACTTTCTTATGGCATTGTAGACCGTGTCACATTAATGAGACATGGTTAACAAAGTTACATAAAGAGGGATACTTGAATCCGTTCGAGTATTAGTCTTATGCTACTTGTGAATCTTGTCTCATGGGAAAGATGACAAAGACTCCGTTCACTGGACACGGAGTAAGAGCGAGCGAGCTCTTGGAACTCATACACAGTGACGTGTGTGTCCAATGTCTACACATGCGCGAAGTGGTTATCATACTTCGCAGACTTGAGTTCGCAGTGGGAGATCATGTATTCCTACGGATTTTCCGATGAAATGGCGTGTTGAGTTTGGGAAGCTTAGTCCCAGATTGTAGGTCCTTTGAGATCCTCGAGCGAGTTAGTTCTGTTGCCTATAATATGGCACTTCCGCCCAGATTATTGAGTATTCACCCTTTTTTCCTTATGTCGATACTTCGCAAATACCTTCATGACCTTTCCCACATGATTTAGCATCAGGCATTTAGCTTAGACGCGATCTTTTCGTTCACCAGCAGCTGATAGTGTTAGTGGATCGGCAGATGGAGGAACTTCGGTCAAGGGTCTTGCCATCTGTGGAGGGTTTTCTTTGGCGTAGCCGTATAGTGAGGTCATCACTTGGGAGGCTGCGAGGGAGATTGGGAGTTTTGTACTCATCTATTTGAAGGTACGCTTAGTGAGAATTTTAAATTCGGGGACAGAATTTCTTTAAGGGGGAAGATTGTAACGTTTTACAAATCGTTTTGCAAATTTTCCGTTTTTAGGGTAAAATTGTCGGTGTTTTCCGTTTTAACCCGATTCTGATCAAACTCTGTATAGATTTGTCGGCACCTAGTTTAGCTGGAATGAAACTAGTGCGCGGGCTTTGGGGGTCAATGGGAAGTTTTGGTCCACATAGAATTTTCCCTAATTAAAATATTATTTTAATGTGTTATTTATGTACTTTATTAGTGGTAATTACTTTTTGTCTTGGGTTAATTACTACTAATGAGAATCTATGCTAATCTAATCACTAGATATTTTTGTTAATCCATCCATCCAAATATCTAGATATTTTGTGAATTAAAATGAAAATTTAAAAAGAAAAGAAAAGGTGGCAAAATGCATTAATGAGCATTTATTGTCAATTTTTAGCTAGAACTTTATTGTTTTTTTTCACAAACAACCCCCCCCCCCCCAATTTCACTTGGCCGGCCACTTGCATGCTTGCTGCCCCTTCTCTCTTCTCACCTTATTTCATCAAATTCAATTCCAAATAAATCCTCAAAAAATTCATCAAATATTCACACAAATTCATAATTAAATCCAAATCCATCTTTTCTTATCACAAAACAAGCTTTGTTCTTCATTCAAGTGAGGTTTTTTGGAGGCTAATCCTTGGATTTTCAAGTTTCAAGTTGTGTTTCTTTGAAAGTATAAATCCAAACCCTAATCTCTTTTTTGGGTGATAATACTTTAATTAGCTTAATTAGATGTTTAATTTAAGCTTTTAAATTCATATTTAGAAATTCTAGTAAGGGTTTTGTTAAACAAATTAGGGTTTTGATTAGTGATATGGTTAGTTGATAATTTTAGACAAATGAAAACTAAACCAAGTTGCTAATTTGTTACATGATATTTTCCTAATTGGTTAATTAAGCTAATTAACAAACTAAACTTTTTCTAATCCTAATTAAATGAGATGAAAATTATAGTAAAGGTTTAAATGGTTTAACCTTGCTATTTAGTGATGTTTGTAAATGCTAGTTGGTAAAAAGTTGTAGTTTTGTGATAAAATGATATCTATTGCTTACTAGGTTTTTCTAAAACATATTTTGGCGAGTTTAAAATTATGGAAGTGGTTTGGATAACTTAGTTAAGCTGTTTTAAGATGTTTGATATCGTTAGAATTGTATTAGCTTTATACTTACGCAAAATATTGCGATAAGTTGCTTACTAGGTTTCGGTGTATTTTTGATGTGGGTTCAGTTGGTCGTTGCGAGGTTATATCTATTATATTCTCGTATTTTATTGTGTTGTGTTTGCGCGATCGGTACGATCAGGGTCTAGGCTTGGTAGTCGTGTCGCTTTACGTTCCTAGTTAGGGTCGTGCCGATGTCGTTCGTGTCTTTGTGTAGCTTTTGCTCTTGAGTTGGTTTCGTAGTGTCGCTACGCGTGTTAGCCACTTGACGAACACATGAGAGTATGTTTGGAGTTGGTGCGTCGGTCAAACGTAGTTGGTATGCGTTATTGGTCGATTGCTAATATATACTTGTTATATTGTTATATGCATTCAGGATCGCAGGCGGGGACTTCGGGCGTTGCGAACAGGGGAAAGCGAGTAGTTGGCTTTACTTAGCCAGGAAGTTGGTGAGTAGATTTAACATCTACAGGGGGATCACCCGCATGGCGTTATGCGTCTGGGCTAGATCAAATGACATGACTATTAGTTAGAAGTATACAGATATTGATTGTGCATGTATACCTTTGTTGCTTATCTCATTTCCTTGGGTATGGACTTAGTATTAATGAGATACAACACCATTATTTATGATTCATGTTTCCCTAGCATTAATTGTATGCTACACACACACCGTCAATAATTATCATGACACGCACAACACCTACACATATGTGATATTGTATTGTTTAGGGACATTGAGACATAATCCATATTTACTTTGAGCATATGACATATAGCATACCAGTATACCTACATACTTACACATATGCCTTGCTATGTGTTGGGGTTAAAATATACACCCCGGTTGACCAAGTCAAAATCAAAGTCAACCCCAAGCCAGGTGGGCCCAAGCCTAGGTCAAGTGGGCCAATGCCCGGAGCGAACCCGAACATGAAGCAACCGGCCTCCCCCCATGCCAAAATAAAATTTTTGTAATAAATAATTTTATTGTATTTCTTTTAATTTATTTTATGAATAAATGTAAGAAAATTGGCAAAAAGCCAAATTTTTGTAAAGCCCATGGCTTATGTGCAAAAAGAAATGGCACATGAGCCATGGGATAGGCAAAATGCCATTTTGAAAAGCCCAAGGGGCTATATGTAAAGTGTGTAGCCTATAAAGGCAAGGATAATGAAAATATCCCAACAACTTTTTTCTCTCTCCAAAAAACAAATCTAGATCAGAGATATTTCTCCTTCCTCAAGGTTCTAAAATCTTCTTTTTTCTTTTGAACTAAATCAAGAGTTTTACTCTTCTTTTTATAAAACTAAATAGTTTTTCACCGCAAAACCCACAAAGGGGAACTCAGATCTTCCAGCAGATCTCAAAAAGAAGAGATTTTTAAAATCTCACATCTCTTTATCTTCAAGATCCTGCCAACAGAGGAGGAGGAAGGAGACCCATCTTCAGAAACCCCACTTTGGGGAAGATCTAGGGCTCAAGGGGAGAAGCCCTTCATCAGCTTCAAAACAACCTAGGAGTTTAACTCCTCATATATATATATACACACACCCAAAATAATAAGCGCTCCTTTTTTGGAGTATAACTCCCATTGCAGGGACCAAGTCCCTTTTAGCGCCCGAGTGCCCACGTGCCGACACGTGGAGCGCTAGCACTCTTGCTCTCAGAGCGCTAGCGCCCGAGCGCCCACGTGCTGATACGTAGGGCGCTAGCGCTCAAAGCGCTAGCGTTCTTGCGCTTAGAGCACTAGCGCCCATGTGCTGACACGTGGAGCGCTAGAGCTCTTGCGCTCAGAGCGCTAGCGCCCGAGCGCCCACGTGCTGACACGTGGGGCGCTAGCAATCAAAGCACTAGTGCTTTTGCGCTCGGAGCGCTAGCGCCCAAAGCGCTAGCGCCCGAGCGCCCACGTGCCTGGCACATGGGGATCTTGCGCTCAAAGCGCTGGCGTTCTTGCGCTCAAAGCGCTGGCACCCAAAGTGTTGGGGATTTTTCCCCACGCATCCTCTGGATGCCCTTTCCCTTTCTTTTATATATATATATGTACACACACACACACACACACACACATACTCTACAACACTGTCCCCCTCAAAAAAATTTTTGGGCCGGGACGCTGCCCCGCACCCCGCAAGGGGGCTACTAGCCCTCTTGACCCCCAGCCCGCTATCCGGGTAGCGGGACCCCCCTAAAAACTCTGCGTGGCTCCCGATGTATCCAAAACCCCGTATCAAAACACAACACACGCACGCTGCACATTGAGTTCGCATGACCAGTTTAACCCGTTAATCGGAGGTTCCCTCACTCCAAAGGCGAGGGGTAATTAACGGCAGCTTAGTCCGCGGCTGCCGGAGATTCGGATCCCCACAATCAATAAACCCCAGCCTACCCTAGGCAGGGGGAATCTGTACTGCGCCTGACAAGCGCGCGCGTATTTCCATCTTAATGGGTTGACGAAAAACACCTTACAGATCCTGGCACGCCCGGTGGGACATTTCTCTCCTCCCATATTTCGGGTTAAACGTTCATGCGAACTCAATCAATATACATATCGATTGCCTATACTCAAATGATTTTTTTTTCGTGCAGCAATCAACTTTCGATGACAATGTCTCCCAAGACGAATTCAGCTTCCAACGCGACCCCGATCTCATACGTGGTCAAGGTCAATGCTCGTGTGGTTCTCCCCGCAAGCCTCAGTCGACAGTGGGAGGAACTGCCCCGCCAGTTTGGCTCCGTCATCATCTACCCTGCCGGAAGCGCTCATCTGGCAGAAATCCCGGCAAAACAGGTTGCCAAGCCGGTCTCAAGGGGCAAGAGGATGAATGATGTGATCTCTAAAGCACCACAACCAAATCTTAAGACGGTGTCTGAACGACTCTCTGGCGCTCCAGCTGGGGGAAAGACTTCCGGTGCAAAGGGCAACATCAAATGTTGCGGACGAGCTCAGGCGATGACTCCAAAAAATGCACAATCGAGCGTATCTCCAAAATCCTCCATCGCCCGGTCTACGGCATCTTCCCAAAGAGCCGAAGTCTGCCAGGTGCTTAGAACAGAAAAGCTAAGGAAGAAGCGGCTCAGGTATCGAGCCAACAAGAGGGCTAGGGCTTCGGCCAAGTGGAATCTTGTGAAGTTCCAATAGCATGGTTACTCTGCGATGACGGCTGAGTCGGCCGTAAAAATCAGCAATTCCTTTGAACCTCTGAAGTGGGTTCAGAAAAATGCCATGACCGCCAGAATCTAGAAGACAGTGGTCCGAACGTCGCTACAAAGAGACGTGTCCCGACCCCAACAGAAAAAGTATGACACTGTCTCTTCAAGAGTCTATCAGGCGCTCTGTGCCGCACGAAAGCAGAGGGGCAAACCCAGAAAAGAAGCGCCAGCACCATTCAAGAACCTGGTCAGGCCAGCCTCCTTCAATTGACTTCCCGTTACCGAAACAGGGGGGTCAAGACAGCGATCTGTGAAATTAGCCGCCGATAATAAAAAGAAGGCTGTATATATTATCCATACGGTCTATATGGTGGGTGGGCGCCCCAGCGACAACCTTCGCAGCAAAACCAAGGATGGGGCCACCACATCCCAAGCCCAATCTGGCTAGAATATGGTTGTCGCTTCCCAAGAACAGCCGCCTCCACCGGATGATGAAAACCCTCTCGATGAGGACGATAGGCAGAAGGACCCTTCGGTCCAAGCAGAGTCAAGCTCGGACAGCGAGGAAGAGCCGACTTTCCGCCCCAGGACCGCGGAGCAAGAGCTGCTTCAAGAGCTTCGAAAACAGCTCAAGAGCAAAGATAAAGAGATGGCCAAGCTCTATTCGAAAATTGATGACCTAACGAACGTTATGATGCAGCTTACGGCTCAAGTTACTCGAGCGCTTCCCAATCAAGCACAAGTCTCTACTCATCAGCCGGGTGATGACAATCCGAAGCAGCCAATGCCTGTTCCTTTGGGTCCAAGGCTGGTCGAGCTGCACGAAAGCTGGCCACATTCCGCTTCTGGGGACGCCTTGGCCCCATATAGCATTATCCCGCTAACACAAGATCGGATAATGGATTTGGTCACCAGCAAAGTTAAAACATTAGTGGCTGAAGCTGAAGCTCAGAAAGAAATTGGCAGTAGCGGGCAGCCATATCCCGCGCAGTACGATCTGATCAAGTTCCCGAGTGGCTACATCATTCCTAAGTTCGGAAGATTTGACGGAACAGGGAATGCAAATCAGCACGTCGCTCACTTCAAAGCATCATGCGGAAATACAGGGGGCAATGACGCGCTCCTTCTTCGTCAGTTTGTCAACAGCCTGACCGGTATCGCCTTCGACTGGTACGCGAGTATACCAGACGGGTCCATCATTACCTTTGCCCAAATGGAGTCTCTGTTTCGGCAAAGGTTCATGAGTGTCGGTGATAAAATCTCCATTGCTGACCTTGTGAGGACCAAGCCGGGAAAGAATGAAAGCAACATCGACTTTATCGCCCGATGGCATAATCTCACAGTCAAGTGCGAACCGCTGCTGGAGCAGGACCAGTCCGTCAGCCTTCTCATTGGGAACCTCAGCAATTGGATGGTCTCATTCTTGTGTATAGCAGGCCTCAAGACGTTTCAAGATCTAACCAAGAAAGTCCAAATGCTAGAACGCTCGAAGCAAGAGGCTACCCCGGACTCTCAGAGAGACGAGACTTGGAAAAGCAAGCGGGACGACAACCGCAGAAGCGGGAGTTCCAGCAGTACCAATGTCTTCAATGCGTCCGACAATGAAGAAAAGTGAAGGGCGAGCGAATCTAAAACCAACCGGTCTCGAAACCCAGTGCTAGGAGGAGAAGGGCCTTCCCTAGAGGAGAAAAAGAACAAGGTTTACTCTTTCAGGAGGAACAAGGTCCAAAAGATATTTAAAGACGCCTTGAACAACGGTCTACAATTTCCAGAGTCGAAAAGATCTCAAGAAGCAAAAATGACCGACAATCCCCTGTATTGCCTGTACCACCGAATAGTGAGCCATGCGATCGAGGATTGCTATATCTTCAAGGACTGGGTCGAGAAGCAGTACAAGGCTGAAGAGATCGAGCTGTCCAAAAGCGTGTTGGTGAACTATCAAGTTGCAACCACCAACTTTATACAGACAGAAGCTGAAACCTTCTGGGAGCGGACAGCCGAACCCGCTGCACTGAGAAATGGAGCGGACTCGCCGCGGCCTCCGTAGAGTACGCACATATCTAATAAGACGAAGAAGATGATAAAGATACTTCGGAAAGAGCCCAGGACGGAATGGGAAGGGCAGAAGAAGCCTAGCTTTCCTGCTGCCAATGCGGCTCCATCAGGCTCAAAATCCAAAAAGCTCAAGAAGAAGAAAAGTGCATCTCGGCGCGAAAAGGAGTCTGTAGGGAGATCGACCATCCAAAATTATATCGATTTGCTCGAAGAATATGAACAGAAGGAAATAATTCTGATTCAATTGAAGGAGTTCTTCCCTGTACGAACGACTGAAATTCTGGAGGAGTTAGAAGAAGACTCCAATGAAGAGATCCCAGTAGTGACCTGCTACGCCATCCATCTTGGCAGCGACTCTGAGGAGGAGCTTTGTTATCCCGAAGAGGACGAGGATCTCGCCACAAAGGTCAACCAAATCCAGCTTAGAAGTGACAGGGCTCTACTGCTAAATCAGGGCAACGCCTCAAAAGGGAAGGAAAAACAAGTGGCTAATGAGGAAGATCGCAGAGGACCGGCTGATGAAAACTCAAGTCCTTCCTCGGTGGACTATAATGTCTTGGCTTATCTCCGGAAGCTTCCGTCTCTCCTGAGCATCTACGATGCCTTGGTCTTATCTAAGGAGCTTAGAGATGTTCTCATTCACGCTCTACAAAACCCCAAGCGGTATCAGGCTCGCTTTGCGGAAATTAATATGAAAGAAGCCCAGTACGCTTTGCATGCCGCCGCGGTCACGTTTGTAAGTCTACGGTAGCTCCCCGACCGTATGTACGAAAACTTTTCTTAAACTAGAAACCGGCGCTATCGTATGCATAAAACCCGGATCGAACCATTAACATACAACTAGCAACTAGAGAAAGGGTTGGAAAGGCTATACCGATCGATCCGTGTCCTTCGGTCTTTGGCCACCATCCCAAGCTCCTCGCGGCATCTCCGATCTCGATCTCCTCGTCGGAAAGGGAACCACATCTTCGAGTCTTTTTACGGGCTCCCGCTTCATCCGAAGCAACTCGGGCATGAAGTTCGCTAGCCGACGTGTCCAAGGTGAAGTAGAGAATGTGTGTGATCACTTTGTCTCTGGCATCCATTGATTCTCATCACATGAGATTGTATGGATGGATGTTAAAGACGATGCCTTTAATGGAAATGGTGAGCAAGAGGAAGAAGAAGAAGAGGAGCCATTTTCTTTCTTTTTTTTATGCTATGAAAAATGAGAGTGAGAGTTAGTATGAAATAATACAAGAGCAAACATATCTATCATGGCTGCCCTTCTCTCTCTTCCTCTCATTTCATCACTCAAATCCATCACAAAATGTGACATATGCACAATAAAAGAGACCATGAGTCACTAGGTTGCATGTGTCACAATAAATGCACTTCATGATGATTTCTAGCTCATAATTTCCATATGCAAACATTAATCCAAATGTTTGCAACAATAAAAAGATACGGCAACATCTAAAGTAAACTCGTGACGGATCACAAGGATACCCTTCACCTGTATAAACATACCTGCATCCGCATTCCGACTGAATGCGAATACGATGAAACTAAAGTAATCCAACAAATCTAATACTAGGATCCGGCTTAAACGAAAGCCCACTAGTATGATCCGTCCGATCATGATCCGTGCACTACCGCACGTATAAGATCGAACCCTGCCATATATCATACGGCCTCTACAACGTTTCGCCCGAAACTTGAAAACTGTCTGTGGGGGACTCTAAAGATTCGTCAATACTTTGGCTGTGGATTTAACCACTAGCTCGTCAGAGGTACTAGTCGTACGTAACGGGCTACCAGGTATTGACCAAAAGGGAGGTCGATGAGCGAACTCATCCTGACACCCTACTGAGCCTGTCAGTGACAATATCCGTACAGTCCGGTCCGTTCGTCTATGAGCATCGCATGTCGGGCCTAGGGGGTTGGTAAAAGTCAGACCTCCAAAAGCGGTACAAGTCGTGTCGGAGTGTAGCCCAGAACGCCCTGAGATACTACTGGAATACCTACCAGTAAATCTCCTGCCTTGGCCAAGGACTTTGAGTAATGGCTCTCCTAGACACAGCGCGATCTCACTCCCAATACCGGGAGAGACGAAACCCCTGTCGATCTGCTCACTGCCTCCATGTGGCTCGGGACTGTACCCAACTAAAACCTGTTTGCACGACTCCTTTGAGCCGTGGTAGGGTAGTAATCAAAGCACAGTGGGAACTTACACGAGACAAATGATGATCTCAGGTCGATGAACTAACCTGTACACATGTCACCAGGGAACTGCTATCCGACGTCAGGTATAATACCAACTAGCATGTTCCCAGCAAGTCCTGTCCGGTGTACTCATAACCCAACGAGCACCTGTATAACTGACACCAATGGCTTGTGAGACCAGCCACCGCCCCTCGTCGGGGTCTCGATCGTATACACTAGTCTACTAATGGAGTATCGATGCCCAGTCTCGAAACTCCTATGACTAGGGACCACTTTAAGGATGCGCTTATAGACTACCCAACTCTCGTGTATATGATCGCCATCATACTGCTGGTAGTCAAGCAAGAATCCTAAGGGCTCTATCAACGTGTAATAGCGACCTGTAAGGTCACCTAAAGCAGTACACGATGATAAAGACAAACCATGCTAGCATACTATTCTCTATCAACGTGTAATAGTGAACAACAATGTCACCTAAAGCATGTACACGATGATAAAGACAAACCAGATAGTATACAAACCACTCGAGTAAGACTGTCCTACCGGTATAGGTCCTCCCTCAATCATTGCAATCGCGTGTCTGCGATCCAATAATTGACTCTGAGGGCACTATATCCAACAATCTCCCACTTGCACTCAAGGATAATTATTGCGATGTCGTATACTCACAGCCCGTGTGATACCGAACACCCAACTCCTCTACTGATCAGTCTTACAAAGTCCGTTTGCGAAACTATTGCGTTCGAGGAATAGCCTCAGTGAGTGGATCCGCCCTGATGTTTCTTTCTATGTCTCTCTTAATCTCATGTTCGCGGAGAAACCCATCTCCCGAAATGAGCAATACCTGTCTTAGAATATGTCTGGATATCTGATGGGACCTAGCTCATAAATGAACTCCAAATCCAAACTTCTTAGACTGTATCGTCAACTGAACTTAATCAGTATGTTGTGTCATGCCTCCCTCAGTATCCGCTTGGACCATCTGTCCAATATACTGCCCCTCGTCAGAGGGAAAACTATAACTCTGACAGTCACTCTGTCATCCAGGTCACCTTGGAAGCCTGGAATGATAACCGTCTCCCGAAGGAGGCTGCCGTTATCAAATCCTTAGAACATTCACTTATGTTCTAAAACTGCTTCCGATCGTTTCTCCAGGATTGGATCAATATCAACTTATTGCATCTACTGCAAAAAACAACATCTGGTGTGGTACTTGACATCTCATGATCAACTCAATTGCCTAAGCAAGTGATATGCCAATCATGCGCATCCCTCTCCCCTATAGTCTGTAAGACACCTTTAGAGAGGGTGACTCCATCACCTGCAAGTACACCACCATGCCAGGAGTAATCCATTCTAAAACACCTTCAGAATACTGTCTAAGTACCCTGATTGGGACACTTCCCAAATCTAGATCTAAAACCATAGATCTAGTAACCAAAATGTCTGATATAATATCCAAGTCCTTTGTGGAGAAACCACTGTGTGACAACCAAAGTATAATCGATCGTAGTATTGGAATTTCACTTCCTACTCTGTATATGTCATCCAAATACCAGGACATCACACCCTACTACCTTCTTAACAGATCCATCCCTATTTTGATGAAGTCAAACCTATGACTGTCACATCAGAAATAGATGATCTATCTCCGCTATATCTGCTTTAGTCCATAAATAGACATAAGCTACTTGTCAACCAATGCTTCCGCTGCTCCCACTGACTACGACAACCCTCTGGCAGAGTCATATACACGTACACTTCTAAAGCTAGTTTAGAAGGACGCTATACTCATCCTCCTGCCGGGTCTTACAGTCTGGAACAACAGCAATGGCAAGTCTGGGTAAACAAGAACCTCCCTGTCACCGTCCTTGAGGCTACCGGAGTACCTCTCGGGTGCCTGAGGTTACCCACCATATCTGCGGAGTAGCCAACGGAATGTTTAACCAGATTGAATCTTTAGGTTCTTATCAAATTTTCAGTAATCGTTTGCGGTTCTGGAATCACTTCCAGTTCTACCATACTCCCACTACTGTTTTCTGAAAAAATCCATTTTACAAAAACTATGGCGAGTCAAGAACAATATCACTATTGGTCTTCCAGATGGTAGAAAGTCAACCCTCATCATAGCCCGGGCCAACCCATAAACATCCATTACAGAAACGTGCCTTGAGTTATCCAGAGTCTGGTTTTAAGCATAAGCTGGACAACTCCCCGTACCTTAACATTGTTAAGATATGAACTATTCTATATCCAATATAGAAATAGAGGCACTGATTTAATTGGAACCAGATTCAAATCATGCATCTATCTCTAGTGCATGTCAACTAAATGGAGAGAGGCCGATCAGCATTACTCAACTTAGGAGTGCATCCAATTATGAGTAACCTGAAAGAGAAGTAAGTTCTCATAATCATTACTATCAACTGAATACCATACATAAGTATCTTCATCTTCGATTACCTTGAAGAATCCTGATACTTGCAACACGTGGTTCTCTACTTTACTCTTATACCTATAACTTCTCAAAACTTAGACCTTGCATTTCTACGAAACACATGTCTAAGAACTAGAGAAGTCACAAGTAAACAGAATATAGTACGAGTACCAACCCCTCTATCCTCATGGACACTGGACTACATACAATACTCTGTATATGTCCCCTGAGTCTAATAACTCATTCCCTGTATGTCGTAGGTTGAAAACTGTACTTATGGTTAAGAAGAATTACACCGCTGTTTAATGCTCCTTACCTAACCATCCACTGATATAGGTAAATGTAATAAACATAATTTCAAAAAGTTATATCTCACTTTATAAAAATAAATGTACATATATATCAATTTTAAATTGGTGCATAACAACGGATATTCAAAACCAAATATTTGCCGTCCGGCAAACAACCCAGGCGATTTCCTCAAATATCACCAATTACAACGAATCCCGATATAATGAGGATGATCACCCAATTCCCAATAACTTACTCCCATTCATCATCTGTAAAACCATACAGATATGAGAATCAAACCTGGTAAATACATACCCTGGAGCAAGGGCTAATTGGGAAATCAGTTTTCTTTTAACAATACACAGTGAAACTGAAACATGTAAATGTTTCGAAGGGGTATCCGGGTATTCCTAGTAATGCCTCTTCCATTATAAGATTCACAACTGTAACCGTATATTTCTTTGCCATCTCTCCAAATCACTTTATATGTCTTTAGTCATTACCTTTTGTACACCACCTTTAGGACAAATGGTTTTCTTCCTTCCCTACCGTTTGGCACCAGCCTATGGTTTGGAAGAAAACTATCCAATAAGCATAATGGGTGTACTGTCCTAATCCTAGGAGTACTCGCAACCCGAGAGAAGGTAAAGATAAAAGACAACTGAACAAAACTTTATTCCTATTTCTCCTGAACCAGAATCCATCCCCGAACTGGAACATGTTCCTTCGAGTTAGTATATAACCATACGATGGAGTATCCAAATAAACTGTGGATCTTCGTAGTGATACAGAGTGTTCTGGAGAAATACAAAGGTGATGTAGGATTGGCGAAGAAATACTTGGTTTGGTCGTGAATAGCAGTCGCAATTTACTTTGCCCTCTAACTAATCCCTTTATTTGTCTTTACTTAATACCTTCTGTACACCTTTTAGGTTAAATGGTTTTCTTCATTCCCTACCGTTCGACACCAGCCTATGGTTTGTAAGAAGACTATCCAATAAGCATAATGGGTGTACTGTCCTAATCCAAGGAGCACTCGCAACCTAAGAGAAGGTAAAAGGAAAAGACAACTGAATAGTCTTATTCATTTTCCCCAGAACCGGAAACCATCCTCGAATCTGGAACAAGTTCCTTCGAGTTCGTATATAACCATAAGATGGTTTTATCCAATGGAAGTGGATGTTCGTAGTAATACGGGGTTTTCTGGAGAAAAGGGTAAAAGTAGGAGTGGCAATGAGTTATGCAACTCTGACAATCCAAAATCCATTGTTTTAAGAAAGTTCGGTTAACTTGGTCACCGAGTCATAGTCTAGGGTCGGGTCATGGTTGCTGCCAAAGAGAGAGAGAAAAGAAACACTCAGCGTGCACTCTAACTTAGATCAGAATGATTATCACTTTATCTAATCAGGAAACCTCCCACTGTATCGTCAAATTCTCATCCAAACCTGAAAGAAGAATTAGTCGGGATCGCCCGAGGAGTAAACCAACTCATCAGTAGGAATCAAGATCCAACTATCATCGCATGATAACGTGATGGAATCGACTCACGTTATCCCACTCCAGAATGTATGCGCATGCCTGGCAAGTTTCAGTTTCTTTAGAAACTCCCTATGAGTGTTTTTACCCCTAGGACCCAAGTGACCTTGACACAGTCAACAAATCAAAGAGTCCTAGTCAAGTTCAACCTGTCATTATCCTGGATTGCATTAAACCCACCCGTACTAGCCCTTGACACAGTCAACAAGGCCGCACGACTGTCCTAACCAATCGTGTTAATATGCCACAAACAAACACTACTTAGCTACCGCACACTACGCCTTGATACAGTCAACAAACTCAGTATGAATACTAAGTAATACTTATAAGAAATGACGGAGGGCTACGGCTGGTTTTTGGCGAAAAACCTTTAGCGTAATGAACTTGATATCGTTGAAGGAACTGCATAGCTTTTATAAAAATATAGTGGCGAAAACCTTTGCTAAAGAGGTCACTCCCGGTGAAGGGATCTCGGCTCTTTCCCCTTAGAATGAGGTGCAGGATATTCCAACTGAATACCACGATGCAAAGTAGAAAGTAATCGACTATAGTGAAGTTATTACCCTGACGCAAACTTCTGTCCAAGGGGTCACTCCCGGTGAAAAGATCTCGGCCCTTGCCTCATCGACTGAGGTGCTGGATATTCATAACCGAATACCACTGTGCAAAACAAAAGAAAACGTCCTTGCAATAACAGCTTTTTTTGAAAAATGTTCCAACAACATCAGAATAGGTTTGTTTAGCTTGCATTGATCCGAATCAATGCAGTCCCATCAATTAATCACACCACAAAAGAACGAAAATATGATGTACGTATATGCCATCCGCATTCGCCACTGGGTCCCGTCATCACCTCTTAGGTTACTTAACTAACGACAGAGCAGGGACTGGACTAGCGCGGGTGTAAAACATATACAACATCTACTAGTATATATATCAATATATAATATTCACTCATGGCGTGATAAAATGCAACATCACAGAGAGTAATAAGCATCACATAACAATACAGATAATCTGGGATCCCCGGGTTTCCTTTGAGCCGCTACTGAAACTCGACGTTCCCCTGGTCGTGTGGATAGCCTGTGCAATGAAATCCTAGACCCCTGCGGGCGCGACAAGTTACCCGCCAAAACCTGAAGCGAGGCAGCCCCCTTCAACAAAGTGAATGGACCACCCAGCACTTCATGGAATCCGGTAACTTGAGCACCCCTCCTTGGGTCAACCTGTACCCCTTACGAGTGCGGCGAATAGCCGCCCAATTCTAGAGTGAAGCCTCCTCCGTCTCAAAGCCATGAGATGCGGGCTCGTTGCCCTCTAGAACCGGCTATCCGTGCACCCCACCGCGGGGTAATCCTAGTACAGAAAGTAATATATACAACGGGTACATCGACATCAACCCGGTCGTGCCCCAAAAGAATAATATACAAACAGGCAGTGACGGCAGTCCACATGTCGGACGCTCGCCCCGCAATATCAAATGTACAAATACAACCAAACTGTACTAACATTGCATCCAGGATATCCACCACGGCAAATCCGCAACATCACAGCACAAGACAGAACATCAACGTGAATGTCACGTTAGTAAATCCGTCTAAAAGAACTATAGCAATTAGACAAGATTTACCGATCAAATGACATTCACGGTCGCAGATATAATGTAAATACTGTGAACTAACATGTTTAAAAATTTTCGATCGACAAAATTTCCCGAAGTGAGCCCCAAGCACAATTCCCAGTACTCAAACAAATCTGGGCCCAAACAAAAAATACCAGAAACCCCAATTCCAACTCAAAGACTGTTAATGTATATGCCCTAGGGGCCATTATTGTATCATACTAGCTTGTATATTACTTAATGGATGCTTGGGATATTCACAGTTATATTAACAGTCTTGCTAAACATGGTAGTATGCTACTTGGTTTATATCTATCTTAATATGTTTGTACGTATTGATAGAGCCCTTAGGATCTTGCTTGACTACCAGCGTTGTGATGGAAGTCAAACTAGTGGGGGCTGGGTAGTCTACAAGCAGATCCTTTTTCAGGTCCCTAGTCGTAGGATTATCGAGACAGGGCATCGATACTCCGGAGTAGATTAGTGTGTATGCTTCTCATCCGCAAACTTGACACTGCTGCTTCGCCTCGAGTGTGTTCCCATTGTTCTTAGATTGCTACCCTACCATGGCTCAAAGGATTCATGCAAACAGGTAGCAGTTGGGTGCAGTCCCGAGCACTTGGAGGCAATGGCGGTTAGACAGGATTCGTCTCTCCCGGTATTGGGAGTTGATATCGCGCTGTGTCTGGAGAGCCATTACGCAAAGTCCCTGGCCAGGGCAAGCGAGATTTACTTGTAGGTTTTCCAGTAGTTTCTCAAGGTGTAATGGGCTTCACTCCGACACGACTTATACCGCTTTTAGGGGACTGACGCTTGCCGCCCCTAGGCCCGATATGTGCTAGTCCTAGATGAACAGACCGGACTGTACGGAGATTGTCACATCAGGCTCAATAGGAGTTCCGATGGATTTCCTCATCGGCCTTCTTATCGACATCTACCTGGGGACCGTTACGTACAGCTAATGCCGCTTGCGGTCTGTGGTTAAACCCACTGCCAGCGTAGTAGTCGAGTCTTTAGAGTCTCACACAGAGAGTTTCCCTGCATCGGGCGAAACGATATAGAGGTCGTATGGTTTTACGACACGGTTCGGACACATACGTGTTTTATCGCACGTACGATGTTCGGACAGTTTTTACTAGCGGGCTTTGGTTTAAGCCAGATTCTAGTATCGGATTATTGGATTTATACAGTCTCAGTATTTCTGTGTTTTCACGGATAGGAGGGGCGTTCTCATAAATTGTCGAGAAGGTTGATGAGGTGGAGGGCTTATGTGACATTTGCATTTATTGGTTTAATGACTCATGGTGTGATTCATCCATAGAGTTAATGATGCATTTATTGTTTAAATGACTCATGAGATGAATCACTAGGTGAATTAATGAAGCATGATGATAATTGTTATTTGTTATTCATTTAATAAAAATCTTATGCTTCATATATATTCACAATGATTTTATTATTCCAAAAGAATTCTCATTCTCACCTTCTCTCTCCTCAAGCTCTCTATCTTCAAACCCTAACCCTAACCTCTCATGTGTTGAGATCAAGAAAGACTATTTGATCCCTAATCCTACTCTATATCCTCTAGGTTGCTTTGATTAGCACTTTTAGTAACTTAGTTACCTCAAGTTAGAGGTCAAGCTTGGAGAAGTAGCTCTCGGGTGGATCTCCTATCACAAAGAGGAGGCCGACGAGGAGGTGGTCATCGAGAACATGAAGAACTTGGTTCATTAGGTATAATCTTCTTTCATAGTAGCTAATCCCTCCTCTTATGTTGTTAGTTAAGGTTTGGCAAAGATCCGTAAGTTAGTCGATGTTTGTTTTAAACAAAATGATTGTTTTACCTATTCCGCCTCACCACAACTCGTGGGGTGTAAAACGTCGACTTACAGTGGTATCAGAGCCTCGCTAAACCATAACTAACTTGTTAGCAAAGTCGTTAGAAATTCGATCGCGAAACGAACCGGAAAAATATCAGACGAACAGACCGGACTATGTGGTAAGTGTTACTGATTGGATTGGCAGGAGTGTGAGCAGGCTTGCCTAGGGGTGGTAAACGTCAGACCCCAGTAGCTTGATAAGTCATGCCGATGTAAGGTCCATAATAAGCATAAAACTACTGATAACACTTACCAGTAAATCAGTGCAACCCTGGCCAGGGATTTCCAGTTATGGACAGCGAGCATAGCGCAACATCAACCACCAATACCGGGAGAGACGAATCCCCTCCTATCGCTAATTGCCTCCATGTGAATCGGGACTGTACCTAAAAACCACCTGTTTGCATGACTCAGTAGAGCCGTGGTAGGGTGGAAATCAAAGCACAGTGGGAGACACACAAGACACTATGATGATCTCGGGTCAACAGACTAAGCTGTACCAGTGTCACCAGAGAACTGCCATCTGACGTGAGGTATAATACCATCTGGGAGTTCTCGGCGAGTCCGTTCAATGTACCCAGTCTCCACTGAGCACCCGCATACCGTCTCTGATGTCAAACACCAATGGATATGGGATCATCCATCGCCCATCACATGGGTCGAGAAGATATGCTAGTCTACTCTGGAATATCGATACCCCGTCTCGATATTCCTACGACTATGAACATTGAAGGATGTACTCATGGACTACCCAGGCCCCACTAGTATGATCTGCATCATAGTCCTGCAAGTCGAGTACACATCCTAAGGGCTTTATCAACATGTAATAGAGAGACAGTAAGTATATATGTTAAGATAAAGAGTAACCAGATAGCGTACTATCATGTCGAGCAAGAAAGTCCTACCTATATATGTCCCAGCATCCACTATAATATACATCTCATGTACAGTAATGACCTCTAGGGCATACATATAACTAACAATCTCGCACTTGCACTAGGGCTATATGTAGCAGTAGTTGTAGTATCTCATACTCAACCATCCCATAAAAGTCTCTCTCTCGGAAAATTCCTTTGTGAGTGGATCCGCCGTGTTGTCCTCTGAGTCTACTCTCCTAACCTCGATCACCCAGGAGATCAACTATCTCCATGATCAGGTGATACTGCCTTGGAATATGTCTGGGTCACTGATAGTGTAAGTCCACGTTGCCACCCCCGGTTCTTACGGGGAGGCGGAAACGGTATAAAAATCAAATTTTTAGTGCAAGAAGCAACATGGACTATGCAAGGTCGGGATCGATACCTAAACTAAAACTAGCAACCTAGCTAAAGAAGTTTAGCTACTCGGATGAAGATGGTTATACCTAGACTTGAACTCCTTCGTCTTCAAACTTTGCAGAGGTTGATGGTTCTCCTTTGTCGCCTTCTCCCGTCGAAGATGGATCCACCTCGAAGGCTCGACCTTTGGGCTCTTTCTCGTACTTGGAGTGAACTAGAATCGCCGGCTTGCTAGACCCTTGATCCTAGAGTGAGTAGAGAGTGTTTAGGGTTTGCTTTTGTTTTTCAAGAGAAGGATTCTCAACTCATGAGAAGGTTTCTCTTGACTAGAGGAAGAAGAAGATGAAGTGAAGAGAGAGAGTGAGAATGATAGAATGAGCTCTTTCTTTTCCTTTTGCAACCATAACAAAAGAAAAAGAAAAATCAAATAATAACAATAATCAAAATGAAAAAGGTTTGATGGTTAGTTTAGAATGACTAATATCATTACATGCATTAAATGAATAAAGCAAGAATGAAAAAGCATCTTGCATTTGTAATGATGGTAGTCAAATGTTCAACCATGGTCAACAAGTCAACCATGGTCAACAAGTCAACAAAAACTAACCATGACACAATTTCATTTTATTATATATTATTAAATGATATAATACAAATCCATTAGGGTTTGGAAAAAGACGACTGTCAACTGTGCATACGCACCCGTTCCGAAACCCTAATGGAAAT
Source organism: Agapanthus africanus (assembly GCA_030015575.1). Lineage (NCBI taxonomy): Eukaryota > Viridiplantae > Streptophyta > Magnoliopsida > Asparagales > Amaryllidaceae > Agapanthus > Agapanthus africanus. Next base: position 301,822,936 of record JASDDO010000022.1, on the reverse strand, counting down.
CATCTTCCTCCTCCTCAAATAACTGTGCATACACACCTGCATTCTTGTTCCGAGGAACATGAATACTGAGAGATAAAAGCAACCCCAAATACTATACCAGTATCCGGCTCAAACCAGAGCCCGCTGGTAATATCTGTCCGGACTCCAAACATGCACAAGTGCGCGGATGAGAACGAACCCTGTCGCAAAACCATGCGACCTCTACTCTGTTTTGCCCATAGGCGAATACCCTCTGTGTGGGACTCTAAAGACTCGACACTACGCTGGCAGTGGGTTTAACCACAGACCGCAAGCGGCACTAGCTGTGCGTAACGGTCCCCAGGTAGATGTCGACAAGAAGGCTGACGAGGTGAAAACCCCATCGGAACTCCTACTGAGTCTGAATGTGACAGTCTCCGTACAGTCCGGTCTGTTCGTCTGATACATCGCATGGCGGGCCTAGGGGGCGGTAAATGTCAGTCCCCCAATAGCGGTACAAGTCGTGCCGGAGCGAAGCCCAAAACACCCTGAGACAACACTGGAAACCTACCAGTATATCTCGTTTGCCCTGGCCAGGGACTACTTGTGTAATGGCTCTCCTAGACACAGCGCGATGTCAACCCCCAATACCGGGAGAGACGAATCCTGTCTAACCGTCACTGCCTCCAAGTGCTTCGGGACTGCACCCAACCACCACCTGTTTGCACGACTCCTTTGAGCCGTGGTAGGGTAGTGATCAAAGTGCAGTGGGAACACACTCGAGGCGAAGTGCCAGTGTCAAGTCAGCGGACTAAGCTGTACTCATGTCACCTGGGAACTGATGACTGACGATAGGTATAATACCAACCTGTCAGTTCCCGACGAGTCCTGTCCAGTGTACTCGTAACCCAACGAGCACCCGTATACTATCTCCAGTACGACGTACTGATGGCTGTGGGACAGACCATCTCCCACACTGGGATGAGAAGCGCATACGCTAGTCTACTCCGGAGTATCGATGCCCTGTCTCGATAGTCCTGCGACTAGGGACCTGTATAAGGATGTGCTTATAGATTACCCAGCCCCCACTAGTGTGACTGCCATCACAACGCTGGTAATCAAGCAAAGATCCTAAGGGCTCCACTAATGCGTATAAGTGATATAGTAAAATAAACACAAGTACACATTGAAGTAGAGACAAACCAAGTAGCATACTACTATTTTGAGCAAGATTGTATATACAAGGTGAATATCCCAAGCATCCATTAAGTAATATACAAACTAGTATGATACAGTAATGGCCTCTAGGGCATATACACTAACAATCTCCCACTTGCACTAAGGCCATGTACTGGCGTATCGAAGACCTATCATCTCGATCAGCCGCTCGAACTGAGTCTGGGGCAGGGCCTTGGTGAATGGATCTGCAGTGTTGTCTTCTGAAGCAACTCTCCGAACCTCGATCTCCTTGCGATCCACGATCTCCCTGATCAGGTGATACCGCCTCAAGATGTGCCTGGATCTCTGATGGGACCTGGGTTCCTTCGCTAAAGCTATAGCCCCATTGTTGTCGCAATACAGAGGTATTGGATCAACAATGGACGGAACCACCTGAAGTTCTTTCAAGAACTTCCTCATCCAGACAGCTTCTTTTGCGGCATCAGATGCAGCGATGTATTCCGCTTCCATCGTCGAGTCTGCAACGGTTTCCTGTTTGGAACTCTTCCAACACACCGCCCCTCCATTGAGGGTAAAGACAAAACCCGACATGGACTTGGAATCATCCTTGTCACTCTGGAAGCTGGAGTCAGCAAAGGCCTCGATCTGGAGGTCTTTTCCGCCATACACCAAGAACATCTCCTTAGTCCTTCTCAGGTACTTGAGAATGTTCTTTACCGCTATCCAGTGTTTCTCCCCAGGGTTTGACTGATACCGGCTTACCACACTCAGTGCATAAGCTACATCCGGTCTGGTACACAACATCGCATACATTATAGAGCCTACCGCAGAAGCGTAGGGTATAATCGACATGCGATCCCTCTCCAAATCAGTCTTGGGAGACATCTCTTTAGAGAGGGTGATCCCGTGACAAGCCGGTAGGTTACCGCGCTTGGAATCTTCCATACTGAATCTCTTCACTATGGTGTCGATGTACCTGGACTGAGAAAGTCCCAATATCCTCTTGGATCTATCACGATGGATCCGGATCCCCAGGATGTATGAGGCATCACCCAGGTCTTTCATGGAGAACCTGTGTGACAAGAACCCCTTGACAGATTGTATCATAGGAATGTCATTTCCTACTAAGAGAATGTCATCCACGTATAAAACGAGGAATACTACAGTTCTCGCTACAAATCTACTATAGATGCATGGTTCATCTGGATTTTTGATAAAGCCAAATTCTTTGACCGTCTCATCAAAACAGATGTTCCAACTCCGCGATGCCTGCTTTAGTCCATAGATGGACTTAAGCAACTTGCACACCTTTCCGCTGCTCCCACTCTGAATGAAGCCCTCTGGCTGGTCCATATAGACACACTCCTCTAAATTTCCATTTAGAAAAGCTGTCTTTACGTCCATTTGCCAGATCTCATAATCGTGGAAGGCAGCGATGGCAAGAAGGATCCGAATGGATTTCAGCATGGCTACTGGAGAAAAGGTTTCGTCATAGTCCAAGCCAGGTCTTTGACGGAAACCCTTTGCTACCAGCCTAGCTTTATAGGTCTCAACCTGTCCATCTACACCAATCTTCCTTTTGAAGATCCACTTGCATCCTACGGGTTTTACCCCGTCTGGAGCAATGTCCAACGTCCATACCTTGTTGGTGTACATGGACTCCATTTCGGTCCGCATTGCATCCAGCCATTTCACTGAGTCAACACTCTGAACGGCCTGCTGGAAGCTAGTAGGCTCATCATAATCTATGATGCAATCCTCTCTATCCCCGTCTATGAGAAAACCGTAGTATCTCTCGGGCGGATGAGACTGCCTACTACTTCTGCGGAGCGGCGTAGGAATGTCCTGTTCTTTCGAACCCTCTGGTTCCTCTAAGCTTTCAGTAATGTTTTGTGGTTCTGGAATTTCTTCCAGTTCTACTGCGCTCCCACTTATCTGGTTTTCCAAAAACTCAGTTTCCAAGAAGTAGGCATGACGAGAAACAAGGACTTTTTGTTCCTCTTCACAGTAGAAGAAATATCCTTTTGAGTTCTTTGGATACCCCACAAACTTGCACTGTACTGAGCGTGCCTCGAGCTTGTCCGCATGCTGCTTTTTGACAAAAGCCGGACATCCCCATGTCTTAATGTGCTTAAGATAGGGTTTCTTCCCACACCACATTTCATATGGTGTGGAAGGCACAGTCTTAGTCGGAACTCGGTTCAAAAGGTATGCGGCTGATTCTAGCGCATATCCCCAGAATGATCGCGGCAACTCAGCGTTACTCATCATGGACCGCACCATATCCAATAGGGTGCGGTTCCGTCTCTCCGATACACCGTTATGTTGCGGGGTGTATGGAGGAGTAAGTTGAGAGAGAATTCCGTTCTCTTTTAAATAGTCCAGGAACTCGGCACTTAAGTATTCTCCACCTCGATCCGATCTTAGAATCTTAATACTTTTGCCGGTCTGTTTCTCTACTTCATTCTTATACTCCTGGAATTTTCCAAAGGCCTCGGACTTATGTTTCATTAAGAAGACATAACCGTACCTTGAGAAGTCATCCGTAAAAGTAATGAAGTAAGAATGTCCGCTTCGGGCATGTGTAGACATTGGACCGCACACGTCACTGTGTACGAGTCCCAAGAGCTCGCTCGCTCTTCCTCCATGTCCAGTAAACGGAGTCTTTGTCATCTTTCCCTTGAGACAGGATTGACAAGTGGCATACGACTGATATTCGAACGCATTCAAATACCCTTCTGTATGTAACTTCGTCAACCTTCTCTCATTGATGTGACCCAATCTACAATGCCATAAGAAAGTCTGGTTTATTTCTGGAGACTTTCTTTTGTGTGTATTCTGGACATTGAAAATCTGTGGTTGGTTCAATACGTATATACCATTACTCAAAGTACCTGACCCAATCAAAACTTGATTAAGGCGAATGTTTACAACATTACTTACAAACGCAAATTCATAACCTTCTTTAGAAACTAAAGATACAGAAATGATATTACAAGTTGCGTTGGGTACAAAAAAGCAATTACGCAAAACCAAAACATGTCCATCTGACATTCCCAGGTGATAGTCCCCCACGGCTTTAGCATCCATGCTAGCTCCGTTCGCAACTCTGAGGGTCATGTCACCTGCCTTCAAAACCCTACGGTTTCTCAACGCCTGCAAAGAATTACAGATATGAGATCCTGATCCGGTATCCAATACCCAGGAAGTAGAGTTTATTGAAAGACAGTTTTCAATAACATACACACCTGAAGCTGAAGCTGCAACCTGCTTCAATTCCTGTGTTCTGGCCTTCCAGGCCCTGCAATCATTCTTCCAGTGTCCTTTCTTATGACAAAAGAAGCATTCTTCCTTATCCACAAGCTTCCCCGCTATCTTTGTTGCTTTACCTTTTCCCTTCGTATCCACTTTACTAACACCGCCCCTTGGTTTGGCGGGGGCTTTCTTCTTCTTTCCCTTGGCTTTCGCCTTGGACCTAGAAGAAGATGATCCTCCTACAAACAAAGTGGATGTTTCCCTACCTTTCTGTAGGGTGCCCTCTGCGCTCCTCAGCAGGTTGAGGAGCTCTGAAAGTTCAACCTCTTTTTCTTGTAGGTTGAAGTTCATTATAAACTGGGCGTAAGTGGAAGGAAGGGACTGGAGAACTATATCCGTATATAGCTCACTCTCCAATGTGATCCCTAGGTCAGCGAGCTCCTCAATGTAGCCGATCATCTTTAGCACGTGCTCGGCTACTGATGATCCGACGGCCATTCTTGTCGAAAACAACTTTTTCGACGCTTCGTATCTTGCGATACGTGATTGCTCTCCATACAGTTCTTTTGTATGAAGCAATATGGACTCCATGTCCATATTCTCATGCCTCCTCTGATGTTCGTTGTCCATCGAGGCAAGCAGGAGGCACTTGGCCTTCGCGCTATCAATCTCCCAAGTCTTGCGGATTTCCTTATCCGCGACGCTGGAAGTTGGACCAGGGACAGGGGGAGCTTTGGTGGTAAGAAGATACCCCAGCTTGTCATAAGTGATTGCTATCTTGACATTCCTGAGCCAATCTTTGTAGTTTGGCCCTGTCAACTTGTTTTTATCTAGGAGTAACTTAAGTCCAGTCATGTTGATTGGTCGCTGCAATTAGGAGAGAGAAGAAGAAACACTCAGCATGATGCTCTTGCAAGTTTAGAGTGGTTTTTAATTTGTCTAAACAGGATGGCTCCCACTGTTTCTCGAATCCCTCCTCAAACCATAAAGGAAGAATTAGTCAGGATCAATCCCACCGTACAATACTTGCTTAATCGTTCGGCCAGGCTGGTGTCGGTACTTCGAGGGAGGTTTTCCAACGCTTTCGCGAAGTTCCTTAATTAAAGAACCTCTTTTCCCTGGGGGCGTAGCCCCGCTAACACCTTTCTAGGCACCTACTAGATTTATAGCATTGATCGTTAAGTGAGAAATTTCCCGAGGAGTAGCATATACTCACAGTAGGATCGGGATCCAAATATCATCGCGTGACGAAACTGAAGGAATCCTACCAGAATCACCACACTCCAAATGGTATGCAAATCTAGCAAGTTTCAGTACTTATGAAACTCCCGATGTGGATTTTTGCCCCATGCTCTTATGACCTTGACTTTGGCCAACAAATCATAAGTCACATGTCAAGTTCTACCCGTCGTTCTCCAGGTTAATTTGAATCCACCCGTACCCACCCTTGACTTTGGCCAACAAGGCAGTACGACTGTTCCAAACCAACGCATCTATCTATGCTGCACATGAATACCCAATAGCTACCAATCACTATGCCTTGACTTTGGCCAACAAACACAGCTTGAATACTATTGACTATTCATATGAAACGACGGAGGGCTACGGATGGTTTTGGCAAAACCGTGAACGTAGTGAACTTGATTTGGTCGATGGAACGAGATAGCTTTTAAATGGAGTGGCTCAAGCTCCGCATTTTAAAAGTTAGTTTTGAAAAGAACCGAGTGGTTTTTCGAAAGTGTTCCAACGACTTTAACTTGGTTTATTATCTTGCATTAGTTCTTTTAATGCGTGATATTCTTGCATTAGTACTTTTAATGCGTCCCATCATTTAAATCCTACCATTGCAGAAAACAACCAAAATATGACGTACGCTTATGCCATTCGCATTCGCCACTGGGCCCCGTCATTACCCGTTAGGTTACTTAACTAACGACAGAGCGGGGGCTGGGCTAGCGCGTCTGTAAAACATAAGCAACGCCTAAATAGAAAGCAATGATAAACATTTCAGATCACAGATAAATACATTGGATATGCTAGTAATCTGTAATTTGTACGAGCCTGTAACAAAAAACAGATAACACGGTCGCGGTGAATAGCCAATACCCCACCCAAGACCCCTACGGGTGCGGCAAACTACCCGCCAAGTACCCGAAGCGTAGCAACCTCCCTCATCTCCATGAGTAGGCCACTCGACACTTCGGTGTACCCGGTAGTTTGTGCACCCCTCCATGGGTCTATCCTAGGAGCAAAAACAGTAAAAGAATTATACAATGACGGCTACAACCCCGACCCGGTTGTGCGGCCAAACAAATAATAATTATTACATCAATTTATATTTACAATGAATTGCAAGAAAAGAAAACTCTCGTCTCACAACCCCCGGCTATTCACCCGCGACAATCCAACATATTTATATACACATTCCAGCACATTACAGATCATGTATAACCCCGACTAATCGTCTTATAGCGATTAGTCGACGTTCAATACATGCAAACATCACAGATATAACCATCATAGTCAAAGTGCAGTGAAGTTCGGAAAAATACGGAATTATAGGCCCCCAAAAGTAAATTTTAGTTCTGGAAAATCTGGGCATATAATATATATCCTAAAAATCCCAAAAACAACAAATAAAGACACTGCACGAAAATCGATGCAGAGAGGACATCAAGTCGCGGCAGATCCGCGGCGGCCAAGAAGGCTCACGCGGCGGAAGCGCGGCGGCTTAGACGAATCTCTGTGTCGTTTTTCATGGGTGTTTTTAGAAAACCCTGAGATGAATTTACAGATATAAAGTTTTTCATTTCGAGCCAAAAAAATTTCAACAGAAACTCAGGTTTTTGAAAATACGGTTTTTGGGTTTTTTACGGTTCCGAACTTCGTTACACTTCACTACCTAGCTAGTTTAAGTTTAGTTAGGCTCTGATACCACTGTAAGTCCACGTTGCCACCCCCGGTTCTTACGGGGAGGCGGAAACGGTATAAAAATCAAATTTTTAGTGCAAGAAGCAACATGGACTATGCAAGGTCGGGATCGATACCTAAACTAAAACTAGCAACCTAGCTAAAGAAGTTTAGCTACTCGGATGAAGATGGTTATACCTAGACTTGAACTCCTTCGTCTTCAAACTTTGTAGAGGTTGATGGTTCTCCTTTGTCGCCTTCTCCCGTCGAAGATGGATCCACCTCGAAGGCTCGACCTTTGGGCTCTTTCTCGTACTTGGAGTGAACTAGAATCGCCGGCTTGCTAGACCCTTGATCCTAGAGTGAGTAGAGAGTGTTTAGGGTTTGCTTTTGTTTTTCAAGAGAAGGATTCTCAACTCATGAGAAGGTTTCTCTTGACTAGAGGAAGAAGAAGATGAAGTGAAGAGAGAGAGTGAGAATGATAGAATGAGCTCTTTCTTTTCCTTTTGCAACCATAACAAAAGAAAAAGAAAAATCAAATAATAACAATAATCAAAATGAAAAAGGTTTGATGGTTAGTTTAGAATGACTAATATCATTACATGCATTAAATGAATAAAGCAAGAATGAAAAAGCATCTTGCATTTGTAATGATGGTAGTCAAATGTTCAACCATGGTCAACAAGTCAACCATGGTCAACAAGTCAACAAAAACTAACCATGACACAATTTCATTTTATTATATATTATTAAATGATATAATACAAATCCATTAGGGTTTGGAAAAAGACGACTGTCAACTGTGCATACGCACCCGTTCCGAAACCCTAATGGAAATCATCTTCCTCCTCCTCAAATAACTGTGCATACACACCTGCATTCTTGTTCCGAGGAACATGAATACTGAGAGATAAAAGCAACCCCAAATACTATACCAGTATCCGGCTCAAACCAGAGCCCGCTGGTAATATCTGTCCGGACTCCAAACATGCACAAGTGCGCGGATGAGAACGAACCCTGTCGCAAAACCATGCGACCTCTACTCTGTTTTGCCCATAGGCGAATACCCTCTGTGTGGGACTCTAAAGACTCGACACTACGCTGGCAGTGGGTTTAACCACAGACCGCAAGCGGCACTAGCTGTGCGTAACGGTCCCCAGGTAGATGTCGACAAGAAGGCTGACGAGGTGAAAACCCCATCGGAACTCCTACTGAGTCTGAATGTGACAGTCTCCGTACAGTCCGGTCTGTTCGTCTGATACATCGCATGGCGGGCCTAGGGGGCGGTAAATGTCAGTCCCCCAATAGCGGTACAAGTCGTGCCGGAGCGAAGCCCAAAACACCCTGAGACAACACTGGAAACCTACCAGTATATCTCGTTTGCCCTGGCCAGGGACTACTTGTGTAATGGCTCTCCTAGACACAGCGCGATGTCAACCCCCAATACCGGGAGAGACGAATCCTGTCTAACCGTCACTGCCTCCAAGTGCTTCGGGACTGCACCCAACCACCACCTGTTTGCACGACTCCTTTGAGCCGTGGTAGGGTAGTGATCAAAGTGCAGTGGGAACACACTCGAGGCGAAGTGCCAGTGTCAAGTCAGCGGACTAAGCTGTACTCATGTCACCTGGGAACTGATGACTGACGATAGGTATAATACCAACCTGTCAGTTCCCGACGAGTCCTGTCCAGTGTACTCGTAACCCAACGAGCACCCGTATACTATCTCCAGTACGACGTACTGATGGCTGTGGGACAGACCATCTCCCACACTGGGATGAGAAGCGCATACGCTAGTCTACTCCGGAGTATCGATGCCCTGTCTCGATAGTCCTGCGACTAGGGACCTGTATAAGGATGTGCTTATAGATTACCCAGCCCCCACTAGTGTGACTGCCATCACAACGCTGGTAATCAAGCAAAGATCCTAAGGGCTCCACTAATGCGTATAAGTGATATAGTAAAATAAACACAAGTACACATTGAAGTAGAGACAAACCAAGTAGCATACTACTATTTTGAGCAAGATTGTATATACAAGGTGAATATCCCAAGCATCCATTAAGTAATATACAAACTAGTATGATACAGTAATGGCCTCTAGGGCATATACACTAACAGATAGGACCATGGTTCCTGGGTCAAAACCACACTTCCATTGTCACACAATGGTAGGAACCTAGTTCATCTCATGAACTAATATACACCCAAACTGCCTCTTTGGTAGTGTCTTTGATAGCGATGTTGTTCATACCAGAATATTGCATTTTATACCGCCCACTCTTACGCTCGGTTGTTTATAGGTAGGTGCTTTTAATCCGTGTTTGTTACATATTTACAGATTACAGGTTTCCAGTCTAAATATTGCAAATCAAGACAAAATCTCCACAGTTATGCCAAAATACAGAACATCTGTCACAGCAGATAAAAGCCGGGTTCCGGTCATCCGTATCTGTCCAGTGCCGAGTACCAGTTCCTTAGACAAGACATATGACAGTGGTCATTCGTGTCTGGGACATGCACAGAGCACGAGGGGGGCAGCACAAGAATCAATGGGTGTGCGGAGCTCGAGGGAGAAAATGTCAAAAGTATTATTATTGATGCCATTTTGGACCGTTGCAAATCTGAAGCAATTGTGGAAGCAAACTGCATTTTGGTATATGTAGAACAACATAGGACAAAGAACCAGGGAAGCACCCAAAACCCGAGGAGCTAACTCCTCTAAACGGCCGCGGTTCCGCGGCATAAGCATGTTTAGGCCGCGGTTCCGCGGCCGTATAGGCTCTTCAGAGGGTGATTTTTCAGGGGTATATTGGTACTTTCATATTGAGCCAGATTCTTGCCCTAGGTTTTCATTTCCCTGCCTATAAATACCCCAGTTCTGAGCCAAACCAAGGGGTCCATTCTTGGTTAATTTCTTTAGCCTCTTTTAGTGTAGTTTTGTTCTTCTTCTTCTTCTTCTTCATCTTTCCTCCATGAAAATGTAGTGAGAGCATTGAGTGGATGTTAAATGAAGATGAGGGTTTTTGTATCATTCTTGTTTGTTTAGCTTCCCCTTGAGATTCTTGCTTTCTCTTGATCTTTCAACTTCTTCATTGAGCTTGAAAGTTTAAGGGTTTGTTATTGATTTCAAGGGTTGTATCTTCTTATGGAATTAGTGCTTCATTTCACATGAGTTCTTTACCCTTCTCTTGATCTTGCAACCTCTTGATTGAGCTTGCAAGTTTAAGGGTTGGCTATTGATCCCATGCTTGTCTTGAGTTCTAGTTTCTAGTTCTTTTTCTTGCTTATTTATTTCTTGCTTTTTATTACATTGCTTTACTTTCATGCACTTAAATTCCATGCCCTTACTTACTTGTAATCTTTTCTTTTCTTTTGCTCTTTTTTGTTCTTTTTGTGAATGGTTGTAATTATTGTTGTTGTTAAGAATCAATACGATATTGTAAGTTAACGTTTCTTTGCTTATTTAATTTTCCCGTTATTTTCCATTGAACTCCGCCTAAATGATACGCAAGCGCTCCGTTTGGCACCCTACCCTAACAAGGTAACGGAGATTCCTAACCGCGACCGATTGCGTTCGGTTTGGCCGGAGGCGAAAGCAAGGGACAAGAACGGAAGGACAAGGGTAAATAAGCCGGATTCCACGAATACCGCTCTTAAATCCCCTAATCCACGTTTTTGCCGATTGCTCTAGCTTCAATTGGTCAAGACTCGGCTCAAAGGTTTTGAGTACGGATTTCTTTAGCTTACACTTTCGTATCTTTTCTTAACAACTTTATACTTGCAAATAATACACATAGATTAGATCGAACAAACACATACACATTCTTTATTGACTCGTCTAAAACAAGAACGGAAATACAACCATCTCCCTGTGGATCGACCCGTGCTCAACCGGCTAGCTGCATAGCGACACCGTATTGATTGCGGTTAACTTTAATTCCATCAATCAAATGGCGCCGTTGCCGGGGAGATGGTAGCGTATTTTCTTTCTTGTTATTCGGGTTAATATTCTTTTTTTATATATTTATAAAAAAAGAATATCTTTTTGTTTTTTTTAATAATTTTTGTGAGCAAGTCTGCAGATTTTTGCGGATTTGCAAACGGCGATTGTGTGGAGCAAGGTGTACGTTCAAGGCTAAGGTGATTGCAAAGTACAGTGCCAAAGATCCGGGTAGTTTGACCCGCAAGCGAACTTTTCAAGCTTATCGGATTTGATTCAACGGGGGTTTCCTAACCCAAAAACTTAATGGTACGTACTTTACTAACACTTTCTTCTCAAATCCGACGCATCCAATATACTATTCTTTGCAGGATTCTTTGCAAGTTCGCTAGCAAACGCAAAAAATTGACTAACCCGTATTTGTTGCAGTGCCGTGCTTAAACTAAAAAACGATTTTTTGATTCTTTATAGAATTTTTATTGAATTGCGCATTGCATACATTAATACGGACTTAAGGGCAAGCGAACCCCACAATATACGGTAAAGGATTTCATCACCTTTTCCGTGGCCCACAAATCACGAACTTGAGCATAACGTTTACCCGCACAAATTTTAAAAGAAATTAGACTTTAAGCCTTAAGGACTTCGCGCTCATTAGGAGAAGTTAACCGTGTTTAGAACCTCGCTTAACGGTACATTGTTTACGGGGTGTCTAGGAAAGTGTTAACGGCGAAACCGCCAAAAGAGAAAGGGTTATTTAATTAAGGAACTTCGCGAAAGCGTTGGAAAACCTCCCCTTATCTCTGCACTTACCTGGCCTCGTGATCAGTGTATCTTGAGCCCGTTTCTCGACACAGTTTTACTTCGACAATCAAGTTCTGGAGCAGGTCTAGTTGACCTAGGTGAACCCTAGAACGATTAGGTGTGTGGTATTTTTGTGTCGTGATTGTTTTTGGTCCAGATTCTTTTTGTGTGTATATTTCATTCTTTTGTTAATATCTAAAAAAAAATCACATTCTTTTTCCCCTCCTTTTCTCTTCCTTTCTTTCTTTCTCTCTTCATATCATGGGTACCCCACCTCGCAAAACTCTTGCCGAACTTTGGTACCCACAACCAGACATTACCTCATACAGTTCTTGTTTTGGTCGAACTTCGAACGACCCCTCCATGCCCAAAATTTCTTTGAAAGATCGGATAAACGCGTCTAGGATGAACAACTGGACCCCGCAATCCACTTCGTATCAACCGTTTCAAACATTCACCCCTTCTTACGTTGATACCCCTTTTTCGAGTCATGTTGCAACTCCAAGACCTATGTCTATTGCAGAACGTATTGAACAATCTCGTAGCCGATCTTTCACTCCTGTCACCACTTCAAATTCTTGGGATCAACAAATTCATTCACCTTCTTATCCAAATGTTGATCCTACCCCTGTCCAACCATTCAATTCCTACCAGTCCTACCCAACTTTTGCACCTTCCCTAAACATTGCTTCTGAACCGCCATTTGGGAGTTTTCAGTATCCAAACAACTTTGAATCTTTTACTGAAACCCCTTTACAACCCATGTCTAGTTTGGAACAGTCATTGGATGACTTTAGGGTAGCGTCGTACCAACAGATGATGGATTTGAATGCGTCCATGGCCGCCCTCATACAACCTAGTGTCCCGGTAGCTAGTTTTCAACTAGCTCCAAATTTTTCAATGTATGAAGAGGCGGTAGGACAGGCTGTGAATTTGAGTGGTGAGAGTGAGCTGTACCCCCTTCCGAATCAAGCCTACCCGTTTCAACTTGAATCCCACAACTCCAGTTTTGAATGTCTATCTAGTGTTCCCAACGATTCACCGATTGAAGGTAGAATGATTAATGAGTTGTGCGACTTTGTAGTGTTTGATTTACCCGATTGTGAAGGGACCTTGCCAAGTGAAACCACACCCAATCCTTTTGACCTCTACACCTCCACTCTAGAACCTGAATTGATTGATATCCATGCTTTTGTTGAGGTGTCTGAGAATATAGATTTTCACTTGATTGAGGATATTGACGCTGGGAATATTTTGGATGATGAACCCGCAGATTTGGCTGAGTTTTCCTCTCCAATTCATCATCCCGAGTCATTAACTGTTTTTCCCGAACCCCATATGCGTCTGGATATTGATGAAATATGCTTGGATGAGCTTAACTTTGAGGAGAATTTTGAGGATATTTTTTAGGATGAAACAGTTCTAGATGATGAGTCGGATTTTCCAATTCATCCTGTCCCTTTCATTGACTGTGTACACCCTCCCGAACCCTTAACAGATACCCTTCCTCGATCACTTCCTTCCATCCTTTCCATCGTTCCGACCTTGCAAGAACCCATCTCACTTTCATTTCATATGTCTGGTTTACCAAGTTCGGCGTACCCATGGTTTCTTACGAATCTTGAGGGATTTGACCCCATTACTCGACGGGTTAATAGATTAGCACAATCGCTTTTTACACATCGGTCATCACAAATTGTGCTAATTTATTCACTCCATTTTCACCCTCAAGTTCGTACTCCATTTCTTGTTCCCTTCCGCCATTCTTCTTCTCATATACCGAGACCGTATCCCGCTTCTATCTCCATACGGTCTCGCATATTCTCCATTTCTTACCTCTCCGCATTCTTTCACCAACCAGAACATTATAGAGATAAAATCTTTGAATGGTTGGTGCTCTCTTTTGGCCTGTGTAAGGCCTGGTATAGTTTGAAACTGTTCTCTTTCCCCCCTAATCCTGAACTTCAACGCTTAACAGTGGAAACACTGTTTTACTTAAGTTTGGGGGGGACCCTTTTTTTGTATATATTTTTTGTTTTCCTTTTTGTTTTGTATATAATTTGTTTTTAGGAAGAGCGCCGACAATTTTGACCCTCTTGGTGTAGCCTGACAGTGAGGGCACTGTCAAGTTTAAGTTTGGAGGTGTGCCCGTTAAGCTTTCTTCCTTCGCATTCATTTGTATATTTTGCATTTGCATACCTTATTAAAAACCCACAAAAATCGAAAATTTTTCCAAAAATATAAAAACTTTGTCGTCAAGTTAGCTAATAGGGTAACTTAGATCTTTATTCCGAAAGTTTAGTTGATATATTAGAAGTAACTAAATTCTAGGCTTAGGAATTGAAAACCCTAAAAATAACCCTCATTCTGTCTAACTTTGGTAAGTATACGTTGAGTTCAGTTCTTGAGTTAAGTCAAGATGAGGGGAAAGTAGAAGCTCTACTGAGGATAAGTCTGAAAAATAGTTTCTTTTCTTGAGTTCAAATTTAGAAAGTATATACCCTACAACTGCACGTACACGTACCTTGAAACTTGGGATAGTAGAGGATACCTAGAAATACTCTTGCCTGAAAGCCTAATATGAAAGAAAAAACGGTATTTAAAGCTAAACACCAAAAGAGCATTATTGAAAAATATATCCGGTCTTGAAAAAGAAAAAGAAAAAGAAAAAGAAAAAGAAAAAAATAGAATAAACTCAAGACCTAGAAACTGCTATTTACGCTTTAAAGTTCACACATTCAGTAATCGGTCGTTAGTGCCTCAAGAAGCATTAATAGTCGCATGAAAGGTGTTTGAGCAAATCCGTCCATCCTTAATGAAAAGAAGTAGTATTAGGTATTAGGGCAAGGGTATTATAGATTGAATTGAATTCTTGAGTGTAGGGGTGCAAATATACACACACGTAGGGGTATACAATCGATGTTTGGATAAAAGATAGAAATAAAGAATAAGACT
Source organism: Agapanthus africanus (assembly GCA_030015575.1). Classification (NCBI taxonomy): domain Eukaryota; kingdom Viridiplantae; phylum Streptophyta; class Magnoliopsida; order Asparagales; family Amaryllidaceae; genus Agapanthus; species Agapanthus africanus. Next base: position 301,807,932 of record JASDDO010000022.1, on the reverse strand, counting down.
TATGTTTTCTGTAAAGTTGATAAAAATCCCTGATTTGAGGCCGCACTTTAGAAGGAAAACTCAGGAGAACCAAGGTTAAATAGATAGGAGGTGTGAAAAATAAGGGTTGGATATTTCTAACTTAGGATGATAGAGTTTCTAACGTAAATACTAAACTATAAGAGTAGAATCAACGTTAACTTATGGCACTAGCTTGACGGGATTTTATGGGTGTAATCCGCTGAAAACCCTCAGGAGACAACACTCCTCCTACTAGGGACACCTAGAGGTTTAACGGCTTGTTGCACGCGCTCAGTGCAATCGCGTTCCCTGCGAAAGTGCGGTTAGGATTTTATTTTTGTGAATAATTGGTTTTGCTCGGGACGAGAAAAAGTTAAGTTTGGGGGTATTTGTTCATACCAGAATATTGCATTTTATACCGCCCATTCTTACGCTCGGTTGTTTATAGGTAGGTACTTTTAATCCGTGTTTGTTACATATTTACAGATTACAGGTTTCCAGTCCAAATATTGCAAATCAAGACAAAATCTCCACAGTTACGCCAAAATACAGAACATCTGTCACAGCAGATAAAAGACGGGTTCCGGTCATCCGTATCCGTCCAGTGCCGAGTAACAGTTCCTTAGACAAGACATATGACAGTGGTCATTCGTGTCTGGGACATGCACAGAGCACGAGGGGGGCAGCACAAGAATCAATGGGTGTGCGGAGCTCGAGGGAGAAAAGGTCAAAAGTATTATTATTGATGCCATTTTGGACCGTTGCAAATCTGAAGCAATTGCGGAAGCAAACTGCATTTTGGTATATGTAGAACAACATAGGACAGAGAACCAGGGAAGCACCCAAAACCAGAGGAGCTAACTCCTCTAAACGGCCGCGGTTCTGCAGCATAAGCATGCTTAGGCCGCGGTTCCGCGGCCGTATAGGCTCTTCAGAGGGTGATTTTTCAGGGGTATATTGGTACTTTCATATTGAGCCAGATTCTTGCCCTAGGTTTTCATTTCCCTGCCTATAAATACCCCGGTTCTGAGCCAAACCAAGGGGTCCATTCTTGGTTAATTTCTTTAGCCTCTTTTAGTGTAGTTTTGTTCTTCTTCTTCTTCTTCTTCATCTTTCCTCCATGAAAATGTAGTGAGAGCATTGAGTGGATGTTAAATGAAGATGAGGGTTTTTGTATCATTCTTGTTTGTTTAGCTTCCCCTTGAGATTCTTGCTTTCTCTTGATCTTTCAACCTCTTCATTGAGCTTGAAAGTTTAAGGGTTTGTTATTGATTTCAAGGGTTGTATCTTCTTATGGAATTAGTGCTTCATTTCACATGAGTTCTTTACCCTTCTCTTGATCTTGCAACCTCTTGATTGAGCTTGCAAGTTTAAGGGTTGGCTATTGATCCCATGCTTGTCTTGAGTTCTAGTTTCTAGTTCTTTTTCTTGCTTATTTATTTCTTGCTTTTTATTACATTGTTTTACTTTCACGCACTTAAATTCCATGCCCTTACTTACTTCTAATCTTTTCTTTTCTTTTGCTCTTTTTTGTTCTTTTTGTGAATGGTTGTAATTATTGTTGTTGTTAAGAATCAATACGATATTGTAAGTTAACGTTTCTTTGCTCATTTCCATTTCCCGTTATTTTCCATTGAACTCCGCCTAAACGATACGCAAGCGCTCCGTTTGGCACCCTACCCTAACAAGGTAACGGTGATTCTTAACCGCGACCGATTGCGTTCGGTTTGGCCGGAGGCGAAAGCAAGAGACAAGAACGGAAGGACAAGGTTAAATAAGCCGGATTCCACGAATACCGCGCTTAAATCCCCTAATCCACGTTGTTGCCGATTGCTCTAGCTTCAATTGGTCAAGACTCGGCTCAAAGGTTTTGAGTACGGATTTTCTTTAGCTTACACTTTCGTATCTTTTCTTAACAACTTTATACTTGCAAATAATACACATACAGATTCTTTATTGACTCGTCTAAAACAAGAACGGAAATACAACCATCTCCCTGTGGATCGACCCGTGCTCAACCGGCTAGCTGCATAGCGACACCGTATTGATTGCGGTTAACTTTAATTCTATCAATCAGATGTCACCAGCCATTATCGTCTAGTTTGCCACGGTATCTAGCTTGGAACTCTTCCAACATACCGTCCCTCCACTGAGGGTAAAGACAATGCCTGTGACTGACATTCAGTCAACCTTACCACCCTAGAAGCTGTCCAGTGATTCTCCCCAGGATCGATTGATACCATCTCACCACACCTAGTGAGAATCCTAATATCCATTTAGATCTATCTCATAGATATAACATCTAGGATTTAGGAGGTATCACATAGATCCTATATGGAGAATCCTTGTGATAAGAGGAGATTTACCGTGCATAGCATAGGAAACTCTTTTCCTATCAAGAGTATGTTTTCCACGTACAATACGAAGATGACCACATTACTCTCTACTACCCTTTTTTATATACAAGGTTCATCTACCATTTTGATGAAGTCAAACTCTTTGACTACTACATCAAAATAGATGTTCCAACTCCGCGATGCCTGCTTTATCCCATAAAACATCTTGCACACGTTTCCGCTGCTCCCACTGTCTACGAAACCCTCTGGCTGTGTACTTATAGACGCTCTCTTCTAAATCATTATTTAGAAAAGTAGTCATTACACCCAACCACCAGATATCGTAGTCATGGTATATAGCAATGGCAAGTAGGATCCGGATGGACTTAAGCACAGCCACTGGAAAAAGGTTCCATCATTATCCACGCCTGGTCGATGACGAGAACCTTTAACAAGTCTAGCTTTGAAAGTCTCAACCTTTCCATTTACACCAAGTAATCTTCTCAAGATATACTTGCTCCTGATGGGGATTTAACCCTTCAGATTTAACATCCAAAGTCCATACTTTGTTGGTGTACATGGATTCCATCTCAGATCGCTAAGCATCCAGTCATTCTTACAGAGTCCTCACTCTCGATGGCCTGCTCGAAACTAGTTGGGTCATCATCTCATGATGCAATCCACTCTCCCACTGTCATCGAGAAACCGAAGTATCTCTCAGGCGGATGAGGAACCCTGCTAGATCGGCGGAGAGGCTGAGGTTCGTAGGGGACAATTGAATCCTTTGGTTCTGTCAAATCATCAGCTGTAGTTTGTATAGCTGGAAATCCTTCCAGTTCTACAGAACTGACATTGCCTCGATCTTGTATGGATTTTTCTTTTGACAAATGCCGGACAACCCCAAATCTTAACTTGCTTAAGAGATGGGCTCTTCCCATACCATATCTCATATGGAGTGGTAGGCACTGATTTGATTCAAACCCAATTTAATAGGTATGCAGCTTCTCAAGTGCATAACCCCCAAAAGGAAACAGGGAACTCAGTAATACTCATCATAGAGCACACCATATCTAATATGGTGTGATTGCACCGCCCCGATACACCTACGTGTTGTGGTGTATACGGAGGAGTAATGCTGAGAGAGAATCTCATTCTCGTTTGGAATAGTCCAGGATCTCCATGCCTAAGTATTCTCCTCCCTGATCTCATCAAAGAACATAATACTTATACCTGTATTGGTTCTCTACTTCTGACTTATATTCTTTGAATTTCTCAAAAGCTTCAGACATGTGTTTCAATAGGAACATGTGTTCGAATCTTGAGAGATCATCAGTGAATGTACGCAAGTACAAAGAACCAGTCTTGGCATATGTAGACTGGGGACCTACATACATCACTATGTATCGTTCCCAAGTGTTCACTGACCCTTCCTCTGTTTCTAGTAAATGGAGCTATTGTCATCTTATCTTTATGACATGACTGGCAAGTTTCAAAAGATGTAAATTTAAACTGATTTAAATATGCATCTATATGTAACTTAGCTAGTCGGGTCGCATTGATATGACCTAGTCTACAATGCCTCAAGAAGAATTCGTTCATTTCTGAACTCTTCCTCTTGTGTGTGTTCTGTACGTAAGGAACTGTAGTTTGATTTAGAATGTATATGCTTTTAGTGCCTGAACCGATCAACTTTTGATATAGGAAATGTTCAAAAAATTATCCAACAATACAAAATTATATCCTTCTTTAATAAAAAGAGACTGATATGATGTTGTATATCAGGTTCGGTATCTAATAACATTCGTTCAGAATCAATGTATTCTAGTAATACAGGGTGATAACTATCAACAGACTTGGCTGCAACACTTGCACCGTTTCTATCTCATGAAATTTATCGCCCGTTCTCAGTTCTCTACCTATCTGTAGCCCATGTAACAGATTACATCTGCGGGATCCTGATCCGGTATCTAATACTCAGGACGTAGAAGATACAGAGAAACAGTTCTTTGTAATGAACACACCCGAAGAAGATGCATCATCATGCACTTTCTTCGTTTGGGCGGCATAGGAATCCTGGTATTCTCCTAATTCCTGCTCAGTCTCATAACAATTATAAGTTGGAGCGGGGCCAACGTTCCCCAGCTCAGTATAACAAGCGGGTTCGGTCAATACATCCATATTATTATCTTGATTAAGGCGTGACATGGTCGCTACCTGGAGAGAGAGAGAAGAAAACACTCTGCGTGCGCACTTGCAAGATTAGATTGGTTATATATTTTATCTAATCAAGATGGCTCCCACTGTTTTTATCAAATCTTCCTTCAAACCCTAAAAGGAAAGACTAGCCGGGATTAATTACACTCTACAAGTTCGCCAATCTTTCAGCCAGGCCAGTGCCGGTACTTTGAGGGAGGTTCCCTGTGCTTTCGCACGGACCTAATTAAAATAAACCTCGTTTTCCAAGGGGCGTAACGCCGTTGACTCCTTTCTAGACACCTACTTGATCGGCTAATTGTAAAGTGCAAAACTCTCCCAGGAGTAACAATTACTCATAGTGGGTATCAGGATCCAACTATCATATAGAAGGTATGCAATCTCATTGCAAATTTCAACACTTGAAACTCCCGATATTGGTTTTTACCCCTAGCACCTTTGACCTTGGCTATGGTCAACAAATCATAAGCACTAGTCAAGTTCTATCCGTCATTTCATGATTAATTAGACCCACCCACATGACCCTTGGCTAAGGTCAACAAAGTCATATGACTGTCCTAACTAATTGCATCATATGCTGTGTAGGAAGACATCACTTAGCTACCGTACACTGTACCTTGACTATGGTCAACAAACACAGTACGAATACTAAGTACTCTACTTCCTAAAATGACGGAGGGTTGCGGATGGTTTTTAAGAAAACCTTTAACGCTTTGAACTTGATCTCGTTGCGGAATCAAATGGTTTTAAATGGAGTGTTTTTTAGGCTTTCACTAGTTTCGCTAAAGAGGTCACTCCCGGTGAAGGAATCTCGGCTCTTTCCTCGTCGAATGAGGTGCAGGATATTCACAATACCACTATGCAAAGCAAGAACTATAAAAGAAATCAAAAGACAAACCGAAGGTTGTAGCATCTGCTAGTTATTGCTAAAGAGGTCACTCCCGGTGAAAGGATCTCGGCTCTTTCCTTATCGAATAAGGTGCTGGATGTTCTACAAGGAACACCACTATGCAAAGCAACAACTAGAGCTACCTAATTTATTTTTTGAAATTCGATTCCACAATATCATTTAGGTTTATTTTCATTCATTAATCTCATTAATGAATGTCCCATCATTTAAGTCCACCTAAACATCACAGATAAATATAACGTACATTTATGCCATCTGCATTCGCCTCTATGTCCGGTCTGCACCGTTAGGTTAAGTATCTAACGGCAGAGCGGGGCAGGGCTAGTGCGGGTGTAAAATATAAGCAACGTTTATATAATATATCATATATACTATATACAATATCTATCTGAACATATCACATGATCACATCACAGATAACGCAGCAGAAAACAACATATGAAATATTAGATATACTAGGACGTCCGTATTTTATTTTGAGCCTATATAAAACACGGATTCCACGGTCGTGATGAATAGCCAATCCCACACCCGTAGACCCCTATGAGAGCGGCAAGCAACCCTACCAATTCTAGAGTTTGGAGACCCGGTCTCGACTCCTCAAGATGGTCTCCCACTGGACCCTAGAACCCGGTTACTTGTGCTCCCTACCTTGGGTCTATCCAAATGCGGAAAAGTAAATAATATACAATGGTGACATCATCCTCAGCCCGGAAGTGCCCCAATAAAAGAATATTACATACAATGAATTTTACGTGAATGAAAAAGAAAAACTCTCATCTCACATAAAAAAAACCCGGCTATTCAAACACGACGATCCAATATAACATATCCAGCAACACATAACATCACATGTCATCAACGTAAGAAAATATGCGTATCCCAATTGTCGTTGATGTATAGCAACGAAACCGGCGATACACCACATATTACACTTACGGTCGTAGAAAAGAAAGTGTAAAACTACAACAGTTGGAATCCGCAACCTCCTTAGACATCGCATGCCTAACCAAACGAATTCCTTAGACATCACATGCCTAACAATTATAAACCCCGCATTTTAGTCTCATCATCGAAAACTCTTTTCAATATCATGTCGGGCAATTCAACAAGATTCCCGACATCCTGATCGAATGATCGTCGCAAACTTTAGTAGACGGCCGCACCCCCGGGTGCCGTCGACGAAGTGCACTAAGGCGGAACACCGCTGCCGCGAGCACCCGAACGGATGCTTTTGGCTACGGGGTTCTCCTACAGTCACTTGGTCGGGGCTATGGGGCGTAGCTGTCTATTAAGTTTACCGGCGAGTATCCGCATACGCTACGTGATTGCGATGGAATTTTGATCGCATCAAAATCCCGTGGCAACCAATCATTTGAGACTGAAGTGCTAGATTTATGACATTCAAATAAGTTATCTCATAACAATTTGTGGATTCCAAATATTGTATCACATTCCAGATAAATAGACAATGTTAAACTTTCCGATCGAATAATCAAACACCCAAGTTTTCCCAAATAGCTCAACACTTGAAATAAGTTTAAAAACATCCATTTCATGCCATAGTACCAACGGTCCAGCCGTAGAAGGGTCAAGCCAACGCCTCACATGTGGCACGCCGTACCGCCCCAAACCCTAAGGTTCAAAAGGCAGTTCAAGACGGTCACATAATCGAGTTAAGGTTTGTTGTCATCTAGAGGGTTCATCAAGTAACTTGCACGATTTAGAACGTTCTTAATCTACAGAAAAATCCAACACTTGGAAATTTTCCGGCAGGGGAAAAAGTGAGTTATTGATATCCGGTCGAACTTTTTAACACGATCTAAAAATTACCCGGACAAACTAAACAAAGTTAAATTATCCGATCGAATCAACGAGTCCCCAATACAACCCTAAGAAAACTCAACACTTGAGTGAAATTAAAAAATTCCCAGAAAAAATTGACAAGAAAGAACCTAAGAATAAATATATGAAGTATGAAGGACTAAGTCATAATTTGGGCCGCGGTTCCGCGGTCATATAGACGAATCAGTGGGCCGTACTTCACAGTAATTCTTAGTTTTTCCTGCTTAATTTTCTGAGCATTTTTAATTCATAAAAAAATCACAATTTTGAAAATTGTCCAGAGAAGGGTACTCGTCGGGGTTTACTGGTTCGATCGGACTTTAAACTTCGCCTAGACTTCGCGTAAAGCTCTAGCTTGGCTCTGATACCACTGTAGGGTTCCTAGGCACTCTAACAAGGTTCTACAAGGCATCAACCATGCCTGTTTCAAAAAAAATAACCATGCCGAACAACCCTAACCAAGATCGTATATTAGAGATTATGCGAAAACTAGCAAGTTAAACATTTTAACTACAAGTGAAAGGGATTACAACCTTTGTAGATCCGGTCCTTCACTTCTAAATCTCTATGTTGACGTCCCTTCGCTGCGATCATCGGGATCCCGGACTCTAGCGATGGTTTCTTCGGAGAAATGAGCGGGCTAGGTCGTTGACTTCGATGCCGAAGATGATCTACGTCGAGGAGACTCAAACTCAAGCTCCATCTTCACTAGGTCAAGAACTTTGTGAAGAGAACACCCTAAACTAAATGGCAAGTAGTAGAGGATAATGAAATAGGAAATGGGTTCACTTTAGATTTGGATTTCTCTCTCTAAATCTTCACTTGAAAAATTCTAGAAAGCATTTCTTCACTTGAAGAAGAGGAAGAAGAAGAAAAGAATAAGAATGAATTATGTAAGAAGAATAATCAAGTGAAGTCTATCATAATGCAACCATGGGTGAGTTAACCTTTGTAGAGACTAAACCATAGTTAATTATAATGGTTTGGTTAATGAATATCTTAATCAAGACAAAATGAGTGGACTTTGTCAAAGTTGCTTGAAGCTTCATGAAGCTTCAATCCATGACAAAAGAAGCCACCATTTTGAATAATTAAGATAAATAAAAACCTAAATTATAATTAACATGGTGTATGTCACACACCCACCCATGTTTGCATGTATCATCAACCATGATACAAACTAGTGCACAAACATATATCACATATACAACTTATGCACATCAAGTGAGAAAATCAATCTTAAGTGAACCAATACTAGTTAATGTAAAGTAATATATCAAATATATAATTATACATTAAATCATTAAATCAACACTTGATTTAACGATCCGGTCATATCGCATATAACCGACTAATATCTAGTGTATCAATATATCGAATCAACACTTGATTCGGTAACCCGGCTATATATCATATAACCGACCGATGATACTAATCGCGAGAATAGAATACAATATCACATATTGGTATTATTCTCGGTCCCACACATATCTCATATGCGCTCCTATTTCGTTTCGCTTGAGTTAGGAAACCTCTGTGTAGGACTCTAAAGACTCGTCAATACGCCGGCAGTAGGTGGTGATCATATCAATCACCCACAAGCCGCAAGCGGTCTGCTAAAAGTAACGGCCACCCGGGTATTGAGCGATCAGAAGATCAACGAACAAGCCTGCTCACACTCCTGCGAATCCAATCAGTAACACTTACCGCACAGTCCGGTCTGTTCGTCTGATATGTCGCATATCTCGCCTAGGGGTTGTAAACGTCAGAGCCCAGTAGCTTGATAAGTCATGCCGATGTAAGGTCCATAACAAGCATGAAACTACTGATAACACTTACCAGTAAATCAGTGCAACCCTGGCCAGGGATTTCCAGTTATGGACAGTCGAGCATAGCGCAACATCAACCCCAATACCGGGAGAGACGAATCCCCTCCTATCGCTAATTTCCTCCATGTGAATCGGGACTGTACCCAAAAACCACCTGTTTGCACGACTCAGTAGAGCCGTGGTAGGGTGGAAATCAATGCACAGTGGGAGACACACAAGACTCTATGACAATCTCGGGTCAACAGACTAAGCTGTACCAGTGTCACCAGAGAACTGCCATCTGACGTGGGGTATAATACCATCTGGGAGTTCTCGGCGAGTCCGTTAAGTGTACCCAGTCTCCACTGAGCACCCGCATACCATCTCTGATGTCAAACACCAATGGATACAGGATCATCCATCGCCCATCACATGGGTCGAGAAGATATACGCTAGTCTACTCTGGAATATCGATGCCCCGTCTCGATATTCCCACGACTAGGAACATTGAAGGATGTACTCATGGACTACCCAGGCCCCACTAGTATGATCTGCATCATAGTCCTGCAAGTCGAGTACACATCCTAAGGGCTTTATCAACATGTAATAGAGAGACAGTAAGTATACATGTTAAGATAAAGAGCAACCAGATAACGTACTATCATGTCGAGCAAGAAAGTTCTACCTATATATGTCCCAGCATCCACTACAATATACATCTCATGTACAGTAATGGCCTCTAGGGCATACATATTACTAACATCAAGAATTTTCTCGAGTTGCCCCAAATCTTCAAAATCCAATTTTTCTTGGTCCAAAATGCTTGTAGGGTGCTTGTGCATGTTTTTAAAGAAGTGGGGATGAAGTTTTGGTGTGTTTTTTATGGAGTTGTGAGGAGGTAGAGGAGGGGGATGAAGAGGGCTGCCATGCTTTGAGGAGAGGGAGAAGAATGATAAGGAAATGAAGAGGGAGAATAACCAAGACCAAGGTTTGACCCCTCACCCTCTCTCTCTCTCTTGCCCATACCTCTTTCTTTATATTTTCTTATTCTTTTCATTTCTTTTTGTTTCCTTTTTCTTCTCATTTTAAAACCAAATCAAGCATGAAGAAATAAAGAAAAAGACATGGTAGAAAAGTATAACAATGTGTAATTTGACATGGTGCATGTCATGTGCACAAATCAAGGTTAATGCACGATTAGTGATTTTTAATCGCGATTAGCATTAAAATGAAATATAAAATAAATCATAAAAATTCATAATTTGCCTAAATCACACAAAACACTTTCATTTCAGAAATTTCTATAATTTCTAAATATTTCCCAATTTATCGGTATTTAATTGTACCGAAATATTAAAATATTTATAATATTTATTATTTAATTATAAAAATTCCCAAAAATAATATTTTATTTTTCTGAAATGTTATAGCATTCTAGCTGATCGGACTGGTGCTGAATCATGTGAGAAGGGTCATGAAGGTACTTACGAAGCATCGACACATGGAATACGGGGTGAACATCTGGAAAACTGGGTCGAAGTGCCAAACGATAGGCAATGGTTCCAACTCGCTCAAGGGTCTCAAAAGGACTTACAAATATGGGACTAAGCTTCCCTTTCTTCCCAAATCTCATCACGTCCTTCATCGGAGAAATCCGTAGGAATACATGATCCGCCACTGCGAACTCGAGCCTGCGACGACGACGGTCGGCAGAAGACTTCTGTCTGCACTGGGCTGCTCTCATCCTATCCTGAATCAACTGAATTTTCTCCGTTGTCTCTTGAACTAGATGGGGTCCCAAAATCCTGCTCTCACTGAGTTCGGTCCAACAGACTGGTGATCGACACTTTCTACCATACAAAGCCTCAAAAGGTGCCATCTGAATCGTCTCCTGATAACTGTTATTGTAGGAGAACTCTATCAATGGCAAGTGACGATCCCAACTGCCACCAAAATCATGCACGCATGCATGAAGCATATCCTGCAGAGTCTATATAGTCCGCTCTGATTGACCATCGTTCTGCGGATGGAAAGCGGTGCTAAAACCCAAACGGGTACCCAAAGCTTCCTGTAGCTTCTTCCAAAGACGGCTAGTGAACTGGGTGCCCCTGTCGGATACGATGCATGTGGGAATGCCATGCAAACGCACAATCTCATCAATGTACAACTGAGCATACTGAGCATAACCGAAAGTGGTCTTCACTGGAAGGAAGTGATCCGCTTTCGTCAACTGGTCAACAATCATCCAAACGGAGTCATACCCTCGACTGGACCAGGGTAGAACCATAATGAAATCCATGGAGATCTGTTCCCATTTCCACTCCGGAACGGGTAAAGGCTGCAATTCTCCTGCCAGTCTCTGATGCTCAGCCTTTACTTGCTGACAAGTCAGGTACCTCAAAACGAAGTCCTAAACATCACTCTTCATCCCTGCCCACCAGTAGATATCTCTCAAGTCACGGTACATCTTGGTGGAACCTGGCTGAACACTAAAAGCTGACTGATGTGCCAGCTCTAGGATCTCGCGTCTCAACCCATCGGTATCAGGTACACACAAGCGAGTCCCAAAACATAGCACAGCCTGGTCATCAATCAAGAACTCTGAATCTCTACCCTGCCGAACATGCTCAAGAATCTCAGACAAACGGGATTCGTCGGGCTATGCCTCACGGATATGATCAAGTAGAAGTGGACGGGTGCGGACATGAGCAACCTGTCCCCCAGTGGAAGTGAACTTAAACTGTACTCTGCTGTCGCACAAGATCTGCCAATCTGCATAAGACAGTCTCTGAACTGTGCTCAATTGCGACAAGCTACCCCCGGGCCTACGACTCAAAGCATCAGCTACCGCATTTGCCTTGCCCGGGTGATAAAGGATCTCACAATTATAATCCTTCACAAGCTCCATCCAACGGCGCTGTCTTAAATTCAGATCTTGCTGCAAGAAGATGTACTTCAAGCTCTTGTGGTCCGTAAAAATCCGACTCGACTCCCCGTACAAGTAGTGTCTCCAAATCTTAAGCGCAAAGACCACCGCGGCCATCTCAAGATCATGAGTGGGATAATTCTGCTCGTGCTTCTTCAAATGCCGGGAAGCATAAGCGATAACTCTATCATGCCGCATCAATACACAACCGAGCCCCACTCGAGAAGTATCACAGTAAACGACAAAGCCGCCCGATCCAGAAGGCAAAGATAAAACTGGTGCAGTCGTAAACCGAGTCTTCAACTGCTGAAAACTCAGCTTGCATGCCTCAGTCCAAAGAAAAGGACCCCCTTCCTGGTCAGTCTGGTCAGCGGTGCGGCGATACTAGAGAAGTCCTGCACGAAATGGCGGTAGTAACCGGCTAAGCCCAAAAAGCTGCGGACCTCTGTCACTGATACAGGTCTTGGCGAAACACTCGGACGTACAAGTCCCCTATCAAGCAACTCTTGCAGCTGATCCTTAAGCTTCGTAGGGGCAATCCGGTAAGGCAGTATAGAAATAGGCCCCGTGCCGGGGATCAAATCAATGCAAAACTCAATCTCACGCTCTGGCGGCAATCCAGGTAACTCATCGTGAAAAATGTCGGGAAAATCTCTCACAATAGGAACCCGGTCCAACAAATCTACCATGGCTCCGGTATCACAAATGAAAGCCAAGATTCCCTGACATCCTCTACTCAAAAGCCGACCATTGCAAAGGGCTGAAAACAAATTGTAAGGGGCGGCACCACGGTCCCCCTGCACAACAAGAACTGACTTGCCGGGAAAACAAAACCTGACTGTCTTCTCGCGGCTGTCCACGGATGCGTAACAAGTAGCAAACCAGTCTATGCCAAAGAGAACGTCGAAGTCCACTTCTCAAGAAGGATCAAGTCGACGAACGAATCTCTATCTCCAATACGAACGGCACACGACCGAAACACGTGTCGCGCAACCAACGACTCGCCAACAGGAGTAGTCACGACAAGCGACTGATCTAGCAAACACAACTCTCGGCCCAATCTCGACACGAAGTGTATGGAAATATATGAGTGCGTATATCCCGGATCAAACAAAACGTGTGCATCGAAAGAACATATTGAAAGAGTACCTGAAACCACTGCATTGGACGCCTGCGCGTCCTGATGAGTCAAAGCAAATACTCGTGCCTGCCTCTACCTGCAACTGGATGTCCTCCGCCTCTGCCACCCCGTCCTCTCTGAACAAACCCTCCGTGACCACGACCACTCTGAGCATAAGTCTAACGCGGAGCAACAACAGGTGCAAGTGGCAACGCTCTCTGAGGTGGAGAAGGTGGTAAGGTAATATGTGATACGGATGCCTCGTTGTCACGACCCGAAAATTTAGTTCATGACCGGCACTTAAATCACGCAACGTAAATTAAGTAAGCCGAAACCCAGCAATCTAAACCTTTTTAAGAAAATAAAAAAGGTGAAGTTTTGAAAATAAAGGTATGATGAAATCAAACGTTTTCTTAAATGTATAGAAAAGGGAACATGAAAAATGTAAGTTTATTTTACTAGTTGAAAAACATGTTTCTTCTTTTAAAAATTTGGGCAGCACCTCCTTTGTATATTTTGATCCAAAACCACATATACATAATAATGATAAAGGCATCCCCAAGCGGGAGCTGGCTCTTCACTAATCGGTGGAATCACAACCACGCAAGACAGTATAATAAGTATACGACACCCAACGGCGAAGATCCACATAAAGGATAAAGAATAAAGCAAGACATCAACCCACCAAGCGAACATATAACCCATCGCTCAAGTCTCGCAACTACAAGTCTTGATGAGTCTTACTATTTATACAAATACTAGTTTATGATTTGATGGAGTTAACTAGATACAACAGGAATAATAAATACTAGAGGGGTATGATCCAATATGTACGACCTACCAAAGCAAATCACCCGAATGCAAGCTGTGTGCCAGCGATACCGCTACTGATCCATGCAGTCAACCTGCAAGAATTGTGGCACAACGGGGGTGAGTTTCCAACTCGTGAGTAGAAAACATCATCAGGTAGAAATCGAATAAACAACGATTCCTAGGTCAACTATATCATAAAGATAATACTATGATATCTAGGGTGACCGCATCTGCATATGTGCCAACAATATACTCAATGCCTATCTACATGTGGATATCATCCAACCAAATAATCAGTGCCCGTATGCATGTGGATCTTATCCACGTTTCCATCAATGATACAACAACGCCATGCATGTAAATATCATAAAAGCATATGCATGAAAGTATGAGGATATAAATCAATGTATGTCCCTCGCGACATATCAAAATCATGGAACCTGAGTGTCCAGCATTGACACTCGAAACATTATGAAACCCGTGTCCAACATCGACACGTAAATCCTCATATATCTCGGGCTCCGTCAGTCCGTATCGGCCCACGGGCTCCGTCTGCGGGATCGGCCCTCGGGCTCCAGCAGAACGGGTCAGCCCAATATCCATCTCTCGACTCTGGTCGGTATCCTCCGGATAACCGCCAGGTCCAACCAATCACCGGTAGGTAGTGTTCCCTCTGCCAGGCTCATCGGCTAATCCATCAACATACCTTTCTTGCCTCGGGGTACCATACCGGGTCCACCATGAACCCACAAACGGATCATCCAACTCCTCAAATCGGGTTTCACATATCACACGTCTCAGAACCGAGAAAGCACATGGTGGACACACTGAAATATCATATCAAGAGAAACCGGGTTTTTAAAACAATACATACTTTCTTTTGAAATAATTACGGTTCTCAAATTCAGAAATCTCGTGAAACAACATATCTCAATGCGTATAATCATAAAGCATGATGTATGCGACATATAACAGAATGTAAGCAAATCCGTATATCATGCAACATAGAACAGTGATGTGAACATAGCAAGTAAATCATGCAAGGAGTCATAACATAATGCAGCAATTCTACTGTGTAGTGACATAGCAATTATCGATGATGAAGTGTGTGAGTCGGCCGATCTGTGTAAGTGTAACATACGCATCATCGATAATAGTGTAGGTGTACTAGCACAGGTATATGTAATGCAATGAGAATGACATAAACATAGCATAAGGTAAATCGTCAGCTAAATGCTATAAGGTATATGTATCTAACATGACTGGGTCGGTGAATCTATCAATCGGCATCCAGCCTCACAACATCACGTACGGTATAATCCATCGTACGGCATCCTCTAGTCAAGGGTATGGATCAATCATCATAAAACTCATCACGTATGGTAAATCATCGTATGGCGGCATTAAACCATTAGGTATCCTATCAACCTATATGACACTAAGGGTACGGACCTAACGTCTCGTACGGCATATCACTCATGATTCACAACATTATATATATATATCCATATACCTATATCCCAGGTCCCATCCATAACAATCTCATATCAGGGGACCGGTAAAGGTATCAATCCTCTCATATCGACTCGCATCTGTATACCGACATATCAATCAAGTCATCATATCACATCGTACATTCTTTTCATCACATTTATATCCCACATCAAGTCATTTACATATATATATCATATCTTATAAATCTCATGTCATGCTACTCTAAATCTTATACTTGCTCTCGTGCACTACCTATCTATATATCGTGATTCACGTTTACTTATCATATCCTTATATAAGTATCAATCCGAGACATCATTTCTTTCATATCGTGTCACACTAAACCTTTAATCACATCCATAGGTTCCTAGAATAGGTTTCACTAACCATATCCTAAATATCGGTTTCCATCAAAATTTATGGGGGTGTTATACGCCATCCACCTGACTTCCCCCGTAGATATAGATCTACTCACCTTGATCCTTGCTTGTCAAAATCGATGATGCTATGCTCCGTCATCTCGGAATCCACGCGAAGGTACCAACAATAATACACAATCGCAATCGCTATTAACATCAAGTCCGGAAAACCAATACGGCATACGGTACGCTCATAGGTTAGAACCTATAGCCTACGCATGCAAAACAATCAAACAACCCTTGTTGTTGACGTACAAACGCCCAACAACCAAATACAAATCCAAACATCAAAACCAAGCATTCCAAAATACGGAAAACATAACCAAAAACACCCCAATGTGCTCTTAGATTTTTGTTCAAGTCAATTGGAGAAAAACTAGCAAGTATAGGGTGTTGTATATGGAGTATGTGAGCTACTGGACCAACCTAAACACCAAATACCAAGATCTGGCTGGCCACATAGCCCCCAAAACCAGCCACCTCGGACCAAACTGCTCCGTTGGGGTTCGTCTTCTCAGGGTGGTCTCCTATTGGTCTAACTAGGTCCCTGGAGTTGTTTGTTTAACTCAGAAACTTCCCAGGTTGCTCCAGATTCCCTGTAGGCCAGCACAACTTCACAAAACCGACACGGGATGATTTCTATGTTCGTATTTCATGTTTCTATTCTCTGTTCTAGGCCATACAACCCACACTAAGGTCTTGTAGCAGCCCCTAAATCTCACAAGTCCATAAAATCATCCAACCCTTCTCTTGAAATTTTTAAATATCACATACTCAAACCAAATCACATTCTAAAATAAACTAGAATGCAAGAAAACTCAAACTAAACTAAATGGAAGAAGATATACCTTATTTAGGCAACTCAAGAAAAACCCTAGATGCCCAAGGTCACCAAAATCCAACTTTCATTGGTCCAAAGTGTTGAGGAGGAGGAGGGGATCATCTTTAACGAAAGGAGTTTAGGGTTTTGATGAAGATTTTGAGATGATTTCATGGGGTATAGGTGGACGGAGATGAGGAGGAAGAAGATGAAGCAAAATGAAAGGGGAGGAAAATGAATGGCTGCCCCCTCTCTCTCTCTCTTATTCTCACCCTCTCTCATCTCATTTCTCACTTTCACTCTCCAATAATTGTTTTTTTTTAACCATTTTCTCTTTTTCTTTTCTTTTCCCTTCTCACCAATAACACCAAACACAATTAAAATAATATGCAACTAAAATGTAACATGACATGGTGCACTAACCATGAAAAACTGTAAAAACACGGATTTGGCTTAATTGCGATTAATAATGCACTAATCGATTTTTATTCAAACTGCATATAATTAATTATAAAAATGCCAAATCCAATAAATATATTTTTAAATGAGTAAATCATTTTAAATCCCCAATTATTTCACAATTAGTGGTATATATTTATACCATTTTACGAAAACCCCAATTTCGCAAATCGGGTAGTTTTCGTGAAATATATTATTTTAATATTAAATTCCAAAAATAATATTTTATATTTTCTGAAATGTTACACTCGTCCTCACATGGCTCAGTACAATCTCTGACGCGATGATAAAAACTCCCGCACCGGAAATATCCAGACGATGACTGCTAACCCTTCTGGGGATAAGAGCTAAACAACTGGCCTCGTTCCAAGCCTCTGCTACTCCAACAACCTGAACGAAAACTGTCGCGGCGTCTAAACAACTATCTTTGGGATGATACACCAGTACGAACCCTCTTCGCTTTCGGAACGACCGAAGTCTAGGAAAGACGCTCCTCAACTAGTAGGGTTGCGTCCACTGCTGCTGCATATGTGTCACAATGCTGTGCACTGATAGTGAGGAACAACTGGGTAAGCAAGCCTCGTACAAATCTCTTGATCCGCATCTACCCAGTGTCTACCAAATATGGAGCATACACGGATAGCTGGGTAAACTGCACATCGTACTCTGCCACCGTC
This sequence comes from Agapanthus africanus, assembly GCA_030015575.1. Taxonomy (NCBI): domain Eukaryota; kingdom Viridiplantae; phylum Streptophyta; class Magnoliopsida; order Asparagales; family Amaryllidaceae; genus Agapanthus; species Agapanthus africanus. Next base: position 301,790,091 of record JASDDO010000022.1, on the reverse strand, counting down.
ATATCCGGAGTCTGGCGTAACGACTCAAAACTGCGAGCTCGAGCATCCCTGATGCTCTACGGAAGAAAACGGGCAAGAAACACCATCACGAACTCAGCCCAGGTCATAGGAGAAAGACCTGCAACTCTGCCCCTCTCTAAAGACTCGCACCAGGTCTGGGCAAGACCCTCCATATGAAAACTCGTGAACTCTACCCATCTCGCGTCGGAGCATCTCAACGAACGACAGATCCTGGCTATCTGATCGATAAACGACTGGGGATCCTCAGCTGCATCGGTACCGATGAAAACCGGAGGCTTCAGCATCATGAACTCAGATAACGATACAGTGATAACCTCCGTAGCTGTAGGTACGACTTCCTGAGCCGTAGGCACCATCGCAGTCCCCGTGACAGGTGGGACAACCTCCTGTCGCTGCTCTTGACTGGCCTCAACCAACGATCCTATCATCTGGAGCAAATCCTACATACCGGCTTCTAGCCTAGTGATACGATCCAGTGAAGGTGGATCAACCTGCTCCTTTACAATAGGCGTACCGCCCTGGTCAGTCCTCGTCTCCGACGAGCCTATCCTGACCTCGACTCTCGCGGTCGCTCTCTACGTCCTCGTAGTCATTGGCGGCATAATGGCTGGAAATGAAAACAGGATTCGATGGGAACATAGAAATCGAATCTTAAGTATGTATATAATCATGGAAGGAATTTCAACAAACAAGTCCTAAGGTCACTTAGGCGGAGTACCGTATCGTAATTATGCCGCGGAACATACACACGCTACGTCACTCTGCTTAAGCTACCTACTCCATCATACCAAGGTCATCCTACACTCCGAAAGGTAAAACCTAGCACTCTGATACCAACTTTGTCACGACCCAAAATTTGACACGTGACCGGCACTTAAACCACGTGACGTCAACAGGCATAACGCAATTTAAGTAAGGCGAAAACCCAGAAATCTAAACCATCAAAAGTAGTAAGTGATAAAAAACATTGTTAAAAACATTAGGAAATCTCAAATAAAAATATTTAAACTTATGTTTATTTTCTTAAAAATTTTGGCAGCACCTCCTTTATAAAAACCAGCTGTCACTACCCAAAATTTGGCACGTAACCGGCACTTAAACCACGAAACGTCTACAGGCGTAACGCAATTTAAGTAAGCCGAAATCCAGAAATCTAAACCATCAAAAGTAGTAAGTGATGAAAACATTGTTAAAAACATTTGGAAATCTCAAGTAAAAATCTTTAAAGTTTAAATCATCTTAAAAATTTCGGCAGCACCTCCTTTGTAAAAACCAGCCCCGAAACGGGTACAGACATAAGATGTAAGTAAAACAACATATGATATAAATAAAGCGTCCCCAAACGGGAGCAATCATGCCCAACGGCGGAAACAACCACCACAAGTATAATATACGACGCCATAGCGAAGCAATGGACAATATAAATGAAAAACAATATAAAAGATAAAACTGCATAATAAAAGTCGGCTCATACGAGCACGACACCCAAAGTCACCAAATATACAATAACCGTCCTCACAACTTGTCTGTAAGTCAATACATGAAATGGTAGATGGAGAGTACTAGATACAATAAGAGATATACAATGAATGTAAAGTCGAATAACCGCAACCCACCTACAGCAAAACGGTTAACAGCCAACCTCGGCGGTATCCGCTGCAAAAAGATACAATAGATAGTCCCTGCCGCGACTACTCTGAGGGTCCATCTGCAAAACACCGTGGCACAACGGGGGTGAGTTACCAACATCATACAGATAATCACAGGTATGCACGTACTGCGATACCCTATCACATGCAATCTGATAGTATCAATATAGAAATATGGATATGCAACAATCATGAAAAGTACTCTATCAGGTACTACCAATACATGATGCAATGCATATCAATAGATGCTGAGTATGGGATAAAACATATCATCATTACGAATCATCATCGTGGAAAAACCCGGTGTCCATCAATACACCCTAAATCCCAATAGCTCAGGCACCGTCACTCTGACCGGCCCTCATATCCTGTTAATCTCATGGAACCTGAGTGCCCAATATCGGCACTCGAAAACATCATGAAATACTCGTGTCCAACATCAACACGTAAATACTCATCCCTCAGGCGCCGCATACCAGTTCGGCCCTCAATATATCTCATATCATAACTCCCAGACGGTATCCTCCGGATACCCGTCGGGCTCTATACTATCACCGGTAGGTCATACTCCCTCTGCCAGGCTCATCGTCTACACCACGAAATCATCTCTCGCCCCGGGGAACCATACCGGGTCCACCATGTACCCGCAGACGGTGCCTCCCGCTCCACGAATCGGGTTTCTAACATAAGTCTCATAACCGAGAAAACTCATGGCGGACGCACTAAAATATCATATCAAGAGAACCGGATTTTCAAAATAATGCATACTTCTTGAAATAATACCACAATTCTCAAATCCATAAATCACATGAAATCCGTATCTCAATGCGTAAATCCATGCAATATGATATATGCAACATAAAACCGTAATATGAGCATATCAAGGGAAAACCGCTCTTTTAAAAGAATCAGGTTTTTAAATATATCATGCGGTTCCCAATTTCTTCAAAATCAAATCCAACTTCATCTAAACATGCACATGTAGTTATAGAAAGTATGGGTGTATACATGTAAGTATGTATGCACGATGTATCTCATATGCGCAATAGAACAATAATCCATGTGTATTAATAACAAATAAATACGACATTTGTGTATATGTTGTACGTGTCATGGCAATTACTGACGGTGTGTGTAGCATACAATTAGTGCTCGTGCAACATGAACCGTCAGTAATGGTGCAGTGTCCACTAGATACTAAGTCAAGGCACAATAAGTAATGGTATGTATGATGCTCATGCATAATCAATATATATATATATATATATATATATATATATGAATATAAACATGCGGCTATAGTATCCTATCAAGCCCTAACGCATAACGCCATACGGGCAATTTCCCCATAGATGTTAAATCTACTCATAGTGATCTCGAGCTAGGTATATCTAACCACCTGCTTCCTTTTCTTCGCAGCATCTGAAATCCCCGCCTGCGATCCTATTAACACAAAACATAGCAAGTGCAACTCAGAATCGACCAATAATACATACAATTACGTTTAAATCGACGCGCCGACTCCTACAACCTCTAAAGTGCTCGGTTAGCGGCTAACGTGTGTGTGGCGACATTACTAAACAAACTCACGTGCAGAAATCACGCGAAGCATAGAAACTGAGTCGGACACCGTATCGGATATCGTAACGCGCGTAGTCAAAACACTAAAACTAGCAAACTGCTCCCAGATTTTACCCACTGTCACAACTTAAAAATCTAGCGGTATCAAATACTCTAAAACCACTGCAGACAGCAACCCATAAAATTACAACTTCCCAGGCCACCGTACGGCTGAGCTCGCCAGAAAAGTCCTTCATGTCGCCGGCCAAAACCGGTGGGATCGGGTCAGGATTTCAGGTGAACACTTAGGGTCTCTAACACTACACTATTACACTGCTAGTTTTCACAGTGAACACTCGTGGTCACAGCAGATCACAGACATCCAAAAAGACACTAAAAAAATACGATATTGCACTAAAACTATATCTTTATCGTTCTAAACTGAAACTACAAAGCAACACAACAATAATAAACTCATAATTAACAGTTTAGAGTCACCACCTTCCCAAACTTGTCCAAAACCCTAGCTTTCCATGCTCCAAGTGATCCTAGTAGCTTAACTTGGCTTTGTGAAGGGTTTAAGTGAAGTTTAGTGGAGATTTGGTGTGGGTTTGTGAGGGTTGGGTTAGGGTTTCAGTTGAGGGATAAGAAAGTGAGTGAGGTGAAGGAAAAATAAGAAAACGAGAAAACAAATGAGAGTGAGAGTGAGGGAATGAAGTGTTAGTTATATGTATGCCCTAGAAGCCATTACTGTACATAGGATGTATATTGTAGTGGATGCTGGGACATATATAGGGAAGACTTTCTTGCTCGACACGATAGTATGCTATCTGGTTACACTTTACCTTAACGTTTATGCTGATTGTCTCTCTGTTACATGTTGGTAAAGCCCTTAGGATGTGTACTTGACTACCTGGACTATGATGTGGATCATACTAGTGGGGACATGGTAGTCCATAAGTACATCCTTCAAAGTCCCTAGTCGTAGGTGTATCGAGACGGGGCATCGATATACCAGAGTAGACTAGCGTATACCTTCTTGACCCATACAGATGGGCGATGGATGATCCCATATCCATTGGTGTTTGACATCGGAGATGATATACGGGTGCTCAGTGGAGACTGGGTACACTGGACGGACTCGCCGAGAACTCCCAGATGGTATTATACCTCACGTCAGATGGCAGTTCTCTGGTGACACTGGTACAGAGTAGTCTGTTGACCCGAGATCGTCATAGAGTCTTGTGTGGTTCCCTCTGTGCTTTGATTTCCATCTTACCACGTCCAAGAGGGCGTGCAAAACGGTGCTTTTTGGGTACAGTCCCGAATCACATGGAGGCAATGAGCGATAGGAGGGGATTCGTCTCTCCCGGTATAGGGAGTTGATGTTGCGCTGTGTTCGATTGGCTATAACAGGAAATCCCTGGCCAGGGTTGCTGAGATTTACTGGTAAGTGTTACCAGTAGTTTCTCGAATTGTTATAGACCTCATATCGACACGACTTATCAAGCTATTGGGGTCTGACGTTTACCACCCCTAGGCAAGATATGCGACATATCAGACGGACAGACCGGACTGTACGGTAGTGTTACTGGTTGGATTCACTGGAGTTTGAGTGGGCTTGCTCGTCGATCTTCTGATCGCTCAATACCCGGGTGGCCGTTACGTTTAGCAGACCGCTTGCGGCTTGTGGGTGTTTGATATGATCATCACCTGCTGCCGGCGTATTGACGAGTCTTTAGTGTCCTACACAGAGGTTTCCTGGCTCAAGCGAAACGAAATAGGAGCGCATATGAGATATGTGCGGGACCGAGAATAATGCGTGTATGTGATACCATATTCTATTCTCGCGATGAATGTATCGAATGGTTGTATGCGATATAACCTAGTTATCGAATCAAGGATTGATTCGATAAGCCGATACATTGGATACTAGTCGGTTATATGCGATATGACCGGATCGTTAAATCAAGTGTTGATTTAATGATTTAATGTATAATTATATATTTGATATATTACTTTGCATTAACTAGTATTGGTTCACTTTATATGGATTTTCTCACTTGAATGTACAAGTTGTATATGTGATATACTTTTTGTGCAAATGTTTGTATCATGTTTGATGATACATGTTAACTTGGTTAAGTGTAAAGATTAAACCATGGTTAAATTGATGATTAGGGTTTTCTTTTTCTTAATCATTTATTCATTTATTTATTTGGAAAAGATTAGAAATGAAATGGTTGCAAGTTTTGTCTCTTTCTTTGAAGCTTGATGAAGCTTTGACTTTGTGACCATTTTGTCTCATGCTTAACCCTAACCCTTGCAATTAACCATGGTCTATTCTCTACACCTAATCATGGTTATTATTATGATAAGTATCCTTTTTCTTTTCTTTTTAATTAACTTATCATAATAATTCTTTCTTCATCTTCATCTTCTTCTTCCATGAAGAAGCTTGACTTCATCAATGGTGGATTGATGAAACAAGTGAGAAATCCAATTCTAAAGTCTACCCACTTCCTATTTCTTCATCCTCTACCTCTTACGAAGTTGTAGAGTGTGTTTCCTTCAGAAGTTTTCATGGCTTGGTGAAGGTGGAGCTTGATCTAGTGATGCTTCGACGTAGATCATCTTCGGCACGCCGTCGTTGACCTAGCCCGCTTCTTCTCCGATGAAGCCGACGCAAGAGCCCGGATTTCTATTTGGACAGCGAGGATACTTCGTTGCGGAGCTATGGAGGTGGAGAACCGGATCTACATAGGTTGTATTTCCGTATTCTTATAGTTAAGTGTTAACTAGTTTAATGTTTCGCCTAGATTTCTAGCCAACGATCCGTAGTCGGGTTTCTCGGCACCTAGATTTTTTTGAAATTGGCATGGTTGATGCCTTGTGAGACCTCTTGAGAGTGCCTAGGAGCCCTACAGTGGTATCAGAGCCTAGCTAGAGCCTTTGGCGATGCGTAGACGGAGTTAGATGTCCGATCGACCCGAAACCCCGACTTTAAAATGCTCTCTGGACATTTTTGTAAAATGTGGATTTTTGCAAATTAAAAATATGCAGAAAAATCAGCAGGTAAATCTAAGAATTAAGATGCAAAAATTACCTAATGATCTTTCTAAAGTTCGGCGGAACCGCGGCATTAGCGTGCTAATGCGGCCCTTCCGCGGCCCTTTTGTCTTATCTGCCATTGAATTTTGCACAGTAACTCCTATTTTTCAGTGCTGGTTTTCCTGGGAATTTTTAATCTGAAATCAAGAGTTGAGTATTTTGGGTTGTATTGGGAGTTCATACATTCGATCGGATTGTCAAACTTTGTCTATGTGTCGTTCCGGATAATTTTTTTGAATATGTTAAAAAGTTCGACCGGATATAAATACCCAATTTTTCCCCTGTCGGGAAATTTCCAAGTGTTGGATATTTCTGTAGTTTAATCACGTTCTAAGTAGTGCAAGTAACACGATGGTCCCTCTAGAAGACAACAAACCTTAACTCGATTATGTGACCGTCTTGAACTACCCTTTGAACCTTCGGGTTTGGGGCAGTACGGCGTGCCACATGTGAGGCGTTGGCTTGACCCTTCTACGGCTGGACCGTTGGTACTGAGGCACGAACTGAATGTTTTTAGACTTGTTTCATGTGTTGATCTGTATCGGGAAAACTTGGGTGTTCGATTGTTCGATCGGAAAGTTTGACATTTTCTATTTATCCGGAATGGGATACAATAATTGGAATTCACAAGAAGTTATGAGATAACTGAATGAATGTTATAAACGTAGCAGTTTAGTCTCACTTGATCGGTTACCACGGAATTTTGATGTGATCAAAAGTCCGTCGCGATCACGTAGCGTACGCGGATACTCGCCGGGTAAACTTAATAGACAGCCTCGCTCCATTGCCCCGACCAAGTGACTGCAGGAGAACCCCGTCGCCGAAAGCATCCGTTCGGGTGCTCGCGGCAGCGGTGTTCCGCCTTGGTGCACTTCGTCGACGGCATCGGGGGTGCGGCCGCCTACTAAAGTTTGCGACGAGCATTCGATCAGGTTGTCGGGAATCTTGTTGAATTTCCCGACTTGATATTGAAAAGAGTTTTCGATAATGAGACTAAAATGCGGGGTTTATAATTGTTAGGAATGCGATGTCTAAGTAATTCATTTGATTAGGCATTCGATGTCTATACAGGTTGCGGATTCCAACTGTTGTAGTTTTACACTTTCTTTTCTGTGACCGTAAGTGTAATATGTGATATCGCCGGTTTCGTTGCTATATGTCAACGACAATTGGGATGGACATATTTACTTACGTTGATGACATGTGATGTTATGTGTTGCTGGATATGTTATATTGGATTGTCGTGTTTGAATAGCCGGGTTTTTTTTTATGTGAGATGAGTGTTTTTCATTTTCATTCATGTAAAAACTTGTATGTAATATTCTTTTATTGGGGAACTTCCAGGTTGCGGAAGTTGTCACCTTTTTTATATTATTTACTTTTCCTTACTAGGATAGACCCAAGGAGGAGGGCACAAGTAACCGGGTTCTGGAGTCCAGTAGGAGACCAACTCGAGGAGTCGAGTCCAGGTCTCCTAACTCTAGAATTGGTAGGGTTGCTTGCCGCTCTCGTAGGGGTCTTGGGGTGTGGGTTTGGCTATTCATCGCGACCGTGGAATCCGTGTTTTATACTGGCTCGTATTAAAAACACGGACGTCCTAGTATATCCAATATTTCATATGTTTCTTCTGCTGCGATATCTGTGATGTGATCATGTGATGTTCTATGATAGATACAGTATATAGTATATATGATATATTATATAGACGTTACTTATGTTTTACACCCGCGCTAGCCCTGCCCCGCTCTGTCGTTAGTTACCTAACCTAACGGTGCACGAGAGGACATCGAGGCGAATGCGGATGGCATAAGTGTACGTCGTATTTATCTGTGATGTTTAGGTACTTAAATGATGGGACTTCATTAATGTGATTAATGAAATTAAAGAAACCTAAAGATGTTGTAGAATCGAATTTCAAAATAAAACAGGTAGCTACAGTTCTTGCTTTGCACAGCGGTATATGTGATATATCCTGCACCTTATTCGATGAGGAAAGGACCGAGATCCCTTCACCGGGAGTGACTCCTTTAGCATTGACTGGCAGATGCTACACATTCGGTTTGTCTTATGATTGCTTTTAAGTGTTTTTGCTTTGCACAGTGATATATATGATATATCCTGCACCTCATTCGACGAGGAAAGGACCGACGATCCCTTCACCGGGAGTGACTCCTTTAGCAAAACTAGAAAAGCCTCAAAACACTCCATTTCAAAATCATTTGATTCTACAACGATATCAAGTTCATTACGCAATAGGTTTTCAGAAAAACCTGTCGTAGCCCTCCGTCATTTCAGATAAGTACTAGTTAGTATTCGTGCTACGTTTGTTGACTATGTTAAGGCGTAGTGTGCGGTAGCTAATTAGTGCTTATCTGTATAAGCATATGATGCGATTGGATTAGGGTAGTCGTGCGACTTTGTTGACTATGTTAAGGGTCGTGCGGGTGGGTTTAATTCAATCGGGAAATGACGGGTTGAACTTGACTAGCACTTATGATTTGTTGACTATGTTAAGGTCATATAGTTGCTAGGGGCAAAATATTATCGGGAATTTCAAGTGTTGAAATTTGCAATGAGATTGCATACCTTCTATGAGATAGTTGGATCCCGATACCCGCTGCGAGTAATTGTTACTCCTGGGAGAGTTTTACACATTACAATTAGCCGATCAAGTAGGTGTCTAGAAAGGTGTCAACGGGGTTATGACTCTGGGAAAACGAGGTTTACATTAATTAGGTCCGTGCGAAAGCACGGGGCACCTCCCTCAAAGTACCGACACTGGCCTGGCTGAAAGATTGGCGAACTTGTTGTATGTAATTAATCCCGGCTAGTCTTTTCCTTTTAGGGTTTGAAGGAAGGTTTGATAAAAAGCAGTGGGAGCCATCCTGATTAGATAAAATAATAACCAATCTGATCTTGCTAGAGCGCACGCTGAGTGTTTTCTTCTCTCTCTCTCCTGGTAGCGACCATATCACGCCTTAATCAAGATAATAATATGGATTATTGACCGAACCCGCTTGTTATACTGAGCTGGGGAACGTTGGTCCCGCTCCCACTTATAAATGTTATAAGACAGAGCAGGAAATTGGGGAATACCAGATTTCCCGTGCCGTCCAAACGAAGAGAGTGCATGCTGATGCATCATCTTCGGGTATGTTCATTATATAGAACTGTTTCTCAGTATCCTCCGCATCCCTGATATATGATACCGGATCAGGATCCCAGATATGTAATCTGTTACATAGGGCTACGAAAAGGTAGAAAAACTGAGAACGGGTGATAAGTTTCATGAGACAGAAAACGGGGCAAGAGTTGCAGCCAAGTCTGTTGGTCACTGTCACCCTGTATTACCAGAATACATTGATTCTGAACGTATGTTATTAGATACCGAACCTGATATACAAAATCATATCACTCTCTTTATTAGTAAAGAAATGATAAAATTTTGTATTGTTGGATAATGTTTTGGACATTTCCTATATCAAAAGTTGATCGGTTCAGGCACGTTATCTAAAAGCATTAATGTTCTAAATCAAACTACAGTTCTTAGTATACAGAACACACACAAGAGGAAGAGTTCAGAAATGAACGGATCCTTCTTGAGGTATTGTAGACTAGGTCATATCAATGCGACCCGACTAGCTAGAGTTACATATAGATGCATATTTAAGTCAGTTTGAATTTACATCTTGTGAAACTCGCCAGTCATGTCACAAAGATAAGATGACCATAGCTCTGTTTATTGGAAACAGAGAAAGAGTTAATGAACTCTTGGGACTGATACATGATGATGTATGTAAGGTCTCCTGTCTACACATGCCAGGACTGGTTCTTTGTACTTCATTACATTCTCTGATAATCTCTCAAGATTAAGACATATGTTCCTGTTGAAACACAAGTCAGAACCTTTTTAGATATTCACAGAATATAAGTTAGAAGTAGAGAACCAAAATACGGGTATAAGTATTATGTCTTTTGATGTGATCAAGGAGGAGAATACTTGAGCACGGAAATCCTGGACTATTCTAAAGGAGAATGAGATTCTCTCTCAGCATTACTCCTCCGTATACACCATAGCACGATGGTATATCGGGATGGAGCAATCACACCCTATATGATAAGGTGCGCTCTATGATGAGTACTACTGAGTTACCTGTTTCCTTTTGGGGTGTTATGCACTTGAGAAGATGCATACCTATTGAATAGGGTTCCAATCAAATCAGTTGCCTACCGCTTCATATGTGATATGGAATGGGAAGAGCCCATGTCTTAAGTTAGTTAAGATTTGGGGTTGACCGGCCTATCTCTAAAAGCATAATCCGGACAAGCTCGAGGCAAATACTGTTATGTAGAACTGGAAATGTTCTATCTATACAAACTGCAGCTGATGATTTGACAGGACCAAAGGATTCAATAGTTTCCTACGAACCTCAGCCTCTCCGCCGATCTAGTAGGGTTCCTCACCCACCTGAGAGTTACTTCGGTTTCTCTATGACAGTGGGAGCGAGGATTGCATCATGAGATGATGACCCAACTAGTTTCGTGCAGGCCATCAGGAGTAAGACTCTGTAAGAATGGCTGGATGCTTAGTGATCTGAGATGGAATCCTTATACACCAACAAAGTATGGACTTTGGTTGCTATATCTGAAGGGTTAAATCCCCATCAGGAGCAAGTATATCTTGAGAAGGTTACTTGGTGTACATGGAAAAGTTGAGACTTTCAAAGCTAGACTTGTTAAAGGTTTTCGTCATTGACCAGGCATGGATAATGATGAAACCTTTTCCAGTACCTATGCTTAAGTCCATCCAGATCCTACTTGCCACGGCTACATACCATGACTACGATATTTGGTGGTTGGGTGTCATGACTGCTTTTCTAGATGATGTTTTAGAAGAGTGCGTCTATAAGTACACAGCCAGAGGGCTTCGTAGACAGTGGGAGCAGCGGAAACGTGTGCAAGATGCTTTATAGGATTAAAGCAGGCATCGCGGAGTTGGAACATCTATTTTGATGGATTAGTCAAAGAGTTTGACATCATCAAAATGGTAGATGAACCTTGTATAAACAAAAAGGTAGTAGGGAGTATGGTGGTGATCCTCATAGAGTACGTGGATGACATACTCTTGATAAGAAAGGAGTTTCCTATGCTACGCTCGGTCAATCTCCGCTTATCACAATGATTCTCCATATAGGATCAATGTGATACCTCCTATATCCTGGTTTTTGGATCTATGAGATAGATCTAATTGGATGTTAGGATACTCACTAGTAGTAGTGAAATGGTATCAATCGATCCTGGGGAGAATCACTGGAAGTGTTCCAGAGTGATAAAGACGATTGAATGTCAGTCGCAGGCATTGTCTTTACCCCCAGTAAAGGGACGGTATGTTGGAAGAGTTCCAAGCTAGATACCGTGACATACTAGACGATAAAGGCTGGATACATCGCTACTTAAGATGCTACCAAAGAGGATGTTTGGGTGTATATTAGTTCAAGAGATGAACTACGTTCCTACCATTGTGAGACAATGGAGTTGTGGCTTATGCCAAGGAACGACGGCCCCATCAGTGATCCAGACTTATTCTAAGGCAGTATCACCTGATCATGGAGATGTTTGATCTCCAGGGTGATCGAGGCATGGAGAGCAGACTTAGAGGATAACGCAGCGGATCCACTCACGAAGGCCTATTCCCAGAGAGAGACTTTTATGGGATGGTTGAGTATGAGATACTTCGACCACTGCTACAGATGGCCCTAGTGCATGTGGGAGATTGTTAGTTATATGTATGCCCTAGAGGCCATTACTGTACATAGGATGTATATTGTAGTGGATGCTGGGACATATATAGGGAGGACTTTCTTGCTCGACACGATAGTATGCTATCTGGTTACACTTTACCTTAACGTGTATGCTGATTGTCTCTCTGTTACATGTTGGTAAAGCCCTTAGGATGTGTACTTGACTACCTGGACTATGATGCGGATCATACTAGTGGGGACATGGTAGTCCATAAGTACATCCTTCAAAGTCCCTAGTCGTGGGTGTATCGAGACGGGGCATCGATATACCAGAGTAGACTATCGTATACCTTCTCGACCCATATAGATGGGCGATGGATGATCCCATGTCCATTGGTGTTTGACATCGGAGATGATATACGGGTGCTCAGTGGAGACTGGGTACACTGGACGGACTCGCCGAGAACTCCCAGATGGTATTATACCTCACGTCAGATGGCAGTTCTCTGGTGACACTGGTACAGAGTAGTCTGTTGACCCGAGATCGTCATAGAGCCTTGTGTGGTTCCCACTGTGCTTTGATTTCCATCTTACCACGTCCAAGAGGGCGTGCAAAACGGTGGTTTTTGGGTACAGTCCCGAATCACATGGAGGCAATGAGCGATAGGAGGGGATTCGTCTCTCCCGGTATAGGGAGTTGATGTTGCGCTGTGTTCGATTGGCTATAACAGGAAATCCCTGGCCAAGGTTGCTGAGATTTACTGGTAAGTGTTACCAGTAGTTTCTCGAATTGTTATAGACCTCATATCGACACGACTTATCAAGCTATTGGGGTCTGATGTTTACCACCCCTAGGCAAGATATGCGACATATCAGACGGACGGACCGGACTCTACGGTAGTGTTACTGGTTAGATTCACTGGAGTTTGAGCGGGCTTGCTCGTCGATCTTCTGATCGCTCAATACCCGGGTGGCCGTTACGTTTAGCAGACCGCTTGCAGCTTGTGGGTGTTTGATACGATCATCACCTGCTGCCGGCGTATTGACGAGTCTTTAGAGTCCTACACAGAGGTTTCCTGGCTCAAGCGAAACGAAATAGGAGCGCATATGAGATATGTGCGGGACCGAGAATAATGCGTGTATGTGATACCGTATTCTATTCTCGCGATGAATGTATCGAATGGTTGTATGCGATATAACCTAGTTATCGAATCAAGGATTGATTCGATAAGCCGATACATTGGATACTAGTCGGTTATATGCGATATGACCGGATCGTTAAATCAAGTGTTGATTTAATGATTTAATGTATAATTATATATTTGATATATTACTTTGCATTAACTAGTATTGGTTCACTTTATATTGATTTTCTCACTTGAATGTACAAGTTGTATATGTGATATACTTTTTGTGCAAATGTTTGTATCATGTTTGATGATATATGTTAACTTGGTTAAGTGTAAAGATTAAACCATGGTTAAATTGATGATTAGGGTTTTCTTTTTCTTAATCATTTATTCATTTATTTATTTGGAAAAGATTAGAAATGAAATGGTTGCAAGTTTTGTCTCTTTCTTTGAAGCTTGATGAAGCTTTGACTTTGTGACCATTTTGTCTCATGCTTAACCCTAACCCTTGCAATTAACCATGGTCTATTCTCTACACCTAATCATGGTTATTATTATGATAAGTATCCTTTTTCTTTTCTTTTTAATTAACTTATCATAATAATTCTTTCTTCATCTTCATCTTCTTCTTCCATGAAGAAGCTTGACTTCATCAATGGTGGATTGATGAAACAAGTGAGAAATCCAATTCTAAAGTCTACCCACTTCCTATTTCTTCATCCTCTACCTCTTGACAAGTAGTAGAGTGTGTTTCCTTCACAATTTTTCATGGCTTGGTGAAGGTGGAGCTTGATCTAGTGATGCTTCGACGTAGATTATCTTTGGCACGTCGTCGATGACCTAGCCCGCTTCTTCTCCGATGAAGCCGACGCAAGAGCCCGGATTTCGATTTGGACAGCGAGGATACTTCGTTGCGGAGCTATGGAGGTGGAGAACCGGATCTACAAAGGTTGTATTTCCGTATTCTTATAGTTAAGTGTTAACTAGTTTAATGTTTCGCCTAGATTTCTAGCCAACGATCCGTAGTCGGGTTTCTCGGCACCTAGATTTTTTTGAAATTGGCATGGTTGATGCCTTGTGAGACCTCTTGAGAGTGCCTAGGAGCCCTACATGAAGGTGTATGCATGAGGGTGAGGGGTTTGGGAATGAGGGGTGAGTTTAGAGAGCCATGCCCCTCTCTTTCCTCATTAAATGCATGGCATGTTTGCCATGCCTCATGATGCCCCCTTCTCTCTCTCTCTCTCTCTTCCTCTCTCTCAATTCAACCAAATAAAAAAAACATTTTTATTTATAATTTGAAAACTAATTAATTTAATTAATTACATATTACACTTAATGGAATGGGGTTAGATGTCATGGCTACATAAGCATGGTTTAACCCCCAAATTAACCCTAGGTTAACAAGCACATATATGTGCAAGCCCGTAATAAATATTAATAAAATATTAATTAATTTTGATAAAATATTTGAAAACTATTTTGGTAAACTTTTTACTAAAAAACCGCATTATTTCTTAATTAACACTAATCGCATTCTAAGGTGTTACAATCTTCCCCCTTAAAGAAATTTGTCCCCGAATTTAAAAATCTTACTATGCGTACCTTCAAAGAGATGAGAGAATTTCTTCCGCATCTCGCTCTCGTTCTCCCAAGTGACCTCTTCATTGTTCGGGCTACGCCAAAGAACTTTCACAGATGGCAAGACCTTTGACCGAAGTTTCTTCACCTGCCGATCTAATATCACTACTGGCTGCTCGGTGAACGAAAGATCGCACTCTAGCTGAACGGTCTGGTGCTGAATCATGTGAGAAGGGTTATGAAGGTATCTACGAAGCATCGACACATGGAATACGGGGTGAACATCCGGAAAGCTGAGTGGAAGTGCCAAACGATAGGCAACGGTACCAACTCGCTCAAGGATCTCAAAAGGACCTACAAATCTAGGCTAAGCTTCCCTTTCTTCCCAAATCTCATCACGTCCTTCATCGGAGAAATCCGTAGGAATACATGATCCCCTACTGCGAACTCGAGCCTGAGACGACGACGGTCGACATAAGACTTCTATCTGCACCGGGCTGCTCTCATATTATCCTGAATCAACTGAATTTTCTCCGTAGTCTCTTGAACTAGCTAGGGTCCCAAAATCCTGCTCTCGTGAAGTTCGGTCCAACAGACTGGCGATCAACACTTTCTACCATACAAAGCCTCAAAAGGAGCCATCTGAATCATCTCCTGATAACTGTTATTGTAGGAGAACTCTATCAATGGCAAGTGACGATCCCAACTGCCACTAAAATCAAGCACGCACACACGAAGCATATCCTCCAGAGTCTGTATAGTCCGCTCTGATTGACCATCGGTCTGCGGATGGAAAGTGGTGCTAAAGCTCAAATGGGTACCCAAGGCATCTTGAAGCTTCTGCCAAAGACGGCTAGTGAACTGGATGCCCTTATCAGATACAATGCATGAAGGAACTCCATGCAAACGCACAATCTCATCAATGTATAACTGAGCATACTCAGCATAATTGAAAGTGGTCTTCACTGGAAGAAAGTGAGCCTCTTTCGTCAACCGGTCAACAATCACCCAAATGGAGTCATACCCTCGACTAGACCTGGGTAGACCTACAATGAAGTCCATGGAAATCTGCTCCCATTTCCACTCCGGAACGGGTAATAACTGCAACTCTCCTGCCGGTCTTTGATGCTCAGCCTTGACTTGCTGACAAGTCAGGCACCTCGAAACAAATCCGAAACATCACTCTTCATCAATGCCCACCAGTAGATATCTCTCAAGTCACGGTACATCTTGGTGGAACCCGGGTGAACACTAAAAGCTGACTGATGTGCCTGCTCTAGGATCTCGCATCTCAATCCATCTGTATCAGGTACACACAAACGAGTCCCAAAATGTAGCATACCCTGGTCATCAATCTCAAACTCCGAATCTCGACCCTGCCGAACATGCTCCAGAATCTCAGACAAACGGGCATCAGCGGGTTGTGCCTCACGAATATGGTCAAGTAGAAGTGGACGGGCGAGGACATGAGCAAGCTGTCCCCCAGTGGAAGTGAACTCAAACTGTACTCTACTGTCACACAAGATCTGCCAATCTGCAGAAGACTGTATCTGAACTGCGCTCAACTGGGACAAGCTACCCCCGGGCCTATGACTCAAAGCATCGGCTACCACATTCGCCTTGCCCGGGTGATAAAGGATCTCACAATCATAATCCTTCACAAGCTCCATCCAACGGCGCTGCCTCAAATTCAGATCTCGCTGCTAGAAGATGTACTTTAAGCTCTGGTGGTCTGTGAAAATCTAACACGACTCTCCGTACAAGTAGTGTCTCCAAATCTTATGCGCAAAGACCACCGCGGCCATCTCAAGATCATTTGTGGGATAATTCTGCTCGTGCTTCTTCAACTGCCGGGAAGCATAAGTGTCACGACCCGAAATAGCACGTGATTGGCACTTGAATCATATGAAGTCTATAGGACCCCATCTAATTCAAGTAAGCCAAAAGCCCAGAAATCTAAAACCATTTTAAGGAGTAAATAAAGAAAACTAGTTCTTTTGAAGTAAAGAAAACATGTTTTAAAAACAAGGTTTTTAAATAAGTAAGCCGAATATGCATTTTTTTAAATCTATATTCTTTTCCGAAAATTTCGGCAGAGTTTCCTTTGTAAATACTGGCCCCGAACGGGGTACAACAAGAATAATATATATGCAATGATAAAAGGCATCACCGAGCGGGAGCTAGCTCTTCGTCAATCGACGGTCACAACCCACAAGCAGTATAATATACAACGCCGAAGGGCGAGGATCAAAACTCAAGAGGAAACTCAAAATCAGCATGAAAACCATAATACTACAACGCGAGACTCTAAGGTCGAAATAATACAAAACTGGTTTTCTAAGTCTGAAACAATATACAAGTTTGGTTGATGGAATTTCTAGATACAACTGAATAATACATATACAATGGTGGTTCTGATGCAAAAGAACCCACCTACCAAAGTAAATCACCCGCAAGAGAAGCAGTGTGCCAGAAAAGCCGCAATGGAACATGTACGGCAAAACCTGCAAGAAACTGTGGCACAACGGGGGTGAGTTGCTAACTCGTGAATAGAAAGCATCACAGAGCATAAATCGTATGTATGACACAATCCTAGGTCAATACGATCAGATCAATATATAAACCTCAAATGAATAAGTCTGAAGCATGATAAGGTGGCAATCTAACATCTATACATGAGTGTAGTGCCAAGTGCTCGTGTCAGTGCCTCAGGTAATAACATATCATAAATATGAGGTATGATCAATGTCCACTATATCATGAAGTCTATAAGTATGTGGATATCATCCAACTATGTAATCAATGTCATCATGTATGTGGATCTCGTCCAACTATGTGATCATGTCATCAATGTCAACTATATGTATGTGGATATCGTCCACGTGTCACCCAATGACAATAAACATCATGCATGTAAATATCATAAAGCATATGCATGGAAGTATGAGGATGTAAATCAACATGTGTCGCTCGCGACATATCAAATCATGGAACCTGGGTGTTAACCATCGACACTCGAAAACATCATGAAACCTGTACCTAGCATCGACACGTAAATCCTCAAATACATAGGGCTCCGTCTATCCGGATCGACCCGTCTCATCTCTCAACTCCGGTCGGTATCCCCCAGATATCCGCCGAGCTCAACACAATCACCTATAAGTAGTACTCCCCTTCCAGGCTCACCATCCAACATATACGAGTCTTCTTTCCCCGGGGTACCTCACCGGGTCCACCATGTACCCGCAGATGGTGCCTACCTCTCATCGAATCGGGTTTCACATGTCGCTCTCAGAACCGAGAAAACACATGGTGGACGCACTGAAATATCATATCAAGGGTAACCGGGTTTTAAAACAATACATACTCTCTTTTGAAATACCCACGGTTCCCAAATCCTGAAATATCATGGAAACAACATATCTCAATGTGTATAATCATAAAGCATGATGTATGCGACATATAGAAGAAATGTAAGCATATCAGTATATCATGCAACATGGAATAGTAATATGCACATATTGAGGGAAACCGCTTTTTTAAAATGAATACAGTTTTAAAATACATCTTGCGGTTCCCAAATCTCCAAAATCAAGATAGAATCGTCTATGTATGTGCAAGTATGTATATGTACAGAATATGAGTGTACAATATGTATGTACACAAGTATGAGTGTACAATATGTGTGTGCACAAGTATGGGTGTACAATATGTGAGTACACAAGTATGAATGTACAATAGGTGTGTGCACAAGTATGGGTGTACAATATGTGAGTACACAAGTATGAATGTACAATACGTGTGTGCACAAGTATGAGTGTACAATATGTGAGTACACAAGTATGAATGTACAATAGGTGTGTGCACAAGTATGAGTGTACAATATATGAGTACACAAGTATGAATGTACAATAGGTGTGTGCACAAGTATGGGTGTACAATATGTGAGTACACAAGTATGAATGTACAATAGGTGTGTGCACAAGTATGGGTGTACAATATGTGAGTACACAAGTATGAATGTACAATAGGTATGTGCACAAGTATGGCTGTACAATATGTGAGTACACAAGTATGAATGTACAATAGGTATGTGCACAAGTATGGGTGTACAATATATGAGTACATGTGTATGAATGTACAATAGGTGTGTTTCAACATGTAATGCGATGTGAAAAGCAAGAATATGTGGCAAATGAATAATAAACACAATAGTGCATTATCTACATCAATATATCTATGCCATACTGTTTGCCATTCGAAAGAAGATGAATCGGGGTTTTTAGGAAAATAAGGGCTACGGTGTTTTTAAGAAAAGATACGTTTTTTGAAATATCCGTAGAATCCCTTTGCCTGTCTTTAAAATACTCCCGATTCGTTAGTTTTTGAAATAGGTATGACATCGGCCTAGCCTAACAAGCTAATTGGGAGGGGTATGGAAACCACCTAAATATGAGTCGATATATATATATATATATATATATATATATATATATATAAATACAAGTCGGTGATCCCGCCTCAAAGGTACCGCGTACGATACAATATCATATGACATCCTCGAGTCATGAGTGCGGATCTTATCATCAAATAAAGCTCGTACGGTAAATTATCGTACGGCATCCCAAAAGCTGGGTACGGGTCAATATCACATCCATCTCATCAATTATCTGGTATCCTTATCATCATATCTCATGATCTGGGGTACTGATCTAAGTCTAGTACAAATCGATACCATCTATATAAGTAAAAATGTGTGTATAAAACACACGTCCCAAGGCCCGCTAAAATCACATGTCGTATCCCAAATACAAATCACATCATATCACCGATATCACGGCACTATGCCCAAAGTCATCGAATCATCTCCAAATATCATCCACTATCCTCATCATCCAGGTATAGGTATAACAAGCAAGCATGTGTGTGTGTGTGTGGGTGTAAACCTATTCTAGGGTTCGCAACTAGGAAACTATACTAGTTTACTTCTAAACCCGAATCTATCCATAATACACCTAATCACCTCTAGAATATCCATGACACACTTAACGCTATCATACGTATATATATAGTATATATCTATTATACTAAGTATCGAACTGCGGGGGTGCTATACGCCATCCACCCGACTTTCCCCGTTGATATAATCTACTCACCTTGATCTTTCTTGCCGATGTCGATGTCGCCACGATCTTCTTCATCTTCTCGGATCACCGTGGGGGTACCTACATGTCACACGTATCGCATCGCATTAAAACCAAATCAAAACCAAAAATACACACGAAAACCAAAACGATACGCTTAAAAGCCTATAGGTTAGAACCTATGGTTAGCTCTCGCAAATCAACCCGATATCACTCGAGATAGACGTACAAACGTCACGTGATCGAGATAATGCACAAATACAAAAATCTAGAAATCGAAATACGGAAAACCATAACTCAAATCAAAGCAACAACTAGAGAAAGTGGTCCCAGATTTTGACTAAGGCCAAAACAAGGCAAGCAAACAACTCTGGGATGGTATATAGGGTGCATATGAGCAATGGGGGCAACATGGGCACCTAACCCACCAAGGTGGCCGGCCACAGAGGCCAAAATTACGGCCACGCCCATTTGGGTAAGGAATTGGGGGCTCGTATTTGTATGGTGTCTTCCTATGGGTCCCACTAGGTCTCTGATATTGTTTACTTTTCTAGTAGATGTCCCGGTTCATTCCAAATTTGCCTGCACACTCAAAGTTCACAAACCGACATTGCAACGTTCTGTTTTGGGTTCCAGGCTTTGTATTGTGTTGGATCTGGGTTCATATTACCAAGGGGGGTTTAAGGGTCACCACTAAAGCTTAGTTACACTAACCCAACTCAATTTGACCCTAACCCTCTCTAGGGTTTTCCAAAGTCCACTAAACTTCGCCAAAACGACATTAAACTTGAAATGAGGCTAAATCACTTGAAATACTACAATAATTGTGATAGGGTTTACCTCATTTAGCTCTCAAGAATCCTCTACAGCGCCAAAATCACATTTTTCTTGGTCCATTGGGTAGCTAGAGGGCTTGTGCACCTTTTTTGTGAAATGGGTGTGAGGTTTTGGAGTGTTTTTCATGGAGTTTTGTGGCTTGAAGATGGAGGAGGAGGGGGGTGCAGCAGCAGCAACAAGGAAAGAGAGGGGAGAGAAATGAGAGGAAGAAATGATGGGGGATGGCTCATAACAAGGGTTGACCCCTCACCCACCTTTTCTCTCTCTAATCATACATCCATATAATACTCTTTTTTTTCTTTTACTTTTCTTTTCCTCTCTAATTTCCTTCTCTCCTCAATAGTAAACCAAAAACAAACCATGGTAGAAAATGCACAAGTGTAAAAAAAATATATGGTGCATGTTTGCACAAAATACGCTTAAAGCGCGATTAGCGATTTTTAATCGCGATTAGCACTAAATTAGCATATAATTAATCAGAAAAACTTAAAATTTGCATAATTCACAAAAAATACCCTCTTTTAGTAATTTCTATAATTTTCAAAAAAAAATTCCCAATTTATCGGTATTTAATTATACCGAAATATTAAAATATTCATTAAAATTAATATTAAATTATAAAAATTCCCCAAAATAATATTTTATTTTTTTGAAATGTTACAATAAGTGATAACTCTACCATGCTACATCAATACATAACCGAGCCCCACTCGCGAAGCATCACACTAAAGGACAAAGCCGCCCAATCCAGAAGGCAAAGATAAAACTGGTGCAGTCGTCAACCGAGCCTTAAACTGCTGAAAACTCTGCTCGCTTGCCTTAGTCAAAAGAAAAAGAACTCCCTTCCTAGTCAATCCGGTCAGCGGTGCAGCGATACTCGAGAAGTCCTGCACGAAACGGCGGTAGTAACCGGCTAAGCCCAAAAAGCTGCGGACCTCGGTCACTGATACAGGTCTGGGCCAAAGCTGTACGGCCTCGAACATCTTCGGGTCCATACGAATACCGGCTCCCGTAACCATATGACCTAGGAAGTCAACGCTATCAAGACAGAAGGCACACTTGGAGAATTTAGCATACAGCTGGTGCTCTCTCAATGTCTGCAAAGAAATCCTCAAGTGCTGCTCATGCTCTTCAAGACTCTTGGAATAAACCAGAATGTCATCAATAAACACAATAATAAACTGGTCGAGGAACGGCCTGAAAATCCGGTTCATCAAATCCATGAACACAGCTAGGGCATTGGTGAGTCTGAACGACATCACTAAAAACTCATAATGCCCGTAGCGCGTATAAAAATCAGTCTTCGGAACGTGATCATTCCGAACCCGCAACTGATGATAACCTGATCTCAAATCAATCTTAGAAAAATGTCCCGCACCATTGAGCTGATCAAACAAATCGTCAATGCGAGGTAAAGGATACCTATTCCGCACCGTAACTCGGTTCAATTGACGATAATCAATGCACAACCTCAAACTTCCGTCCTTCTTCTTGACGAACAGAACAGGAGCTCCCCAAGACGAAACACTCGGACGTATAAGTCCCCTATCAAGCAACTCTTGCAGCTGATCCTTAAGCTCCTTAAGCTCCGCCGGGGCCATCCGATAAGGAAGTATAGAAATAGGCCCCGTGCCGGGGATCAGATCAATGTAAAACTCAATCTCATGCTCTAGCGGCAATCCAGGCAACTCATCGGGAAAAACGTCGGGAAAATCTCGCACGATAGGAACCCGGTCCAACGAATCTACTGTGGCTCCGGTATCATGAATAAAAGCTAAGAATCCCCGACATTCTCTCCTCAAAAGCCGACTAGCGCACAGGGCTGAAATCAAACTGTGAGGGCCGGCACCACGGTCCCCCTGCACAACAAGAACTGACTCGTCGGGAAAACAAAACCTAACTGTTTTCTCACGGCAGTCAACAGACGCGTAACACGTCGCTAACCAGTCTATGCCCAGGAGAACGTCGAAGTCCAACATCTCAAGAAGGATCAAGTTGACGGACAACTCTCTATCTCTTATCCGAATGGCACACAACCAAAACACGTGTCGCGCAACAAACGACTCGCCAATAGGAGTGGTCACAATAAGCGGCTGATCTAGTAAACATGACTCTCGACCCAACCTCGGCACGAAGTGTGTAGAAACATATGAGTGCGTAGATCCCGGATCAAACAACACGTGTGCATCAAAAGAACATACTGAAAGAGTACCTAAAACCACTGCATTGGACGCCTGCGCGTCCTGATGAGTCAAAGAAAAAACACATGCTTGCCCTCTACCGGCAACCGGTTGTCCTCTGCCTCTGTTACCCCGTCCTCTCTGAACAAACCCTCTACGACCATGACCTTTTTGAGCATAAGTCTGACGTGGAGCTGCAGCAGGCGCAAGGGGCAACGCTCTCTGAGGTAGAGAAGGTGGTAAGGTAACATATGGTACGGCTGCCTCTCTCTGGCATATCACGGTACAATCCCTAATGAGGTGATGTAGACTGCCACACCCAAAGCACCCATACGACGACTGCTGACCCTCCTAGGGATAAGAGCTGAATAACTAGCCTCGTCCCACGTCTCTGCTACTCCCCGCACCTGAACGAAATCTGCCGCAGCGTCTAAACATCTGTCTCCGGGATGATACACCAGTAAGAAGCCTCTTCGGTTCCGGAACGACCGACGTCTCGGAAAGATACTCCTTGACTAAAAGGGCTACATCCACTACTGCTGCATATGTATCACAATGCTGGGCGCTAATAGCGAGGAACAACTAGGTAAGAAAGCCTTGAACAAACCTCTTGACCCACATCTCCTCAGTGTCCACAAAATACGGAGCATACACAGATAGCTCGGTAAAATTCACATCGTACTCTGCCACCGTCATACCCGGAGTCTGGCATAACGACTCGAAACTGCGCGCTCGAGCATCCCTGATGCTCTGCGGAAGAAAACGGGCAAGAAACACCGTCACGAACTCAGCCCAGGTCATAGGAGAAAGACATGCGGCTCTGCCCCTCTCTAAAGACTCGCACCACTTCTGAGCAAGACCTTCCGACAAAAACTCGCGAACTCTACCCATCTCGCATCAGAGCATCTCAGCGAACGACATATCCTAGCCATCCGATCGATAAATGACTGCAGATCCTCTGCTGCATCAGTGCCGGTGAAAACCGGAGGCTTCAGCCTCATGAACTCAGATAACGATACTTTAATAACCTCTGAAGCTGTAGGTACAACTACCTGAACCGTAGGCACCATCACGGTCCCCGTAGAAGGTGGGACAACCTTCTGTCGCTGTGCTCTACTGTCCTCGACTAATGATCCCATCATCTAGCGCAAATCCTGCATACCGGCCTCTAGCCTAGTAATACGATCAAGCGAAGGTGGATCAATCTGCTCCTGAACAACGGGCGTAACGCCCTAGTCAGTCCTCGTCTCAGACGAGCCAACTCTGACCTCGGCCCTCGCGGCCGCTCTCTGCACCCTCGTAGTCTTCGGCGGCAAAATGACTGGAAATGAAAACAGGGTTTGATAAGAATACGGAATCGAATCACAAGGATGTATATAATCACGGAAGGAATTTCAACCAACAAGTCCTAAGGACACTTAGGCGGAGTATCGTGTCGTAAGTAGGCCGCGGAACATACACACGCTGCGTCACTCTACTTAAGCTACCTACTCCATCATACCAAGGTCATCCAACACTCCGAAAGGTAAAACCTGGCTTTGATACCAACTTTGTCACGACCCAAAATTTGGCACGTGACCGGCACTTAAACCACGAAACGTCTACAGGCGTAACGCAATTTAAGTAAGCCGAAACCCAGAAATCTAAACCATCAAAAGTAGTAAGTGATGAAAACATTGTTAAAAACATTTGGAAATCTCAAGTAAAAATCTTTAAAGTTTAAATCATTTTCTTAAAAATTTCGGCAGCACCTCGTTTGTAAAAAAGAGCCCCGAAATGGGTACAAACATAAGATGTAAGTAAAACAACATGTGATATAAATAAAGCATCCCCAAACGGGAGCAATCAAGCCCAACGGCGGAAACAACCACCACAAGTATAATATACGACGCCGTAGCAAAGCAATGGACAATATAAATGAAAAACAGCATAAAAGATAAAACTGCATAATAAAAGTCGGATCACACGAGCACGACACCCAAAGTCACAAAATATAGAATAATCGTCCTCACAACTTTTCTCTAAGTCAAAACATGAAATGGTAGATAGAGAGTACTAGATACAATAAGAGATATACAATGAATGTAAAGTCGGATATCCGCAACCTACCTACAACAAAACAGCTCACAGCCAACCTCGGCGGTATCCGCTGCAAAAAGATACAATAGATAGCCCCTGCCGCGACTACTCTGAGGGTTAACTTACAAAACACTGTGGCACAACGGGGGTGAGTTGCCAACTCGTGAATAGTAAGTAACATCATACAGGTAATCGCAGGTATACATGTACTGCGATAGCCTATCACATGTAATCTGATAGTATCAATATGGAAATATGGATATGCAACAATCATGAAAGGTACTCTATCAGGTACTACTAATACATGATGCAATGCATATCAATAGATGCTGAGTATGGGATAATGTTAGTTATATGTATGCCCTAGAGGCCATTACTATACATGCGTTGGACATATATAGGGAGGACTTTCTTGCTCGACATGATAGTATGCTATCTGGTTACTCTTAATCTTAACATGTACTCTGATTGTCTCTATGTCACATGTTGATAAAGCCCTTAGGATGAGTACTTAACTACCAGGACTATGATGCAGATCATACTAGTGGGGACAGTGTAGTCGCCAAGTACATCCTTCAAATGTTCCTAGTCGTGGGAGTACCGAGACAGGGCATCGATACTCCAGAGTAGACTAGCGTATTCGCTTCTTGACCCATATGATGGGCGATGGATGATCTCATATCCATTGGTGTTTGACATCAGAGAAGGTATACGGGTGCTCAGTGGAGACTGGGTACACTGGACGGACTCGCCGAGAACTCCCAGATGGTATTATACCTCACGTCAGATGGCAGTTCTCTGGTGACACTGGTACAGGTTAGTCTATAGACCCGAGATCGTCATAGAGTCTTGTGTGATTCCCACTGTGCTTTGATTTCCATCATACCACGTCCAAGAGGGCATGTAAAAAGGTGTCTTTTGGGTACAGTCCTGAATCACATGGAGGCAATGAGCGATAGGAGGGGTTTCATCTCTCCCGGTATAAGGAGTTGATGTTGCACTGTGTTCGATTGGCTATAACTGGAAATCCTTGGCCAGGGTTGCTGAGATTTACTGGTAAGTGTTATCAGTAGTTTCTCAAACTGTTATAGACCTCATATCGACATGACTTATCAAGCTACCGGGGTCTGACATTTACCACCCCTAGGCGAGATATGCGACATATCAGACGAAGAGACCGGACTGTACGGGAGTGATACTGGTTGGATTCACGGGAGAATGTACAGGCTTGCTTGTTGATCTTCTGATTGCTCAATACCTGGATGGCTGTTACGTTTAGCTGACCGCTTGCAGCTTGTGGGTGTTTGATATGATCATCGCCTACTGCCGGCGTATTGACGATTCTTTGTTGGTGTATAAGGATTCCATCTCAGATCACTAAGCATCCAGCCGTTCTTACAGAGTCCCCACTCCTGATGGCCTGCTCGAAACTAGTTGGGTCATCATCTCATGATGCAATCCTCTCTCCCACTGTCATAGAGAAACCGAAGTATCTCTCAGGTGGATGAGGAACCCTACCAGATCGGCGGAGAGGCTGAGGTTCGTTGGAAACTATTGAATCCTCTGGTTCTACCAAATCATCAGCTGCAGTTTGTTTAGCTGGAACTCCTTCCAGTTCTACCTCATGACCACTCATCCAATACGGTATCACATACCGCATTATCCTCGGTCCCGCACATATCACTTATGTGCTCTTGCTCCGTTTTGCCTGAGTCAAGAAACCTCTGTGTAGGACTCTAAAGAATCGTCAATACGCCGGCAGTAGGTGATGATCATATCAAACACCCACAAGCTGCAAGCGGTCAGCTAAACGTAATAGCCACCCAGGTATTGAGCGATCAGAAGATCAACAAGCAAGCATGTACATTCTCCTGCGAATCCAATCAGTAACACTCCCGTACAGTCCGGTCTCGTCGTCATATATGTCGCATATCTCTCCTAGGGGTGGTATACGTCAGACTCTAGTAGCTTGATAAGTCGTGTCGATATGAGGTCTATAACAGTTCGAGAAACTACTGATAACACTTACCAGTAAATCTCAGCAACCCTGACCAGGTATTTCCAGTTATAGCCAATCGGACATAGCACAACATCAACTCCCTATACCGGGAGAGACGAATCCCTTCCTATCGCTCATTGCCTCCATGTGATTCGGGACAGTACCCAAAAGCCACCTTTTTGCACGCCCTCTTGGATGTGGTATGATGGAAATCAAAGCACAGTGGGAATCACACAAGACTCTATGACGATCTCAGGTCAACAGACTACTCTGTACCAGTGTCACCGGAGAACTGCCATCTGACGTGAGGTATAATACCATCTGGGATTTCTCGGCGAGTCCGTCCAGTGCACCCAGTCTCCACTGAGCACCCGTACACCATCCTTGAGGTCAAACACCGATGGATATGGTATCATCCATCGCCCATCATATAGGTCAAGATGCGTATACGCTAGTCTACTCTGGTGCATCGATGCGCTGTCTCGATACACCCTCGACTAGGAACAGTTATAGGATGTACTCGTCGACTACCATGGCCCCACTAGTAGATCTCATCATAGTCCCAGTAGTCGAGTACATATCCTAAGGGCTTTATCAACATGTAACATAGAGACAATCAGAGTACATGTTAAGATAAATTACAACCAGATAGCGTACTATCATGTCGAGCAAGAAAGTCCTGCTTATATTTGTCCAAGCATCCACTACAATATACATCGTATGGACAGTAATGGCCTCTAGGGCATACATATAACTAACAATCTCCCACTTGCACTAGGGCCATCTGTTGTGGTATCACATACCCAACAATTAGCTGTGGTTGAAGTATCTCATACTCAACTATCCCATAAAAGTCTCTACTGCGAAAAAAGGCCTTTGTGAGTGGATCCGCGCTGTTGTCCTCTGTGTCTACACTCCTAACCTCGATCTCCCTGGAGATCAACCATCTCCATGATCAGGTGATACTGCCTAAGAATTATATCTGGATTACTGATGGGATGGTAGTTCCTAGGCAAAAGCCACAACTCCATTGTCACACAATGGTAGGAACGAAGTTCATCTCATGAACTTATATACATCCAGACTGCCTCTTTGGTAGAATCCTTGGTAACGATGTATCTTGCCTTTAATCGTCTAGTATGTCACGGTATCTAGCTTGGAACTCTTCCAACATACCGTCCCTCCACTGAGGGTAATGACAATGCCTGCGACTGACATTCAGTCGTCCTTATCACCGTGGAACCTTTCCAGTGATTCTCCCCAGGATCGATTGATACCATCTCACTACAACTAGTGATTATCCTAACATCCAATTAGATCTATCTCAGAGATCCAAAACCTAGGATTTAGGAGGTTTCACTTTGATCCTATATGGAGAATCCTTGTGATAAGCGGAGATTGACCGAGTATAGCATAGGAAACTCCTTCCCTATCAAGAGTATGTCATCCACGTACTCTACGAGGATCACCACCATACTCCCTATTACCTTTTTGTATATACAAGGTTCGTCTACCATTTTGATGAAGTCAAACTCTTTGACTACCATATCAAAACAGACGTTCCAACTCCGCGATGCCTGCTTTATCCTATAAAGCATCTTGCACACGTTTCCGCTGCTCCCACTGTCTACGAAGCCCTCTGGCTGGGTACTTATAGACGCTCTCTTCTAAAACATCATTTAGAAAAGCAGTCAAGACCCCCAACCACCAGATATCGTAGTCATGGTATGTAGCAGTGGCAAGTAGGATCTGGATGGACTTAAGCATAGCTTTGAAAGTCTCAACTTGTCCATGTACACCAAGTAATCTTCTCAAGATATACTTGCTCCTGATGGGGATTTAACCCTTCAGATAAAGCAACCAAAGTCCATACTTTGTTGGTGTTTAAGGATTCCATCTCAGATCGCTAAGCATTCAGCGATTCTTACAGAGTCCCGCTCCTGATGGCCAGCTCGAAACTAGTTGGGTCATCATCTCATGATGCAATCCTCGCTCCCACTGTCATAGAGAAACCGAAGTATCTCTCAGGTGGGTGAGGAACCCTGCTAGATCGGCGGAGAGGCTGAGGTTTGTTGGAAACTATTGAATCCTTTGGTTCTACCAAATCTTCAGCTGCAGTTTGTATAGCTGGAACTCTTTCCAGTTCTACCTCATGACCAATAGTTTCTTTACAAGAAATTCCCTTTCATAAAGGTGGCATGCTGAGAAACAAAACATATTTTGTTCCTCGGTTAGGTAGAAGATATTCTTCTTTACTAATAAAGAGACTGATATGATGTTGTATATCAGGTTCGGTATCTAATAGCATTCGTTCAGAATCAATGTATTCTTGTAATACAGGGTGATAGTGACCAACAGACTTGGCCGCAACACTTGCACCGTTTCTATCTCATGAAACCTATCACCCGTTCTCAGTTCTCTATCTATCTGTAGCCCATGTAACAAATTACATATGTGGGATCCTGATCCAGTATCACATACCCAGGACGTAAAGGTTACTGAGAAACAGTTCTCTGTAATGAACACACCCGAAGATGATGCATCAGCATGCACTTTCTTCGTTTGGGCGGCACGAGAATTCTGGTAATCCTCTATATCCTGCTCTGTCTTATAACAATTATAAGTTGGAGCGGGACCAACGTTCTGTAGGGTTGCTAGGCACGCGCACAAGGGTCTACGAGGCATCAACCATGCCCGTTTAAAAAATTAGCCGTGCCGAACAACCCAAAGCCGGATCTTTAAACTAGGGTTTAGGCAAAAACTAACATGTTAAACAGTTTAACACTAAGTGAAAGGGATTACAACCTTTGTAGATCCGGTCCTTCACTTCATTAGCTCTGTGTAGATGTCCCCATCGCTGCGATCGTGAACTCCGGACTCTAGAGAAGCTTCACAAGAAGAAGGAACGATCTTGCTTCGATGACTTTGAGGCCGAAGATGATCTACTTCGGGGAGACACTAACTCAAGTTATTCCTTCACTAGGTCATGAACTTTGTGAAGAGAACACACTCTACTACATGGCAAGTGGTAGAGGATGAAGAAGTAGGAAGTGGGCTCACTTTAGAATTGATTTTCTCACACTTTTTCTCATGGCACCATTGGAGCTAGTAAGCTTTTCATGGAGCTTGATGAAGAAGAAGAAGAAGAAAGAATAATCTCATCATATGAATTATTATCCTCTCAATAATGTAACCATGGGTGAGTTAAGCTATCATTCTTAACTCATGTAGAGAATTAACCAAAGCATGAGGTTAAGGGTTGGGTTAACTAAATATCCTTAAGAATGACAAAAGAGTTGACTTTGTCAATGTTTCCACAAGCTTCATGAAAGCTTGAGAACTTGACAAAGTCTTTCTCTTTTGTTATTCTTAAGATATAAAAAAAACCCTAATCTTTACCCTAATCTTGGTATAAGTCTCATACACCCATCTTTGATGTATCATCAAGCATGACACAATCATATGTACACAAATATATATATATCACATATACACTTATGCACAATCAAGTGAGAAAATAAATCTTAAGTGAGCTAATACTAGTTAATGTAATGTAATATATCAAATATATAATTATACATTAAATTATTAAATCAACTCTTGATTTAATAACCCGGCTATAACCGACTAATATTTTGTGTAACAACCTATCGAATCAACACTTGATCCGATAACCCGGCTATATCGCATACAACCGATCAATGTTACAAATCGCGAGAATAGAATACGGTATCTCATATCGTATCAATCTCGGTCCCGCACATATCACATATGTGCTCCTACTCCGTTTCGCTTGAGCCAGGAAACCCCTGTGTAGGACTCTAAAGACTCGTCAATACGCCGGCAGTAGGTGATGATCATATCAAACACCCACAAGACGCAAGTGGTCTGCTAAACGTAACGGACACCAGGGTATTGAGCGATCATAAGATCAACAAGCAAGCCTGTACATTCTCCTGTGAATCCAATCAGTAACACTCCCGTACAGTCCGGTCTCGTCGTCTGATATGTCGCATATCTCGCCTAGGGGTGGTAAACGTCAGACCCCAGTAGCTCGATAAGTCGTGTCGATATGAGGTCTATAACATTTCGAGAAACTACTGATAACATTTACCAGTAAATCTCAGCAACCCTGGCCAGATATTTCCGGTTATAGCCAATCGAACACAGCGCAACATCAACTCTCTATACCGGGAGAGACGAATCCCCTCATATCGCTCATTGCCTCCATGTGATTCGGGACTGTACCCAAAAGACACCTTTTTGCATGCCCTCTTGGACGTGGTATGATGGAAATCAAAGCACAGTAGGAATCACACAAGACTCTATGACGATCTTAGGTCAACAGACTACTCTGTACCAGTGTCACCGGAGAACTGCCATCTGATGTAAGGTATAATACCATCTGGGAGTTCTCGGCGAGTCCGTCCAGTGTACCCAGTCTCCACTGAGCACCCGTACACCATCCTTGATGTCAAACACCGATGGATATGGGATCATCCATCGCCCATCATATGGGTCAAGATGCGTATACGCTAGTCTACTCTGGTGTATCGATGCCCTGTCTCGATACACCCTCGACTAGGAACAGTTATAGGATGTACTCGTCGACTACCGTGGCCCCACTAGTATGATCTCATCATAGTCCCAGTAGTCGAGTACATATCCTAAGGGCTTTATCAACCTGTAACATAGAGACAATTAGAGTACATGTTAAGATAAAGAGGAACCAGATAGCGTACTATCATGTCGAGCAAGAAAGTCCTCCCTATATATATCCAAGCATCCACTACAATATACATCATATGTATAGTAATGGCCTCTAGGGCATACATATAACTAACACGTTCCCCAGCTCAGTATAACAAGCGGGTTCGGTCAATACATCCGTATTATTATCTTGATTAAGGCGTGATATGGTCGCTAGCTGGAGAGAGAGAGAGAAGAAAACACTCAGCGTGCGCTTTTACAAGATTAGATTGGTTATCTATTTATCTATTCAGGATGTCTCCCACTGTTTTAGTCAAATCTTCCTTCAAACCCTAAAAGGAAAGACTTGCCGGGATTAATTACACCCTACAAGTTCGCCAATCTTTCAGCCAGGCCAGTGCCGGTACTTTGAGGGAGGTCCCCCGAGCTTTCGCACGAACCTAATTAAAGTAAACCTCGTTTTCCCATGGGCGTAACCCCGTTAACACCTTTCTAGACACCTACTTGATCGGCTAATTGTAATGTGTAAAACTCTCCCAGGAGTAACTCTTACTCGCAGCGGGTATCGGGATCCAACTATCTCATAGAAGGTCTGCAATCTCATTGCAAATTTCAACACTTGAAATTCCCAATAATATTTTACCCCAAGCGTCCTATGACCTTGACAGAGGTCAACAAACCATAGGCTGCTAGTCAAGTTCAACCCGTCATTTCCTGATTGAAGTAAACCCACCCGCACGACCCTTGACAGAGGTCAACAAGGTCGCATGACTACCCTAAATCAATCGCATCATATGCTTATACAGATAATCATAAATAGCTACCGCACACTACGCCTTGACGAAAGCCAACAAACGCAGCATGAATACTATGAAGTACTTATCTGAAATGACGGAGGGCTACGACAGGATTTTAAGAAAACCCTTTGCGTAATGAACTTGATATCGTTGTAGAATCGAGTGATTTTAAATGGATTGTTTTTTAGGCTTTTCTAGTTTCGCTAAAGAGGTCACTCCCGGTGAAGGGATCGTCGGCTCTTTCCTCATCGAATAAGGTGCAGGATATTTCACAAATACCACTATGCAAAGCAAGAACTATAGAAGCAATCAAAAGACAAACCGAGTTTGTAGCATCTGCTAGTTTCACTAAAGAGGTCACTCCTGGTGAAGGGATCTCGGCTCTTTCCTTATCGAATAAGGTTTGGATGTTCTACGAAGAACACCGCTATGCAAAGCAAGAACTAGAGCTACCATTTTTTAAACTAGTTTCTACAACATCTTAAGTTTCTTTTATTTTCATTAATCTCATTAATGAAGTCCAATTTTATTATGCTTCACAAGCAACAAATATGAAACGAAATAAACAATATATAATATATATCTCATTTATATAATATAAGCATTCGTCTCAGGCAGTAATATGATCTCATCACAGAACATTGCAGCAGAAGAACATATATGAAATATTATTGGATATACTAGGACGTCCGTGTTTTTAATACGAGACTGTATAAAACACGGATTCCACGGTCGCGATGAATAGCCAAACCCACATCCCTAGACCCCTACGAGAGTGGAAAGAAACACTGCCAATTCTAGGGTTAGGAGACCCGGTCTCTACTCCTCGAGATGGCCTCCCACTGGACCCTAGAACCCGGTTACTTGTGCTCCCCGTCTTGGGTCTACCTAATGCGGAAAAGTAAATAATATACAATGGTGACATCATCCTCAGCCCGGAAGTGCCCCAATAAAAGAATATTACATACAAATGAATTTTACATGAATGAAAAAGAAAAACTCTCATCTCACATAAAACCCCCGGCTATTCAGAACACGACGATCCAATATAACATATCACAGCAACACATAATATCTCATATCATCAACGTAAGAAAGCATGCGTATCCCGATTGTCGTTGATGTATAGCAACGAAGCCGGTGATACACCACATACTACGCTTACGGTCACAGAAAATAAAGTGTAAAACTACAACAGTTGGAATCCGCAACCTCCTTAGACATCGCATGCCTATCCAAATGAATTCCTTAGACATCGCATGCCTAACAATTATAAACCCCGCATTTTAGTCTCATTATCGAAAACTCTTTTCAATATCAAGTCGGGCAATTCAACAAGATTCCCGACATCCTGATCGAAAGCTCGTCGCAAACTTTAGTAGACGGCCGCACCCCCGGATGCCGTCGACGAAGTGCACTAAGGCGGAACACCGCTGCCGCGAGCACCCGAACGGATGCTTTTGGCGACGGGGTTCTCCTACAGTCACTTGGTCGGGGCTATGGGGCGTGGCAGTCTATTAAGTTTACCCGGCGAGTATCCGCGTACGCTACGTGATTGCGACAGACTTTTGATCGCATCAAAATCCCATGGAAACCGATCATCTGAGACTGAACTGCTAGATTTATAATATTCAAGTTAGTTATCTCATAACTACCTGTGGATTCCAAATATTGTATCATATTCCAGATAAAAAGACAGTGTTAAACTTTCCGATCGAAAAATCAAACACCCAAGATTTCCCCAATATATCTCAACACTTGAAATCAGTTTAAAAACATCCATCACATGCCACAGTACCAATGGTCCAGCCGTAGAAGGGTCAAGCCAACGCCTCACATGTGGCACGCCGTACTGCCACAAACCCTAAGGTTCAGAGGTAGTTCAAGACGGTCACATAATCGAGTTAAGGTTTGTTGTCTTCTAGAGGGTCCTGTTCATACCAGAATATTGCATTTTATACCGCCCATTCTTACGCTCGTTTGTTTATAGGCAGGTGCTTTTAATCAGTGTTTGCTACATAATTGCAGGATACTGGTCTCAGCTCTAAACAGTGAATATCATGGAAAAGTACGACAAATTCTGGATTACTGCCAACAACAGATAAAACACGGGTCTCCGCTCTCTATCCGTGTGTTGCTACATACCAGTGTAAGGGACAAAATGGCAAATCGATTGTCATTTTCATGCACAAAGCTCAATGTCAACACAAGATCCAAGAAATCTACGCGAAGCTCGAGGAAATCATGGCAAAAGATCCACATCACATCATCTTTTGTTCTACTGAAATTCTGGAAGAATTGTGAAGAGATTCTGATAAAAGTCATATACCACACTAAAGAGTACTGACAACCAGGGGATAAGACAAAAGATGAAGGCACAAGCTCTCTAAATGGCTGCGGTTACGCGGCATAAGCGCTCTTAGGCCGCGGAACCGCGGCCGTATAGGCTCTTCAGAGGGTGATTTTTCATGGGCAGTTTGGTACTTTTATATGGAGCCATATTCTTGCCCTAGGTTTCCATTTCCCCGCCTATAAATACCCCGGTTCTGAGCCAAACCAAGGGGCACTTTCTTAGTCCATTCTTTACCCTCTTTTAGTGTAGTTTAGTCTTCTTCTTCTTCTTCATTCTTTCCTCTATGAAAATTATAGTGAGAGCTTTTTGAGTGGATGATGAAATGAAGATGAGGGTTTTTGTATCATTCTTTTGTTTTAGCTTCCCCTTGAGATCCTTGCTATCTCTTGATCTTTCAACCTCTTCATTGAGCTTGAAAGTTTAAGGGTTTGTTATTGATTTCAAGGGTTGTATCTTCTTATGGAATTAGTGCTTCATTTCACATGAGTTCTTTACCCTTCTCTTGATCTTGCAACCTCTTGATTGAGCTTTCAAGTTTAAGGGTTGGCTATTGATCCTATGCTTGTCTTGAGTTCTAGTGTTCTTGTAATTATTTTCTTGCTTATTTATTTCTTGCTTTTTATTACTTTCTTTACATTCATTCCTTACTTTCTTGCACTTTAAATTCCATGCCCTTACTTACTTGTAATCTTTTCTTTTCTTTTGCTCTCTTTGGTTCTTTTTGTGAATGGTTGTAATTATTGTTGTTGTTAAGAATCAATACGATATTGTAAGTTAACGTTTCTTTGCTCATTTCCTTTTCCCGTTATTTTCCATTGAACTCCGCCCAAACGATACGCAAGCGCTCCGTTAAGCACCCTACCCTAACAAGGTAACGGTGATTCCTAACCGCGACCGGTTGCGTTCGGTTTGGCCGGAGGCGAAAGCAAGAGACAAGAACGGAAGGACAAGGGTAAATAAGCCGGATTCCACGAATACCACGCTTAAATCCCCTAATCCACGTTGTTGCCGATTGTTCTAACTTCAATTGCTCAAGACTCGGCTCAAAGGTTTTGAGTACGGATTTCTTTAGCTTACATTTTCGTATCTTTTCTTAACAACTTTATACTTGAAAATAATACACATAGGTTAAATTGAACAAACATGTACAAATTCTTTATTGACTCGTCTAAAACAAGAACGAACATACAACCATCTCGCTGTGGATCGACCCGTGCTCAACCGGCTAGCTGCAAAGCGACACCGTCTTGATTGCGGTTAACTTTAATTCTAACAATCAAATGGCGCCGTTGCCGGGGAGACGGTAGCGTATTTTCTTTCTTGTTATTCGGGTTAATATTCTTTTTGTATATATTTATAAAAAAAATCTTTTTGTTTTTATATAATTTTTGAGCAAGTTTGCAGATTTTTGCGGATTTGCAAACGGCGATTGTGGGGAGCAAAGTGTACGTTCAAGGCTAAGGTGATTGCAAAGTACAGTGCCAAAGATCCGGGTAGTTTGACCCGCGCAAGCGAACTTTTCAAGCTTACCGGATTTGATTCAACGGGGGTTTCCTAACCCAAAAACTTAACGGTACGTACTTACTAACACCTTCTTCTCAATTCCGACGCATCCAATATACCATTCTTTGCAGGATTCTTTGCAAGTTCGCTAGCAAACGCTAAAAATTGACTAACCCGTATTTGTTGCAGTGCCGTGCTTAAACTAAAAAACGATTGTTTGATTCTTTATAGAATTTTTATTGAATTGCGCATTGCATACATTAATACGGACTTAAGGGCAAGCGAACCCCACAACATACGGTAAAGGATTTCATCACCTTTTCCGTGGCCCACAAATCACGAACTTGAGCATAACGTTTACCCGCACAAAATTTAAAAGAAACTAGACTTTAAGCCTTAAGGACTTCGTGCTCACTAGGAGAAGTTAACTGTGTTTCGAACCTCGCTTAACGGTACATTGTTTACGGGGTGTCTAGGAAAGTGTTAACGGCGAAACCGCCAAAAGAGAAAGGGTTATTTAATTAAGGAACTTCGCGAAAGCGTTGGAAAACCTCCCCTTATCTCTGCACTTACCTGGCCTCGTGATCAGTGTATCTTGAGCCCGTTTCTCGACACAGTTTTACTTCGAAAATCAAGTTCGGGAGCAGGTCTAGTTGACCTAGGTGAACCCTAGAACGATTAGGTGTGTGGTATTTTTGTGTCGTGATTGTTTTTGTCCAGATTCTTTTGTATATTTCATTCTTTTGTTAAAAACTAAAATAAAAAAATAAAAAAATCACATTCTTTTTCCCCTCCTTTTCTCTTCCTTTCTTTCTTTCTCTCTTCATATCATGGGTACCCCACCTCGCAAAACTCTTGCCGAACTTTGGTACCCACAACCAGACATAACTTCTTACGGTTCTTGCTTTGGCCGAACATCGAACGACCCCTCCATGCCCAAAATGTCATTGAAAGATCGCATAGCCGCGTCTAGGACAAATACTTGCCCTCCGCAATCCACTTTTTATCAACCTTTTCAACCTCCCGCACCCGCTTATGTTGATACCCCTTTTGCAAGTCGTCCTTTGTCCATCGCTGAACGTATTGAACAATCTCATAGCTGATCTTTCACTCCTTTCACCACTACAGATTCCTGGGATCAACAATTCCATTCACCTTCTTATCCAAATGTTGATCCTGTTCCTGTCCAGCCATTCAATTCCTACCAGTCCTACCCGACTTTTGCACCTTCCCTAGACATTGCTTTTGAACCGCCATTTGGGAATTTTCAGTATCCAAACAACTTTGAATCTTTTACTGAAACCCCTTAACAACCATGTCTAGTCTGGAACAGTCTTTGGAAGATTTTAGGGTAGCGTCGTACCAACAGATGATGGATTTGAATGCGTCCATGGCCGCCCTCATACATCCTAGTGACCCGGTAGCTAGTTTTCAACTAGCTCCAAATTTTCCAATGTATGAAGAGGCGGTAGGACAAGTTGAGAATTTGAGTGGAGAGAGTGAGATGTACCCCCTCCGAATCAAGCCTACCCGTTTCAAATTGAATCCCACAACTCCTGTGTTGAAAGTCTATCAAGTGTCCCAACTGAATTATCAATTATAGATAGAATGTTTGATGAGTTGTGCGACTTTGTAGTGTTTGATTTACCCGATTGTGAAGGGACCTTGCCAAGTGAAACCACACCCAATCCTTTTGACCTCTACACCTCTATCTTAGAACCAGAATCGATTGAAATCCATGCTTTTGATGAGGTGTCTGAGAATTTTGATTTTCACTTGATTGAGGATATTGACGCTGGGAATATTTTGGATGATGAACCCATAAATTTGGCAGAGTTTTTCTCTCCAATTCATTATCCCGTGTCATTAACTGTTTTTCCCGAACCCCATATGCGTCTTGATTTTGATAAAATTTGCATGGATAAGCTGAATTTTGAGGAAACTTTTGAGGATATTTTTGAGGATGAACCAGTTTTAATTGATGAGTCGGATTTTCCAATTCATCCTGTTCCTTTCATTGACTGTGTACACCCTCCTGAACCTTTAACCGATAACCTTCCTCAATCACCTCCCCCCACCCTTTCCATCGTTCCGACCATGCAAGAAACCGTATCATTTTCACTTCCTGTGCCTGGTTTACCAAGTTCGGCGTACCCATGGTTTCTCACGAATCTTGAGGGATTTGACCCCATTTCTGGACGGGTTAATATATTAGCACAATCGCTTTTTACACATCGGTCATCACAAATTGTGCTAATTTATTCGCTCCATTTTCACCCTCAAGTTCGTATTCCACTTCTTTCTCCCTTCCGCTATTCTTCTTCTCATATACCGAAACTGCATTCCACTTCTCTCCGCATATGGTCTCGCGTATTCTCCATTTCTTACCTCTCCGCATTCTTTCACCAACCAGCACATTATAGAGATAAATCTTTGAATGGTTGGTGCTCACTTTTGGCCTGTGTAAGGCCTTGTATAGCTTGACACTGTTCTTTCCCCCCCTAATCCTGAACTTCATCGCTTAACAGTGGAAACACTGTTTCACTTAAGTTTGGGGGGAACCCTTTTTGTGTATATATTTTTTTGTTTTGTTTTCTTTTTTGTATATAATTTGTTTTTAGGGAGGGCCGGCAATTTTGACCCTCTTGGTATAGCCTGACAGTGAGGGCACTGTCAAGTTTAAGTTTGGGGGTGCGCTCGGTAAGCTTTCTTCCTTCGCATTCATTTGTATATTTTGCATTTGCATACCTTATTAAAAACCCACAAAAATCGAAATTTTTTCCAAAAATATAAAAACTTTGTCGTCAAGTTTGCTAATAGGGTAACTTAGATTTTTATTCTGAAAGTTTAGCTGATATGTTAGAAATAACTAAATTCTAGACTTAGGAATTGAAAATCCTTAAAATAACCCTCATTCTGTCTAACTTTGGTAAGTATACGTCCTTACAGTTTTTTGAGTTCAGTTCTTGAGTTAAGTCAAGATGAAGGGAAAGTATTGAAGCTTTACTGGAGGATAAGTCTGAAAAATAGTTTCTTTTCTTGAGTTCAAATTTAGAAATTATATACCCTACAAACTGCACTTACACGCACCTTGAAACTTGGGATAGTAGAGGATACCTAGAAATACTCTTGCCTGAAAGCCTAGTATGAAAGAAAAAACGGTATTTAAAGCTAAACACCAAAAGAGCATGTTGAAAAATATATCCGGTCTTGAAAAAGAAAAAGAAAAGGAAAAAAGAAAAAGAAAAAGAAAAAGAAAAAAAAATAGAATAAAGTCAAGACCTGGAAACTGCTATTTACGCTTTAAAGTTCACACATTCAATAATCGGTCGTTAGTGCCTCAAGAAGTATTAATAGTCGCATGAAAGGTGTGTGAGCAAATCCGTTCATCCTTAATGAAAAGAAGTAGTATTAGGTATTAGGGCAAGGGTATTATAGCTTGAATTGAATTCTTGAGTGTAGGGGTGCAAATATACACACACGTAGGGGTATTATGCCTTACTTTCTTGCACTTTAAATTCCATGCCCTTACTTACTTGTAATCTTTTCTTTTCTTTTGCTCTCTTTGGTTCTTTTTGTGAATAGTTGTAATTATTGTTGTTGTTAAGAATCAACACGATATTGTAAGTTAACTTTTCTTTGCTCATTTCCTTTTCCCGTTATTTTCCATTGAACTCCGCCCAAACGATACACAAGCGCTCCGTTAGGCACCCTACCCTAACAAGGTAACGGTGATTCCTAACCGCGACCGGTTGCGTTCGGTTTGGCCGAAGGCGAAAGCAAGAGACAAGAACGGAAGGACAAGGGTAAATAAGCCGGATTCCATGAATACCACGCTTAAATCCCCTAATCCACGTTGTTGCCGATTGTTCTAGCTTCAATTGGTCAAGACTCGGCTCAAATGTTTTGAGTACGGATTTCTTTAGCTTACATTTTCGTATCTTTTCTTAACAACTTTATACTTGCAAATAATACACATAGGTTAAATTGAACAAACATATACAAATTCTTTATTGACTCGTCTAAAACAAGAACGGACATACAACCATCTCCCTGTGGATCGACCCGTGCTCAACCGGCTAGCTGCAAAGCGACACCGTGTTGATTGCGGTTAACTTTAATTCTAACAATCAGGTCCACTGCGTTACTTGCACGACTTAGAAAGTTTCAAACTCAAGAAAAAATCCAACTTTTGAAAAAATTTCCGACTGGGAAAAAAGTGAGTTATTGATATCCGTTCGAACTTTTTAACAGTTTCTAAAATTATCCAGAAAAAATTAAACGAAGTTAAATTATCCGATCGAATCAACGAGTCCCCAATACAACCTAAAAAACTCAACACTTGAGTAGAATTAAAAATTCTCAGAAGAATCAGGAAGTACCAACGGTTATTACTGTGCAAACCCTATCCATCAATCATCATTTATTGCCGGGGAACCGCCGCAAATACCCTGGTTTAGCCGCGGTTCCGCGGCGCTTTGGGTGATTTAGGGGGTCGGGTTTCACAGTAATTCCTAGAATACCCTGCTGGTTTTTTTGAGTATTTTTAATATGAAAAAATCAACAGTTTTGAAAAATATCCAGAGAAGGGTATTCGTCGGGGTTTCCGGGTTCGATCGGAATTTAAACTTCGTCTAGACTTCACCTAAAGCTCTAGCTTGGCTTTGATACCACTGTAGGGTTGCTAGGCACGCTCACAAGGTTCTACGAGGCATCAACCATGCTCGATTAAATATTTAGCCGTGCCGAACAACCCAAAGCCGGA
Organism: Agapanthus africanus; assembly: GCA_030015575.1. Classification (NCBI taxonomy): domain Eukaryota; kingdom Viridiplantae; phylum Streptophyta; class Magnoliopsida; order Asparagales; family Amaryllidaceae; genus Agapanthus; species Agapanthus africanus. The sequence goes on along the minus strand of JASDDO010000022.1, from coordinate 301,748,934 downwards.
TCTTTAAACTAGAGTTTAGGTGAAAAAAATCATGTTAAACTCTTTAACACTAAGTGAGTGAGATTACAACCTTTGTAGATCCTGTCCTTCACTTCTTAAGCTCCGTGTTGAGGTCCCTTCGCTGCGATCATCGTGTTCCGGACTCTCGAGAGGCTTCACGAAGAGAAAGATGCAGTCTTGCTTCCGATCTTCGATAACAAAGATGATCTACCTTGAAGTTTCATTAACACAAGCTAACACTCACTAAATGAAGTGAACACTCTCATCTAAAGGGCATGGATAGATGAGAATGATGAAGTAGGATTTTCTCTCTCTTTTATTTTCTTATTCTCACTCATTTTCATCACTTGGAAAAAAGCTAGAAAGCTTTTTCCATGAAAGAAAGAAGAAGGAAGAAGAAGAAGAATATTATAATCCTTTTGTGATGAATAATGCAAAGATAATAATGATGAATAATGCAACCATGGTCAACTAAACCCTTGTAGAGATTTAACTTGGGCTAGGGTTTGGGTTGGGTTAAAGGTGAGTCACTTGAAAATATCAAGCATAATATCTTTTCCATGACAAAAGAAAAGCTTCTAGAAGCTACTAGAAGTCTTAACCTTAATCCAAACCCTAACCATGTTTAAACTCCACTAAACATGTTGCATTAGTAATCATATCATGTTACAATATTATATATCGCATATACAATATTTATTGTAACAAAATAAAATAATACAATTAACATATATCGCATATATATCAATGTATTACCCGAGTGAAAAAAAGAATCTTTTGGTGAGCTAATATTAGTTAATATAATTTAATATATCATATATATTATTATACATTAAATTATCGAATCAACACTTGATCCGACAATCCGGCTATATCGCATATAACCGACTAATACGATGACCCGGCTATATCACATATACCCGGCCTGTAACATTTCAAAAAAATAAAATATTATTTTGGGAAAATTCTGGACAAGAAAAAAATTATGGAAATTCAAAAATATGTTTAATGTAGGGTTTTTGGTAAAAAGTTTACCAAAATTGGTTTCTGATGATTTATCTGGTTTTATGAATATTTTATCGGAATTTTATCTGGACTGCACACACTTGTACATGTTAACTTGGGTGAAGTCTAGGGTTACCATGTTGAGATGACCATGGTAGGTTGAACCTTTTGGATAAGTTGATGAGCTTATTTAGGGGTGTGGCTTTGTTTAAAATTGGTTAAGGTTAGGGTTGACTTGTGTAGGAGAGAGGGAGAGCCATGATGGTTGTGCATTTAAGAAGAGAGAGAGAAGGGTGGCTCTAGGGTGTCATGGTCCCTCTCATATCAACTCTTTTACTCTCATCACTCACATCTCCCCCTCTCACTCTCACACATCACACTACACCAGCAGCAGCAGCTGCAGCCCAAAACCCTACCTAATAACAGCCCCCAATATCTATAACACCTACACACTCACATCAGCACAACTTCAGCCCCCATATCAACACATCAGCAGCTACATCAGCCACCTACAACAGCTACATCAGCTGCTGAAACCATACATCAGCCCAACACTTCAGCCACCATCAACACATTTCAGCCACCCAACATACCTCAGCTGCATCAGCAGTAGCATCAGCTTATACCAACAGCCACAGCAACCACATCATATGCTACAACCCACACCCTCATCAAACACTACTACATCACTCTCCCACTTCACCAAAGCAAACACAACAACATCAGCCCTTCACACCAAAACAACAGCCCCTGCAGTAGCTGCTGCAACAGCAAAAGAAAAACAAAAGGAAATTAGCAAGCAGCAGCAGCCTGATGCAGCAACAACAACAGCAACAAGGGAAAACAGCCCAAGGAGCAGCTCCACAGCAGCAGCAACCCCTCCTCCGTCCTTCATCCTCTCTTCTCCTACATTCTAGGATTCCCTTGAGGTATAATCTTGCAACCCAACTCATATCTTGCAAGTTATGGGTAGTAGGCTGAATTTAGTGTTATATTTGTGATCTGGTGCTAGTTTTAGTGATTTTGAGTGAGATGTGGCCAAGTGATGGTTTTGATTGTTAGGGTAACCTTATTAGGTGTGTTTGAGACCAGTTAACCTTAGAATACCCCAGATTTCCAGTAAGTTACCTGAAAGTTTCGACTTGGCGTATTTTAGCAATTTTGTCGACTTGTTGACCTTTCTGAGATCTGCTTTCACCCCGGGAACCCTAAAATAAAATTGACTTGGCAGTAAGCTTTGCAGGCACCCTGGAACCATCCCACAAAACCCTAGCCCCAACCACCTTACTCCGGCCGCAGATTTAATCCCTCTGGCCGCAATTTGCTGCCAGAGCAGGAGGGAACTGCCTCGTTTTGCGTGCACGGCTCTTTTACCTGTAAACTTGACCCCTGGTATGTCAAGTTTTGTCTGATTCCAATCAGGGTAGAATCTGGGTTGATTTTCTTGAGTTAGCGCGTGATTTACGACTTGTTTTCGTATGGATTTTGGTATTCGAAGATTCGTTTCTGTCGGGTGGCGTTTGAACGCCAACGGCAGAGGGATATTGGCGGTGTTTGCACGCAAGGCTGTAGGTTTTTACCTATCGGCGTAGAGTGTACCATTTTGTTTTCCGACATTGTTTTCATGTGTTTTAGCGTGTGATATCCTTGTAGGTACCCCACGTGGCGTCGAGGCGTTGGAGATGCAAATGGCGACATCGGTACCGGCACGCATAAAGAAAGGTGAGTAGATTTATATCTACGGGGAGAAGTCAGGTGGATGGCGTATAGCACCCCCGCAGTTCATAGTGATGTATACGGATGCGTATACACGCTAACAATTATTATATGTTGTTTGGGATTAATTATTGATGTTAAGATGGATATTGGTGTGTTAGATTGGTGAAAGGTTACGAAACCCTAGGTAGTGGGTGCACTACACATACATATGCACACATACATACTTGCATACATCCTTATTTCATATGTGGTTATGGGATTCTATATAGATATGTGTTCACGTGGGTATGGGACTATGTGTTCACATACGGATTTGAGGATGATACTTGGGTTTGAGTTGAGTCGATGATATTTGATCCGAGATTATGATATCGGGGATATGGTAGAATTCATATTTGAGATACGTCTTGATGCTTTAGCGGATTTCGGGATGATGATGCCATAGGAATAGTGATATATATAAAATGATCGACATGTGATTATGATACGAGATATGATATGATATAATAGTGACAAGATATTTATGATAGGCCGCATTGGGCGATATATACTCCTTGTGATGATATGTGCTGATGATATCGATTCATACGAGACTGTTGATCAGTAGTCAGATCATGATGATAGTGATGATGTTAGATTTGTACTAGACGTAGGTCAATACCCAGATTATGATATTTGATATAGAGAATACCAGATGAATGATATGACGAATGTGATATTGACCCGTACCCAGATTTAGGGATGCCGTACGACGGATTTACGCACGAGCTGTAATTTGATGTTTGATCCGCACTCTTGACTTGGGAATAACTGATTATAGAAATATGGTATCGGATGTGATTTTATCGAGGCGGGATCACCGACTATATATATTTATATGTATCGACTCAGAGGTTAGGCGGGTTCCCTTACCTACTGTTAGCTTTAGCTCAGCCTTATAGTGGTGTAGCTATATGACTCTTATGACATTAGATGCAGTTTAGCTATCATTGTGTTTGGTATTCAGCTCCCGCACATTATTATTATTGCTCTGCATCGCATACTTATTGTAATTCATATTCTATTGTTGATATCATGCTGTTAGGACACCAGCACCATTACCGATGATGCGTATGTACCACGTACACTTACTTGCCAGTTCACACACATCTTCATCGGTAATTGCCATGTCACTACACAGTAATATTATTGCTGTAGGATATGACCCTTATATGTGCATACTATTATTCCATGTTGCATGATATACTGTTATACTTGCACTTCATTGATATGTCACATACATCATGTTTTCTGATTATGCGCATCGAGATATGTTGTTTCTATGATATTTCGGGATTTGGGAACCGTGGTTATTTCAAAGAGATTATGTAATTGTTTTAAAAACCCGGTTACCCCTGATATGATATTTCAGTGCGTCCACCATGTGTTTTCTCGGTGCTGAGAGCGACATGTGAAACCCAATTCGAGGAGCCGATTGCGGGTACATGGTAGGCCCAGTGCGGTACACCGGGGCAAGAAGATCGCAGGAGATGGCGTTGAGCCTGACAGGGGAGCACTACCGACCGGTGATTTTACCCGACGCGTCGAATATCCGGAGGATACCGTCGTGGTCTTGAGATTGATGGTAGGGGCCGGTCTGGATTGACGACGCCCTAGATAGTGAGACTTATCAGAGACATTGAGATATTGAGATTGAGGCTATGTTTTGTGCCGATGCTGGGCACAGGTTTCATGATATTTTTCCATGATTTTGACCATATCCTCATATTTACATGCATGATGCTTATTGTCATTGGGTGACACGTGGACGGGATCCACCTATATACAAACATTGATCACATACAGACTCTGATTACATTGATCATACTTTTCATGCATTCATACATCATCCATATGATATATTGCCACCTGGTGCACTGACACGGGCACATCGGATTACATTTGGGTTAGATAGTTACCCTAGCGATTGTTATAGAATGCTAGTTATATATTTGATGATTTTATATTATGATCGTATGACCTAGGATTGCGTCATACATGCGATTTTCTGTTCGTAGATGTTTTTTCTATTCACGAGTTGGCAACTCACCCCCGTTGTGCCCCAGTTTCTTGCAGGTGTTGTCGTACGGGTTTTATTACGTCTTTGCGGGCACAGCTTCTTCAGGTGACTTGCTAGTAGGTGGATTATTTGTATCATACCCATCATTATACATTGTATATTATATTTCAGTTGTATCTAGAAGTTCCATCAACCAAACATGTACTTATTTGAGATAGAGACCAGTGTTGCTTATTCTTTCGACCTTAGAGTCACACGTTATATTTCTCTGGGTTTCATGCTGTTGAGTTCCCATTTCTATTGTGATCCTTGCCTTTAGGCGTTGTATATTATGTTGCAAACTGGTTGATTTACATATGGTTTTCCCTTCACTCCACCACTTTTCTTGGTTTGGATTTCTGGGCTCGGCTTACTTAGAGCACGTACGCAATGAGACGTTCGTAGCCTAAGTGTCGGTCATGTTCCGTACTTTCGGGTCGTGACACGGCCGATATCTCATATCGCGAGAATCCAATACGGTATCACATACCGCATTATCCTCGGTCCCGCACATATCACATATGTGCTCCTACTCCGTTTTGCCTGAGTCAAGAAACCTCTGTGTAGGACTCTAAAGAATCGTCAATACGCCGGCAGTAGGTGATGATCATATCAAACACCCACAAGCTGCAAGCGATCAGCTAAACGTAACAGCCACCCAGGTATTGAGCGATCAGAAGATCAACAAGCAAGCCTGTACATTCTCCTGCGAATCCAATCAGTAACACTCCCGTACAATCCGGTCTCATCGTCTGATATGTCACATATCTCTCCTAGGGGTGGTATACGTCAGACCCCAGTAGCTTGATAAGTCGTGTCGATATGAGGTCTATAACAGTTCGAGAAACTACTGATAACACTTACCAGTAAATCTCAGCAACCCTGGCCAGGGATTTCCAGTTATAGCCAATCGGACACAGCACAACATCAACTCCCTATACCAAGAGAGACGAATCCCCTCCTATCGCTCATTGCCTCCATGTGATTCGGGACTGTACCCAAAAGTCACCTTTTTTCATGCCCTCTTGGACGTGGTATGATGGAAATCAAAACACAGTGGGAATCACACAAGACTCTATGACGATCTCGGGTCAACAGACTACTCTGTACCAGTGTCACCGGAGAACTGCCATCTGACGTGAGGTATAATACCATCTGGGATTTCTCGGCGAGTCCGTCCAGTGTACCCAGTCTCCACTGAGCACCCGTACACCATCCTTGATGTCAAACACCGATGGATATGGGATCATCCATCGCCCATCATATGGGTCAAGATGCGTATACGGTAGTCTACTCTGGTGCATCGATGCCCTGTCTCGATACACCCTCGACTAGGAACAGTTATAGGATGTACTCGTCGACTACCATGGCCCCACTAGTATGATCTCATCATAGTTCCAGTAGTCGAGTACATATCCTAAGGGCTTTATCAACATGTAACATAGAGACAATCAGAGTACATGTTAAGATAAAGTACAACCAGATAGCGTACTATCATGTCGAGCAAGAAAGTCCTCCCAATATATGTCCAAGCATCCACAACAATATACATCGTATGTACAGTAATGGCCTCTAGGGCATACATATAACTAACATTATGTTGAAGGTTCGCAGGCGGGGACTTCGGACACTGCTGCCAGGGGAAAACAGGTGGTAGACTTCACCTAGCTTGGAGCGTTGGTGAGTAGATTTAACATCTACAGGGGAATCGCCTGCATGGCGTTATGCGTCTGGGCTAGAGATGTTATTTCTGTCGCATATTCTATGTCATATTTAGAATTGCGCATTTACCCTATTACTTAGATATTGTTGTGCCTGGACTAGTATCCTCAGGACACAGCACATATTATTGACAATTCATGTTGCACGAGCACTGATTGCATGCCACACACACCGTCAATAATTGTCATGTCACGCACAACCCGCATATTGAAATGATATTGCTTGGTTAGGGGCATTGGGACATTGATTCATATTTCTTATCGTATATGACTTATAGCATACCTGTATACCTACATGCTTACATATATGCCTTCATATACTTACATGTTAGATACCTGTATACCTATAGAGCATTGTACCTTTAGTGATAGATACATACACACTTTATGACATAGCTACAGGTATACCTTGCACACATACTTCACTTATACCCAGGGGGTATACTACATCATTACTCATAGGTAGATACATATATCATGCTATACCTTTATGTTTTCACATACATCTAGTTATAGCTACATATTTATGTAAGTCGATGTACAACACCCCATGACTTGCGGGGAGGCGGAATAATGAAAAACGATCTTGTTTTATGCGTAAACATCGACTAACCGAGAATCTTTGCTAAAACAATAACTAACAAGAATCATAGAAGTTAACAACTACTATGAAAAGTGATTATACCTGATGAACCGTGTCCTTCGTCTTTTCGTTCTCCACGTCCTCTCCGGCCTTCTCTATGTAGTAGATGATCCACCCGAGAGCTTTACTACAAGCTTCACCTCTAACTTGAGGTAACTAGGTTTCTTAAATCGCTAATCTAAGTAACCTAGGTGATATAGAGAATGGTTAATGATTGAGTAGTCTATTCTAATCCTTGGTCTCAACAAATGAGAGGGGAGGATTACGGTTTGAAGAGGGAGAGCTTGAGGAGAGAGAAAGTGAGCAAGAGAATGAGATGAGATAATGATCTATCATAATATATATGAAGCATTATTATTTATCCAATAAAAGAAAATAAAGGATTTACAACCATACTTCGTAAATACAAAAGGGTGATTCATCTCCATGAGTCATTAAGCATTTATGATGCATTAATGACATGGATGAATCACTAATCTCATTTAATGCATATACCACCTTAACCCTCAAGTCACCATCTTCTAGAATCTTCTCGCGAAATTACGAGAACGCCCCTCCTATCCGTGAAAACACGGAAAAACTTTAGACTGTATAAATCCAATAACCGGATACTAGAAACTGGCTTAAACCAAAGCCGACTAGTAAAAACTGTCCGGATGTCGTACGTGCGTAAACACACGTATGCGTCCGAACCCTTGTCGTAAAACCATACGACCTCTATATCGTTTCGCCTGGAGTAGGGAAACTCTCTGTGTGGGACTCTAGAGACTCGACTACTACGCTGGCAGTGGGTTTAACCACAGACCGCAAGCGGCACTAGCTGTACGTAACGGTCCCCAGGTAGATATCGATAAGAAGGCCGATGAGGAAACCCATCGGAACTCCTACTGAGTCTGATGTGACAATCTCCGTACAGTTTGGTCTGTTCGTCTAAGACTATCGCATATCGGGCCTAGGGGGCGGCAAGAGTCAGTCCCCTAATAGCGGTATAAGTCGTGTCGGAGTGAAGCCCATTACACCCTAAGAAACTACTGGAACCTTCCAGCAAATTTCGCTTGCCCTGGCCAGGGAATTTACGTAATGGCTCTCTGACACAGCGCGATATCAACTCCCAATACCGGGAGAGACGAATCATGTCTAACCGCCACTGCCTCCAAGTGCTCGGGACTGCACCCAACTGCTACCTGTTTGCACGACTCCTTTGAGCCGTGGTAGGGTAGCAATCTAAGAACAGTGGGACACACTCGTGGAAAAGTAGCAGTGTCAAGTCTGCGGACTATGCTGTACTCATGTCACCTGGGAACTGTTAACTGATGACTGGTATAAAACCAACCAACAGTTCCCTGTGAGTCCTGTCCGGTGTACCCGTAACCTAACGAGCACCTGCATACTATCTCCAGTACAACGTACTGACGGCTGTGGGACAGACCATCTCCCTAACTGGGATGAGAAGCGTACACACTAGTCTACTCCGGAGTATCGATGCCCTGTCTCGATAATCCAACGACTAGGGACCTGAATAAGGATGTGCTTGTAGACTACCCAGCCCCCACTAGTGTGACTGCCATCACAACGCTGGTAGTCAAGCAAGATCCTAAGAGCTCTATCAATACGTATACTCACATATTAAGATAGAAAAACCAAGTAGCATACTACCATGTTTAGCAATACTGTTATATACATGTGAATATCCCAAGCTTCCATTAAGTAATATACAAACTAGTATGATACAATAATGGCCCCTAGGGCATATACACTAACAATCTCCCACTTGCACTAGGGCCATGTACTGGCATATCGAAGACCGATGATCTCGAGTAGACTCTCGAACTGAATCTGAGGTAGGGCCTTCCTGAATGGATCAGCAATGTTCTCTTCAGTAGCAACTCTCCGAATCTCGATCTCCCGACGATCAATAATCTCCCTGATCAGGTGATACCGCCTTAAGATGTGTCTGGACTTCTGATGGGACCTTGGTTCCTTCTCTAAAGCTATAGCTCCGTTGTTGTCGCAATACAGAGGTATTGGATCAACAATGGTAGGAACCACTTGAAGTTCTGTTAGGAACTTCTTCATCCAGACAGCTTCTTTTGCGGCATCGCAAGCAGCAATATACTCCGCTTCCATCGTCGAGTCAGCAACGGTGTCCTTCTTGGAACTCTTCCAGCACACGGCCCCTCCATTGAGGGTAAAGACATAACCTGACATGGACTTGGAATCGTCCTTATCGCTCTGGAAGCCGGAATCAGCATAGGCCTCTATCTTGAGGTCTTTTCCGCCGTAAACCAAGAACATCTCCTTAGTCCTCCTCAGGTACTTGAGAATGTTCTTTACTGCTATCTAGTGCTTCTCCCCTGGGTCTGACTGATACCGGCTTACCACGCTCAGTGTGTAAGCTACATCTGGTCTGGTGCACAACATCGCATACATTATAGAGCCTACCGTAGAAGCGTAGGGTATAATTGACATGCGTTCCCTTTCCAAATCAGTCTTGGGAGACATCTCTTTGTATAGGGTGATTCCGTGACAAGCCGGTAGATTACCGCGCTTAGAATCTTCCATACTGAATCTTTTCAGTACAGTGTCGATATACCTGGACTGCGAAAGTCCCAACATCCTCTTGGATCTATCACGATAGATCCGGATCCCCAGAATGTAAGAGGCATCACCCAGGTCTCATGGAGAACCTGTGTGAAAAGAATCCTTTGACAGATTGTAGCATAGGAATGTCATTTCCTATTAATAGAATGTCATCCACGTACAAGACGAGGAATACGACAGTTCTTGCTACAACTTTACTATATATACATGGTTCATCTGGATTTTTGATAAAGTCATATTCTTTGACCGTTTCATCAAAACAGATGTTCCAACTCCGTGATGCCTGCTTCAGTCCCTAAATGGACTTAAGCAACTTGCATACTTTCCCGCTGCTCCCACTCTGATTGAAACCCTCTGGCTGATCCATATAGACGCACTCTTCTAAATTTCCATTCAGAAAAGCCATCTGTACGTCCATCTGCCATATTTCATAATCATGGAAGGCAGCAATAGCAAGAAGGACCCGAATGGATTTGAGCATAGCCACTGGAGAAAAAGTTTCGTCATAGTCCAAACCAGGTCTTTGACGAAAACCCTTTGCAACAAGTCTAGCCTTATAGGTTTCCACCTGTCCATCTACACCAATCTTTTTCTTGAAGATCCATTTGCATCCTATGGGTTTTACCCCATCTGGTGCAAAGTCCATACTTTGTTGGTGTACATGGACTCCATTTCGGTCCGCATTGCATCTAGACATCGTACCGAGTCGCCGCTCTGGATGGCCTGCTGGAAGCTAGTAGGTTCATCATCATCTATGATGCAATCCTCTCTATCCCTATCTATGAGAAAACCGTAGTATCTCTCAGGCGGATGAGACGGCCTACTACTTCTGCGGAGGGGTGCGGGAATGTCCTGTTCTTCTTGAACTATCGGTTCTACCAAACTTTCAGTAGTAGTTTGCGGTTCTGGAATTTCTTCCAGTTCTATTTCGCTCCCATTTATTTCCTTTTCTAAAAACTGATATTCTAGAAAATGGGCATTACGAGAAACAAACACCTTTTGTTCCTCTGCGTAATAGAATAGATACCCCTTGGAGTTCTTTGGATATCCCACAAACTTACACTTTACTGATCGTGCCTCGAGCTTGTCCAGATGCTGCTTTTTAACAAAAGCTGGACATCCCCATATTTTCAGATACTGAAGATAGAGTTTCTTCCCACTCCACATCTGATATGGCATGGTAGGCACAGTCTTGGTAGGTACCATGTTCAAAAGATATGCCGCTGATTCTAGCGCATAACCCCAAAAAGATCGCGGTAACTCGGCATTACTCATCATGAAACGTACCATATCCAATAGGGTTCGATTCCTTCTCTCGGATACACCATTATGCTGTGGAGTGTATGGAGGAGTAAGCTGAGAGAAAATTCCTTTCTCTTTTAGGTAACCTAGGAACTCGGCGCTCAAGTATTCACCACTTCGATCCGATCTTAGTGTCTTGATACTTTTGCCGGTTTGGTTTTCTACTTCATTCTTAAACTCTTGGAATTTCTCAAAAGCCTCAGATTTATGTTTCATCAGATAAATGAATCCGTACCTTGAGTAATCATCCGTGAAGGTAATGAAATAAGAAAAACCACCACTTGCATGTGTAGACATTGGACCACATACATCGCTGTGTATGAGTCCTAAGAGCTCGCTCGCTCTTACTCCATGTCCAGTAAATGGAGTCTTTGTCATCTTTCCTTCGTGACAAGTGGCATAAGTTTGATATTCGAACGAGTCCAAATATCCTTCTCTATGTAACTTAGTCAACCTTCTCTCATTGATGTGACCCAGTCTACAATGCCATAAGAAAGCTTTATTTAAATCCGGAGACTTTCATTTTAGTGTGTTCTGGACATTGAAAATTTGGAGTTGGTTTAACACATATATACCGTTATCAAGTGTACCGAACCCAATCAAACTATGATTAAGGTCGATGTTAACAACATCACTTACAAACGTGAAATCATAACCTTTATTTGATAACAAGGAAACGGATATGATATTACACATTAAGTTGGGTACACAAAAACAGTTATGTAAAACCAAAATTTGTCCACTCGTCAATCTCAGGTGATAATCCCCTACGGACACAGCTCCCACGCTAGCTCCGTTAGCAACCATCAGGGTCATATCACCATCCTTCAGCACTCTATGGTTTCTCAGTTCCTGCAATGAATTGCAAATATGAGATCCCGATCCGGTATCCAATACCCAGGAAGTAGAGTTGATTGACAGACAATTCTCAATTACAAACACACCTGAAGTCGAAGCCACAGCTTGCTTCGGTTCCTGGTTCTTGGCGTTCCACGCCTTGCAATCTTTCTTCCAGTGCCCTTTCCTTTGACAATGGAAACACTCATCCTGGGCCACTACCGGTACCGCAAACTTTTTCTTTCCCTTCGTTCCCACCTTACTTACACCTCCTCTAGGTTTGGTGGCGGCCTTCTTTTTCCTTCCTTTGGCCCTAGCCTTGGACCCGGAAGAAGAAGCACCGCTAACAAACATAGCGGGTGTTTCCCTTTCCTTCTGCAAGGTGCCATCTGCACTCCTTAACATGTTCAGGAGTTCTGGAAGTTCATCTTCTTTTCTTTGAATGTTGAAGTTCAGAATAAACTGGGCGTAGGTGGAAGGAAGGGACTGGAGAATAAGGTCTGTATAGAGCTCATTATCCAAAGTCGTCCCAAGGTATGCGAGCTCTTCAATATAGCCGATCATCTTTAGGACATGTTCTTCTACCGATGATCCGACGGCCAACCTCGCTCGAAACAAGTTCTTAGAGGTCCCGTATCTTGCTATACGAGATTGCTCTCCATAAAGCTCTTTTGTATGGAGAAATATGGCATCAAGATCCATATCATCGTGCCTCCTCTGATGTTCATTGTTCATCGAGGCAAGCACGATGCACTTGGCCTTCGCGCAATCATACTCCCAGGTTTTGCGGATTTCCTTATCCGCATTACTGGATTTGGGACCTGGGACTACAGGTGCCTTAGCGGTGAGGACGTGCCCCAATTTGTCATAGGTCAAAGCCATTTTGACATTCCGCAGCGAATCTTTATAGTTTGGCCCTGTCAGTATATTTTTCTCTAAAAGTAACTTAAGTCCGGTCATTTTCAGGGTCGCTGCAATTAGGAGAGAGAGAAGAAAACTCTTTAGCATGATGCTCTTGCAAGTTTAGAATGGTTTTTAATTTATCTAAACTGGATGGCTCCCACTGTTTCTCGAATCCTTCCTCAAACCATAAAAGAAGAATTAACCAGGACTATTCTCACTGTATAATACCTGCTTAACCGTTCAGCCAGGCTGGTGTCGGTACTTCGAGGGAGGTTTTCCAACGCTTTCGCGAAATTCCTTAATTAAATAACCTCTTTTCTCTGGGGGCATAACCCCGCCCGACACCTTTCTTGACACCTACTTGGTTTATAGCATTGATCGTTAAGTGACGAATATCCTGATGAGTAGCATATACTCACAATAGGATCGGGATCCAAATATCATCGTATGATAATGTTGAAGGAATCCTACCAACATTCATCAAACTCCAAATGGTATGCAACTCTTTGCAAATTTCAGTTTCTTTAGAAATTCCCGATATATATTTTTGCCCCATGCTCTTATGACCTTGGCGTTGGTCAAAATGTCATAAGTCACATGTCAAGTTCTACCCATCATTATCTTGTTAATTTGAACCCATCCGTACATATCCTTGGTGTTGGCCAAAATGATAATACGACTGTCCCAAACTAACTCATCTATCTATGCAACAAATCAATACCCAGCAGCTACCAAACACTATGCCTTGGCGTTGGTCAAAATACATAGCTTGAATACTACTGAATACCCAAATGAAATGACGGGGGGCTACGAATGGTTTTGGTGAAACCGTGAACGTAGTGAACTTGATATGACCGAAGGAACCTGATAGCTTTTAAAAGGAGTGGTTAAAGCTCCGTAATTAAAAATATCATCTGTTTTAAAATAACCGAGTGGTTTCTTTTAAATTGTTCCAACGATTCATCTTTTGGTTTATTTTCTTTGCATTATAAATAATGCATCCCATCATTAACCTATCATTGCAGAAAACAACGAAAATACAACGTCCTCTTATGCCATCCGCATTCGCCACTGGGTCCCGTCATCACCCGTTATGTTACTTAACTAACGGCAGAGCGGGGGCTGGGCTAGCGCGGGTGTAAAACATAAGTGACGTCTAAATAGCTATCATATATAGATATTGTACATTCGTCAGACGCAATAATAGGCATTCCTGATCTCATATGTACTTTATTGGATTTGCAAGCAATCCGTGTTTGTTTAGAGCCTGCAACAAAAGACGGATTACACAGTTGTGATGAATAGCCATTACCCCACCCTAGACCTCTACGGGTACAGCAAACTACCCGCCAAATAACCGAAGTGAAGCGGTCTACCTCAACAACGTGAGTAGGCCACTAAACACTTCAAAATACCCGGTAGTTTGTGCACCCCATCTTGGGTCTATCCTAGGAGCAAAAACAGTAAAATGAAATAATACAACGGTGGCTACAACCGCAACCTGGATGTGCCCCGCAAAATAATATTACAACAGATTACAATTACATTGAATGAATGAATATAATAACCCATCTCAAACCCCGGCTAATCGTCACAACAGTCCAATACAGTTCACAACCACAAACAGTAAAAACCATTACAGAAATGTGCAACCCCCTGCCAACCGACATACTAGCAGTTAGGGGAGGTTTACGAACACATTATACAATCATAGATATAATCATATTAGCAAACATCATAAAATTTCGATCGAGCAAACACTTTAGATTCTACTCCAAAACTTCTCTGTGCACCTGAGACTTGAGCAGACAAATAAACAATCCAGAAAAGACAAAAACATCACAGTAGAGCCACTGGAAAGACTTGGGCTGAATCGGCTCCAACTCGGCCGCGGATCCGCGGCGGATCGGTGGGATCGGCCGCGGTTCCGCGGCTGTATGGCCGATTCAGGAACCCAATTTTTTCAGTGTTCTTATATTTCTCTGTAGGTTATTCTGCAGGTCCCTGAAAAATTTTTAGAGCCTGTTTTAAAATCGACAGAAACTTAGTGAAATCGATGTCTTTTTCGGTTCGTTTTGCGTTCGAAATTCTTACGACTTTGCTAATGAGTTAATTATTGTTTAGCGAGGCTCTGATACCACTGTAAGTCGATGTACAACACCCCACGACTTGCGGGGAGGCGGAATAATGAAAAACGATCTTGTTTTATGCGTAAACATCGACTAACCGAGAATCTTTGCTAAAACAATAACTAACAAGAATCATAGAAGTTAACAACTACTATGAAAAGTGATTATACCTGATGAACCGTGTCCTTCATCTTTTCGTTCTCCACGTCCTCTCCGGCCTTCTCTTTGTAGTAGATGATCCACCCGAGAGCTTTACTACAAGCTTCACCTCTAACTTGAGGTAACTAGGTTTCTTAAATCGCTAATCTAAGTAACCTAGGTGATATAGAGAATGGTTAAGGATTGAGTAGTCTATTCTAATCCTTGGTCTCAACACATGAGTGGGGAGGATTAGGGTTTGAAGAGGGAGAGCTTGAGGAGAGAGAAAGTGAGCAAGAGAATGAGATGAGATAATGATTTATCATAATATATATGAAGCATTATTATTTATCCAATAAAAGAAAATAAAGGATTTACAACCATGCTTCGTAAATACAAAAGGGTGATTCATCTTCATGAGTCATTAAGCATTTATGATGCAGTAATGACATGGATGAATCACACAAATGAATCACTAATCTCATTTAATGCATATGCCACCTTAACCCTCAAGTCACCATCTTCTAGAAGCTTCTCACGAAATTACGAGAACTCCCTTCCTATCCGTGAAAACACGAAAAAAATTTAGACTGTACAAATCCAATAATCGGATACTAGAAACTGGCTTAAACCAAAGCCGGCTAGTAAAAACTGTCCGGATGTCGTACGTGCGTAAAAACACGTATGCGTCCGAACCCTTGTCGTAAAACCATACGACCTCTATATCGTTTCGCCTGGAGTAGGGAAACTCTCTGTGTGGGACTCTAGAGACTCGACTACTACGCTGGCAGTGGGTTTAACCACAGACCGCAAGCGGCACTAGCTGTACGTAACGGTCCCCAGGTAGATGTCGATAAGAAGGCCGATGAGGAAACCTATCCGAACTCCTACTGAGTATGATGTGACAATCTCCGTACAGTCCGGTCTGTTCGTCTAAGACTATCGCATATCGGGCCTAGGGGCGGCAAGCGTCAGTCCCCTAATAGCGTTATAAGTCGTGTCGGAGTAAAGCCCATTACACCCTGAGAAACTACTTGAACCTACCAGCAAATCTTGCTTGCCCTGGCCAGGGACTTTGCGTAATGGCTCTCTGACACAGCGCGATATCAACTCCCAATACCGGGAGAGACGAATCCTGTCTAACCGCCACTGCCTTCAAGTGCTCGGGACTGCACCCAACTGCTACCTGTTTGCACGACTCTTTTGAGCCGTGGTAGGGTAGCAATCTAAGAATAGTGGGACACACTCGAGGCGAAGTTGCAGTGTCAAGTCTGCGGACTATGATGTACTCATGTCACCTGGGAACTGTTAACTGACGACTGGTATAAAACCAACCAACAGTTCCCTGTGAGTCCTGTCCGGTGTACCCGTAACCTAACGAGCACCTGCATACTATCTCCAGTACAACGTACTGACGGCTGTGGGACAGACCATCTCCCTAAATGGGATGAGAAGCGTACACACTAGTCTACTCCGGAGTATCGATGCCCTGTCTCGATATTCCAACGACTAGGGACCTAAATAAGGATGTGCTTGTAGACTACCCCGCCCCCACTAGTGTGACTGCCATCACAACGCTGGTAGTCAAGCAAGATCCTAAGAGCTCTATCAATACGTATACTCACATATTAAGATAGAAATACCAAGTAGCATACTACCATGTTTAGCAAGACTGTTATATACATGTGAATATCCCAAGCTTCCATTAAGTAATATACAAACTAGTATGATACAATAATGGCCCCTAGGACATATACACTAACAATTTACCTTTACTTGATGTTATTTTAGACTTGGAGAATATTAGAAACCGCATGATATTTATATTAACTTGTTGCAATTAATTAGCGGCTTTTCCTTTATATGCTTTCATTACAGTTTTATATTGCATATATTATATTCATGGATTTTCACATTGTTATATGGATTTTTCATGATGTTTTCTGGATTTGGGGACCGTGGGAGTTCATGAAATTATGCATTATTTGAAAAACCCGGTTTCCCTTGATATGATATTTCTGCAGCCACCATGAGATTTATCGGTTCTGATTATATACTCCATATGAGGTGTGGGTGTTGTATGAGGGTACATGGTGGGGCCCGGTACGGTTCCCCTCGGCAAGATGATCGATGGTTTTTGCCAATTGAGCCTGGAAGGTGAGCAAGTACCTACCGGTGACATTGCCAATGACTTAGCGGTTATCATGGGGATGCCGACGGGAGTCATATACATATAGATATGTTGAGAGGCGAGGGTCAGAGCTAGGCACTCGAGCTTTCGGGATAGCGTATGATACGTACCTATCAGGGTGCCAGTCTCGGTGACAGCACCTGATGGACCAGCATTTCCGTGTCGATGCTTTACACATTGGTTTCATGATATTTCTTTTACTCCTTTGTATATATAACAGGGGTTTAGGCCACTGTTATATATGCCCTTACAACAATATTAGTGGAATGGGACGCTAATATATGTGTATTGACCTTTTTACTTCTTTGTATATATAACAGTGGGTTAGGACGCTGTTATATATGCCCTTACACCAATATTAGTGGAATGGGACGCTAATATATGTGTATTGACATTAATTTATATACATCATCATATTATTTCATGCAAATATATTTAGGGTGTTAGAAATATATTTAGGGTGTTAGAATTTTACTTGATATTGGATTTGGGATATAGGGGATTTATTTGAGATTTGATTCAGGATATATATGAGATTGCTGATTTGTACATTCAGAATATGTGAGATTTATTTGATATTGTACATTCGGGATTTGTGAGACTTATATGATATGAGAGCCAATTTGGGGGCTGATTTGAGGAAATTAGGATTTGGATTTGTCTTGATAGATTGTGATCCTAACACGATGTCAGGATTCCGTGGAATTGACATAATTCATTCCATACTCCACATTTATTTTTTATGCATTGCTTCATGTTTTAGTAGTACCTGTTAGAGTACCTTTCATGACTGTTGCATTTACATACCTTTATTTTATGCATTGCTTCATGTGTAGTTGTACCTGCTAGTGTACCTTTCATGATTATTGCATTCATATGACATGTTATTGCTATTAATTGCATATGTTAGATTCACGCTGTACGTGCATACTTGCGATTACCTGCATATGTTATTTACTATTCACGAGTTGGCAACTCACCCCCGTTGTGCCACAGTTGTTTTGCAGGGTGTTCCCCAGAGTAGTCGAGGCAGGCTATTCTTCTATCATCTTTTGCTACGGATACCGCATCAGCTCACAGTGTGCAGTTTGCTTAGGTGGGTTTTGTGGTTATTCGTTTTTTGTATTGTATATTCGTTGTATCCTTGTACTCTCCATCTTCTATATTTTCTTGTTGACTTAGAGACTTGGTGAGAACGATATTGTATATTATTTGTGACTTGTTGTCTTTTATACAGTTTCCTTTCTACCGTCTTTTATTTCTTCGCTACGGCGTCGTATATTTGTTGTGGTGGTTGTTTTCTGCCTTTGGGCGTGTATTTTCTCCCGTTTGGGGATGCTTTACTTTTATTTATGTTGTACCCATTTTTGGGGCTAGCTTTTACAAAGAAGATGCTGCCAAAATTTTAAAGGAAATATATTGGGCTTTTAAAGAATTTGGGTTGTGATTTCAAATGTTTCAAAACTCCTATTATCTTTTCTTGTCTTTTTAAATGGTTTAGATTTCTGGGTTTTGGCTTTCTTTTACTGCGTTACGTCTGTAGGCGTTGCGTAGTATTAGGGCCGTCACGTGCCAATTTCGGGTCGTGACAAAGTTGGTATCAGAGCGCTAGGTTTTACCTTTCGGAGTGTAGGACGACCTTGGTATGATGGAGTAGGTAGCTTAAGCAGAGTAACGTAGTGTGTATGTCTGCAGCATACTCACGATGCGGTACTCCGCCTAAAGTGACCTAAGTACAATTTGCTTGAAATTCCTTCCTTGATGATTCATATCCTTGTGATTCGATTTCCGTGTTCTTATTGAATCCTTTTTCCATTTATAGACTTTCCACCGATGACTGTGGGGACTCAGAGTGATGCAGCGAGGGCCGAGGTCAGAGTTGATTCGGGTGAGACGGGCACTGACCAGGATGGCACGCTCGTTGCACAAGAGCAGACGGATTCGACTTCGACAGATCAGCTCGCTAGGCTTGTGGCAGAGATGCAGGACTTGCGCCAGACGATGAGTTCATTGGTTGAGGTCGTTCGAGCGCAGCGACAGGAGGGTATCACCCCTATTAACCAGTTGTTCCTTGCGATCAGCATGCAGCAGTCCGTCACCTACATAGCACCATTAGATGCAGCCCCAGTTTACGAGACACATATTCCAGAGATTCTGAGAGTTCCGGGACAGTGGAGGACTCGTACCGGTGTACCATCCCAGAGACAGAGGCCTAGTCGTCAAGACAGATTTCGTGACCGTCGCGGGAGTAGCAGAGGCTTTGGAAGAGGACAGTCGTTCAGCTCTTATCCCAGGAAGGTCAGCAGCCATCGTATGGATGTTTTCGATGCGGGAGCCTTCATCACCACATCAGGGATTGTTCTTTAGCACTACGACAGGGTCATTTTCAGAGAGGTCATGGACGCGGTGTAAGTCTACGCTAGCGCCTCGGCCGTCTACAGACGCCAAATGCGGAACAAAAACTTTTTAACTGTTGCTATCGTATACTTTAACCCGGATCTACCATTATTGCTAAAGTAACAAACTGTAAAGAGTGTAGAAAGGTTATACCGAACGATTCGAGTCCTTCGTTCTTTAACCATCATCTCACGCTCCGTTGCGGCTGCTCCGATCTCGTCGATCTCCGATCTGCTCGTCCAGGTGGCACCACGTCACTGATTCTTTAAACGGGCTCCCGCCTCTGACTCGAGGCAACTCGGTTGTCAAGTTGCTAAAAGAGACGACCAAGAATGATGTAGAGAATGAGTAGATGACTTTGTCTCACTTCGTCCAAGTCCGTGGACGATCGGTTAATGAAGTTGCCGATGGAAATGAAATGGAACAAGAAATGAACTATGAAATTTCCATGCATCCAAAACTTTAGTCTTTTCTTTTTAACAACCATAATCTTTTCTCAAGTGAGTCATCAAGTGTAGGAGGAGAGAGAGGGCCGGCCACTTTAAACAAGAGAGGGGTGAGTGTAGGAGGGAAGTGGTGACCTTAAGAAATGATCCTTATCATAACAAAAGATCTTAAGCAATCCAAAAGACATTAATTAAAACCATAAGTCACAAAAACCTAGTCATCATATAATAAATGCAAAGATGAGTCATGAACCTAGTCACCATCCTTGTCATCACTTCTAGAAACTTCTAGAACACTGACTCACCTCATCTCAAGAAAAGATAAATCCGCCTTTAACCGAATGTTATAAGACGGCTGATGGAAAACTGGAAACTGGCAACTTCCAAAAGTGATCCTGAAACGACTTTCAGGATAACCCCGTAACTGTATAAATATACCCACATTTGTATTATGACCGAATACAAATGCAACCGAGATAAAGATATTATACCTACTCAATATAATACTCGGATCCGGCTTAAACCAAAGCCGACCAGTATCATCTGCCAGAAAAATAACACGTGCGTAAACGCACGTGCATTTTCCGAACCCTGCCATAAAACCATACGGCATCTACAACGTTTTGCCCGAACTTGGAAAACTGTCTGTGGGGGACTCTAATGACTCGTCAGTACCCTGGCAGTGGGTTTAACCACAAACCGTCAGCGGCACTAGCTATGCATAACGGCTGCCCATGGACCGACCTCAAGGGAGGCTGATGAGCGAACTCATCCAGAAACCCTACTGAGCCTAACAGTGACAATGTATATACAGTCCGGTCCGTTCGTCTATGAGTAGCGCATATCTGCCTAGGGGCTAGTAACGTCAGACACCCAAGAGCAGTATAAGTCGTGTCGGAGTGTAGCCCAATAACACCCTGAGATACTACTGGAGTACCTACCAGTAAATCTCCTGCCACGGCCGTGGGCTTTGTGTAATGGCTCTCCTAGACACAGCACGATCCCGCCCCCAATACCGGGAGAGACGAATCCCCTGCCGATCCGCTCACGTGCCTCCATATGGCTCGGGACTGTACCCAAAAGATACCTGTTTGCACGACTCCTTTGAGCTGTGGTAGGGTAGAAATCAAAGCATAGTGGGAACTCACACGAGACAAATGACGACCTCAGGTCGATGAACTAACCTGTATACATGTCACCAGGGAACTGCTATCTGACGATAGGTATAGTACTAACTAGCAGATTCCCGGCGAGTCCTGTCCGGTGTACTCATAACCCAATGAGCACCTGTATACATCTTAGGTGATCCAACTGACACCAGTGGCTTGTGAGACTGGCCACCGCCCCTCGTCGGGGTCTCGACTGTACACACTAGTCTACTCCGGAGTATCGATGCCCTGTCTCGAAACTTCCACGACTAGGGACCACAATTAAGGATATGCATATAAACTACCCAACTCTCACGTATATGATCGCCATCATACTGTTGGTAGTAAAGCAAGATCCTAAGGGCTCTATCAAAGTGTAACATGTAATCAGTCACCTGAACATGTACACGACTAATAAAGGCAAACCAGATAGCATACTATCATCTTGAGTAAGACTGTCCTACCGGTATAGGTCCTCCGCAATCATTGCAATCACGTAGCTGTGATCCAATAATTGACTCTGAGGGTACTATCTCCAACAATCTCCCACTTGCACTCAAGGCTAATTATTGCAATGTCGACTACTCACAGCCCGTATGAAACCGAACATCCAACTCCTCTACTAATCAGTTTCACAAAGCCCGTTTGTAACACTATTGTGTTCGAGAAATAGCCTCAGTGAGTGGATCCGCCTAGATGTTTCTTTCTATATCTCTCTTAATCTCAAGTTCGTGGAGAAATCCATCTCCCGTATTGAGTAATACCTGTCTTAGAATATGTCTGGACATCTTATGGGACCTAGTTCATAAATGAACTCCAAATCCAAACTTCTTAGACTGTATCGATCACTGAACCTAATCAGTATCCGGCACCATGCCACCCACAGTATCATCTTGGACCACCTGTCCATAATACTGTTCCTCATCAGAGGGAAAAACTATAACTCTGACAATCACTCTGTCAACCATGTCACCTTTGAAGCCTGGAATGATAATCGTCTCCCGAAAGAGGCTGCCGTCATCAAATCCGTAGAACATGTACTTATGTTCTAAAACTGATTCTTTATGTTTCTCCAGGATTGGATTAATACAAACTTATTGCATCTAGTGCAAAAACAACATCTGGTGTGGTACTTGACATCTCACGATTGACTCAATTGCCTAAGCAAGTGATCTGCCAATCATGCATATCCCTCTCCCCTTTAGTCCGTAAGACACCTTTAGAGAGGGTGACTCCATCACCTGCAGGTACACCACCATGCTAGGAGTCATCTATTCTAAAAACCATTAGAATACTGTCAAAGTACCTACATTGGGAAACTACCCAAATCCAGATCTAAAACCATAGATCTAGAAACCAGAATGTCAAATATTATATCCATATCCTGTCTGGAGAAACAACTGTGTGACGACCACAGTACAACCGATCGTAGTATAGGAATTGTACTTCCTACTCTGTGTATGTCATCCAAATACCATGACATTACACCCTACTACCTTCTTAACAGATCCATCCCCTATTCTGATTGAAGTCAAACCCATGACTGTCACATCAAAATTAGATGATCTTTCTCCGCTATAACTGCTCAAGTCTATAAATAGATATAAGCATCTTGCCCACTATGCTTCCGCTGCTCCCACTGACTACGACAACCCTCCTACCGGGTCTCATATCCTGGAACAACAGTAGTGTCAAGTTTGGGTAAACAAGATCCTCCCTGTCACCGTCCTTAAGGCTACCGGAGTACCTCTCGGGTGTCTGAGGTTACCCATCATATCTGCGGAGTGGCTATTGGAATGTCAAACCTGATTGAATATATAGGTCCTATTAAATTTTCCATAATCGTTCGCGGTTATGGAATTACTTCCAGTTCTACCATACTCCCACTACTGTTTTCTGAAAAAATCCATTTTTACTAAAACTGTGGCGAGTCAAGAACAATATCACTATTGATCTTCCAAATGGTAGAATATCAACCCTCGTCATAGCCAGGGTCAACCCACAAACAACCATTACAGAAACGTGTCCTGAGTTATCCAGAGTCTGGTTTTAAGCATAAGCTGGACAACTCCCCGTACCTTAACATCTTTTAAGGTACGAACTATTCTATATCCAATATAGAAACTTTGGCACTTATTTAATTGGAACCATATTCAAAACATGCAGCTGTCTCCAGTGCATATCAATTTAATGGAAAGAGGCTAATCAACACTACTCAACTTAGGAATCCATCCAATTATGAGTAACCTGAAAGAGAAACACGTTTCTCAAAACCATCACTATCTTCTGAATACCAATCACAAGAATCTACATCTTCGATCTCTTTGACGAATCCCGATACTTGTGATACCTGGTTCTCTACTTTATTCTTATACCCACAACTTCTCAAAACTTAGACCATGTATTTCTACGAAACACTTGTCTAAAAACTAGAGAAGTTATAAGTAAACAGAACATAGTACGAGGACCTACCTCTTAGTCCTGAAGGACACTTGACAACATACAATACACTGTATAAGTCCGCTGAGTTTAAGCAACTCAAAACCTGTGCGTCGTGGGTTGAAAACTGTACCCCGGCGATTTCCTCAAATATCACCAATTACAACGAATTCCGATATAATGAGGATGATCACCTAATTCCCAATAACTTACTCCCACTCATCATCTGTAAAACCATACAGATATGAGAATGAAACCTGGTAAATACATACCCTTGGAGTAAGTGTCTAATCGGGAAAACAGTTTTTCTTTAACAATGCACTGAAACATGAAAATGTTTCGTAGGGGTATCCTGGTATTCATAGAAATGCCACTTCCATAATCCAATTCATGACTTCAACCGTATATCTCTTTGCCATCTCTCCAAATCCCTTTATTTGTCTTAAGTCATTACCTTCTGTACACCATCGTTAGGCTAAATGGTTTTCTTCCTTCCCCACCGTTCGGCACCAGCCTATGGTTTGGAAGAAGACTATCCAGTAAGCATAATAGGTTTACCCTCCTAAACCAAGGAGTACTCTTATCTTGAGAGAAGGTGATGATAAAAGACAACTGAATAATACCTTATTCCTTTAAAGGTGAAATAGGAGTGGCGATGAAGTACGCGGTTTTGGTCGTGAATGATAACAGTCGCAATTTACTTTGCCCTTCTTTCTAATCCCTTTATTTTGTCTTTACATATTACCTTCTGCACACCCTACTTAGGCTAATTGGTTTTCTTCATTCCCTACCTTTCGGCACCAGCCTATGGTTTGGAATAATACTATCCAATAAGCGTAATAGTTGTACTCTCCTAAACCAAGGAGCCCTCGCAACCTGAGAGAAGGTGATAATAAAAGACAACTGAATAAACCAATTCTATTTCTCCTGAACCTGGATCCATCCTCGAAGAAGTCCCTTCGAGTTCGTATATAACCATACGATGGATCTATCCAATGGAAGTGGATATCCGTAGTAATACGGGTGTTCTGAGAAATGCAAAGGGTAAAAGAAGGAGTGGCAATGACTTATGCAACATTGACAATCCAAAAGCCAGTATTTTAAGAAGGTTCGGTCAACCTGGTCACTGAGTCATAGTCTAGGGTCGGTCAAAGGTCGCTTCCAAAGAGAGAGAGAAAAGAAACACTCTGCGTGCACTCTAACCTAGATCAGAATGGTTATCACTTTATATAATCCGGAAACCTCCCACTGTCCTGTCAAATTCTCCTCTAAACCAGAAAAAAGAATCAATCGGGATCACCCGAAGAGTAAACCAACTCATCAATGGGAATCGGGATCCAACTCTCATCGCATGATAACGTGATGGAATGCATCCACGTTACTCATACTCCAGAAGGTATGCGCATACTTGGCAAGTTTCAGTTTCTTTAGAAACTCCCGATATGATTTTTGCCCCATGCTCTTATAACCTTGGCTTTGGTCAAAATGTCATAAGTCACATGCCAAGTTCTACCCGTCACTATCTTGTCAATTTGAACCCACCCGCACATGCCCCTGACTTTGGCCAATCGGCAGAACGACTGTCCCAAACTAACTCATCTATCTATGCAACTAATGAATACCCAGCAGCTACCAAACACTATGCCTTAACTTTGGCTAAAATGCATAGCTTGAATACTACTGAATACCCAAAAGAAGTGACGGAGGGCTACGGCTGGTTTTTGGCAAAAAACCTTTAACGTAACGAACTTGATATCGCTGAAGGAACCTGATAGCCTTTTAAAATATAGTGGCGAAAACCTTTTGCTAAAGAGGTCACTCCCGGTAAAGGGATCTCGGCTCTTTCCTCATGGAATGAGGTGCTGGATATTCCACTGAATACCGCTATGCAAAGCAACTTGTAATCGACTATAGTGAAGTTATTACCCTGACGCAAACTTCTGCCCAAGGGGTCAGTCCCGGTGAAGGGATATCGGCCCTTGCCCCGTCGAATGAGGTGTAGGATATTCCACTGAATACCGCTATGCATAACAAAAGGAAACGTCTTTGCAATAACACTTTTTAAATTTGTTCCAACAACTGTAAACAGGTTTGCTTTACTTTGCATTGGTCAGAATCAACGCAGTCCCATCAATCGATCACACCAGAAAAGAACGAAAATAAAATGTACGTATATGCCATCCGCATTCGTCACTGGGTCCCGTCATCACCCGTTAGGTTACTAAACTAACGACAGAGCGGGGAATGGACTAGCGCGGGTGTAAAACATATACAACATCTAATAGTATATAAACCAATATACAATAATCGCTCCAGGCATGATAATATGCAACATTATAGAAAAGTAATAAGCATCACAGAACAATACAGATAATCTGGGATCCCCGAGTTTCACAGAGCCGCTGCTGAAACTCGACGTTCCCCTGTCGTGTGGATAGCCTGTGCAATGAAACCTAGACACCTACGGGTGCGGCAAGTTACCCG
This sequence comes from Agapanthus africanus, assembly GCA_030015575.1. Taxonomy (NCBI): domain Eukaryota; kingdom Viridiplantae; phylum Streptophyta; class Magnoliopsida; order Asparagales; family Amaryllidaceae; genus Agapanthus; species Agapanthus africanus. The sequence goes on along the minus strand of JASDDO010000022.1, from coordinate 301,722,733 downwards.
CCAAAACCTGAAGCGAGGCAGCCCCCTACAGCATAGTGAATGGACCACCCAGCACTTCACGGAATCCGGTAATCTTGGGCACCCCTCCTTGGGTCAACCTGTACCCCCTACGAGTACGGCGAATAGTCTGCCAATTCTAGAGTGGGGCCCCTCTGCCTCTCAAAGCCATGAGAAGCGGACCCGTTTCCCCTCAAGAACCCGGCTATCCGTGCACTCCGTCGCGGGGCAAAACCTAGTACAGTAATGAAAAATAGTACAACAGGTACATCGACCGCAACATGGTCGTGCCCCAAAAGAATATTATACAACAGGCAGTGACGGCAGTCCACAAGTTGGACGCTCGCCCTGCAATATCAAATGTACAAAAAAACTCAAACTGTACTACCATTGAACACTGCTATCCACCACGACAAATCTGCAACATCACAGCACAACATAGAATATCAACGCGAATGTCACGTTCGCAAACCCGTCTAAAAGAACTATAGCAATCAGACGCGGTTTACCGATCAAATGACATTCCCGGTCGGAGATATAATGTAAGCACTGTAAACTAACATGTTTAAATTTCGATCGACTAAATATCACAAAGTGGGCCACACGAACATCTGTTGAACAGTAACAAAATCTGGGCCCAAAATATATATACCAAAAACCACAAATTCCAGAGAAGAACCTACTGACCAAATTTGGGAGCATGATGACACAGAATGGCCACGGATCCGCGGCCAAACCATGGGTTTGGCCGCGTTTCCGCGGCAGTCTTGTCGAATCATGATCCCAAATTTGGACGGTGTTCTAATAAAACCCTGCACAGATTTCTGAGATATGTAGAATAATTTTAGGACATCATTTAAAAACGACAGAAACTGTGAACTTGGATTTTTGCAGTTTTTGATTTCCGGTTCGATCGATGTTTTAAACGCGTTAGCACAAGTTAGTAAAGCAAAATGGTGAGGCTCTGATACCACTGTAAGTCTACGCTAGCGCCTCGGCCGTCTACAGACGCCAAATGCGGAACAAAAACTTTTTAAGTGGCGCTATCGTATACTTTAACCCGGATCTGCCATTATTGCTAAACTAACAAACTGTAAAGAGTGTAGAAAGGTTATACCGAACGATCCGAGTCCTTCGTTCTTTAACCATCATCCCACGCTCCGTTGCGGCTACTCCGATCTCGTCGATCTCCGATCTGCTCGTCCAGGTGGCACCACGTCATTGATTCTTTAAACGGGCTCCCGCCTCTGACTCGAGGCAACTCGGTCGTCAAGTTTGCTAAAAGAGACGACCAAGAATGATGTAGAGAATGAGTAGATGACTTTGTCTCACTTCGTCCAAGTCCGTGGACGATCGGTTAATGAAGTTGCCGATGGAAATGAAATGGAACAAGAAATGAACTATGGAATTTCCATGCATCCAAAACTTTAGTCTTTTCTTTTTAAAAACCATAATCTTTTCTCAAGTGAGTCATCAAGTGTAGGAGGAGAGAGAGGGCCGGCCACTTTAAACAAGAGAGGGGGTGAGTGTAGGAGGGAAGTGGTGACCTTAAGAAATGATCCTTATCATAACAAAAGATCTTAAGCAATCCAAAAGACATTAATTAAAACCATGAGTCCCAAAAACCTAGTCATCATATAATAAATGCAAAGATGAGTCATGAACCTAGTCACCATCCTTGTCATCACTTCTAGAAACTTCTAGAACACTGACTCACCTCATCTCAAGAAAAGATAAATCCGCCTTTAACCGAATGTTAAAAGACGGCTGATGGAAAACTGGAAACTGGCAACTTCCAAAAGTGATCCTGAAACGACTTTCAGGATAACCCCGTAACTGTATAAATATACCCGCATTTGTATTACGACCGAATACAAATGCAACTGAGACAAAAATATTATACCTACTCAATATAATACTCGGATCCGGCTTAAACCAAAGCCGACCAGTATCATCTGCCCGAAAAATAACACGTGCGTAAACGCACGTGCATTTTCCGAACCCTGCCATAAAACCATACGGCCTCTACAACGTTTCGCACGAACTTGGGGAACTGTCTGTGGGGGACTCTAATGACTCATCAGTACCCTGGCAGTGGGTTTAACCACAAACCGTCAGCGGCACTAGCTATGCATAACGGCTGCCCATGGACTGACCTCAAGGGAGGCTGATGAGCGAACTCATCCAGAAACCCTACTGAGCCTAACAGTGACAATGTATATACAGTCCGGTCCGTTCGTCTATGAGTATCGCATATCTGCCTAGGGGGCTAGTAACGTCAGACCCCCAAGAGCAGTATAAGTCGTGTCGGAGTGTAGCCCAATAACACCCTGAGATACTACTGGAGTACCTACCAGTAAATCTCCTGCCACGGCCGTGGGCTTTGTGTAATGGCTCTCCTAGACACAGCACGATCCCGCCCCCAATACCGGGAGAGACGAATCCCCTGCCGATCCGCTCACGTGCCTCCATATGGCTCGGGACTGTACCCAAAAGCTACCTGTTTGCACGACTCCTTTGAGCCATGGTAGGGTAGAAATCAAAGCACAGTGGGAACTCACACGAGACAAATGACGACCTCAGGTCGATGAACTAACCTGTACACATGTCACCAGGGAACTGCTATCTGACGATAGGTATTGTACTAACTAGCAGATTCCCGGCGAGTCCTATCCGGTGTACTCATAACCTAATGAGCACCTGTATACATCTTAGGTGATCCAACTGACACCAGTGGCTTGTGAGACCGGCCACCGCCCCTCGTCGGGGTCTCGACTTTACACACTAGTCTACTCCGGAGTATCGATGCCCTGTCTCGAAACTCCCACGACTAGGGACCACAATTAAGGATATGCATATAAACTACCCAACTCTCACGTATATGATCGCCATCATACTGTTGGTAGTAAAGCAAGATCCTAAGGGCTCTATCAAAGTGTAACATGTAATCAGTCACCTGAACATGTACACTACTGATAAAGGCAAACCAGATAGCATACTATCATCTTGAGTAAGACTGTCCTACCGGTATAGGTCCTCCGCAATCATTGCAATCACGTAGCTGTGATCCAATAATTGACTCTGAGGGCACTATCTCCAACACGCGGAAGGTTCGCTCATAGGGGACGGGTTGGCAGAGGATGATTTCAGCCTGTTATGGGTAGGGGGCAGACACGAGAGTTTGCTTCTACTCATCGGGACGTACGGACGTCTAATGCAGAATTTTCAGGTATTCTTAATTCGTATGTTCTTTTGTTGTACTTGTTATTTTGCACACCTTGTACCGTGGTTGGGACGAGAGTCGTGTTTGCTAGATCAGCCGTTTGTTGTGTTAACTTCTGTCAGTGATTCTTTTGTTGCGCAACACGTATTTCATTCGTGTGCCAATCGGTTAGGAGATTCATCCGTCACTTCATCCTTCTAGAGATGTTGGATTTGACGTTCTCGTGGGCACGGACTGGTTAGCTACGTGATAGGCATATGTCGACTACCGTGAGAAAACAGTCAGGTGTTGTTTTCCCCGGCGAGTCAGTTCTTGTTGTGCAGGTGGATAGTTGTGCCGCCTCTCACAGCTCGAATTCAGCCTTTTTCGCTAGTCGGCTTTTGAGGGGAGGATGTCGTGGATTCTTGGCATTCATTCGTGATACCGGAGCAACAGTTGGTTTGTTGGACCGGGTTTCTTTCATGCGAGAGTTTTTCGACGTTGTTCCAGATAAGCCGGCGGAGCTTAGGGAGCTTAAGGATCAGCTGCAGAGTTGCTTGTTGGGGGGCTTGTGCATCTGAGTGTTTCTTCGGGCTTGTTGTGTTGACTCCTAGGTCTTGCAGTTACGGGAGACAGTTTTGTATGGTTCCGAGGAAGATCGTAGCCGTACAGCTTAGGCCCAGACTTGTGATCGGACGGAGGTCTGCAGATTTTTGGGCTTAGCAGGTTTTACCGCCGTTTCGTGCAGGATTGCTATTGTAGTGCTGCACCGTTGACTGAACTGACCGCGAAGGAGGTTTCTTTTCTTTGGACTGAGGCTTGTGTGCGGAGTTTTTCGGCAATTGAAGACTCGGTTAACAACTGCATCATTTCTTTCTTTGCTTTCTGGTTCGGGCGACTTTGTCGTTTAACTGTGATGTTTCGCGAGTGGGGCTCGATTTTGCGCTGATGCAGCATTATAGAGTTATCGCTTACTTGGAGGAAGTACTAGCAGGATATCCCACTCATGATCTGGAGATGGCCGCGGTGGTCTTGCGTTGGAGATTTGGAGACACTACTCGTTCGAGAGTCGTGTCAGATTCTCACTGACCACCAGAGCTTAATGTACATCTTCCTGCAGCAGGTGTTTATTGTTGAGACAGTCTTTTTGCAGATTTACAGTTCTTGTGCGTTCGTTGAGTATAGCTTAAGTTCGTCTCTACTGAGGGGACAGCTTTCTCATGTCCGCGCCAGACCACTTTTCCTTAATCTCTTTCGCGAGGCACTGCCGCCGATGCTCGTTCATCAGAGATACTTGAGCATACTCGGCTGGGTAATGATTCAGAGTCCTTGATTTATGACAAGGGTGTGCTACGTTTAGGGACGCGTTTGTGTACCTGATACTATTGGGTAGAGATGTCAAATCCTAGAGCGGGCACATCTGCCAACTCTCTGTACTTATTCAAGTTCCGCCAACATTGACGTGACTTGTGAGATAGTTATGGGTGGGCAGGGATGTAAAGAGAAGTTTCGGGTTTCGGGTGTCTGTCTTGTGGAGTGCTTTGGTTGAGCATCTGAGACCGGCTGGAGAGTTGCAACATTTAACCGTTCCGAAGTGGGAGTGAGAGCAATTCTCCACGAATTTCGCTATAGTGTCTACCCAGGTCTAGACAGGGTGTGAATCCATTTGGATGTTTGTTTTCCGGTTTTGCTCAGTTTGTTCAATTGTCCTTTGTTAAGTTGTGCGTTGCACGATTTTCCTTCATGGGTCGTATCCAATAAAGGCACCCTGTTTGCTTGCCGTCTTTGGCAGGAGTTTCAGGAAGCCTTGGGTACTGGCTGAGCTTTAGCTCCATCTTTCCATCCGCGGGATGATGGTTTTGTGAGAGCGGGCTATACCGACTATAGAGGATATGCTTGTGCGTATGTTTCTGTTGTTGTCGGCAGTTGGGGATCGTCACTCGCCATTGTAAAGGGTTCTCCTTCGATAGCTGTTATCAGGAGTCACTCCAATTGGCAACCTTTAGGTTTAGGGGTTAGGTCATGTCGATCACCAATCTGTTTTTCTGACTCTGCATAGTAGGATTTTTGGACCCCAGCTAGTCTAGAGACTTCGGAGTTGATCCAGTGGATTTAGGTCAGGATGAGAGTAGTCCATTGCGGACAGAGGTCTTATGCCGACCGTGTTGGTCGCAGACTTGAGTTCGCAGTGGGAGGTCATGAATTCCTACGGATTTTCCGATGAATGACGTATTGAGTTTTGGGAAGCTTATCCCAGAATTGTAGGTCCTTTTGAGATCCTATAGGCGAGTTAGTTTCGTTGCCTTTAATTTGGCACTTCCGCCCAGATTATTGAGTTTTCACCCCGTATTCCTTGTGTCGATACTTTGCAAATACCTTCATGACCTTTCTCACATGATTCAGTATCAGACCATTAGCTTTGACGCGATCTTTTCGTTCACCGGCAGCCATTTGTGTTAGTGGTTCGGCAGGTGGAGAAACTTCGGTCAAGGGTCTTGCCATCTGTGGAGGATTTTCTTGGGCGTAGCCGTACAGTGAGGAAATCACTTAGGAGGATGCGAGCGAGATTTGAGAGTTTATAATCTTCACTTTGAAGGTAAGCTTAGTAAGAATTTTAAATTCGGAGACGAATTTTTATAAGGGGGGAGATTGTAACGCCTTAGATTTCGGTTAGTGTTCGTTTAGATGTTAATACGGGTTTACTGTAAAAAGTTTACCAATTCGGGTTCCTCACATTTTATAACATTTAATTAATAATTTATTATTATTTTTTATAAGCATGCACGCACGTGTGCACGTAAATGTGTGGATTTGTTTGTGCTAATTTTGATCTTAGCAACCATGACACTTAACCTAATCCATCCCTTTGCTTTAATCCTTGTTTAAATTCATCCTTAACCTAAACCTTAGATCTTTTGAGTGAGAGAGAGAGATATTTATTTTAGAGTGGTGAGGTGTGTGTGAAAACATTAATGATGCATTAATGATGTGGTTACACTCACCCTCATTCCTCACCCTACACTCACCTCCCTCTCTCTTCATCATTTCCTCTCTTTCTTTTCTCTATCTCATTTGTTCCTTCTCCTTCTCTCTCATCAAACTGAACACTCTTTTGTCCCTCACCAAAATTCATTAAATCCTTCACAAAGTTCACAAAAATCACATCTTTCTTCACCTTTTGCCTCTTGGATGCCTAGGAGCATGCAAAGCTAGGATCTTTGAGTTCTTTTGTGTAGGTAATGTTCTTTTGCTGTTGTTTATGTTCTTTTTGTGTTATGTAACTAGTTAGTTTCAGTCTAGATTGGTTAAAGTTTAGTTTGGTGCGAAATATCGTATTTTAGTATCGATTTGTGATATATGTTATCTGCTGTGACCCGAAAAGTTTACTAGAAAACTAAACAATATATCTTTGTTGTACCTGAGACCATAGGACCACACCTGAGATACGAGACCCACCCCACCGGCCAGGGCCAGCGACGTACGAAGGGTATTCCGGCGACCTCGTCCCCTTGAAGGAGTTGGGGTGTGGGTTTTTGAGGGTTGGTCTATGCTGTGGTTTGGGTGTTTTTGGTCTTCTTTGATTGTTGAGTTTTCTCTGTATGCAAAATCTGGGATCACCTAGGTAAATTCTAGTGTTTTGTGTCCGCGCGATACGTTATACGACACGGATCGTGCACTTTGTGTGGTTTTGCTCTTGGGTTGGTTTCGTCGTGTCGCTACGCACGTTAGCCACAATACGAACGCTTGAGAGTATGTTTTGTGATGTTGCGTTGGTCTAGTATAGTTAGTACGTGTTTTGATCAATTATTAATATATATACTTGTTTTATCGTATTATGTTGCAGGTTCGCAGGCAGGGTCTTCGGACACTACTACCAGGGGAAAACAGGTGGTAGACTTCACCTTGCTTGGAGCGTTGGTGAGTAGATTTAACATCTACAGGGGAATCGACCGCATGGCGTTATGAGTCTGGGCTAGATATGTTATTTCTGTCGCATATTCTATGTCATATTTTGAATTGCGCATTTTCCCTATTACTTAGATATTGTTGCGCCTGGACTAGTATCCTTAGGACACTGCACATATTATTGACGATTCATGTTGCACGAGCACTGATTGCATGCCACACACACCGTCAATAATTGCCATGTCACGCACAACCCACATATAGAAATGATATTGCTTGGTTAGGGGCATTGGGACATTGATTCATATTTCTTATCGCATATGACTTATAGCATACCTGTATACCTACATGCTTACACATATGCCTTCATATACTTACATGTTAGGTACCTGTATACCTATAGAGTATTGTACCTTTAGTGATAGATACATACACACTTTATGACATAGCTATAGGTATACCTTGCACACATACTTCACTTATACCCAGGGGGTATACTACATCATTACTCATAGGTAGATACATATATCATGCTATACCTTTATGTTTTCACAAGCATCTAGTTATAGCTACATGTTTACCTTTACTTGATGTTATTTTAGACTTGGAGAATATTAGAAACCGCATGATATTTATATTAACTTGTTGTAGTTAATTAGCGGCTTTTCCTTTATATGCTTTCATTACAGTTTTATATTGTATATATTATATTCATGGATTTTCGCATTGTTATATGGATTTTTCATGACGTTTTCTGGATTTGGGGACCGTGGGAGTTCATGAAATTATGCATTATTTGAAAAACCCGGTTTTCCTTGATATGATATTTCTGCAGCCACCATGAGATTTATCGGTTCTGATTATATACTCCATATGAGGAGTGGGTGTCGTATGAGGGTACATGGTGGGGCCCGGTACGGTTCCCCTCGGCAAGATGATCGATGGATTTTGCCGATTGAGCCTGGAAGGTGGGCAAGTACCTACCGGTGACATTGCCAATGACTCAGCGGTTATCATGGGGATCCCGACGGGAGTCATGTACGTATAGATACGTTGAGAGGTGAGGGTCAGAGCTAGGCACTCGAGCTTTCGGGATAGCGTATGATACGTACCTATCAGGGTGCCAGTCTCGGTGACAGCACCTGATAGACCAGCATTTCCGTGTCGATGCTTGACACATTGGTTTCATGATATTTCTTTTACTCCTTTGTATATATAACAGGGGTTTAGGTCGCTGTTATATATGCCCTTACACCAATATTAGTGGAATGGGACGCTCATATATGTGTATTGACCTTTTTTCTTCTTTGTATATATAACAGCGGGTTAGGACACTGTTATATATGCCCTTACACCAATATTAGTGGAATGGGACGCTAATATATGTGTATTGACATTAATTTATATACATCATCATATTATTTCATGCAAATATATTTAGGGTGTTAGAAATATATTTAGGGTGTTAGAATTTTACTTGATATTAGATTTGGGATATTGGGGATTTATTTGAGATTTGATTTACGATATATATGAGATTGCTGATTTGTACATTTAGAATATATGAGATTTATTAGATATTGTATATTCGGGATTTGTGAGACTTATATGATATGAGAGCCAATTTGGGGGCTGATTTGAGGAAATTGGGATTTGGATTTGTCTTGATGGATTGTGATCCTACCACGATATCAGGATTCCGTGGAATTGACATAATTCATTCCATACTCCACATTTATTTTTTATGCACCGCTTCATGTTTTAGTAGTACCTGTTAGAGTAACTTTCATGACTGTTGCATTTACATACCTTTATTTTATGCATTGCTTCATGTGTAGTTGTACCTGCTAGTGTACCTTTCATGATTATTGCATTCATATGACCTGTTATTGCTATTAATTGTGTTAGTGTTTATGCCCTAGAAGGCCATTACTGTATCATACTAGTTTGTATATTACTTAATGGAAGCTTGGGATATTCACAGTTGTATTGACAGTCTTGCTAAAAATGGTAGTATGCTACTTGGTTTGACTCTACTTTAATATGTACATATGTTTCTTATAACGTATCGCTTATACATATTAGTAGAGACCTTAGGATCTTTGCTTGATTACCAGCGTTGTGATGGCAGTCACAGTAGTAGGGGCTGGGTAGTCTAAAAGCAACATCCTATACAGGTCCCTAGTCGTAGGATTATCGAGACAGGGCATCGATACTCCGGAGTAGACTAGTGTGTACGCTTCTCATCCCAGTTGGGGAGATGGTCTGTCCCACAGCCCTCAGTACGTCGTACTGGAGATAGTATATAGGTGCTCGTTGGGTTACGGGTACACCGGATAGGACTCGCAGGGAACTGTTGGTTGGTATTATACTCGTCGTCTGTTAACAGTTCCCAGGTGACATGAGTACAGCATAGTCCGCAAACTTGACATTGCTACTTCACCTCGAGTGTGTCCCACTGTTCTTAAATTGCTACCCTACCACGGCTCAAAGGAGTCGTGCAAACAGGTAGCAGTTGGGTGCAGTCCCGAGCACTTGGAGGCAGTGGCGGTTAGACAGGATTCTTCTCTCCCGGTATTGGGAGTTGATATCGCGCTGTGTCAGAGAGCCATTAGGCAAAGTTCCTGGCCAGGGCAAGCGAGATTTACTGGTAGGTTTTCCAGTAGTTTCTCAAGGTGTAATGGGCTACGCTCCGACACGACTTATACCGCTTTTGGGGGACTGACGCTTGCCGCCCCCTAGGCCCGATATGCGATAGTCCTAGACGAACAGACCGGACTGTACGGAGATTGTCACAGCAGGCTCAGTAGGAGTTCGTATGGGTTTACTCATCGGCCTTCTTATCGACATCTACCTGGGAACCGTTACGTACAGCTAGTGCCGCCTGCGGTCTGTGGTTAAACCCACTGCCAGCGTAGTGTCGAGTCTTTAAAGTCCCACACAGAGAGTTTCCCTGCTTCGGGAAAAACGATATAGAGGTCGTATGGTTTTACGACAGGGTTCGGACGCATACGTGTTTTTACGCACATACGATGTTCGGACAGTTTTTACTAGTCGGCTTTGGTTTAAGCCAGATTCAAGTATCGGATTATTGGATTTATAAAGTCTAAAGTTTTTCTGTGTTTTTACGGATAGGAGGGGCGTTCTCGTAATTTGTAGGGAAGCTTCTTGAAGCATGGTGACTTGGGGGTTAAGGTGGCAATTGCATTAATTGGATAAATGAGTCATGGTGTGATTCATACATGGAGTTAATGAATCATTTATGATTTATATGACTCATGTGATGAATCACTTAGTGGATTAATGAAACATGATGATATATCATTATTTGTTATTCATTTAATATATATGATATGTTTTATATATACACATATGATTTATTCATCCAAAAGGTTTATCATTCTCACCTTCTCTCTCCTCAAGCTCTCTCTCTTCAAAACCCTAACCATAACCTCTCATGTGTTGAGATCAAGGGTTAGCTAGACTAATACATCCATAATCCAACTCTATATCACCTAGGTTGCTTAGATTAGCACTTTGAGAAACCTAGTTACCTCAAGTTAGAGGTTAAGCTTGGAGTAGGAGCTCTCGGGTGGATCGTCTTTAACTCGAGGAGGCCGTTGAGGTGCCGACGTTCTAAAGAGCCTACAAGGACTGGATGACAGTGATGAAGAGTCGAAAGACAAGTAACGTGAGGTATAACTTCGAATCAGAGTAGTTAAACCTTTCGTAGTTTGCTAGTAACAATTTAGACATGATTCATGCGCTCAAGTCCGTGTTACGAAGCTTTGATAATCGTTTTTCATATATTCCGCCTCCCCGCAAGTTCGTGGGGTGCGTGCCATGGACTTACAGTGGTATCAGAGCCAACTAAACCATTACTAGCTTGTTAGCAACTAATTAGAACTTCGATCGACGGAAAACACGAAAACAACACCCCGAACACCCTAACAGTTTCTGTTGATTTTAAAAGTGTCACAAAAATTATTTGATATGCCTTAAAATTCACAGCAGGGTATTATAAGAATACCGGGAAAATACGAGCCCGTAACTCGGCAAGACGGCCGCGGATCCGCGGCAAGAAGGTGCTTTTGGCCGCGGATCCGCCGCCGAGTCAACGCCGAGTTGACTCGAATTTGCTCTGTTATTCATATATTTTGGTGTTTTGTTTTCCAGTATGTTCTGTTTCTGCCCAAGTTACTTCTGTGCTGGCTTGCATTTAGGGTAGACACGGAAAAAGGTTGTCGATCGATATTCTAAGTTATTTGCTAATTGGGTTTTTATCTGTAATGATTAATGTGTTCGTAAACCTCCCCTAACTGCCAGTATGTCGGTTGGCAGGGGGTTGCACATTTCTGTATTGTTTACTGTTTGTGTATATGAACTTGATTGGATCGTTGTGATGATTAGCCGGGGTTTGAGATGGGTTTTATATTCATTCATTCGATGTAAATTGTAATATGATGTAATATTCTTTTGCGGGGCACATCCAGGTTGCGGTTGTAGCCACCGTTGTATTATTTCATTTACTGTTTTTTTGCTCCTAGGATAGACCCAAGAAGGGGTACACAAACTACCGGGTACGTTGAAGTGTTTAGTGGCCTACTCACGTTGTTGAGGGAGACCGCTTCACTTCGGGTACTTGGCGGGTAGTTTGCCGTACCCGTAGGGGTCTAGGGTGGGGTAATGGCTATTCATCACAACTGTGTAATCCTTCTTTTGTTGCAGGCTCAAAGCAAACGCGGATTGCTTGTATATCCAATAATGTTCATCAGTAATCTGGAATGCCTATTATTACGTCTGACGAATGTACAATATCTATATATGATAGCTATTTAGACGTCACTTATGTTTTACACCCGCGCTAGCCCATCCCCCGCTCTGTTGTTAGTTAAGTAACCTAACGGGTGATGACGGGACCCAGTGGCGAATGGGGATGGCATAAGAGGACGTTGTATTTTCATTGTTTTCTGTAATGATAGGTTAAATGATGGGACGCATTATTTTAATGCAAAGAAAATAAACCAAAGTTGAATCGTTGGAACAAATTTAAAAGAAACTACTCGGTTATTTTAAAAGAGCAGAATTTTTAATTGCGTAGCTTTAACCACTCCTTTTAAAAAAAGCTATCAGGTTCCTTCGATTATATCAAGTTCACTACGTTCACGGTTTCGCCAAAACCAGTCGTAGCCCTCCGTCATTTCTTATGAATGGTCAGTAGTATTCAAGCTATGTTTGTTTGGCCCTTAGTCAAGATATAGTGATTGGTAGCTGCTGGGGTTTTCATTTGTTGCATAGATAGATGAGTTGGTTTGGGACAGTCGTATTACTTTGTTTGGCCCTTAGTCAAGAGTATATACGGGTGGGTTCAAATTAACAAGATAATGATGGGTTGAACTTGACATGTGACTTATGATTTGTTGGCCCTTGGTCAAGGTCATAAGAACATGGGGCAAAAATCCACATCGGGAGTTTCTAAAGAAACTGAAACTTGCTAGTGTTGCATACCATTTGGAGTTTGATGAATGTTGGTAGGATTCCTTCAACATTATCATACGATGATATTTGGATCCCGATCCTACTGTGAGTATATGCTACTTATCAGGAGATTCGTCACTTAACGATCAATGCTATAAACCAAGTAGGTGTCGAGAAAGGTGTCAGCGGGGCTACGCCCCCAGAGAAAAGAGGTTATTTAATTAAGGAACTTCGTGAAAGCGTTGGAAAACCTCCCTCGAAGTACCGACAGTAGCCTGGCTGAACGGTTAAGCAAGTATTGTACAGTGAGAATAGTTCTGGCTAATTCTTCTTTTATGGTTTGAGGAAGGATTCGAGAAATAGTGGGAGCCGTCCAGTTTAGATAAATTAAAAACCAATCTAAACTTGCAAGAGCATCATGCTAAAGTGTTTTCTTCTCTCTCTCTCATTGCAGCGACCTTGTGACCATGACTAGGTTACATCTAGATAACAAGTTGACTGAATCTAACTTATATGACTGGCAAAGGTCTGTCCATATGTCCATTGCCTATGACAAGCTGGACCACCCTATTACTACTCAAGATCCCGCCGTCCCAGGTCCAGTTTCCACCGTCATGGATATGGATATCCGTCAGACAAGGGAAAAAGATAAAGCGAAAGCCAAGTGCCTCGTGATGGCTTCAGTTGATGGTGTATACCAGAAGCAGCACGAGAAGATGGACTCAGTTTCCATCTTTCTCCATAACAAAGATTTATATGGAGAGAAATCTCATATCGCAAGATATGAAACCTCAAACGAATTAATTCAAGGGAGGTTGGCTGTCGGGTCTGAAGGGTTCCTAGGCACTCTTGTGAGGGTTCATAAGTCATCAAACATGCCCGAATAAAATTTTAGACGTGCCGAACAACCCAAAGCCGGGATCTTTGCTAGATTATTAGGGTTTAACATGCAAGTAAACATCTTTACTACTAAGTGTGAGGGATTACAACCTTTGTAGTCCGCTCCTTCGCTTCATAAGCTCCGAGTAGAAGTCTCTTCGCCGCGATCCACGATCTCCCGGACTCAAGAGAGGCTCCACGACTCGAACGATCCATGCTAGCTTGTAGTGTTCCGCTTCTCCGATGATCTACGTCAAAGTTGCAATAGCTCAAGCTATCTCACTCTAATGAGGTGAACACCCTAATCTAATGGGCTAGATTAGATGAGGATGATGGAGTAGTATTTATGCTTTCTTTTTATATCATAATCTCACATGAAATCATCACAAAAGGAATTTCTAGTAAGCTTTCTCAAAAACTCAAGAGAGAAGAAGATGAAGAATAATGAGATCATCCCTTTTGTGATGAATAGTAGATAAGAGTATATCAATAATAATGCAACCATGGTTAATGATGACAAGGATAACCCTTGTAGAGAGTTAATTAAGGCTAGTGTTTGGTTGGGTTAAGAAATGAGTCATAAGAAAATATCTATCATAATATCTTATTCATGACAAAAGGAATGCTTCTAGAAGGTGCAAGAAGAAGCTAACCCTAATCAAACCCTAATCTCTTTTTATCATCACTAAATATGTTTCATTATTAATCATATCATGTTACTATAATATATATCCCATATATATTATATTTGTAACAAAAGAAAATAATACATTTAATATATATCGCATATATATCAATGTATTATCCAGTGAGAAAATGAAATAATAAAGCGCGCCAATATTAGATAATGTAATACAATATATCATATATATTATTATACATTAAATCATCGAATCAACACTTGATCCGACAATCCGGCTATATCGAATATAACCGACTAATATATCATGTACCGATTCATCGAATCAGCACTTGATCCGATGATCCGGTTCATATCTAAATATCGCGAGAATATAATACGGTATCTCATATCGCATTATCCTTGGTCCTGCACATATCACATATGTGCCTCTACTCCATTTTTCCTGAGCCAAGAAACCTCTGTGTAGGACTCTAAAGAATCGTCAATACGCCGGTAGCAGGTGATGATCATATCAAACACCCACAAGCTGCAATCGGTCAGCTAAACATAACAGCCACCCAGGTATTGAGCGATCAGAAGATAAACAAGCTAGCATGTACGTTCTCCTGTGAATCCAACCAGTAACACTCCCGTACAGTCCGGTCTGTTCGTCTGATATGTCGCATATCAAGTTTAGGGGTGGTATACGTCAGACCCCAGTAACCGATAAGTCGTGTCGATGTGAGGCTCATAACAGGTCGAGAAACTACTAGTAACACTTACCAGTAAATCTCTATATCAGCCCTGGCCAGGGACTTCCAGTTATAGCCAATCGAACACAGCACAACATCAACTCCCTATACCGGGAGAGACGAATCCCCTCCTATCGCTCATTGCCTCCATGTGATTCGGGACTGCACCCAAAAGCCACCGTTTTGCACGCCCTCTTGGACGTGGTAAGGTGGAAATCAAAGTACAGTGGGAATCACACAAGACACTATGACGATCTCAGGTCTACAGACTACCCTGTACCAGTGTCTCCGAAGAACTGCCATCTGACGTGTGGTATATCACCATCTGGGAGTTCTCGGCGAGTCCGTCCAGTGTACCCAGTCTCCACTGAGCACCCGTACACCATCTCTGATGTTAAACACCGATGGATATAGGATCATCCATCGCCCATTATATGGGTCAAGATGCGTATACGCTAGTCTACTCTGGTGTATCGATGCCCTGTCTCGATCCTCGACTAGGAACAGTTATAGAATGTACTCATCGACTACCGTGGCCCCACTAGTATGATCTCATCATAGTCCCAGTAGTCGAGTACAGATCCTAAGGGCTTTATCAACATGTGAGAGAGAAAAACAGTAAACCAATACAAGTCAACATGTTAAGATAAAGTGAAACCAAATAGCATACTATCATGACGAGCAAGAAAGTCCTTTCTATATATATCCAAGCATCCATAATATACATCATATGTACAATAATGGCCGCTAGGGCATATACATAACTAACAATCTCCCACTTGCACTAAGGCCAGCTGCTGTAGTATCTCATACCTAGCATCCCGAATAATCTCTCAAACTGTATCTGGGGAATGGCCTTCGTGAATGGATCCGCAGTGTTGTCCTTCGTATCTACACTCCTGACCCCGATCTCTCGGTGATCAACTATCTCACTGATTAGGTGATACCACCTCAGAATATGTCTGGACTTTTGATGGGACCTGGGTTCCTTGGCCAAAGCCACAGCTCCATTGTTATCGCAATACAGAGGTATTGGATGCTCAATGGATGGAACCACACCAAGTTCACTAATGAACTTCTTAATCCAGACAGCCTCTTTGGCAGCATCGTTGGCAGCATCGTTGGCAGCGATGTATTCAGCCTCCATCGTCGAGTCTACAACGGTATCCTGTTTGGAACTCTTCCAACATACCGCCCCTCCATTGAGGGTAAAGACAAATCCCGAGTGCGACTTAGAGTCTTCCTTATCACTTTGGAAGCTGGAATCGGCAGAGGACTCCACCCGGAGTTCTCCGTTACCATACACCAAGAACATGTCTCTAGTCCTTCGTAAGTACTTGAGAATTTTCTTCACAGCTGTCCAGTGACTCTCTCCAGGATCTGCTTGATACTGACTCACTACACTTAGTGAGTATGCTACATCGGGTCTGGTACATAGCATCGCATACATGATAGAGCCTACTGCCGAAGCATAGGGTATCCCTTGCATGCGAGCTCTCTCCAAATCAGTTTTGGGAGACATCTCTTTGGAGAGAGTGAGTCCAGAGATCGTGGGTTGGTTCCCACGCTTGGATTCTTCCATACTAAATCTCTTTCGTATGGTGTCAATGTACCTGGATTGGGACAATCCAAGTATCCGTTTAGATCTATCTCTATAGATCATGATTCCCAATATGCAGGAGGCATCACTTAGATCTTTCATTGAGAATCTTTGTGATAAGAAGATCTTGACTGATTGCAGCATAGGAATATCATTTCCTATCCACGTACAATACGAGGAAGAC
The DNA here is from genome assembly GCA_030015575.1 of Agapanthus africanus. Lineage (NCBI taxonomy): Eukaryota > Viridiplantae > Streptophyta > Magnoliopsida > Asparagales > Amaryllidaceae > Agapanthus > Agapanthus africanus. The sequence continues at coordinate 301,706,113 of JASDDO010000022.1, read as the reverse complement.
AACCTTACTCTCTGCTACCTTTTTATAGATACAAGGTTCATCTATATTTTAGATAAAGTCAAACTCTTTGACTACAACATCAAAACATATGTTCCAACTCCGCGATACTTGCTTTAACCCATAAATGGATTTAAGCAGCTTGCACACCTTTCCACAGCTCCCACTATCTACGAAGCCCTCTGGCTGAGTCATGTACACGCACTCTTCTAAATCACCGTTTAAAAAGGCGGTCTTAACATCCATTTGCCAGATTTCGTAGTCATGGTATGCAGCGATGGAAAGTAAGATCCGGATGGACTTAAGCATAGCCACTGGAGAAAAGGTTTCGTCATAATCCACACCTGGTCGTTGACGAAAACCCTTTGCTACAAGTCCAGCTTTGAAAGTCTCAACCTTTCCATCTACACCAAATTTCTTTTTAAAAATCCACTTGCTCCTAATGGGTTTTACCCCTTCAGGAGCATTTTCCAAAGTCCATACTTTATTGGTGTACATGGATTCCATCTCAGATCGCATTGCATCCAGCCATTTCACAGAGTCACCACTTGTGATGGCCTGCTCGAGACTAGTCGGGTCATCATCTTCCATGATGCAATCCTCGCTTCCACCATCAATGAGAAAACCGTAGTATCTCTCAGGTGGATGAGAAACCCTGCTAGATCGGCGGAGAGGCTGGGGTTCGTCAGGTACTACTGAATCCTCTGGTTCCACTAAATCTTCAGTTGTAGTTTGTGTTGCTGGAACCTCTTCCAGCTCTACCTCATCGCCACTAATTTCTTTTGCAAGAAATTCCTTTTCTAAAAAGGTGGCATATTGAGAAATAAACACTTTTTGTTCCTCACCGTGGTAGAAGATATATCCATAGGAATCTTTTGGATATCCTACAAACTTACATAGACCTGATCTTGCCTCGAGTTTGTCCGGATTTTGCTTTTTAACATAGGCCGGACAACCCCATATCTTAACTCGTTTAAGAGATGGTCTCTTCCCATTTCATATATCATATGGTGTGGTAGGCACCGATTTAGTTGGAACTCTATTCAATAGATATGTGGCTGTCTCCAGCTCATAACCCCAAAAGGAGATAGGTAACTCAGCAGTGCTCATCATAGAGCGCACCATATCTAATAGGGTGCGATTCCTCCGCTCCGATACACCGTTGTGCTGTGGTGTATAAGGATGAGTAAGCTGAGAGAGAATCCCATTCTCTTTTAGATAATCCTGGAACTCATTGCTCAAGTATTCTCCTCCTCGATCAGATCGAAGGATCTTAATACTTTTGCCCGTTTGGTTCTCTACTTCGTGCTTATATTCTCTGAATTTCTCAAAAGCTTTAGATTTGTGTTTCATCAGGAACACATGTCCGAATCTTGAGAGATCGTCAGTGAATGTAATAAAGTAGGAAGAACCGTTCCTAGCATGCGTAGACATGGGACCGCATACATCACTATGAACCAGTCCTAAGAGTTCGGTAACTCTTTCTCCGTGTCCACTAAACGAAGCTTTGGTCATTTTACCTTTGAGACATGAATGGCAAGTATCATAAGATGATAATTCGAATGGGTTCAAATATCCATCCTTATGCAACTTAGCCAGTCGTGTCGCATTGATATGACCAAGTCTATAATGCCACAAGAAAGATTCGTTCATTTCTGAACTTTTCCTCTTGTGTGTGTTTTGTATATTGATGACTGTATTTTGATTTAGAATGAATATGCCATTATGTAATGAGCCTGATGCAATCAACTTTTGATCTAGGAATATGTTCATAACATTATCCTTTACTATAAAATTATATTCTTCTTTACTTAATAAAGAAACTGAAATAATGTTGCACATCATGTTCGGTATATAATAGCACTCATTCAGAATCAGTGTATTACGACTTGGTAATACTAGGTGATATTCGCCAACTGCTTTGGCTACAATACTTGCACCGTTTCCTACTTGAACGGAATGATCACCTTTTCCCAGTTCTTTACCTTTCCGCGGCCCATGTAACAATTTACATATGTGGGATTCCGATCCGGTATTTAATACCCAGGACGTAGGGTGAACTGAGAAAATGTCACGTCGCGAAAGTACGGAACATGACCGGCACTTAAACTACGAAACGTCTCGAGGCGTACGTAATCTAAGTAAGCTGAAAACCAAGAAATCCAAACCAAGAAAAGTAGTAGAGTGAGGGAAAACCAACTTAAAACAAGTAATTTTAGTAGCATAAGCCGAATTATGTGTTTTAAGAACATCGAGTATTTTCTGAAAATTTCGGCAGAGTCTCCTTTGTAAATACTGGCCCCCAAACGGGATACAACATGAATAGTATACGAAATCAATAAAAGGCATCCCCAAGCGGGAGCTAGCTCTTCGTCAATCGACGGTCACAACCACACAAGCAGTATAATATACAACGCCCAGGGCGAGGATCAAAACTCAAAAGGAAACTCAAAACAGCAAGAAATCCATAGAAATACAACGCGCGACTCTAAGGTCGAAAGAATAAACATCACTGGTCTCTATCTCTGAAATAAAATACATGTTTGGTTGATGGAACTTCTAGATACAACAGAATAATGATATACAAGATATATAATGGGGGTACGATACAAGTAAACCCACCTACTGGCAAATCACCCGAAGGAAACTATGCCCACAAAGCCGTAATGAAACATGTACGGCAAACTGCAAGAAACTGGGGCACAACGGGGGTGAGTTGTCAACTCGTGAATAGAAAAACATCTACGGAAAGAAATCTCATAAATAACACAACCTAGGTCAATGATCATAATGTATCCTCAAATATATGAATAACATGCAGCCTATAACAATGGCTAGGGTAATATCTAACCCGAGTGTGATCTCATGTGCCCGTGTCAGTGCCTTAGGTAGCAATATATCATATGAATGAGGTATGAATGCATGGAACAGAATGCATGTACTGACGAAAACTGCTTCCATAAATCAGTGAGATTTCTGTATTTTAAAAGTGAGGTACCATAAATGAAATCAGCATAAAACAGTGCCTAGCATCGGCACAAAACGTAATCCCAATATCTCGATATCTCTGTATCACAGTCTCTGTACCTCAATATCTCGAAATCTCAATATCTCAATCACAATATCTAGGGTGCCGTCAGTCCAGACCGACCCCTACCATCTATCTCAAGACCACGACGGTATCCTCCGGATATCCGACGCGTCGGGTAAAATCACCGGTAGGTAGTGCTCCCCTGCCAGGCTCACATCGTCATCATCACGCGCTTCTTGCCCCGGGGTACCTTACCGGGTCCACCATGTACCCGAAACGGTTCATCCGTCTTCTCGAATCGGGTCTCGAAATCCATCAGCAAACTCATGGTGGACGACTCATACATCATGGGAAAACCGTACTTTTTATTTTAAAAGAGAGAAAAGGTTTATTTATGTTTTTGCGGTTTTCCCCCAAATCCACAAAATCTCATGGAAATCCGAATCCAAAACTTCAATAACACGTAAAATAGTGAATATATGCATGAGAATCCATGAATGCGGCATAACAATGAATAACAATATGCATGAAGTAGCAGGTAATAACTGCAATATCTAAACTAACATATAAGGCAAGTACGCTAATATCATGTCTAAACTATTAGCTAACAGGCTATGTCAAGCAATAATATTTTCTAAGGTGTACGTGACATGGCAATTACCGATGAAGAGGTGTGTGAGCCGGCAAGTAAGTGTACGTGGTACATACGCATCATCGGTAATGGTGCTGGTGTCCTAACAGCATGATATCAATAATGGAGTATGAAACATAATATAAGCATGTGATGCGAAACGAACCACAATAATGAGCGGGAGCTGAATACTAGACGCAACTATAACTAATCTGCATTAATCTAATAGAAGTCCTACAAATGATGCCTTTTGAAATAACACGAATCATGGGGTTTTGAAAATAGGGCTACGGTGTTTTTATGAAAAGATACGTCTTTTGAAATATCCGTAGGATCCCTTGGGCTGTCTTTTAAAATACCCACGATTCGTTAGTATTTGAAATAGGTAAGAATCGAATCTAATCTAACAACTAAACTAAACTAAAGGGCTAAGCTAACAAGCTGGACTACAGGTAAGGAAACCGCCTAACATCTGAATCGATACATATACATACCTGTATATATATTAGTCGGTGATCCCGCCTCAATAATATCATATCCGATACCATATCTATAATCAGACATCCCAAGTCAAGAGCGCAGATCAATCATCAATATATAGCTCGTACGTAAATCCGTCGTACGGCATCCCAAATCTGGGTACGGGTCAATATCACATTCATCATACTATTCATCTGGTATCCTCTTTATCAAATATCATGATCGGGGTACCGATCTCCGTCTAGTACAATACTGATACTGCCTAAGTATGCATGCATGTGTGTGAAACACTACGTAAAGGACCCGCTACAACGTCATGTCGTATCTCAAATACGAACCCTGCCATATCACCGATCTCACGGCTTCAAATCAAATCTCATCGACTTATCTCAAATCCCAAGTACTATCCTCATCATCCATGCATGTGTATATGAATGTATATATGCATAGTCCCATACCCACGCGTATATACATATATACACATCCCCATCTACCCACAAGAAAGTAATGTATGCAAGTCTGTGTGTGCGTATGTGGGTATAACAACTACTCTAGGGTTTCGCAACTAACCCAAAGCTAATCCATGAACACATAATCATATCATGAATAAACATTCTCGTATCATAAAATACCTATATAAACATATATATATGAACTATACTACGGACTGCGGGGGTGCTATACGCCATCCACCCGACTTCTCCCCGTAGATATAAATCTACTCACCTGGTCCTCGCTCGCCGGTGCCGACGTCGCCACGCGCTTGCTAGTCGTCTCAAAGTCCACATGGGGTACCAACATATCATAACCACCGTATCGCATTAAAACCAAATTCGAAATCGAAACGGCATACGAAAATCAAATCGACACGCGTATCACGCATAGGTCAAAATCTATCGCCTACGCAGGCAAGAATAGCCAAACCAACCCTCGATGTCGATGTACAAACGTCAAACCATCGAGAAAAACCCAAAAACTCTCATTTGCGCATTCACGAACACTAATTATAATATAAAATAGGTTAAAATTCACAAAAACCCCAAATTCACCTTAAAAGCCATTTTTCCGAAAATCTAGCAAGCAAAAATTACCCGTTTTAGTACAAAATTCGATGTTTAAATAAATCTAGTGGCCATAATACTTATTAAATATCTTAAATAAGTCATAAAAACAATTTCCATAATTTAATCCCAATAAATTTCATTAACCCCAAAATTCTAGTTTACAATATACCCAAATTTTAACAATTTTATAGCAAAAATGCACAAACAACAATTTAGCTTGGATTTCCATGAACGAAAAGCAATGAACCACTCAATATAATATTTATAATGACATGGAACCTTAATTAGAATTTTATCTCACCAAAATATAATTATTTTAAAAACCTAGTTTACAATTTATATAATTATCACAATTTAAATCAATAAATATGCAAACTAGCAACTTAATTTGATTTAGCATAACCTAATATGTCAAATACATCACACAACCATAATCTCACAACCCAAAACCCCAATTTGAATTCAAGCCCCTCTCTTGAATTTCAAATCATGCACTTAGAACTAATTAAAAACCTATTTAAACATATAATTAAGCTAACCTAAGGCAATTAACAACAATTTAAGAGAAAGGTTAGAATTATACCTCATGATCAAGAGATCAAACATGAATATAGCACCAAAATCTTGGCCTCCAAAATGAAAACTTTTCACTAAGAACCATGCTAAAGAAGATGAGGGAAAATGGGTAGGAGTCGGATTTGGATTTTAGTTTGATTTTTGATGGAATTTGGACATTTTTTTGAGGGGAAATGGGGTGGGGTTTTGGGGGAAAATTCTGGACAGCAAGAAGGAGGGATCTCAGCTGCAAGTAAGGGGAAAGAGGAGAGAGAGGGAGGTGGGGAAAATGATATCTAGTCAACCTAGCCAAAGTCCACTCTCATTTCTACATTTCCTTTTTCTTTTCTTTTCTTTTCTTTTGCAACACAAGTGGGGAAAAGATTGAGGGAGGGGCTGCTGAATTCAGCCAAGAAAAAAGATAAATGGGGGTGTGTGAGTGTGGGGTGATGGAAAATGATAAATACTATACCCCCATACAACCATTTACACTAAATTCACTATTTAAGCATTTTTCTTCGATATTTTCTAATACCGTTTTGGCAAACCATTTCATTTCAAAAACCACATGATAAAATTTTGTTTAATGTGTTATGATGCAAAAAATTTGTTTCAACTCATTCCAATTTGTAATTTTCCCTAATTAAATGTATTAGTGACGGCTTAAAATAATAATAAAATAATTTTTTTTTCAGAAAATTTGAAATTTCACCAGTGGCTCAATAAACACCAAATACTAGCAATTACATAGCTAGAATATGTATATTTAATTTTTATAATAAGATATTTGCATTTTGACTTTTTACAGAAAACCCCCTTATTTTACCGATTTTCCGAAATTTCACCGAAACGATTTTCAAAACGCTACAGAAATAGTTCTCAATAACTAACACACCTGAAGAAGATGCATCAACATGCATGTTCTTTTGGACGGCTTGAGAATCCAGATATTCTTCTATTCCCTGTTCAGTCTTATAACTCGTATAAGAAAGAACGGGTCCAACGTTCCCCTGCTCAGTATAATAAGCGGGTTCAGTTAATACATCCATATTATTTTCTTGATTATGGCCTGACATGGTCGCTACCTGGAGAGAGAGAGAAGAAAAAACTTTAGCGTATGCTCTTTCAAGATTAGATTGGTTATTATCTTATCTAATCAAGATGTCTCCCACTGTTTTTATCAAATCTTCCTTCAAACCCTAAAAGGTAAGATTAGCCGGGATTAATTACACCCTACAATTTCATCAATCTTTCAGCCAGATCAGTGTCAGTACTTGAGGGAGGTTCCCCGTGCTTTCGCACGGACCTAATTAAAGTAAACCTCGTTTTCCCAGAGGCGTAACCCCGTTAACACTTTTCTAGGCACCTACTTGATCGGCTAATTGTCCTGTATAAAACTCTCCCAGGAGTAACTCTTACTCGCAGTGGGTATCGGGATCCAACTATCTCATAGGAGGTATGCAATCTCATTGCAAATTTCAACACTTGAAATTCCCGATAATGCTTTTACCCCTAGCAACTTATGACATTGGCTAAGGTCAACAAATCATAAGTGCTAGTCAAGTTCAACCCGTCATTTCTTGATTGAATTAAACCCACCCATACGACCATTGGCTAAGGTCAACAAAGTCGTACGACTACCCTAACTCAATCGCATCTCATGTTTTAGCAGATAAATACTAATTCGCTACCGTACACCATGCCTTGGCTAAGGTCAATAAACGCAGCACGAATACTAACTAGTCTCTATCTGAAATGACGGAGGGCTACACAGGTTTTTCAGAAAACCCTGAGCGTAATGAACTTGATATCGTCGTAGAATCGAGTGTTTTTGAAAAGGAGTTTTTTTTAGGCTTTTCTAGTTTCGCTAAAGAGGTCACTCCCGGTGAAGGGATCTCGGCTCTTTCCCCATCGAATAAGGTGCAAGATATATCACATATATCACTGTGCAAAGTAAGAACTATATAAGCTGTCAAAAACTAAACCGCGTGTTTGTAGCATCTGCCAGTTTCGCTAAAGTCGTCACTCCCGATGAAGTGATCTCGGCTCTTTCCTCATCGAATAAGGTGCAGGGTATATCATATATACCGCTATGCAAAGCAAGACTGTAGCTACCCTTTTTTATAAAGTTTTGATTCTACAACATCTTTTAGGTTTCTTTTCTTTTTATTAATCTCATTAATAAAATCCCATCAGTTTATGCATCCTAAGCATCACAGAAGAAACGAAAGCAGTAATATTTATATATCAGCATATATATATATATATATATATAGTATAAGCATTCGTCTCAGGCAGTAATATGATCTCATCATAGAACATTGCAGCAGAAGAACATATATGAAATATTGGATATACTAAGACGTCCGTGTTTTCAATACGAGCCTGTATAAAATACGGATTCCACGGTTGCGATGAATAGCCAAACCCACATCCCTAGACCCCTACGAGAGCGGCAAGTAACACTGCCAATTCTAGGGTTAGGAGACCCGGTCTCGACTCCTCGAGATGGCCTCTCACTGGACCCTAGAACCCTGTTACTTGTGCTCCCCTCCTTGGGTCTACCTAATGCGGAAAAGTAAATAATATACAATAGTGACATCAACCTCATCCCGGAAGTGCCCCAATAAAAGAATATTACATACAAATGAATTTTACATGAATGAAAATAAAAACTCTTATCTCACATAAAACCCCCGGCTATTCAGAACACGACAATCCAATATAACATATCACAGCAACACATAATATCATATATCATCAACGTAAGTAAGTATGCATACACCGATCGTCATTGATGTATAGCAACGAAAACCGGCAATACAACTATATACTACACTTACGGTCACATAAAATAAATTGTAAAACTACAATATTTGGAATCCACAATCACTTTAGACATCGTAAATCCGAAATATCACATACTTCGCATTTCATGCCTAACTCTATGAATTCCACATATTGTATCACATTCCATATAAATAGACAGTATTAAACTATTCGAACAGATAATCAAATACCCAAAATTTCCTAAATTGCTCAACACTTGAGCGGAGTTCAAATAATCCCAGAATATGTCACAGTACCGGTGATCCAGCCGTAGAAGGGTCAAGCCAACGCCTCACATGTGGCACGCCGCACTGCCCCCAACCCTAAGGTTTAGAGGCAGTTCAAGACGGTCACATAATCGAGTTAAGGTTTGTTGTCTTCTAGAGGGTCCACCGCGTAACTTGTACAATTTTTCCGAAAGATTTAAACCCGATAAAAATTCAACACTTGAAAGTTTTTCGTGCCGGGAAAAAGTGAGTTAATGATATCCGCTCGAACTTTTTAACAGTTTCTAAATATCCGGAAAACATAACGAATTTAAATTTTCCGATCGAATCAACGATTAAAAAATAAACCCCAGAACACTCAACACTTGAGTCAGAATGAAAAATACCCAGAAAGTATATAAGCAGCATAGGGAATTACTGTGAAAACAGAAGGGTCAAATAAAACATTACTGTCGTGGATCCGCGGCTCTATGTAAGGATGACGTCATCGTTTTTCACCGTTATTCTTAAAATTTCCTGCTGATTTTTTTAGGTATTTTTAATTCAAAAAAAATCGCTTTTTTGAAAAATATCCAGAGAAGGGTTCATTTCGTAGTTACGGGGTTCGTTCGGAGTTTTAACTTCGTATACACGTCGCCTAATGCTCTAGCTAGGCTCTGATACCACTGAAGGGTTTCTAGGCACTCTTATGAGGGTTCATAAGGCATCAAACATGCCCGAATAAAATTTTAGACGAGCCGAACAACCCAAAGCCGGGATCTTTGATAGATTATTAGGGTTTAACATGCAAGTAAACATCTTTACTACTAAGTGTGAGGGATTACAACCTTTGTAGTCCGCTCTTTCGCTTCATAAGCTCCGAGTAGAAGTCCCTTCACCGCGATCCATGATCTCCCGGACTCAAGAGAGGTTCCATGACTCGAACGATCCATGCTAGCTTGTAGTGTTCCGCTTCTCCGATGATCTACATCGAAGTTGCAATAGCTCAAGCTCTCTCACTCTAATGAGGTGAACACCCTAATCTAATGGGCTAGATTAGATGAGGATGATGGAATAGTATTTATGCTTTCTTTTTATATCATAATCTCACATGAAATCATCACAATAGGAATTTCTAGTAAGCTTTCTCAAAAACTCAAGAGAGAAGAAGATGAAGAATAATGAGATCATCCCTTTTGTGATGAATAGTAGATAAGAGTATATCAATAACAATGCAACCATGGTTAATGATGACAAGGATAACCTTTATAGAGAGTTAACTAAGGCTAGGGTTTGGTTGGGTTAAGAAATGAGTCATAAGAAAATATCTATCATAATATCTTCTTCATGACAAAAGGAATGCTTCTAGAAGGTGCAAGAAGAAGCTAACCCTAATCAAACCCTAATCTCTTTTTATCATCACTAAACATGTTTCATTATTAATCATATCATGTTACTATAATATATATCACATATATATTATATTTGTAACAAAAGAAAATAATACATTTAATATATATCGCATATATATCAATGTATTATCCAGTGAGAAAATGAAATAATAAAGCGAGCCAATATTAGATAATGTAATACAATATATCATATATATTATTATACATTAAATCATCGAATCAACACTTGATCCGACAATTCGGCTATATCGAATATAACCGACAAATATATCATGTACCAATTCATCGAATCAGCACTCGATCCGATGATCCGGTTCATATCTAAATATCGCGAGAATATAATACGGTATCTCATATCGCATTATCCTTGGTCCTGCATATATCACATATGTGCCTCTACTCCGTTTTGCCTGAGCCAAGAAACCTCTATGAAGGACTCTAAAGAATCGTCAATACGGCGGTAGCAGGTGATGATCATATCAAACACCCACAAGCTGC